>OX421379.1:9634734-12034734 GCA_949126905.1 Amorpha juglandis | reverse complement strand
ATTTGGAGGCGGAAATACCGTTTATACACAAATATGCCGTAACACAACGCTGTAGTTACAAAGCCGGTAGTCATGATAACTTATTAAAACTCATTAAAACCACACGAAATTTATCAATAGGTCAAGAGTAGTAAATAATTATCTACTTAGATCATGGTCTATATATTTCGGGGTCAATTATCAAAACCAAAAGCTATATTTATAAGAAATTTTTGTTTGTATTTTCGATAGTACTTAAGTTCATAATTATGCATATCAGTTTCGTGAATTGCACAGACTTCCCGCTACGGTGACTGTTAACCTGTCAATCATACGGCAAAAACGTCAAATTATACAAAAATCGATATAGCTGTTTAAGGCATTTCGTGATCTGATTTCGTCGCCGTATGACCGGTCTTCCCAGTGACCTGAGATATTATTCCGGGCTTTTCGATATACGATGCTTATACACTTTCAAAAATATATTTTTATTAGCAATAGCTCAGATTGCCGCGACAAAAGTCATAGATTGCCACCCCGAAGAACATATAACTTCTAACCTTTCTAAGTCACGTGTGTATTATATTTTAACTATCGCTTGCTTTAACGATGAAGGAAATATCGTGAGGAAACTCGCATAGCTGAGAGTTCTCCACAATCATCTCAAATATGTGTGAACTTTGACAACTGACCTCTGTTTTGTATGGTAGACTCCTTAGTCTAGTCCTTACTAACCCCTTTCAATTGTGGAGGAGTCTTCGTACGGAGCAGTAAGACAGTTTAGTACAGAACAAATGTTTATTATTTTATGACTTGTCTAATATTCTAAAGATTAATTAGTATCCTTTCTTAATTTGATTCTTACTAATTAAGATAAATTCTAATCAGAAAATCTGCTTATGTTTTGGGACTTAGAATTTTAAAATAGTTACCTAGTATATGGGCTTACACTTATACTTCTACCAAGGCTCATCTTTACTTTGTCTTTTATTTGCTAAAGTGTCATCAAGATAGAAAATTGCCCCAAGAATTATATAAAAATATGTTATTAAAAATAACATAATGAATACTTCCAACAGTGATGAGGCAATCATAAACAGACGATGATTACAATCTTCAGCTCGCCCCGGGGTTCACTTAGGCAAAACAATTTTCGGTTTTACGCCTTTTTATAAACTGCAAATAGTTCTAGAGGAGTCGTTAACTCTATTACGAGTAGTAATTGGTTCTCGACAGATGTGATCAGTGTAACTTGCACCTTGTTATTTTTTTGAGTTATGTCGATAAGTTTGATCCAGTTTTATTTCGTGTTTACTGCTCTATTTTTTATTTTAATAAAGCAAAAAAAATTGGCTCTTCTAGGATTAATCATAACAAATAGTCAGGCATGATAATTTTATCTAAACTATTATGGGTTACTAAATTATGTATAGCTTGTTTAAAATAAATTTAATTATTTTGATCTCGGAATATAGAAAATAAAAGTGATAGATGAATAAAATTAAATGAAGTGAAAATATATCATTTCATGATGCAACGCTTGATAGTATACTGGCGCACTGTCCAAAAATAAAACCTACACAATTTTCACAATGTATTTCTGTATATTACGAGCGGATTGCGCTATCGTTATTCTCGACATGAATTAAATTACATGTAATTTTTTATTTGCAGTTGAGAGTTTCTGACATAGACAATATTTTATGGTAAACCAAATTAATGTTTTTATGCGTTGCTTTTTTGAATGTGTATTCAATAACGTTACGCAAAGTACAAAGAAGTCAACAGGGTGATGTAAATACATGTAACCTAGAAAATTTAATGGGTCGAATAAAATAACGGATTGAATTCGGTAGCAGGGTTCGGCCCTGCAGCTGCTGAAGTCTATGGGTTTGTCTATAGCTATGTAATAAAAAATATATATCGAATGTCGCTTAAGATCCATGTCGCACGGTCACAGACGTTGATTGAGAATTGGGGCCGGTACAGAGCGCGGTTTAATTTTAGCTATAAATCATTGGCGGCCTTTCCCCGAAGTTGCGCGGAGGCGGGCGAGCGCCCCCGACCGGTTCGACTCCCGCGCAGCCTCATTTAAACTGTAGCACATTCCAGTCGCCGGACAACTAGCTATAGTCTTGTACGCGGAATATATGTTGCGTGTCAAAATTTATTGCGTAAGGGCCTGCAATAATCACAGATTTTGTATATTTTTTTGTTTACAGTTTCATGTATAATTTATGTTCGAAAGAACTGATTAATATGTGTTTTTCCTAATATACCTTCTAAAGCTTTTATTCTTGTTCTGCTTATCGTAATGTTAAATAATTAAATATTTGAATGTTTAGCTAAAATTAAATACTAATGTGAGATATCTTGATAAATACATTTCTTTATTTTTTTACTATAATATTTTTATTAATCCTATATTTTATATTGTACAACTGCAGGATTGATAACAAGTGTATGGTTAAATATATTTTAAACGTTTTTTGCTATCTTTTTTAAACACTTAGGTCACAATTACTAATTACCCTTAATACTGACTTTTCTAACTGACTCGGGTCAACCTTTAAGTTATGGTTTCCCGATTACAGAAATATTTACGTTCTCACAACTTACAATAAATACATAACATTACTCATGCGCTTAAATGCAATAATACCAAGTTATTTTTTCAATCTAAATATATAAAACTCAAAGGTGACTGACTGACATAGTGATCTATCAACGCACAGCCCAAACCACTGGAGGCATCGGGCTGAAATTAGGCATGCAGGTAGATGTTATGACGTAGGCATCCGCTAAGAAAGGATTTTGATAAATTTTACCCCCAAGGGGATAAAATAGGGGATGAAAGTTTGAAAGAAACTTTATCAATTTTAAAAGTTCACGCGGGCGGATCCGCGTGCAAAAGCTAGTTTGTCATATAAAACCATAGGTGTCCAAAAGCGTTGACTATAAGTAGGGCACGGCGCGTAAGTGCAGGTCCCCTTTATCGCTCGCCGACCGATACACAGAGTGCAGTGTCATATTTTATATGTTTTTATCAATAAATATCTTTTGTGGTAATTACATTTTGCACAATAATAATAATTATACGTTTACAGTTAAACATTTTGTTTACGGCCTTTGCCGAACGAATTCAGTGCACTCTCGCCTATCTTAATTAGCCGGGCTCTGAACTTATCAATTACTCCTTTAATTAAGGGCGAGTGTTACGAAAACTGTAGCGTTTTTATTACACATTTTTTACGTACAATTATCCTTATACAGTGTGTGGATTTTGGAGATTTTATTTCCATTACGTTGATAGTGGAATCAGTCCACTTTCACGCGTTTGTAAACAGTACCTACTGTTACTTATGATTATTTTTTTTATTTTTTTTTTATCCTGGCTCGGCAAAGTGACTACACTACACCTGATGGTAAGTGTAGCGCAATCCAAGAATAGTGTCGACCAACGATAAACAACGTGTCCATCGTAGGTCGGCAATATCATGCCGGCCTGTCAAAGGGCCAATGGGGAGGGGAAGGAAAAGGGATGGGAAAAGGGTTAGGATCAGGGGGCAAGCCCCCTGGGGAGAACCGGATATACACTGGCTGACCCTGGAACGCGACCCACACAAGGCGGGCCACTATGGCAGGTTTTAGCACCAGTGTACGGTGGTCGCTATCCGGTCGGATACAAGTATCCTCCCACCAGCATTATACACTTATTATACACTTAAATTATACACTTTTCAGGATTTCAGTATTTGTGTCGTCTATTTAAACCTATGTACGGAAAAGACCGTCTATTTTTAACCAACGAAACTAATTGAGCAGGTTCTTAATTCTACGCGTATATTTGTTTTTTTTTTGTATATATATCCATTCATAACTTTTCACAGAGTGATCAATTATTGTGATAAGATGATTATTTTTGGGATGGGATAAAAAGTAGCACAAAGTTCGCCCCATTTATATTAGAAGAAATTATTCTACCCTCGAGGGGGTGAACTCGGAGATGTATGACTACAAATCTGGCATTGATGCACCGATTCTGCTGATTCTTCAAATAAAAATTATATAATAAAAACAAAATTTATAACAAAAATAAAATTTAATAGCTCAAAATAAAATTAACAATTTGAGTCGGTACTATCAATCATTGACAAAAAACCAAATGATCAGCAACTCAAAACATTTTAGCTTTCAGTTTTTAACACATTTTTTCTTGTTTGTGGCAAACAATAAGAGTCATATCTATCTATAACCTTTTGTATTGTGACCCATTGACATCCACAAATCTTTGTCACCATACTGTGTATTTCAGTTTCACATAATATATCTAGTGAAAACAATGGAATTTATACGTCCCTTCGAGCCGGGGTCAGGCGCTTGCCTCGGCTGCGCTCGGACCCGCCAACCAGCCCATATTCAAAATATATACGTAAGTTCTTTTTTGCGAAACTGGATTCTCTGATGGACGTGTATATTTGAGTTTGTTTTTGTGAATCGAAGATATGCTTTTTGATTTCACGGTTTATATTATCGGCTTGTTCGTATCGGTTGTTAAACGGAGCTTTTTATTTGGACTGGTTTTTTATTTACAGTTTTATGATGGATGGTGCGAGAGTTTATTTAATTCTACATAACAATATTATCCGATTTACTAATTTTTTATACGCTTGAACGATGACGGGAGCAGTTCGTTTGTCTGATGGTAAGCGCTACGCCTGCCCATAAATACTGGCAACACCACCCAGAACTTTGAATTACAAAGCAATGCATGGCATTGAACTGCGCTCGTACCCGACCCGGGGATCGAACCTAAGACCTCAGCTTAGGTGTACATACCGCGTGCGCAAAACAACTGCGCCACCGAGGCAGACATTTATTTAATTTAATGATTTTCATTCTATTTAATTACATTCGAGTAACACACCATTAAATACAGTAACATAAGATATTTTAAAGTACTACTGCTTTAATATGTATCAGTCAATCAATAAATAAATCCATATAACGAATTGCAACTCATTGAATTGCACAAAAACTTCTGATAAATTAATCACACGTTAACAGTGTTTTATGAATCAAGTTATAAAGCTCTTTACACATTGTACAATAAAGCGTGCAGTTTACATCGCATTCCGCGGTTGCCGTGTCCCGGTGCCGTGGCAATAATTTTGACAAAGCGGCGTTTTGTCGGCGTATCGCCCACGCGTTCGCGCGACCCGCGACTTGATTGTACAGTATAAATGGCCCTCATTACTTTGTAGCAGCTTCTTTGCGGTAATAAAGCCCTTTTACGGGACTCTTTTTACTAAAGACTGATTTAATTTGCTTTTTAAAATGTAGGGTGTGTAATTATGTGTTTGGTGCAATTAATCGTTTAATTTCACACATTTGATTGAATGGACGAGCAAGGGGCTCATTTAACGGTAAGCGCCACGCCTGCCCATACACAGAAGCAACATCACCCAAAACTTTGTATTACAAACCACTGCATGGCACTGGCCTACCTATGTCACCACGAGAAATAAGATGTTAAGTATTATAATGCCCAGAAATTTCATTGGCTTTAATGTCCTTCAATCTGAAACACGACAGTGCAGCACAAAGCAGTGGTACCAACCCTGACGGCCTCTTGCATCGAGAGAGTTACCTTGCAATGAGAGGATATTTCTTAATTTTAAAGTATCTAGCGTTTTCTCTAATTTAAACCATTACCTTAATAGGGATGAATGGAAGAAGGATAGGGAGGCCTTTGCTCTGCAGTGGGACATATCAGGCTCATAAAAAAACCCTTTTATGTGGTTAGAAATTGATACTTCAACTTTCTTAAACATAAAAATGTCCATAAAATCGATCAGTTCATCACGTAGCAATAATGTCGGGCCATTATACGATATGTAATGAAAATGAAAGCGGCCATAACGGCGTACACTATTTGCTTTCCAGCTTGCTTATTTTAATGGGTTCAATCAAGGCCACCGCCCAATGTACACCGTAGTGGCTTTGGGGCGGTGTACAGGTGCGAACGGGTTCGGTATGGCTTAGAAGTAAGTATTTTATTTTATTTATTTATTTAACAGATGATACAGTAATATGCTACCAAGTATAATATTCTAATATGCTACCAAGTATAAATTCTTTATAATATTCTCTGCATTACCCAAAGGTTGACTGGGAGAGAATGCCTTTGGCATTAAGTCCGCCTTTATACATTTTGTATATAAAGTGTAAAATAAAAATAAATAAAATAAATATAATTTACAAAATAATCATAAGGTACTTGCTCACCTAGTTATAGGTGGACCCAGCTTACATTATAAAATTAACTACGGAAGCAGACATTATTAGAACTTACAGTTATATTATAGTAATGTTAGTATTAGTATTATATTACTATGGTTAAATAAACAATACGCATTATTTATGAAAGCAGTTTAGGAAAGAAGTTTAGGCAAATATGACAGATCTATGGTTTTGGCTTTTGTTTTTGATCGACACCAGGGAGCTAGGTGTTGTATCACTTGGTGCTTAAACACGGCATGACTACGGGAATTCATTATGTCAAACTCCTTTGGTAGATAATTATATAAGAACGGGAGTATTATAAAATAGTACCAAGTCGAAAGTACGAAAAAAAATTACGAAACGTCGGGATCAAAATGAATAAAAAACCGCGATAAAATCCGTTTAAATTAGTTTTATTTCAATAAGTACCTAGTCTTTTATTTACTAATAGCATTGGTTTGCGACTCCGCCCGCGTGAAATTCTGCAGCGATATATTATGGATATCGCCTGTGTTCATCTGGGATAACGTAGGATTCTAATGGTGAAATAATTTGTCAAATCGGTCTAGTAGTTTCAGAGCCTATTCAAAGCAAACAAACAATCAAATATTTCCTCTTTATAATATTAGTTTAGATATATGTATACCATGGTATAGCATAGACCGACAAACGAGCAAGTGGGTCACTTAATGGTTAATGATCTCCACCGCCCATATACGCCTACAATACTAGAAGAATCATAGGTGCGTTGCCGATCTTAAAGGGAATGGATGGATGAATGGATAATTGGGATTTGGACCTCCGGATATCTCACTCACCGTACGAAATGCAGCAGCAGGTCGCTACTTTATGTCGGTTTTCTGTGGGACAGTGGTAATAACCCAGTGGAGCGGGCCCATTCATGCTTTAGACAAAACTGTCTTCAGCGTGGGTCTACCACTCTAAGACCACTTGGTGGCGCAGTTGTATTGCGTACGCGGTACGACTGCTGTGCTGAGGTCTTGGATTTCGATCCCGGGTTCAGGAAAAGTGAAAAATGTCAATGTCAGCTCGGAGTCTAGAATTGTTTGCACATGAGACAAAAATACCCTCGGCGAAATGTGGGTGTATTGGTTACACCCCTGCTTATCCCTTCGACGTGATTGTGTTTGTTGAACAAAGAACTCTTTTTGAGTCGTTTCAAAGACCGTACTATCTTCATCCCGTACTACCGGCTCCGTACAGAAGCGGCGGTAGATTAAATTTTCTAATGGCGAGCGAAGTTCACCGCTCTTTTGTACACACAGCGCTCGTCTACCCTCCGGACACCATCAACACGACATACTTCTACAATTAGCTATGTACACACTTTCAGCTAGTCTATGGAATGATTTGTTTTATAGCAGAGACCGGTAAACGAGCAAGTAGGACACCTCATGGTAAGTGAACTCTACCGCCCATGTACGCTTACAATACTAAAAGAATCATAGGCGCATTGCCGACATTAAAGGATTTGGGCCTCCGGATATCTCACTAACAGTACAAAACTCAGCAGCCGCTACTTTAAGCCGTTTTCCTGTGAGATAGTGGTAACAAACTGGTCGAGTCGGCCCCTTCATGCTGTAGACAAAACTGTCTACAGCGTGGCTCTACTACTCACATATAGACTAGAACTAGCCAGTAGCGGTGAGCTAATAAGTATAATAGATGAACATTACACTACATTTAATAATGATAAGTAACAGTGGCCTTTGTAGTTCCAGCCCGTGACCACGAAGGCTGAAAAGGTTTCGAAACGTAGGGACCAATGTTAAAATAAAAAAACGCGATAAAATCCGTTTATTCCAATAATATTTCAAACTACCTTATTTCATTTTATACAGCGTAATAAGCTTGATGTTATGAAGGCAAGTGTCTTAAAGCAACGTTTGATTGAAATTTCCTCAAGTTTAGTCCAACGGGGACAGAGTTATCTCAATATAGCAGCCGGCCGGTGCAGTGGCTGTGGGCGAATCATTACCGCCTGCCAGCCTGTTGCGGCTAGCTGGCCATATTGTAATTATCGGTATCACAGGCATATAATGTAGCGAGAGTCATTGGGCGAGGCAATATAAAGGCTGTTTTAGAGTCTTTATTCCATTATGTATAATTGCATGCAATATTTAGAAAAGATTTAAGTATGTACAGATTGGTTTTATTATAAGTCACTTGATGGTGACAGTCTTCGTGGCGCAGTGGGTGAATAGTCGGCTGTGAAACGAGTGGCCGCTGGTTCGATTCCCGCACCAAGATAAATATTTGTCTGATGCATAAATATTTGTTTGAGTATGACGTCATATAAAGAAACAGTATATTTTTTACAGTATAGTCCGACAAACGAGTAAGTGGGTCACCTGATGCTAAGTTGTATGTTCGCGCACGACAAGAAAAATCATTGGTGCCTCGCCGTCTATAAAGCAACGGGATAATTAAGACTACGTATCTTTCTTTATATGGTATACATAATTACTGTAATCTAACATTTTAAAATCAGAAAACCTATCAAAACTCGTTATGAGTCACAAAATCATCTATTCCGCAAATCCTAATGAGCAAAACAGACAATGAGGATCATCACGCGGAGACTGCGATATAATTATAGCTAAACCTTACTATGAAACCTAAATCAAAATATCATCTCCCCTCGCTTCCCCAATCCCTTAATTATCCCTTCCCTTTGAGGTCGGCAACGCGCCTATGATCCTACTAGTATTGTGGCTGTACATAGGCGGTGGAGATCACTTACCATCAGGTACCCACTTACTCGTTTGCCGGTCTATGCTATAAAAAATTAATAAACCCAAACTATATAATTGGACTTATTATTTATTCATCATCATCATCAGCCACAAGACGTCCACTGCTGAACTAGGCCTCCCCCAATGATTTCCAGACCGACCTGTTGGAAGCGGCCTGCATACAGCGATTTCCTGCGATCTTTATCAGGTCGTCTGTCCACCTTGTAGGTGGACGTCCAAATTATTATTTATTATTATTATTATTTATTAGTTTAATTAAATCAACACATCCTTCCTAAACCGTGTTCCTTTGATCTCGTTGAAGTCTTTTGAAGGATGTGACGTCAGCGACTTTGGGGTCGGAAGCATGACCTCTGGCGGAGCGGATGTTTCAATCTTTTGAGCAATTTATCGAGGTTTCGATTACCACACAGCCTGTTACCTCGGCCAAAATAAATAATCACTTTAAAATACCCTTTCTATAATACACACCGTTATGTTTATTATCTGGCGGTATGTAATTTTGTGTTGTAACAGATATATTATTATTAATAAGAAATATTGGATATACTTGTTGAAAATATAGCGGTGTTGCATAATTTTTTAAGAGAAAAGGCTGGTGTTTGTTCGTACAAAGAAATTCATATATTTTCTCGGTGAGTTTAACATTTGTGCAAACATATATTGTCTTTTTATATTAAAGATATCTATTAATTAGCACGTTTTTAGGTTTTGTATTTTTTTTATCGGACCATGGCAAAGTGACTGCACTACACCTAATGTTAAGCGTATTGAAATCCAAAAAACCACCAACAAACAATGAGTTTATCCGTGGTCACCAGTTATGCCGGCCTGTATAAATGCTTCTTCCCTCTCCGGAGAGAGTCTCTCCTTCCCTTCCCTCTCCTGGTCGCTATTCGGGCGGATATAAATATCCTACCACCAGCAAAATGGTGTAAGAAGTGATATATTTATTGATATATCACTTCTTACAGAAAGTACGATGCCCCAAAAATCCCAAAAGATGCCTAAGTGGGCACTGAAGTTTCACTGAAATTATTTCCTTCCTATGATGTGATACATGCCTATATCGGGCATAAACTCCGATCCCGGGAAATTCATATGTGATTTTTCGAATGGAAAACTTAAACACAAATTGTGATGACCTGACCTGGGAATTGAACCCAGAGCCTCATGGTTCTCAGTCTTAGTACGGTACCATTTGACCAATGAGGCATTAACTTCAACACTACTCAAAAACAACTTAAAATAATTCTAGATTTATTACATCCAAATGACAACTGCCTGATCATTTCTTTGGAAACGACATAAAAATAATGCTAACATCAAACATTTAAATACAATACGCATTGAAAAGTCTATAACGACATTTTTATAAAGCAATAAACTTTCATCATGCGCGAAACAATACAGACGGTGTAATTTCCTGCGCACGCGCCTGTAATGAGTCGACATAACCCGATGACGTTTGCTTGTCACCGCTGTTTGAAGCGAAAAAGGCGTTTGTGTATCATTCAATTTGGCAGCGTAAAGTGAAATGGATACTTTTGTTTAGATGTAGACTTTGTGAATATTGTTGGCTTTAGATTAACAGAGCATTTAAACAGTTTTATGTGCATCAAGTTGGATATTAAATGGCAACTTGAGTAAGACTTTGTCACTAGGAAATCCATTTATGAATATAACTAACATAGGTCTAAAAACACTTGATTTGTTTTATTTGTTTGTAGCGGTCTTGCGTGGTCCGAAGATTGTCTGCTTACAATTTTTTTTGTTTGCTTGTTTGTGAAGATGCATGGTAAGCTTTTAAGTCCATTTGCTCCCTCTTTCAAACAAACAAACCTCCCTAGCGTAGTGGGTGCGTAATCAACTGTAAAAAAGAAAACCGCACTTTAGATATAATAATGTGAAATTTTGTAAAGTGCGTGAGCGAGAATAACAATGCTAGAGTAAGAAAAAGACTCAACTGTTTATCATTTAGTGTTATCTAAAGTTGCAAGTCAAACATCGACATGTTACTCATTCGACAAAAAAAAGCTTTATTTATGTCCTAGCAATGCACTCGTATTTGGTACTACGGTGGATGAAAAACTTATATCGTACGCTATACATTGCTAAAATTTTACCACACCTTTCTATAGTATCAGTATATGCAAATGCTATAACCGTACCAAAAACCTTAATCAATGTTTATCTTAGCTTGGCCACACTTTCTATTTACACAGGCCGTCAAATCTCGCGTTTTGATGCTATCAAGGCTAGTTCATTTCGTGATCGTCACCGGCCGTCGGTGGGCCGTCGATGCGCCGTCGATATCGATGCACACAATTAGTGCTGTACTATCGATAATTACGATCGGTAGCGGGCGCGGACGGTTCCGATATCGAGAGATGGACGACCCTAACTAGCCCGGTGGGTGTAATTGAAGGGACCTGTTTGTTATTTATAAAACTTATTATGGTTTAACATGGTTTGTTATAACAATATTTTGAGTTAAAATGTACGCTTTTCAAGGCAATGTCGTAATTATTGGTTACCTAGTTTATGGTTAATAGTATCGAGTTGTGGGTACTTTGGATGTCTCTGATAATAAATAAAACACTACGTTGTTTATGACAAATTTTCCGAAGGCTTCGTTGTACGCAGGTGACAAGACACGTGATAGCATACTTGTAATCTATATCATTCTCTCGCAGGCTTAATCCTATTTATGAATATGTTTGTCTCTCTGTTGTGACGCATTTTCGTTTCATCAAGTTTCAAATCACAACGATTCTAAAGAAGTGGTGATTGCTCGTGGTAGGATACTTGTATCCGACCGGATAGCGACCACCGTACCCTGGTGCTAAAACCTGCCATAGTGGCCCACCTTGTATGGGTCGCGTTCCAGGGTTTGCCAGTGTATATCCGGTTCTCCCCAGGGGGCTTGTCCCCTGATCCTAACCCTTTTCCTTCCCCTCCGCCTTGGCCCTTTAGCAGGCCGGCATGATCTTGCCGACCTACGATGGACACATTGTTTATCGTTGGTCGACACTATTCTTGGATTGCGCTACACTTACCATCAGGTGTAGCGTAGTCACTTTGCCGAGCCAGAATAATAAAAAAAAAAATAATTTCAAAAAAAGATTTAAAGTCGAGTAGAATGTAATGAAACGAGCAGATCGGTCATGTCATTATCAATGATCCTTGGTCACCACCGCTCATGTATAATGTACATTCAGAGGGATTGAGTGTAGTCTAACTATAACGAAAGATATTGGATTAGGGTTGCGCATGTGTGTGTATGTGTGTGTGTGTGCATGTGAGTCCTGCAATTTCACTGATCATATAAAACTAAACTCAAATTATGAGAGCCGGCACTTTAGGTTAGTTTTCTGGACATTGGATCCAACTGCGTGACTACCATTTACGTAAGAAAAATGTATAATTGATTAATTGTAAATTTTAGTACTAAGCTTAGTATCATCCAGCAGTCTGGAATTCTACCTGGTATTGCGAGAGGCTCAGTCCCTATCACATGATGGGTCGGAAATAAGAACGATAAAATGTTACATTTCTGCCTAACCCTTCGGGAATTATATGCGTGGGAGCATATGTATGAATGTAGAGTATAGATTTTGTGTAATGTACCCAAATGTTACGTATTGAGAAACATAATATATTAATATAAACCTAGTTCGCAGTCCTTCTATCTTGGATGTGTTTGGGCGGTGTAGATCACTTAAAATTATGTCACCCACTTACTCGTTTTGCTGCACTCTGTAATTAAAAAAAAATCAGGAAACATTATAATTGCGGGTTGCCAGTGACACGAAATAAACAAGTCAATTATATTTCAATAATAAAGCCTTGCGTACAATCAAATAATCTGATTGTTAATAAACTATTTATAAGATAGTTGTAACTGATTATTTAATAAAATGATAATCGACGCACGAATTTGAGTTTTGAAACTTTAACGTCATGGCGATTGTATGATAACAGAGATATTAAGTTGTGAAGCGTAAACTTGTCAAGGTTAAAATTTTGCTACAGAAGTTATTAGTGATCGTCTAAATATTTTGCAATCAAGTATGAACTAGTCGTTATCGAAATTAGTAGCAGACATATTTGTTTCTTCGTCTTCCATCTGCCCTTATCTCACTTGCAGTGGGTTCGGCGCAACACCCTTTTTAAAACATGTTATAGAAAGATTTGCCTGTAGTCTTTAGGATGGATCGCCAGCTGACGTCAATGCTTTTTTTTGTGTGTGGACGCTTGCTGTAAACCTGACGCTAGTCGGCTGTATACAGCTCCACCGGACTTTCAGGTCCTGGGGAGAACTATTTATTTATAATTAATAAAACATTAAATACATTTTTTATTGTCAAAATAAGCAGAAGAGCAAGCAGCCAGTCTGAAAAACTACACGCCAAATCATTCTGTAACATATGTTATATATGGGGCAGGTGGAAGAAAAAAATTTGGTCACGTAAATGCAGTACATATTATTGTGATAAAGATTTATGAGTTAATTGAGGCTAATAAACAAATACACTATATTCGGAATCAATATTTTGTTTTTACTCCAATGTACCCAAACTTTATTAAAAAATCAGCAACAAAAAATCACGCAACTCAACCTACGATAAACTTCAAAATATATGTTTATACAGAGTGATAAGTTACAATAGTGCTATCCTGTCGTATTCACACTAGGCTAGCCTGAATCGTGAAGACCCGACTACGATCTTGAACTAAGCTGAGCAAACTACTCTTAAACACTTCTAAATTGACACTGATCATAGAATTGCTAAAAGTTTTAACAATCAAGATTGATTCAAGTCAGCAATAAAACACAACCGATATTAAGATGTGACATTTAAAATAATAATTAACATATAATATCGGACCGAACTAGTAATTACTAGAGGCGTACTTGAGATACCGTTTTATAAAGGTTCTGATAATAAGTATTATTATTGGTAATATCGTGACAGAATGTGACTGGGTATGGGATGTTTCGTCATCTATGACTGGTGTTTAACATTGACATGTACATATATTGTGGAAGGGTAGATATTTTAAATAATTTAAAATGTCAATTTTCCAGTCTCACTCCGCGGAGCAGTGATACGGACTGCTGAGATGAATATCGCAGGGTCGACTAGTCCTAAGAGTATGCGCCTCTGACTTTGTTAATTAATTATCTATTGCTTTAACAGTGAAGGAAATTTTACAAGACTATACCTGAGATGTATCCATAAGAATTTAAAAAGTATTTTGAAGTCTATTACCCGCATTAGGCCAGGTTGATGAACGGGCTACTATATATAACTAGCGAATGTGAATTAGATGGCAGGTCACCTGTATAAGAGATTGGGTCGGTTCCACCACTTTATCTATTATTGCCGTCAAGAAACATTGCATTCGCTACGTTCTGGCTCGAAGGACATTGAAGCTAGTGAAATTACGAGACTTACCCCCGTATTCATAAACGTTATTGAAGTCTCATAGTGAGCGCGAAACGTCATTGTTTAGTTTTTGGCGCTAAATAAAAACATACCAATCATGGAAATACACGAAAATCGACACTTAGCATAGATCTTACTTGAGTGTTATTTGTGAATACGGGCATTAATTATTTAGGTTTCGGAGTGATGGGCGCAGTGCAGTGTCATCGAGTGCTTTGTATCTCAAAGTACTGCATGGTGTTGCAACTCTATATAAGCACAATTAAATATAGCAAGACATGCAAAAATAAACAGAAATGTCTACACGTTTATTTATACTAATAATAATCAATACAAATATATACCCGGTGAACAATCTTACCGTTCTAAAACTTTATGTACAGAAAATTTATTGCCTTGTAATATTATTTATTACTCCAACTTTCCTTCTATTTAAAATCGATTTTATATAATGACACTTTCTTTGTTATTTACAGTAGGTGTACTTTAATTATAAACAATCGATAGACACGGCAACGTTAGAGAAAACCGACATAAATTTTACAAAATTACACCTAAGTGACAGTAGTTGAACAATATAAGCAATATTATATGTATTAGAACATTGTGCACACGAACTGAGCCGTTACTATGAAGTTTTTGAGACGTGGAATGTAGAAGGCAATTAAAGTACTGTTTAAGCGATTCAAAAATGAGGAAATCAATTCATTTGTATATTTTTTTTAATGCGTGTTCACGCATAGCCCCGCCAAATGTTAACGGATTTTGATGCTTTTTTTATTCGATAGGGTTTACCCCGATGATGGTTGCATAATATATATTTATATATATTTTTTAAGGTCTGAAGACGGAGTACGAGGAAATATGGGAAAGGTCTCTAATAGTATTAGAAAATGCACTGCGATACGGCTTTGAAGTTTTTATCTTTATATTATTACGTGTCTTGTCTTCTTTAGAGATTCTTCACGTTCATCTTCTAAATATATAAAACTCAAAGGTGACTGACTGACATAGTGATCTATCAACGCAAAGCCCAATCCACTGGAGGGATCGGGCTGAAATTTTGCATGCAGATAGATGTTATGACGTAGGCATCCGCTAAGAAAGAATTTTGATAAATTCTACCCCTAAGGGGATAAAATAGGGGATGAACGTTTGTATGAAATTTTGTCAATTTTAAACGTTCACGCGGGCGGAGCCGCGAGCAAAAGCTAGTACTTCATAAATTGAACATCGTAAATGGTTCAAAAAATAATCCGAGGGATTACTTCCCTGTCGTAGCAGCTTTTGGAATAAACGCTAATATTCAAATAGGAAGATATTGAGGGTATACAGTTATACATTAATCACTATTAGTTATTATTGAAATAAATATAATATTTATAATAAAAGAGAGAAGTCTGACGACGGCGAAGGGTGGGGAGAGCCAATACACGTTCCGCTTTACTATAGTTAGATTGGAATCAAATGTAATTATGATTATTACTCGCGATGTGATAGGTAACACGCCTATCGCCATATGAGGTACTGGTAAGGACCCGATTGAGCCGACCCATTCATGCTGTAGACAAAACTGTTCACAGCGTGGCACTACTACTCAGTTTTACATTTTATAATTACGATCATTTAGAAAAACCAGCGTGGACGTCACCCTACGCTATTGCAGAATAATAAATGAATAAATGACCTTTTATTAAACTTCTATAAAGACAGAAGTCACAAAAATGGAGTGACTGTGAATCAGGTTCATATAAGCCAGGAAATAAAAAAACGTATTCATAAGTGAAGGTTGAAAACAAACAAATAAGAATAAAGAAATGTACTGCACTATTGTTCGCAAGGTTGTAAGTTAATTGAAATAAGTGTTCAAGTAATCCTATAAATGATTATTTTATTATTACTTGTTAATCGTAGAAGTTTTAACATGAAGTTATTGATAGCGTTTAATTCAATGTGACCCAATGATATTTATAATTATAGTAGAGGAGGCCCGCGTTAAGAAGTGAATGTAATATTGCATTTTTATACAGTACTCTTTATTTTAAAAGTTATTTTTAAAAGTTAAATATTTCATCTTTTAAAAAATATATAAAAAATTCACCCACCAATTGCGAGACCTAGTACCCAAGCCACCGGTGGTTAGGACCTCAGAGTAAGGAACCTCCTCACAATGCGTGTCGTGTTCAATTACACCGCCTTCTGAATCTGGCTCTTCACCCGACGACTAATTGAGAGCCTCTGGAGGTGATGGTCGAGGCTCTTTGGTATCAACCCTTATTGGGTAACAACGATCGGGACATTGACTGAGAATTTCACATCCTATATGTCGGTAACCTCGTGTGATATTAATATATTTTTCAACCCATATCATTACAAAATACGCTCATATAGCGAACCCCTGTGATGCGATCGTTCTATCGATTATAATAAATGAGTGATTAAAACTGACTTGACTTGACAATTTTAAGATGTATACATTTAAATACCGGTAAACACTGATGGGAGGATACTTGTATCCGACCGGATAGCGACCACCGTACACTGATGCTAAAACCTGCCATAGTGGCCCACCTTGTGTGGGTCGCGTTCCAGGGTCAGCCAGTGTATATCCGGTTCTCCCCAGGGGGCTTGCCTCCTGATCCTAACCCTTTTCCCATCCCCTTTCCTTCCCCTCCACCTTAGCCTATTGGCAGGCCGGCATGAGCTTGCCGACGTACGATGGACATATTGTTTATCGTTGGTCGACACTATTCTTGGATTGCGCTACACTTACCGTCAGGTGTAGCGTTAGTCACTTTGCCGAGCCAGGATTAAAAAAAAAACACTAATTGTCAGGTGTAACAACCCTTAAATATGACTACACTTTTTTGTAACACGTATAAGATTTAAAGTTTCATAGTAGTCATCTCGTGCCAGCCATCGACCGCAACTAGACGATATGTTTATAATAGGGCACAATGTATTGTATTGTTATAGTTGACAACACTTTACACAACATATTCACAACAATAAATGGTGACAAAACTAACACATTATTATTTTACCGTGTTTGATTTACACTTAATTACAACAATTGTTGTTATATTTAATTACAACAAAAAGTAGTCGAGCGTAGTAGACACTAAATACATTAGCGTTATTTAGCGAATAGTACGCGAAGGAATTTCATATTATTATATTGATTTTTACATTTTCTTTGACTTGAATACGATATAATTATCTACCGATAATCTAGATCATTAACCAAGGAATAAATACAAAGTTTTGACAAAACATAAAAACCGACTTCATAGAAATAACAATGAAAAGTCAAAAATAGGAATTTCAGGTCTCTTTGGAGTCGGTGCCTCTGTCCCTGCCGGTTAACTGATATTGCATCGGGGCTAATGATATTCTGGCAACATTCATTTCGGGGAAAACAAAACTAGAAATCCAATCATCGACCTGTTATTAGTTCACAGTCCATATCGTCACTTGAAAGGCAAAAGTAAAAGTATGTAAAGCGCCATTATGTGAACTTTACGGTAGAGAATTTTAAAGTCGTTTTGCTTTAAGTTAAAAATTCACAATAATTATTTTTATACTGATATTATATGCTGCCAGAAATGACTAGACCAAGAACGTGATTAGGCAAAAGGCAGTAGCTGTGAACTAATTAGTGGAACACGATTTTTCAAAACAAATTTCTATTTCATTATTCTGCTCTACTTGTTCAATATATACGGTTTCTACGTCTAAACAAGCAGTCGGGACGAAAGTTTATCTGTTCAGAACATTAATCACGACTCGTGATGAACTTTGTCTTAGCAAAATTAACAACGTATTAAAAATACTGCGGCTCGGTGTACCGTTAAAATTTATTACTTACAAATGATTTCGCTATTTGTCGGTGTTAAGTTACATGGGCGTTTCATCGCGTTTTAAAATGATGATATTTATGCTTTAACAGCTAGCAGCCGAGAAACTTGTATTGGATTTAAAATAAACAGAACTGTTGAGTTTAAAATAACTGTTGAACTTGGCAGACTACTCCTAAGTGCTTAGATTTTCCGACATTTTCTCATTATGATGTTATTTTTGTACAATATCAAAACTAATGATTTTAATGTCTTTTCAAAAACATTGACAAGAATACAGCAAATGCTTAGTACAATGATTTAAATTATAAGCTTTGGCTATAATTTTTAGTTACGATTAGGTATGAAATGGCCTCATTACTCACTTTAAAGAAATATAAGTACATAATCTAATGTTATAACTGCTCTATAATAGATCATCATTTACAGGATTAAAATTGAAGGTTCTAAACCAACTTCCATGTACTTTTTTACCCCCTTTTTTCGAAGAGCAGGCCCATGTCCACCAATATGACAGTATATTGCGGAGCTGATATTATTTTTAATTAACTCAGAGTCATCTAGAATAATCACTCACTCAGTAAATGGCACACCTTTTTAGCTATTCCAAAACATCTCAATAAAGTTATATCTCTGAACAAGGATTGGCCCGAGGCCTACCTTGATTTATGTCACCCACTTTCGCTCATTAAATTCTTGATATAGACTATACTGTACAATTGAACTGTTTATGCTACATTTATTAAAACTCTTAGCATCGTTACACCTTTTGACTAACAAATTAATGTAACTTCATTTAACCGGTAGGATCCATTTTGTCATATATTTCTTTTTAATTTGTCAAGTCAACGAGCAAAGGCGTCACCGATATCACTCCTCATAAATACAATCCCATAAAATGTTGATAAAACCAGAGTACTGATCTTTTTTTCTAATCTGAAATGTCTGAGATCGCTCGCATGATGGTAAGCGTTTCGTCTGCTCATAGAAAATGTACCACATAGAACCTAGAATTACAAAGCAATCCATATCATTGAGACTATTAAAATATGTCTAGACCTACTATCTACTATTTCCTGTGCGATCTACCATATAAATGCTACCTTTTGAATTATAGAAACGGATTGTGTAATACCCTCAATGTGAGGCAGTAGACTAAGTGTTTGGTTGTACGCGTTGAATCGAAATTTATAATGATATCTGTGCATAGGAGCGCTCATGCCGCAGTATCGTAACATTAAAAGCGCATTTATTACACCAGCTTTGAACTAAATCAGTTGGACTAAGATGGCGCTTGCCTAATTATTACTTTAATTTTTTTTTCTGCTTTGGTTTATATCCTGATTTAATGTCATTCGCCTTTTTGTTTAGACGCTGCCACTTCACCCAGTTTTGGTATACTCTGTAGTGTCACTATTATTTAGTGCCGCTCTCATGTTTTTGCTTTCTCTTTTTTACTATCTGGTAAAGATATCTGAGACAGACGTCCTCCTGCGGTTTCCTTATTTATTATTTTAATAAAAACAAAAAAATGAGGTGTCTACTTCCCGTGACTAGATTTTGATGGATGTCTCGACTTCCGTATATTTATTGCGTTAATTAATTTCACTGTGACCAGTGTCTTATTTTTTTAGAAAAGCTGTCCACGTTTTTGTTTTTTTTTTAACGGCAGAGACACACGAGCTTGCCTCCTGATAATTATGTCCTCCGACGAGGAGCATCCACAATAGTAAACGAATAATGGATGCCTTGCCAACCTTAAAGTAAACAAAACGGTATTTTGAAGACGTAATGCTAATTTAGAACTCTAAAAATCACACTTATGATGGTAAAGGCCAAGTATAGATCTAATCTAACATTAAACTTTATTCGCTCAAGTGACTGTCCAGGCTCAGAATATTTATTTTATGCAATATGTTAAAAAAGATAATTATCAGAATGCAGTGAAATTGTTACACTGTACAGTCATTGCAAACGTTGCGGAATACATAAACTAAACGATCTGAGCCATAAGATTACTGCTTCTATGTTGAATTTCGAGAAACACCGTAAACATATTTATGGTAATAATCCGAAATACATTGTAAATTTTAACGCTACTAACATTTTTAATTTATCTGCTCTCGGCAAAAAGTGTAAACAGGTGGAAAAAAATCATTTCTATATTTATACTAACATGCGAAAATGTAATTAGGTAATTGTGCCATGTATTTTTATACATGGCACAATTAATTACATTTTCACATTCACATTTCACAAGACGTTTTCGTCTTGTTTGAATTTTCTGTATTTATAGTAAAATAAATCAAATATTTAGTCAATTATATTTATTTCCGTGTTCGTAAACATATGTTATATGTCTGTATGTAAACCTAAAACATACACAATTTATATTGTGGTTTATATACAAGGGATCACTAAAACAACAAATAATGTTATATCCAACCAAAAACAAACAAATCCAAGCAACATTTTAGCGTCGCGGCTAAGTCACCGCGGCCACTGCGCACGCGCCACTCCCGCCATCTTGTTCAATCTAGTGCCGTTGATCGCGGAAAAGCGCGCACAACCTTCAACGACCTTCGCTCTCCGACCACTCTAACCCCACCACCACGCCATTATCAACCTTAACTCTCTGCCAACCAGCTAACAATAAAGGTCGCTTTTGTTCGTCTAACCAACAGACTGATAAGTCTTTTTAGACCACGCCACCGCCCCATGTATTTATGTTCTATAGCCCGTAGGTACATTAAATTCATACACTGGTACTATAAATTTAAAAGCAACTAGATTTATTATGAATTGATACTTTGTCACATTTATTGAAATAATTTTAATATGACACCGGTTTGTGAATACGATTTAAATAGATAAGGTAATTACTGAGTGGATTTGCTTCGATAATATTGTACGGCCGCGTGGGCGTCACAACGAGCCATTTGTCTGTGACTGGGTCAATAAAAGTAAATTAAAGGCACGTTTAAGTAATATATTTAGCGTCTTTTAATGTAATATTTACTTTATGGCAGGTCTTTCGTGTGTGAAAATCCGTCTAGATAGGATCCACGGCTTTATTTATTTCTACAGCCAAATAGTAATTTTAAGCTCTGTTATACTCCAGTTTTTTTTTTATTTTATGACGGGACTAGCAAAGCGCTCGCTTGATGTTAACTGCGCTCGTCACTTCGAGATGTAAGATGTTAAGTCTCATAATGCCCAGTAATTTCACTGGCTTTAAAGTCCTTCAAGCCGAACCACAACAGTGATTACACACTGTTGCTTGGCGGCAGAAATAGACAAAGCGGTGGTACCAACCCAGACGACCTCTCGCATACGAGGGACCTACCACCTTGTAAAGGTTTGAAAGACATTGTAGCCAGTGAAACGAGTGGATATTATAAGACTTAACACTTTATGTCTGAGATGAAGAGCGCTGTGAAGCACCACATACTCTTTAATTTAAAGTTCCGGGTTGTTGGTTATTACAGTTTATGAGTAAGGGTAACGCTTACATTTGGTGACTTGTTAACAGGCAGAATAAAAACAGATTTATTTGCAGACATTTTTGTAGCAGGTAGCAATTTTTATTCATCATAGTTCCCACTAGTGGCCACTGCTGCTTGATGTACGAAGAGTAAAGTAAAACTATCATAGTTTTAAAAAAAGACCAAAATTTGTACTAAGCCTACTTTTAACTACTACTATATAGTAGGTATAAAGAGTATGTATTTGTATATGTCAAATCTTGCTGACGTAACAGCACAATACTTAAAAATAAGTCGAGTTTCAACCACTACGTGTGTACAAACGAGAGTGATATGTTTTTTTCGTAATGTGTATACAGGCGGTTATCGCCAACTTCACGAGTCTTACCCACAATACTACAATGTACGAGGTCCGTTTACAAAGATATTGGTCAGACTAATGCAACGTCGATCGATATATTTTATTTAAGTATTGATGTATTAATGAAGAATGGAATTGATATCAATGTAAACAAATATATAAATACACCCAACAGTAACACGAATAGTGCTGACCCCACACTTAGTTTAACTGTATAATGGGTATCAGGAACTACGAGGGACATGTTCCCACAACATACCCGAAGCTAATATTTGTAGATTACATAGATATTTGTACGGTGGAATCGAAACCATGGCCTCTCGCTTCGCAGTCGGTTACTTGCTCACTGCGTCGCAGAGGCTATGTGAGAATGGAAATTATGAGAGCCAATTGTTTTACTACGGAAGATGCTTAAGGCCGGGCGAAGTGGAACCGTCTAAGTGAGAAGGTGAATCTTGGCAAAAGGACGGGATACCAGATTTATCAATATTTATTATATGTTCATCTTGACGTTTATTCGTTTTATATAAAACGATCTTTTATGTAGAATGGCATAAAATTCATCCAAATGTCAAACAAACCGTTATATCGATATTTATTCTAGATGAGTCGAAATCGATGTCAATACTTTTTAAAATCAAAATATTAAATTTATAAATTTTGTGTCAGTGCTATTTTAATGGACAATTATTTATAGTAGAAATCAATTTATTAAAATTCGTTTTCTTTTGTTTTTTTTTTTGAGTCAGTTGAGTCAGTTTTATGATATTCATATCCGCCCGGATAGCGACCACCGTACAAACCAAAAAAAGGTAATAGTTAAAAAAAAATGATATACGGTTTGACTTCAGTAGCTGATCAATTTATTTAAGAATGCTCATCATTATATAAGCTTTAAAAAACCGCATCCAAATTGGTCCAATCATTTACGCAGTTTATTTACTGACAGATAAATAGTTAAATGTGCCAACCTTAAAACACCATTTTTTATTAAAAACAGCTCAAATAGCTCGCGGGCATCATCACGACGTGGTCCGTGGTTACAGGCAGTCGGTACATTTTTCATCGTCCGCTCGCTTCAAACCCTAAAAGATTTACTGCCGACGAGATAAACGGTCAATCTGTTTCGCTAAGCTGTTGCTACTAGCTTGCTTTGTACTATCCGGTTGCGGACTGACATTTGATATTAGAGGCATTGCTGTTGAAACTAATGGTCATGATTAGATGATCAGTGGGACCAAAAAGGTCATTGAGGATGTAAATAAATGTAAAATTTACAAATGATTATTAGAATTAAATCAAAATTAAAAAATTTTACATATCATTCCAATTTAATTTCACCTAAAATAGTTTCTTGTTAAAATAAAATGAGATATACCATGTATTATGGTTTAAAAAAATATAATTAATAAAGAAAGCGTCAAAAATTATTTTGAAAATTTATTATCAGAAAAGTAACTTCAGAACCCTTGGAGCGATATTAAAAATAAGAATACGAGTTACGCAAGTTGGTGGTAGTGGGGAATGAATATGACGCATTGATTTTTTGAAACTCCCCTTTTTACCGCCGCATAGTGTTATAGTTGCATTATTCATTGTACCACTGGTGGTACTATAGGGTATTTTTTTTGTCCTGGCTCGGCAAAATGACTACGCCACACCTGATGGTAAGTGTAGTAATAGTGTCGACCAACGATAAACAGTGTGTTTATCGTTGGTCGGCACGATCATGCCGGCCTGCCTAACTGCTTCTTCACACTCCGTTTAAAGGACCATAGGAAGGAGGGAACACGTGTCCCGGCAAACTATTCCACAGCTTAATGGATTAAATCAAAATTTAGATATAATATGGCAGTTTAAAATTCTGTATTGCGTTAATTCATTTTAATGATAACATTGAAAAGCTTGTATGTAGTATAATTTTCCCAAAGTAGCCGCTGGGACCGGAGGCCGGTGGGTACCGGACGGGTCGCGCTCGCGATCCACGATAGCCCAGTTTGCGTGCACAATTGTCGCATCTGCGCCCGCGCACCCATTGTGCTAGTGGGAACATGCCCTTAATTGCGAGTCTGAATAAATTAAAACCAGAATTCTATCTTATATGGTGAGTTGAACGTGGAGTTACAAATGTCATGGAGTCTAGATTTTATTTTTTTATATGTTAGGCTGGCAATCTAGCAAGTGGGTCATCCAATGAAATGATCTCCACCGCTAATGTGGCGATTATACAGAAGAATCATGGATGCGTTACTGACCTTAGAGAAAAGAGATAACTAAGGAATTGAGGGGAGGGAGATTTGGGTCTCCGGATACCTCACTCACCGTAGGAAACGCAGCAGCAAGCCACTACTTTACGTCGGTTTTCTGCGAGACAGTGGTTACGACCCGGTCGAGCCAGCCCATTCATGCTGTAGATATTACTGTCTACAGCGTGGCTCTACCACTCATCATTTCATTTTAATTCCATTTGGAATGGCCAGTGAAGCTGCACCAGATAATATTCCGCGTTTTAATCAATTTCTTAAGCAGAGTGAATTTTAACATATACGTTCTTTTTCATGCGAAAGTAGGAAAAAAAACTAACAATCATCTCGGTGCAAAGTTCAGTATAAAATCTCAATAGTATAATGTGTAAAAAAATCCCTTATCGCGTCATACTGCAAGGTTTCTTATCGAAGCGTGAAGAAGCAATTTAATAGACAAGCATAACTATAGCAACCTTTTAGATATTCACGATTCACCTTATTTGGTTTATGACCTTTGAATGAACGTTATATTTATAGTATGTATCTTCTTTATTACAGCAGGAGAACTTATTTGTAAGGATTATTATTCTATGTTTAAAAAATCTCATCGGCCGTAGACATTGGTCTACGAGTGTATAACGTAGCAACACCAAACGCCATATCAGGCGCGCAAATGCCGAAACCAATGATTATTTACTGTAAAATTATTTGTGATCTGTGACTAATCCACTATGATGGCTTTTCAGCATATAATAAAATAAAATGTATACGGTGATCGCTATCCAGTTCAGTACAAAAATAATTGAGAACTCTCCCACTAAGACCTTACTTTTACCTTTACCTTTACTAATAAATCTTGTATATTGAAATAAAACTAATTTAAACGGTTTTTATCGCGGTTTTTTATTAATTGTGATCCCGACGTTTCGAAGACTTTTCAGCCTTTGTGGTCACGGGATGGACTGAGTTAAAAAACCGCGATAAAATCCGTTTAAATTAGTTTTATTTCAATGAGTAATATTCGAGTAAACATAAGAAATCATTAAATCTTGTATAGATCAGCTGTCATAGATAAGTAGTGTTTTGTTTTGCTACCTCGGACATATAACACTGTATAACATAAATTATGTATAATTAAAGTCATATTATTGAAGATTTTAACGGTGAAGGAAACATCGTGAGGAATACCTGAGAACTCGATAAGATTTTCGAAGGTATGTGAAGTCTGCCAACCCGCATTAGGCCAGCGTGGCGGACTAAGGCCTTATCCCTCTCATTCAGTAGAGGAGGCCCGTGCCCAGCAGTTGGACGTATATAATACATGGCTAGTAAAAAAAAATGAGGATACAAAGTTCATGCCCGAGCATCTCCAAAGCCACAATGAATTCGTACATCCACGCGCAAGCCTGCGCACGGGCAATAGTTATTGCTTGTTATTCCACTTGTTTGTTAATTGAAATGCGTGTAAATATTTCTGGCGTTCACAGAGGTTATGAAACAGCCTTATTACGGAGACCATACCATGTTATACTTCCTATTTCGTATTCTATTATATACTAAACTAGGTTTCTGCTCGCGGCTTCGTTCGTGTGAGTCTTTTTTCATATTAAAAGTAATTTTCCCATACGAAATTTCCTATTTTTCTCCTCAAGGGACTTATTAAAAAAAACGCTGAACTGAAAAAAAACACATGTTTCATTATTTGTTTTGATGAGCATCAATACTTTTTCATATAAATCTGTGAAGAAAAATATATTTCCCATTTTAAATTTGAAACCATTTTCACTCCTTTTAGCGTGATTAATTTTAATTGAATGACGAGATGAGCAAGTCGCTCGCCTGATGGTAAGCGCCACGCCTGTCCATAAACAGAAGTAACACCACACAGAACTTTGAATTACACACTTTGCTTGGTGGCAGAAATAGACAAAGCGGTGGTACAAACCCAGACGGCCTCTCGCAAACGAGGGACCTATCAACTTGTAAAAATATAACCCATTTTTAGTGGTCATGTGTCACCTATGTTAATATAGGAAGGCGATGTAAAAAAATCGGAGGTTTTGACTCGGCGTTGATAAATCAGTCATATAAATATAGTCAGGACATATAACTTTATATGTATTGATAGAATCGGCTCGGTTTGATGCAACTATGGCGTCGATAGCTTTTGAATTCATATTCCCAAACAAACCTCTCATGATGTTATCATTTACTGCGATGAGATAGGCAAGGACATGGGTCAATTGCTTGCTATGGACCTGGGAAAGTTAGTATTAAATAACTGTATGCCTAATGCCTCATATCAGAATATAGTAAAGAGCATTTGCAACAGTCAATTCTCACCTGACACAAAATTAGTGTTATTTTTAGGAAACAGGGGCAATGTAAACAAAAAGCAGCTAGTGCAATGTTTAGACAAACTGCATGCTTTATCGGTAAATGAAATTGTAATGTTTACATTTCCTTATAGTAAAAGCTTGCCAGCGGAAGAAAATAATTTAAGATATAGTCTTAATTTGACAATGCACACTATGTCGTGCAATAATCATAAATTTCATATAATAGACACTAACAATTATGTTAGTAAAAAAATTTTTTTGACAAGAGATAAATATTATCTGCCTTTATATTATAAGAGACAGATAGCTAATGCGCTATCTTATTATTTTAATATATCAGCCAAGAATTTGGCTAACAGACCTGCTTTTATTGAGCAGAATAATAATTACTTAGATTATAGTAATCTAAAAACTTTGACATTTAATCATTTAAATTAAACCATAATGGTGCTGCCACACCGGTGTTATAAAATGTTATATAACATTTTCTAACATTAAACATTTATTAACATTATCTAACATTGTGATAAAATGTTAGAAAATGTTTGTTAACAAATGTTGTATAACATTTTATAACATCGGTGTGGCAGCACCATTTAGTAAACATTTCTTAACAATTTGTAACATTTTGTAACATTTTTGAACATTCTTTAACCGCGGGCGGCGGTACTTTTGAGAGCGGCGCCGTCAAAGAAGCCGTCAAAGAAGAAGGGCCGATGTCATGTTTTCAAATGTTATAAAATGTTAGAAAATGTTAAAAAATGTTAGAAAATGTTTGCAAACATTTTCCGTCGGTGTGGGAGCACTTAAAACATCTAACAATTCTTAACAAAATGTAACAATTTTAATGTTAGAAAATGTTTGTTAACATTTTATAACATCGGTGTGGCAGCACCATAAGACAATAGAGACAACCTCTTGCTTTGATAATGGTACTGATACAAAATGTAATTCAATAAATAAATGTAACACAATAAAAGTAGTACATCAAAATATTCAGGGGATCTCCAGTAAAACCCTTGAAATTGAATTATTTATGAACTATAATAATATTGACATTTTATGCATTACAGAACACTGGCTTCAAAGCCATCAGTTAATATTCAATTTCAATAATCATATGTTGGGTAGTTCGTTCTGCAGAGAAAATGCCATTCATGGTGGCTCATTAATACTAATTAACAAACAATTTACATTTAAAGAACGTAAGGATATTGTGAGCCTCTCTGTTGAGCGGATAATTGAGATAGCCTGTTTGGAGTTAGAGCGGCTTGTTGTATTGAGTGTATACAGACCACCATTGGCATTATATGATTCTTTTGAAAAGGTCATGGATGAAGTGTTAGCAAAGATTTGTAAATTAAATAAAACTGTAATTGTATGTGGTGACTTTAACGTTAACTTGTTAGAAGAATCTTCCATGTGTATTAAAATAAAAAATTTGTTTAATTCTTACAATCTTGAAAATATATTCTTGGAGCCAACTAGGATAACTGCCACTTCAGCAACATGTCTAGACAATATATTTACAAACATTGTTCCTAATAATAAACAAATTATTAATTATCTAGACTCTGATCATAGTGGACAGTTAATTACTTTTCAGAAAGAAAGTAAAAATATGGCCAAAAATGTTATTAGTGTGGTGCCTAAAACTACAGGTCGCTTGGAGATCTTCAAAAATAAACTCTTAAGTAAATTACCCTTTTTATTGTACAGTGACAATCCTAACCAGCTGTACAATTCCTTTTTTGAAATATATTGTGCAGAGTTTAATTCTACTTTTATCCCCAAGAAGATCTCTGTTAAAGGAACTACAACATTCAGTGAATGGGCTACTATTGGTATATGTAAAAGTAGAAAAAGGCTTTATGAGTTGTATGAAGAAAGACACTATAATAAGAGTGAAAAGTTTTGTCAGTATGTAAAAAAATACTCCAAATTATTTAAAAAAATTTGTAAAGTAGCAAAGTGTAATTATATAAGTTTTAAAATAAAAAATAGTAGTAATAAAATTAAAACGACTTGGGACTTAATCAATAAGGAGACTGGAAAAGTTAAACTTCTAACGAAGGACTATAGCCTTTCTATTGAAAATAAAATTGTCACGTCAGATGCTGAAGTAGCTACTGCTTTTGAAAAATTCTTTACTGACATTCCAATCTCTACAACAAAATCTTTGAATTCGTCCCCTACTATTGCTGAATCATTATTGAAAGAGAAGTTAGATTGTTGCAATAATATATTTAAATTTCATTATATAAATGACACAAATATTATAAGAACATTTAATACCCTAAATGTTAAAAGAACAGCCGATCTTTGGGGTAACTCGGTCGAGCTTACGAAATCTATAATTACCATAGTAGCACCTGAATTAGCCATAATTTTTAATAAATGTATCGACTGTGGCGTATTTCCTGACTTAATGAAAAGTAGTAAAATTATACCTTTGTTTAAATCAGGTAGCACATCTGACCCCACTAACTTTAGACCAATTTCAGTGCTACCCACATTTAGTAAAATATTTGAAAAATTACTACTTGATCAAATGCAGACACATTTTAGCATAAATAATTTGTTACACAAGAAACAATTTGGTTTTACAAGGGGTCGTTCAACCACCGATGCTGGGGTTGAACTTTTAGAAAATATTTTTAACGCCTGGGACAATTTCCACGATGCCTTAGGCATTTTTTGTGACCTGTCAAAGGCATTCGATTGCGTTTCTCATGATACATTGGTCAGGAAGTTACATCACTATGGAATTAGGAATACTGCTCTGGATCTTGTTATTTCTTATTTGGATAATAGGATTCAGAAAGTTGATATAAATGGCCAGAGATCCTCGGGATCTGTAGTAACAATGGGTGTTCCGCAGGGTTCCATACTTGGCCCATTTCTATTTCTCGTTTATATAAATGATTTGCCTCATGTTATTAACGACAATCAACAGATAGTGTTATTTGCAGATGATACTTCACTTTTATTTAAACTCAAACGACAGCAACCTGTTACTGACGATGTAAATAATACTCTCTTAAAAGTAGTGAACTGGTTTAATGTTAATAACTTACTTTTAAACGAGAAAAAAACTAAATGCGTTAGATTTTTGACACCTAACGTTAGAACTATTAAGACCTGCGTTAGTTTAAATGGAGAAGAATTGGATCTTGTGGACACCACCAAGTTCTTGGGTATAACTTTAGACTCTAAGCTTCAATGGGGACCACATATAAACCAGTTGTCGAAAAGGCTCACCTCTGCAGCTTACGCAGTCTACAAAATTCGCCAGCTAACTGATGTAGAAACAGCGCGATTAGTTTATTTTAGTTATTTTCATAGTGTAATGTCGTATGGCATTCTATTATGGGGAAATGCTGCCGACATTCAAACTATTTTTGTGCTGCAGAAAAGAGCTATTCGAGCTATTTTCAATCTGAAACGTGGGCAATCTCTAAAAGATTTATTCAAAGAAATAAATATTTTGACTGTCGCTTCTCAATACATATATGAGAACCTAATATATGTAAAAAAAATATTAATGTTTTTACAAAAACCAGCGACATTCATATGTTAAATACTAGAAATAAGAATAAACTGATATTGCCCAAGACCAGACTTCAAAAAATTAGTAAATCATTTAAATGTCAAAGTATACGTTTCTACAATAAAATTCCTAGCCATATTCAACAATTAAGTCTAAATAAATTTAAAGTTTATATTAAACAGAACCTTTGCCGAAAAGGTTACTATAATGTTATAGATTATTTGGAAGACAAAACGGCTTGGAATTGAGCCGCTCACTCCATACAAAATATGGCTGTCCATAGTCCTCTAATATATTGTACTATGTGAAAATATAATAATTTATTATACTTGACTGCCCTATTGGCGCATTACTAGTATTTAAGGCTTATATCGTTGACATTTTTAATATTTTTTAAGAAAAAATAATTTTTAAAATTGTTAATTTTATTATTATTATATATTTAATAGAAAGTCAATGTCTGGACATTAAAAGAGGCCATAACCCATGAGTTTGTTTCGGCATTTCTTCTCATGGCTAGCCACGAAATGCCGATAGAAGATAAAAGAAAAAAATAAAATAAACTAGTGTAAAGAATTTTGACATGTAAAAGTGATATATATGATCCAATTTGCAGAATAAATGATTTGAATTTGAATTTGAATTTGAATATGTAATAATGTTGTTCAGTTGTCGATTTTAATTGAACGGCTCTTGTTAGTGTATCATTGAAGCGATCTTTGTCTAGTTGAAGTTTTGTTGCGAAATTTTAGTTTTGTGTATTTGGTAGGACAGAATGTATTACTATGAATTTTACAGAATAATATCTTACTAACTATTTATTTAAATTACATACATACATTCGCACTCGCAGTATTTCGTGATAGAAAAACCTAATATCACTTTACCCGACCCGGGGATCGAACCCGAGACCTCAGCACAGCAGTCGTATCGCGTACACAATACAACTGCGCCACTTATCCATGATCATCCATATTACCTAAAAATCAAGAAAGCGTTGCCAACCTTAAAGGTTTTGGGCCTACGGATATCTAATTCACCGTACGAAGCCCAACAGCATGCTGTAGTCAAAACTGTCTACAGCTTAACTCTACTACTTGTAAAACATGGCAAACTGACAAACGCAATCGCATTACTATTTAAAATACTCAGATAAAACAAACCTCCCGTTACCGCCATCGTTGCAAGCCATAAACATTTTCTTTAAAGTCGCTACTTGACAACGTTGCAAGCCAGATGTGACCAGTTTTAACTTTAGTTTCCTTGAAATATGTCCCATCGAGTACGGTCTTCATAACTTGTACACGAGTATTGTCCTGGTTAAATAAAATTTTATTATATTGGTTACTCGAGATAATTATGTTTCATCAGTACTTGTTTGTAATATGTTCCTAATTAAGTCCTGTGTTGTGACAATCAGTCCCAAGAATTGTCATTAAGTCTTAACAATATCAGCTCTGTATAATACTATTGCACTGCTGGATATGGCCTTCTTTTTCAATTTTTTTTTATAGCATAGGCCGGCAAACTAGCAAGTGTGTCACATGATGGTAAGCCTTTATTACAAAAAACATGCATGTTACCAGATATTACATACCTACGAAATTCTTATCGAGAATTCTAAGGTATGTAGGTTACATCAATATGTTTTCCTTCCCCGTAAAACCAATAATTATTAATTAATACATACATAACTTCTAAATGTTTAATGTGCATATCATAGAGATCGGGATCTAAAATTACTTCATTCCTTCCACTCCACATCAGGCGACCCATAATTGCTTCTGTCTGTAACAAACAAGTTTATTTCTTTTTTTCTTATATTAAGCTCTAATTATTAATAAAAAAACTTGTTGCGTCTCGTACAGTAAGTGAATTTTCCGGAGGCGGAATACGTGGAGAGCGCTGTGTTCCTGCTCCTAGGCTGGGCTCTCTTTGCAGCTCTGCAAACCTCTTTAGGGATACAAGCGTGAGCCTATGTAAGTATGTACCCTCAAGTTAGTTAACTCAACTAACTCGGTCTGCAACATTTTTATTAGGTATTTCCTGATGCGTGGTCCTCTATCAAAAATAATAGCAAACGATATTTTTTGTTACATTGTCTTGTTACCATCTAGTGGGCGTAGAAATAATGATTTTAATGCTCTGCCACAATGATGTCCCGTGATTGAACTTGTCAACAATGGACTCGGGTATTGTCTCCGAAAAAAAAGAACTTCAACCGACAACAAAGTGGCCAGTGTTCCGATAATCAATCTAGTTTTACATCTGATTAGGTGCAAATTGCATTACAAATAGACTGGTCACGATAAAAAAAAACACGTGAAGTACCATTAGTTCAGTGAGCTCCAGAAGCAATTTGTATTTTATTACTTGCAATTTATAGTCCATAATTGTATGTGGTTGATGCTAATAAGTGACGTTCCATTTTCCAATTTATATTGTGAAAATTGTGTTAACAACCTCTTGTACGTCAACTGATTATGGAATGTAATACTATAACGTTAGAGTCGAAATATTTTTTATGGTAACAAGACTTTACGACCTTCCTCTATGTGTCGATTGACAATATCTTTGCGCTTACGTCAAGGTGACATGAGATGTTAATACCTATTGTATTAGTGCTAAACATCCGTGACCTTACGCTGTACAAAGTTCACTAAGTGCAGAAGGCATGATCTACTCACACAGATAAACATCACAGCGCTACCGATTGTATTATAACTGACGAAAATTCTCGGAAAATTTATTACATCAACATTTTTATTTAGTCGCATAAACACAATTTACCGAATTAACGTCAATTTTATTTATGAGCTCAACGGAACAGAGGTCATTTGCAAACAAGACAAAACAACAGTTTTATTTTGAGCTAACGATGCGAGCGAAATGGGGTCCTTACGATTTGATACAGTTTGCGATACGGCCCTAAAAGAGCAAAACTGATAAGTAGCGGGCACAGGTAGGCAGCACACATGACATGTGACCGCGGGTGATTACGTGCCGATACAAAAGATATCACCTGTGGAACGGCACACAGGCACATATATCTTCTACGAACAAAATGGTGCACGCACACACGCGGTGCAGCTCACCTGTGTAACCTCCGCATAAGGGTCGGTCGTATGCGGGTTCAGTACACACTATTGCGTTTTCACCTGTTGTGTGCGAGTGTAGTTGTGACTCAGTGCTCGGTGTGTTTCAGTCGAGCCGTTTGTTTGGCGCGCTTTGGTCGTATTCGCGTCGGTAGCGCGCACCGCCCGTACCTTGTACGCACGTGTGCCGCCTGAATGCTAATTGACTACTGATAACTGCGCCGCTGACATTTGACTGGCGATAACATTGTGCCCGGTGTCCTGGTGAAACTGCATTGTTTAGCTTTTTTTCTATGTTCCAATCGATCGGACTGTGCTAGTGGACAGTGTTAGAAAGTGATTAATTTGTGACTTTTTTTGCGAACGTTTTAATATAGTTCATCAAGCTGAGGAATATTTCGGCGGACGATTATATTTGGAAATACGTGAAAGGTGAGGGTTTGTGTGTTTTGTTTTTCAGAATTCGGTCCAAGTTTTTGTAGACTTTTTTGTAATGATTGAAGCGTGTAATGAATGCCATTATTTTTGGAGTTACATTTTTTATTCAATGATATATTGGCACCATTAGAGTATTAAACGAGTAATGACTGGCTATTAATATGAGTAAATATCGTAAGAGGTTTTTTTTATTGATACATGGCATTACTTATTTGGCTACATTGGATTAGCCATGCTGTGATGTATGTGTTAATCGATGTAAACATGTTGTTATAAATTGATGTTTACATCTTTATTTGTTGTTTTGGTACCATAAATACCAACCTAACCATACACGTGTGCCTACCAGTTATATTATACATATTAACCTTTGCGTGATATTAAAATTTATGTTATGTACTTTAGAGGCATTTTTTTGGTGTTTGATTTCGATTGATTTGATTATTTGTTTTCCTATGGAGTCTAACTACATACAATGAGAACTTTTGAGTAAAAATTATTTGATAGTGGCGATGGGTGGAGGGAAGCCCATGCTGGTTCCTATTTACTTTATAAAATCAAGATATCCGGAATGTTTGATTGAATTGTGATATCAATAAATATGCCTTTTACTTGATGCGCATTAATAAATTATCTTATTCCAAGATACTATGATTTAGAGAAAGTAGATCCTGCTTCCCCTCTTTCTTCCTTACTGATTTTGATCACATTATTTTGGTGATCCAGTTCTACTTATTTTATATATGGGAATGTGTAGTTGCTGAGTTATATAAAAGTTTACATTATTTTAAATGATTGCAATATTCTCTCTAATATTTATAATAGGTAAATTGTTTAGTTCAAAGTTTTTACCAAATAGCGGATTTATAATTGAATTATGGTTAAATGACAAATAAAATTAATTAAACACTAATTAAACTCCTACTTCATTTAACCTAGATAAAACTGAAATAAAAGAGATAATGTGCTTTTTTGTTAGAGTTAATAGCGACACGAGCACTTCGCTTGATGGTAAACGTCACACCTGTATATATTATACAAGAGTAGGTAAAACCAATCAGAACTTCCAATTATGAAGTACTGCATGGCACTGTACTACGCAATCACTCCGAAATATCTTCTCATCTTCTTCTCTATGTCTTATAATGCCCAGTAATATCTTGAAATCTACATCTACACTACATAATATTATAAAGAGGAAAGATTTGTATTTTTTGATATTTTTGTATGTAACGAATAATGGAACGATTTCAAAAATTCTTTCACCATTAGAATCCTACATTATCCCTGATGATATACTTTTTATCTCGGAAAAATCTGATCACGCGAGCGGAACCGCGAGGAAAAGCTAGTTGCATAATAAACATGGTGGGAGCATGGGTAACATTTGCTGGTGGGAGGATACTTGTATCCGACCGGATAGCGACCACCGTACACTGGTGCTAAAACCTGCTATAGTGGCCCACCTTGTGTGGGTCGCGTTCCAGGGTCAGCCAGTGTATATCCGGTTCTCCCCAGGGGGCTGGCCCCCTGATCCTCACCCTTTTCCCATCCCTTTTTCCTTCCCCTCCCCCTTGGCCCTTTGGCAGGCCGGCATGATCTTACCGACCAATGAGGGACACATTGTTTATCATTGGTCGACAATATTCTTGGATTGCGCTACACTTACCATCAGGTGTAGCGTAGTCACTTTGCCGAGCCAGGATAAAAAAAAAAAAAAAAAAACATATAAATAACGATTCAAATGATTCGTGACTGGCTGTTTCTAATAATAAAATATTATGTCGGTGACCAAATAAAAAAATTGGTTTTAATTAGTGAAACATTTAAGTATATCATCAAAAATATCTCAGATATTTGCCGTATTACAGTTCATCGAACTCATAATTAAATTGATAAGGACTCTAACCAAGGTAATGTCATCGACCTGGTTTCTTTTTTTATAGCATAAGCTGGCAAACGAGCCAGTGGGTCACCTGATGGTATGTGATCTCCACCGCCCATCTACACCCACAATACGAGATGAATCATGGGCGCGCTGCCGACCTTAAAGGAAAGTGATAATTATGGATTGGGAAGGGGAGGGGGATTTGGGCTTCCGGATATTACTCACCCTACGAAACGCAGCAGCAAGCCGTTAATTTACATCGTTTTTCTGTGAGACAGTGGTAACGACCCGGTCGAGCCGACCCATTCATGCTGTCGACAAAACTGTCTACAGCGTGGCTCCACCACTCAAAGTTTTAACTAATTAGTGCATTCAATAAGTACCTATAATGTTTTGTAGGCACGTTGCGGTTACTGTAATATATTTTGAAAGGTTATTAATATTAGTATTAATTGTAGGTAATGTGCAATTTTCATAATAGCTATATTTGTAGGAATGACTTTCCGATGTATTGTGACCTCTTAGCTTACTAACTGCTGAGTGCTAACTTAAGAACTATACCAACTTCAAAACGTTGTGAAATACATAGGACATAGTCAAATAATCTAGTAAAAAGGTTATGTAAGCAACATATTTATGCAAATTGTATTTTTTAAGTGACAATTGACAGGTCGAGGTCATTGACGTTGCTGTTCTAAGTTAGATCGTATAGTTAATCGCTCATTTGCTATGCTTTCTTTTATGTTGTTTAATCAATAATTAAATCAACAAGGTGTGAGTTTTTTTTATATAATTGAATGACGAGACGAACAAGGTGCTCGCTCGATGGTAAGCGCCACGCCTGCCCATAAACAGAAGCAACACCACACATAACTTTGAATTACAAAGCACTGCATGGCACTGAACTGTCACCCTGAGACATAAGATGTTATGTCTCATAATGCCCAGTAATTTCACTGGCTTCAATGTCCTTCAAAACACAACACAACAGTGCTTACACACTGTTGCTTGGCGGCAGAAATAGACATAGCGGTGGTACCAACCCAGACGGCCTCTCGCATACGATACCTTAATACCTTGTACATTATGTATATATTGTGAGTCCTATAAATTATAAAATTTTGTACAGAAACTTATATTATAATATCCTCAACTTTATATTGCATTTATGTACAAATTCTGAAATATGGGTTTTTCAAAGATTTCAAAGAAATACAAGCTGTAGAAATCAAGGAAAAGCCACCGTAATTGTAAAGCCGAAGTCAAAATTTTCCTCGTGCCTTAACATTTTGCGGCAATCGACAAAGAACATAAAGGTGATAATAATAAATATGAGAAAATTAAAAATCTTTTATCTCTTTGAACATTTTCTTGTATTATTAGTCGTCCTAAATCACCAGAGGGTAGCGTCGCGCCACTCGAGGCTACTTTCAGGAGAGAGTGAGATCTAAGTATGGTGTTATTTGTTTCATAATAATTAGTGTCGTTAGGTTATTTTTTATATCATACATCATCATAGGCCGGCAAACGAGCAAGTGGGTCACCTGATGGTAAGTGATCTCCACCGCCCATGTACGCCCACCACCAGAAGAATCATGGGCGCGCTGCCGCCCCTAAAGGAAAGGGATAATTAGGGATTGGGAAGGGGAGGGGATTTGGGCTTCCGGTTATCTCTCCGCTTAGGTTGTTGTAATGTCTGAACTTTAACCATTCTGAGGCGCCTAGTTTACCTGGAGCGATTCAGGCTTATATAAATACCTATCACCTTTAGAATGGACCAGAATGCGATACGAGAAAACAATTGGATCGCATTGTAAAACGTTTTATATTTCCTTATATAAATACACAAATACACGGATGCCACGGAGGTAGGTAAAAGCTTTTGAGTGCAAAAACTATGACCCAGACATAAGGGTAATAATAATAATACATTCCTTAAAGCTGGTAAGGGTTTTCACTAGTATACTTTGTCAGATAATACTTGGCACCTTTTCGCTGACAGTCAGCGATATAAAGATGTCTAGGAAGGTCACAGGTTCGAGTCAAATACCGACGTTTCTCTTGCCTTATGCGCGTCATATAAAATACTTATCACGTAATCTCAACAGTGCAATAGTAGCTGTCGTTTTGACAGTTTTGTTTAGACCATAATCTTTACCGGGTGAAAGTGAAACTTGGAAATAATACTCTTGTATTTTGTTAAATTATAAATAACATATTGCATTTTCTATTTTATTACATTAAAGTTGGTGATAAATCATTACATTGTAACCTGCCTTTCTTTGTACAGTAATTATGTTAACAAGTAATTTTCAATTATTTCAATTATATCGTGTAGCACGAATCTATTGTCACAAAAATTTTAGGAATCAATTAGTATTCCTCATCCATATTTTTTTGGTACTAGTCAGTGGTTTTAAAACGGACTTTGTATTACTGAAAGCATATCGTAGTTTACGGGGAAAAAATATTATTGTTTTGAAAACACCTAAGTATTGTCTTGATGCTTTTTTCAGAATGGTGCGAATTACCAAAGTACCAGTAGATTCTTTATATCATGTATGTCTTTTTATATACCGACTATAGAGTCCCGGACCTTTGACAAGCGCTCGAGGGGCCAAAGCCAATATGTAGAGGCTTATAAAAAAAATTAAGCTAATATTGTTGAGTCAAAGTAGCCGTATTCGCCTATTTGTATAATAAGGTTTTTCTTTTAAATTAAAAACTTCTATTTTGTCATAGCCTTTTAAAAAAGTTCGAAGACTAAGTATCACTCTAAAGTAGCACACAGCTTCACAAGGAGGCACCGACGAGTAATTATTTCATTTACGTCATTAATATCAATTATAATTTGTAATAGTCGATAATTGGCCTCTCGTGGAGTATTAGTGAGGTCGTGACATGCCACTGTGTAAACGCTATTCACTTATTATTGAACTATGAGACTCTACCAAATGTAATATGCTACCTTTTAAACTATTTGCTAAGCAATGAAGCTATCGCTTTTAAATGAATATGTCTTATGTTCGGTTGCTTTTTATAAGTCTTATATGTCCCACTTCTTCCATTCATTCCTATTGAGTGATCTAGGTATGTACATTACATTTTCTGACTGACTGATTCATGAACATTCGCTCTACATAAAAAGCTGAAATTTTAAAAATACATTTCTTAAATATAAATCACTACTTAACAATATTTTTTTTCAATATTCCCTCTGCAAAATTTAGATATTCTGTGAGGAAGTTGGATTGGGAAATAACATTTTTGTTTCCGTATTTTTTGAAACTTGGTATATTGTATAGTCTTGCATTTATTTAAATTCTTTCAATGTATTTTTTTTATTGTCAAACATTTTTATGCAATGAATTGTATTGTTATTAATGGAAGTTCTGATATGTTTGTATTAATATTATAAAATAAATAATAATGAAGGATTGTGCATTCATATGCAGGGTTATATAATCACTGCCAACCTCTGAACTCCACTCAGTCCAAAGTTTATATTTAATGTCAGAGTTTATATATTTATTATGCTATTAGATAGCTAGTGTGAAGATGTGATATTGTGGTATCGTTGGATATTTTTCATCTAAACTGACTAAATAAAGACATATTTTCATACATGAACTTGCGCTAGTTTCCCATAGGGGTAGGCAGCCCTATTATTACGGATATTGATTAAATGCACACAGGATCACTCACAGTGTCTGTGAAATTGGCTTTGCCTATACGAAATGTAATAGGAATGTCATATGTCAGCGTGTAAGAATGATTCACGGTTAAAAGGTAATGCTTGTAGGCAGAGCAACCTTCCAAACAATATTGTTACTATTTGGATATCAATTATCAAATCACATACTATAAAATAAAAAGATTTGGGTTGTAGTTTTTACGACTGGCCGCCTGCCTGTTATCAACCCCTCTGGAGAGAAAACACCCAGACCCGAAACAAATATTTGTGTATCACACAAACGTTAGCTCTCGTTGCGAGAATCGAACCCGCGGCCTCCCGCTTCACTCGTCTACTGCGCCACGGGGGCTGTTGAAATAAAATTACAAACAATAAGAGGATGTTAAAAGATGCCAGCATATTTAACGTGATTTCACGCAGGCTTAGGGTTAAATTGATAAGTTATTACTGAGTTAAATGTAAAACTATTATTGTCTGCCTTATTGCCATTGCTGTCAGTCACGCTTCATCCCGGAAATGGTACCCGCTGTGGCCTGTAGGTGTCGCCGTAGGGCTGTCAGCTATGTGACCAAATTTTTGGAGTGATCGAACGTTATTAATATTTATTAGGGCATATTGTTTATGACATTGGAAGAATTACAGCTGGAATAAATCTGTCTTATAAATGTATAGAGTTGTTAATAAACTAGGCACAACTTTGTAAGTTTGAGGAAAACAAACATCGCAGCAAATGCATATTATTAATTTCTATAATATTAATAAATATACTATTTCGATGTGTTAAAAGTAAATATATGTATATGATATTCTATTAAATGCCCCACAGTTTCACGAAGTATAATATATATTCACACCCTCCGATGATCGTGTCACACCCTCCGTGTACCCGATAAATAAGGCTAAAATCTGATCGAAGGTGCATACGCTCCTTAAAATAAAACTAAAACTAAAAATAAAATATCTACGAATAAATTTATAAATAAACTTGGATGTTTGATAATCAATCTCGTCTAGCGGCTGAACAGATTTAGATGAAATTAAGCACACTGGTAGACCATGACCTGGATTACGCCAGAAGATGGTTATCCCAATATGTTTTCGTGGGATATAATACACAAAACGATTTCAAGCAAAATCTAATTTCCAATAAGTTGCGCGTGGCAGCCCTGCGATCGATGATGGCGCGCGGGAGTGACACACGCGTCACCCCGGCCGCGGCACGTCGTTAAATATTCAAGCACACAATGATGGGTCGCCGAGTGTGTCGGATGTAGGACGGACGCGGACCGACGCCATTCTATACGTTTCTTTACTTGTAGCGACAGGAAGGGAAGGTGGTATTTTTATTTTGTTTCTTATTAATCGGCTCATTGGTTTAGTGGCGAAATCGGTGAAGTCGTGATCAAATGTAAGATTGGACAATCATAATAAATGTATGAGATTTTAATTTCAATATTCGAACGTGAGTTGCCCAGGGTTGGTGCCTAATATGGTGATAGATTCGCCACCTATCATGTTAGGAGATGAAAGTAAGCTTGGTGAGAAGGGGCTCCTTTAATATTCCTATACTTGTCCTATGCTAACCATATTTCGATGATAATTGCACTGCGCTATCTATTTCATTTTAACACGTGGAGATACAATAATCCAAGAGAGTAGAACTCTCTTTGATCGTCATTTGTAACAGCCATAAACGTACCATTTAAAGAATAATAAATAATTAATAAATAAATAAATCCACCCAACAGTCACATACATAGTCCCCATAGTAAGATACGAATCTTGTTTCATGGGTATCAGGAACTACGCGAGACTTTTGGTGTCACAACACCCAGGCACCGAAACAAATATATGTGGATCACACAAACATTTGTCTCGGTGCGGGGATCGAAACCGCGGCCTCTCGCTTCACAGCCGGATACTCGCCCGCTGCGCTGGAGGCTGTCAGAATAAAAATAGAGTCAAATTAAAATAATCTTATTATGCAAGTTTATATTAAAAATAACTAACAAAGTATGTCCGTAAGACCGGTGTCTTGTTGCGGAATGGAATCCGATCGATTGCGGTTTGAACCCGCGACCGCCGCGCCGGCCCCCGTCCCGCTTCGACGCGTAATATTTGCACATACGAAGCCTGACATGTCAATCTAGTTCGAATGGTGAGATAAACAATCCTGATTTTATCCATCTATTCATATTAAATAATATGTCCTGACTAACTGATTCGCCAATTTCGATTTGTATCCTTTTTTTATAGCATAGGTCGGCAAACGAGCAAATGAGTCACCTGATGGTAAGTGACCTCCACCGCCCATGTATGTCCACAATACCAGAAGAATCATGGGTGCGTTGCCGACCTTAAAGGGAAGAGATAATTAAGACATTAGGAAAGGATTTGGGCTTCCGGATATCTCACTCACCGTACGAAATGCAGCAGCAAGCCGTTACTTTACGTCGGTTATCTGTGAGACAGTGGTAACGATCCGGTTGAGCAGGCCCTTTCATGCAGTAGACAAAACTGTTTACAGCTTGGCTCTTCCACTTAACATTCTGAAATTGTAGATACATTTTGGGGACCCACCAGTATAAAATAAGATGGATCTGCTGGCAGTCCTGTCTGTAATAAACTTTCATGCATTGCATGATTTTACTTTCATACTTTTGCATTAGTTAGAAATTTAATGGCTGATATTATAAATTATTTTAAGGATCATTTTAATCATCTAGTTTAGTGGTAGGCAGCGGCTTGGCTGTGCCCCTGGCATTGCCGATGTCCATGAGCGGCGGTGACCGCTTACCATCAGGCGGGCCGCTTGCTCGTCTGCCTATCAAGGCAATAAAAAAAAAAAAAAAAAAAAAAAAACTACATATTTAGTCATTAAGCCATTTGAGCCGTATGGGTGGCACACTGTCGCAGTGGAATGGATATCAATCAATTTCTTATTTAAACTTGCAGCGAAGGCGAGCAGACCTCCTCAGAGAATCGTATTTGCTACGCCTAGAACTAATGAATGGAAGTAGTAACTATACTCGTAGTATAAATGAGGACTTTATTATTTTATTCAGTATACTGCAATTAAGCTCGGAATAAAATCATTGAGAGTGATTATTTATGGACTAGTTCACCGTTTTTTTTTTGGCTCGACAAAGTGGCTACGCTACATCTGATGGTAAGTGTAGCGCAATCCAAGAATAGTGTCGACCAATGATAAACAATGTGTCCATCGTAGATTGGCAAGATCATGCCGGCATGCCAAAGGGCCAAGGGGGAGGGGAAGGAAAAAGGATGGGAAAAGGGTTAGGATCAGGGGGCAAGCCCCCTGGGGAGAACCGGATATATACTGGCTGACCCTGGAATGCGACCTACACAAGGTGGGCCACTATGACAGGTTTTAACACCAGTGTACGGTGGTCGCTATCCGGTCGGATACAAGTATCCTCTCACCAACTCCAACCATTAAAATCTTGAATCATATTAGGTTGCAAAGATCATACTTCTTGGTCTTACATATTTAACGCTTTCTGCAATTTAGCAGTAACCAGTCAGATTGTTATATTATTATGTACCTTGCCACGGCTACAGCAATAATTACAGTACATACAGACAGCATAACTAGACACTAGCATCTGTCGCCGACTATCAACGATTTTGTTTAATAGCCTATAATTTCCCATATTGGTGTAAAGGCCTATTTCAAAATGTTTTAGTAACGTTTTATCACTTATTACATTTAGAAACATTTGTTTAGTTTTAAAATAGTTTCTTTTTGAAAACCTTTCAATTACATTAATTAATTTCAAATTACACCAAATACACAAGAGATAGTTGAAGATTTATAGTAATTTGTGAATATTTCTGGGGCTGATATATGACGATTAGAAATTAGTATCTAAACCTACAAGGCTGATGAATGTACAATCACTGTAATCATGGAATCATATAAAATTATACTTACAACATGATACATTAAAGTTCAGAATACATAAAATCAATATCCATTAATAAATCAATCCATCATGAAACCTTCTGAACTCGATAACAAAACGAAAACCATCACGTTAAAAAATGCGACGATCCGATGCGATATTTTCGCAACAAATGTCAATTTTGGCCGGCGTTTGCCACATAAATATGTAGGCATTCCACGGGTCGGGCGGCCGGGCGCGACCTCGGGCCTCGCTTGTGCAGTCCGCGCACGCACTGGCTCGGCCATCCGCATAACCTTATGTACGTACGTGTACAATATATGTTTGTAGGAGACAACGGATATAAAGGAATCTGTTATTGATTCTTAAAATTGATGACAATGTTATTACGCGAAGTTTTTTTACGGTATTTGAGTATTGCTCTACTTTATATATGAATGGGAAAGGCCATTTCCAAACCCTCTTTCTACGCTTTTGTTTCTATTTTTAAGACCTAATATTATCACCGTATATAAAAAAATCTATTGTCGTTCGTTAGTCTCGCAAAAACTCTTAAACAGTTGGACGGATTTCGATGGTTTTTTGTGTGTTTGAATGGGTCCTGGGATGGTTTAGATTCACAATTGGACCCGGTAGGTGGCTCTGTAATCGGGTTCTAGATTCCACTTAATTTTTTTTAAGATTTTTCGAATATGCAACACGCCTCTTTTTAATTATATGTTGCGCGTGCCTTACACACTAGTGCTGGCAGAAATAGACAAAACGATGATACCAAACCGGCCAGCCTCTCGCATACGAGGCAGCTACCTAAAAATTATCTAATATGAACTATACTTTTTGGCAGCTTGATAGGTTTTGCTTGAATGTCTTCTGAACTCGACGTTGAACCATGCACATCCTCTAAGACGGCATCAATCTAAATTCTATTAATAAATCAGTAAATATATAAATACACTCAACAGTCACACACATAGTTCTGACCCTACACTAGGCTAACGAGAATTGTGGGTAGCAGGAACTACGAGGGACTTGCGATTCCACAACACCTAAAGCCGTAACCAATATTTTTGGATCAAACATTTGTCTCGTGGCGAGAATTGAACCCTAGTCCTCTCGCTTCTTAGCCGGCTACTTACACTCTGTCACTGAGTATGTCAAAGTAATAAATAGAACTAAGTTAAATCGTATTGCAGAGTAAATATATGAAAAACTGTGTGATCTATTTAGAAGTGACTTGAACGGTATATTTTCGCATACACCTGTGTTGTTGCGAAGAAAAGGGCATGATGAGAATAATAATGTACTGTGTTTATTCTAATACATTATTCAAACCAATATATTATATGTAATGAGAATATTCATCCGTCTTCTCGAACGTCAACGGTGCGGAGATGTATGTATTTTTCTTGCTAAAACTCGATACTGTTATATTTTATACGCAATTATTATTAAACAAGATTTAAACCTAATATAATAATATTACGTACTCGCCGTTCGCCTATAAGGTAGACAGACGAACTAATAAAGGCGGGAAGTCACTGGATGCAGGCCACTTGCAACAGTCGGTCTGGAAATCTTTGGGGGAGGCCTACGTTCGGTAGAGGACGTCCGGTGGTTGATGATAATAATATCAGTGAAAGATGTTTTTTTTTAAATCGTGAATGATGTTAAGCGCCACTAAAATTAAAATAAAAAAAACCGCGTTAAAATCCGTTTAAATTAGTTTTATTTCAGTATAAATTATAAAATGAATAAATTGGAAAATCAGACATGCATGACCTGGAGGATAGAATGGAATATTACTTACAAAATTTATGTTAATTTGAAATCTAGTTGTTCTATTCATCTTTTAACAATAGTACGCAAAATCCGTACACAATAGAATAACTGTTAGGAAACTCAAGAAAATATAATCAAATAATAGAGAAAGGTATCGGCACATAAAAACGCAATTGACCTTTTTTCGATGGAATAATATCCATGGAGAAAATAACTTGATGAACTGTCCGGCAATAAAAATAAAACTGCACTGTGAGAAGTGTGGTGGCGGTAACCCGAGATCACGATCGTTTTTATTTTTTTTGCCGGCCGTTCCGCGCCAATAGCGGCAGGTGGCGTTGAGGTCGCGACATGCCAGATTCTAGCTGACTCGATATTATTTCTATCCGTCGACTTTTTTGTTAAGTGTATAATATTAATATATAATAATCAGCGCTAATTTATAAAGAAACTAAAATGTTTAAACAACGTGGGAACACAAATATATCATAATTAATAAAATGAAAATAAAATAGTATTGAGTTATTGGCTCAGTTTGAATGAATAAATACGAATAGCAGCCAATATGCATCCGATACATGATTTTAATTTTAAAATAAAAGTAAAAATAAATTTTAGCTTTATCATCCATACAATACGCATTCACGTCTGTAATTTCCGAAGGGGTCGGCAGAGGTATTATATTAACCGTACACCCTCATTTCGCTGAGCCTATTTCCATCCCATGATGTGATTAGGGCAAGCATATCGCTATACCGGACAGAAATTCGAGACTTCGACCTGATTCGGAGTCTCGTGTTAGAAAAACCCAATATCACCTTTACCCGACCCAAGGATCGAACCCGAGACCTCAGCACAGTACTCGTACCGCGCACGCAATACAGCTACACCGCCAAGACAGTCAGTTAGCTTTATCATTTCAAATTATCCATTAGAAACAATATTTATATTAAAGCACTGAGTTTAGAATTGTTGACCGCTGTGTTCAACCACGAATATCGACCGCAGGACGTGACTGGTTGATGGGAATGTCTGGTAGAATGCACCAGATGATGGCTTCCTGCTTCGCGCCAAAGTCAACTTAAGATTGTCTGCACTAAACTGAAGTAGATACCATTGTTGAACAAAATGACAACTAACTTGAATGATAATTAAGCAAAGATGAGGAGCCTACATATATTGTATTCTGTAGACTATAAATAATATAGCTACATAATAACAAGTGTGATTATGTGAGAATATGTATGATATTAATATATTTCTAATATGATCCGCTAAAGGCACTGTACGAGTTAGCGTCAGCATACACGTTAATTCATAATGCTTTTTTTATGTGTACGCGAATATTACTCATTGAAATAAAACTAATTTAAACGCATTTTATCGCAGTTTTTTTTTATTTTGATCCCGATGTTTCGAAGACTTTTCAGCCTTCTCGGTCACTGGGTGGACGAGACCACAAAATTAATAAAAAAACCGCGATAAAATCCGCTTAAATCAGTTTTATTTCAATGTTGATTAATGAAAAATCTCGAACCAGGCACACTGTTACCACATATGCAGAATAATTAGTTGGCATGAACTCGATTTTTTAGGTTACCTGATGGTTAGTGATCTCGACCACCCTTGAAGATCTACAATAGCTGAAGAATCATAGACGTGTTGCCGACCTTAAAGGAAAGATGATTAAGGGATTAGGACCGGGAAAGGCACTTAAGCTTTCGGATGTCTCACTCACCGTACAAAACGCAACAGTAATATAATTCCATATCGGTTTTCTATAATATAGTGATTACAAGCCGGTCTAGCTTTTATGCCGTAGACAAAACTGTCTACAGCGTGTCTCTACCATTTATATAGAGATTCAAAACAGTTAATTACTTTAAAAAAGAAAAGTGTTAAAACCACATAGAATACACTATTAATTAGTACTTTTAACTTACACCCTATACCATATATTATATTCTAAGCAACATATATATTAATGTAAGCACTTATACCTATCCAAAACACCTGTGTTGAATCGTGATAAGTCACTTAAAGGGCCCGTTTACCATTTAAATACATTATCAAGGTCGATATGGTTTTTACAACACTGTACTGCCGATTACATTAATACGGTGTATAGAAATCTAATAGCCGTCAAAGAAACTCGAAACGTGAAGACAACTCACGAAGGATTTTTTGTCGAATGCGATATATTTGAGTGACGATGGTAGGTCACGTAGCGACGTCAATGGATCAAGTGTCTTCTCGCGTTTTTAGGCGACATTTTTAGACGATTCGCTTCGGCTACAGGTGGAGGTCGTGGCAAGTGGCTGCACGAACAATTTAACTGTAGCAAGTAACGCCGCTTCATTTTAGAGTTAAATGGAATGACTGTGTGGTTTTTACCAAAAAAAAATAGAATTAAATTTTCTAATATACTCTGGATTAAATTACTGATACATTATTTAATGCTAATTTCACTACTACGTTAGGTGACTGTTTTCTTTTAATGTAGATAGGAAATTAATTAACTTGTAAGTATAAACTAATTCAACGAATAATTAAGTTTAAAGATATCATTAGGTATTCTATTAATGGATACGAACAGATATCGTAATAGCCCAATTGTGTGTTGGTAAAACATTAATAAATAACGAAATCTAAAAAAAACTGCATGCAGTGGTTACTTGACAGATTAGTTATGTACTATTTTGTTTGTACGGAAAAGCACTTTGGCCTCATTGTCTATTTAGTAGTTATGATTATTAAAACAATATCATATCTTTTCACTTGTTATTGTCTTCTTATTTAATGGACTTTTGCCCAGCAGTGGATTACTTTCATTTTCAAAAACGACATCCAGTTTTATTAATGTTTTGTAGACAGCGGCTACGTCGTGCCCTGGCATTGCAATATTAATGGGCGGTGGTGACCGCTTACCATCAGCTCGCACGTCTGTCTAACTGGGGAATAAAAATAAAAGTTATATTAAGTTAAAACGATACTTCGCAGTACAAAGTTTTAAAACCACGGAACCCGCTTTAACGATCGCCTTTTTTCGACCGAACCAAATTCGTGTGCTCTTTGAACTGGTTTTAATCGAAATGGTGTAAAAAACAAGACATACCTACGGTGCGATCGCGTGTTTCATTTTATTCGTTCATGTTCTATTTTATTTTATGACTTGCTCGAAAATTCTTCTTTAAAATACGATCTGTTCTTTTATGGCTGGCAAACGAGCAAGTGGGTCACCTGATAGTAAGGGGTCTCCACCGCCCGTGAACGCGCACAATACTAGAAGCATCATGGATGCGTTGCCGACCTTGAAGGAAAATTATAATTAAGGGATTGGGAAAGGGAGAAGGATTTGAGCCACCGGATATCTCACTCACTATATGAAGCGCATCAGCAAGCCGCTACTTTACGTGGGTTCTCTATGAGACAGTGTTAACAACCCGGTCAAGTCGGAATAATCCAGGTTTTATAAAAACAATAAAAATGCGATTCAAGATTAGTAGAATAAAAATCTACAACTACTATTAGTGTATTTTGGAAGCTTGTAGTGAAATATTTTGTAAAGTATTTGTTTAAATCTTCTGCCATTTCTATTTCAAATACTATATTCATATCTACATACAATATTGTTACGTCATTTGTATTTATTATTATATTACACAGTGATGATGTAAATTATTTCTCATTTAGGAGATAATTTTGTAATAGGATTATTTTTGGAATGTATCAAGAATGTGTCTTCATCGAATATGAGATCGACTGTCTTCAAGATATTATCAATGTGAATGGATAAGTTAGTGCAATGGTATCTCCATTATACGAAGTATTACTTAGCCTCCGTAGCGTAGCAGGCGAGTAGCCGGCTGTGAAACAAGAGGCCGAGGGTTCGATCCCCGTACCGACACAATGTTTGCGGGATCCACAAATATTTGGTCTGGTTGTTGTGAGACCGAGTAGTCTCTCGTAGTTCCTGATACCCACGACACAAGACTCATATCTTACTGTGGGGTCTAGACTATGTGTGTTGACTGTTGGGTGTATTTATTTATTTATGTAGGAAAAGGGCTATTAGTATATTAGGCGAGTGTACCGTTGTTGAGCACATATACTTTCATTTTAAGACAGAAGCCGAAAAAGGAGCAATTGGGGTATCTGTTGGTAAAGGATATACGCTTATGAACTATTAAATAGCTCAGGCGTTTAGCGCAGATGTGCATCAAGTGCTCGCACAATTCGCTGAGCTTATCTCATGATGCGGGCGAACCTATCGCCATAGCGGACACAAATTTGAATTCCGGATAATACATACGTGATCTTTCGCAACGAAAACTTGAAAACCATGTTGTGATGTCCTGACCTGAGATGAACTAGGCCGAAAAATGGCAAAGGAAAACTAATTTTTACTCCAAAAACGACCTTCACACTAGTGACTACGCGATCAAAATAATAGGACATATTTTATCTAATAACAAATAATTACACACATTAAGAATAAATTATTGATCTTGACATTTTCAGATTAACATACAAATTGTTTTATAAAATCCAATTCGCCCACAGGGTTTCGTGTCAGCGTTTCGGATAAAACCCTTCCGGGACCGTTAATTAAGTCCGATATTTAAATTAAAATATCAGCTCGCATTTTAAACTGGTTAGCGCGTGTTTTTGAAAGTGCTCGACATAAAAACAAGAGCATTATCACGAGATTACATATCGATGTATAGAGGTCGTGAAAAATCAGAGCGAAAGTATCGCGAACTGTCGCGCCAGAGATGGCGGTCGTTGATTGGGAGGTTGACCTCCCTTCAGTTTATTTTTATGAAGAGGAGGCAAACGAGCATAAGATATATCCCATGGTAAGTGATCACTTGCAACACCAGAGGAAGCGTCAGTTATATGCAGATGTCATGTTGCAGTTATAGATGGTTAGTGATTTATATATTATGTTGCCAAAGTTTTCCATTTTGTATACAAATAAACAAGACTTTTTACTTAGTAGAGACTTATGTCTTATCGGATATCGGGAGCTCTGTCGTTCATACTATCGTAAGTCCCTCGTATGCGAGAGACCGTCTGGATTGGTACCACCGATAATCTATTCTTGATGCCAAACAGTAGTGCGTAAACGCTGATTTCTGGTTCGAAGGACATTAGAACCATGGAAATCACTGGACATTATAAGTCTTAATATCTAATGTTTCAGGGTGACAAGCGCAGTTCAGTGCCATGCAGTGCTTTATAATTTGACGTTCTGATTGGTCTTGTGGATAGGTGTGACCATCAGTCGATCTGCTCGTGTCGTCATTAACGCTAATAAAAATTAATTATTCAATACTGTTTTTATAATCTTAGTGTTTCGAATTCAAAATGACGTTAATGGGTACGCCATTAAAGTTTATAAAATAGTTCTATACTATACATACATGTTATCATAAAACATATATTTGTATCAGAAAATCCTGTCTAATAATTACAACTCATTGAATTTTATCCCCCGTTCCGCGCTCTCACTCCGCACCTGCCATAGTGATTGGCGGAACTCGAACCCACTCGTTGAATCGAAGGTCCCTTGAGGACCAAAAACGGATGACATACGAGCACATTTGTGTAACAGCGTTGCGTCACACACAAATCAAGGTCTTAATTACCCGTTCACACAGCCCATTATAAACTGGAGCAGATTGTCGTTAATTTTAAATCGTTGACTTGAACTACTCTAGATGTTGGGTCAATTTTTGCAGAAAGTTTTGTGTGTTATGGAGTATTTATAAATACGTAAAATAAATTGAATATCTGACTTGATGCTATGATATATAATATTAATAATATGTTTCTATTATTTACGAGTATTTGGAATTTAAGTTGATCAGGCTACCTTTATCTGTTACGATCTTCTTGTCATTAAGTAGCCGTATATAACTTTTACATATTACTATGGCGGATATACTATAACATTTTAATATTATGTTCACTTATATTATATAAAATTTCTAACCATCCTAAGCTTGTCTGGAAGCAATCGCCGTCTGCTATAAGACTGCATTATAACACCATTACTGTGTGATTCTTACTTTTATGTTACTTTATTTGCTGTGCAATAAATAATATTCTACCAATCTAACTATCCTTATAAACACAAAAATAACAAAGAATTAACAGTTGCTACAGAATCATCAGTGCGCGAGTTCGACTAGCACTTGGCCGGTTTCTTCCGCAAGTCATAAGTGTCGTGTCATGGGTAACAAAATACGCCGGCTTACAGAAAATTTCACCCAAAATAACGTACACGAACACCTTCACCGTGATCTAAACTGACATAAATATTGCAAATAAAATATAAGAGAATGTACCGCGTCAAAACCGTATTAAAATCAGGTTTTTCTCCGTGCGAACTTTCAATAAATGTCGTATTAAGTCGAGTTGCTGCAGCATTATTAACGATCGTGTATGACCGCTCACCGAGAAAATTATCGGTTCATGAAACTAATTGGAGCAAAGTTGGTATTTCTTTTAATTTGTGTATCAATGTCAAACCACGTTATTCTAGTTTACGTTGGTTTTATACTACAATATTATATCCTGTTATGATGCATCAGTATGTCATACGTCAGAAAGTGGTAGAGCCACGCTGTAGACAGTTTCGTCTATAGCATGAATGGGCTGGCTCACCCGGGTCGTTACCACTGTCTCACAAAAAACCGACGTAAAGTAGCGGCTTGCTGGTGCGTTTCGTACCGTGAGTGAGATATCCGGAAGCCCAAATCCCTCCTCCCCTTCCCAATCCCTAATTTCCTTTAAGGTTGGCAACGCGCCCATGATTCTTCTGGGCTGCTTTATGTGGACGTACATGGGTAGAGATCACTTACCATCAGGTGACCCACTTGCTCGTTTGCCGACCTATCCTATAAAAAGGAATTATTTTTACTTTTAATGTGTGACGTTTTGCTGATAGCGTGACACGAGTGCGATGTTTTCAGGTTCACCAGACTTTCGGGTGAGCGCTTTAGACGCTGTCCACCCTTACATTTAAGCGACCTCGCTGAGGGCACCCCCTGTGGGGTACGAATTCGACTCAGGACGGTCGCTGGGGGAGGGCAGAGACATCTGCGATTATTGGTTTTGGGGGATTTTTAAAGCTACTAATCATCATCGGCTCGCGGGCCGGTACTAGGATCGGTGCGGTGGGGAACGTGGCGAGATCCTCGGCGGCGAGGACGGTACGTCGGTCGTGTGGAGTGTTGGTTGTGTCTAAATTCCTCCGTCCGTCGGATGGCCAGAGTGGTCTCATCCTCTGGATCGGTGAGGACGCTACGAGTTCTTCTTCACTCTGCTTGATCAAAGGGAGTAGGGCAGAAGCCTGAGGTTCAGGCTTAAAACCGCATTCAATGAAAAACATCAATATATACTGGCTGTTTAGGAATAAAATTGGCAACATAACGCGGGACCTGAAGAGTTACTATGTGTTGTAATTGATAATCTATTATTTTGTAATCGTTAAATTATTAATATTTTGTTTCCTACATACTACAGAACTAGCTGTTGCTAATTCCAAATTATGACGTCATGCTGTATAAATAACAGGTCATGACATAATATAAGTGTAAAAAGTATCACTATAGTCTAAACTAGGATGCATTGATGTATTTGGGCTCGAGAAATTAACATTCCAGTGATATACTCCTACGTAATTGTATAAAGTTATTTTCAAACGCAATATATGAATGATCAATTTTGAATTGGTTAAGAAATCATCAATTTTCGTGCACTCTGGGTCCAAGTAAGGTGGTAGTTTCCTCGTATGCGAAAGATCTACATTTTCCGGTATGAAGGACATTAAGGCCGGTGAAATTACTGGTAATACTGAGTTAATCTCAGAAAAGATCTAAGTTAATTCTGTGTAATTATAAGTATATGTACTTTAGTATTACAAAGTACATACATTCAGGGTCCTTGTGGTATTGAGTATTGTATAGTATTGTGGTGTGGCATGATTGCCCTTCTCGTCTTCTTATTCTGTCGAAATAAAAATATCCTACTATTTAGGACCTTTATTTTATGTGTTTTTGACAGGCCTTGTAATTCTAGTTAAATATCTTTGGTAAAATAATAGTAAACAGCTGATATTTTGTCTCACTCCAGCATTGTCTTTCTCCCTCACGCACTTCACTTAATTTATAGGGATGCGATTGATCCAATTAGGATGTGATTAAAATTTGCGTGAAAATTTAGGATGTGTGAATTTGTGGATAAGATACGATACATAATACTTACTGTCAGATGAATGTAACGACCCTTAAATATTTAAGGGTCGTATGACCACACCCCTCTATGACACGTTATTTATAACGTAAAAGTAGGGTATTTTTTAAGCATACGTTACAGCAGGGTTACATAGGTTACATAAACGTAAAGAATAATTTACAAAACTACACACAAGTCAACAACATTTTAAAACAGTTCAAAGGCAAGATGTGAGTAGAAAGTATTTAAAAACATGCAATTTTACGCCAAGATGGAAGAGGACTGCCCAATTCTATTGTCATATGTAATAGCCGACGATTATCCGCACATGTGACTAACTGTATGCATTGTCCACAGCTAGACTGCATTTACTTTGAAGCTTTAAAATGTTTGGAACAGTTCTCGAGTGGTAGAGCCACGCTGTAGATAGTTTTGTCTACAGCATGATTGAGCCGGCTCGACCGGGTCGTCACCACTGTCTCTCAGAAAACCGACGTAAAGTAGCGGCTTGCGTTACGTTTCGTACGGCGAGTGAGATATCCGGTGGTCTAAATCCCCCTCCCCTTCCCAATCCTAATTATCCCTTCCCTTTAAGGTCGGCAACGCGCCCATGATTCTTTTGGTATTGTGTCGGTGGAGATCACTTACCATCAGGTGACCCACTTGCTCGTTTTCCTTTATAGTTACACCTAGTTGAGGACATCACCTCGATCCTCACTCATGCCCTAGGCCGAGTACACTGCTCTATATATAGCCAACGGTCATTTACCCAAGTGCAAAGGCAGGTCACGGGGAGGTCGGCGGGTGTCAGCGACGGTGCACTGATCAGAATAACTAAACAGCCTTTTGCTTCGGATTGCACAAAACTGCGTGTCCACAGGTCGATGAACTCGGTTTCACATTTTTTTTTGTACATGTTTTGAAACTGTCGCAGTTGTAATGTGGCCAAGGTGGTGAGTTTGCGAATTTTGTGGTTTTAGTTTTTGAGGGAAAATTGTGTTTCCTATGTGTGTCATTAATCAATATTCTAATTATTAATTATAACCGCCTATTGTATCATCAATACTGTATGATCCTTACATTTAAGTAGTAAAAGTATTCTTTCTGAACAAAAGTTATCCAAAACAACTAATAGTCTAAGAAAACAACAGTAATAAGACGGTTAAGAAATGACATTGATAGTCTTATGGTGCTGCCACACCGATGTTATAAAGAGTGGTAGGCAGCGGCTTGGCTGTGCCCCTGGCATTGCCGATGTCCATGAGCGGCGGTGACCGCTTACCATCAGGCGGGCCGCTTGCTCGTCTGCCTATCAAGGCAATAAAAAAAAAAAAAAAAAAAAAAATGTTAACAAAAACATTTTCTAACATTTTCTAACATTTTTTAACATTTTCTAACATTATCTAACATTTTATAACATTTGAAAACATGACATCGGCCCTTCTCTGACGGCTTCTTTGACAGGCGCCGCTCTCAAAAGTACCGCCCGCGATTAAAAAATGTTAATAAATGTTAAAAAATGTTACAAATTGTTAAGAAATGTTTACTAAATTATGCTGCCACACCGGTGTTATAAAATGTTATATAACATTTTATAACACCGGTGTGGCAGCACCATTATCCATGAAAAAATGAAATATCCCACCGTTGAAAATTAATAGTTACAAATTGAATTTTCCGAAAATAAATTCATTAAAATACGCTTTTTATCTTCCAAAAACGCGCAAACCAAATTCAAATGCTGAAACCAATTACATCCTGTGACTCCGCGTAAGCGCGGCGCATTCGATCCTATAAATTATTATTTCAAAACCTACATCGTTTTACATTTCGAACATGAACTAAATGAGATGCCGTGCCGTCGCTTAAGGACGTAAGTGTCACCGTGGTGTCAGATACGGTGTCGTTAACGCGAGTTACGAAACTGGATTGAACCGGATTGACTGTTCGGTTATTTATGAGGCGAATCGAGCGCGACAATGGCTCTAATTGACGTTTAATCGAGATGCGGACACCGGTCTAACGAAGCGGCCATTTGTGTCTCCCGGGAATTGTGACCCGGCACGGTCGTATTAAGCGGGAAAAGATTATCTAGTTTTTAAAAGATAAAGATTGTTCACATCTACGCCTTTTGTAGCCGTGTAGAAGCGTGTTGAACATTTGTATTGCCTTTAAATGATTAAGTGTTGCGATTTTTATACAAACTATAGGATTTTAAACAAGTCTTCATCGGAACTTAACACCAATTTCTTTACTTCCCGATGTTTCGACCAAGTTGCGTCAGTCGTGGACTCAAAAATCAGTTGTATTGATACCTATACATTTTACGCGATTAAAACCCGTTGAATGCTTATTTTTCTGGTGCTGTAGTTTAATTTCAAATAAAATAATAATAATAATATCAACCCTGTATTATACATGTCTCACTGCTGGGCGCGGGACTCATCTACTGAATGAGAGGGGTTAGATAAAACTTAGTTCGCGATATGGAATAATGCGGGTTCGAAATTTAAAATTCTTATTATGAACTTCTCAAGTATGCAGGTTTCCTCACGATATTTCCTTCATCGTTAAAGCAAGCAATAGTTAACAATGAATACACATATAACTTAGAGGTGCATAATCTTGGGGCTGGTAATAAACCCGCGACTTTGATCTCGGCAGTCCGTACCATTTCCTGCTAAGCTATCGCTGCGTGGCAATCTTAATTAACAAATATATTTTATCATCAATATATGGCTACAATACTCCTCAGGTCGTGTTAAATAAAATGAATAAGTTGAGTTATGTTCAAGTGTTTATAACCAAACTTACGAGTATGTATCATGTGGTGTTACTACATTACTTATTTACGCAAAACTATGTTATGCATGGCATTTTGCATTCGGTCACATTTTAATGTCAAGTCATGGCAAACAACTGTACTTGTTTGTAACATGCAAATAAATATTTTATGCCTTATTAATTATTGTTTACAAAAATAATATATTCTATAGACTGTCTTGTATTATTAAGCGTTTAGCTGTCAGCAGTTTCACCGCGCCTTCTATCATTGCTAGATTTTATTGAAGGCATAATGATTTTGTTAAAACAAACTCGTTATAGACAGGACGCATAAACAAATATTTATGGTGTATTTGACAGTCTTTATACTAGACGGCAAATAAATAACATTAATTGTAATAAATTCGATGACATTAACGCGAATGCTCTCTCCACTTAAATTACTAATCAAGTTACTAACTTATTTTAATACTGAAATGGATTTAAATGACTGTTACTTGTCGTCATTTATTTAACAGTATCGTGGTTTAAATATTTATATTCCAGGTAGATAAATAATTAATGTTGTATAGATAATTGAATTCATCCTTGCTGTATGTTCGCGATTCGTTTGTAAAGACAGAACGACTGAGTCTGTTGTAGATATAGGCTAAAGCTCAAGCAAACTCAAGTATGCAAAAAGACGTGCAAGGATGAACTGAAATGTTTATACCACTAGAGTAGGCAGAGATGCAAGAAATACAGGTGATAATATACTTTATGTTCTTAATGAATTCATTTACAAGTAAATAATTAATTGTCTATTGTATTCTTCATGACGTAAAATAAAGATCATACGAAATTCGATGGTCGAAATAAGACCATTCCAAATTGAAGTCTATTTACGTCACTTTTGCTCAGTGACACAAACCTTCACGTGTCTTGATATGGTACACAGATAAACGTCCATAAGCGACGTGTATATTGATTCCCAGACGCAGTGAAAACGCAACATTCCAGCTCGGAATGTAATGCGTGCTCTGTTTAACAAACACGAGCGAATACTTCAAGTGTGACCTTAACTCGAGTTGATTTGAGCCTAGTACAATGAAGTATTCTGTGATTTTGTACTCATTAATTTGTACTATCGACTGATTGTGGACTTTTTCAGCTGTTAAAGTTAAAAAAATATATCTTTAAAGCATTCTGCAATTACGTGTGTTTGAAGAAGCAGTTTGGCAGGCCGGCATGTGCTTGCCGACTTACGATAGACACATCGTCTGTCGTTGGTCGACACTATTCTTGGATTGTGCTACACTTACTATCGGGGGTGGCGTAGTCACTTTGTGGAACCTCGATAAAAAAATGAGTCTGTATCAAAATTGGTGTTATTTACCCTTGTCGAAGTCATTGATATTTTTCATATCCTGTAGAAGACGTTATATTATAAACAGATTTATTCAAGTGTGGTATAAGTTGTAGTAAAAAATAATTTGGTTAGGTTAGGTTAGGTTATTAATATTATTTTTTCTACCAAACCGTATCGTCTTTATATCAATTTGTTGCTACATTTTCTCTTAGTTACAAATAATTTTAGTATTCTTTTTTATTGCTTCTATCACCAACTTAATATTTTGAAAGGTGTCTATCTAATTTCCGATCTAATACTGATTACGTTGTGTAATTATTCAAATACCACAAGGTATGTTTGTCGTTTGCACTGACATATCGGTGACCAGGTGAAAGGGCGCCGAGGACGCAATCGTGGTTACTAGCGTGACGATGTTTGTCCAATGTTTGGCAAATGGTTGTGTGTTGACCGAGCAGGCACGGCAATGTAACTTCTCTGGACCTGATGGTGAGTGGTTGATGGTGGGAGGATACTTGTATCCGACCGGATAGCGACCACCGTACACTGGTGCTAAAACCTGCCATAGTGGCCCACCTTGTGTGGGTCGCGTTCCAGGGTCAGCCAGTGTATATCCGGTTCTCCCCAGGGGGCTTGCCCCCTGATCCTAACCCTTTCCCCATCCCTTTTTCCTTCCCGTCCCCCTTGGTTCTTTGGCAGGCCGGCATGATCTTTCCGACCTACGATGGACACATTGTTTATCGTTGGTCGACACTATTTTTGGATTGCGCTACACTTACCATCAGGTGTAGCGTAGTCAATTTGCCGAGCCAGGATAAAAAAAAAGTACAGTGCAGTCCAAATATAACATGAGCTAAAGACATTGCCTCACTCATCGGTCATCAGAATTATGTTGGCCTGTAGTTACCGGATATACAATGGCTGACCTCGGAAAGCGACTTGACTGCACGAGCTAACAAAGCTAGTTTTTCACCACGTGCACGGTCGTTGCTATGCAAACCAGTAAAAAATGTATCACGTACCCTCCCACCACCCTTTCCTTATTGGTGTTACAGTATTTAAATGTCAATGAGTTCTCTGTGATGGATGCTCACAACCAGGCGATATAAACTTGTAATTACGTATTTAAGTAAAACGGTGGACCTTGGCACGAAGCCAGGGTAAAGCCACGCTGAAAGAAAGTTATTTTTAAAATAAATGGGTCAAGATAAATATTAAAATTACGTTACTTCGTTGAGCTCTTGTATTTAACTATCTATGCCAATAGTCATTAGACCGTTCAATTATCACTGTGGAAGATTTCTGGCAAATATTTTTTGCCTATTTGCAAGTTAAAATCGCTTTTGCTTAGCACTCTTAAAAACATATTTGTACATGAAATATTACAAAGGTTAATGTATGACAGCGATTAACATAGTTTTTACAGACTAATAAATTGTAGTAGTTCCGTAATCTACAATTAGATAAATTGAATGGGCGTGGACTTAATTTTTTTATCGTAGCTCGACAAATGGTAAATTCAGAAGTGTACATTACTGTAACATGAAATATCTTTGCTGATGTGTGAAAAAGTTGTTCGAGCAAAAATGTATGATAACTTAACAATAAGCTCACGCATGCATCCCTAAAGGCGTTGGCTGTAGTACAACTATTACACTTAGCGGTAATCAAGCTCATTTCTCTCCCATTATGGGATGGGTGAGGAGCCTATTAGGAGCCTATTAAAGCAATTCAAACACAAATTGCAATCCCCGGCAACTCATTTTTTCGAATCGAAAACTCAACACATGAATTGTGATTGTCTGACTTGAGATATCCAATAATGTAAAGACAAGTTTGACAACACCTAATTAAAAGCTAGATATATTGCAAAAACGTGATGTCATAATCCATCTACAGCACAGTGACAGCTAATTAGTACCATATTTACAACGAGTACTGTGACAAATGACAGCGATTTCTGCTCTGACCTTCACGCGGTGCCCTCTGTGCTGTGTCACGGGTCAAATGATAGTGATGTGATGCTACATACGTGTGCGGATACGGATAAAATTAAAGTTTCATTTCATTTCATAGTAAAAAGTAAAGGATAAAATTGAGCATATAGCGATAATGGTCCGACCGTAGATGTACATAACGTTGATGATTTGGTATGAAAGAATTCAAGTAACGAAGGTTACGGATTACCAAAAGAACATGTAATTAAATCTAATATAAGGATCAGTAGCATTTTTATCAAATATGCTGATATATGTGTAATAGAGGCGGACTCTTACTGAAAGTGACTTGGTGATCAACTTTCCAACAGTAGCACCGTACTTTGTGATTTGGTAAGAATGCACGCTGATGAAGATTCGTAAATTTTGATAACTACGTGTGGAAGAGCAATGTACTGGATACTGGGTACAATGTACTTCATTGCAATGGAAAAATTACTTAAATTATTAAATACAGTTGGATCTATATAACTACAGTGAACTACAACGCTATTGTGTGTTGTCAGAAGTGTCATCATTCGTGCCGCTGCTGAAGTAGTTATTTGATCGAACCTTTTATTAACATCTACAGAATCTCCAACCAGTAACAGTAAGCCTGTGATACTTCTTATTACAGGGCGAAGACCTCGCCTTATTTCTTCCACTACATTTGTGTTTGTATTAGCTCTTTTAATTAAATTTTGAATACATCCAAATCGTCCGCAATATGCCAATCAACACAAAGATATAAAAGACGAATTTTAAGCATACACCGTATCATTGTGAATATATGGTATATCTCTAATTAGAACCAGATCGATCATAAATAAATATGACAAAGTAAATGTTCAATGGACATTGCCACTAACGTGCAGGATTGATTGAACATAAAAAGTATAAGAAAAACTATAATTTATGTTCATAAGAATCAAGTTTTTTCTTTCTGTGAAAATGTTTTATTAACTTATATCGACTTTGCGTTTTATTGACGTTTGATCTGAATTTAAATTAGATTTGTTTGTAGATTTATTATGTTGTAACAGGTTTTGAGACGATAAATTTCGAGGTTTTGTGTCTATGCTCATATTGGATTATAGTGGAGTTCTGTTGTTTATAATTGATTTCTTTATTTATGCGAACCTGCATGACGATCCTTAATCGTAGTTAACCGTTAAACATAGTATGTAATGTCAATTTTTTATACGATTTGACGTTTTTTAAACATGTTTAGTGGCTAATTATGTTTAAGCATTGTAAATATTTTAGATTTGTTTGATGTTTAAAGTTCAAATTATAAATACAGAGCCTTTTACTAATTGCTTTAATCTAAGACACTTGAAACTTGACTAATCTTGACCCAAATAAACGAAACGAATAACAACACGTATTCAAATTATTAAACTAATATCTTAAACAAACCTAGGACCAATAAATGTATGATCACATGCATATTTACGTTGTACATCGCAGAGTATAGTGCGTGGGACGTTTTTGCGACCTCTACGTCACCCGCAAACGACCCCGTTGACATTTGCGACCTTAAATGGCGTTTGAACTAATATGACATCTCATCGCTATCAATCCGGCTATTTTTAAGTAATGTTAGGTGTAGTTATTTTATACTTCAATATGCTGACTAATTACAATCAGGTGTGTAGAGTTGGGGCAGAAAGGTTCTGGAATGGAGGCCACGTACTGGCAAACGCAGCGTTGGACGTCCACCTACAAGATGGACAGACGACCTGATAAAGGTCGCAGGAAGTCGCTGGATGCAGGCCGCTTCCAACCGGTCGGTCTGGAAATCTTTGGGGAGGCCTATGTTCAGCAGTGGACGTCTTGTGGCTGATGATGATGATGATGGTGCAGAGTGATGGCGACTGCCGATAAATATTGTGGAAAAATTTGTTTTAATAATATTGTTATTTAAAAAAGCAGCGATGCTTGGCCATTGCGGAGTAGAATGACTGCTGAGACGAAAGTTGTATGTTTGATCCCATCCCACCTTGAATTTTGGAAATTGCGTTTATTCATCGTTGTTTTATCGCTTCGTGCTTTAAAAATGTATCAAAATATTACGAGAAAACCTGCATGTACTTGAGAAATCTTCATAAGAATTACAAATCTTTAATATTCGTATTATTCTCCACCCCACAAATTCATTGCACTTTGTTTTTAAATACAGGTCAATAATCTATTACATACACTACTCACAAGCTCGCGTGTTTTTGTTCATTTCTGTCACGTTCCTCGTCTGAAAGTGTAGCGAGAAAAAGGTAAAAATGTGCAAATGATGTAATCCGGCAGTCGACACACACGTCCGACCCCTAACGTAACCATTCTTACACCATTTGTAATGCTATGTGTCACTGTTGATCTCAATATGTAGGCGTTTCAGAAACCAAAGAGAGGCGTGTTGATATCCATCGTTTGGAATTTTAAACCGCTTACATTTTTTTATCCTAGATTCCACACAATATCGTTAATAACTACTAACTAGATGTGGTCAAGGAATATATTTTATTTTGGGCATTGTTAATTCTTTGGTAAGAACTCTCAACTATTGAGATCGACAGGCATATTAGGATGGGGTGTGCAGCTTTCGACAATCTCGTGGGTTTATTTAAGGCTAAACTCCTTCCAAGCCTGAAGATCAATGTGTCCAGCCCTCTCTCACTTATGCTTCAGAGACATGACCAGTCTCGAATAAATGAAATCGATTGATTATTTAAGACGCTACGATGCCGCAGGCAGATGGTGAAAATGATGACTCCTTTTTTATTGATGGTGATAAAAAATCTTTTTAAACATTAATCAAGTTATAACAAAACTTTAGAAAGTAAAGACAAGTAAATTTTTGCTGATAATCTGAAATATGTCAGAGAGCTTTGCCACTTTGGTGATTTTATAAAGATAAAAATTGGCAAAAACTGGGTTAATGTAACTACAATGTTTAATTATTTACATTCCGTTCGAAAAGATTACCAGCGTTATGTAAAGCAATATTAGGACGACCGCGTCAGTCGGTCGACATCATGTTTCATCAATTTGAGCTCGCGTGTCAATTCTCATGACACTGACATTTTTATTCGTCCATGCCTGTCAAATATTGTTAACAAAATGCGTTACTTGATATTATATTTCAGAATTTTACCGATTTACAAGTTTTTTAACCCTGATATAAAGGGTGTGTTATATGTTTATATTATATGTTTTGTGTGATCTACAAATATTTGATTCTGGGTATTATGGGACCGCAAGTCCCTCGTAGGTCTTGATACCTACGATGCAGTTAACCTAGTGTGAGGTCAAGACTATGAGTATGTTGAATGTGTTCAGGAATTTAAAAGTTACCAAAATGTTTATATATTTTTTATTTCACTCATTCAAATTGTGTAAATATAAATGGAGCATCTAACACGTCCTTAATTCCGATCCCGTATCATTTCATCTTTTAGTAATAAGACACCTCGCTTCAACTTTCCATTTAATCTAAAATCCTTAAATTATAAACTTAAATCCTTGACCTGAAATTAAGAAATAAAGAAAGTATTTTTCCTTCACACGTCAGTGACACCTATACAAACAGCCAAGAAGTTATTATTGATAAAAATCGTAGCTCATCGTTTAAAATTTTAACAGCATCCAATAACAAAACTAAAGTTATGGTACGTCTAAATACAATGGCTGTTATTGTGACACCGCAGCTTTATATTTCGACCTTGCTCCCACTACGAAGGCTGCGTCTCATCAAAGGCAATATATTTGTGTTCGATAAAGGCTTGTTCATACTGTGGTTTATGGGTAGTTTTTTTCATAGTTCGGCAAAGTGACTACGCTACACCTGATGGTAAGAGTAGCGTAATCCAGGTATAGTGTCAACCAACGACAAAAATGTGTCCGTTGTAGGTCGGCAAGATCATGCCAACCTGCTAACTGCTTCTTCACTCTTCGTTTAAAGGACTCTATACTATAGAAAGGAAGGAACATGTGTGCCGGCAAACTATTACAGCTTAATGTTCCGGCAGAAGTAAGATTTAACGAACTTTTTAGTTCGAGCCGAGATGGAGGAGACCACGAAGTTGTGGCTCCGCAAATCAGCACCCGTGGTTCTGTTAGTTAAGCACAAGTAATCACTGATATTATACTACCTAAGATTTCAAGGAACTTAAAAACCGACAGGCATGTGGGACAGCGGGCAAGGAGTCGGCTATGAAACAATAGACCGCAGGTTCGATCTCCGCACCGAGACAAATATTTGTGTGATCCACAAATATTTGAATGAAGAATGTTAAAAAAATTTTGTAAATTGTACTATACAAAGCCCTAGTATTCACTATGAACCGTGCCTTACATTTGCTTCACTGCTAAGTATAGAAATCGGTCTTTTGTCACACACCGTAGTGTTGTGATAATTGACATTGCCTCTAGTGAGGCCAATGGCTGCTCGGGCGACCTTTATGGAAATAATTGTACGGATTTTGTCTTACTGTATAGTGTATAAGTGTAGTGTTGTGTTTTGAATTGTCTTAACATATTTTTGTGTGTATGGAATTTTTTGACATGGTTTGTCGATAATGATTTCATACGTTTACGCGAATGTTACGCCTTCGTGGTCACGGGGGGAAGGCTGAAACGTCGGGATCAAAATTAATAAAAAACCGGGATAAAATCCGTTTAAATTAGTTTTATTTCAATGGTTTGTCGAGTATTACTTTACTTACTAAGCGCTATGTATTATGATTCTCAAAAGTACAACAAAAACATTTAGACAATATTAATATTTGTGTGACCCACAAATCTTTGTTTTTGGTCTGGATGTTGTGATACCATAAGTCCATCAGAGTTCCTGATACAGATTAACACAGTGTGGGGTCAAGGCTATATGTGTGACTTTTGGGTGTATTTGGGTGTATATTGGCCGCTTCCAACAGGTCGGTCTGGAAATCTTTGGGGGAGGCCTATGTTGTACGTCCTGTGGCTGATGATGATGATATTGACGTAAAATCATTTACCTCCATAGCCTTAAAGGATTACAAAAGCAAAACAAAGTAATTAAAAATAATCTGAGTTTTTCTATTTCCACATGACCTCCATTTGTAACCGACCGCTCTTATCACCCGACCTCTTTATAACTAACCTTTATTGCCTCGATATAAGGGCTTATGTGCAAAATTGTTTTATCCAAAACGTCATTTAACATCCTTTTATTAAGGATGAAAATCGTTTGAGTGTTCACGATAATATTTTCCAATATTATCGCATTGTGTTTAATGTTTGGCATTTCGGTTCACGAGTTTGTAAGCAATACCAATTGTGTTCACGTAGGCATATTTTTTCTTCGAATTGTTTGACGGTCATTTGACGGTTTATGGCTTTTGATTGGATATAATTTTCTGAGGCTGAATTCTGGCAAATGTCCAAAGAGCGGTGGAGGCGAGAATTTAAAAGAAAAAAAAAGAATACGACTTTGGAGTTAATCATCTATTAATGCATCGAAAACAAAGTTATATCATATTGCTTCATCATTATCAGCCCGTGTTAGTCAACTACTGGACATAGGCTTCTCCTAAACTACTACCTAACTACCTAAACTACTCATCCAACTACTACCAGCCACCTTGCGTATTGTTTAAAACTACGAATTATCAAGTGGCGATCCCCCGTAATTTTCTATAGCAATAAAACTATTATGATAGTTTGTGGTTAAACTTAGTAAGAAATCTTATAGATACCTTAAAAGGCTGGTGTCTGGCCACTCGCCATATAAAAATTTATGAAGGAATTTTGTAAATATGCATAACTGTGGCTTCCTACTGCGGTCTGCATATATGTTGTAAATGGTAACACACCATCACGTATTTTGTTTATTAATAAACTCTGTTTTCCTGCCAACTAATTGTGTACCTAATTATTTCTTCTAGATTTTCTTTATATAGATAACATGCCCAGATTTTCATTTACCTGTACCTAAGACTTGGGGCAGGAATGGAACTATGTGCTTATGAGATTATATTTAAAAATTCACGTGATACATTCATCATGAACTTAAGCTTAGAAATACCATACCACACCCACACCCAACAGTCACACACATAGTCTTGACCTCACAGTAAGATACGAGTCTTGTGTTGTGGGTATCAGGAACTACGAGTGACTTTTGGTCTCACAACACCAAGACCCCGAAACCAATATTTGTGGATTAAACAAACATTTGTCTCGCTGAGGGGATCGAACACGCGGCCTCTCGGTTCACAACCGGCTACTCGCCCGGTGCGCCACGTAGACTGTTAATAGAGAGGTCCGGGGTTCAAATGCTAGTCGGTCATTTACAATTTGTTTGCGTTTCCGATTTAAAAAAATCATGAGTTGTTCGATATTAGAACGTATACCGGGAATAGACTTACACCCTATCAAATCATGGGACGGAAATAAACTCGGCGAACCGTGGGTGCACTAGTCTACCACACACGTACCTACGCACACGTGCGCCGTAATGGCCATTGTACACAGTGACGTCAAAGTAGTCTTATTTTTCGAGTGCCCCCTCCATCAGATTTGAATGGCTTCAATTTTTTTTTTATGGTTTTCGGTAACGTAAATTTTTTATTTAAATAATAGAAAAAATCGACATGATTCTTTTATTTATTATTACTATATTTTTAATACCTTGACTTTATCATAGTGATAAGTATTTTAATTTAATTACTGTAATTGGTATAAGTATGGTGGTCATTAAATAAAAAAATATTAAATAATTAAATACAATTTCATAGGTAGTGGAAGCGTTGCTTTTGCCTGACTCGCTATATGTGTCGAACTCACCCTGCCTTAAAAAAAGTAGCATAGCTCAAACTAACTAAGCCATAAGGCCGCCAATTGTACTCTTTATTTATTTTATTTTTAATATATTCTTGTGTATAATAAAGTTTTAAATTAAATGATTAAAAAATCATAGATAATAAAATCAACAAAACTTGTTTACGCATTTCATCTATGCAAATCCATTCTCGAATAAAATATGATAACTGTAGGTGATGTGATGGAGCAGTTTTGACAGATTTACTTATTATTTATCTTTTGTATAAACTGGTAACATCAATACGTTTGTCAGGATGAATTTAGATTACGATATTAGCATTGTTTATCGTTCTGCCTGTGACTTCGGAGAGGTGTAAAGTGTTCGACGGCGGCGCAAGTCATAACATGTTGACTTGACTTTTTTAAGGTTTTATATTATGATCGGCTAATTGGTGCCGTGACAGTGTACTTAGGCTGTGAAACCGATGAACCTTGGTACAAATCACAGATCGAGTTATCGACAATAGTATTTGGCTGACACGAAACAGTGGGCGTTGGCGGTTCTTTGCATAAAAAGATTTTTTAGCCCGCAACAAAATTCAACAAATAGAAAGATGATAATTACTAGACTGTTTAGACGTGTTACAAATACGTTCATAAAAATTAAATTCTTTTAAAATAATCATTGATGGTACTACAGGATACTGTAGTTTTATAAAACAAGGAATTTGTACATGAAAGTGTAAATAATCGTGAGAATCGTGGGAACTAACTTCGTATTGGACTAATATGAAATAAAATTCGTCAAAGTATTGATTTTAGTTCAGCATAGTTTCCATAAATAGCTACTGCTAATCAATATATGGGGACAAAACAGAAACTCATCGTTTTTAGACCAGTTAATCTTGTGTTGGGTCTATTGTTGAATCCAATTCAAGCTATAACGAACATCGGCAATTTATTTTTCATTGGTTGCCATCGCCACGCAAATTTCAGAGAGAGAGAGAGAAGAATAGTATTTTCCTCATTTCTAATTAGATATTCAAAAGACACATAGGGGGGGTATTGTCTCATATGTTACGTCAATGGGAAAATCCGAGACCAATCACTGACGTTACTTCGACTTTGATCCTACTTCCAACTATAATCATATTTTAAATGTGAAAATGTGGATGTTTGTGTGTTTGTGAATATGTATGTTAAGTCAATTACGCGAATTGAAGAACCTAAATAATAAATCTATACTTATAAAATAACATGTCCTGACTGACTGACTGATTCATCATCGCCGAGCGCAAACTATCAAGGCTACAAGCCTGAAATTCGGACTGTATATTCATTTTGTTATGTAGGCACCCACTAAGAAAGGATTTTAGAAAATTCCACCTCAAAGGGGTCAAAATAGGGGATGATAATATGTATGAAAGTTCGTAATTTTGAAAGTTACATAAACAAAATTTTGTATTTCGGTAATTGACGTAAAGCAAATAAATACGTGTTTCAGGAATTTTGGAAATTTTTGTTAATAAGAGATGAAGAGCGGGATGAAAGTTAATGCGAAAGTGAGTTTGTTTGTTACGCTTTCACGTCTAAATCACTGAACCGATTTTGATGAATTTATCTATAAAGATAGATGGGACCCTGGAGACGGTTACAGGCTACTTTTATCCCGGAAAATGTTGTTCACGCGGGTGGAGCCGCGAGCAAAAGCTAGTAAATTATAAAATTTAACACAGTAACCTATCCTTTTACCTCCTCATAAAAAAATAACACGCCTCGCTTCGTCCGCTTTCGCTCGTCAGTTGACCCAATTCTGGGCACGAGCCATGCGTGGGGCAGCCACGTGGGCGTCCGAATAAACATGTCTCTATAACGAGCCGGACTCGTAAACTGCACTGAGCTATCGGGCACCGTGGTCTAAAGGTTCAATGTCTTTATTGTTTGTTAGTAGCCCTCACACCTAGACGAAGTGTGGCCCAGATAGTTATAGATTTGGTAGAATTCTTTGAGGTTTGAACGATTTATGTATTATAAGTTGAAGTGTAATAATGTTACTTGATTGTACTTGATACTGGATTGTCAAGCGAGCCACAAACCCTGACGTGACGACCACGACCACTCTGCCAAGAGTGTAACGACTAAGAAGAAGAATGTTACTTATACTTGTTTATGAGTTACTAGTTTTAATGTAGTGGCGAGTTTACAAACTCTGCTGACAAACGGAAGAGGCAATGGCGAATCTTGGTTCCGTCACACCTTACTGGCTTAAGGGTTTTGGATAAAACGCGACACACAGGTAGACCATGATTTGGATTAGGACATAGGCTACGTTTTATACCACAAAAGGCTGTTCACTCGGTCGAAACCGCGGGAACAATCTGGTAACACATAAATATTGCTGTGTAACTAATACTTATATGCAGATAAATTGTTGCATGTTCATTTAATCCAACTGTAGCAACTGAAAAGATCAGCTAAATGCAACGTAGCTGTAATTTGTTACGTATTTATTTTTTTCTAATCCAATTAATCTAGTCCAAGTGCACCTATTTCGGCTATTTCAATCGAGTACTTATTAGATTTAAATAGGTGTTTCAGAATGTAATCAGTTTTTTGCCAGTTCATCCAAGTCGAACTATTCTTTTGGTATGTGATACTCCTTTTTGTGCGGAATAACAAAAAACTCTTCGGATATCATTTGAATATTCCCGTTAGGATTGTCGATTGAACTTGGTGAACTCATTCAATAATGTATTTTATAAGTACATTGTATTTTTTTTGTTGTATTACGAGGAGCAGGTCGCTCGCCTGATGGTAAGCGTCACGCCTGTTCATAAACAGAAGCCACTGCACTGCGCTCACTACCCCGAGACATATGATGTTAAGTCTCATAATGCCTAGTAATTTCAGTGGCTTCAATTTTGCATCAATCCGGAATACAACAGTGTTTACACACCGCTGCTTAACGAAATAGATAAAATACATAACTAAAAAGTTGCAAAAGTTTATTCATAAATATGTACTTATATAAATTAAACTCTCAAATCTGGCATAGTTTTGACGGCAGTGGATAGAAAAATCGCGAGCGAATGAATTAGGAATCGAATCGGTGCAGGCATTGAGACAAACGCTTATGTGATCCACATACATTTGTTTCGCATCTGTTGTGGGGCCACAAGTCTTCGTTGTTCCAGATATCTACGATATAATATAACTTAGTAGATGCTTAACATCTGGCGCACGACCTGCTACTTTGGGCATTCTGACAAATCAAACTAAAAAATTGCCAAATGCTTAGTGTAACTTCTTTCGAAATATATTCAAAAAATTCCTTAAAACAGGATGCAGAAACTCGCACAAGATAAACATTTCCTAAATCCAATGCAAATTGAACAAACCGGTAGATAGAGCACATCTCGCCATCTACCACGGTTCAAGCAAAATATGTAGGCTGTGGGTGTTGTTTATTATTAAAAAATACAAATGAATACAGAATTTGGAGCCTAACATCGTCTTGTGCGGGGGAGGACTGTCTGTGATCGAATCTCGTCCAAGTTCTAGCATGTTTTTGATATGGGTTTTGTGCGTTTATCTATATGCTTCATCTCAACAACAAGGAAGGATGAGATTTGATATGACAATTACTATTAAGGGAGGAGGCAGGGCTGGTCAGATGGTACGAAATCATTTTTGTACCCGACTGGATCTCGAACACCGTACACATGGTGTATATCCGCTAAAGTGTTAACCATTTAAAAGTTACGTATGTTTTTGTATTGACATCTAAGATTGTGACGGTTATTATACTCTTATATAAATAAAGTTTCTATATGTGGTTGTGGTTACCATGGTACTATATTAACGTGCCTATTTATGCACGTTATAGAATTTGTTACAGAAACATGTGGTCAAATATAATCGATATGTATGTATTTAAATAACATACTTTTGACAACCCTAAATGATAAAAAGCTGATACCATTACTAGTATACTATGACTAGGCTCGCAGATGTAATAGAACTAATTTATAGTGGTGTGATAGATATTAGCGATTGTAATCAACGAGTGATTAGAATCAGTGTGAAATTTAAGACTGTTTCAATTTTGATAAGATCAGGGGCTTAAACACTTACTGTCAGGTGTATGTACAACGACCTTTAAATATGATCACACATTTCGTTAAATCATTGTATTTACTTATATTTTCATACCCATATACATATAACATAGGAACAAATAAAAAAATGAATGGCTTTATTGTTATTATCCGGTCAAGCTATTCCCATGCATTCTGTATTCACCAAGGGAAACCCGACTTCAATATACTATATTCGAACATTCCATCAATAACTACTCAACAATATAATCTGTTGAACAGATTTATATTATTTTGTAAAGGTTTTCCTCATCGCTGCGCTGACCCGTTGTGGAATGACCGATTATCATTCAAAGCAAGGTCCTTGTCTCTGATGGAGTTATTATCTGCCTGAGGACAGACGCTTCTATTCCTTGAGGTTAGAATATTGGAAATTATGATAATAGCCATCACGTTACTATCTCGCCAAGTTTCAACTAGTTGTAAAGACAGTTGTAATACATATTATTTGCCATAACTGGATGGAATGTTAATGGGATTAACTTCATGGAGTTTTATATAGTTTAGACATAAGGTAAGTGTTTCTAGTTAATTGTAACGTCTTTAAATATAGCAAATAAATAATAAGCGACAGCCTCCGCGGCGCAGTAGGCGAGTGGCCGGCTGTGAAGCGAGAGAATAAAGGATTCGATTTCCACACCGAGACAAATGTTTGTGTGATTCTCAAATATTTGTTTCGGGTCTAGGTATGTTTTTGTCTTCAGAGGGGTTGACGTAAGACAGGCAGCCGGTCGTAAAAGATAAATTCCAACCTTGAAAATGTAACTGTAAAGATTTTTTTAACTAGTTTAAAGTATTTCAAAAATGAAAGTGGAGATCAGTGGAAATTAAACTTCAGTAGGTCCTCCCAAACCCCCTTTAGATCCACAATGTACAGTTTTTTCTTCTGCTTTATGGGTTTTCACGGGGTGGGACATTGGGGAAGGGGTGAAATAACTTATAATAAATAATGATTGAACTCCATCATCATTCAGTCGCTTCTAAAACAGAAGCATAACTCAAACAACATACTGCAAATGCAAACCCGTAGCTTGCTAACACGACGCTAGATTTAATAGTGATGTATAATTAATATTAGCATCAGGTTCTGCGAGGCATCTCCACGACCTAACAGCCGGGTTAAGGTCGGGCGGGTCTAGCGAATACCATTGACATATTTTACTACGTTACATAATGACATGTTATTGGTTGCTAGGCTCCACAGCTTGACTTGGCGCGATTTAAACGCAGATCGTTGGATTGATTTTTAATTTTTTTTTATCCAGGCACGGCAAAGTAACTGCACTGCACCTGATAGTAAGTGCAGTGCAGTCTAAAAAAACCAGTGACCACCACCAAACGATGAGTTTATCGGTGGTCACCAGAATCATGCCGGCCTATATAAATGCTTTTTCACACTCCAAAGACGGAATAAGCAAATCGAGGGGCCTGCGACAGGACATGGATGACCGATGCAGGCACAGTAATACAGAATGAACCCCTATATCCGGCCCCAACCAACCGTCAAGGCATATCGCAAACCCCTCGGGAGAACCGGATATACACTGGCTGATCCTGGAACGCGATCTACACAAGACGTGTGGGTCACTATGGCAGATTTTAACACCATGTGTACGGTGGTCGCTATCCGGGCGGATATGAATATCCTACCACCAAGTAACTTAAACTTAAATCTAGATAAGTATATTGACTGCATCGAAACAAGCACCGGCACGTGTATTGAGTACAAATGTCACCGGTGCAATATTTCATTAATAAATCTGATTGGTGGAATGAAGGAGCGCGGGGTGCACTCTTTACGCCATTGGTTCGTTAGTCGAAGCCTATCGTCTATTGGACTCGTAACTGCCGCCACTCTCCATTTATGCTCACAACTCGTGCCTGTAATTTTATTCTAGCTATTTGTTAGTAATATTTGTCGTCTTATATCCTATTATTTTTGTCATATTTATTGTAAGAGAGAGAGTTTCTACCATCAATGTCGCGTGATTTAAGCCAATTGGTACATTTTAAAGTTTGAACTAAACACTATATCCCATTCAAAGTACTTGATATTGCAGGTCAAGTTATTGTAGAAATTGAATCGATGTCTAATCATAAAAATCATCAGTCCTGTACTATAACCTGCGCACTGCTGTGCACGGGCCTCCTCTACTAATGAAAGGGATAGGGCCTTGGTTCACCACGTTACGCTAATGCGGGTAAGGTTACTTTCGAAATTCTTAAGGAGAATTTTCGTTTGTGCAAATTTTGACACCATGTTGTTCTTCATCTATAAAATGAGTGATAATTGAATTCAAAGGGTAGCGTCGATAAGTTAGAATTATGTATGTACTGCGTTGGTAATCTATTCTACTCTTCGCTATGTTTATTTAATGCTGTTTATTTATACAAGATACACCTTTGGGTTTTTTATTTTTTTTTATTTGATGGAATGACGAGACGAGTAAGCGCTCGCCTGATGGTAAGCGCCACGCCTGCTCATTAACAGAAGCAACACCACACAGAATTTTAAATTATAAAGCACTACATGGGACTGAACTGCGCTCGGCATCCCGAGACATAAGATGTTAGGTCTCATAATGCCCAGTAATTTCACTGGCTTCAATGTCCTTCTGACCGAAACACAACAGTGCTTACACACTGTTGCTTGACGGCAGAAATATACAAAGCGGTGGTACCAGCCCAAATGGCCTCTCGCATACGAGGGATCTACCACCTTGAAGATCAATATGCACCAGGTGTTGGCACAGATATGATATCAAATATACATCATAAAAATGACCAAGAAATACCTACATAAATACAAAATAACCTGATATCGCGTATCTCCCATAACTTCAACCATCACATCAGTCAGCACACGTTGCGCTCGACCTTCGCCCGCGGGTCGTTTCGGGTCACGCACGCCACACATTTTCCTTCTGTTTACGCCTCAATAAAACCTGAAGTTGTTTAGTTCATGGACACTCGTGATTCCGTACTTAGGACTTGTTTGGCCTTTACACATCCCGTGATTCATGTCTGTGTCCTAAACGCTATGATTTTATCGTCTCAAGGAAGAGTTTTAGTGGCAATATTTCGATCTTTCTTTTAATAAATATGCATTTATTTATATCAATAAAGATTAGATCATAATGATGCTCTATGTATATATAGAAATGTGGCGACATCTAGCGCGCACAACACAAAGCGCGCAATCCTGCATCGCGCTAGAAAAATTTAAGCGAAGATTAGTATATATACAAGTTCCGAGCATCAACCATCGGAGGGGCCGCGGCCGGTCAGGTACAACACCCGCCTGACTGGAGATCTCCCCCTTCACCAGAGGAACACCAACACCCGTTCCTCTACAGTGGTGACCCCAGACGCTGAACAACATCGCAGCACCTACAGAAATAATGTAAAGAATATGTAGTAGTACATTATGTTAATATTATACGTGGAAGCTTGCAATTAGCAAGTGTCATTACCACAATTGTTAATAATCGTTGTTATTAGTCTGTAAGTTTCCAACTGGTCAGTCTAGAAATCTTTGGGAGAGACCTAGGTTCAGCAACGGACGTCCTGTGGTTGATGATGGTAATAGTACAATAGGTATTATTATATCTGCGTAAATGATTTTAATTGAATTCTAAAGCTATCAGATACGCAATAACAGAAATTAAATTCCATTACAAATATTATGCTTAACACGTGTGCTGGTACTTATTTTACATTGTACAAGCTACAAGAATGCATCACGGGCATGTAATTGTATTTTAATTATAACAAACAATTTAAAAATAATGTTTTGTGTATCAAACCAGAAACCTGGGGGAACTCAAATTTTACTTCGAATAATAAGTGAAAATATCATCAATTTGTCAGTGTTATTAGTGACTTTGCAAAAAAATAAATAAACCCAACAATTACACACATATACCTGACTCCACACAAGGTTAGTTATCATGGTTATCAGGAACTACGAAGGACTTGCGATCCCACAACGCCCACAACAGGAACAAAAATTTGTAGATCACACAAACATTCCTCTTGAAGCGGGGATCGAATCCAAAGCCTCTCGCTTCGCAACCTCGCTCACTGGGCCACGGAGGCTGTCATTAATATAAAATAAGTTCAGATTGTCAAGTGATTTCGTAAAATAAGCAAATTCCGGCCCTTGATCGCAGACTGTCATTGACCGATAGTGAACGTTTCATGAAAAATATTTACTTAACAGATACTTTAAGCATTACAGAGCATGTTTTGATGAATTATTGAACCTGTGACCTTCAGGTAACCGCATAAACTAATCACTATGATATTGTTTTAAAATTGATATATTATTTTAATATTTAAGTTAAGATATTGTATAACATGGCTGCTTCCAACAGATCTGTCTGGAAATATTTGGTGGAGGCCTATGTTCAGCAGTGGACGTCCTGTGGCTGATGATGATGACGATGATTGTATAAACTATCGCCTATATACCCTGGAGGGTAGACAGATTCATAGTTGGTCGACTTTACTTCCATAATGCGACAGATGACCTTGTCAGCCTTATCAAACCCAAGTTCCAATCCCAGACAAGTCATGACTACACAATTTTACTTGGTAGATTTAGGAATAAAACCAGGTAGGTGGTCATTTGCTGTCACAACCCAATGAGCGTGGGATGATTGAATACTCTCGAATTATCTTTCTCAATACGTTAACCCCGACCCCACTCATTTTGGTCAACAATCCGTTTAATCTATTACCCAGATTGACCCAGGATCATTATACCAAGTACCGCAAGCTCTATTAAAGGCGTTGACCATGTAAATCGTAGCCCTTGGCGGTTGATAGAAACCATTCAACACCACGCAAATAACTTAGGTTCATAAATCAGTGTGATATAGCTTTTCCGCTGGGCCCTGCGGTTTCTACGCCTGCAGGTTACTGCTACGTGGGGATGGTGATAGATGCCTAGCCCAATTCATTTAATGGTAATTACGCATAAATAAAAGCGGAGTATGGAACTTTCGAGATTGACGTCGCAGGTTTGATCTTCGTCTGACGCGGTTACCATAAGGCTTCCAGAAAATGTTTTCGACTCTTTCTTGTGCTATCTCTTTAATATCTCTATCACTATTTATATGTCTTGGGTCCGTAACGTATATCGTTACGGTTATACCGACGAATTGGTTTCTCGGGTTCGAAATATCTTATGGGATCTTTCACTCAATAAAGTTAAATAAAAACTTTAATACACACATAAATACGCACTCACACCTGTACCCAGTACACCCATATTCCGCCGAGGATGATGGGATAAGGAGCGAGCCTATCGTCATCCTAGGCACAACTCCAAACTCCATGTTACATACAATACATTATAGGTATGAGCAACAAAACCATTTAAAATTTTACGATATTATGGATCGGGTTTTTCCAGTAAACATAATATTACTTCGTCTGAGAAATGTGGACTAAACCAAAAGTCGTAACGATTTTGCATGATAAAAGCCGCCGAGTGACAATGGAGCCACTAAAATGGCACTAGTAAATATAATCCTCCAACTTAAGGTCTTAAAGCTTATTATTTTAATCTGTTGTTATAATATTCTTATATGATCTCGGTTTTGGCGTACTGTGTTGTATTTAAAGTCATAAAGCCTTTACTAGATACAAGTCTTTTGCATCACCCTTCAAATTCAGAAAAAGCCGATGAAAATGCAAAACTTAAGGACAGAATGGTAGTTGTAACTTGTGAGTCAGTTGCAGAATAATGATTCTAACAAGGTATGCAAATAGATAAGACATGTAGATGACAGAAAATGGATGTAAAATGGCGAATATAAACTATTTTATTTCCTAACTCTTTTTTGTAGCAGTCTGTCAAATAATCAAGAAGGTCACGGGTCAACTGATGGTAAGTGATCTCCACCGCGCACGACGACGACGGTAAGACCGTGTTACAGCCCTTAAAGGAGAAGAATAGGGATAAAGGGGTATTTGGGCCTCCGGAAATCTTACCACACGAAATGCAATAGCGAGCCGTCATTTAGATGTATTGTGAGATAGTGAATACTATCCCATTTGAACTCGATTAATTCAAAACTCACAACTCGTACAGCAACATTTTATCACTAAAACCCCGTTGTCGTGCGTCAAGTGGTCTTTATTCATTGCGGAGGCTTTGTCTGTATGTTAATGTGGTGGCCGGTCACCGGCGCGACCTCACCAGGATCGAAGGTCGCTTGTAGGACGAACGGTTCGTGAGCTCCGCGAACAATTACCATTTGAAATATGAAGATAAGTGCACGCGATTATGAACCTTAATGGTTTTAGTGTTGCAATTAGTGCTCGCTTTATGCGTTTGTCTGCTCGATCAGGTTTTACATTGATTGTTTTATCTGATTAAAGATCGAATTTATCATGAGATAAGTGTTAAAATAATGCAATGTATATCATGCATATATTTGGTTGTAAATAAATGTCTAAGAAGCCCTTGTTAGTTCTGCTGTACATTTATTAGTTATCCTTAGGAACTTATTCTTCAGTAATAATTTATTGCGTTTACGCGAACGTTCACATTGAAATAAAACTAATTGAAACAGATTTTATTTTATTTAAGCGGTTTTTTATTTTAATTTTGATCCCGACGTTCCGAAACCTTTTCAGCTGCGATAAAATCATTTTAAATTAGTCTTATTCTTCGGTTTTCGAATGAACTCCTAAAATATAAAAAGTAGTTCAATTTTTATACCAATTCAGACTATAATTCATATCGTATCATTTACATTTCATAAAGTACGCATTCTTATGCATTAATTAGTGATTTATTACAATAATCTGCAATTAATGAGTCTATAGCGCGGAAAACAAAGACCCAGCTAGGCATCGAACCTTGGCCCAACCTTCGCATATCCTCGCTCCACATGCCCCATTGTTCCGGTCGTGTTGGTTTTGCATGCATCTTCTAAACAAACTATGTCTTATTTCATATGAAAATTAATGCAAATACAAACAATTGTAGAGTAGAATTAAAAATTACTATTTGTGCTGAATAGGCGGTGATAGGCGCGAGCGAAATTCTATTCCTGGGCAACCACATGAAGATTTTTTTCGAAATCGAAAAACTAAAACACAAATTGTAGTTTCCCGAACTGGTATTTGAACCTGCCCCTCACCGTTTTCTAAGCCTAGTAAAATACATTAAGTATGTATATGGAAAAACGTTAGGCTTCAATTTCTTTTACTAGAATACTCATAATAAATAAATAAATTCATCACAAAACGTCAACATCATTTGATATAGAGAAACAAAAAGGAACCCAGCAGTTCCGTTAAATCCAGTTGTAAGTAGGCTTAGTGTAGAATTTCGCCAGATTTCAAATGATAAAGTCACCGTATTTTAAACTTATGTCGAGGCTTATGACTTATGTCGGATCCAGGATAATACGAGCCTAGTCGAACATAATGATTAGTAGTATTCGATACCACGGGGACGTACTAAGGTGTAGTAAATATATTTTGTGGCTTGCTCCTCCGTAATTGTAAACAATATAAATATATATCTTATGCTAACTAAAACCAAGATTTTAATTTAGTATTCTTGGTAATGAGTGGTAGAGCCACGCTGTAGACAGTTTTGTCTACAGCATGTATGGGCTGGCTCAGCCGGGTCGTTACCACTGTTTCACAGAAAACCGACGTAAAGTAGCGGCTTGTTGCTACGTTTCGTATGGTGAGTGAGATATCCGGAAGCCCAAATCCCCTCCCCTTCCCAATCCCTAATTATCCCTTTCCTTTAAGGTCGGCAACGCGCCCATGATTCTTCTGGTGGTGGGCGTACATGGGCAATGGAGATCACTTACCATCAGGTGACCCACTTGCTCGTTTGCCGGCCTATGCTATAAAACAATTAGACAAATTTTAATCAATTTTTATTGTCAAACGTAGTATGTACTTATATCGATAACATTTAATTTTGAGTAGTACATAAATCATAATAATTTCCAATATGTCTGCATCTGAAATGTTCAACCACATTGCTGCTCTAAAGTTATGTAACAAGGTATTTATTTTATACGTAATTCAACAAATTGGCAAAACTGTTACTTTGATCAAAAATATTCTTGTAACTGTTGTAACAGCTTTAATTGAAGCGAGTTGTCAAAACATATCGCCACCGGTTGCATAAATCAACTTTGTTGTTTATTGACACTTTGTGACGCAAAGTGAATAGTGGTTTAATATATAATATAATTAATTATTCATAACCATAACAAACTTATTAGTAACAAATTCAGATTTTGCGTCCATAGATCAGCCTGGTTTCAACTGTGATATGTCTATTAATTCTATGATCTCTCAGATGTCGTTCTTTTTTGGACTGTTACTTCGTCTAGACATTTTAAGAAATGCAGAGAACATTCTTATATAATCGTTTTAAATCACTAACAGTTTCATCTAAGCGAAGAATTGATTAAAAATCTATGAATCGAAAAGAACGAATCATTGCGAACTGAGATATCAACGGTCGCTCGAAAACGGGAAATTGCGCGCCCCACGTACCAAGTCCATCCCTGTTGGATTATAAACAAACAGTTACCAAGGCTGTAAGATTATTGTGGCTATCTATGATTATATTGAAATTTAATAACCTCTCAATGCTATAGACGCAAATTCAGTAGGTCGTCGCATAATAAGACACCTCCGACCCTTTGATTGTTTAGAAGCCTTAGCAACGAAGATTGCCTACTTATTGTTGACAATCAGCAATTGAAAGGTAGTAAAGGAAATTTTAAGTAAAATAAAAGGTAAAGCAACTGGTAAAAAAGTAAAGTAATCACGTACTGGCAAGCTCAGCGTTGGACGTCCGCCTACAAGGTGGACAGACGACCTGATAAAGGTCGCAGGAAGTCGCTGGATGCAGGTCGCTTCCAACAGGTCGGTCTGGAAATCTTTGAGGGAGGCCTATGTTCAGCAGTGGACGTCTTGTGGCTGATGATGATGATGATGAAAGGAAATTTTATACTGAAAGTGTAAAAAATTAAGGTAGTAGGGAAATTTTATAATGAAGTTGCAAAAAAAATATCATTAAATAATATTCATCTATAACCTGGAACTTCAAACTAAGTGATAGATCTATGGTTTGCACAATGCCCTCTGGCACGCAGTGTAAGCACTACTGTGTGCTGAGAAGAACATTAAAGACAATGAAATTGTTGGGCGTTATGAGACTTAACAATCTTATGTCTCTGGGGGAGCGTGGTGCAGTACCCTGTAGTAGTTTGTCCATAGTCCTCTGTGATGTTGCTACTGTTTATGAGCAGGCGTGTCGTTTACCATTAGGCGAGTGACCTGCAGGAAAATAAAAAAAATATTTACAAGATATAGTCCCGTCTTAAGATAAAGCAGGAACCGGTACAAATAATGTAAACCAGTTATAATAAATGTGATCTATTAAAACAAGGGCGCAGACATAACAAGTACATTCTTTACTTTTTAATCTTTAGCTAGCTAGTAATTAATCTTCCCGTTAATCATAGCTTGTAGAAACAATATCATTAAACATACATCGAATTAACTTGTTATCTATATACATTAAAGATTCGTAGTAATTATGAGGCTGAGGTACGTAAAAATCTGGTTAAGGCAGTTCCTGTTAAGGTGCCATTATTTAATTAAAATTATAAATAAGAGCTTTTGCTCGCGGCTTCGCCCGCGTGAACGTTTAAAATTGACAAAGTTTCATACAAACTTTCATCCCCTACTTTATCCCCTTGGGGGTAGAATTTATCAAAATCCTTTCTTAGCGGATGCCTACGTCATAACACCTACCTGCATGCCAAATTTCAGCCTCCAGTGGTTTGGGCTGTGCGTTGATAGATCACTATGTCAGTCAGTCACCTTTGAGTTTTATATATATAGATTAAAGGCATGGTATATATTTGTATAGACCTGACCAATAGGTGACAAGCCATCCGATGCCCGCTTCAGGTTTTTTTAATAAAAAAGTTCGTATTACCTAATAAATATTGAAGAGTTTACTCAAAATGAAATATGAGAAATCTACGCTAAAGAAGAATAAATATAAAACTGTACCTACCTAATACAGCAATAAACCCAATAGTCACACACATAGCCCTGACATAGACCCGGGGATCGAACCCGAGACCTCAACACAGCAGTCGTACCGCATACGCAATACAACTGCGCCACGGAGGCAGTAATATATAAAAATAATCTTATACAAGGTTATTCCAAATGCTAATCTAGAACAATAAAATTCCCCGAAGCCAATCAGCCGAACAACAAGCCGTCGCCTTAACAATGAATACTTTCTACGATTTGACAGCGCGGCGGCCGAGATAATATCATTAATTAGGTTAAAGTATCATTAGCGTGTCGTCATTGTTTATTGCCGACCGGCATCAATCAAACATGGGATCGAATCGGTCAGTTCAATTACATTGTTAGGATTTGTGACTTCTTTATTAGGGTTTAGGTTTATTTTGACATGGTTTTTATGGATGTTTAATGTTTATGGTTAGCATTAATGTAACATTTATTGTTATAATGCTAATTAATAATAAAAATGTAGAGATTTGCACCATCATCATCAGCCACATCCACTGCTAAACATAGGCCTGCCCCAAAGATTTTCAGACCGACTTGTTGGAAGCGGCCTGCATCCAGCGACTTCCTGCGACCTTTATCAGTCCTACTCTTTGTAGGCGGATGACCAACGCTGTTATCAATGTCGTTAAATCTAGTCAGAGGCCTTCAGACCGCTTGAAAACTTTGTCACCAGGTAGGCCACTAACCATTCGATACAGAATAGAATCGACTACTACTTAAGTTCATAATTCAAATCACCAAAAACAATAATAGTCCACAGGGAAACATAACGCGCTGTCGCACAAACAACTAGTACACAGGTTAGTACAACTGTATCTGGCACAGTTCCGGCACGACCGGCCGATATTAGTGCTATGTTCACCCATTTTATTATCATAAACATTTACAATCGATACTCTATTCAGTTACGTTACTGTATTATTCGATTACACCGTTTGAATGTAAACAGTGTAAAGTACTTCGATTAAAATTATGCGATTCCGCAATGTTCGTTTTTAATCGAATTCAAAAAGGAGCGTTTTATGTACATATGATCACATATAACTTTTTGCAGCGTAGATAAATAAAGGAGTGAGTCAACTGCTGGTATATAAAATTTGACTCCGACACTCGGATAACTCTAACAAATATGCACCGAATTGGATCATTATTTTTTTTACTTGAGACAGTGTTTTTCCGTGATGGTCTGAGCAGGGATTTGAACCCATTACATCACGGTTTCTCAGCCTAAGTTGGCTGCACTAGACCAATGAGGCCAAACACTTTTGTAAAGTAGCTATATATATATCTATTCCGCCCTACAGGCTCACGGGCGACCCGCTTTGATCCAACCGACTTCACCTTCGACCCTATCATTAATCTAAAACCTACAATGTTAGCGTTTCAACATTAATGAATTGCCTCTGTGAGGTCTTGTGAAACGCAAACTTGATGTATTATTAACTCTGTGACTATAAATTAGACGGTTTATTTCAATCATAGATTACTTTGCCTTACATTGTTTCTTGTGTGAATTACCTATACATTGTGTTTGTATTTTAATTTATTAAGGCTGTATGGCTGATTATTCAATCACATAAATGCTTTTTAACTTTAACATACTGATATTATGAAGTATAAATATATACGTCATAAAAATCAATCTAATATCCATTTCAGCAAAAATATACCATTCGTATTATTTTAATACTATGTTGGGTGTCAAAAATATTATGGACCTATTCCATAATGTACGAGTAAGATTTAACCCTTTACTTAGAAGGTGGTGAAACTGGCGCTAAATGAATTATCCATTTGGGATCCGTCGTACTACAAATTATAAATGGTTTTTCATTTTTACAAAATTTCCATAGGAAAAGCTGTCCAAAGAACATCCTTAGCTTCTAAATATGTAGTGGAATGATTCATTATTATATTCTTCATAAAAATTAATGATTCTATTAAGTTATCCTGGAGTTAAAGTATTCATTAGATGACTACCATAAACTCTGTTATATGATACGCTCTTTTTATTTTTAAAAATAATTTCAAAATCATAAATTACCTTATCCCTATTTCCTAATGGGAGCATCATCTTGTGCGGCGAGTGATGTGAAAAATGTAATCATTATCGATGACACGACATAATTAATGAATTATTCATTTTACGACCATGTTCAAGATGAAAATCGATACTGTTTTGAAACGATGTATTAATGAAATAAATTCGACATAGCGATGTTATCACGATAATTAATAACAAGTAACGACTGTTTCTTTGCCTAGTTTGAACTTCTGCGAAAAATTTATAGCATACTTAATCTTCTAGTAAATGTAGTTAAACTTGATAAATAAATATAGATATTATTTTTGGGTTTTAGCTATTATGGTGCATATTTTTTTTAAAAAATGACCTAATATTACATACATATATACATAATTAACCGATTTTTTTTTTTTTTTTTTTATCCTGGCACGGCATAGTGACTACGCTACACCTGATGGTAAGTGTAGCGCAATCCAAGAATAGTGTCGACCAACGATAAACAATGTGTCCATCGTTGGTCGGCAACATCATGCCGGCCTGCCAAAGGGCCAAGGGGGAGGGGAAGGAAAAAGGGATGGGAAAAGGGTTAGGATCAGGGGGCAAGCCCCCTGGGGAGAACCGGATATACACTGGCTGACCCTGGAACGCGACCCACACAAGGTGGGCCACTATGGCAGGTTTTAGCACCAGTGTACGGTGGTCGCTATCCGGTCGGATACAAGTATCCGACGTATATAAGTAATATCCGACGTATATAAGACGTATATAAGTTTAAAAAAAGTGGTGAGGGTGCGGGACTGTATCCCAATTATTCTGTATTTATTTTTTTTTTTTTTTTTTATAGCTTAGGCCGGCAAACGAGCAAGTGGGTCACCTGATGGTAAGTGATCTCCACCGCCCATGTACGCCCAACACCAGAAGAGTCATGGGCGCGTTGCCGACCTTAAAGGAAAGGGATAATTAGGGATTGGGAAGGGGAGGGGATTTGGGCTTCCGGTTATAAGTATGTGACGCTATATTTCCGACAAGTGTAAACCGATTTTGATGATTATTTTTGTAATCGATAGAATTTATCACGAAATTAGTTCCACATAAATTGGATATTAAATAACTAGGTATAATAAAGTAGTTAGTATTTTGATAAGATGCACACAAATTAGTAGATTACATAAATTAAATCACTTATAATCCATATTAAACATACCGACACGATTGTTAACATCCTAACAATTATTAAGGCGAACATCGTATCACTCTTCAAAAACGATAATAAAGTTCATACATCGATTTAAATTATACAGCACTATCGGGCGGCTCACCTACCGCATCGGAGGTCTCATTCATAAATATTGTCAGATCGAACACGACCGCTACATCCCTAACCGATATCGATTGTCTGACCGATTCGAACTTGATATCGAAATGTATCTGTGTCTGTAACTTTGTATGTTCGTATAATGATGACACGCAGGTTGTGTTCCTTGATGTGTTAATTTTGAATAATAAATGTATACATTGAATCCTGATAGACTATGCATAATCTCTTCTATCTAATACAGGCTGGATTAAGACTTATAGCATAAATATGGACGTTTTTTATCCTGGCTCGGCAAAGTGACTGCAGTGCACCTGGTGGTAAATGCAGAGACTATCCCGCCCACACACCCGCCACTGTAACTCCTGTGAACCAGGATCAACAGTAGCACGCATTTTGTTGACACCGAGCAGTGAAGCTCGGCGAGTTTCTGGGAATGCCTAAATGTCTTTGTCCCGCAACGAAATTAATCAGATAGTAGGTTAGGGAGGAGTTGGAAATATTAATTGTCCACTTCCCTCCATAGCAAAGCGGGAGACAAAATAATGAATTGAGGAGGTATTAACCTCAAGTGTAAAGGTGGTAAATGCAGTGAAATCCAAATATAATATCGATTCTGTTGGTTTATTATATTTGAATTGCAAAAATTAATGAACCTCTTTATTATAATACTGTATGGTTCGCTTATGATTTTAAAATAAGTATTTGTCACCACTGCATTTTGTTTTCCTCTCTGTTCTTGTTTCGAACTAGGTGTCAGACGCATTGCTTCCTTGTAATATGAAAGTCTAATATATAATTTTAAATACTTATAATCTGCTTTTCATTGCCCACACATTCATATAATTCAATAGGTTATGGGCCCAGTGTTCGCTATTTAAAGATATTTGCATTTTTCATAATGGAAAAGTCTAGAGTAAAATGTAACATAAAGCCTTTCGATGGTGAAAAATATAGCGTGTGGAAGTTTAGAATACGTGCTTTGCTAAACGAAATGGACGTGATAAATGTAATTGACGAAGATCTGTTGGTTGATGGTTGCGAAGTTTGGGAGAAAAATAACCGGATTGCAAAAGGCATTATCGTCGAGTACTTAACTGATTCCTATCTTTATTTAGCAAAAGAAGATATTTCAGCGAAAGAAATTTTTAAAAGTTTAGATGCGCTGTATGAACCTGGAGCAAAGTTAGAAGAGATGGACAAAGTGGCCCATCTATTGCTCACTTTTACCCACAACGTACGATGGAGTGATAACTGCCATCGAGACTTTATCGGAAGATAATTTGACGTTAGCTTTCGTAAAAACACGACTTCTAGATCATGAAGTGAAATTGAAAAACGAATCAAGTGATACCAGCTTAAAAGTGTTGCAAGTAGAAATGTCTCATGATATTTCAAAGGAAAGAAATTTAATAAATACCAACATTACAATAAAAATATTCAGAATCATAAACAAAGGATGAAAAATTTACAGTTTTTAAGATGTCATTATTGTGGACGCAAGGGACATAAGAAGAATGACTGTTACTATTATAAGACAGCTAATCGGTATAATACAAAAAGGACAAGAACAGTTCAAGCAATTGAGATTAATTCGGAAAAACCATTGACATCAAATCTTGCATCTGGATTTGCCTTTTTGACCGGAGATTACCAACAAAAAGACAAAAATAATAAAATAACATTTCTGTTGGACTCTGGTGCCTCAGAACATATTACAAACAGAGAAGATTTATTTATAAAGTTTATTACTTTACCTACACTACTAAAATTTTCAGTTGCTAAAAATGGTGAATTTATTTCAGCTACGAAAAAGGGTTCTTTAGAGGTGACCAGCAATTTGGGCGTTCGAGGCGTTTTAGAGGATGTGCTGTTTTGCCCTGATGTTCCCTACAATTTATTGTCGGTTTCCAAGATGCAGCGGGCTGGATATATAATTATTTTCAATGAATATGGCGCTCACGTATATAAAAACGGTAAAAACATCATTCGAGGTAAGCTCACCAATAATCATTTATTTGCTATAGATTTTATAACTGCTGTAAACTACACACACCCTGTTTCCCAATCATGCAGTAGTGAGAATAAATACAAACTATGGCATCAACGTTTGGGACATATCAGCAAAAGTAAATTTTTAGAAGTAAAACAGAATAAATTGTTTAATGACATGATTGAGATCGATTCAGTAGTACCAGATGATGATTTGTGTGAAGCTTGCATTAATGGGAAACAGAGTCGATTGCCATTTAATAAAGTCAAAAATAAAACTCATATTAACCGACCATTGTTGGTTGTCCATTCTGATGTCTGTGGACCTATCACTCCAACTACTATTGATAATAAAAACTATTTTGTGATTTTTATTGATCAATACACTCATTACTGTGTTACATACCTATTATCTTACAAGTCTAGATGTATTTGCTGCATTCAAAGACTTTGTTGCTAAAAGTGAGGTACACTTTAATACAAAAGTGGTTAACTTATATTGTGATAATGGTGGAGAGTATCTATCTACAGAGATAAAAACTTCTGTACTGAAAAGGGAATCACTTATCATTTAACAGTTCCGAGGACTCCACAGCAAAATGGCGTTTCTGAACGAATGATAAGAACTATTACTGAAAAAGCTCGTGCTATGATAAACGGTGCTCAATTAGATAAAGTTTTCTGGGGTCAAGCAGTCTTGACTGCTGTATATTTGATAAATTTGACACCGACTAGGTCCCTGAAACTTTCACAAACACCATTCGAGCTGTGGCATAAAACAAAACCACAAATAAAATATTTAAAGGTTTTTGGCTCAACAGTGTACGTGCATAACAAAACTACTAAAGCGAAATTTGATGATAAATCATGGAAAGGTATTCTTATGGGTTATGAACCAAACGGTTATAAAGTTTGGAATCCTAATTGCGAGAAATTTGTAGTAGTCAGAGATGTTATTGTGGACGAGACTAATTTTCTTCAGTCCAGGCCGTCTTTAAAGCCTGAAGAGATTAGTAAAAAATCTCAGGACAAAACTGATAATGACTATACTTTGAAATCAGTGTCCAAGTCTCGGTACTCTGACGGTACTAAATCAGATATTGATAAATCTGATGGACAAGGTGAATGTCTGGTTAAAGCTCGCAAAGTAAACCATGATATCGCTGTTGAGTCAGACCAAAAACATTTAAAGGATTCTTTGCAAAGTAAAAACACAGGTAAAAGTACTGAACTTAGAAGGAGTGATAGGATCAAAGATCGTGTCCTAGTATCTTATAGTGAAATTGATGATTGTGATGATTATTTAATGTGTGCTCAGTCTATTGTATGCGAAGTACCAAAGTCGTTTGTTGAAATTAAAACTCGAGACGATAGAGCTCAGTGGGAAAGCGCAATAAGGGATGAACTCCATTCATTACATAAAAATAAAACATGGGTATTAGTACCGCGACCAGCAAATAAAAATATTGTAGACTATAAGTGGATTTTTAAGGTTAAAAATGATGAATTTGGAAATCCTCAAAGATTCAAGGCGCGTCTGGTTGCCAGAGGTTTTAGCCAAGAATATTTGACTGACTATAATGAAACATTTGCACCTGTCGCCAGGATAGCTAGTTTCAGGTTCATAATTTGTTTCGCGAATCAATTTAATTTGTTGGTTCATCATTTAGACGTTAAAACAGCCTTTTTAAATGGCAAATTAAAAGAAGAGATCTATATGAAGGTTCCTGATGGCGTTATAAGTAAAGAGGGCTATGTTTGTAAATTACAAAGATCATTGTATGGGCTAAAACAAGCGGCCAGGTGCTGGTTTGAAGTATTTGAAAAATCACTTAAAGCTAAAGGATTTCAAAATTCACCAGTTGATAGATGTATTTACATGCTAGATAATGGAGATATGCGTAAAAATATATACTTGGTACTATATGTTGACGATTTAGTAATAGCATGTGCTGAGCTCGAAATGATGAATAATTTCAAAAGATATTTAATGACTAAATTTGAAATGACTGATTTAAATGAAATAAAAATGTTTCTCGGTATAAAAGTCACTAGAGATGGTGATCAAATGACTTTAGATCAAAGTGCATACATACAAGCAGTTCTGACTAAATTTAATATGCACGACTGTAAACCGGTCACTACCCCTTTAGAAAAGAAAGTAGATTATGACGCTTTGAACTCTGAGGTGTCGTATAATGCTCCGTGCCGAAACGTTATAGGCTGCCTGATGTATATCATGCTATGTACTCGGCCTGACTTAAGCGTCAGTGTAAACATACTGAGTAGGTACACAAACAAAAATAATAAAGAACTATGGCAATGTCTTAAACGTGTACTTAGGTACTTAAAAGGCACAGTTGATTTGAAACTATGTTATGTAAGGAGCAACTACGATGATATCTTGTGTGGCTACGTAGACTCAGATTGGGGCGGTAGTGATACAAGAGACAGAAAGAGTACAACCGGGTATTTATTCAAACTTTTTGAGCAATGTACAATCACCTGGAGTACTAGAAAACAAATGTCAGTAGCAGCTTCGTCCACAGAGGCTGAATACATGGCGTTGTATGAATCAGTCAGGGAAGCATTGTGGCTAAAGTCTTTAGCAAACAGTATAAAATTAAGCATAGATAAACCTATAATCATTTATGAAGATAACAATGGCTGCATTAGTATTGCTAATAATCCGACGAGTCATAAGCGGTCAAAACATATGGATATTAAATATCATTTCTCTAGGGAACAAATAGAGAAAAATGTAATAAAATTAAATTACATTCCCACAGGTGAACAGCTGGCCGATGTTCTGACGAAACCGCTGCCTGGAATAACCTTTATAACTATGAGACAGAAAATGGGTCTAAAATAACAGTACATACTACCTAATGATTTAATGCAATGTATATAAATTAACTGATTATTGAAATGAAATGGTCTGATTAGGTTTTTCTGGGTTTTCCCTAATCCATGCAACGAATGTTGGACCATTATTGTATTCTCCCAGCAAATACTTGGAAGTCAATGTGTTCTGTTTAGTCATTTGAAATGTTTATTAAATTTGTATAATTATTGATTAATTTTTGAGGGGGCGTGTTGGTTTATTATATTTGAATTGCAAAAATTAATGAACCTCTTTATTATAATACTGTATGGTTCGCTTATGATTTTAAAATAAGTATTTGTCACCACTGCATTTTGTTTTCCTCTCTGTTCTTGTTTCGAACTAGGTGTCAGACGCATTGCTTCCTTGTAATATGAAAGTCTAATATATAATTTTAAATACTTATAATCTGCTTTTCATTGCCCACACATTCATATAATTCAATAGATTCTTGAGAAACGTCGGGTCCCTTGACGGTTGTCGGAATTATGTAGAACTGAAGCTACGACATATGTACTGTCTGACCTGGGAACGTGGGTTGCCTGAACTCACCACTATGGCGAACTGTTCACCATAGGTACGGTGGTTGCTATATAGCCGGGTCCAAATATGTTTAAGTTACCCCCTCATCAGCATCCAATCTTCCCATAAATTGCAAAATGGCAGACGCGCGTGTCAGTAATGCGAACTGTCAATTCACTGTTAAAGGCTGTAACTCGCGTGTTGAAGTGGCTGACGTCAATTGCTTGACACGAAGATTGGAAGAATATTTATTTGAATGATCTACAATCACTGTAAAAAGTCATTTTTGAATTAATTGTAATTAAGCATAGTTTGGTCAGGATTTTTTTAACATATTAAATTATTTTTAATTAAGTCTTATTACGCTAGGACTTTTTTAGCCAACCCCCACGCAATTAATTTTTTAACATATACATTTTATATAATAAACTTTTCATCCACTGTGGATCATACACACATCTGTCTCGGTGCAGGAATCGAACTCGCGGCCTCTCGCTTCACACTACTCATCCTCTGCGCCACAGAAATAATCATAAAGCTTATATTGCATCGAAATGAAATAAAAAGTAAACAGAAAACGGTCATAAATCAAAATATAGAGTAAGGTAATCTACATAAAATCCTGAAAGAATTCCAGGAGCAATAAAGACATTAATGGTGAGTGATGGTAAGCTAGCCTGTGGTGGTCGTCCGACTGTAGTGACGGCTGACGGTAACCATGGTGACGACTCACGGTACACCGACATGCACCGTAATTGGCATTGCTTTCTACAGCGTGATTCTAGATCGCCACCTTGTTTCCAATTAAACTATGAATACGGATTGTTGAAGCAAGATTTTGTATTGGGTTAGTGGAATTCTGTCGCTTATTTCCTCGATCTTTGTAAGGAGTTTGTGTTGTAATGTTGCCGTTTTCTGTGGTTCAAATAATTAATCGTGGTAAGACAGCATACAAAAATTAGTAGCAACATTAGTCTGTATTTACTCGTCATTACGAGTGATTATATTTAAATTAAGTATTTACAATGTTCGTTGCTATTAAAATAAGTATATTAATGTACCAATCTATTTAAGTAAGTGGAAATATCTGCTAAAGCGCGTTCACACGGTTCCATTTCAGTTGATCAACGGACTTGAATCAACAAAAGCTGGCTTTTGTTTATCAACTGGATTGAAAGTCTGTCCAAACAGTTCAAATCGCATGCATTTAGCAGTTGATCAACTAAAATTGAACTGTGCGAACTCGCTATTAACATCTAATTGGTCCCGCATTCAAATGTAACCGTTACTATGTATCTGGGATAATCACTCACTGTTTAGTTTTTGCTCGGGGCGCACTTGATATCCATGTCATTAAACGATTGTTACTATATACGTACATATGTTATTCAAATTGTTACTAGAGTGAGTGAAAGAGAGCATACTGTAGTTAGTAAATGAGTGAACGGTGAGAGCATGCCGTACCCTGTCACCTGAGTGGCTCGCGTGTCTTCACTAATGGTGGTAAAAAAGCCTCAATTGCACTCAATTGACTAGTGCAGCCGAGTTTACCGATCTCCGCACGACCGCACCACCTGGCCGACTGTAGGGTTGACACGCGCCTGTTCTCATTGTAACGGGATCTGTAATCTACTCGAGATATGAGTGAATGAGTGAACGGAACTGTTCGTCGGCACGCGTGGCTTTCTAGTAGCGAAAAAAGAGTCAATTGCGTTTAAATGAGTGCATCCGATGTTTCTGATTTGTGAATGATCGTACCAGCTGGTGGAGGTAGGTAGGGTTGTCGCTGCCAATTATTTTGATGGATTTGTAATAATAAATGGATTTGATAAGGAGAAGGATTATGTTTAGTTTTAAATGTAAGGGTTGAGAGCGCCTAAAGTGCTCACCCAAAAGTCCAGTGAAGGTAAACACAGCCGACTCGAGCCGGGCTGTCAGCAAAAGTGTCTAAATAAAAAAGACTGTCTTAGTCACTAACAAATTGCTAAACTTTGGTTTTTAATAAGTTGGAAGAGCATTTTTATAATTTAAAATTACCATTGGTATTTAACTGAAAATAAAATAGAATATGGAACTGGCTTAGTGAACAAAATAACTGATATTATATAAGTCGATATAATATCATTATTTTGTAAACTCATAAAATAACTACGTCCGACATACATTACACGTCTATATACGTACTAAGTAAACAAAAAGTAAGAACTCCAATGGCCATTTTTTTGTCACTTGTTCATGGATTATTAGTTTTTTTTTTTTATAGCATAGGCCGGCAAACGAGCAAGTGGGTCACCTGTTGGTAAGTGATCTCCACCGCCCATGTACGCCCACCACCAAAAGAAACATGGGCGCGTTGCCGACCTTAAAGGAAAGGGATAATTAGGGATTGGGAAGGGGAAGGGAGTTGGGCTTCCGGATATCTCACTCACCATACGAAACGCAGCAGCAAGCCGCCACTTTACGCCGGTTTTCTGTGAGACAGTGGTAACGACCCGGTCGAGCCAGCCCATTTATGCTGTAGACAAAACTGTCTACAGCGTGGCTCTACCACTCAGGTTTCAGTTTCAAGTTGACCTTATAATCGTTTGAATTAAAAATACCGTAGAACGTCTAGAATCAATTTCAATTCTATTTGTGGGCTAGCCCTACGCAATAAGAGCACAGCCCGCGGCCACAACCGAGCGCACATAACACACTTTGAACCTTACACCATGCAAACTGGCTTGCATTCAACTCCACCAAAAATATAAACTTACTAGCGAATTTAGGTGCCAACCCTACGAAAAGAGAGCATAGCTCGCGGCCACAGCCGGGCGGCGCGGCGCGGGCGCAGCGCGTGCACAGAACACACTTAGCGCCTTGTACCGCGTCGAGAACTAGATCGCATTCAATTTGACCATTGTCACGAAACTGTAAGCTTTGTGATACAATTGGTGATTGAAGTCGGGGTTATGGCCTATGGATAAAGGGGTGACTATTTATCGCAACATATTAAGGGAGGTCTAAGTGGGCCAATTATTCTTTGAATAGTCATGTTAGTAGGGAATGTTGTAGCATATATCGTAAAGTTTTTTTAGTAAGAAAGTTATACCGGCTACCGCCCCTGTAGAAAAAACTGCCTTCAGTGAGGCTCTACCACTTACAAAATGTTCAGCATATACTGTTTGCCAGAATCAGAAATATAGTAACAGTATTCCAATTAAACTTTTTATAATATTTATAATAATGTCTTCATTTATCCATTTGATCTGTTATTGGTAGAATAACATTCAGAATAGTACAAAATTTTGAGATATTTTCGTCAATTCATAAAGAGATAGCCGTGAAATAGCTATTAACTTTTGAGTGTTAAGTTTTTTTTTTACTTAAACGTTTTGTTCTGACAACCTAGTTATATTGCACAAATGAAACGTATCAATTGTAAATACAATGTTTAGATCATTTACCAATTTTCAAATAAAAAATATACCAATGCTTATATTTTTTTGTAGAAAGTAAAATATGTTTTTTTATTTTTTCCAGTCGCATTGTGAAGATGGATAAATATAGTCTAAGATTTTTCACTATTCCTCTCGCTTTAACGGCATAGTGAAGTGTATTAGTGAGAAGAGAAAACAATTAGGCAGGCCGGCATAATTCTGGCGACCTACGATGGATGCGTCTTCTATCGCAGGTTGATACTACTCTTGGATTGGATCCACATGGACTCTTGGATTCCACTGCACTTACCATAAGACGTAGTATAACCACATTGCCCAGCCAAAATATAAAAACATTTTCTATACCAATGGAAATCCATTCAACTAATTCATCTGAAACTAAAGTAGAATTTGTACCCTATTTGGCTTGTTTTTCAACACCTATCACATCATGGGACGTAAATAAGTCCGGCGAAGTGTGGGTGGTCTAGTTACGCTAATATATGAATGCATGTTTGAAGTTTTACCTAATTTCTTAACTGCTTTAACTAGATAATCGAACCTACACTATTCATCCACCAATCGCCCCATTGCGCGCCTATTAAAACCACAATAACATTTTTACGAGATTTTTTGCAACTTTATATAATTACACTCGTACAACTAACGGGTAATGTCAAATTGGACTCATAACAGACCATAGACGCAATGGAGCGGAGCCGAAAACGAAAAATAGTCAAAATTATAGTGTATTAACCTCGAGAGAGCCAGCATCCGATGTGATCTGAACCGTGAAGATCGATTTCTACGCGACACGTCCCTCGTTGAATGTTTCGATTTTTATACGAATTAAAATCGATATGTAGATCTGTTGGCAGATAACCCTTTTTACAGGTATGCGGTACTATAATCTTTACATAGTATTAAATAAAGTCGCTTCCGCTGTCTGTTCGCTTAGATATTTTAAACTATTCAATGGATTTTAATGCAGTTTTCAGCAATAGATAGAGTGATTCATGAGGAAGGTTTATATGTATATCACGCTATGACCTATGAGAGCAAGGCAGTAATATGAAACCGGAAGGGCAGCTAATAAGGAATAAACTACAGTAGACGTTATATGCGTTGACACGGCCTCTTGAATTAAATCTGATAGTACATCGTCAACTAAAAGCCGACTCTCAGAGACAGCTATGATAACTGAAAGCTATTTCCTTTTTGTAAAAAATATTTTAAATTTAATTTTAAAAAGCAATAGATTTTTTTATTGATATAATTTAACGGTCTCTAATTTAACCTGCGCGTCTCATAAGATTACGCGATTGTTTCACAACATCTAAACATTACGATCAAATAAAATATAAGACAGCAAAATAAAATACAAAACCAACATGCTATTTATTTACTCGGAGGAGTCTATGTCAAATTGCTACTTCCTTAATCGGCTATCTAATACGATATTTGACTGTTTAAAACATTTTATTTATTTCTCAAAAAAAGAACTCGTTTGCTTTTTTTACTTTTGTTCTCTTTTAAAGTTTCATCGCTATTGTGAAATAATCCTAACATACTCGTAAATACATAATACAGTTTTAATAAACGTATCTACTGTCATATCTGGCCCCTTCGCTATGCGTAGAGCTAAATGCTTAGTTTTCCTTTCTTTCCAATCTTTTTAACCTTTACTTCATTTTCCCACATTTTAATAGGTTTTTCAAATCAAATCGATTCTTCCTACTTTTTCTCAATTCTCCCTTAGTCGACAAAAAGTGTCAATTGTCCCAGACGTAAAAACTGGTGTAGTCAGGTGTACTTTTTTGGATTCATTTTTAGTTAAAGCTACGTACCTGTTTTCGGTTCAGTGCATCACGGCGCATGTCGGAATTTCAATGAACTTGCAGTAGAGATGCACTTTGTGCGTATCGTAATCGATTTCGTATCGATTTCACGGAAATTCACCTGCACTGCCTTTTGAGATATCGATTTGTAAAATCCTTTAAATATTAAACCAATATTACTCGTTTAAGCTTTTAATTTCAAATCATACCTGAATTTCTTTTTGTCACTGTTACACTTTTTAACCTTTGTAAATGCTCTTTTATTACAATTTCATATTTGTAAACGCTTGACTCCTATAAGGAAACCTTATGATTTCACAACATATATTTTTATGGTGTAATATTTTTAATATTAGGTAGGTAATATTTGTCAATTATTTCTTGTCTTGCTTAAGTGACCGTTATATACATTGTATACCAAATTGTACGTTGTTTATGATATTATGTATTAATACTCGGTTTTCTCACTTCTTGTCGCGCATCCCTAACTTGGACCGAATTCAATGCAAGTTGTTCTTAATGCGTTGTTGGCGTGCAGAAATTTATATAACCATTTATTCTATAGGTTTCACTCTCGAATCCTGCAAGCTAAATTAAAACACTATCTATTAATCTTTTTTCAATCGCATCGTACTTTGCGGAAAATATTTTTCTTTTTATCTCTAATATTTACTCGATTATTATTATTATTCGAATAGAATATTATTCGATTAATCGATAAGAATTCTAAGCAATAAAACTTTTTCGCTGCCACTTTTCTAAAATATTCTTTAATGATAAAATAATTACTGTGATAATTAATTAAATACAGCTAATTAAAGCGTAATTCAGTTGTATAATTTATAAATTAGGACTACCTAATCCATTTGCGAATAATCTCGTCAGTCCATCGTAAGTATAATACATTAATTCGTAGGGTCGTGATGAGGCGAGGCAGCTGAGGCTCACAGATGCTCGCGCCGCTGGCGAGGCGGGAGGCAGACGAAGCGTCCGTCGTGTGGCCGGCATGGTGCTATACAGGTACACTGGTAAACACCTTCGTGAGTACAGTACGTTAATTCGTAGAACCGTGACGAGAATTTGAGGCACAAGGATGTTCCGCTACTGGTAAGGCAGGAGACAGACGAGGTGTCCGTCGTGTGGCCCGCATGGTGCTATACAGGTACACTGGAAAACGCCTTCGTGAGTACAGTACTTTAATTCGTAGAACCGTGACGAGACTTTGAGGCACAAGGATGTTCCGCTACTGGGGAGGCGGGAGACAGACGAGGTGTCTGTCGTGTGGCCGGCATGGTGCTATACAGGTACACTGGCAAACACCTTCGTGAGTACAGTACGTTAATTCGTAGAACCGTGGCGAGACTTTGAGGCACAAGGATGTTCCGCTACTGGGGCGGCGGGAGACAGACGAGGTGTCTGCCGTGTGGCCCGCATGGTGCTATACAGGTACACTGGTAAACACCTTCGTGAGTACAGTACGTTAATTCGTAGAACCGTGGCGAGACTTTGAGGCACAAGGATGTTCGTGATGCTGGTGAGGCAGAAGGCAGACAAGGTGTTCGTCGTGTGGCCCGCACGGTGTTATATGTAGGTACCCTGATAAACGCCATCGTCAGTACAGTAACTTAATGATCATGACGAGGCACTAAGGTACACAGATGGTGATCGTGCCACTGGCGAAGCGGGAGCCAGACGAAACACCTGTCCTGTGGCCGGTATGGTAAAGGTACCTAGTAAAGCCATCGTGAGTACAGTACATAAATTTCATTGGTCATGACATAGTCGCTGAGGCATAGACGCTGGCGCTGTTCACGAGGCGAGAGGCAGCCGAGGCGTCTATCGTCTGGTCCGCATGGTGCTATACATGTATACTAATAAACACCATGGTGAGTACAATATGTTAATTCATGACGATTTTCAAAGCACAAGCACATTACTTTCACCTCCAAAGTATAAAGTTTTATATTAAAACTAGCTTTTGCTCGCGGCTCCACCCGCGTGATCTGCTTTTTCCGGGATAAAAAGTATCCTATCACCCAAGTCAGCTCATACCCTGTCTGTATACCAAATTTCATCAAAATCCGTTCAGTAGTTTCAGCGTGATTGACGGACAAACATCCCAACATCTAGACAAACAAACTTTCACATTTATAATATTAGTAGGATGTATCCATTTACCGTCTTTTCAATTAAATTCAAATCCATTGCAAGCAAACCTGACCACCATCACAGAAGTGATGTTTTTAATTGACAACCTACGAAAGATCAAACATTTCACTTAGCACGGGAGTGAGCTAAATGAAAAAGTGGCGGGCCATCAACAGCGTCTGAGCCAGGAAGGTCTAACTAAAGCCGTTTATCTTAGCTCAGTGGGTGGCTTGAGTGGCAGGTGCATTTCCATACGTCTCGTGCGCCCGCGCAACCGTTCGGCACGACTTCGTACAACTTCGGGGGTTTTCGTATATGTGTTAGAAAAAATTTGAAAATAGTTTTTTTTGTCCGCAACTTTTAATTAATAAGAACTGTTTAAGTTACATAGGCAAGTTATAAAAAAAAACGTTTACAATTCATTGTAATAATTTTCATATGATTTTTTTACTGAAAAGAAAAGCTTTGTGTCAAAAAGGCGTTAGGTTAATTGTTATTAAAAAAATATAACAACGTAATTTTAATGGATTTGTAGCAATAAATATTTAATAATAAAATAAACGTGCACGAATAATACTTTTTTTATACCCAGTATATGAACTCACGACCTGACACGTCAGGTCAAAACGTTTCATCAATTTTTTTTTATATTTCCTGCATTAGTACATCGTGAATTAGTTCGTGGAAAGGCAGTTCGTGATGAAGCTATTACCGACACTTTACCAAATTAATAGCAGTGGATAAAAAATTTAACGTCAGTAGCTTAATGGGTGAACTACTGTCTTGTGAGCCGAACCTGTTTATTTTATTAATTGAAAATTTAATTATGCTGTCTAATTTTTGTTGGAATTTTAATTCTGTAGGTTGTCATAATTTCATGGTACAGGATTATTTCTTTTTCTTTTATCGTGAAATTATGTGTATGTTAGTTTACGTGCCAGTATGTTAGGTAAGGCGTATTATATATTTTTCAATATGGACTATAGTAAGACAGTCGTTTTACATAATAAAAATAGGTACGTTTAGTATACGCGTATGCGTCTACTTAAATTTTTGGTCCGTGATATAAAATACAAAAATAAATCCATATATCTCTCATCAAGAATTTAACTAAATTCCTAAATTAACCATAGTTCGACTGGTGATTGGATCAACATTAGAGTTATGCGACGCCCCCATAATGATCGTAAAACGTGATAGGAAAAATATGGCAGTAGGACAATATTCTTTAAAAGCTGAATAACACTATTGATTTTTTATTAACTGAGCGTTTAACTTTAATAGACTGTCAACACTCAATCATCCAAAGAAAAAATAAATAAAATATAGCGAAATAAAGTAACCACATGTCAGTTAAGTTTTCACAGTTGATGTCAAGTTATAATTCAACAATTCGCTGTATAAATTCAGTAGTGACACCTTAATAAATAAAACACTTAATTTTTTACCACTTATGTTTCATACGTTCTAACTTCTCTTTTTGTCTAAAGTGATGCCCTTTTAAGTGATTGCTTTCGTATGAGAAAGGTACTCGAGTTCAGTACTTAAGTTGAAAGTGTTGATTAAAGGTACCGTTGAGGGACGCCATCTTTCTCGACGGACAACATTATATTTGGACTACAATACTAACCATCAGGTGCTGTGCTAGAACCAGAAGGTGATGGTTGAAGATGGATTGCATATTCGTACTTATTGGTAAATAATGAACTAAAACTGTCTGTACTATCAACTCGAGGAAGAATTATAACTTTACCCCCGACCACACACATACATTTTTTTTATCCCAGCTCGGCAAAGTGACTACACCTGATGGTAAGGGTAGCGCAATCCAAGAATAGTATCGACCAACGATGTATCTATCGTAGGTCAGCAAAATTATGCCGGCCTGCCTAATTTCTTCTTGACACTTCGTTCAAAGGACCACATATTATAGGAAGGAGAGAACATAGCTAAGAACCATTTAAATTAAATTACCTTTCAATCAAAAATAAAAAAACATAAACCTTTATCAGCCAGTAATAAATATAAACCGCATAATGTGGTGTAATAAAATATTGATTTGTTTTCTGTAAAGTATTTCCTACAATAAAAACAAAATGTTTACTACATTTTTACACCATGTTTATTGATAGCCTTAAACACGATTAACAAACAAAAACATATTACCAAAACTAGTTCTAGATATAAATTTCTAAAGGCTATACAAGGCGAGACAAGGAATTCAGTGCCATTGAAGTACTACGTCTGACCACCGGCAGGCAGCTGCTTTTTATTTATGAGAACAGCCGGTTGGACGTCCCGTCCACACGGACAGGGATTCCGTCGCATCAATCTTTAATTATTAAATTGTTTTTATTGTCGTTGGGTTTAATGATGAAACTAAGTACGAGTAATTATTAAAAGTATTGATGTGGGTTCTTAATTAATAAAGTTATTATTAGTTATTAGTTTAATAAGCTGACAGCATAAATACACATAGTTTTGGTAATCAAATTCATTTATTATCGTCATTACGAGCTAAATAGAAGAGTAACTACACTATTATAAAGAATAGCGACTGCCGAGTTTGTATTCTTGACAGAGTTCGCTAAAAGGATGAACAATATCAATTATATAATATAATAAAATCTGTCGGGGGTTAAATTTGGGCCTCCGGATATCACACTCACCGTACGAAACGCAACAGTAAGCTGTTACTTCACGTCGATTTTCTATGAGACTATGGCAACAACGAGTCGGCCTATTCATGCCGTAGACAAAACTGTCTACAGAGTAACTTTACCAATCTAACTTCAGACCGGCTATAAAGTTTGACGACAACTCTTTCAATTCTTGGAAAAAATATACCAAAAATATATACAGGGTTATTTTTAAAACACCAGCAACCTCGCAGGGGTAGATTCCTAAGGTTATAAGCTACTACTTTTGTTCTACGACTTTTGATAATTTGTTAGATTTTATTTTCATACAAAAATAAGTATTCATTTAATTTCCGTCTTGATTGTTACAACGCGCATCGCAGTTTACGTAAACAAATACGCGAAGCGTGGGGAACCGGGCTAGCTCCTTTGAAGGTCAACGCGCCGCTCAGCTGAGCGGCGCCTTTGAGGCGCGTGCGCACGCCGCGCCGCGCCGCATACTACGAAGAAAAATACGACTCAACAAAAACTTGTAAAATCATTTTTTTTTAAATATATTGAGTTATATCCAAACTCGTAGAACAAAAGTTGTTCCGTATGGGGACAGCTATCTACCCCTGCGAGGTTGCTGGTGTTTTAAAAATAACCCTGTATATATTGAGTGGTAGAGCCACGCTGTAGACAGTTTTGTCTACAGCATGAACGGGCTGGCTCAACCGGGTCGTTACCACTGTTTCACAGAAAATCGACGTAAAGTAGCGGCTTGCTGCTGCGTTTCGTACGGTGAGTGAGATATCCGGAAGCCCAAATCCCCTCCCCTTCCTAATCCCTAATTATCCCTTTCCTCGGTCGGCAACGCGCCCATGATTCTTCTGGTGGTGGGCGTACATGGGCGGTGGAGATCACTTACCATCAGGTGACCCACTTGCTCGTTTGCCGGCCTAACCTATAAAAAAAAAAACCAAAAAAAAATAATGTAAAGATTATGTAAACACAGCCTTAGGATGATTCAAAGCAAAAAGGAAATTCGTATCAAATAAATCGTATTCCAAACAATGTGTACAATCTGAGTACTGTATACCGGTGTCGACTGCGTCTTCTCTAGGTAAGTCTTTTTTACACATCATTTTAATGAAATAATTTCTTGCAATAAGATGAAGTGATGATTCCACTTTACTTACTAAGAATTTTTTTATAGCATAGGCCGGCAAACGAGCAAGTGTGTCCCTGATGGTAAGTGATCTCCACCGCCCATGTACGCCCAGCACCAGAAGAATCATGAGCGTGTTGCCGACCTTAAAGAAAAGGGATAATTAGGGATTGGGAAGGGGAGGGGATTTGGGCTTCCGTATATCTCACTCACCGTACGAAACGCAGCAGCAAGCCGCTACTTTACGTCGGTTTTCTGTGAGACAGTGGTAACGACCCGGTTGAGCCAGCCCATTCATACTGTAGACAAAACTGTCTACAGCGTGGCTCTACCACTCAAAAAAGCTAGCTTAAACATCCTTCTAATGATCGAGTTTATGTGTATATGTTATAATTCGACAGTGAAAAGGCAAGAATGCTAAAGCGCGTGGACTTTACGGTGGAGCATTTTAGAGTTGTTTGGGTTTTATGAATTCATAATTAATCATTATATTACAAAATTATATTATTCAACAGTATTTATGTTTTACTGAAAATTATACAGTTGGTAAATTTATATGAATTTTTATTGTAAAAAAACAACTTTAAAATGCTCCACCCTAAAGTTGACGTATTTTTTTGCCTACAACATTTTTGCCTTTCCACTGACGGTTGTTATTACCGTCAAAACAATCGATAATTAACTACCAATCCAGCGACCTTAGTCTCGGCATTCCATTCCATTCCCGCTAGACTATTGCTTGAAGTAACATCGAGATTTGCCGAGTTACAAATGTACTAAACATACACTAGCATCTTTACGACTAGCGACCAAGTGGAGCGACTGTTGCCGATGCAGGATCGTATTATCAATTCTAATTCGTTTCACATTTATATTTAGTTAACAGCCTCATGGTTTATCTAAGTTTTCGCATAGTAATGCGTACCGAGTTTAACGACCTGGCGTTCATTTGCATACGACCTTAGTACTTAGTGTGACCGATTGAATTGTCTAGTAAATTGTGTGTATCTAGGTTATGTGCTTAGCTAGATAAATTTGTGTTTAGCGGATTGCATATCATTGGGACTGGCCACATATTTGTATGCAACAAAAAAGAGTAAGCCCTTACTTATAAACTTCTAAAGAACTCTTTAGTTGAAACACCGTTTTGGTCTCTTTCCGACTTTCACGTTAACAGAAAAAGAAAAATAATAATTTAACTAAATTGATTGATTGTTGATCAACGTTTAATTTTTTGTAGGCATAACCACGCGTAGCTTCACCATCCATCCAAAAAAATACATCTTTAAAGGTATGAAATCGGGGATGGAAGAATATTGCCCGACTAGCATAAAGTTTCTAAATCATGTTTAACCCCTAAATCTGTTTATGACACGTCAGACCGTAAAAATGTTACGTGGGTAAACAGGTTATAGTTGTTAAACCAATTTAGGATCTGGTCGTGTAAGCCAGCCTAAAGCTTCAACATATATGCACCAATTTTAATGTTTGTGACAGAATTTGTAAAATAAAAAGCTTTTAATCAGAGAATTTATTAGTGTTGCTAACTGTTTATGAGCAAGCGTAACCATCACGCGAATGAGCTCGTCTATTCATTTAGGCGAATAAAAAATATTTATGATAGAATTTAGGTAATATATTTTCTAACAATATCAATATCAATACGTTATAATTTTTGGCTTTCATGGTATAATTTGAAATCTCATTTTACTATTAAAAAATCAAAATCAAATAATTTATTGAATCATTAAAATATTAAACATCATTTAAATTCAGTCAAATTTTATCAATGCCAGTTCGGAATTCTGTTTCGTTAAAGAAGAACGGGTAAGAAATTCTAACGTTGCTCATTTCTAAACTGATTTACAATATTTGCTCTACATCAAAGTATTATTTATTTGAATTAGAGCAGCTCATTTTTTGCCAATGATAAACGTTATAAAGTAAAATAATTAGATTATAATAGTTTTTGTGCATGATCCTCAAGAACAATATGAATATTATTTTTTTTTTTTTTTATCCTGGCTCGGCAAAGTGGCTACGCTACACCTGATGGTAAGTGTAGCGCAATCCAAGAATAGTGTCGACCAACGATAAACAATGTGTCCATCGTAGGTCGGCAAGATCATGCCGGCCTGCCAAAGGGCCAAGGGGGGAGGGGAAGGAAAAAGGGATGGGAAAAGGGTTAGGATCAGGGGGCAAGCCCCCTGGGGAGAACCGGATATACACTGGCTGACCCTGGAACGCCACCCACATAAGGTGGGCCACTATGGCAGGTTTTAGCACCAGTGTACGGTGGTCGCTATCCGGTCGGATACAAGTATCCTCCCACCAGCAAAAATTAATTAAACGAGCAATAAGAGTTTGAGTAGACCAGTCCACACAAGCAGCACCCGTTCACGAGTATGACGCATGTGCCAGCTATCGGCCTCCTTAACCATGTTGCAGGGAAGTGATCGACCTGGCACACGACACCGCCGCAATCACAGACATTTTAATACACTTTTTATGTTAGCATCACATACCCAAACTAGCGTATATAGTAACTGATTCTCAACAACTGTCATGAGAGTCACGCTTATATAAATTATGAAAGCTACTTCACAGGTGGTAGGTCTCTGGTATGCGAGAGGCCGTCTGGGTTGGCACCACGCTTTGTCTATTTCTGCCGCCAAGCAATAGTGTGTAAGCACTGTTGTGTTTCGGTTTGAAGAACATTGTAGCCAGTAAAATTACTGGGCATTATGAGACTTAACATCTTATGTCTCGGGGTGACGAGCGCAGTCCAGTGCCATGCAGTGTGTAGGGACATAATAGATGCACACACGACACTACGTTGAAGTGTGTGTGTACAAAGCACTAGGCTACTGTAAAACCGCCAGTACGGATTAGGCAGTTAGTTAGAATACTTGTACCACTTTGAATTAATTGTATTAATTGTGAATTGTAAAAATACGAAATATAGACATTTAATTAATGAACTTTATTATTTGGGTTGACCTCGGGGAACGAACCAAAAAGTGCTTTGTAATACAAAGTTCTGTGTGGTGTTGCTTCTGTTTATGGGCAGGTGTAGTTAGTGCTTACCATTAGGCGAGCGCCTTGCTCGTCTCGTCATTCAATCAAATAAAACAGTACTCTTTAGATTAATTTAGTACATATGTTATAATAAATTATTCCCGAGCCTTTATTATTCTTTTAAATGTTCAGAAATTTTACAATACGCTTTATTGCATAACTTTCGCTTAATAGTAGCTTTGAGCATGATATTAAGCTACTACTTCTTAGACCAGGCACCACGGAGTACTTACTTATTAACCCATCAAGTTACTGCTCTATGATTTAGACTCTTTATTTGGCTTTATTACTTCATTACGTGTACTAAGCTGACCGAATCTTTGATTAACACCAATCATTGCTTTGAAAGTGAGTTTACTGTTACAGTTTTTTAAAGAACTACTAATCGATTGCGGCTTTTGAAAGTTGGATTTTTTTTATTATCTATACTTATAAAATAACATGTCCTGACTGACTGACTGATTCATCATCGCCGAACGCAAACTATCAAGGCTACAAGCATGAAATTCGGACTGTATATTCATTTTGTTATGTAGGCACCCACTAAAAAAGGATTTCAGAAAATTCCACCCCAAAGGGGTCAAAATAGGGGATGATAATATGTATGAAAGTCCGTCATTTTGAAAGTTACATAAACAAAATTTTGTATTTCGGTTATTGACGTAAAACAAATAAATACGTGTTTCAGGAATTTTGGAAATTTTTGTTAATAAGAGATGAAAAGGGGGGTGAAAGTTAATTCGAAAGTGAATTTGTTTGTTACGCTTTCACGCCTAAATCACTGAACCGATTTTGATGAATTTATCTACAGGGATAGATGGGACCCTGGAGACGGTTACAAGCTACTTTTATCCCGGAAAATGCTATTCACGCGGGCGGAGCCGCGAGCAAAAGCTAGTGTCTTTATATAGGCTAAAATTGCGAATATTGACAGCATTATAACGATTGTACCACTTACTCTATCTAATGAAATGTGACTATAAACTCGGGATTGAACGTTGCTCTCGAGTTCCAGCACAGTTCCAAGAACATCTTTAATTATCATCTATTTAGGTGGATCTACTGCTGGACACAAGCTCCTTCTCAAACACAAAACAATCTTTACAATTAAGTAAATTTTGTTCATAACTTCATCACACAAAGCTATGATTACACCCACAGACACGCCTTTATTTATATCTAATCATGCCACACTAATGTATGATGCTTCACTTTATTACTTAATCACTTATTAAGACCAATCATTGCAAACGAAAGTGCATTCACGAGATTATTAACAACGATTTCAGTAACAATTACCAAAATGCTTTCATCCGAGAGCGATCGAAGAGAAAGCGGCGGTACATAGAAGTTCTCTTATTGATCTTATTGTCTTATTGTTCGTTTACAAAATTGTGGAATAGAAAGTCTATTGCTAAAAAATGTTTATTATGTGTTTTGGATGTTAGATCATTTGCGAAGTTATTTTTTTTTATATTTATCATCTCTCATTACGTTTATATCTATTTTGTTAAACGGATTATTTTTATTTATCCGACTATTGGGGTATGTTTTTTAAGATTTTCTTTTCAATTATTACGTATATATAGAAAAAGGTATGCATATATAAACCACAAAATTGTCTCAATCCAAAATTATTTCCGAATACCTTACATCGATTTAGTATGATTTCAAAATAATTTAAACGACGATACATACATAGATAGGTCGTAAATCCGAGTCAATTTTCACACATCTCTATTCCCGTATACTTCAACTCAAAAGAATGTAAACCTATGTGTTAATTCAAATATCCCTTTCAATTGCACAATAAACTAACAGTTCGAAAGAATCTCGCATTATTTCCGAATACCTCACCAGAGCCTAGCACTCTTCAGTAAGTAATTGGCTGTGAATAATAATGTGTAAATAGTTGTTTTTATTCGAATGGTATTCAAGCGTGGGCGGGTAGCACGCGCCGCCACTTCACCTCTATTATTTATTGAATGTCCGTGTCAATGGAAAAGTCAAATAGTTCGTACCACGGTTTCGGTGTTCCGTATTAACATACATTTGACTTTTGACTTAATAGTGGTTGGAGCTATTAGTACCATAATATCGAAAAATAAAAACATCGTTTTGGTAATAGTTCACCATAGGGTTCCAATGTATATTGGTGATGGAATGGATGTGTTAATCTTTACAAATATTTCTCATTAATTGTAGCTCAGTTGTAGCTTTAAATTGTAGCTTTGGAACAACGTAAAATTACATAAAGTTGCCTTTTTATTGGTTGACAAACGAGTAAGCGGGACATCTGATTTTGAATGATATCCACTGCCAATGCAATTGCCAATGCCAATGATATTTGAATGATTTTGAATGATATCTCCCACTATACCAGAAGAATCATGAAAACGTTGCTGATTTCAAAGGAAAGGAATAATAATCAGGAAGAGGAGAGTGATTTGGGTCTCCAGAAATCTCACCTTACAAAAAGCAACATTAAGATGCCTGACTTTGAAGATGAGTTTGAATTTAAAATTCAGTTTTGCAATTAGTCTTTAAATTAATGACAATTTTAAAAAGTTAATTGTAGCTACTTGCCGGTGTAGTGTTATCTCCTATCAAATACTACTTTTAATTCACTTGCACTTCACTTAACTGCACTTCAATTATGGACTCAATCAAGGAAACCCTGGCCGATATGATGGAGATGTTCCATAAAAGGATGGCAGATTTTGATGCTGAGTTACAGAAAACTTCAACTTCGGCCTCATCATCCACTTCCAGTGTGGCATCGGACTTCTCACTGTTCCGCACATTCATAACACAAGCACTTACTAATCTCCAACAACAAGTTGAGATGCTTGCCCGCAATGTGGATAATATGGAGATGAGAGGCCGTAAGAAGATCTTGTTGCTGCATGGTGTTCCAGAGGAGACCAAGGAGGACACTGCACTCGTAGTGTCAAACATCATCAAGGATCGCCTTAAGATCCCTGACTTCACACTTGAGGCGATCAAAAGGTGTCATAGGATGGGACGACCTTCAAGTGGTAAGAAGTCACGGCCTATTCTTTTTAAGTTTCGCGATTCAGCGGTCCGCAACAAAGTCTGGAGCGCCAAAACCAAACTGAAGGGCAGTGGCGTTACTGTGTCCGAGTTTTTGACCAAGGCTCGGCACGACTTGTTCATGTCTGCTCGGGAGAAGTTTGGTGTTACAAAGTGCTGGACTCAAGAGGGCTTTATCTATGTCCTTGGGTCGGATGGCGTACGGCATCGTGTCATCACAGCGCACGACTTAACCCAGATTCGTCATGAAGAGCTATCCGAAACTCCCGTAGCCGTGGCCGCAACTTCAAAGTCCAAGCGTGTTGCCACTAGGAGACGATGAGGCGGATCTGTTTTGTTGTAGACTTTAACTTTCGTGCAGTGTGGGTAATTTGTACTATACTTAAGTACCTTAAATAGTATTATTCATTACACTATAAATAAGTAATATGTGCGGTAGCATTTTTGTTTCACAATAATATTGTCGTGACATGTGTGAACTGTCAGTTGTCAGTTTTTTTTTTTTTTTTTTTTTCTCTTTGATTTTTGGCTAGTACTCCCTGTCTTTTTAGCATATCTGTGGTACTGCGATATGATTACCCGTTTTGTATTTGTCTATGTTCCGCTATTTTGCAATAAGTGTTAAAAGTAAGTGTTGTTATTATGTTTCGTGTTTTAGTTTAATTAAGTTCAACCATCGGCAATGTGCCTAACACAACCGGCAGGTGGATCGAATGTTAGTTGTTGATTTTATTTGTTTATAAATTTAAGTATTTTTAGTTTTTATTGATATTTATATATTTATTTTATATTATGTATGATGAGAATAATGATTCAGATGATTTTCACTCTGCTTGCAGTGACAGTAACAGCTTTACGAGTATTCCTTCACTCTGTGACACCCTCTCCTCTAATTTCTCTGATTTTCCTAAAAATTTCAATGTTGTCCACATAAACGCTCAGAGTATTCCGGCTCATTTCCCCGATATGCTGGCCAGCTTTGACTGTACGAATCTTCATGCTATCCTTGTTTCCGAATCCTGGCTCAAGCCATGTCTTCCTTCTGTTTCTTATAGTCTGCCTGGGTTCCAGCTTATCAGGAACGATCGTGCTGTTGGTGGTGGTGGTGGGGTTGCCATATATCTGCGTAACTATATTCCTTTCTCTATAGTACAAATGTCGCCCCAACCGCCACCGTCAAATGCTGGTGAACATCTGTTCCTTGAGGTTGAACTCCAGCACACCAAAATCCTCCTTGGTGTCTATTACTGTCCTTCACTACGTATTGATTACTTTTCTTCTCTTGAAGCTATTCTAGATTTTCTAATCCCTTCGTACAGTCACACTATAGTCATGGGCGACTTTAACACATGCCTTCTTAAGAAGGATCATCGTTCTTCGTCTCTTCTTTCTGTTTTAGGCTCTAATAACCTTTCCGTTCTACCTCTCAACGCTACTCATCACTTTCCTAATTCTATGCCTTCTTTGCTTGATCTCATCTTTGTTTCCTCTCCAAATCTGGTTGAGAGTTATGGACAATGCTCAGCCGATGCGTTTTCTTACCATGACCTCATCTTTTTGTCACTTAAAGTTCGCCTTCCTAGAGCCAAACGGAAAGTTGTGATGAGACGTAGTTTTCGTGGGATGGACTTGAATAAACTTCGTGAGGATGCCGGCAACATTGACTGGGCTCCAATATTTTCATCAAAGTCAGTTGATGATCAAATTAATTTTTTTATAACTAAGCTGATTGATTTATACGATGTACATGCCCCAATTCGCGCTATAAAATTAAAACATCTCCCAACACCATGGCTAACAGACGAACTCAAAGATCTCATGCATAAAAAAGCTATAGCTAAGGCCAAATACAAGCGACGGCCGATTTCCCGCAATTGGGATAATTATGTGGCTATCCGTATTCACTGCAACAAGATGTGTAGGAACGCACAACGCCGACATATCCACGATTCTGTAGAGAATAATGATCCAGCAAAAGTTTGGAAATTTCTTAGATCTATGGGAGTTGGGAAATCTCAAAATACTGATCCTAACAATTTAAACATTGATTTACTGAATTCCCATTTCACTGCGTCAGCCAATTTTGATAGTGCTACTAAAAACAACACAATTACACATCTTTCTACTCTCCCGACTCCTAAGTATCCTCAATTTGTCTTTAGTCAATTTTCTGATTGTGATGTTAAAAAGAGCATATTATCGATTGCCTCCGATGCTGTCGGAAGTGACTGTATTAGCCGCAAGATGATCATACCTATCCTCGACCAAATTCTTCCTATCCTCACTTATATCCTTAACTCTTCAATTTCCTTTGGTGTCTTTCCTTCTACATGGAAAAACGCTGAAGTTATTCCTTTGCCTAAACGACGTAATCCTACAACTTTTTCCGACTATCGTCCTATATCTATACTTCCCTTCCTCTCTAAAGTAATTGAAAGTTTAATACATCACCAATTGAGTCTTTTCCTGTCTATTAACAACTTGCTTAATCCTTTCCAATCTGGCTTTCGACCTGGTCACAGTACTACTACTGCGCTAGTGCATATCACTGACGACATCAGGGCGGCAATGGAAAGTGGTAAGCTAACTGTTCTAGCCTTGCTAGACTTTAGTAATGCCTTTAATACTGTGGATTACGATGTTCTGATTGAAATATTATGCTCTATTAACATATCTCCAACAGTAATTGACTGGTTTCGTAGTTACCTGAAGGGCCGTCGGCAGCGTATTCGCTTGGAAGATGCACATTCTTCTTGGTGTGATATATCTGCTGGCGTTCCCCAGGGCGGCGTTTTATCTCCTTTACTCTTCGCGTTATTCATTAACTCTATTTCTGATCAACTTATTTCTTCCTACCATCTTTATGCAGATGATTTACAAATTTATTACTCTGCGCCAGTCGATCGCATCACGGAAGCCATTGGTGCAATTAATAAAGACCTTACCAAGATTAATGAATGGAGTAAGGCTTATGGTCTCAAAGTAAATCCTACGAAGACCCAGGTCATCGTTGTTGGCAGCTCCAGGATGATTTCTAAACTAGATTTTGGTAGACTTCCCCATGTTTTATCCGATAGTTCTATTATACCTTTCAGTGATAAGGTTAAAAACTTGGGGATACTGATTGATAAAAATTTATCTTGGGGTCCCCAACTGCAAGAATTGAGTCGCAAAATGTTTGCAGCTGTGGGGTCTTTGCGACGTTTACGTAATTTTCTGCCTATTCCTACGAAAATTGCACTTGTGCAGTCGCTTCTATTTCCTCTCCTTGACTATGCTGATGCCAGCTATCTCGATCTTACAGAAGCCCAATTTGAAAAACTTGAGAGGCTTCAGAATTTCTGCATCCGGTTCATATTTGGACTACGCAAGTATGACCACATCTCTGAATTTCGGACTAAACTCAAGTGGCTACCTATACGCCTTCGCCGAAATACTCGAATCTTATCTTTGTTGTACCGTGTTTTGTTCCTTCCTACTTCCCCCTTCTATCTTAAACACCGTTTCCACTTTTTGAGCAGCACACATGTACGGACTTTACGATCATCTGAGAATTTAGAACTCGAAATTCCCAAGCATACCTCCAAATTCCTCGATAAGTCTTATACAGTCCATGCTGCCCGCTTGTGGAATGATTTACCTGTGTCAGTAAGAAGTGCTAAGTCACTGCCCATTTTTAAAAGGCTCGTTAAGCAGCACTACTTGTCTCTTTAATCTGATTGTCTATTGTTCTCATTTCTCTTTCTTTCCTTGGTTTTCTTTTATTTTTATATATATATATATATATATTTTTTTTTAAATATATATATAATGGATATATATTAATATGATTTGTATATATATGTTTGTAGTTTATGTAGATATTGTATTTATTTATATATATTATGTATATACGTATATAGTATTATTATATTGGTAAATAGTAAAATATGTACGTCTATTCTTTGTAAGTTCCGTTTATATGTTGACCGCCCGCTCATTTACCTATCAATCCAGTCCATCCAAAGGTTGCCTGGAAGAAATTGCCGTTAGCAATAAGGCCGCCAATTGTACTTCTTTTTTATTATTTTTAGATGTCTTTTGTGTATTATTAATACTTTATGTTGTGATGTACAATAAAGTTATAAATAAATAAATAAATAAATGAGTTTGCGTCAGTTTTGATTTCGAGGAAAGTTCTTCGAGACCTATAAAGGCCATTTACCAGTTAAATTGTGGTTGACTCTAGAATCTGGCTCGTCCAAATGCAAATCTTTTTAATCCTACAGAACCTTGATTGTAGCATACCGACTCACCTCCACCGCAAAACTGTATTATTAATGTTGAAGATAATAAAATATAAATGACCGTGATCTTATAATTCATAAACGACATGCGGTCAGTCAGGTTTGAGATGAGCTCAGTCGAACTATTGTCGCTACTAAACTTTGAATTTGTATGGGATTATTTATTGGTAGGTCATAGTTTGATCGATTTCGGGATTAAGAACTTAACAAGCAAATTGCCCAACGGTTGCTCGAAACACGAAAGGACGGACAATTTTGGTCATTCTAGCAGGTCGTTTGTGAGATATTATCTTGCTGAATTGCTTGTTACTAACTGAACTTTGAACCCTTGATACTGATAATGTCTTACATAAGATTTTTCTAAAAACTTGTATGAATAGACCAGATTAACTTGATGCAGATAAGAGGACATAGTTATGATCACTGATTTATGAAAGATATAAGAATTTAAGTCAGTTTTGTGGCAATATCTGTCCGAATGCGTTAAAATATCGCCGATTCATGTACGATGAAGACGCTACACATATTAAAAAAGCTTCATAAATAAGTAACAGTTACACAACTTGGAATACAACTCGCAAATTCGATAGGGTTAATCGAGGTCATCGATGTTGCGATAACGCGAAAATTACCGTACATAAACAGTAACATTGAAAAAATACAAAAATACATTTTTTTAAACGCGCCTCGTATAAGAACTCCGAATTCGGGTAGTAAAAGTTACGACATAATCAAAATATTTTGAACTTTAATGTTTGATATAATTACAGAGTTCCAATGAATTCCAACTTTGCATTTATTTTTGGATGCGATAAATGGTTTCACAACTAAAGATACGGTAATGTAAAAAGTGGAAAAAAATATTTATATTGTCGATGAACTTTGCCACAGAATGAACAAAAGCAAAAAATATTGACACATGCTAGAGTAATAACAGCATTTAGTCCAATCAAGACTATGACAAGTAAATAAGTAAGTTTTTTTATAGCTAATTCCGGCAACGATCAAGTGGTTCACCACATGGTAAGTGATCTCCACTGCCCATGTACACAGTACCAGAATAATCATGGGCGCGTTGGCGACCTTAAAAGAGAGGGATAATTAAGGGATTGGGAAGGGGAGGGATATTTGAGCTGGATATCTCACTCACCGTCCAAAACGCAGCAGCAAGCCGCTACTTTACGTTGTTTTTTTTATGAAACAGTGGCAACAACCCTTTCGAATCGGACCATTCATAGTGTAGTTAATGGTTCTTTTAAGCAGTTATTAAAAGAAATATTATATAAACCAGGACTACAAAAGTAAAAGAAGATTGATAAGTCGATCTTTGTTTTCTTTAAGCCATCAATATTTATCTAGACATGGCTACTTAATATAATGTTCTCACCACGCAATTACTACTTCAAGACACCTTATTTTGCTTTTATTAATTAATAAATGTGACTCGTAAACCTTCGTAATTTAATATGAGAGCATAAACAACCAAGTTATATTGCAATGAGGGCGGTCATAACACAAATTTAACGATACCAAAATAATAATTACTGATGAGGTGAAAGGGGTTTAATAAAAATATTACTTGCATTGTGAACATATTTTGTTGGAAACATAATACAAGAAAAATATATTGTTATATCATCTTTATATGAATCTAAAATATGTTTTATGTTTGAGTAGGTATTATTGGGGAATATTTCTTCGTTTTATATGAGGACTTATATAAGCGGTGCAAAAAATTTTGAAGTCGTTTATCAAGAAGAATAGATCCGCGACAAATACGTAAGGTCTTTGTATTGGCTAAGGTTCTACCATTAGTGCATCTCATCTCTTAATAGTGAATGCTCTCATGAATTTTGTCATCCGATCCATTTTCACCAGCTCTTAACGATCACACGAGCTGGATCTCTTCCACTTCAACTCGATCCCAAAAAAAACTCAAATTATTTGCCGCCCCATTAAGCTGTGGAACAGTCGCCGGTTCACGAGTTTTCTTTCTTGCTGCAATGTTAGATTTTGTAGGTGGAGTGTGATGATGTAATCAAATGTATATATGTATTAAAAATTTCGCTGGTCGATCCGTCTTAATTTCACGCATAGTGTGTGAAATGCTAAATAGCAAAATTCCATGTATATTTTTACCATTTTCCATTTATTTGGAAAATGGATATATAAAATTGTTGATTGTGGCTTTAAATAAAATATGACAATTGCTTTTATGTTGTTCTTTTCATTTTACCATAATAGTATTAGTTAATTTCGTTTTAATTTTTTATCCGATTCATTTAGTTGTGTTAGTTGTGGTTGCCTGTAACTGGGTAGCATATACTTGTTTATTTCTTAATAATATTTATATACAGGGTGTCCAGTAATTAATGGATAACCTTGAAATGTCTTATAGCAGAACGAATGGCCGTTCAGAGAAAAATACGAAAAAAAATATAACATAAGTAGTACCTGAGGTACGTATTTTTTTTTTAAAAGTCGTAATTTTTTTGGTTTATTTTACTTTCTTGGTCACTACGACCAGAAATGAAGGAAATCCATCGGTTTTTTGTTGTTTTATTATTATACACTAACTATATTAATAGATAGATAGTCAATAGTATAACAAGCTATTGCACTTTTTAAAAAACATGAACATTCAAAACCATTTCTTTAGAAAAATTAGCAAAATTTTATTTTTAAACAAAGTTTAAACCTCTTGGGTATAAAAAAAATGTATGAATACATGAGTGACCAAATTTTTTTAAATAATGTCGGTTTTAAGTAGATTCTATAATGGTATAATTCATTATTGTATCTACTGTAAATAGCGATTTATTGCTATTAATGTAAGAAAGGAGCTAATTTGACCAAATAACAAAAACAATATAATATGAGATACTTTTTAAAATAAAATTGTACTTGTCTCATGAGGTTTATTAAAACTAAGATTAGATGTTGATAAAAGATAAAAATGGCTTATTTAAACAAATTGAAACCAAATTATCAGAAATAAATTAACTTAAATTTAATACTCATAATTTTTAAAATGGTTACTTCATAAGCGTAAAATGTGTCATATGATCTCCATATTTGCTTCTTGCGCGCACGCCATTCCCCCCGTTTTTTGTGTTATGTTAGACAAGTAGGGTCTGAGTTGGCTATGTGCGAGTGAAAGGAACTTAAAGTAAAAAAATCCAACCCTGTCCATCCAACCCAATGGACAACCCAATGGACAACCCAATGGACAAATAATTGGCCCATTTTACGGGACTCTAACTGGGCAAAGTTATTTGTAATTTTTTTTAAATGATCTGCCGACTTTATTAGAGAAGGAGTATCCGAGGAGCTGAGGGAATCGCATTGGTTGCAAAATTACGGCTGCCCTGCGCATTATGCTGTGTCTGTTCGGGAATATTTAAATACAGGGTTGGATTGGTTGGTTGACAGGGTTGGATTTTTTTACTTTAAGTTCCTTTCACTCGCACATAGCCAACTCAGACCCTTCTTGTCTAACATAACACAAAAAACGGGGGGAATGGCGTGCGCGCAGGAAGCAAATATGGAGATCATATGACACATTTTACGCTTATGAAATAACCATTTTAAATATTATGAGTATTAAATTTAAGTTAATTTATTTCTGATAATTTGGTTTCAATTTGTTTAAATAAGCCATTTTTATTTTTTATCAACATCAAATCTTAGTTTTAATAAACCTCATTAGACAAGTACAATTTTATTTTAAAAAGTATCTCATATTATATTGTTTTTGTTATTTGGTCAAATTAGCTTCTTTCTTACATTAAAAGCAATAAATCGCTATTTACAATAGATACAATAATGAATTATACCATTATAAAATCTACTTAAAACCGACATTATTTAAAAAAATTTGGCCACTCATGTATTCATACATTTTTTTTATACCCAAGAGGTTTAAACCTTGTTTAAAATTAAAACTTTGCTAATTTTTCTAAAGAAATGGTTTTGAATGTTCATTTTTTTTTAAAGTGCAATAGCTTGTCATACTATTGACTATCTATCTATTAGTATAGTTAGTGTATAATAATAAAACAACAAAAAACCGATGGATTTCCTCCATTTCTGGTCGTAGTGTCCAAGAAAGTAAAATAAACCAAAAAAATTACGACTTTTTAAAAAAAAATACGTACCTCAGGTACTACTTATGTTATATTTTTTTTCGTATTTTTCTCTGAACGGCCATTCGTTCTGCTATAAGACATTTCAAGGTTATCCATTAATTACTGGACACCCTGTATACAGCAACTAGCGGTCCAAATAAATAAATTGTGCAAATATCCATATGATTAATAAGATATAGAACAATTGGTTTGACGCATTCGTAATCAGTTTGTCGAACTATTGAAAATAATACCAACTGGTAATAATTAAAACCATAATACAATCTTGCAAGACAATGTCGCCTTACTTTCGAAATGTACTAAACATTCAATCCGCATACACATAAAATATCCAGTGAAATAATGAAATAAGACAGTTACGGAGCGAATATTAGCATTCAATTTCGGAAATGAAGGCCTCAATTCTGCGGAATTCGGGTTGGGGCTTGAGATGCTTTTGTTTTTTACGAGTGCAGCTTAAAACCAATAAACTGTTGTTGTCCGTTAACTTATATACCGGTTATTTGTAAATATAAAATTGTTTTTGTTTTTATATTTATTTTCAAGAGTTTTCATTGGTGAGAGCGCTTTTCGTCAATGTTGAAAGGAATCGGTAACACGTTAATATTTTGCAAGACCTATGTAAGGTACTCTAGAGAACTCTACTTTGTATAATTCTAGTAATCTTTAAATTGCTCCGTTTTCTTTCACTATATCATTCATAGAAATGATACTACCGTCTTTTTATCTTTAATTACTATTTTTACTAATGGTTCTAACAGTTACGCAATACTCTTGGGTGTGGGTAAGTCTGGATCCACTTTGTATGAAAACGAACACGCAGGTCACAGGTCTGTAAATGTTTATCGCTACCAATACTAGTAGAATATTTCAATAAAAATATAATAACTTCACACATTTTGTTACACTTAAATTTTAAAACTCTGATGACAGTTTCATACGAAATGTTTATAGCCAATAATTCGTATCCAGCTGTGTGTTTAATCCAATACATAGTTCACTTCGGGTCGTGCTTGCCGACTTCTAGTAGTTATGACTTTAACACGATTACATTGCAGAAGTGCTCGGTGGAACAAACTTACACACAATATTGATTTCTATTGGTAATAAGTTTAGAATGGGAGCAGTAATATCTGAGATTTCCCTGTACAAAAACCCTACAAAGTCGCAAATTTTACACATTGTTAATATTAGTGGAGATAATATTTGTTTGTTACTATTAAAACCAGTAATATTCGCGGTCATCAATGCAACTACTATGCTGCTGCACTATTTAGTTATTTGATTTTGCATTCATGTATTTTATTGTCTGTGACTAATAAATTGTTTTTCTTTCTTTCTATTATCATCATCAAATTATGCAGTCGTCTATAACTAAATATCTATAAATACACAACTAGATAGTATGGGTAATGTATCTAAAATAAGTCTTCACTAAAATAATACTAGCTTTAAATCCAATTATTCTTGAAAATATTAAAAAAATATAGCTCAATTTAAAATTTTGTATACTCCCACGGAATCTGTAACACAGCGCCTCAATTTTGTACCGATTCAATTTGAGCCAGAATTAAATTGGAAGCACACTGGGCTTACGCGAAGTCATCACATACTGTGCATCTTCGTAACGCAACGGGCAAGTACCTAACTTTCAAACGAGAGGCCACGGGTTGGTTCACTCATCAACAGAAATGTTTGTTTATATTTATTTCGGATCTAGGTGTGTAAAATCGAAAATCTCCCGCAGTACTTGATGACCATAACGTACTTTATAACTTACTGTGGAGTCAGGACTCAAAACGTTTCGCGTTGCCTTCCTATTTCTCTGTTTTACACTTGCAGAAACTCAGGTACTCTTGTTTTTAAGGAAACTCAAGTACTAAATACCTTATAATCATTTGATACTAGGGGCTTGTTTCAAAATATGCAATGATGTTAATCGGCAGATAAAGCATTACGTAGAAGATTTACACAGTATGAATTTGATGAATTTTATACTGTATCGACAGCGTGACAATTTTGAATTTTGCTGTCTTACATTTCATTTGACATGTAACGTTTACTTGGTTGTTTATGAAATAGGAGCTAAATAATATTAACTTGGTACGTGTTTCATTACTTTAGACAACTACTTGTAATTAAGTATGAACATAAAATACATAATAGTGGTATCACGTCGCGTAAGCACAATATGACTCCCCCATACGCATTCTACGCGTTGCTTTCTCCCAATCATCCGCTACTGTAGCGATATTGAACTAAAACATATAATTACATTGATTGCAGGCGCCGATAGAAGTATTTGTAACATAGCAAAAAAAAGCAATGACTGTTGGCGAATATCACGAACGATAACTTTTTGCATTACATTTCATTTAAACATATGTTAAAGTTATGTAGTGATTGTATGATATGTTACTTAATACGTTACTGTACAGTCCTCATTTTTTATTGTGAGTACATCAGACAAACGCTAACGGATTTAAATAACCTTTATTTTTATAATCTAGATTATAACATCGGATACATTTATTATTCAATGCAACTCTTTTGCGAAAATGCTGATAAGATTTATTTGTAAGTCGCAAATCCCTTGTATGATACGAATGCAAAATGTCGCGTGCGATAACCAGATCATTTTAGTTAATCAGAATAAATTAAAACAAAAAGCTCTCTGAGTTCAACAGCTTTTTAATTAACTGGTCCATTTTGCGCAGAAACAACACACGACACTTATGAAAATGAAGAAATTATAAGGCCAGGTAACGAGCCGCGGATTGCTGGTATCGATAAAAACGCATTTATATCGACTTTTATGTCGTACCCTAACGGTCGGTGTAAATTCGACATGTTACGTTCCCCGTCCGCCGTGTATGGCTTTATTAATGCGTAGTGAAGTATCTCGTTCGACATCATCTCGAATGTCGGTAATCGTAGACAAATATATTGTCACAGTAAATTGTGTTTTACTATTGTCTATTGTGACATGCAAAGTTACACCGTTAGGTTTTATGCTTGGTTCGTTGATTGGCACTATTAAAATTTATAGAAATTTAATAATATGTCTCGGTGAAGTAAATAAGTAATGGGTAGACAATAGGGTTTATTACCCTCGCGTGTACTTGCAACATTTAATAATTGTGTGGAAGGACTAGATTTTTGTATTGTGTTGCGAATGTGTAATTATGTTAATTGTTAGTTGGTAATGTTGGAAAATTATGTTTGTTTTAGCGTCTACCTACATCCGGTTGTTTGTGACCTTTTGTAGGTCAATGCTTATTCTTGCTTGCTGGGTATTTTACGTTACGCTTACATTAATGTATCATTTCGTTACCTGTTATTCGCTTTCTAGTTGTCACTTGTGTGGTAATATTTACTGTCTTAAACTGCAGTAATATTCGTAAATGTCTTACAATAATTTATACGATGGTGTTGTTATAAGAAAGCCTTATATAAAAACCTTGATTGCAGCACGTTACAATTGGTCTAAGTTCAACGATCATAGTACTGTATGACTTAATTTATGCTTTGGCAGTGTCAGTATATTTCAAAAATACCTGTACTGATTATAGTCTATTTTTTTAATTAGCTAGGGAGGCAAGTAGGTCGCTCGCCTGATGGTAAGTGCCAATTACAAAGCTCTGAATGGTACCGGACTGCGCTCGTCTCATAATTCCCACTAATTTTACTAGCTTCAATGTTCTTTCAATCAACACACAACAAATAATATAGACCTGCTACAATAAAAGATTATGTAGGCACTCATTTTTTTGTTGTGTGTTTCTGTAGTGTCAGACCGTACATTATGTATGTTCGCTCTTATCTGTAAAAACCGCAGCTTGCTGAAGTGCATAATTTAAATTGTAGTACTGTTAACCGTACAACAGATGAAGACGAAAGAAAATCAAGCGTTACGAATAACATTTATTATCAATTAAATAATTGTTTCAATAAGCATTACAGCGTCACGAATAGCCTTAGCAATTTAAATATTTTCTCGACCGTTTACCTGCCATAAAGTAATTCAAACAAGCCAGTTATCGACGGTTGTATCGATAATTGCGGTTGCGACGCGGCGCCACACTATTTTCTGCTCTATTTAAATATTATGCCTAAGAGTTACAAGAGGTTTATGAATATTGTAATGTTAACGGAGTGTTGATGGCTATAGACGGGATTAATTTAACAGAAAAGAGGCTTTATTAGTCAAATGTTCGACATTTTACTATTAATGTGCATTTTTTCTAACGTAATCGTCATAATAATACAACATGCAAATGGAGTAGAGTACAGAGTCACAAGGTGGTAGGTCCCTTGTATGCGAGAGGCCGTCTGGGTTGGTATCACCGCTTTATTTCTGCCGCCAAGCAACAGTGTATAAGCACTGTTGTGTTTCGATTTGAACGACATTGAAGCCAGTGAAATTACTGGGCATTATGAGACGTATCATTTTATGAAGCCTACTACTTAAGTGAAGTCTACCAACCCGCATTGGGCCAGTGTGGAGGATTAAGACCTAATCCCTTTCATTGTTTCCTTTTGGTAGAGCCACGCTGTAGACAGTTTCTGTCTACACCACGAATGGGCTGGCTCTACCGGGTCGTTACCACTATCACAAAAAACCGACGTAAGGTAGCGGCTTGTTTCGTACGGTGAGTGATATATCCGGAAGCCCAAATTCCCCTCCCCTTCCCAATCCCCTTTGAGCTCGGCAACGCACCTATGATTCTTCATGTATTGTGGGCATGGGCGGTCGTATGCCGGTCTATGCTATAAAAAAAATATTATATGAGGCGCGTGCCCAGCAGTGTTTTAGTACTATCTATATCTAATGTAGTTACAAATTTTGACTAAGGTTTTATTAATCGTATAAAAAGACTGTTGTTTGCAAAAAAGTGGGGTGTTATGTTGTAATTTTTTTATATCTGTGTGTATGTAGCACCTTAACCGATTTGAATACAGATTTATTTTATTTGAAAGCCGGTTTAATGGAAATAGTTTTTAACTATGTTCGGTGTCTGGGGTTTATAATGGAGAGGTTATTATTGAAATGTCCGTTTACTAAAGCTCAACCATAAATGTCCAATTTTATTCGGATTATTACCCTAATGAAGTACTTTCGCCAAGCGACGTATAATTTAGTGTAATAACTATTTGGATACGCGTGTGTCTACGTCACGCGTCCATTTGACACACACGTGTCGTGACAGTCTGTCACACATCGCAACCGCTATTATAAAATTAAATCCAACATTGTTAGCTCACGATTTATGATTTTATTTCTCGATACATCGTAATCAGAGCGTAAAACGAAAATCTATTTCGTTTTGTGCATCGCGGCGTGCGTTTCTTGTTCGAGAATTTGTTGAATTATATTAATTTCATCCGGGTCTAAATATCGTCTCTGATTTTAAGTCTAGATTAAACTAATTATAAACAGTAATGTATATGCTATTTTTTGGCTTTGATTACGTGTTGGGGCAAATTATAAAATTATGTTTTGTTTGCGAGAAAAATAATTTTCATAATTATTAATTACTAATTGGTCACGCTATGGATTTCATAAAAGAGAACTGTATTGTAAAGTAATATAAAGTTCCGCCTGTATCCACGGCAGAGATGCAACTAGTGCATCCATACATTCATACATACATAGACTTACGCCTGTTTCCCATATGCATCCATGTAGAAATAAAACTAAAAGTATAGAGTTAAGTTAAAAGTTTAGAGGGTGGTAGTTCCCTCGTATGCGAGAGGCCGTCTGGGTTGGTACCACCGCGTTGTCTATTTCTGCCGCCAAGCAACAGTGTGTAAGCATTGTTGTGTTTCGGTTTGAAGGACATTGAAGCCAGTGAAATTACTGGCTCGAATTATATTAAAATAAATTATGTCTCGGGGTGACGAGCGTAGGTTGGTAGGTGCCATGCAGTGCTTTGTAATTCAAAGTTCTATGCGGTGTTGCTTCTGTTTACGGGCAGGCGATCATACCTTACCATCACGCGAACGCCTTGTTCGTCTCGTCATTCAATCTAATAAAAAAATATATATTCTTCGTATACGGATGACGTCACACTTATCGAAAACACACTGTCCTGTCAGATTAGTTTCAACCGGTTTTAGGGTCAGTAATAACTATCCGTGAGAAAAGCCGTGAGTGACATAAAAAATGTAATCTTGTAACATTCGTATGTAAAGCTATATTTTTCTTTTTATGGGGTCATTTATTTATTTCCATATTGACGTTTAGCAGTAAAACACACAGAAGTGTCGTTTAGGTGCTGTGAATTTTATGATCGTATTTAAATAACTTTTAATATTACTTTATACGGGTTTAATGCAATTAACTGTATACGTTTTGTGAGAAAAAGGCAGCAGTAAATTATTTCATTTTAATGTCACAGTATTATTGCTTTGGTTAATAACATCAGTTTTATGCACTTCAACGGCAAGTTTCTTAGATATTGTTTGAAATATTCTGGACTACTGAACTGTATATAGGTACTACTTAAGATTATTATTACCAATTTCGGGACATCGACAAGTTAACAACAAATTTATGCTAGAAGGTTGAAATAATAATATGAATTAAGATTTAACATAAATTCACTATAATACTAATCGTACGTCCCGCGGTAAAGTGGCTACCGAAAATCAGCTCTGTATTGTGGTTCACTCACCTAAATATCACAAGCGATGGGCGAATGCTAATAAATATTTTTAAAACTTGGTTTCATCGGCCACATTCAAGTCATTAACGATACCAAAAACCAGTCTGAAGCGGTCGCCATAGCGGAAAAACAGATCAGAAACAACCTAAACTAAAAACCTATGTCCGTTCTAAACCGTAAACTCACCTCTGAACAACCACATATTTTGAGCTAATCATTAGAACTCCATGACATAAAACGAAAAAGCCTATAGGAAATAAAATGGTCGTAAAGCGGCCGCCAGACGTTCGCCACGCGTGATTACCAACACGCGGGCACGCGCCGCGCCACACCGTGACGGGCGCGCGTCGTTTCCACGATTCGTTCGCACTCATCGCGACGCGCCATGACAGATCGATTCGAGTGTGTATACTGCATCGTATGTAGGTTATTTATCTGTGATAGGCATAATGCTTTGATGGAAAATACTAACAGTGTAAAATCGATCAGTGATATAACTTGATAATAACTTCACATTACTTTGAAATTCATAATGAAAAGCAATCAAGTGCATGTATCCTCATGATTTGTCCATTTACCGCCAACGCGTACATTAATAGACGGTTAATACAAACATCATTTCGAAAAAATCCAGATGTGTGCATTAGAGGCTGGGTCCGTTCCGCTCTCCGCTATGCTACCGCTTTTAATATGATTTCAATCGAATAATTTATTACGTGTGTAAAATTATTATATCACTGTTAAGACTATGTAATAGATATCTACTTAAATGAGATAATACATTTCGAAAACAATGTATTATGTTGCTTTTATATAGAACACATTCACTTTTACAGGGTAAAAAGTGACTGTACATTTCGTAATATGAGAGCTATGTTGCTCTATTAAACTCCAGTTTATTTATCAGGCTAACATAAACTGCTCAGAGGCATATCACACCTAACCACTGTAAGCCATTAAAACCTAATCGTATTTGAGTATTATGACAACCAAGTTTCTGCATAGTTCTAGTAGTTTCAAGGTAGAACAAAATTTGGTATACTACGAATGAAAACTCTAATACAAGTTGCACACTTTTACGTAAATTTATTCTCAATATTGAACAACGTAAAACCTCCTACATTATGATTTTGTATACATTCCATTGTAATACAAATAATGTATGGTCGTAATGCTGTAATTTTATTCACGCCAAACAGCGGTATGACATTAGGCCAGCGAGTGTCGCGCGATGAGGCGCGGCTAATTCGCGATAACAAGACGCCCGCCAACGCGTTGCGTCGCATTAGTGTGGGCACACCTTTACTGCATTATATTGAAGTTAAAGATTTAAAATATTATGTGTACTCATTCCGGAGAATGGAAATGGGTTTCGATCATTTAAAAATCGTATATATCGTAATCGTATATAAATGATAAAACTCACGAGGAAAAAGATGCAAGGCTTAGCCCTGCAGCTTAGCAGGTTGTAACATACTTAAAAATAAATAAGTGCTTTAATTTAAAATAAAGCTATATTCGTATATAAAATTAGTTTTTGGATTTCGTATACGAGTATATCATATATGGTATACGGTCCGTCCATTCATATTTGACAAGATTAAACAGCTTTCAGTTAAATTCCGTTAGCGAGAACACAATACAGCTACTGTCAAACAATCAGTAGGTAATGAGGCATCCAACACAAACAAAGAGCATTTCCAAATACTGCTCAACCGATCACCAGGTGTCGCCTTAATCCTGTTCTGATGGTGTGGCTACAAATCACTATCATTAGCGACAACCGTGTGCTCGACAATCGTTGTTCGCTATGTCCGCCGATGAAATGCGTCTACGTGTGATTTAGAATACCGTGGGTATTGAAGTCGACATTTATATAATGTAGTGATAGGATTGTGTACTTTTTTTACTTAAAAAAGGAGTAAGCGGGTCATCTGATGGCAAGAGAATTGTGGGTGCGTTGCTGACCTTCAAGAAAAGGAATGAGGATTGGGAAAGGGAGCAGGGATTTGGGCCTCCGGCAATCTTGTTCACAATGCGAAATGCATCAGTGATCTGCCACACGTTCATTTTCTATGTATTTACTATGTTAATAACCCAGTGTACCCTTAAGCTAGTCTAATCGAGGTGCTTCCTATCCATATTTTAAGAATATTTGTTCAGCCATTTATAAATTATAGACCTTTTTAACTAACTCCAAAAAAGGAGGAGGTTCTCAATTCGGCAATTAATCATTTTTTAATGTATGTACATCGATTTCTCCGGTAATTGTGGACCGATTTTCACGAAAAAAATTAATTCGATAGTAGGGGGAGGGGCAAGATGGGATACTTGAGAGAAAAAACGTCATAATATGAAAATTAAACTGTTTATTAAAAATCTCTTACAACAAAAGGAACTATTAAAGTTTTAATCAACATAATTATAATATTTTATGTGGCTAAATCACATATTTTTTTGGCAAATAATAACTAAATGGCACAAGTCAAATATCCCGTCTTGCCCCATGATTGGGGTAAAATGGGAAACGCTATGGGGCATAATGAGTACACATTTTAATCTGGTTGGCAACGTTCACATATATGTGCCTCTTCATCATCATCGTCTACACCTGCGCAAGAATTATGGGCTCAGCCATGGCACACGCTACAAATAATCCATTCTTCAGTGTTCATAGCCCTCGCAGCAGAAGATGGCTCTGGTCGTCTAAATGAAAGTTCAGGGTGCCTCTTTAGATATCCACTGAGCCAGTCTTCCAGTCATTCTAGTCTCTGCGTTGAATGGGTTCTTAATACGGTTTCTTTCAGCTAACTGGAAAGCTAAAATTCGATGCTATATACGGGATACTATCCCATTATGCCCCGACCATTTTGCCCCAACAGATACAGTTTGCAAAACTTACAACAGCTCTAATCTACAAAATTATTTTGCGAAAAAGCATCTAAATTCGTTAGTTTTATACTACTATAACAAGTATGTGGGAAAATGTTACAATAGCATTGATACCTACCTTAGTGCCCATCGATTCAACACAGAAAACTATGCAAAAATCCGTCAAAAAACTGTTTTTTCTCGCCGCGCAGCCAAAACACATAGCGGCATGCACGCACCGCTCGGACTCGTGTGAGCCACTGAACATCGTGCGAATGGCGCTGTGTTAGGCTCTGTTGTGTTTACAAGTCACTCACACAAGCAGATTTCCCGTCCTGCCCCGAGCTTCGTCTTGCCCCGGTCTCCCCTATACAGGGTTATTTTTAAAACACCAGCAACCTCGCAGGGGTAGATTCCTAAGGTTATAAGCTACTACTTTTGTTCTACAACTTTTGATAATTTGTTAGCTTTTATTTTCATACAAAAATAAGTATTCATTTAATTTCCGTCTTGAATATTAACAACGCGCATCGCAGATTACGTAAACAAATACGCGAAGCGTGGGGAACCGGGCTAGCGGCTTTGAAGGTCAACGCTCGAGCAGCTGACGGCCGGCTTTGATGTCGTGCGCGCACGCCGCGCCGCGCCGCAGTCTACGAAGAAAAACACGACACAACAAAAACTTGTAAAATCATTCTTTTTTAAATATATTGAGTTATATCCAAACTCGTAGAACAAAAGTTGTTCCGTATGAGGTCAGCTATCTGGTCCTGCGAGGTTGCTGGTGTTTCAAAATTAACCCTGTATAGATAGGCTGTTTATTGCGACAACCAGGTAGAGCCGTCCTATTAATGCTGTAGAGAAAAGTCTACAGCGTGGCTCTATTATAATCAGTTATTTTAAGTAAATTAGACAAGTGACTGAAATGAAAAACTAATTTTCTCTCCATTTTTTATAAAAACTTTTTCAGAGCAATAATAATTTCAAAATAATATTACAGACTATAAAATGCAGAAGTGTAACGGAAATTATGACGAGATAGCTTGAAGTTCTCTTGCTACCCTGATAATTTCAGTACGGTTATTTCCCAAGTCAAAGAAGGCGAATAAAACTCCTTCTTTATCGCGATCGCCACTAGAAAGTGTATTACTTTTAATTATTTTTCGAAAGCGTACAATAAAGTGTGGGTTTAAAACAAATTTTATGTGGGGCCTTAAGTGGCACTTAAAGTAATTTAATTGCCCTGTGTGGTTTTATGAAATCAGAAACAGATTAGTGGGCCGTCCACTACGAACCTAATAAAAGTAATGAGTTATCTGGGTATTCAAGCTTTTCGTCAACAGATGGCGTTGTTATACTGTTTAAATATATGTATTTTTTTTATTTGATTGAATGACAAGACGAGCAAGGCGCTCGCCTGATGACGCCACGCCTGCCCATAAACAGAAGCAACACCATACAGAACTTTGAGTTACAAATCACTGAACTGCGCTGGTCACCCCGAGACCTAAGTAAGATGTTAAGTCTCATAATGCCCAGTATTTTCACTGGCTTCAATGTCCTTCAAACCGAAACACAACAATTGTTACACATTGTTGCTTGGTGGCAAAAATAGACAAAGCGGTGGTACCAACCCAGACCTCTCGCATACGAGGGACCTACCATCTTGTAAATTTTACACAAGAATACAATTGACTACAGTACTACGATTTAAATTGTCTTTCAATCTTTGTAAACACGAACGGCGTTATGATTCTGTTTTATGATCCATTAAAGAGTATTAGCAAAATAAGATTAAGTACTATTTGTATGTGTCTGGCGAAACAAAGCCGGACATTGTTCAATAAACATTCGTATAAAAATGATTGCTGAGGTGAATAATTTTCATCGTAGTTATAAAGAATTTTGAACACTCTTTTATTAGCTTTATACGTATGTTAGTATGTAACGAAAACTTTGTACATGATTTTGACCTCCTTAAAAACGTCGGATTTTGGAAATTTGGCATATTTATCAAGGACTATTTTTTTTTTTGTTGGATTTTCTATAAAAGCGTGTTTTTTAGTTTTTTTTTTATTATTATTTATTAACAAGTATTGGCCTGCGTGTTTCAAATGTTATTTATTAAATCAGTACTAATAATTTTTGTATTTTTCAGGTAAGTTCCCGCGTTATTTTCAAACAAGATAGTAAACGTAAGTATAAGATTCAACTCCTTTTTAATATTAAATAATGAACGTTTATATACTGAAATTTGATTCGCATTTTACATACATACATTCGTATCTTACTGTGGGGGTCAGGACTATGTGTGTGATTGTTTAATAAAAAAAGAGCGCCCGCTTTCAATTCGGTTGATAAAAATAGAATGAAATCTATATTTCGCGTATTATAAACTCAGTGAACCGTGTACTCTGAGTATAGTTACTGGGAGTGGCAGGTTTGACGTGGGGTGTCATCGTCGAAACGTAATGCATGCTTCGTTGACTCGGCGCGTTCGCTTGGCAAAAAGATAATTATCCGGATAGAGAGTTGGTACGATGAACTATCCGATTGATTTGTGGCGGAACGTTGATGTATTTAATGTAGGAAGTATGTTCAGTGATCACAGAAATGTGTAAACTGTTATTTTTTAACAAAACTACGCCATGGATACGTTTATCTAGAGCATAGGTTCTCAAACCTATTTCGAAATCACTTTGAGAATCAATTATCTTCTAGTGTCTTACTTATAATATTTCTTAGTACTGATTCGTTGAAATACTATCCTTTGTAACCTCTTTTTAACCTTTTTTAAAACGAACTGACAGATATCTCAAAAGAGTGTTTAACTTAACAATCGTTAAGTAACATTTTAAGGAAGGTCTATAATGTAAAAATGCTACTTAAATCAAAAAATAAGTAAATAAATATCATTGGACTATAAAACCCGAATTGTGGTGCATTTGCTGTTTTATCAACTTCTGTATTAAATCATAAAAACGACGATGGGTAGAGCGCATAACTTCAATAATAATCTACATTGCTTACATCAATAACAAGTAAATGCAATTATAAAACATGTTTATGAAGTTTCTTCGCTACCGGCAGAATTATGTGATACATGCTAAAATTTACGAGCGCATAAATTTTATATTTATTCGTGTATTAATTCATAAAATCTGTTATGTCATGAGGCCCATAAAGCCATAAAAGGAATACTAATTAATTTAATGTTATATATTAATATGCATACCTTGGAAATGTTAGGAGGCTCTTTGTTAAATATATATTGGTAGAGCTATGCTGTAGACAGTTTTTTCTATAGCACAAATGGACCGGCTCGACCGGGTTGTTATCACTGTCTTACAGAAAATCGATTTGAATTAGCAGCTTGATGTTGCATTTCGTACGGTGAGTGAGATATCCGAAGGCTCAAATCCTCCTCCCCTTCCCAATACCTTTCCTTTCAAGTTGACAAGACGTCCCTCTCGAATTATGCATGATCATCAGCGGTGGAGATCACTTACTATCAGGTGAATCTAGCTTGCACTTGCACGTTTACTAGCATCTTCTATAGATAAAAAAAGTCGTAGTTCTTTTTTATAGACTTTCTGCATTTAATCTTAAAGGCCTCGGCATACCACAAGAAAACTTAATTCAGAATGTCCAACGATGTAATCTTCTAATGTAATATTTAAATAACATTGAAAAAGAAATATTGTTGTTAGAATTACGGAGATCGACAATCTCACAACACCCACATCGGAAACAAATATTCTATTACAAAATGAATCACACAAACATCTGTCTTGGAGCCGGAATAGATCCGGCAGTCTTTAGTTTCGCAGTCGGCTGCTACATTCGCCTGCTACACCACGAAGACTGTCAAAAATTGAATTGAATTAGATAAAAGAAAGTTAAGGAAGATACAGCAGTCATCACCATCAAAGATTTTAAACACTAATTTGCAATTAAACATACACTAAACAAATCAAATCAAAGTAGCAATTTCGAACAAAGATAATTGCATATAAAGCAAGACATAAACACTCCAATATAGTTTACAGCTATTTAACCATCGTTTACTGTCCGTGCTTATTTCCGAAGGTGATAAATCATTGCCTTATTAAAGTGAAAAGGCCCTTGATACAATGAATGCCTACATACACGACTACGGGTAGAGAACTCTTGCAATTTTATAGAAATTAGAAACTGAACTGAGTTATTCCACAAATGTAAACGTTATACTGCCTCCGTCGATTGCTTCTTTTTAACACACTTTTATTAGCTTCATACGTATGTTAGTATGTAACGGAAACTTTGGACATGATTTTGACCTCATTCAAAACGTCGGATTAATTCGAAATTTGGCATACTTTTCAAGAACCAATGACAGTTAATTTGTTTAAATAAATGTTATTTTCTAAAAAGTTGAAATAAATTATAATTAAAAAAAAAACTAAAAACACATTTTTATAGAAACTAAAATATAGACAATAAACTGTAATAAATTCGAAGAAAAAAAAAGATTTTTATTGTAAAAAAAGGGTGGGGGCATGGTGCCTATAGTTATAAATATTTTATTGACAGATATGAGTAGAAGGATTATCATTTTGATGGTATCTTAAAAAGCACCCACGCTTTTTTTACAATAACTATTCTAAAAAAAAAATATAATAATATGTTATAAACCATCTTTATAAGAATCAAGAACATAGTCTTAACGAAAAAACAATAAAACAATTAATTAACATTCACAAAAATGTTGTAAAAACAATTTATCCCTCATTGCAATGAAAAATAAAAGATCTACAGTCATACTGTTTATTATATCAGTGTACATTAAGATATGTGAATAATTTTCTACCAGACAAACTGGTATACATATGACCACACATATCACGATAATTGATACTGGTCATTATTGCAATATGTATGCGCACATTAAAGGAGAGGTGTACCTTCCATTTACGACGTTTAAAGTTCAAGGGTGCGAAATCAATCAATATGTGCTACGAATTAAAACGATTATTCATGAATCATGTTTTAATTGAAACCAGTTAGATAAGTAATCGTGTTTTCTTACGCCACTTTCTATATATAGAATATTAATTTATATTAATTATTATTATAATTTGACAGCCTCCGTGGCGCAGCGGGCGAGTAGCCGACTGTGAAGCGACAGGCCGCGGGTTCGATCCCCGCACCGAAACAAATGTTTGTGTGATCCACAAATTATATTTTTGTTTAATTTTTTATGTGATATTTGGGTTAGGTAAATGATACTGATACCCCTGTTTTATTTTCTACTATAATTTAAAAATAGTAGTGTATATGTTTCGGGGTCTGGGTGTTGTGAGACCGAAAGTCTCTCGTGGTTCCTGATACCCACGACACAAGCCTCGTATCTTACTGTGGGTTCAGGTTTATGTATGTGACTGCTGGGTATATTTATTTATTTATTAATCAAGAAATTTTAATGTCTAAATTATGAATGTTTACGAATTGGAATTATTCCCCCGTTATAACAGACTTCTAAAAAGAAATTAGGAAGATAAGAGGAGTGTCGAGTACGTATGGACTGATATATTTGAAAAAAAAACTTTGATAGATGTGTGGACTAAAAAAAATTAATTCAACTAATAACACCACACTCGTCGCGATTGTATTTTATTTGTCACTTTGAAATTTACATGTTATAAGCTGTACCTACAAATGAAAATTTAAAAAAACATATATTATATACATAACTTAAAACCCGACTTCAAAATAGGAGGGCTTTTGTCGTCACATTTTTCAACAGTACTTTTTAAAAGAATCTTTGAATTCCTTGTTGGCCTATTATTTAACTAAACATTTTTTATTTTGTTTTATATGTACTTCGAATTTCGAACCTCAATGTATGATTCCAAAAACGGCACACTAAAAATAATCTGAAGTGTAAAAATGTCAAAAAAATTGCCATGCCGTAGTTGCTCTAGTTTTGCCTCTTTGTGCCGCATTGGGGATGCAGTCCCAGTGTATGCATTATATTATGACTCAGCGTATGCGTATGCGTGGTATTTACACAATTTCAAAGTCACCCTATTACAAATTGTTGATATACCGCTGATATTTTTCAATTTAAACGTAATAATTTTTAAATACAAGAATCCCGTACAAATCCTTTGTCAACTGACGTGATACAACGTTGTCTCAAAGGGCAGGTGTTCGCACGTGACGAGTCGTTTGTGAGACGTTTTCCGGAGCACGCCGCGCCGACAAGGTTACCTCGCGTGAGATCGCCGATACTTGGCAATTTATTCGTTTGCTCGTGTATGAAACAGGCTTTACCTGATTTAATGATTTTGTTTTGGTTTAGTGTATGTAAGTTGTTAAAAATATTATACGAATGAGGCAATGTCAAATTGCTATATAGTATCCTAAATCTTTTTTTGTATGATTGAATGACGAGACGAGCAAGGCGCTCGGCTGATGGTAAGCGCCACGCCTGCCCATAAACAGAAGCAACACCACACATAACTTCGAATTACAAATCACTGCATGGCACTGAACTGCCTTAGTCACCCCGAGACATAAGATGGCAGGCAGCGGCTTGCCCCTGACATTGCCGATGTCCATGAGCGGCGGTGACCACTTACCATCAGGCGGGCCGCTTGCTCGTCTGCCTATCAAGGCAATAAAAAACAATGTCTCTAATAAAACTAGCGTTATCTGGCGTTAAAAATTGCACTCTGTAAAACAAGCTCTTAAAAATGGAAACATTAACGGTCTCCAATAATGGAGAGTTGTTTGTTACTAAAAAAATATTGGAACGAAGTTCCTTACGGCAGGCTTGGAGGGGATAGGGATTTCGCTGCGTGACCGAACTGAATAAAATGTGATAGTAAAACCGTAAGAAAAATGCGTGGAATAAAAGCGTTAAATGAGACGTGTTCCTTTTTTAAAATGAAATTCATTCAGCCAGTTATTGAAGTATTTTTATATCTCCTTCGATTTTTAAAAGATTACGCTAGCTCGTTATTATTTACTAGCTTTTGCTCGCGGCTCCGCCCACGTGATCAAACAAACAAACAAACAATCAAACTCTACAGCTTTATAATATTAGTATAGATTTGGGTAGCTTAGCAACGGAAGCCTTCAAATAATATTATTTGGGTAGCTTAGCAACGGAAGCCTTCAAATATGAATAATTTTCCCCGTTTTTGCAACATTTTTCACTGATGCTTCGCTTCTAATGGTCGCAGCGTAATGTTATATATCCTAAAGCCTTCGTCGATAAATGGACTATCCAACACAAAAAGAATTTTTCAATTCGAACCACTAGTTCCTGAGATTAGCGCGTTCAAACAAACAAACAATCAAACTCTACAGCTTTATTATTAGTATAGATAATTACATAAGTTGATAAAAAATGCTATACAATAGCTTTACCGCGGCAGTCTCCGAGTGCCGCACGTCTTTTTTTCTTTTTATTATTGTATCTTTATAGTTTTAAAAACAAATAATTACTTTATAGCACAAAAAATTCAAACTGTGTGCTAAAATTATAAAGCATTGAAAATTTAGGGTATAATATAAAATGCAAATATGGGTAATTTTGCTCAGGTCACCTATTTTGATAAAATCCGATTTTAAATTACATTTTTGACTTACAGAAAAAAGTAAAATATAGAACCTAATTACAAAAATATGAAGATTTAGCAACATTAATTCAATGAAAGCATAAATAAATAAAACAAATAGAATAATTAAAATAAATAAATTTGACAGCCTCCGTGGCGCAGCGGGCGAGTAGCCGGCTGTGAAGCGAGAGGCCGCGGGTTCGATCCCGAAGATAAACATTTGTGTGATCCACAAATATTTGTCTCGGGGTCTGGGTGTTGTGAGACCAAAAGTCTATCGTAATTCCTGATACCCATGGCACAAGTTTCGTATCTTACTGTGGGGTCAGGAATATGTGTGTGACTGTTGGATGTATTTATTATTATTATATTATTATTATAATACTTATATAAATAAAGATAAGAAAATAATAACTAAATATATTATTAATGGTTACGGAATGAAAGCAGAATATATTTAATGGAAGAACGGCATGAAATTCAAATAGGCGCCATCGCAATAAACAGCTACAATTAATACTGGCATATTGTAAAATTAATTGGATCCTAGATAATATGCAAATTTTATTGCCACGACCAACTTTGTTCTGTTACATATTTAATTCCGAAAGCCTGCATCACTGTGCGTATCGACGTATTTATAGTAGACTAGCTTTTCCTCGCGGATCCGCCCGCGTGATCTGCTTTTTCCGTGATAAAATGTAGCCCATGTTCATCAGGGATAATGTAGGATTCTAATGGTGAAAGAATTTTTCAAATCGGTCCAATAGTTTTTAAGTTTATTTGTTACATACATAAATACAAATACTTTTGTCTTTCTGTCATATAAGGATGTACCCCTATCTATACCCGCCCCAACCAAACATCAAGTCATGTCGCAAGCCCCTCAAGAGAACCGGATATACACTAGCTGATACTGGAACGCAGTCCACACAAGATGTGTGGATCACCATGGCAGGTTTTAACACCATGTGTACGGTGGTCGCTATCCGGGCGGATATAAATATCCTACCACCACCAGCAGTTTACCGGTCGATAATATCAAAAAAACAACTTAGCTTTTGTCTATTGCGTTTTCCCTACTAAATCCAGTCCATTTCTTCCCATTAAGAACCGTTAATAAAATTTATTATTACTGCTATCAACAGATATAATTCGCAATTTAATACCGAAATAACTTAATTAACTGCATAATTAAATGGCACCAGATCCTATCGCTTGAGATTTAATATGCTCTATTTATTTTATATTTATTAGAAACTTAATGGTATTAGCCTCAAGTGGCTATGTTGAAGAAGTTAAATGTAAATAATAGAGTGTCGGCTGGACTAACGCGTCCGGTCAGTAGATACTAAACGACTGTTGTAGTCTTGTGCACAATTAACTGTGTTGCGAAAAGTCTGAGTGGTAGAGCCACGGCGCGGTGTAGAGACAGTTTTGTCTACAGCATGAATGAACCGGCTCCACCGGGTCGTTACCACAGTCTCACAGAAAACTGACGTAAAGTAGCGGCTTGCTTGATTGAGATATCTGGAGGCCCAAAGCCCCCTCCTCTTCCCAATCCCTAATTATCCCTTTCCTTTAAGGTCGGCAACGTGTCTTGGCGTACATGGATGATGGAGATCACACATCAGGTGATACACTTGCTCGTTTGCCGCCCAATGCCAATTTTTATATAAATAAAGAAAAAAAAGGTCTCCAAAAATGCATTTCCTCTCTTTGTTTACTACACTTTATTTTCAAGAAAAAAATGTATCGGTTTTCGATATTCCATTACTTCTTGACGTTATCTATACAAGCGATTTACCCCAGCATCATGTAAAATAGCCGATTCTACAATCAACCACGACATAACCCACAGTTAACTGAGCGCTATAATCTGAGTTGTTAAATGCACTTTAGCGTTCATAAAATTAGGCATTTCCTTACCACCTGTTCCTGGTCACCGACAGTTACAATTCTAGTTCTACTGTCGGATAATAACTCGTAATAAATAAAGAGAAAGTCTTGCTCGAGCATAACTGATTTGTAATAAATCGTAGGTCCCACTTCTTAGGGTTAATGTTACGGTAAATGTATTAAATTGTATTTATATGCGTAGTCTGGCAATACAAATTATTATGTTTCCAACATTAGAACAGTCACACAATTTTATTTAAATTTATAAAAGAACTTGAAATTAAAAAATGTATTTTTTATTTAATAGTGCTTAACAGTCACGTTTCATAACTTTAATCATAAATATAAATTTTATTTTCACCCATAAAATAAAATGAATATATATTTATTTCAAAGCCATTATAACACATCAAAACAAAATAAAAATACTGGTCGACATAATATTAAAGTTATAATTAGTATTCATCACCTATCATGTATAATTTTATAGATAAGAAAAAAGTTTGTGACATTTCTTGCAAATGATCGTTAAAACTGTAATATTTTAATTTTTGTTTGGTATCTGGCGGCTAGACAAAATGCTGATACATAGTAATATCACAAATATGTTAATTTATACGATAATAATTATTTATTTATCAGCTTTCAACAGATACCATTAACACTGAAATAGAAGCTTATATTCTAAGACAGAATGAACAATATTTTAATCTATGATAATGATGATTATAATATGTATAATAATGTGGCATAAAAGAAAGATTGACGATTCACTTCAAATAAAATAAACATAAGCTCACACTTGTTATACTGAAGGAGTACACAGAGGTACAAGTAGTACATCCATGGTTCGCCAGCTTTATAAATAATAAATACACCCAACAGTTACATACATAGTCTTGACCCCACATTAAGATACGAGTCTTGTGTCGTGGGTATCAGGAACTACGAGAGACTTTCGGTTTCACAACACCCAGACCCCAAGAAAAATATTTGCGGATCACACAAACATTTGTATCGGTGCGGGTATCGAACTCCTGGTCTCTCGCTTCACAGCTGTGTTGATCAGCAGCCAGCCATGTTGTGATAAATGGCGAACCTATCACCATATTGGGAAATTCATGTGTGAATTTTCCAATTGAAATTGACTGAGTAAAAATTTCAAACCGTAAAAGCCGACTTCCGATGGCCGCGTCAAGTGTCAATGCCGAGGCCGCTTTCGTTTGTCAACACCGTGCGAAAATTCTTCTTTATTTTAATTATAGCTTCGCATTATTATGCATTTCGCTAAAGACAAGTTTACTATTATATTCTCAAGTTTTCACAAGAACGACAAAACATCGATGTGACCATTTTCAAAATTATAAATTGTCGAAATTGTGGTGTGAATTCCCCTTTTTTTACGATGTTTTATAGAGTTTTTTCCCAATCGGGTCGAACGAAGTAAGTTAATCAATCAACCTGGACAAAATCTCCCAAATTCACTTATTTTAATTTTCCGTACACTTTTCATCATCACTGATGTTGATTGCTCAAACTTACACCACGTTTGCAACAAACTCCACTTTAAATTAGTTTAGAAGATCTGAATTAAGCAGCCGATCGTACTGTCAGAATTCCCGCCAAAAAAAACAAATGCAAAAATTCTGCTTGACTAATCATACGTAAGTAATGCTACGGTAATGATCTAATTTGCGCAGTATTAACGCACATACGTGACGTCACCGTCATCCGTGACGTAACTATCAGAAGTCCGCCTTAAAGAATACTCTATCTTTTTTTGCCCCATTACAATTTGCGCAAAGAAAGTTACACATATATATACCCTTCTCAATAAAGAAAAAGCTAATGAAACAGATGAACAAAACCACAGCCAACAATTAGTCATTAGAAGCCCAAACGCCCCACTGCAACACCTAACAAAGGTTAAGAGTAATTAATAACAAAAACAAAACATCCCGCCTAATGTTAGGCGGGCGAGAGGCAGAGGGCGCGAGAGTAGCCGAGAGTAGCCGAGAGTAGCCGAGAGGGCAGGCCAACGCACCTGCAGTAGCGGACAAACAAACGGCCGCACTAAAAATACGTTATTAACGCTTGTACTTTTATTTTTAAATGCGCCGATAGCCGCGAGCTAAAGGTTACCGCTGGGTCGGATTTAGATTACGGGTCTTGATTGTGATCTAAGAACAATAAATTAGAAGAAATCATACCAAGTTGAATTCGCGTTGAAGAACGAAAGAGGTTGCCGTTGACTTGATTTTAAACTATGTAATATTATAACTGAATTGTTGAAAACCTCCAGATGGGTTGACGACGGGCGGGCGGCCACGGCTGGTCTTAGAAACTGCAAGCCAAATCTTTCTGTAACATCTATTAAAAAGCGTGTTGCAATAGGGTATTGCGAGTTAGATAAAGGCAGGTGGAAGAAGAAGAATCTTGACGTCTCTTAAACGCCTGAACATATTTTATAGCATAGAAAGAAAGGAAGAACAAAGCAGCTTGACAAAATAAGAGCTATAATGGCTTGAGTTAAAATTTTGTTTTGCACCAAATCGGGGCCAGTTTAGCTTAGCGACCTTGCTGGGGGCTTAGCGCCGATTTTGAACTTCCCCCACAGTGGCATATTGGAACCAATCACAAGAATTAAAACCTACGTACCTTTATAGGTATTTACTTCGTAAACTATCATGATGATAATCCTAATTAGGTACCAATTCACTACACAACAGAGCGACTTAATTAGGGCGACTCGACCAACGATCCCCAATCAAACCAGCTTGCTGCTTCTGCTTCCCTCCGCGCGCGCGCACAGTGCGGTAACCGTCCTGGCGTACTGCTTATAATTAATTGTGTTTAACGTGTTTGGAGATCGAATTCCGGCTTGTGAACTGTTTTCTGGTGTATGGTATTGCCTTGTGTATATTGGTCCGTAAGTTTTTGTGCGTTTTAATTTGGATTAACGAAATAATTAACGAATTATTTCCTCGGTAAGTAATTTTATTTTATTCTGAGGGTGTCATAAAAAAAAAATCTCTTGGCCGATCGAAGTAGTTATTGTTTTTTCGAATAGTAACCGTGTATTTTCATATCGCAATCAACTTAATTACTTATAGGTAGTTATTTCTTTAGCTTACAATGTCGACAAATAATGACGACCCACCCGATCGGGGTCCGAACGTTTTTAAAAAAAGTGGTTTAACGCCAAGGTCACCAAATACGGCGACTCCAAAACGTTTATTTAGCCAGGTTTCACCAACGTGTGTTTCTCCTGATAGGTCTAAACGAATTCAGCGATCTGAATCCGAAAACATGGAATCGCCTGCGTCCGATACGAACAGCGATGACGTTAGCCGCGCTAATTACTGCGACTTAGTTTCCGAGGCATCGAGTTATTTAGCCAAAATTAATGAACTTGTTAACGATCAGGGCTCGCGAATGAACGTGGCAAATAAGTCAGCGGTAATGGATTTTACGCAGCGAATCACGTCAATTGTTTCACTGCTCGCATTAAAGTCGTCGTGTACCGAAACAAGGTTAGCCAACACGCAACGGGAATTAGATATCGCGAAGCGTAACTCATCCGTTAATTCATCCAACGAGAACAATAAGTTATCGTACGCGGACCAACTCAAGCTTCGTTTACCCAAACAAACACCGGTAATGCAATCCCGCGCTCCACTCCCGTGTATAGTAGCTTATCCGACTAGCGAACAAACAGCTGTTATCGCGTCATCGTCTGCTACCAAAGAGGCACTGTTTAAAGCCATAAAACCAAGTGACGACGGATTCCAGATTGTAGGCGTTAAAAAAACCGCGAAAGCTGGCGTCGTACTTCGCGTCGCGAATGAACGTCAAATAAAAAAAATACAATCCGTTGAGGCAATAAAATCTGCCGGTTTACGTTTAGAAAAACCTAAGGGTCGTCGGCCGCGTTTACTAATTAAAGACGTGCCATCATCAATGGAAGATAGCGCTTTCCTAAGTGCATTGTATCGGCAAAATATTAAGGACGAAATGCCTATTAAAGAAGACGATTTCATAAAATCAATTAAAATTGTTCGAAGGCGTAAATTAGATAACGGGCGTAAATGGATAGGTGTAGAATTAGATTCGGAAGTACGCAAACATCTAGTCGCAACAAAAGAAAAATTGTTCATCGATTGGGCAACTTGTCGATTTATAGATGATGTCGAGATAGTCCGATGCCTTAACTGCCAACAATTCGGACATGTGCATAAATTCTGCACAATTAAGACACCAACATGTGCCATCTGCGCCGAGGCACACGAGACTAGGGCTTGTCCTCATAAGGCAATCTCGGATTTTAAGCCGGTATGCGCGTCATGTAAGCGTTTTAAAAAACCCCACGATCATCGGTGCGGGTCTCAAGAGTGTCCTTCTTATAAACATAAGTTGGAACTTCTCATTCTCTCGACTCATTATTAATATTTTATAATGGACTAGATGACCCGGTGAACTTCGTATCACCTACATAATATATTTGTGTAAAATGTGGTCAAAACTTAATACAAATGTTTTATTTACATTAAATGCAATTAAGTGAGGTACTGCGCCATTGCACGTGAGGTAGCCCGTCGCACATTTAATTGACTTCGACGACCTAAGTCAGGTCGTCTCCCACCTCCCTCCGGTTGGACAGTCCTGTCCCCGTCCCGTCCCGTCCCCGTCCCGTCCCCGTCCCGTCCCCGTCCTGTCCGCGTCCCGTCCCCGTCCTGTCCCCGTCCTGTCCTGTCTCACTGTCCTGTCTCACTGTCCTGTCTCACTGTCCTGTCTCACTGTCCTGTCTCACTGTCCTGTCTCACTGTCCTGTCTCACTTTCCTGTCTCACTGTCCTGTCTCACTGTCCTGTCTCACTGTCCTGTCTCACTGTCCTGTCTCACTGTCCTGTCTCACTGTCCTGTCTCTCTGTCATGTCTCTCTGTCCTGTTTCACTGTCCTGTCTCACTGTCCTGTCTCACTGTCCTGTCTCACTGTCCTGTCTCACTGTCCTGTCTCACTGTCCTGTCTCACTGTCCTGTCTCACTGTCCTGTCTCACTTTCCTGTCTCACTGTCCTGTCTCACTGTCCTGTCTCTCTGTCATGTCTCTCTGTCCTGTTTCACTGTCCTGTCTCACTGTCCTGTCTCACTGTCCTGTCTCACTGTCCTGTCTCACTGTCCTGTCCCTGTCCTGTCCCTGTCCAGTCTAGACGCTATACGACCCGTCATCACGGCAAGCTTCGCAACGACAACTCAACAACTACTAATAAATTAAAAATTAATAAAAAAAACATTGTCCAGCGGACAAAATTGTGAATCTAAACCATTCTCAGATCCCCTTGAACACACACAAAAAATTTCATCAAAATCGGTCCAGTCGTTTAAGAGAAGTTCAGGAACATACACACTCACAGAAGAATTATATATATAAAGATAATAGCCTTAGCATCGGACAGTTGAATCTCCATAATGATAGAATAGCGACGTCGGAATTAGAAATATTAACTCAGGATTATAAACTCGATATAGTACTCGTCCAAGAGCAATACCAACACGCGCGATTACGTAATAGGCTAGTGCAGCTAGATAATAGTTCACGAGCAGGTATTTATGTATCAGACTCAAGTTTTACTATCACATCAGTGCGTAATCTTATGACGTCACACTGTGCTGTCGCAGAAGTTTCAACACCGGTTTATAAAGTTTACATCGTGAGCTGTTATTTTCAATATTCGGACCCCGTGGGTCCCCACATACACCATCTCCGTCATGTATTGCGGTCGCTTGTAGGTCAGAAAGTTATTATAGGTGCCGACGTCAATGCGTCGTCTATCCTTTGGTATGGCAAATATCGTTCCACTGATACCGAAAGACGTTGTGCCGTCGAAGACTTCATCGCAGAGATGAATCTAGTCATACACAATACCCCTGATGCACCACCTACGTATTGCAGCCCTACGGGCGAATCTTCTATTGACGTCACACTTTCTAGTGGAGACGTTCGCCTTGATAGGTGGCGCGTTCTTCCAGACGCGTCGTGTAGTGACCATCGCCTGATAGTGTACGAGTTCGTTCCTGGTTTGACGCAGGGTCCTCATTATAATAACTTTAACTTTAGATATAAGTCTAAAGGAGCTAATTGGGATCTATTTAGCTCTCTATTTGCTCATCATGCTGGGGACTTTACTCGCAACGACCTCTCCGCTGAAACGTGCGCCGAAATTATGACGGATACATTTACTTACTGTGCGGACATTGCTATCAGCCGGGGCGTCATCACCAATACCCGTAGATGTGACTGGTGGAACAACTATCTAGTCTATCTTCGTCGGACGTTTCGTAGGGCACGTAGGACGTTTAACCGACTTAAAAAACGTGGTGTAACAGGAGAAGCGTTTACAGCTGCTTTTAATGCACTCAGGGTTGCCAGATCGCATTATAGGGCCGCGGTTAAAAAATCTAAAGGCGATTTATTACGTAAAATTGTAACACGGTTAGAAAAGGAGGGCCCGTGGTCTCCTCTATATCACGAGTTTAAAGCAAATAGGTCAATTAATTTGGCCTATGTACAAAATATAAAACTCAATGACACCTATACAACTGGTATTGAGGAGACAACGGAAGCTCTGCTCAACTCGTTGATACCCGATGATGCGGTAGCGCGTGATAACGAGTATCATAAACAAATACGGATGTGGGCTGCGGTACCACCGAATACTCCTTCCTCGGACTTACCATCTTTCGAGCAGTTTATTGATATTGTTAATTCATTGCCATTAAACAAAGCCTCCGGTGAGGATAAAATATCTAATAAAATGATTAAAGAAGCGTGCAAATCAGCGGCTGAATCTATATTAATAGTCTTTAATCGATGTATTGCGGAAGGCATTTTTCCCCGAATTTGGCGTAGCGGTTTTATTCGGATAATACCCAAAAGCGGCGATAAGCCCCCCGAAGACCCAAAATCTTATCGACCAATAACATTGTTACCATCTTTAGGTAAAATGCTTGAACGTCTGATTGTACCTCGACTGGAGCCGGGCGGTCCAAAATTTCATGACAAACAGTTCGGTTTTTCTATAGGAAAATCTACTATAGACGCAGCAATATCAGTTAGAAGGACGGTTAGCAAATCGGTGCATAAATATGTTTTAGGCATCTTTCTGGATATCTCTGGTGCCTTCGATAATGCTTGGTGGCCAATGATACTACTCAAGTTAAAGATCCGAGGTTGCCCTAAAAATATATATTCACTTATATATTCATATTTTTCCTTAGGCATAACCAAGTTAAAACTTGGTCACCATGAAGTGTCGAAGGCACTGACGATGGGTTGTCCTCAAGGCTCTGTACTCGGACCGTATTTGTGGAATTTAGGCTTCGACGACTTTTTTGCTCTACCTCTTCCCCAAGGATGTACGTTAACGGGCTATGCCGACGACGGACTCTTACTTATACAGTCAAATAGTAGGTCGGGACTAGAAAGTTTAGCCAGCACGTGCTTAAGCTTGATTTCCACCTGGGGTGAGAGAAATCGTCTAGCGTTTGCCCCACAAAAAACATACCAATTACTTTTAAAGGGCATTCTAAAAACACCGCCGCGAATAAAATTTAACAACGTTTTCGTTAAAAGAAAAGAATCGGTTTGCTACCTTGGGCTAGTTTTAGAACGAAATTTTTCATTTTTGGAGCATATTAAAAACGTGGGCGAAAAGTCTAAACGAAACTTTTATGCCTTGACAAGGATATCGACTTCGACGTGGGGTCTATCATTTAGCACATTAAAAGTCATCTACGGAGCTACTTACTTGGGATGTATATGTTATGGATCACCTGTATGGGCTGATAGGGCTACTATCGGTGCCGTGCGAAGAAAAATGCTCCAAAGCCAACGCCTGGCGTTGATATTCTTGTGTAAGGCGTATAGAACAGTTAGTACCGAAGCTTTACCTGTCCTTGCGGGTGTACTTCCAGTCGATCTGGAGGTACAGCGTCGCGCCGCTATGTATTACTCAACGAAAGAAAATATAGACAAAAGTTTTGTAACGTCGCGGGAGCTATTAAGAATCGATCGACTATTCAAATCGTGCTCCGAAAATTATAACGATCTACTAAACGAATGGCAATGGCGATGGGATAATTCTACTAAGGGACGGCATCTATATCAGTACTTTCCGTCGGTTCGCGATCGCCTAACAAAAACTTGGCTAGAAGTTGATCATTGTGTTTCCCAATTTCTTACGGGTCATGGCAACTTTAAGTTCAAACTGTTTTCATTTAGGTTGGTTGATTCGCCTGCGTGTCCATGCTCTACACTAAACTGTCGGTACGAACAATCCGCACATCATATTCTTTGGGAGTGTAGTCTCTGGCAACATGAGCGTAACATTATGTTAGACAGTATGCAAATAACATCTGGAGTTGTATACTATATGGATCTTGTGGAGACTAGAAAGAATTTCCGTGCTTTCCGGCGATTTTGCCATACCTATTATTGGAATCAAGTGTAACAGCTCGCGTGATAGGACCCACTTAAAGACATCCGTGGTGCTTTACATCTGGCTTCTCCAGTTGTAACTGTCTTTACACTTGAGGTTAATACCTCCTCAATTCATTATTTTGTCTCCCGCTTTGCTATGGAGGGAAGTGGACAATTAATATTTCCAACTCCTCCCTAACCTTCTATCTGATTAATTTCGTTGCGGGACAAAGACATTTAGGCATTCCCAGAGACTCGCCGAGCTTCACTGCTCGGTGTCAACAAAATGCGTGCCACTGTTGATCCTGGTTCACAGGAGTTACAGTGGCGGGTGTGTGGGCGGGATAGTCTAACGTACGCACGAACGTACATTCACACATATACACCCAGAGAGAGACTAAGGGATCAAACAAACAAACAAACAATCAAACTCTACAGCTTTATTATATTAGTATAGATAATATTCGTTACACGTCACCTTTTTAAATTTAATTTTTGTATTTGTTTATAATGTTTGTTTGTTTAAGCATATCTCTCGCCTCATGGCTAGCGCCACGATTATCCATTTTGAGAAGCAACATTGTAGTGTTGCTTCTCAATGTATTCTTTTACTGTTCCCATAATAAACGTGTTTTCTTTCTATCTACATGGAACAGCTTTTTGTTTTTTTTTTACAGTAAAAAAATAATAATTTATATGCAAGCATACGTTATATAGAAATAAATGACCCTTAATTTTATATAGAATTTATATACAAAAATTATATTTTCACGTTCCATATCTTTTCATAACAGCATGATCATAATTCATTGCATTATTTTCATCATTGCAAAACCGGCCCGTTCATACCAATCAAATAACGTACAAGAGCGATGAAGCAAAGAGTTTGCTATTCATTGTCCAGTGATCCGAGTGCGCCCCTGGCCGACATCTTTCGGCATCTGTCCGGTCGGAGGCTGCGATCTCAAGATAGCCAGGTCAGTGTCCCCACGCACACAGACGTGACAGACAGCCTGTAGAAACTGGAGCGGCCGGCGTTATGTGATAGTAATTATAAATTGTGATGCCTTCGAACTTTCAAACTTTTACTGCAAGCGACGGGAAAGGCGGAGCGGTGAGACCGATAAGGGATTTCGCGCGAAATGTATACAACATTTAATGAAATGTTGTGTAAATGGAAATGAAAACGTATTAATTTATTGAGTTAATGATGCTTATATTTAATGGATTATAAATTTTCCATTAGATTGAATCTTTTAAAGTACAGCACTTTAAAGATATTTTTTCTTTCACTTAGCGTTGCATCAGCCTAGCTGGTGGTAAATTACACCTTCCTATTTAATATTTCCTAATATTATTCCTGTATCTATCATTTTCTGTGACACTTATATATTTTAATACGCCACGAGCCAGTGCTTATAAAGGTGAATACACACCGACCTGCGCCGTACGAGCTGCACGTGCTGCAGTCATCTAATTTTTTAACTACATAGTCATTAAATGCAGCCTTACACACATAATATCATCGCGACATGATATCTATCGTCAGCAGTCATCACTCCATAGTTGATGACTGCGGCGCGTACGTCTAGTACGGCGCGGATGGGTGTACGTTCACCCTAATCAAAATTATCATTCATGCATTTCAAAATATCAAATGTAGATTTGTACGTGAAACTATACAGGTATATATGAACTTATATTAATATTGGTCACGAGGTGGACCACGAAGGCTCAAAAGTCTTCGAAACATCGGGATCAAAATTAGTAAAAAACCTCGATAAAATCCGTTTAAATTAGTTTTATTTCAGTAAGTTATATTCGCACACAAGAAATCATTAACGCATTCTCATTTTAAATTCAAATCAAAATAAGTCAATTGTGTCCTTTTTGCAAGCTGTCCGCGTCGGTAGCGCTTGTATAATTACAAACAATTCAAGAGCGGATGCCTGCAGATACGAAGTAATGCCTTGCCTCATGCCTCACCTCTGCCTCAGCTGCGCTGCCTTGCGTCATGCCTCTGTGTGGCATTTCATTAATAATGGGCCCTGGCTCGGCCGACGTCCACCGATCTATCTAATTATTCTTTAAATTTTCATTGCCACTGTTACTGTTTCTTAGGGACTGGTTTCATTGATGTTTTGCTTTGAATATGCTTATTATCGTTACTACATATGTTTTGGATTTAATAATAACGATAAATATGCTAATATGAACAGAAGAATTATTTTTATATTACTATAAATATTATTTATTGATTGCGCCCGCCCCTGTAAAAATATTTTTTGGTATAAAAAGGAAGTTTTTATAGTTTATACGTTTACTGAAGGTTTGCTTATTATAAAACTGTATCAATATCCCTTTTGACGCTTTATATGATACGCGATCAAATTAACAGACAGCATAAATGGGCCGGCTTGACCTGGTCATTACCACTCTCTCACAGAAATCCGACGTAAAGTAGCGGCTTGCTGCTGCATTTCGTATGGTGAGTAAGATATCCGGAGGTCTAAATCCCCCAATCCTAATGCCTTTATTATTACTTTCCTTTAAGGTCGGCAAGCACCCATGATTCTTCTGGTATTGTGGACGTACATGGGCAGTGGAAATCACTTACAATCAGTGACCCACTTGCTTGTTTGCTGGTTTTATTAAAAAAAACATATAGATGGACAGCTAAACTCTACTCAACTCTTTTACTATAGTGGTAAACGCATAATTGAGTAGGTTCCTGTGGTAGTGAAGCGGTGCAGGAGAAGTGATAATGAATGAGATATAATTATATTATTTTTACAATTAACATAAACTAAATCACACTTTATTACGAAAAAAAAAACACAAAATAAAAAACAGGTTATACTTTTTCATTAATTAAGATCGGGCGCAGCTATCTAAGTACTGACGTCTCATTCGATACCAAGTTAATACTTTAAATATAAACGCAAATCGATCTTAGGGATAAATGTTAAGCAGAAAAAACGAGTTTGATATGTTTATGCATCGTGTCAAAGAGGATTATGTAATTCGAATGTATTTTGTGATTTAAACTGTAAACGATTATGTGTAAAATACATGTTTGTTTGTAAATCTTTTTTTCTGTACGAAAAAATGATATCGTCATTGGTTGATTTGAATATAACTGCCCAGTACAATCTAAATATTCTATAAGCGAAGTTTTGGCTTTGCCTCAGTTGCAGTTAGGATCGTAATTTTTTCAAACTTGACAAAAGAAATAAATCTTGTATTTAAATATTTATCAACACTTCAATACATACGTAACAATAACACAAACTGTACAGGTCGGCCATATTTAAATCTTTGCATATCATTGTGGCTAATACAGCTTTAAGTACGGTGTGGCAAAAAACCAATTGACCACTGGCCATCGTAGGCACACGTCCCTGCTGCGACAAAAACTAACTGACAGATATGACTAACGCTACGCTACGGTTACCATGATTTTTTAAGACTACAGAACAAAATAATAAATCGGGGCGTAGAGTTGTCAATAATTATTAATTAAGATAAAAAAATAATTTAAATTAAGAAAATAGGAAAAAAGATAAAATTTTAGACTGCATCCCCGCACCGATACAAATGTGTGTGTGATCCACAAATATTTGTTTCGGTGTCTGAGTGTTGTGAGAACGAAAGTATCTCGTAGTTCCTGATACCCACGACACAAGACTTGGATCTTACTATGGGGTCATGATTATGTGTGTGACTGGTGTTAAAAAAACTCAAATCATAAAGTCATGGTAACCCTACATATAAAACTAATCTTATTTTTTGCCCACACTTCACCTTTGGGCGACACGGGCGAGGTCGCAAATGGCATAACTCAATAACAGGTGATAAAAAAAAACAATTTACTTCCGTTGCTGTCGACGCGTTTAGCCCGTGACTGACCAAACCCGTTTGTAATTGTTTTTCTACGTACACCGACGGTCGTAATTATATCAATCTGTCGTGTATTTGGAAATGTAGTTAGAGGTATTTAATTTAACAAAGTTGTTTTTTGTCATCGTTTCCTTATTACAGGCAGTATTCGATAATAAACTGGCTTTTACTCACGGCTCCTCTGGAGTGGATTTCCGTAATATTTCCGGGATTAGAAGTACCCTATGTTAATCTCTGCTCCTTATTTAATGAAATAATGTCTTTCTGTTATGCAGCGTGGGAGGTTAACAAATAACCAATACACTTACTAACTTATAATATTAGTGTTTCTATATAATGAAGGAAAACCATTTAAGAATTAACTCTCTCGTAACTTCTTTCAAGGTCTGATAGAAATTGAGAAAGCTGGTAGAGTAAGAAAGATGGCTAGAAAGTCATATAAATAGCAACAACTTTTAGCCCTTTGTTATATTAACGAGAACGTACTTCAGGCTGGCATAATTCTGGTGTGACGCAATGCTCTCTTGATAGCAAGCAAGCCGCTACTTTACTCCGGTTTTCTATGAGATAGTGGTAGCGACCCGGTCAAACTGGCCCATTGATGCCCTAGACAAAACTGTTTACAGCGTGGCTATTCCATTCATAAAAATATGTGCCTCTTAATTAAGGTTCCGATTTGGTGACAATTAAAAAAATAGACGTCGTCGTAGCTACCAATCAATACGACATAAGCATTTATCTATAGTATCAAATCGGATATCCTTAACACGATAATTAGATCAACAAATAAAATCAACCCATGAACCCATGAAGGATGTGATAATTACTGCGAATTTCGTTCAAACGGGACATAAATTGCCATGATTACAAGTTAAAACGGATTTCCTATTACATAACAAGTTATTGTATCAACACAGTTTACAAGGCGTAGGTACAATAATTTGCACCGTTCTGAAATCGCAAACATTTTGAATTTCAAATCGAAGTATTTATACGCGGCCCGATCGTTATCTAACTTCGCTAGGAAACTGCGAAGGCGCCTGTCCCATTAAATACCAGCTGTGTACTTTGTGAAAAATTATATATTCATAACAAAGACTTCAATGTATACTGGGATGGGGTGTATAGAAGTAAAATGCATGATTCTGGTGATCACCGATAATCACTGTTTGTCTGTGGTGGCTGGTTTTTTTGGACTGCACTGCGCTTACCATTAGGTGTAGTACAGTAACTTTATCATGCTAGGATAAAAAAAATTGTGTCACATAATGTGAACTTTGACAGCTGACATACAGAGAGCGGGACAGGGCTTCTATTTAAGAGTAAGCGAGATGTCAATATTGAATTACGTTCGATTCATAGTTATGTTTTGGGCTGGAAACAAAAATTATGCAATATCACAACAATTTATATTTTAGTTCCTCCGATTGTAACTTTTAGTTTTAAGTTTCTTTCGCTGTCCTACAGTTGTGTACAAAACATTTATGATGTATAAAATATAATGATATCTTACGTTTACGCGAATTTACTCATTGAAATAAAACTAATTTAAACAGATTTTATCGCGGTTTTTTATTTTAATTTTGGTCCCGATGTTTCGAAAGCTTTTCAGCCTTCGTGGTCACGGGGTGGACTCTCAGTCCATTTAAAATAAAAAACTGCGATAAAATCTGTTTAAATTAGTTTTATTTCGATGTGCAAAATAGCATAAATAAATTTATACATTTTGTGCGTTTTAGCTCCTTACCGTTTCTTCCTTTCTAAGGGCCTTTGTAAGAAAGAGTTCTTTAAAGAACGTTGAATTCTATAAAATTGCAAGCATTTTAGGATCTTATATCAAATGTATTTTTGTTTCAAAATTGTATTTCAAGTGTTGTCACTGTTAATCAGGCGAAAGACTTGTTCATCCCGTCATCAAAACCAAAAAAAACTATAGCGATTTTCGTGTGGCTCTGAACTACATCTCAATCCGTGCGACTATACCTTTACCGAGTGACTCTCCTGTGAAATTTAACGTGATCCTATCATAATTCAGCACTTGATTCCACAATAGCCAATCCTGTATATTAGATAAAGGTCCCGGGGAACGAACGCAGACTAATGCCCGATGCAGAATCAACGCTGTAAATTTACATCGTCAATTCCACGCCTGCCATTGGTGGGATTTTCTGGGTCATAACTTATCTACGGTTTTTAGAATACAATGTACTCGACGCGTTAAATATTGCTCATAGAATAGTGACAATTATTATAGAGGTTAGAATAAGTTATAGGAAACTTGTTGATGTAATGTATTATATTATAGTTAATTTCCCGTTGTTAACTTTGTAAAAGGTTATAAGAGACGCTGTAATGTATAAGACAGATATAAAATGATATTTGTTTTAAGTTGCCTAATTTTCATCGAACTGCTCGTCTCGTCACTCAAGCGCATAAAAATAAAGTGAAAAAAAAAATAGAATACGGTAAGTACGTCAGCATATATGCACATCACCGTCATCACACGTCCTTATTTCCGAAATTCCTGAAGAGCGTAATTTTAATAGAAATCTAATTAAATTACATCAAAGAATGAAACTATTTCATTAATGCTTTAAAAAATCTAGTTTTAAATAAATAACAGACTTTTATCTGTTACTTAAACAGACTGCATATTGGAAGTTACCTTTCTATCTAAGCGAAACACACGTGTTTCAAGAACCAAATGTAGATCCAATCTACGTCTTTAATAGCGTAATTAAGTAGCAATACCAAATATTAAACCGTAATGTACTACAACTATCCATAAAACTGGCCATTATTACCAGATCCTAACACCGACTCCAATAAAATTACGCATACATGGACACTGATATTTTACTAAGTTACGAATATATATGTAAACAGCCAGTAAATATGATCCTCATCTCTTCATTCCGCCACATATAAGAAAATAGCAAAATATATAAAATAGATTTTCATAAACGTCCTTGTAATGCGCCGTTTAAATATAAAGTAGTTCGGAAAGCAACCTCTGTGGTATGAAACCGATATCTTTCCGCAACTGTGTTTTTGATTACTCTGCACGGTGTCGCTTGCCGCCTACGCGTGGCGAGGGCCGCGGCGTAAATATGGCGCGCGGAATTAGATCTACCCGCAGTTATTTATCGCCCGTGCGCTGGAGAAATCGAAGCGGTGTCACTTCCTGGTCGGACGTCGTTGCGTACGCACGTGTTAGGTGCGTCGCATACTGCATTGCAGTTGAATTCTAGTGAGTTCAATGAAAATCTTTAAGGATTTTTAAAAGTCAGATTAAAGTAGGTTATCTTTTTTACTATCTGGGGTTTTCCCGGTTTAAAGGGTCTGCCTTTCTAAATCATGACTTGACAGGGAATTTGGTATTATTTGGGGTGACATGCCTTCTGAACCCTACAACCTGCAATGGGAATCAAATTTAACCATAATCAGAAGAGAGTATGTAACACGTGCAGATGAGATTGAGTTTGAGTATACAATGTTGGTGGCCCAATATACTCTAATTAAATTGTTTTTATTACAAACTATTCTTTTTTTTTTTTTTATTGCCTTGATAGGCAGACGAGCAGGCGGTCCGCCTGATGGTAAGCGGTCACCGCCGCTCATGGACATCGGCAATGCCAGGGGCACAGCCAAGCCGCTGCCTACCGTTACCTATTCAAAAAATATAGATTTTTCCATCCATTCCATCATGATTTTTCCCCAAAAAAATATAATGGCTACGATACACGATATGAATGAGTTTATTTAAATTTCACTCAGTACACTTAACACTGTTAACACGTGATTCTAAAATAGCAACGCAATAAATCAAGTTGAACATTATACCACAGCCTTACAATGTAAAGATATTTTGTACTTACACCGGTGGTTTTCTGACCAACCCAATGAACCTTGTATAACCATTGAATATCCACGTGGGCGTAATCGCGTAATAGAGAAATAGTTTGCCTATGGCTACTAAGTAGATTTGCCAGGTGAAACGGTCAATGGTTTCTATATATAACATAAATGACATGCGATCATTGAAGTTAACAGCATGTAAGTTGTATTGGATATTGATAGCAACCTCTATAAGCGATAAAAATAGATAAATTGTGACACAAGAGGTCGCGGGTTGATCCCCGTGCGATACAAATGTTTGTGTGATTCTCAAGTAATTGATTCTATTCTGGGTATTGTGAAACCCAAAGTCTCTCGTAGTTCTCACGAGACAAGACTCGTATCTTAGTGTGGGGACAGGACTATGTAATTGTAAAGGCATCATGTAAACAGTTTTGTCCATAGCTTGAATGGGTTGATTTGACGAGGATAGTTCCACTGTCAAGCAGTAACTGTTATAAAACAACTAAAGCCATTTTTTTTACCGATCACGGCAAAACGACGGCGCTACACCTGATGAAAAGCGTAATGCAGTCCAAAAAACTAGCGACCACTAATTACTTTTTGGATTAAAAAAAAATAAGGAATTAACCTACTTAAATAGATTTTAGCAAAATAAAATCAATATCTCAATTTTAATTTGATGTGGGTGATTTTAATTTGTTTGATTTGATGTTATTGTGTATTTGCAGCTTTAATGGTATATTTTTTCCATTTATTTAACGTATTCAAAAAGATACACTAAAGATGGTTAAAAAACAGAATTTCTAAACCACCAACCAATCAACTCCCGCATATGCTGTACGCTAAACTCTATCTAAGGGGCTTAACAATGTATCATTTGATCCCATAAAACTATATCACGAGTGATAGCGATCGCCGATCGCATTTCGGTACCGAATCACTGTTTATTGTTTATGCATACATTTGTGCGGGTGAATGTGCGTTACGCAATGCATAACAATCTGTAGCAGCTCTCGATTGTGATCATGTTTGGCAACTGTAGTTCATCTGCGGTTTGGATGACGTCTTTTTAGGGTTCCATATGCTAGAGGTCCCAAGGAAACCCTATTGGTTAACCTACATCGTCTGTTTGTCCGTCGATCTGCATCTCTTTCCTGTCTTTAAAGATTCTCTATCTTTCGAACCTTAATATGTTCGTTTCAGGCAGGCATGATCTTGTCGATTTACGATGGACTCATCGTCTGTCGTTGAGCGACACTATTCTTGGATTGCGGTACACTTACCATCAGTTACCGTAGTCACTTTGCCGGGCCAGGATGAAAAAATGTGACTCACTTCCTCATATGTCTATGTTAAAAAAAAAAAACTAACCTCAACCTACTTTTTTTAAAGTATAATTAAATCGAATTGATTTAAAACACTACCTCAAATCAATTTAGATACAATTTAGATAATAATCAATCGGCACATTGTCCAGTGCGGAAACAAGTGACCGGTGACTTTTACGCGCTGACATTTACTTTGACATTTGACATTACATCGCCATCACTCTAATTATTTTGTAGGTGTGGACTGTCAATGCTCCGGTGCTACCATTTGTGTCGATAAGATTTATACAGAAGTCGATGATTGATCGAGTAGAGATCCCGTTTGAAGGGTATTGATTTTTAATGGTAGCCTTCGCCTTTACATTTAGTGCGTTGTCTTTGTTTTTAATCCATTCTTTCAATAATATTTTAATGCTCATAGAATATTTTGTAGGGTAATCGTAGTTTTAACCAGGAAACCATAGTTATTATATTATAGTTGTACAAGAGTAAGAAAAAAAAGACTGTTCTCGCGGGCGGCGTCGCGAGCAAAAGCTAGTAAACCTATAAAGTAAAGTAAAAAGATATACTGCTAGCGAATAAATGTTCTTTATTATCCATATTCTACAGTTATTACGAAAAATCAAACTAACATTCAGGCATCGTATTCAAATAATTTCTCAGGAAAATATTTCGTGTTTGATGTCAACTTATTTTTTTACATTTTTATAATAACATTTTCAATTTCCATTATTTTTTGTTTCTAGAACCGGTAGTAGTGGTTTATGGTGGATAGAGTTGAAACCGGTTCCGAGAATCGAGATTAATACATTACTTTGTGAATGTCGCGTGGTTTTTTCACTGTAATTAATGCTCTTCCTTTGTTTTTTTATTTGACATTTGGTGAACTGGAAATATAATTATGCAAAATTGCTTCCTTATTATGAGGGTGGATGTTGGTTACGTAATGACGAAGTTCGATAAATATATCAAATTATGTTATTAATTTTTATATATCATAGATAAAATTCCTTAAATTTATTATCAATTTATTTTGACTTTAAATTGTCATAAATGTTTTATCATAGACAATTATTCTTTACGCTTCACAAATTAGATGGTTGTACAATTTATTATGGATAATTCGACTCAAATTTGGGGGCAGTGCTCTCTCTGTGTGACAACGGCTTAATAAGTACAGAATAACGCCTGACATATTACAGTCACGTAACAATTAATTACTACATATTTACAACCCCACGGATATTACAACATATTTCAATTTTCAGCTAAATGTGATCAAAAAGCAATGTATAGTGTTCGATATACCTAAGTATTCCAAAATAGTTCCAAATTCATTTGCATTGCTCGGACGTATTTTTTTTTCTTTTTTAGCATATTCCGGCGAACGAGCATGTAGGTCACTTGATGGTAAGTGATCTCCATGTACGCTGACAATATCAAAACGAACCTTAAATATAACCACAACTTTCTATAACACGTTATACAACAGGATGTGTATATTAAATAACCGTTCATATTTTATATAAATTATTATCTAAAAAAATTACAATCGCTCAACAAAAAAAAATGGCATGACCAAAGCAATATCCCAAGATTTTCAGTTGTTCTTAACTCTTCCTTTGACCTGCCTATATCCCACTCGCAGTGAGATAGGCGCATCATGCTTGTTACCGAAATATTTGGCTTGAAGTTTTTACGACCGGCCGCCTGTCTCACGACAACCTCTCCGAGTAATCCTTAACTCAACTATTTTTTGCAACAGTCACACACATAGTCCTGACCCCATAGTAGGTTAACCTGTATCATGGGTATCAGGAACTACGAGGGACTTGCGGTCCCGTAACACCGAGACCCGAAACAATTATTGACATTCTATAATCAAACAACCGCCCAACTAGAAAAAGGCGTATTCTCATAACAATTTTAAATATATTATCTCGGGTGCAGAGTTCTAGGTTATGTTACGTAAGTAATGTGCTGACCGGAGTCCGGGGGCACCTTGTGCGAAGTGCGCGTGGGCGTGCCTCGGCCGACACTACGGGACTTTACACTGAACATTGCTGGGATGCTTTAGGAAATAAATTGAGTTATCTATCGATTTATTTCAATGGATTTATATGTGCTAACTAATTTATAAATTCCTAGATCACCTGCGCTGAGCCTAAAAAAAGTGAACTTTCATAGCACATTTTTATAATAAACTATTTTTTCCTCGCGGCTCCGCCCGCGTGATCTGCTTTTTCCGGAATAAAAAGCCTATTTTATTCAGTGATAATGTAGCTTTCTCACGGCAAAATAATTTTTGAAATCGGTCCGGTAGTTTTTAAGTTTATTCGTTACATACAAAAATACAAATCTTTCCTCTTTATAATATTAGTGTAGATGTAGAAGAGATAAACAATAAGAAACTTCATGCAATATATTTTTTCGCGGGCACAAATGACTACATACCCCAGGGAAGGTGGGATAGTTATGTTTTACTCAGCAGTCTTAAGGACCCAGCATTTATTTATTAACTTTTAGGTATGTATACTATGTGCATACATTTTAAAATGTAATCCCAGATAAACATAAGGTCATTATGGCTGACATATGGGCCCATTACACATATACACGGGATTTACCTGGTAGGTACTTATATATAAAAAAACAGCACTGTATCTATTGAAATAAAATCCATTTCAACGCATGTTATCGCGGTTTTAGCTTTCGAAACTTCGGGACCGAAATAAAAATAAAAAATCGCGAATAAATCCGTTTAAATTAGTTTTATTTCAGTGAGCAACATTCGCGTAAACGTAAGAAATCATTAAGCACTATATCCGTTTAAATGGGGCCTTATATTCTCGCTAAGTCGTAAGCAGAAATCGCCATGTAAATGGGGTTTTTCATACTAGTACTGGTGTTTGTCATTATATTTCGCTACTAAATAAACATTTTATACATAATAAGACCATAGTTATTTTGACCACGTCGCGCAACGGACGAGTAGCCAGCTATGAAGCGAGGGGCCGTGGGTTCGATTCCCGCACCGAGACAAATGAGTGTGATTCACTAATGTTGGTTTCGGGTTTGAGTTGTGTGGGACTGCAAGTCCCTCGTCGTTCCTGATACCCATGACACAAGACTTGTATCTTACTGTGGGGTCAGGATTATGTATGTGACTGTTAGGTGTTTGTTGATTACTTATTTATTTTAACGACTGTTACTCATACTGTTATATATTTAACATTGACATAAAATTTCAAAACTTGGTAAATTTTCTCATATATTTATCAAAAAACTACATCCTTTATACAACCGGCTTCCGTATATTAAGGTAGTGTTCGAAACTCACGTCCTATACATTGTGAGAACTTTAATTGCACAATATCGAGTATTGGTGTACATGTAGGTATCAATTTTAATGCGACAGTATGGCGTGATTTCGCTTATTTGGAGCAAAACTGGAGGTGAAAGGAACTATCGTACCTTTACTTTCGTCTTGTCTCCGTTTATTATGAAAGTCCAACACTCCAATCATGTTGAAATGTATCAAATTCAGACGTTTATGCAAATAAATTAGTTGCCCCGGGCCAGTATTAAATGCAGGGTCAATTAACAAAGCATTGACGTTAAATTTTATTTTTTCTGTAGCCGAGGCCGACGGAAGTAGGAAGGCGGACCCTGGACCCCTATTCTATAACTCGAAACTCTCTCGAAACGAAGCAACAAAGTTCAGAAAATATACAGGTTAAACTGTCGTACTGCGCGTGTTTGTATATAACACATCCTACTATAACCCAGTCATACGGATGTGTCGGTTATATAATAAACTTTATGCAAAAGACAACTCAATTGATATCATGAACAGCAGGATCGGGCCTTTTTTGCGTAGTGTCCTAAAATACCTAAGTAGCGTGTAAATTTTTATTTTTCTTTCTTTTTTAGTGATACACTGCCGCATTGTGTTTTTATAAGGGCATATACCTAGGAAGACGATCTAGAGCATTAAGTTTTTAGTATTTAAGTATTCATAATTGTAATTGATTGTTTTCTGTTTTATGCCTTTTATCTAATAAAAATAAAAAAAATAAGGTATAGAATATCCATTACGATAATAATATTTTTGACATAAAACACCTACCATTAAAATTCATTTGTAAGTAAAATGTTTTCCTATTTACTGTTGTTTCCTAGAATTTTTTTTGTTTATGTGATAAAAAAATATTATAAAATACATAAAATCACAACATGACACGTTGCAATAATAATACATATTCCCTTTTAAAAATATTTGCGGACTGCTTTATTATTTAGTCACAGTATTTTATATTAGAAATAATATTATTGTTAAGGATATTCTATGTTACTTTAGGTCTACGTTTTCGAACTTACAGTGATTATAATGATATAGTAGGTAAATATAATATTTTTAAAGAGGAATATGTTTTATGAATGCAAAATGTTATGCTGGAAAATTATGTATTTTTTATCACTTAAGCAATTCTAGGAAACAACAATAAATAGGCAAAATTAATCATTTTTCATCTACGTTTTTACTTACAAATTAATCTTTTTATTAGTAATTTATATCAAAAATAATAATAATGTGGTGGCTATTCTATACTTACTCTACTCTATGTATGTTCCGAACTTCGTTACTTCATATCGGATTACAGAATAGGGGCCCAGATAGTAAAGCTGAGAACAAAATCTAGTTGAAAATATAAAATTCCACTCACATCCAGACGCATTCACAACTGGTTAGAGAAGTGTATTTAGATTAAAGGGACAATTGGAATTTAAAAGCGACAAGTCATACCAAACAATGGACCGTAGGCGAACTGGATGGTGGGCCTGTATGTTTACCAATACCTATAGTTATTAGCTATAAGAAATATGGTATAAAAAGTACAAAGTGGATGTTAATGTAAGAGATATCGGATTTTTGGATGAATTATGTCACTTTTCCACCATTTATGTCTCACTGGCGACGGGTAGCGAGGAACAATTGGACCTACTTACACAAACAGAACCAACCCACAGCAAGTTCAAATGAAGATACTGATTTTGTTTTGCTAAATTCATTAATTTAAATTAATTTTAACACTGTATTTTTTTGCAAAATCCTACGTGGAATATATATCAAGCCCGATTTTCCAAAAAAACTACTTATAATATTCAAAATAGGTGAGCGAAATTTTAATATATTTCAATTTTAATATGTGTTTGATCGTGTCATAGTACTTACCATTGCTAACCCCAAAGTAACCTTCCTAGAAGCCCACACTAACATTTACGACGCATTGTAATACGAAAATAAATTAATCTCTAATTGGACGATACTATCTGACACATCGTAACCACCAAATGTCATCCTGGCATAAAAATGTCACAGTCAAGTGACATTTCGTATCTAATCCGAGAACAGAAAGTTGGATTGGACACCCGACCGTTTTAAAGTCCGGCCTTGCCAAGATTCGAGATAACTGCCTATTGTCGATACACCAAACTTATTATGCGCGTCTGTTTATTGTCATTAATTTATTGTGTGTATAGTTTTAATATATCATACATTTGATATTGACATGTTATTTGATTAATTTCACAGTTGAAAAAATGGAAATTGATATTCTATATCAATAGAGCGATATATATTGTATTCTTTGAAAAAGATGATATTAAAAGACAATGCTTCAAACATAAATGATTAATGTAATAAAAATAGTTTAATGACATTGCAGAATAAAAAAATATTACTAATTTACTATCATCATAGTCACAGACACATGATATGTTCTAAAATAGTGTATTTAAACTTAACATAAAAAAATAGATGAACTTGAACAGAAATCTAGTTTTAAAGAAACTTTTCAAGAAATGACACGTTCAGAAAGACATAGCAGCTCTTCTTTCAAACATTATTAAGGCTTACGCCTATAATAAATCAAAGTTGAACGACCTCGATCGCGGTTGTCACCGCTCGATCATTGCGCGCGCATTGTTGCGTTGAGCAAATACGTTAAGAGCATGCTGCCTAAAATATTTCGTGCGTTAGCTCCGCCCATCCACCCCGCTACCCTCTGCACTTGTACGCAACGCGTCGTTTCGCGCGTCGCTTGACGTTATAGTAGTGGGCATAAATACACGGAGACTTCTGTACATAAATATTTTTTTAATAATATATTTTGTTTTGAAAGACAAATGTTTTGTTGATATAATATAACAAAATTGTATCAGAGCTGTGTCTGTACATTTGATATGTTTAAAAAGTAATGATAAACATATTCGATTATAGAAATATATATTTTTAATTATCTTGTCTGTATGTTTGTGCGTGTATTGTACACGAAAACCCACTGAATGGAAATATGAACAGGATTATCGCAGTTTGTATGCATATTTCCAAACTTAGAATCTTTGATGCTTTTTTCACATTTTTTAACCAATGGAAAAACAGAGGAGGTATATATATATATACAGACGAATTGCGAACATACATTTACATTACATTTTGAGTGGTAGAGCCACGCTGAAGACAGTTTTGTCTACAGCATGAATGGGCTGGCTCGACCGGGTCGTTACCACTGTCTCACAGAAAACCGACGTAAAGTAGGGGCTTGCTGCTGCGTTTCGTACGGTGAGTGAGATATCCGGAAGCCCAAATCCCCTCCCCTTCCCTATCCCTAATTATCCCTTACCTTTCAGGTCGGCAACGCGCCCATGATTCATTCTTCTGGTGGTGGGCGTACTTGGGCGGTGGAGATCACTTACCATTAGGTGACACACTTGATCGTTTGCCGGCCTATGCTATAAAAAAAAGTACAATATATTTGTTTATTATATGTTCACGCATAATGCCGCTAAATGTAGACTGGTTACAAAAACATACTCTAGTAGTTTCATGAAAGAAATTAATGTTATTTGCGCCTTTTGAGTGTTTTTTCTTTTTTTCTTCTTCAAAATTTAAATGAAATATATTTTCGTTTGAACAAATGTGTTGGTGCTATTTTAAAGAAAATTCATTTATTTTTTGTTTTATATACACATGGTCCGGGTTCCCTGGGCCAGCTGATCCACTTGATTACTATCAAGCTAATTTTCCGTGAGTAGCTTCGTTTCGATGAGACGCCCAACAATTCCCTATGCGAAAATTCTCTATTGTGGTAGCTAACAGAGGTAGCAAGGATAGAATATTTCGATTTGATGATACTCAATTTTTTTTTATTTTATTTGTAGGACAATATGACTGTTAAATTATATAAATATGAACTAAGTAAAAACAAAAAAATCAGCTGGTTAGTAATAATTTTTTATGACCTCGTTTGCGATACCTATTGGAAGCCCCTCCTTCCAATAGGTATGATTACTAACCAGCTGATTTTTTTGTTTTTACTTAGTTAATATTTATATAATTTAACAGTCATATTGTCCTACAAATAAAATTATAAATTTTTAGGTATCATCAAATCGAAATATTCTATCCTTGCTACGTCTGTTAGCTATCACAATAGAGAATTTTCGCATAGGGAATTATTGGGCGTCTCATCGAAACGAAGCTACTCACGGAAAATTAGCTTGATAGTAATCAAGTGGAAAAATGGCCCAGGGAACCCAGACCATGTGTATATAAAACAAAAAATAAATGAATTTTCTTTAAAATAGACTATAGTTTAATTTTCTTTTGTTTTTCAAAAAATGACTGTACGTCGATGATACGTCTACCCATTAGAACGTGTATTCAAAAGGAAATAACGAAAAGTGCAAAAAAGAAGGAATAAATACTGTGTATTTATTTATTAGGATGATACTCATGTGTCTATAGAATGGTTTAAGGTCGAAATAAAACAACAAAATCTTACATCTTCACCTTATATTTTGTACCTCGTAAGGATTTTTTCATGATCAACATCAATCTGAAAGACATCATAATAATATACATTTTGTTATATAAAAAAAAAATATCGTAAATTAAACAACATAACAGTACGTTCCATACAATGTCAGTTGCATCAAGTAAGGGCTATATATTGTCATATTTGCTTTCATGGAACAAATATTATGAGAAATGTTCTCTTTGACATCGTATGGGAGGTTTGTCCCCGAGAGTTGATGGTGGCGAAATATATGCACGATGAATAGCTGTTATGTTTTCAGTGTTCTCGCTAGATTCAAGGTTTATCAAGTTTAGTCTGCAAAAACATCATCAACAATCATCATCATATAATCAAATCATATTTTTTAACATCACTAGAATTTAGAGCTCAGGATCATCATCATTTTCATCCTTACCCATTTATGTAATCAATTGAGGAATTGGCTATTGGTAGGATATTTCTAACCGCTCGGATAGCGACAACCATACACACGGTGTAAGAACCCGTCATAATGATCCCACACACCTTGTGTGGATCGCATTCCAGGATCAGCCAGTGTATAATTGGTTCTCCCGAGGAGTTTGCGACATGACTCGATGGTTGGTTGAGACGGGTATAGGGATACATCCTTGTATCCCTGTGCCTTCATCAGCCATCCGCCTATCCTGTCGCAGGCTCTTCGATTTGCCTCTTTCCTCTTCCAGAGTGTGAAGAAGCATTATTTTAGGCCGGCATGATTCTAGTGACAACCGATAATCTCGTTGTTCATCGATGGTCGCTGGAGTTTTTGGTCTACACTGCGCTTACCATCAGGTATAGCGCAGTCATTTTGCCGTGCTAGGACAAAAAGTAGGTAAGCTGATGGTAAGTGATCTCCACTCATTGGTGATTTATGTAAATAGATTAAATAATAATGTAACAATGATTTAGGTAATTATGTAAATAAATCATCAATGAGTGGAGATCACTTAAGTATGAATAACAGTCGAGCCGGCTTATTCAGATTGTAGATAAATCACAAAAGTGTCTACAGCATGGTTCTTTACATAGCAAAATAATCGTCATTTTGTTTCTCCATGATAATAAAAAGAACATAGATTAGATTTAATGTAAATAATTACATACATAGTTAGTAGTTATTACCCATTATCATATAATAATGCCAACAAAATATGTAATAGTTTGTTTTATTAGCATGAATAACGTTTTGCTAGCCTGATGGTAAGCGCCACATCTGACCATAAACAGACAATATTACACAGAACTTTAGATTACAACGCACTGCGTGATATTGGATTGCGATATTTACTCCGAGACACAAATTTTGCAGTCTCATAATGCCCAGTAATGTCACTAGCTTCAAACCGAAACACAACAGTACTTACACACTGCTACATGGTAGGACAAATAAACGAAGCGGTGGTACCAACCTAGTTGGTCTCTCGCATAGGAGGGACCGACCACCGAGTGAAGAAGAAGATAAAGTAAATATTACTTACAATATCAAGTTAGTAATTATACATGACGATTAGATGCATACTTGCTTATAATCTTATTATTAGTATAGTATAATATAATGTTAGAGTAACTCACTCTTCATGCATCACAAAAGTAGAAACTAAATCAAATAATTGCCGAGGCGACTCCACTGACTCTTTGTTCCGGATAACCATCATTCGATTTTCTTTATTTCTTTTTCTAAAAAAGATAGGGTATATAAGTCATTATAATGATTGTTTATACATACTCACGACTGTAATCCCCGAAGGGATAGGCAGAGATGTAACTAGTGCACCCACATTTCGCAAAGTGTATTTCCATCCCATGATGTGACAGCGGGCGATCCTATCGCCATACCGGGCACAATTCGGGATCAAACTCCGGACCGATACTGAGCATTTCATGATAGAAAAACCCAATATCATTTGACCCGACCCGGGGATCGAACCCGAGACCTCAGCATAGCAATACCGCGTACGAAATATAACTACGCGACCGAGGCATTATTATGTATGTAATAATGTAAATAGTTAAATTCTATTTTAGAAATAATATTATTAAAATATGTTATATTATATATAATAATACTTTTAATTTCAAAATGTACAAATAACATTCTAACAAAATACTTACGCTTTTGCTTCTCTCATAATCATTGCAAAGTTTTTGAAACGATTCACTTTCTTTCTTTTTTGCACAAATTATTTATTGTCTGTTTCGCATAGTTTGTCAAATATAATAAACTGATTCAACACTCGGGCAGAGCGTTCGCGCGGCATAAAACACGTAGTCTTTCCTTGAAGCACGGCGCTGTACTAACGATAAATAGCTTTAATTATTAGTTACCGTGCACTACTCAACACACTATGAGAAATGACATAAGGTTGAATATTGCGCACATCGTCGGACGTTTATCAATGCACAGAAGTAAATGACGTAAGTCGCAAATCTATTATAATTTATATTATGAGTTTTAATTGATCTAGGTAATTTATATCTTAGCAGTGGATAATAAACAATATTTACTAACTGTGAATATTTATTTTAGACATATAACTCAAGCCATTTATTAGAAACAGCAAAAATTCTACCAAAAATACATCGTTTTCGGAATAAAAATGTATCGAGGGAAAATAACACAATTGTGTAACTGTCTTATTAACGGAAAGAAATAGGACTGAAAAATCATATATTAAAGTTTTATATTCCTTGGATATATAATTGACGCAGTATGGTCATCGAAACTAACGTACAATTTAGGGAGCCTCCTCTTAAAGGTGTAACCTTTTGGATCCTGACGTGGGTGGAAGCCCGCCCTGGGTGTGACCTAATCAAAGATTAACTGGACCAGTTATAGACAGGTTGATTATTGATTATTTGATTAGTGTGGCAAGTGTGGGTTGAGAAACGAGCTGTGATATACATGTCACATATTCGATTTTTGTTTGGTAAATGTTTTGATTATGATTTAATCTGGAGTGTAAATATGAATATATCGTCAAAAACAAAAAAAAAGCGCCAATACCTGAATTTTACGCAGATTTTTTGTTTTTTTTTTTAATAAAAAGAATACACGAGTAACTAAGAAAAGCTAGAGGTGCATGTTCTTGAGACTGGTTTTGAACCTATGACTTACGTGTCGACAGTTCGTGTCACTCTCCGCTAGGCTATAGCCATAATTTAATACAAGGAATTCTAATTGTCCAATTAAGCGGCGCGAGCGAACCACGGACGAAGCGCAAATATTATTATAATTTTATTAACGTCAATGACGAGACGAGCAGGTCGCTCGGCTGATGGTAAGCATCACGCCAAGCCCATAAACAAGCAAGGCCAATCAGAACGATTCGATTGTGAAGATTGTGAATTCGATTTGTGAAGTATTGAATCTGGACGGCGCTCGTCACCCCAAGACATGTGATGTAAAATCACTTAATGCCCCGTAATTTTACTAGCTTCAATGTCATTAAGACGAGAACACAGCTACTACTAGCGTGGTGGAATCAATGGCCAACTACCTCAACTGTGAGAAAGCCTTTACCCATCTGTGTGCCAGCGAAGCTGTTTAGAAGTTTTCGCCTCAATGGCCCAGTATCGATATCGTCCATAAACTGCGAGGTCCATAAATTTACAGGTCGGCTAATTCTTGATGTAAGTCCTAGGTCTAATCTAAAACATACTTAAGCTCACGACTCATAGCTAGAACTAGTGCATCAACGATTTGCCAAGCTTATTTCCGTGATAAGTGACAAGTAGGACACAAAATCTTATCCAGGGAAATTCATATGTTATTTTAATTATAAAAAAATAAAACTCAAATTGTGATAACCCTACCTGGAATTTAAATCCAAAACCGGACTCTTTCTGAACCTAACTAAACCATTAAACCAATGAGGCGGTAACCTAATCTATACCATTGCAAAAACTTAACTAATTAAAATGATGCAACTCTTACGCATCGATACATCGAGTAGCAATTGTGTAATAATATAAATTGCATTGCAATATAATAAAGTCAATTAAGAGTAATCTAAAATGTCGGACCAACTGTAACCGATCTGCGAAGGCGTTATACAAGAATAATTATTTATGTGTTACAAATGTGTTACATCAAATTAATAAGTTGTTATAGGTATATTATGTCAATTTGTCTATTTCCGCCTAGATAGCGATCGCGATATAGTGTTAAAACCTGCCATATTGACCCACACACCTTGTATGGATCAGCCAGTGTATATCCGGTTCTCCCGAGGGGCTTGCGACATGACTTGATGGTTGGTTGGGGACGGGTATAACGGTATATCTTTGTATCCTTGTGCCTGCATCGGTCATCCGCGTGTCCTGTAGCCTTCGATTTGCTCTTTCCTTCTTTGAAGTGTTATGATTCTGATGACCACCAATAAACTCATTGTTTTTTAATGGTCGCCGTTTTTTTGGACTGCATTACGTTTACCATCAGGTGTAGTGCAGTCACTTTGCCGTACCTACTCAGATAAAAAACAAATCTATCTAAGGTGGTAAATCTTTCAGATGCAAGAAGTCGTCTGGGTTGGTACGACCGCTCGCTCTATTTCTGCCGCCAAGCAGCAGTGTGTAAGCACATTTGTGTTTTGCATTAGAGGACACTGAAGCCAATTAATTTACTGGGCAATATGAGACTTAACAACTTATGTCTAGAGGTGACGAACAGTACAATGCCATGTAATACCTTGTGATCAAGGTTGTATGTGGTGTTGCTTCTGTTTATGAGCAGGCTTGGCGCTTACCGTCAGCTCCTTTCTTCATTCAGCCTAGTAAAAGAAACTATAAAATCAAGACTTGACTTATTGATGTTTCATTCTTAGGTGTTGATAGTGTCTATTTAATATATTTTGTCTATAAGATACGGTTATCGCTTATGTTTAGAATATTTCTAAATTATGCCATCGTGCAGGTATAGTGGTCGCTAGGTCGACTATAAATATACTTCAAGTAGCCCCCCATAATAATTATTAAAATTGAAATTCATTATTAATAGGGCTGAAACAAAATTACTGATTAGTTAAGAGTACAGCAATTCTATTTTAAGTCCATTTGCCTTTGCCGAATAATTATGAAGAAATACCATCAAAGTATCATCCATTCTGCATCTAATTCGTGAATAATCTTTGACAAAGCGTGGTTAGGCGCGTGGGTAGAATAATAAAGACATTTGTCGCTCGGGCGTCTACATGTGTTATCCCTCTTGTGGACGCTAAAACACACTCAAATATAGATAATGCTGATGGTGTTTAGTGTACATAATGCTGGCCACATTTTTATAATAAGTAATAAAGAGTAAGAAGATTATCTTAAAACCAGACCTGCAATGCGTCTCATATTGTTTTTAGACTGAGATGGGACCATTTATATGTCACACAACTGAAATAACTGATTAATAGGCCTAAAGTTGAGGTTTGCTGGTTTTATCTTAGGTCTATGTTAATATAGTGTTTTAGCCAAATTATATAATAGGTTTAAGAGTGAGATATAGTAATAAATAGGTACATTTTCTTTCTGTATAGACAAAATGACTTTATTGTATGCTAGCTATCCACTCGCTGCTCCGCTCGCGTTATATAAAACCCTTACTATACTGTACTTTACAAGGTAGTAGGTCCCTCGTATGCGAAAGGCCGTCTGGGTTCTTACCACCGCTTTGTCTATTTCCTCCGCCAAGCAACAGAGTATGCACTGTTGTATTTTGGTTTGACTGGCATTGAAGCCAGTGAAATTACTAAACATAATATGAAATAAAAAAATAATATTCATTTCTTTCTTGGAGGTAGAATTTAAAAAAATACAAGTTTTTCCAATTGTATTGAACAAAGTTAATACAAAGTCTCCAATAAAAAATATTATTTCTCATACTAGTCCTATATAAATTTTGGTTTTGTAAATGATGTGTAAGGGAAAATGGGAAAATTCTTAACGGAAAAATGCCGCATCGCGGTTAGAGTTTTAAAGTCGGTTTCTGAAGGTTTACATATTAGTCCCTACATCACTCGAAGTGCACTACACTTTTCCTATCCTGAAACAAGCACGCCATTTGCCTGATGGTATGGGCCACGCCTGCCCATAAACAGACACAACACCCTATAGAAAATTGAATTATAAAGTACAGTGTACTGGATTGCGCTCGTCACCACGGACATAAGTTGTTTAGTCTCATAATGCCTCGTAATTTCAATGGCTTCAATGTCCTTCAAACGGAAACACAACAGCGCCTATACACTGCTGCTTGGCGACAGGGATAGATAAAGTGTTGGTACCAATCCACTTGGCGGCAGAAATAGACAAAGCGGTGGTCCAGTCGGAGTGTCACTTACGAGAGACCTACCACCTAGTAAAGCTGTCTATCATGGTTATTGCCAGCAGTCGTTAAGCTGTCATAAGTCTTATGAATGACTTGTAAATTCTGACACAGTCACGAATTCAATGGGACAAAGGCTTACGTATGACACATTGTTATACTTATAATATAATCATCTATCATTGGATATAACAGCAGCGATAACTCAGCGAGGTATAGACTCTCAAGACGAAAGTCACAGGTTCGAAACCAGCGCCAAAGCATGCACCACTGACTTTTCTAAACTATGTGTGTATTAATTATTATTGTTAACTATCACTTGCTTTAACGCTGAAGGAAACATCGTGGGGAAACCTATATATCTGGCCATTATAATTTTCCATTAAAATTTCGAAGGTATATGAAGTCTGTCAACCCGCATTAGGTAAGCGTGATGAACTAAACACCAGTGGGACGTATAATAATTAAATAAACAATAATGAATACAACCCAACAGTCACACACAGTTCTGACCCCACACCAGGAAAAACTTTTTTTTGATTGAATGACGAGACGAGCAAGGCGCTCTTCTGATGGTAAGCGCCACGCCTGCCCATAGATAGAAGCAACACCACATAGAACTTTGAATTACAAAGCACTGCATGGCAATGAACTGCGCTTCAAACCGAAGCACAACAGTGCTTACACACTGTTGCTTGGCGGCAGAAATAGACAAGGCGGTGGTACCAGCCCAGACGGCCTCTCACATACGAGGGACCTGCCACCTTGTAATAAACTTGTATTGTGGGTATCAGGAACTACGATGGACTTGCGCTCCCACTCAGACCCGAAACATATATTTGTGGAACTGCGGTAATCGAACCCATGGCCTCGCTTTACATCCGTCTACTCGCCCACTGCATCACGGAGGCTGTCAATATATGTATATGTAATGTATTCAAATGATGGATGAAGCTACATCATCCCTAAATTTATGTTTACACAACACGCATGCGGCACATTCGATCATTGTTATACCATCCTTACCTCACGATGTGTCTTGTTTGTTGTAACGTGTTTTGGCATCTGATACCGTGTAAGCAAACATTTAATCTAAACATATCCTCTGTTTATTTTGAGTAAAATACATCGTGTGTATCTGGAGTTCCGCGGAATCTGTTGTAATGTTGATCGCCTGTCAACTGTCAGCTTCTATTTTCAAACTGAAATTAAATACCGAAAAAACGAAGTTCATTTAAAAGTCGTTATTTTTGCTACATATGTTCAACACAACCTCTATCATTAATCTGCTAAGACCATAGACAAATAAATTATCGCCAGATAACATTTCTCACAACCTACTATATGTAATAAAAGGAATATAGGCAGGTGAAAAAAATAATAAGAAAATAAATGTCCTGAATAGCCTCACGAGGCCTAAATAACACTACTTTACGGTATAAATTCAAACTATGTGAGTCTTGAATCGAAAAACAGAACCATAGGTATTACTCATTTTTTTACCTGTGTAAGAGGGCCACCAAGATTTTAAGGTTAAAACTAACCTCACCTGCACGTGATACACTCTGCTGATTGACGGACGACGGGTCGCCTTATATAATACTAAATCAACTGTCAAACAAAGTCCGAAAATCTCTCATAGTTCCTAATACTCAGGACACAAGACCCGTACTTTATTGTGGAGTCGGAATTGTGTGCGTGATTATTGGATGTATTTATTTTTGTCACTAGCGACAGATAATGTCCAAAAAAATTTCATGAAACTCAAATCGAAATATATTGATACCAACCGCATTTTTTATTAAATTTTACAATTAATATAGTGGCCACAGAGTTCAGTAGTAGAGGTTAACAAATAGTATTCAATAATTGTATTATAAATAAGGCTTTCTGCAAAGGTTACGCCCTTCTGAAGGCCTTCGAGAACCGGAGGTCTTTAAAATATCACACAGGGTTACCACTTATAGGAGAATAAGAATTTATCATATTAAAAATATTGGGTTCTAATATCTATACTGGTATTTTGTATAATTATAAGAGTAGTTCAATTCACAATAGTGTACGGAAATCCGCATGGAGAAAAGAAAATATAACCGTTATGTACCTCTTCTGCAAGATTTGTCTAGGTCCAAACCTACACTACATTTTTCAACATTTTGCTTATTTGCCCATATCTTGAGGAAGGGATCTTTTTAATACAGGAGGAAATTCTCAATTAGTTACGTATTGTTTTGCTTTTTGTGTGTACATTTTGTTATGTACATCGATTTTTCTGTGTATTGTAGTGATTTTGTTAAAAAGAATCATTTGATAAAGTTAAATAATATATATCTATACTTAAAAACCAGAATCAGTGCAATTTCAGTTGAACGCCAGCGCACAGGCACCGACTCCAAAGATACCTATATAAATTATTATGTTTGACATTTCAGTGATCATTTTAAAGTCCGTTCTAATTGACATCAGTAACGTTGTTTAAATATATGGTAACTATTTTTAACCAAAGGTCATAGGTCGCCAAAGTAGCAAAGGGGTCACCTGATGGTAAGTGATCTCCATCGCCAATGAACGCCCACAACACCAGAAGAATCATGGACACATTGCCAATCTTCAAGGAAAGGGTAATTATGGGATTGTGAAGGGAAATTGAAGCCTCCAGCTGTCTCACTCACTATACGAATCGCAACTGCAAGCCGCTATTTTAAGTCAGTTTTTTGTGAGACACTGGTAACAACTGTGCAAGCCGACCCATTCATGCTGTAGACAAACGAGTTTTCTGTTTTTGCGAGTGGTAGACCTACGATGTAGGCAGTTTTGTCTACAGCAGGAATGGGCCGGCTCGACCGGGTCGTTGCCACTGTCTCATAGAAAACAGACGTGAAGTAGCGGCTTGTTGCTATGTTTCATACGGTGAGTGAGATATCCGGAGGCCCAAATTCCCCTCCCCTTTCCAATCCCTAATTATCGCTTTCCTTTAAGGTCGGCAACGCGCCCATGATTCTTCTAATACTATGGGGGTACATGGGCGGTGGAGTTCAGGTGATCTACCTGCTCGGTGGCCGGCCTATGCTATAAAAAAAAAATATCTACAGCGTGGCTCTACTCATACTATTCTGTCAAGAACAGTTGTGTACATAAGTGAAATACAAGAGTGGTAACCCTTGCGTGGCGCGCTCGCTGCCTATCCATTGTACACAGCCACGAGTACGGACTGTTCAATTGTTTCATTACACACAATGTGCGATTTAACTTGTACATTAACATACTATTTTCTTAGCTGAATAGAGACGGCTGTGAGTCGACAGACATACGAGCACGCTATGAATACGGTAGGCTCTGGCAATTTTGTATCGGCTTAATGTCGATTATAAGGTTTGCATTGATATTTAACTTTTATAGTTGTTAGTTGTAGACTGTAGTGTAGTAAGTACCCTTAAGATTTATTTTTTATCTTGGCTCGGCAAAGTGACTACGCTACACCTGATGGTAAGTGTAGCGCAATCCAAGAATAGTGTGGATCAACGATAAACAATGTGTCCATCGTAGGTCGGCAAGATCATGCCGGCCTGCCAAAGGACCAAGGGGGAGGGGAAGGAAAAAGGAATGGGAAAAGGGTTAGGACCAGGGGGCAAGCCCCCTGGGGAGGACCGGATTTTTACAGCATAGGCCGGCAAACGAGCAAGTGGGTCACCTGATGGTAAGTGATCTCCACCGCTCATGTACGCCCATCACCAGAAGAATCATGGGCGCGTTGCCGACCTTAAAGGAAAGGGATAATTAGGGATTGGGAAGGGGAGGGGATTGGGGCTTCCGGATATCTCACTCACCGTACGAAACGCAGCAGCAAGTCGCTACTTTACGTCGGTTTTCTATGAGACAGTGGTAACGACCCGGTCGAGCCAGCCCATTCATGCTGTAGACAAAACTGTCTACAGCGTGGCTCTACCACTCAAGATAAGAACTGAAGATATAAACTTCGTTTTATTAAGTTCCAATATTCATTTTTTCGATAGATTTGCTTACTGGTAGTAGATTTTTAACTCGATTTGTATGGAACACCTATCTAAATATGTCACCCCGAGACGTAATAAGTCTCATAATGCCCAGTAATTTCACAGGTTTAATGCCCTTCAAACCGAAACAAAACAGTGCTTACAAATTGTTGCTTGGCGGCAGAAATAGACAAAGCAGCGGTACCAGACGGCCTCTCGCATACGAGGGACCTACCACCTTGTAAATTATTTCAATATGTACCCGTAATACTCGCATAAACATAAGAAATACAAGGATTTAGTAATTTTTTAGCTATATACACGAATAAGCACGTTATTAATAATGTTAATCATTAGTAATATTCGATTAGTATATTCGGAAGTTTTATACATGTCAATTTTAATAAAAAATAGCAAACCGAATGTCATTTCCATAATTAACCTTTTAATGGAGTATATTTCCGGACAATAATTATTTTGAAGCCTGCTGAGAAAACCGTTAGTGTCAATTTTAAAAAAAATGTAGGATGTATTGAGTTACTTATGAATATTTAGATGGATTCATCTTGGAAAGTTAAATATGTATACATATTCAAGAACGACGAATTAATGTCAAGTAAATGTACCCATTTCCAATTCTACGCGATTTTTTTGTAATTAAAATAGGATTTTTAATGTTTTGGCCATTTTCACCTCTTTACGATTATTTTCTATATGTAAATATGCTTTAAATTAGAAAATTGGCAGTCATAGGGACTGCCGATAGAAGTGAAAACTTATAACTTAGAATAATTGCTATTTAATTTTCAACGTGAAACTATGAGTATATTTATTTAGCACTCACTACTGTACTGCACAGTGATTCTACAATTAAACAATTAAGATAATAGTCAAACTCAAACACTACTTGAACAATGTACAGTATATACACATTATTTTTTTTACTAAATCCATTCATTTTACTTGTACTCGGTGACTGATTTTAAAATACCATTAAAAGATACAATCCATGTTTATGGACGATTTCTTGTAATCAATTTACCGTGCCAGAATAAAAACATTGATATAAATATATGTATGTAAGTACTTAAGTAGTAGTATATATATATATATATATTATTTTCCAATCCATTACGTCACGAAGTTATTTTATCATGTCATCAGGCGAGCCTGACCGGAACCCTAAAGAACAAAGTTGACATTTGTGTAATAAAGCGTGAAGAACCGAACGCAAACTAGTATTTATAAATGACCTTCTTAAATAAAATCATGTAGTTCCCACGCCGATGCAAATTAATTCAACATAGGCCGAGATCTTTATTAATATTAATTAGCACTGATTAAAATTTGTCAACCGTTAAGGTAACATACCAGAGCGAAACATCTGGTGAAAGAAATCTTAATATTTTAACACTTATGGTTATTGATATAATATCTTTAATATTTATTGCAAGTGGATTTGAGTAGTAGTCGCTTTATTGGATACTAGCTTTTGCTCGCGGCTCCGCCCGCGTGATCTGCTTTTCCGGGATTTCCGGGATAAAAAGTAGCGTATCACCCAAGTCAGCTCATACCCTGTCTGTATACCAAATTTCATCAAAATCCGTTCAGTAGTTTCAGCGTGATTGACGGACAAACATCCAAACATCTAAACAAACAAACTTTCATATTTATAATATTAATAGGATTTAAATATAAGAATTGTTTTTGCTCGCTGCTCCACCCGTTCGAATGTCTTTTACAAACATAATATATGTGTATGATCCACAAATACTTGTTTCGGGATCTGGGTGTTGGGAGATCCAAAGTCTCTCTTAGTTCCTGATACCCTCGACACAAGACTCGTATCTTACTGTGGGGTCAGGGCTCTGTGTGTGACTGTTGGGTGTACCAGTTAGGTAAGGTTAAGGACATTATCGTCCTGTACCTAGAACAATACGGTAACTCGTGCCATAGCTCAGATGGATACATGTTACAACTAGATTGAAAATATTTCCGTGAACCACCGTTTATGGCTATCGATGCTACGCTATATGCAACAAATAAGGAAGGCAGGATAATGAAAAATAGCTGTTTCATGAGAAATAATAAATTGGTAACAAACAACAATGCTAGTGAATCCCAGTTACAGTTCTCGACGTCGAATCCGATGAAAATCTCGCACTAAGCACACAATATACATTGTTGCATAAATACGACTGACGTAATTAAACAAAACGTACTGTAAAATAATAATATAAAAACAACTAGTTATCGAATAACTCGCAAGAAAAATAAATTATGAGGTCATCTTACGATTATGAATAAGAATATAAATGTCATAACACATGTGGTAACGGGGTTTTTTTTTGTTATTTCTTATAACAGCACTTAAAGTTTAAAGAGCAAATATTACTTCAAACTATATTTTACCGCATGTTTGTATCATTTATAAATCCACACTCAACAAAGGAAATCGCAGCTATAATAACGTATGGCCCAACTGCTTGACAAACGTGCAAGTCCTTGACCCATAGTGACCCAATAAAGTATACCAGTTTCTCCTTGCACCACAACAGCTTCCCGTTACAATAAATACACTCGCAATACCCAGTTTGTATTCAAATAGATGTAGATAAAGTAAAAACCAGTTCACCTTTAAGAACACAGTTCACTGAATTACGCTTCCGAAATAATTTGTACAATCACTGCACGAGCCTAAAATAAGCTATGAAATTACTACTATCCACACTACACTATCCACTAGAATTTCGTCGCGGCTCCGCCCGCGTGATCTGCTTTTTTCGGGATCAAAAGTATGTTCATCAGGTATAATGCAGGATTCTAATGGTGAAAGAATTTTTCAAATCGGTCCAGTAGTTTTAAAGTTTATTCGTCACATACAAAAATACAAATCTTTCCTCTTTATAATATTAGTGTAGATATAGATATAGCTGGATAATGTAATAAAATATACACCCAACAGTCATACACATAGTCCTGACGCCATACTAGAATAACCTGTATCGTATGAGGAACTACAAGGCACTTACTTTCCCCCAAAACCCAGACCCGAAACAAATACTTGTGCATCATACAAACATAATATGTCTCACTGCAAGAATCGATGCCGCGGCCTTTCAGTTAAAGCCTGCTACTCGCCCGCTACGTCAAGGTGGCTATCAATATTGTTATTTTTCTTAGCCTAAATGCCGATGTAGTTCATAATCGCCACGTATGCCCACAAACAGAAGCAACGCCACACACAAGCTTGATTATAAGGCATTTGGCTGGACAAATACTATATTATGACAAGAGGACTGGAGACATAATGTATTAAGTCTCATAATGCCCAATAATTTCACAGGATTAAATATCCTTCAAACTGAATCACAGCAGTACGTACACACTGTTGCTTGGCGGTAGAAATAGACAAAGCGGTGGTACCAACCCAGGCGGCCGCTTGCATACAAGTGACGTAACATCTAGTGACAAAAGAAGATGCATGACTTTTTCACAAACTTTTACATGATATTCACCTTTTACGTTACAAGTTACCTATCTAGGTAGTTAAAAAATCTTTATTTGAAGGTTCATGCAGTATAAATAATTTTGATTATACAATCGTCGAAAGACGTTGCGTGTCTTGTTGGAATGATGCTGTCTTGGAGTACTTTTGAATATGCCAAGTGATACCGAAACGCGATTACCGGAACTAAGATCTATGTCGGATTTATCACCATCATCCATATGTACTGTAGCTCTTACCTAGTCCAGTATAAATATGTACCATAATCCTGAGATACCGCTTTTCTATAGAATGTTTTAATTGCCGCATTTTTGTAGGGATTTATAAATTGCCTACAAAATAAAACACGCACGTCAAGGGTCAACGGCCCGTTGACATTTGACACACGAATGTCAAGGTGTGTTGCATCGGCGCGCTTCTGTACACGTCATGTGAATGCGATGAGATTAAACAGGGTAAAGATATGCTGACCGGTTGTGACATTTTTAAAGGTAAATGTCACATTGCTTTTGTTCTGTTGGATTGGAATCTCGGGGTTCTTGATGGCTTTTAGATCTTGCGCGAAGCGTCTGGAGACATTAAGCTTGTGGCAGATTATCTTTGTATATTTAAAATAAATATACTTTTAAGTTTTATATTATGAAAATTGTATGTATATTCTAAGTGGAATTGCTGTTAATAACATAAGCAAGTGTTAAATTCAATAAATTAAAAAGCTTTTAATGGTACGTGCCTTGAACTTTATTATTATTTATAATCTAGATTAGACTTTGAATATTGACATTCAAAACCTCATTTCCCGCCTTTGACACCGAATTCAATCCGTAATACATAAATCCACCTAATTTATAAAATGTTATTGGGAGCAACGTCGGAAATGAGTCATCTGATAAAAACATCATCAAAACACGTAAAGCTGATTCACAAACGGCCAGATATGTGAAAACATATCAATTTCCATGTTTGAGTCCCACACGTTGTACGTAAAAGGCGCGATGTCAAGGCGGCACGTGGGCCGGTGACATTTGCCCCAGAGGGCGTGTGACGTCATCCGGTGAATCAACTTGGACATTAGGATGGGCTTTATTACCTACATTATTGTTGGGATTGTGCAAATGCGAGAAGCGAAGAAGAGTATCTGAAAATTATTTGTACCTGGCTGGTTATCGATTACTGCACTCATTGTACAAAGTTCCCCTTAATAGCTAGTTTTTTTTATTATTAGATTGAATGACGAGACGACCAAGGCGCCCGCCTGATGGTAAGCGCCATGCCTGCCCTTAAACAGAAGCAACACCACACATAACTTTGAACTACAAAGCGCTGCATGGCAGCCGATCATGACTTACGCATCGCGTGTGTTCGCTCATGTACCCGAAATACGATATAGACGCTTGCAAACCCTGCAGAATCGCTTTCTGCGTAGAATCACTGGGGTCCCGTGGTATGTGAGGAATCTCAATATCCACGTGGACGTGGGTTTGCCGACCATCCGGCAGTTCATGAAAATGAAAAGCAAGCGCTATTTCGATCGCGCCGCCCACCATCCGAATCCGCTCGTCCGACGAGCCTCAATATACACTCCCTTTGACCGTGCAAAGTGGAGACGTCCGCGTAGCGTCCTCACTGACCCAGACGATGCGACCACTCTGGCCATCCGAAGGAGAGAGGAATTCATGAAATTACACTGCACAAAACCGACATACCGTCCTCGCCGCCGAGGACCGCGCCGCGTTCCCCGAAACCCCCCCGACCCTAGTACCGGCCCGCGAGCCGATGATAATAATCATTAGTAGATTTTAAAATCCCCTAAATCACTAATCGCAGATGTCTCTGCCCTCTTCCGGTGACCGTCCTGAGCCGAGGTTCGTACCCCAAAGGGGGTGCCCTCAGCGGTGGTCACCTAGTCAAGGGTTGAGAGCGCCTAAAGCTCGCCCGAAAGTCCGATGAAGCTGTATACAGCCGACTCTCGTCAGGCTTACAGCAAGAACAGCACAAAAAAAAAAAGCTGCATGGCACTGAACTGCGCTCGTCACCCCGAAACATAAGATGTTAAGTCTCATAATGCCCAGTAATTTCACCGGCTTCAATGTCCTTCAAACCGAAACACAACAGTGCTTACACATCGTTGCTTGGCGGCAGAAATAGTCAAAGCAAACTAGTCTGCCTACCATGAGATAATAGCATGAGCACATGTTTGTCTACGCCATTGCTCTCCTAATCTACGTACCATTCAAAACGAGTTTCTTTATCACCATCTAACCCTAAAACAACCGTCTCAAATCAAATCCTACGTGCACTGGCTATGATTAATATGACCCACAATAGGTTGACATCAGTCGGGCCAGTTTAGGCGACATTTACACGCCGGTACAAGCGGCCCGCGATACCACTGGCTAGAGCGTGGGCGCAGGTCACAAGTTAACGGCTTATTATATCCGACTAGAATGATAAAATGTATTCGCTGTAATGAAGGGTTACAACATTTTTATTGACTTATAATCTAAGTGATTTGAAAGGGAATTCTGGATGCATTTTAATTCGGATATTTGTTTCAGAGTATTGCGTAGTCTTTGTAGTTATGATGTTCATCTACACTATTATTATAAAAAGGAAGGAACGAATAAACTTGGAAACTACTGAACCAATTAGAAAAATACTATTTATTTTTTATTTGATTCAAAGACGAGACGAGCAAATCGCTTGCCTAATAGTAAGCGCCACGCCTGAAACACAAGCAACACCACACAGAATTTTAAATTACAAAGCACTGCATGGCATAACACTGCGCTCGTCACCCCAAGGCACTTATGTCTTACTATCTATTTCTGCCGCTAAGCAACAATGTGTAGGCACTCTTGTGTGTCGGTTTCAAGGACATTGAAGCCAGTGAAATTATGACATGGTATGCCAAATTTTATCCAAATACGTCCAGCCGTTAAAGTTGATTCATTTACAAACATCCAAACCTTCTGTATAAATCCCCATTTAAACCGCGTTGTGTATTTCGGACGTAAATGTCCACATACCAAAACACAGTCGAAACTAGTTTATTTCTATTGGTGTCGTTTAAAAACCCGACCAGTTCGCGAAGTGTGAAGTATACAAAACGATTCATAAATCACTAATGCATAAATGTTGAACCGTAACGTCGATCTCCAATTATGGAGACGGTCAAGCGATGTGAATGGGTTTAACCCGGGTCACATTCACCACGGCCCACGCCACGCAACCTACGTCGCGGCGTGGCGTGCCAAAACATGCATCGACAATCTCATGGACCTAATGTTATAAATCACAAATTGCCTGATTTATAGTCCTACAATAATATTATTAAATTTGGATTTTTACGGATATTTATAAAATGTAATTAAGTTTAGTTCTCGTGTGCATCGAGATTTATATATTTTTTATTACATTTTAATGCATGCGATCTATTAAAAAGATGCATTACTAATCTTGCTTTAGTGCCGGCGTACATAGGCTGGGACACCGTGAGGTCCGCTTCCCGGGTCAGATTACTATACATTATTACAATATAGGATGGTAATGAGCTTGGTGACCCGTGAGGGCTCTAGCTGATTATCTATTTGTCTCTTCGAAAATATTATAGAGGTTAGCTTATGTCATTATTATATATTTATACAGTAGGACTCATATCAGCCCGGATAGCGACCGCCGTATGCATGGTGTTAAAACCTGCCATAGTGATACACACAGCTTGTGTTGATCGCATTCCAGGATCAGCCACTGTATATCCGGCTTGTGATGAGACTTGATGGTTCTTCGGGTGCGAGTATAGGGGTAGATCCTTGTATCTCTGTGCCTGCATCGGTCATCCACCTAACCTGTCGTAGGCTCCTCAATTTGCTTCTTCTCTCCTTGGAGTGTGAAGGAGCATTTATACAGGCCGGCATGATCAGATATAAATCCCCTGACATTAAGCAGAAAAAGATCTTCTATTTCTAAATAGCTGAACAGCTAGTCAAACATAATTGAATAAATACACCCAACAATCACACACAGTTCTAGGTTTAACATATAATATTACGAATATCAGGAACTCCCAGCGATATGTTGGGAGGATGTCCAGTACATAATAAGAAGCTATCTTGATCAAAAGAGATTACAAAATTTAATGCAATGCATTACAAAAAATGCATTCTAATCTACTTATGCTACAGACAGAGAGGTTACATTTATAACACTCCTCTTTTTTATACGAGTTAAAAACTGTGGTACTTGTGGCGCATGCGGCTGGTGCAGCTCGTGCGATGTATGCGGCGCGGCTAAGTGTACGCTCTCGCTAAGGTAACATGGCGTTAGATGACGTGTTAAATATGTTTCAAACAAATACATACTAATGAAAATAATATTTTTTTTTACTAGCCCTGTATTATATAAGCCCCACTGCTGGGCACGGGCCTCTTCTACTGAATGAGAGGGATTAGGCCTTAGTCCACCACGCCGGCCTTATGCGGGTTGGCAGACTTCACATACCTTCGAAAAATCTTATCGATTTCTCAGGTATGCAGGTTTCCTCACGATGTTTCCTTCACCGTTAAAGCAAGCGATAATTAACAATTAATATACACATAACTTAGAAAAGTCAGTGGTGTATGCTCTTGGGGTTGGTTTCAAACCTGCCACTTTCGTCTCGACAGTCCATACCACTCCCCGCTGAGCTATCGCTGCTTCCAATGAATGAAAATAATTGTTCAACAATAACCGTCGTGCAAAATAAATAACGATCACAAACTCATTTCATTACATACTTTCTCTCACTAATAACTTGATGCATTGAATTTATTTTTCCATCACATAAAACACAGCAACATAGTCTGTTTAATTAGAAACGAGGTCTATTTGTCGTGAGTAGATTAATGGCCATTAAATACCGACCGACTTGAGTCCATGTTAAAGACCGGCTGACTTGAGTATGTGGCGTTTCAGATTTATTGTAAATATGCTGTATGTAGCTAAGTTATTTTGGAACGTAGTTCCTTATCGCGCGTTGCGAAAGGGGGCTAGACGGAAAAAATTGGTACGAAAAGTTGGCACGACATAATTCTCCGACCAAGAATAAATATAATATTAATTTGATATCTAGCACACAAAGGTAAAGTCGAAATTCCGTTAATAAAAGTAAAACTTATGACATATGGAAATGTAGACGTGGTTTGAAATTTGAATTTTTGATTATCGAACACGGCGCGGCGGTCCACCGTTTAGGCTGCGTTTAGACGACGCGAAAAATTTCGTGCGGCCGTTTACACGATCGCGCAGTCGCCGCGTGGTTGGAGCGTTGCGAAGTATTAAACATTATGGCTTAGTCAATAGAGTTTACATTAGTTTTTCGAGTGATTCGAGCGCGGCGGCCGCGCGGCCGCCGCGCGGCCACAACGCGGTGGGATTCCTTGTCATATAAATGCGCCCTTAGTAGCCAGTCACCAAATTACCTATCATAAAATATTTGAATGTTGGCTGCTTCCAGATTATACAGTGTCTAATATATAGTCTACGGGATGACTGTTTAATATTACGACTCACATCGAATGTTCTGGAACTCTCTAGAACGTTCGGTGTGACGTCACGTAGACTGTAAGACCGGCCGGTGCTCGCCGATTTACGGGCTGGGCGACGTAGCAGCCGGTGTGCTCCCTTCGGACCCTCCGTCCCCCCCGAGATCGAGATCATTTTAGTCAAGCCCGAGAGGTGGTCAAGCGCGAGCAGTCCATCGATCAACGGAAGGTTCGAGAGAAATCGAGAACCTTCCGGGTGACGTCACGCGCGCCGATTGACCAGCCAACGCTAGCCGACCTCCCTGGAGCTTCGAGAATTATGGAAGTACCAGGTGTTCAAACCCGTTCCCCCTACCCCCACCCAATTTGTCCTCACCCCCCCTCGGCCTAAATCGGTAATTTTTGAGGCTAGAGGGTCGTGCGACGGCTTGTCGCAATCGGCTTATTGAGCCCGACACTTTGGCCCCAATAAAAATAAATTTCGACCCCCCAGTAAGAAAGATCTGTAAAAATATCTCTAAAAATTCAAATATCTCAGAAACTACAATAGATAGACAAATAAAATTTTATTAAAATTCCTTCACTAATTAATCGAAAGGAACTTCGTTCCATCCGGGTGTCCCTTGACACCTCTCAAGTTTTTTGTTTATTATGCAGCGGGAATTATGTAGGCTTAGTTAACAGATATTTGTTCAAGAAAGAGCGGCATATTTTTAGTTGTTTTAATAGACTTTCTATTAAGTAATTCATCGAAATGTCGTCAAAACTAGGTTTGTTGGGTACCCAGAAACTCACTTATGAAAAGCAATAACAAGTTATCACTTCAAGACGGTATTCTGTAAATAACGCCACCACTCATGCTGTGTACAAAACTGTGTACAGTATGGCTCTAATAATTTTACTGGTGCTACTATTTAAAAAGACTATCCCGCCCACACACCCGCCGCTGTAACTCCTGTGCACCAGGATCAACTGTGGCACGAATTTTTGTTGACACCGAGCAGTGAAGTTCGGCGAGTCTCTGGGAATACCTACATGTCTTTGTCCCGCAACGAAATTAATCAGATAGAAGATTAAGGAGGAGTTGGAAATATTAATTGTCCACTTACCTCCATAGCAAAGCGGGAGACAAAATAATGAATTGAGGATGTATTAACCTCAAGTGTAAGGACATTTACAACTGGAGAAGCCAGATGCTACTATTTGTCAAAATCTTAAGTCATTCAGTGTCTATACCACCTTGGTGGTCGGATTGACCTGATAAACATGTACTCAACTGGATAGCAACCACCATATACCAGATGAAAATCCGCCATATAAGTTCATTCCGGCGAGTCGCGATCCGGGGTCAGCCAGTATATCTAGTAATGTTAGGCCGGCAAAATTCTGGTGAGAGATGTCTTTCGACGGTCGTCATTGTATTTGGAGGGCACTAGTTGAATATCTGTTTATGTCTTCAAAAATATTATAGACGTTAGCTTATGTGATTATTATTTATTTATGCTGGCGGTAGGACTCATATCTGCCCGGATAGCGACCACCGTACACTGGTGCTAAAACCTGCCATAGTGTTGTGTGGGTCGTGTTCCAGGGTCAGCCAGTGTATATCCGGTTCTCCCCAGGGGGCTTGTTGATCCTAAACCCTTTTCCCATCCCTTTTTCCTTCCCCTCCGCCTTGTCCCTTTAGCAGGCCGGCATGATCTTGCCGACCTACGATGGACACATTGTTTATCGTTGGTCAACACTATTCTTGGATTGCGCTACACTTACCATCAGGTGTAGCGTAGTCACTTTGCCGAGCCAGGATAAAAAAAACATATCAGAAAAAAATCTGCGAAACATGAAACTAAGTGGGTGGCCTTCAAACTAGACAATAGACTGTCACTATTGTATTCTCCCTCATTTAAACTTTATACATCTAAAACAGAATAAATAATAGATTAGATAATAATCTAAAGGAATGTGGTTTTGAAAATACATTGTTCGGTGTCATCACCTTTGTGAACTCAATCCAATATATTAAAATATTCACCTAATTGTATAATAAGATGACTAACTACATAATGTGAAATTACAATAATAATTCGATTAGTATTTTTTTTATTTTGTGGGTTGCTTTTTTCAATGATGATTTCGATACGAATGGAATTTATTGATGATATCACACTTTTACATTAAAAACAGATTAACTTATTTAAACTGGCAACAATAAATAAAGAATACTATTTAAATAACAAATAGTAATTCTATGTAATTCGAGACAATGGAAGATAAAATATGCCCACGTGTGAGAGACGAAGAATTTCCGTGATATCTCATGTCTAACAGGTCCATTTCCATAGTGTTTAATAAAAAAAATTAAGACGCAACCAATAGTTATCTTTACGGATATATACATCCAACGTCCTACACACAAAGTTTCTAAACTAGATTCATTATAGAGATAGAATCTATGAGATTTTTTAAAAATCTGTAACAAATATTAATACATACCATATGTATATGACGCAAAGGTTGATTGGGAGATAATGCTTTTATCATTAAGTCTGCTCATACACTCAATGTATTTAAGGTGTAAATAAATAATTCTCGATCACACTACAATTCTCGATCACACAACACGTCTCGATGCGAGAGTCCTGCCTGCAATCTTTCATATCCCAGCTTATTATTCACTGATTATTCAGCTGATTATTCACAGTACTAAAAAGGCTGTCAAATGGAGAAAATCTTGAATATTTTTTACTTATACTACAGAGGGCGGCAAACGAAAAAGTGGGTCACCTGATGGTAAGGTATGATCTCCGCCCATAACCTCTCATAATATCAAGAGTATCGCGGAAGAGTTACCTCCTTAACTCCTTCCTTCCTTAAAAGTCTAATCAAGGGATTAAGAAGGAAAGAAGAGGATTTGGGTTTCTGGATATTTCACTCACCGTACAAAACCCAACAGCGGTTATCTGCAAGACAGCGGTAACAGCCCGGTCAAGCCTGCCCATTCACGCTGTAAACAAAAAACATCTACAACTTTACCACTTTTATCATCTGTCCATTTATTTACTACTAGCTGTTGCTAGTAGTAAATAAATGGACCCCCGACTTGGTCCACGTGTGTATTGTTCAGTTCGCAGTTCACTTTTTAAGTTTATTTTTTTTTGTGAGATTCTATTTTTTTTAACTATTTTTTAAAATAAAAGTAGCCTATGTTACTCCTTGTTCAGCTATCTGCCAGTGAAAGTTCCGTCAAAATAGGTCGAGCCATTTCAGAGATTAGCTGGAACAAACTGACAGACAGACAGACAAAAATTGTAAAAAATGTTGTTTTGGTGTATGTACGATACACCCAAATGCACTTAGTAAAAAGCGGTTATTTTAATATTACAAACAGACACTCCAATTTTATTTATTTGTATAGATGTATAGTTGTCAGATGAATACATCCCGTAAAGGATGTTGAGAAGAGTGAAGCTATAACTAAGACCATTACTAGAACAGTTACGTCCGGAATCCGCACAGCATCCGGACGGATGCGCGGACGCGGCGCTGGAGGAAATGGAAACATTGTATTATGGAAAACTGAGTGTTTTCTAAAGATGGAAATGATGCATTATAAGTCGATGACAAGTTTAAAGTACCGGCTTATAGCTTTCTTCTACTAGTGTTACTATTTTAAGTAGATTCTAAAAAAGGAGAAGTTGCTTAATTCGATGCGTATTTTATAGCTGAAGTCTGGCAAAAAAGCGATTTCCCACAAATGATTTCTTAAGTTTACGCGAATATTACATTCTTTTTTTAATTTCATGAAACTAATTTAAACGGATTGGATTGGAGGATTGGTGACCACGAAGGCTGAAAAGCTTTCGAAACGTCGCGTCGGGATCAAAATTAATAAAAAACCGCGATAAAATCCGTTTAAATTAGTTTCATTTCAACTACCCACAAAACTACTGTCACTTTTGACAAGGCTAAACTTACTATCAATTTAGGTAAAACGATTCCGCTACAACATAAAAATATTATTTTTCCTGAGCACCTTGTATGACAACTTGACACTTGCCATTTTATGGCAATTAAGAATAAACATCATAAATCATGATATACACATGCAAATACACACAAAACGAGCCATTACCTAGAATATAAACTATACCTAAACGACACCTTCGTATACGATTTAATAATTATAAGTTGCTCTAACGCAATTATCTGCTTTACAATGTCCAATAAATAGTAAATCGTAAGATCTATTATCGACCATCGTTCGCTGATTTATAAATCCTCTCAAAATTCCTCTGTTAATTTCTATATCGAGTTATGTTGGATTTATAATAATGCAATAAGCAGTTCATAACTAGCTTTAATATACAAAATCTAACAGCGTGCAATTTATGTAGATTTGAATCTTACAATAAAAGCGCCCAACTAGAAATCCTGATTTTCGACTCTGGGCTGACTTTAGAATTTTGAATTCATGAAATTTTATTTATTATTTAAATTTTATTTTTTTACTTTACCGGCAGGTCGGAAGACAGTTTCGCTAAATAACTGTCAATATAATTGCGCTTTTCAATACACATTTAAAGTTTTAAGGAATTCCGTATTATTCGCATGATTAATTAAAATTCGAACAGAAATTTCTCAAGAAGGCTTGATATATCAAATATCACTAAACTAACCACAAAACGATTAATAAAAAAAACAATTCTCCAAAATCGACCTATAAAGGTTAACACTTTGACAACTGTTGTTTCTACGAATTTATTAGGAATTATTTTAATTTTAGAAATATAAATCAATATCCTGCAATCCGAGACCGTCCAGCCTCTCAAGAGAAAAATTTTACTTCCCACTAACATTTTATAAGTGAAAGTTTGGATGCTGTTGTATTTGAGTGTTAGTTAATCAATCCTTCTTTAACGAATTTGGATGAAATTTGGCACACTAATAACTATGACCCGAATTAAGATAGAGAATTCTTTTTATAGCTGTTTCCGTCGGATATAATATAAAAAGGCACCCGTCGAAACCGCAAGCAAAAGTGAATAAACCATAATTTTGCATACATCCTTTAAACTAATATATTTCAAAATCCAGCAGAATAAGTCCGTAGATAACATAGGATCTACAATCGGCACAGATAGCCGCAGACAAATTACAAATTGTCACGTGAAAGGTCTATATCGCAACAGTTCGACGGGCCGGTTATAATGAAGTATTTCTACGGTCCGGCGCGGTGCTTCTATTAAACTCCATAGAATGCGGAAGCCACGCTTCGATTACCAGTTGCATTTTCTTTCGGTTTTGTTTTATTTGTTGTTGTTTGGTTTTCTATGTCTTATGTGTAAACTGGGGTAGGGGGGTGCCTGATTATTGTCGTACCAGACTGGATAGCGACCACCATACACGTGTTCTAATATGTCGTGAGTGAGGTAATGGGGTCAGCCAGGTATATCCAGTAAATTCATGCTGGCATAATTCTGCCGAATGTCGTGGGACGCATTATATGTGGACTATATCGAGTGTAGTCACTTTGCCGTGCCAAGATAAAGAATATATCAATGTAATAATATTTATTTATATAACGTCATATTCTTACTAATAAATCGTCACCTCTGGGGTTCTCCCAAGATTATTAGTATCAGGCTGGTTTTTAAAACTAGATCTATCCATCTCATACTAAAACTATATTATTCTACACGAATATCATAAAGAGGGAAGATTTTTATTTTTGTATGTAACGAATAAACTTAAAAACTACTGGACGGATTTGGAAAAAAAATTCACCATTAGAATCCTACAAAATCACTGATGAACATAGGCGGCTTTATATCCCAGAAAAAAACATTCATAGCAACAGCTAGTATGAGATATCTATACTGCGGTAAGTTTAAATAAGACCTTTTATGTCGCGTACATTTTGATCGCTCTGTAGGAAGTATACTACGAAGTTCAATTTAACGTGGCATCGGAACTCCATACAGACGCGGGCGAAAACAAGTTCACAATAAACGTATTGCGATCAATTCTCATGCGTGATTATTGAAGAAACTAGATTCTAATGTTAATGGAATTACGACATACAACTTGCCTTAAATGTCAAATTGTGGTGTTATAAAAATGTACGACAATTGCATAACTTAGTATGTGTAACACGACATTTTGGTATTTAAAACAGTGGCTCTTTGACCCTCACTGGCGTGGCAATTTAGATTTAATTCAATTTATGACACTCATGCCTCGTTTGTTATTTTAACGTACGAAAGACGTATCAGGGACTACGAGCGTCTGTTGGTCTCACATCACCCAGACTCGAAACAAATATTTGTGAATCAGACAAACATTTGTCTCGATGCGGGTATCGAGCACGCGGCCGCTCGTTTCACAACCAGCTATTTGCTTTATGAAATGTTATCTTTACGATACTACGAAATTAAACACTATAAATTAATTACAAAAACAAAACATTGAAATTAATTTAAAATAACCTCCGTCTCACATTCAATTATATAAAATAAACACATAAAATAACAAATCCCGTTGAATAACAAGATTAAGCAAGAAGAGAGTTCGCGAGACCGCAACATTAACCGGTGCCAATTTCAGTTCCCCAAATGCAATTACGGAAGCACTTTTAGATAAACACCGAAAGGTTGCGGTCAGGGCTGAATCGGGGGCAATTTGTAGGGGGACTTCATACCTGAGCAGCGCAACTAGAACGGTCCAGGAGTACAGTTTATATCAAAATCATTCGTATACTCTTTAATAAGACCGATTTATGGCCGTTCCCTATAGTCTATTTACAGATAGATTTGCTATTGTGTTTTGACAAATCTCCCATACAAAATATGTCGAAAATAAGCCAGTAAGCAAATCTATTTGTAAATCATGTTTACATTACTTTTTCCGTTTCTGTTGTTTAAATGTGTTGTTACGAAGACACATAAGCGAATCAAATAGTCTATCTACCAAAGGCGACAAATTAGTTAACCCGTATTCTATTTATTTACATAATCTTTTTAGCTTTAAGGTATTTTTTTATTTGATTGAATGACGAGACGAGCAAGGCACTCGCTTGATCGTAAGCGCCACACCTGGCCATAAACAGAAGCAACACCACACAGAACTTTGAATTACAAAGCACTGCATGGCACTGAACTGCGCTACCCCGAGATATAAGATGTTAAGTCTCATAATGTCCAGTAATTTCATACTTATTATGGTTATTAGGTTATTAGGTATTATGTGGTTTTTGGCTCCTTGTATTTATTGTATTTACAATACCGATGCGCCCCTGGCTGCTATGAGCCGACCATCGCCCGCTTTCAAAACGACCTTTATATGACTAATGGACTGTCGTCAAATCAGTGCCGACTGCCGACTGCCACATTAGCATAATCCTTAAGTTCTAAATTTGCTTTCACTGGACCGGATCGTAAATGGTCAAAATGTATTGTTACGTTGCATATGGTTTTGTCACATGTATAAATCGTCAAATGCTGTCTTGGATAAATAAAATAAACATAGTTTGTTGGTAGAGGGTAGCTGTATAATATATTTTCGTACCCGACTCAATAATGACCACCGTATTTTTTTTAGAGACTCCCATACACCCGCCACTGTAACTCCTGTGCACCAGGGTCAACAGTGGCACGTATTTTTGTCTACATCGAGCAGTGAAGCTCGGCGAGTCTCTGGGAATGCCTAAATGTCTTTGTCCCGCAACGAAATTAATCAGATAGAAGGTTAGGGAGGAGTTGGAAATATTAATTGTCCACTTCCCTTCATAACAAACTTCCCTCCGACGACCGTATTTTTTTTTTTATAGCATAGGCCGGCAAACTAGCAAGTGGGTCACCTGATGGTAAGTGATCTTCACCGCCCATGTACGCCCACCACCAGAAGAATCATGGGCGCGTTGCCGACCTTAAAGGAAAGGGATAATTAGGGACTGGGAAGGGGAGGGGATTTGGGCTTCTGGATATCTCACTCACCGTACGAAACGCAGCAGCAAGCCGCTACTTTACGTCGGTTTTCTGTGAGACAGTGGTAACGACCCGGTCGAGCCAGCCCATTCATGCTGTAGACAAAACTGTCTACAGCGTGGCTCTACCACTCAAAATATATATTTATTGTTATTGTATTTGTGTAAACCCCGCCATAGTATCTCTTTGCGATGAAATACTTTCTGGGGTCAGCCAGTATTAATAATAATAAATAAACACACCCAGCAGTCACACATATAATGCTGACTCACTCTAGGTTTACCTGTATCATGGTTATCAGGAACTACGCGGGACCAATGCACTCCCAATTCCGAACACTAAAATGATAAAGCTAATAAATTATTTGTTTTTCTTTACAGGTAAGCCAAGACACCAGACGTTTATAAACGTCATATACATACGCCCTAACAATACGTCATAAAACATACAAACGATCGTCATCAAAGGTCAGTAGCTTTGAGAGCATTGCAAACAAAACAATATCATCATTTTTATATATTTTCTATAAAATGCATAAATTCTATGTAATAATATATAATACCTACGCATAAATGAATCTCGCTTATGTAATATACATTCATAATTTTTTATTTGATTTTATTGATTGCATGATGAGACGAGCAAGTCGCTCGCCTGATGGTACGCGCCACGCCTGCCCATAAACAGAAGCAACACTGCCCAGAACTTTGATTTACATTGCACTGCATGGCATTAAACTGCGCTCGTTACCCCGTGACATAAGATATTAAGTCTCATAATGCCCAGTAATTTCACTGGCTGCAATGCCCTTCAAACCGAAACACAACAGTGCTTACAGTTTAAGTTTAAGTTTTCAGATAAAAGATAAAAAGTTTATATCGCGAAGGAATGAAGAAAGCTATATAAAAAACATATCTGTAACAAATACATTCTTCTACTTCCATCTGCCTTTATCCCACTCGTAGTGGGGTCAGCGTAACATGCTTTTTAACAGATGTTACATAAAGATTTGGCTTGTAGTTGAAGTCTGATGTCAACCCCTCTAGGGAGAAAAACCCAGACCCAAAACAAATATTTGTGGATCACTAAATTTGTCGTAGAGCGGGTAGTAAACCTGCGGCCTCTCGCTTCACACCCGGGTTTTCGAATAGCCGGGTTGTAAAATGAAAGGTCATTGGTTCGATCCCCTCACCAAGACAAATGTTTGTGTAATCTATATTTTTTTCGGGGTCTGGGTGTTGTAAGACCGGAAATCTCTGGTAGTTGCTGATACCTACGACACAAGACTTGTATCTTACTGTGGAGTCAGGAATATGTGTTTGCCTGCTGGGTTATATTATTATTTTCTATTGTAAATAAAAAAAAATCAACATACTAAATTCTCGTTTACGGATAATATATACACAGAAACGTCAGTCTCTACGTCAGTCAATTAAATCAGCGCTTGAATGAAATCCTCATCTAAGTTGGCCAATTCGTTTAGGTTTCATTAAAAATGTTCATACATTCAAACCAGCAAGGTCTTGATTGACTTAGCAAGGCCCAGTCCAAATTAAAAATAAAAAAATAATGGAATTTTTTATTAACGAGCTTTTCGAATTTCATATACTTAAGAAGAAAAAAGGGATTGTAAAGGTTTTATGGGAAATAATATTTTTTCGCAAATTAACTTCACGCGGGCGAATCCGCGAGCAACAGCATACAACATTGTTGAACACAAGTCTAACACAAGAAACCCGTTACAATACCTACCACTTGTGTTTTTAAATGTAAACCAGATAAGGAAGCCGAAATGTCAGGTCCACTCGGCATTCCTGGGCGCGGCTTGCCTACGCACCGCGGCCGGCCTTCTCAATGCTAATCGATTGAACAATGTCATTACAATGCAGTGTTCGCAGTATGCGTACGAGGAGCACACGTAGTAATGTTATCTACGTAAATCTAAATGATATATATCTAAAGGTTGGTGTGATCCACAAATATTTGTTTCGGGTCTGGGTATCGTGGGTTACAAGTCCATCGTAGTTCTTGATACCCACGATACAGTTTAATCGAGTATGGGGCCAGACTATGTGACTGTTGGGTGTATTTATTTATTTACTTTTTTTTAAAGTTTGAATGACAAAACGAGTAGATTGCTCGCCTGATGGTTAGCGCCACGCCAACCTTAAGGGTATGCAAGTTTCCAGATGATGTTTTCTTTGCTGATAAAACAAGTGATAATACACTCCTTTGCAAAAAAAACGGGCGGGTTTGATTTTTTAACATTATTGGTAATAATTTAGTTCTTCAGAGGTTTTAATAGCCAAACTATGTTACTGGCACTTAATAAAGAGTCTGGGTATGAAAAAAAGTTCATTCCAAATTCAAAACTTTTGTTTTTTAAATTATTAATCCCTTTTTCATTTTGTGACACTTTTCGCGGGTTTGCGGTTAAAAGGTTATCAAGCAACTAAAAGTAACTTTTCGTTATTTTTAGTACAACAATTTATGTTTATCGCATAATTCTGCCTTATTGTGACTTAAAACAGATATCTTTGTGTCTATCGTAATGGCAGAAAAAGCAATGAGAGCTAGTAAAATTATAGCGCTGCTGGAAGAGGGGTGTAGCCAATGTTACGTCTCACAGCGGTTAAACGTGAGTCGTTCAACCGTACAAAGAACCTGGACTCGATACCAAGAGACAGGTTCCGTTCAGAGAAGGCAAGGTTCTGGGAGAAAACGTTGCACACAGCCGCGAGACGATCGCTTTTTAGTGACTCAGGCGCTGAGGAACCGCAAATGCAGTTACATAGACCTCAAAAGAAACCTTGAAGAGGTACGAGGAGCACAAGTTAGCCTATGGACTGTGAGGAGAAGACTTTTAGCTGCTGATATACGTAGTCGACGACCAGCGCGGGCCCCCAAGTTACTCCGTGAGCACCGGATTGCGCGGTTGAGGTTCGCTAGAAATTGCCTATCTTGGACACCAGGTAACTGGAGTAGCGTACTCTTCTCCGATGAGGCTCGAATTTGTCTGCATGGTGAGGACCGACGTCGGCGAGTGTTACGAAGACCAGGGGAACGCTATGCCGATGTGTGTTTTGAAGAAATCACCCCTTATGGTGGAGGGTCCGTTATGTTTTGGGCGGGCGTAACTTCCAACTATCGTACCGAGATAGTATTCATAGAAAATGGCTCACTAAATGCGCATAGGTACATAACAGAAATCCTTTCTCAAAATGCACAACCCGCACTGACTGTAATTGGTGAAGATGCCATTTACATGGACGATAATGCTCGGGCCCACCGTTCTGGCGACGTAGATGCTTATATGCAAGAGGTCGGTATTCGTCGTTTGGATTGGCCAGCGCGGAGCCCCGACCTTAACCCCATTGAGCACGTTTGGGACCTCCTAAAAAGGCGAGTACGATCTGTCCAACCACCTCCACAAAACATCAGAGAGCTTAAACGTGTAATCTCGACTGAGTGGGAACACATTCCACAGGACACCATCAAAAGCCTGGTGGGAAGCATGCCAAGACGATTACATGCCGTAATCGCTGCAAGAGGAGGTCATACTCGTTATTAATTTTTATTTTTTAATGTCTCTTTTATTAAAATACCATAAAAATACTCGTAGTCTTAATTTCATTATACCCATAAAAATGTCCATTTTAACACGGCTCTCTGTTTACATTGACTAAAACACCGATACCAGGATAAAAGTGTTAAAAAACTAGATTCTCATTGATAATAAGAAATTTCTAGTCATCCAAGCTAATGACATACTAAAAATATAATAATATTTACCCATAGAAAAGCTAAGGTAAAGTGTGTGTGTAAGGTGCCCGTTTTTTTTGCAAAGGAGTTTATAACAACATATATATTCGTGAATTGAATAGTCAGTGGTGCATGCTCTTGGAGCTGGTTTCGAACCTGCGATTTCTCGGCAGTCGCTATTACTCCTCACCGTAACTCACTCAAATCATTTTTTCATATTGTTTATTTTTGCACAAGATTGACTCAAGACCATTGAGATTATTTGGATTAACACAAGAAAACTAAATAAGTCACAGCGCTAATTATATCGAAATCGATTGAATCGAATCGATCGAAATCGATTTGATGATAAACCGAGACATTCTGAGCCTTATAAGTGCGTCCACACTTCCGCGATATTTCGCAGCACCGAAAGGCGTTGCTGTCACACGGACTTGTTACGCTAATGTGGATGGATGTCGTAACACTGTGTCATTATACCGTGATGAAAACAAAACATGACAAAACCTAAATTAATTGTCTCGGCGAAATGTTACGGGGCCTCAGTGCGGATCGTTCTGTGACATTAAATCGTAACTTATAACCGTCTGTCTACACGAGAGAGTTTATCACGAGTGTATGTTACAGTCGGTGCTGCGAAATGTTACAAGTGGAGACGCTCTTTAAAATAACCATCATCATGACAGCCTCCGTGGCGCAGCGGGCGAGTAGCCGGCTGTGAAGCGCGAGGCCGCGGTTTCGATCCCGCACCGAGACAAATGTTTGTGTGATCCACAAATATTTGATTCGGGGTCTGGGTGTTGTGAGACCAAAAGTCTCTCGTAGTTCCTGATACTCACAAGACTCTTATCTTACTGTGGGCAGGACTATGTGTGTGACTGTTAGGTGTATTTATTTATTTATACATCGACCAATAAAGAAATAAATCCGATTTTGGCGTTGTTTTATCCCGTTAATATGTGTTCATACGGTCAAAATATTATTGATATGTTTAAAAACCCGAAATCAAAAACATTATGGTCAAACAGCATAACGAAACGAAAAAAGCGTATCACGCCGATTATTTAATAACAAACTTTGAAGCTTAATAAAATTAATTTACATAGTCATATACAGAGCATTATAAAATAGAAATAGCTGTTTTTTATAACTTAAAGCTTCGTTATTGATTTGGTAGAACAACGCTATGAGTAATTTTATCAGCTAGGTCGTAGTCGTACCATCGCCTAAAAAAAATGATAACTGAAATGTACTGGTAGGCATCAACTTTTCCAAAGGCCGTAGATATAACAAAAAGTTCCTCTTGCCAAAAGGCGTATGGAATATATTTTTCTTTTCTGCTCCCTCTGCCCCTATCGCTATGAAAGAAGGTTAGCGGAATTCAGTGCTGAGTCAGGTCCACCCTGTTCACCTTTACAACGCGTATGCTCTTTACTTCACCGTTCGTCCCATTTTCTGAAGTAAAGTATCCACGGTTCCCTTGTTCTAAAGGCATTACATACACGGTACTACTCACTTTTTTAACCGAGCATTGCCAAGTGACTGCACTACACCTGATAATAAGCGCAGTGCAGTTAAAAAATCCAGCAATCACCGATAAACAATGAGTTTATCGGTGGCCACCAGAATCATGCCGGCCTGTATAAATGCTTTTTCACACTCCGAAGAGAGAAGAAACAAATAGAAGGGCCTGTGAGAGAACTGGCGGAATACCGATGCAGGCACAGGGATACAAGGATGTACCCCTATACCTGCCGCATCCAACCAACAAGTCATGTCGTAAGCCCCTTGGGTGAACCGGATATATACCGGCTGATACTGGAACGCGATCCACACAAGGTGCGTGGGTCACTATGATAGGTTTTTAACACCATGGGTACAGTGGTCGCTATTCGGGTTCATACCCTTACCACCAGAAAGCCACCAGCAAATAACCGCAGCTGGTGGGAGGGTACATGATTATTTTTGTACCTGACTGGATAGCGACCACCATACACATGGTGAAAAACTCACCATAGTGACCTGTTCAAGCGAGTCGTGTTCTGGGATCAGCATCAGCAAGTGTATATTCAGTGATTCCAGGCCGGCGTAGTTCTGACGACCGTTGCGGCAAGCTATGTCTCTTAACTGTCGACGGTATATTTGCACTGCACTGAACTGCTGGTGGGGAGGATACTTGTATCCGACTGGATAGCGACCACCGTATACTGGTGCTAAAACCTGCCATAGCGGCCCACCATGTGTGTGTCGCGTTCCAGGGTCAGCCAGTGTATCCGGTTCTCCCCAGGGGGCTTGCCCCGTGATCCTAACCCTTTTCCCATCCCTTTTTCCTTCCCCTCCCCCTTGGCCCTTTGGCAGGCCGGCATGATCTTGCCGACCTACGATGGACACATTGTTTATCGTTGGTCGACACTATTCTTGGATTGCGCTACACTTACCATCAGGTGTAGCGTAGTCACTTTGCCGAGCCAGGATAAGAAAACTTAATTTCAGAATCAGTATAATCACTTTGCCGTGCCAGGATATAAAATACTATGTACTAGTTGTTCTTCTTTTTGTTTTTTATATAAAAACTAGATGACCCGGTGAACTTCGTATCACCTACATAATATATTTGTGTAAAATGTGGTCAAAACTTAATACAAATGTTTTATTTACATTAAATGCAATTAAGTGAGGTACTGCGCCATTGCACGTGAGGTAGCCCGTCGCACATTTAATTGACTTCGACGACCTAAGTCAGGTCGTCTCCCACCTCCCTCCGGTTGGACAGTCCTGTCCCCGTCCCGTCCCCGTCCTGTCCCCGTCCTGTCCGCGTCCCGTCCCCGTCCTGTCCCCGTCCCGCCTCCTGTCCCTGTCCTGTCCTGTCTCACTGTCCTGTCTCTCTGTCATGTCTCTTTGTCCTGTCTCACTGTCCTGTCTCACTGTCCTGTCTCACTGTCCTGTCTCACTGGCCTGTCTCACTGTCCTGTCTCACTGTCCTGTCTCACTGTCCTGTCTCACTGTCCTGTCTCTCTGTCATGTCTCACTGTCCTGTCTCACTGTCCTGTCTCACTGTCCTGTCTCACTGTCCTGTCTCACTATCCTGTCTCACTGGCCTGTCTCACTGTCCTGTCTCACTGTCCTGTCTCAATGTCCTGTCTCACTGTCCTGTCTCACTGTCCTGTCTCACTGTCCTGTCTCACTGTCCTGTCTCACTGTCCTGTCTCACTGTCCTGTCTCACTGTCCTGTCTCACTGTCCTGTCTCTCTGTCATGTCTCACTGTCCTGTCTCACTGTCCTGTCTCACTGTCCTGTCTCACTATCCTGTCTCACTGGCCTGTCTCACTGTCCTGTCTCACTGTCCTGTCTCAATGTCCTGTCTCACTGTCCTGTCTCACTGTCCTGTCTCACTGTCCTGTCTCACTGTCCTGTCTCACTGTCCTGTCTCACTGTCCGGTCTCACTGTCCTGTCTCACTGTCCTCTCACTGTCCTGTCTCACTGTCCTGTCTCACTGTCCTGTCTCACTGTCCTGTCTCACTGTCCTGTCTCACTGTCATGTCTCTCTGTCCTGTCTCACTGTCCTGTCTCACTGTCCTGTCTCACTGTCCTGTCTCACTGTCCTGTCTCACTGTCCTGTCTCACTGTCCTGTCTCACTGTCCTGTCTCACTGTCCTGTCGCACTGTCCTGTTTCACTGTCCTGTCTCACTGTCCTGTCTCACTGTCCTGTCTCACTGTCCTGTCCCTGTCCTGTCCCTGTCCAGTCTAGACGCTATACGACCCGTCATCACGGCAAGCTTCGCAACGACAACCATCCGGTTTATACTAAAACATTCCAAAATCAACAACTACTAATAAATTAAAAATTAATAAAAAAAACATTGTCCAGCGGACAAAATTGTGAATCTAAACCATTCTCAGATCCCCTTGAACACACACAAAAAATTTCATCAAAATCGGTCCAGTCGTTTAAGAGAAGTTCAGGAACATACACACTCACAGAAGAATTATATATATAAAGATGAATGTTTCTATTTCCTCTATACCCGCCTATATGTATGCGTTCATTCTATTGTTATGAAATTTGGTATGTTATTGTGCGCACGCGCACGTATGCATGAAAGATATAAAATAAAATTAAACAAAAAAACAAAAAACACCTTATAAAGAAAAATAATGATTGCGACGCATTCCAGACACATACTAAATGCCATTAAAAACGTCATTGTCAAAACTAATGCGCAAAAATATATTTTAATAACATGACCTCACTATATTTCTAGGTAATCTATTCGTAACAAAATATGGGAAATATCACATTGATATTCAGGAAAAAAAATCTAAGCAATATTAACATTTGAACGTTGAACTATTGTTATAGCCAAAACGGGTGAAAAAGGTAAAAACAACTTATGAAACACATTATATCCGCGAATGGAATGTTGGTGCGCCCACGCTACCTAAAATTTACCACAATCCGATGATATTGTTCATTTAAAATAGTCTAGGAGCTAGGACAAACATCTTTAACCGTATTTATTTAAACTTAATTGTACACAAGGAGTATTTTACTTTTATTGTAGTGTATTTTTCATCATTTGTTGCATTCTTGTGCCGATATCAATTGCGAGGTACTTAGTTTTGAAGTTTTTTCTGTCGTTTAAGTCAACTTCTAGCCAATCTCCAACTGACACTTTCAATCATAAATTTCATAATTCATTTCTCGGTTGCCAATTACTAATTTAATTTCGGTTTACTTAATTATTCTCTACTTCAATTGAAATAAAAAAAATGACTTTGTGACTATACATACTATAATGCCACTAAATAGTGTAACATTTGTTACAGTTTGTAAAACCGTATTGGATTATACTTTTTTTTTTTATAGCAGAGTCCGGCAAAGGAGCAAGTGGGTCACCTGATGGTAAGTGATCTCCACAGCCCATGTACGCCCACCACCAGAAGAATCATGGGCGCGTTGCCGACCTTAAAGGAAAGGGATAATTAGGGATTGGGAAGGGGAGGGGATTTGGGCTTCCGGATATCTCACTCACCGTACGAAACGCAGCAGCAAGCCGCTACTTTACGTCAGTTTTCTGTGAGACAGTGGTAACGACCCGGTCGAGCCAGCCCATTCATGCTGTAGACAAAACTGTCTACAGCGTCGCTCTACCACTCGCAAAACTTCTTAGCCACCTATATGTCGTCTATAATCTAATAAAAAAAAACAAATAGTTAAAGGTAGCATGTGCATATATAATCATGGACGCGGTACATAACCCCTCGTCCAATGTGTTTACATAACAAATAACCGTAAATAAATGTCAAAGATAAAGTAAGTAGTACAGATGCTGTCTCCGCGACTAGAAACGTCAGTAACACGGTAGCCGCGGCCCTATGCATTATTTATGAACGTACATTTGAATAAAATTTCGACCCCATTATAGATATAAACCGAATACACTGATTTACGGTTTTTATTATAATCGATGCACGATTAGAACTGTTTTATAAATATTGTCCACATCATTATATAAATAAAAACATAATTTAGTTTCAGTATTAAATTACGCTCTGTCATTTATAAGATACTGCTTTTAAGAATGTGTTTGGATGTGTATCTGTCGTAAACAGAATAGCTATTTTTAATTAATGTTTTGGGATTATAAGAAATTTAAAAAGCCAGCCAAATGTGAGTCAGACTAGCACTTCGAGGATTCCGTACCGTCATAGATTTAAATTAATTGCTTTTTTAGGATATCCGCCTTACATATGTGAAAATTAGGTAATGCTAGCTGGTTCACCCATCATATGCGAGAGGACATCTGGGATAGTACCACCGCTTTGTTTTTTCTATCGCGAAGCAGCAGCGTGTAGGCATAGTTGGGTTTCGGTTTGAAAGACACTGAAGCCAGTTAATTACCGGGCGTTATTTATTTTTATTTATTTATTTATTTATTCTTTAAACACACACAGTCATTACGACATGAGACTAAACATATTATTTCTAGGAATAACGAGTGCCATGCAGTGTTTTGTAATTTAAAGTTCTGTGTTGTGTTGTGTCTGACTATGGGCAGACATGGAGCTTACTATCAGGCAAGCACCTTCTCGCTGCGTCATTCATACTACTAAAAAAAATCTGGCTACCTATTAAGGTTCAAAAGAACCTTCAAAAGAGTCTTTTCAAAGTAGGGTAGACAGAAATATGGCTTACGCTTAGTAATAAAGTTTCGGTAACACGCTTTGATTAGGGAACCCTAAAAACAAGGAGAATTCCTTTTTGTAATCGAGTTTAAATTTATTGTTCCACTACAAATTATGTGGATTCCTAAATAATCTTTAATCCCCTCCTACTAGACAATCAAAAGAAGGCAGATATTATGTGTTGCAGAAAAATAAATATAATTGTTAGGTCATCCACTATCCCATCTTTGGCAGGTAATATAATGGAATATATTGGGCATTATGCCACTTATACCCAGATATTGAAATGCACCTCAAGAATTTAATATCACACAAAAATCACACGCGAGTTTTCTGCGATAGGATTTATTTATTAGCTTGAATGACTAATCAAGTAGGTCATTCTCCTCACGCTCACTATCCCCAGTGCCCACACACTGTTGCTTGGCGGCAGAAATTAACAAGGCGGTGGTATCAATAAAGACGGCTTCTCTCTGTTTAACGGTTAGGTAATTATACAAATATATTGACCGTTAACTGTATTCCTATTAAATAATAACCCTTTTTATATTTTTTTGCCTAATCTAACTTAACACTCGAACGCATAGTACTGACTCCACACTAGGTTGACCTGTATCGTGGGTACCAGGAACTACAAGGGACTTACAGTCACACAACACCCAGAAACGAGAATTATCACACATATATCGGTCACACAATGTCAATCATAAACAAATATCTGGATGCGGAAATCGAACCCACAGGCTTTAGTTTTATAATCGACTCGCCCGCTGCATCACGGTGGCTGACAATTAGGATAATAAATAAATAAATAAATAATTAATACTAGCCCTGTATTATATACGTCCCACTGCTGGGCACGGGCCTCCTCTACTGAATGAGAGGGATTACGCCTTAGTCCACCACGCTGGCCTAATGCGGGTTGGCAGACTTCACATGACTTCGAAAAATATTATCGAGTTCTCAGGTATGCAGGTTTCCTCACGATGTTTCCTTCACCGGTAAAGCAAGCGATAATTAACAATTAATAAACACGTAACTTAGAAAAGTCAGAAGTATATGTTCTTGCGGCTGGTTTCGAACCTGCGACCTTTGTCTCGACAGTCCATACCACTCCGCGCTGAGCTATCGCTGCTTTTTTACAATTTTTTTCTGACAATTAGGATGCTTCTTTCTAATTAGTTTCCTTCCCAAGCCGAACAGCACGAGGTACACATGAAAATTAATACATTCTTATATCATTTGAAATAGAGACGTAACATAAAAATGAAACAGTTCTACGCTTAAATATTCACAAAATCAATTGGAAAAACTAAAAATAACTTTTAACTACGGAGTTTTAGTTTTAATAAGTATACGGAGTAGTGATCGTATGGAAGCGGTCGGTGTCGCCACCCCGCTGTCGCCCGATTTATTTCAATAAGCAAGATTTTATATCCAATTCCATATAAGTCCATAAAATATAACATATAAAAATAAATTATAAATTAATTAAAACATTATTCTAAAATATTAATATTTTTTAATGAATAGAGGCGACACGCAGGGAGATAAAAGTGCATCGAACAGAAGCTGCGCGATACAACGATATGGCTTAATTAGAATGTCAAATATGTTGGAATTTTGGGAAGTCGTAGGTGTGTTTTTTATTATTAAAACATGATATACTGCTAATAACAATATCACGCCTCTATTATACTACATTCCGCTGCTGGGCACAGACCTCTACAAATGGGAGGGGTCAGGTCTTAGTCCACCTCGTTGACCTAACGCGTGCTGACTGACTTTCGATATTTTTATAAAAATACACAGGATTCCACATGATGTTTTTTGCACCGTTATCGCAAGCGACAATCGGTAATGAATACATACGCTATTTACAAAAGGAAGAGGTGCACGTTCTTGGCGCTGGTTTCGAACCTGCGACTACCGACTCGGCAGTCCGTAGCACTCCCCGTCTGCTTATATACATTATCACGTCCAAAATTTACACAAATGATTCAGTTTAATTCGAAATATAAACACAATATACTAAAAAAATGAACCTCAAAAATTCAAGTTATTATTTCACCAGTTTCATTTCAGTTATTATTAACAACAATACTTTGAAAACTCGCTGAAAAATCGCTGTTGAAATTTATATAACATGTATGTTTAAACACCAAATAATTATTGTATTCAAACCAAAAACAAACGTGAAAAACACCACGTGCACTTCTGGAAATCACAGAAATCAGTCCGGGCCGCGCTACCTGTGCGTTTTTTTTTGTCAAAGGTCCGATAACCGCGGGTCGTGGGGCAGTGTGATCGCGTACGTCACTGCGAACGCGCGCTTTACACGTACTACAACAAACATTGTACAGTTAGCGTTCGACTGACGGAATAAGGACGTGATCGGGTGTTTTTGATTATGTGTTTGACATTGTGTGTGAAACATTAATTTTGTGTGTTAAATATTGTAATGTACCTCAAAATGTATATAAAAACGGAGCGATTTTACCAACAACCTGAAGCTTTGAAGGAGGACAGGTGCTTTTCGGACTACGAGGAAGAATTGGATGATCGTGAGTGTTTGGTTTATTTTATTCTACCATGTTACGATGGTAAGCCATCACCAGATTTATAGCAGTTGGCAGATATAATACCTATGATTAGTCTTTACTTTTTGCTATGACTTAATGTTGAACCATTGACAGTTTAAGTGCATTTTTAATTCTTGTGGGTATTATAAAAACCTATCTTTTATTTATACGTATAATTTTTTAATGAAAAAATCTATATCATAATATGAATAAGGAAAATTATACTGAATATAAACTACGTATATTGTTTTGATATAAATATAAATGGACATAATTATTATTCTTTGAATATGTCCAAACACTTTCATGTTTTCATTTTATGAAATTACCTAAACTATAGTCATTTAATGAATAGATACTGATTTAATATCTCGAAAGAACAACCGGTGGTAATTTGGTAAGGCATAAGGTAATGCTAGATATGGAGTATTTTATCAAACTTACCCAAAACGTATATTAGGTTATAAACTATTCAATACATAAATCCTGAAATAAAAACCCTATAATATCACTTAAAAATATCTAATAATATGCCTAATGAAGTTGAGGAAATGAAAAGGAAGCGCGTTGATGTCTTTTGTATAAACGGTTGCCGTCGGTCAATTTACTTTTTTGAACTTTCTATATAATGCTATGTTAGTATTTATTTATTTAATTCCCTTTACTAAATGATCATCAACGACAGTATAAACCATAGTTACTTGATGAACAAAATATATATTTTTTTTTAAGTAAATGAATGAAGTTACGATTGATATTATTTAACCATTGATCTTGTATTACATATGTATCACAATTTATTAGAGGGTATTTAATTAACACAGTATATTATGTTTGAGTTACGTTTAAATAATTATTTTTTACAACCGGTTATTATTCCAACCAATCTGCATTTAACTGACATGACAGAATATCTACTTATTACAAAATGTGTGGCTTATTACCTAAGTAATGCTAAAGGAAGACTTATGATGGCTAAGTCTGGCGCCAGCATAACACATGGCGCGTCATTAACTGGCAAGGTATTGAGAGACAACAGCGTCACAGGTTAGTTTTTTGGCAATAAATAAAACAGACCAATCATGTACACAACATTCGATACTTGGCAAACGGTTACTTAAGGTTGTTTGTGAATACAAGCACATAGTCTTCTGTATTTAAATCCAAAGTTAGTGCTGCACCTTTATATTTTCAACCGACTTAAAAAAAGGTAGGAGGTTCTAAATTCAGTTGTTTTATTTCTGTTTTAAAAAGTTAAAAAAAATAAACTCAATGGATGGTCACTCGTCGCGATTGAGTTATTGTATTGTAATTTACAAGACATAAGCTCTACTTTCCACTAAAAGCAAATAAATTTAAACAAAGTTAACTTATTTTAGGAAGTAGTTTTTTTTAACTTATTTATTTTCGATATATTGCAATGTAACGGAAGCAAATCAAGCTATGTAACTACATTTAAAAATGTCATTTATGGTGACATTTTTTGTCTAGAAGCAGAAAAGCTTCTAATAAATTAACTATCGCATTATTTTTTCTAAATAAAGTAATAATTGTGAAAAACATCTCATAACCTGTGATATATATACATCCTATTCTACTTTAAAAGGAATGAAATAATTAATACACAAAGCACAAATGTCAACGGCAATATTAATCATTTGTAATTTATTATTTAATCAACATGATACTGTGCAAAACGTCGTTCAACTACGTCTTGTTGAAATAAAACTAATTTAAACGGATTTTATCGCGTTTTATTTTATTGAAATTTTGGTCCCGACGTTTCAAAAGCTTTCAGTCGTCGTGGCCACGGAGTATATCCGTTTAAAACAGATTTTATCGCGGTTTTCTATTTTTATTTTTGTCCCGAAGTTTCGAAAGCTTTTCAGCCTTCGTGGTAATGGAGCTTCACGTTTACGAAATATCGGGACCAAACTTAAAAAAACCGCGACAAAATCTGTTTAAATTAGTTGTATTTTAATGTGTAATATTTGCGTATACGTAAGATATCACTAGGCTTAAGTTTAGGCCTATAGTACATTACAATTACATCGGCATGATCATTATAGACAAGTAGGGTTTTAGATACAGGACACAATTATAAAAGCGTTTTATTAAATAAATATATGTTTATAAGGACGATAATAATGATCCTATTCATTGAATGATATTTAATTTATTTAAACTAAAAAGTAGTTGTTCCTGATGCCTGCGATACAAGTTAACCTAGTGTGGGGAGTAGACAGTAGACAGTAGACATAGTCCTGAATGTGTGACTGTTGGGTGTATTTTTATTACTATTAAAATTATAAGATAAATAAATAAAACATTACACATAAATAAAAATATAAAATAACTACCAACCTCCGAGGCCCCTGCGAGGCCTAGGACTCAATCCACCGGCTGTTAGGGCCCTAGAGTGAGGAGCCTTCTCACAATGTGTGCCGTGTCTAAAAACACCGCCTTTTGAAAATGGCTCTTAACCCAACGACCAATTGAGACCTTCTGGAGGTGTTGGTCAAGACTTTTTGGTAGCAACCCATTAGCAGTAATGACTATTATTATTGTTACAAAAAAAAAATACTAACATCACTTATCCCCATTGTTTTGATTCTTACAACGAATTAAACTTCTTCTTAACCATTTCCGAGTACGATCGAGTAAATGAAACCTTACAAGAATATTTTCAACACAAAATAATTAATCCCATATCTTTTCACTAGGTCATAAAGTTCTAAAATATTCATTAATCTTCACTTATATTTACTAATCCAAAATAAAGCTGCGACCACAGGTACAACTTTCTAAGTAACTAAAGAAATGTGAACCCTTCAGCTTGGCTAATAAAGCACAAAGAACTTTCGGCAACTTCAAACAAAAAAAAATTGGTGAAATGCATGGGATTAGTTTAAATAGTGGTTAAACAATGGCATAGATGTTTGGCCATTTTTGGGTTTCCTGCTTGGGGACCTACCTGGTTTGGATCACAAAATGGCGGTCAAAAAACTGGCCAGCAATGTTATTTAATAATGTATGCGTTGGTCATGTTATACACCTGTTTCTTGTTGAGGTATTTTTTTCTTGGGGCGGATAAATACATGGCCCGTGATTTTAGAAAAGTGCAATTATAATATAACTAGCTCGCTAGTTGACCTGCATGTTACTGCCCTGCTTCCATGGGTCATAGCGTGATAAACATATAAACCTTCCTCATCAATCACTATCTATTGCTGAAAACTGCATTAAAATCCGTTGAATAGTTTAAAAGATTTAAGCTAAGACAGCGGAAGCGACTTCATTTTATACTATGTAAAGATATCGAGGTAGGCTGCATCCCTCTATGTTAGCAAGCATTATTCTAGGCTGAAATATCTGGATACAAACCGGCTAACCCTGAAACGCTACTCACCTTAGCGAGCCACCATGGTGGAATTGTACTATGGTGGTACAGTAATACCCCGACTTACGCTACCCCGTTTTACGCGAATTCGGAGATACGCGGTTATTCTTTTTGATGGCCGCGCGCGTCAGCTCTCCTATTCCGCCATGTTAGTGGTCCGTTTACGACAGGTTCGAACGTGTTCCGCGTTGAATTGTTTTACGTACGTTGTGTTTTATTGATAACCTAAAATTATGTCACTCAAAAGTGCATGCAAAGTTGTACCCCGACTTACGCGAATTCGACTTACACGGTTATAGCTCGATCCCACCTATCGCGTAAGTCCGGGGTATTACTGTACAAGTATACGAATGCAGCCCACCTTATATTTTAAATAAAACATAATACACAATTGATTAACATCCATATTACATGTAACTCAATACGACTACATCCATATGAAGTTAAAAACCATCCATCCATCACTATTCACAAAAATAAATTTCCAATATCCAAACCTTATACCTTTGACACACAATTATGGTACTTGCTGGTCTTTTTTTGCAATTCCCAGAAGGACAGCGGTACCTGCCTGTTTAAAAAAAATACCTGACCTTACCTGCATTTTTTCGGCAGGAAATCGCGACAATGCATTCTAAGCTATGGAAATGTATTGTGGGTCGCAAATACAATGGTGCAAGTGAATTACAATTGTAATGTTAAGGGTTGGTCGAAGTGAGTCATTTGTTAAATATTCTAATCTTTGAACGTGGGCACGTAAAATGTAAGGATTATAAAATTGTTGTATAAGGCAAGCAAGTAGATGGATTTAGTTTCAAACTCCCTTATAGTAGCTGAAATGGACTACAGCTCAAACGCCTAAGCAAATTAGAGTTCGCTTAAATTAAGTTCCGGGAAGTATATTAAGCTCTTCGTACTTCCAGTGTAATTAAAATGTATGTAATAAAATCATAATTCGAATATTGTCCTATGATGTCTCTAAGAAATTGAACAGTAGAATAAAAGGTGATTCTGTAATATTTTTTGAATAATGTTGCACAAACATAATATGTATTTTTTTTTCTTCATAAAATGTCTTTTTTTTACTAGCCCTATATTATATACGTTCAATTGCTGGGCACGGGCCTCCTCTACTGAATGAGAGGGATTAGGCCTTAGTCTACCACGCTGGCCTAATGCGGGTTGGCAGACTTCACATACCTTCGAAAAATCTTATCGAGTTCTCAGGTATGCAGGTTTCCTCACGATGTTTCCTCCACCGTTAAAGCAAGCGATAATTAACAATTGATATACACGTAACTTAGAAAAGTCAGTGGTGTATGCTCTTGGGGCTGGTTTCGAACCTGTGTCTTTCGTTTCGACAGTCCATACCACTCCCCGCTGAGCTATCGCTGCTATAAAACGTCATGAACAAAATATTTTGCAGTTTCATTAAATTATTAAATCATGTAATATAAACTTTTACTCGTTATCTTAAACAAAAACACGCCCCCATAAAATCTGAATGCAGCATCTCGAAATGTAAAAATTCGTCGTCAGTGTGAAGGTGAAGGTGAAGGTGAAGGTGAAGGTCAGTGTCGGGGTGAGGGGGTCGTGGGACGCGCGGGTCGCGACGCGCTGATTCACCGAAGGTTGCCAACCTCTGACATTTCACCCGGCGTTCTTTAACGATAATCGTTAACTGTTTTTAACATACCATTGTCGACTTTGTGTTTTGTAATTAATATTGACTTTTACCAGCAGCGATAGCTCCACAGGGACTGGTACGGACTGTCGCGGCGAAAATCGCAGGTTCGAAACCAGTCCCAAGAGCATGCACCCCTGACTTCTTTAATTTACATATGTATTCATTGAAATAAACTAATTTAAACGGATTTTATCGCGGTTATTTATTTTAATTTTGTTCCCGATGTTTCGAAGGCTTTTCAGCCTTCGTGGTCACGGGGTGGAGTCTAACGTTTAAATTAGTTTTATTTCAATGAGTAACATTCGCGTAAACGTAAGAAATCATTACATAATATGTATTATCAATTAACGCCTTTTCTTTGAGACAGTGGTAACAACCCGGTTGATCTGGCCCATTCATGCTGTAGACAAAACTGTCTACAGAGTGGCTCTCTACTCAAAAAGTTCTGCGTTGTCTTTTTTTATGGGCAGACGTCGCGGTTACCATCCGGCGAGCTGCTCGGTTCTTAATTAAAGCTACAAAAACAAATCTCGTTGTATGTCTTAAAATTTTCATTGCACATAGTTTATTAATTAATTATTGCACATAATTAAACAAGGTGGTAGGTCCCTCGTATGCGAGTGGCCGTCTGGGTTGGCACCACCGCTTTATCTATTTCTGCCGCCAAACAACAGTGTGTAAGCACTGCTGTGTTTCGGTTTGAAGGACATTGAAGCCAGTGAAATTACTGAGCATTATGAGACTTAACATCTTATGCCTCGGGGTGACGAGCGCATTATGTATCGTGCAGCACTTTATAATTAAAAGTTCTGAGCTGTTGTCACTGTTTATGGCAGACGTTGCGGCTAGCATCAGGAGAGCGAACTGGTCGTAATTTAAGCTTCAAAAGCATAACTCGTGGTATGTCTCAAAATGTTCATTGTAATGCACATAATTTGCCCAACTACACCTTAAACGAGGCAGCTAATCTGCGTGTCGTATGTCCATCACTTTCTTTTCACGAACTACTTGACATAAATAGTTGAGCTCGGTAACGGACCGGGCGCGGACGATCGTTGAATGTTGAATATTAGAGCCACGTTTAATTGGTCAATCGCAAACTGTAGCAGAGATTATGGGAGTGATACCGATAGTGATAAACTTATATACATAATCGCCTCGTTGGTCTCGTAGCAACGTATTAAAGCTGAGAACCTTAGAGTCCTGGATTAAATTCCCGAGTCGGGCAATCACGATTTCTGTTTGAGTTCTCGATCCGAAGAATCGTTGGAAATCGTGCCAGGTATGGCGATAGGCTCTTCCACCTGAGACGGAAAAAAGCTCGGCGAAACGTGTGTGCAGCACTAGTTGCAACTCTACCTATACCTTCGGTAAAGAGGTGTAATAGCTTATGTATATAATGTGATTATAATTAAAAAACTGACTAAGCGCAATACGAATTCGCGCAAAGAGGATTTCGGAAACTTACATTTCATATTTTTTAATTTTATACGATATTCGCCATAACAACACATAATATATAATGTGAACGTTTCAGCCAGCTACTATGGTTCCAAAAATACAGCCCTTAAATGTGAAATACGGCGTAAGCTTAATAACAAGGTTCCTTTGACAACCTTTGGGTATGAGACTCTAAAAAACTAAAAGCCTTTTTAACCGACTAATTAAATAAGAGAGAGTTATAGTAAAGACTAGAATAAGTTTCTTCCAACCTTAATTTAGCTGAAAGTGAATACAATATGCAAATTCAACACGGAATTCAATCTTTGTTATTTAACTAATGTAAATTATAGCAGTGTTGGTGGACTTCAACCAAAATAGCAATTGCCTTTGAAGTAATTTATGCAGAGTAGTTTCGAGTTGACAGGATTATTTGCATTTTGTTCGACAATAAAACCTCTAACAACATTGCGCATTATCGAAATGTACTAAGGAATTTAAAAAAATGTTACGTCGAATTCAACTCGGGTATAGTTTAAGTTACAAGCGAGAGATTTTTTATAACGCTCCTGCAAACAACTATACTTTATGGACGGCACTATTACAATAATTTAAACACGATTTATGAGAAAAATAGTTAATTATTGTGAAATGTTTAAAAAAAATATTCCAAATTCGAAATACAGTTTGCAAATAAAAAAAAATCCTAATATACAAACGTAATCCAATCAGAGCGTCGTAAGCCACCTATGATTATATTTCCGAGCCGGTAGTAGCTTAAAAGAGTGAATAAACGATAAAGTTATAAATAAGCCTGTGTCGTTATTATTGAGACTTATCATCGTACGCCGTACATCTTGACTACATCAAGTGAAGAGTAAGGGTTGTAAAACCCTCCTCTCTGACGCATCTACTTGGATCTCGTCGCGACATATATGTACAGTACATGTATCGGAGCATGCGACCAAGACTTTATTTATACAATAATCATTATTTAAATGTCCGCCATAAGTCCTTAGCGTGTACCAACAACCACAGGTAGGGTCGAAACATCGTCCGTCGGGTCGCCAGTTCGGATGCTAATACAGGTTAATTGCGGATTCAGTACGACCTCGCCTTTAGAAAACACATACTCGTTTGGAATTTTAACTCGCATTGGACAGTTTTTGTGCACTAGTATTTAGATTTGGTATGTACATAATACATACCTATTCGATGGAAACTGTTTAAATTAGTTGTTAGAAACGATATATTTGAGGAAATAAAGTATTAATTAATACTAATTTGTTCTCCTAATTCCTTACTCTTTACTAGATGGCGGAGATATTGTAGATTACACTCCAAGGTTTTCAGATGCATACAGAAAATAACTCCATAAACATCAACGGATCTTGTAATCTTTCGCACGCTAACACTTTAAGGTATTTACGCTCAAAAAAGTGCCAAATGACGCATTAAACCGCGAGTCGGTAGGTCCCTCGTATGCACAAGGTGGTAGGGCCCTCGTATCCGAGATGCCGTCTAGGTTGGTACTTCCGCTTTGTCTATTTCTGCCGCCAAGCAACAAGTGTGTAAGCATTATTGTGTTTCGGTTTGAAGTATACTGAAACCAGTGAAATTACTGGGCATTATGAGACTTAACATCTTATGTATCGGAGTAACGAGCGCAGTTCAGTGCCATGCATTGCAATTCAAAGTTCTGTGTGGTGTTGTTTATGTTTATGGGCAGGCGTGACGCTTACCACCAGAGCGCCTTGCTCGTCTCGTCATTTAATCAAATAAAAAAAGTACCAAACTAACAGACGCTTTCATACAATCATTAATGTTATGTACACACTTTAGACGCAATGACAAAATTCCACCACAATTATATATGAACATATCTCGCCCACGTTGGACAGGTGCTACAACACTCGTCCGGTCGAGAGGTCATTCAAACGTTTGGCCACAACACGATGGCACTCCGACAGGAATTCAACTTTATGAGTTGTTAACTGTTTTAGTTAAGCAGGTGCGAGTCAATGTTTGCGTATGGGGATGTTTGAGCTTTTATTATGGGTAGAAAGCTATGGTGGTAAAACTAAACGGTTAAGTTTGACGTGCTAGACCATTAATTTAAAGTCAATAGTTAGGAATAAATATAAATGGATAAAGGATATTGGTAATATATAAGTAGGTTTGTGCTCGCGTGAAAATTTTACAGTATATTCACTTTTATAGACAATAAAAATGTTAGTCTATGTTTAACATTTTTAGTTAAAGTATCTACCGTGAAAAATTATACAAAATTGTATCAGTGGTTTTTCATCAACAAACTAGCAAAGCCACAAATTTTATCTCTATCTATACTTATAAAATAACATGTCCTGACTGACTGACTGATTCATCATCGCCGAGCGCAATCTATCAAGGCTACAAGCATGAAATTAGGACTGTATATTCATTTTGTTATGTAGGCACCCACTAAGAAAGGATTTTAGAAAATTCCACCCTAAAGGGGTCAAAAAAGGGGATGATAATATATATAAAAGTCCGTCATTTTGAAATTTACATAAACGAAATTTTGTATTTCGGTTATTCACGTAAAACAAATAAATACGTGTTTCAGAAATTTTGGAAATTTTAGGTAATAAGAGATGAAAAGGGGGGTGAAAGTTAATGCGAAAGTGTTACGCTTTTACGCCTAAATCACTGAACTAATTTTGAAGAATTTATCTACAGGGATAGATGGGATCCTGGAGACGGTTACAGGCTACTTTTATCCCGGAAAATGCTGTTCACGCGGGCGGAGCCGCGAGCAAAAGCTAGTATAATATATGTACTTTTCTGCATTAGAATGGACGCAGATTGCCTTTCATGCAGCACTGTACGGAAATGCATGTTCTAAATTGAATAACTAGTTCTAATTTGAATTAATTATAGATACATTATAGCTTAAAGGTTATGTATTTATTGTTTAGTAATCGTCAATTAAAGATAATAGTAATTTGTTTTTAACCAATTAATGAAATGATAAAATAGTTGACAATAAAATAGGTAAGTATCGTTTTAATTTAGTTTCTCATTTCATTAAATTGTTTGTATTTTATTTATTTATATGAAATTCGATGACATTATTATGGACTTTTATAAATATATACATTTACAAAGGATGGACCCTATTCTGCACCAACGTAAGCCATGTGGGGGTTCTTGGACAAGTAAAGTTTAAGGCGCTTTTTAACCGACCAACAACAGAGGAAGTTCTCAATTCGAAATTTTAAAGCAATTGTAGCCTACAAAATTGACAAATCAATCAAACTTTTTTTACGTGCAACGAGTCATTTTTCAAAAGCGAATTTGATATTTAAAAATACAGTGGTTTCGGCACTGCGAATCAGTCCTCTGGCTTTTGATGAATAAATAAAACATTTGAAACTACTGAAGAGTGAAAATTATGTACTTAACACGTTTGGTGTACACCAAATTCTTACAAAATCTTCTAATTTAATTTTATCGGTAAAGTTCCCAAGAAAACATATGTTGGACAATGTAATACTTTAAGATGCCTCATTTAATTAACTCCGACATGTTCTGTTACCATTCTCAAATAATACAACTCGTTTCAGCTTAATGTTGAACCGAGTTTAAAGCGTCATCAAAATAAACTCGTAACGTGTAACAACTTAAAGACATCTTTAAAGTATACACTTCAGTTGTGTTGACAATTTTACACCGATTGTTTGGTGTTTTTATTTTATTTTACGATGTGTCTTGTAGCCTATAACAGTTAATTTAATCCAAGTTAAAAAAAAATCTATTTGGAAGAGACGCGGAATAAAAATGTTGTGTCACCAATCAAGTTCGTATACTCATTTGTGTAGCCGTGGTGCGAGTTTTTTTTTATAGCTGACAGCTGACAGCTTTTATAGGACATTGAAGCCAGTGAAATTACTGGGCATTATGAGACTTAAGATCCTATGTCTCGGGGTGACGACCGCAGTTCAGTGCCATGCAGTGCTTTGTAATTCAACGTTCTAAAGACGATAATTTATATTTAAAATAAGTTTATTGATCTTTATTGGTCTGTCGGTGGCATCGCAGCCCCTTAACTAGTTGACCAATCAAGATGTGGTTTTTTGTTTTTTTTATAACTCATATAATCGAGATAGTTAAGTATGTTTGAAGTAAAACTCAGGCATTTAGAAATTACAAATCCTTTTCTAGATGATGTTTTAACGGTCAGTTTATACTTAATCAATCCAGTCCATCAAACGATGGTATGTAAGAAAGCGCCGATAATGTTCTTTCTTTTGTTACAATTAAGTTACTTTTGTGGTTTTCTTTTCTTTTATGCATTACATGTAAAACAAAATATAACTTAAAATAAAGTCTTCTGTAAATAAATAAATCACACACATAGTCCTGACCCCACAGTAAGATACGAGCCTTGTGTCGTGGGTATCAGAAACTATGAGATACTTGGTCTCACAACACCCAGACCCCAAAACAAATATTTCTGGATCACACAAACATTTATATCGGTGCGGGGATCGAACCCGCGGCCTCTCGCTTCACAGCCGGCTACTCGCCCACTGCGCAACGGAGGCTGTCTATATATAAACTATACTAAACTATAATAATGAAATTGTGTTAATTCCCTTTCAATAAAATCATTACTTTACGTTAAAATCTCATTGAACCGCCTCATTATATTATATCTCTACATATTTAGTTTTCAAAACAAAAACATTGCTCTCTGAACCACTCTAAGTAACTCTATGAGCGTCCAGCGCGTGTTTGCGTAGAATCCCGGGCGGTCCGCGGCTCTATGGTAAACACAGCCTTGTTTGTTGACACGGCAGCCACCTGCGTCGTAATTCGTTCCTGACTTTATGCTTACTGACCGCGCGAAGATATTCCCTAAAATAATATTATTGGTACCATTTTTTTACCGAGACGAGCAAGGCGCTCGCCTGATGGTAAGCGCCACGCCTGCCCATAAACAGAAGCAACACCTCTGCTCAAGCTGCTCAAACTCTGTCTGAGTTTTGAATTACAAAACACTGCATGGCACTGAACTGCGCTCGTCACCCCGAGACATAAGATGTTAAGTAATGCCCAGTAATTCCATTGTCTTCAATGTCCTTCAGACTGAAACACAACAGTGCTTGCACACTGTTGCTTGCCGGTAGAAATAAACAAACCGGTGGTACCAACCCAGACGGCCTCTCGCATACGAGGGACCTACCACCGTGTACCATATTATTGATAAGCCTATCAATTTGCAGTTTAAGCGTAGATACCGTAGTGCAGTATGCGATGACTGTAAGGAGTACGGTTCAATCCCCACACCAAAACAGGGTCTTTAAGACCTGGAAACCTTTGTTACGGGTCTGGTTGTAGGGCACAGTCCCTCGTATTTCCTGATATCCACGATAAAGGTTATCTTATTGAGAGTCAAGACTAAAATTTGTTTTCGATTTTGATACATTTAAATAAATTCTAAATTCTACCACCTACAAACCTACGCTTGTTAAAGAATGTTAAATCTCACGACAGTTATTTTAGCACGGGCCGTCTTCACTGATCAATATTGGCTTCAATAGTTGGAATGAAGTTCCCTATCGTGGACACCCAGCCTGTAGTCTTGTGGGAGGTCATCCTGTTTGGTGGCGGGCCGCGCGGATGCGTGCAGGCGCGTGTCTCGCTCCACAAACAAAGTTAAGGCGTGTCTATTGGTCTTCTAAACTTCTTACTAGAATCAAGGACTGGCTGTTTAGATTTGTTCAAAAAATTACTTCTTTTTTTTCAAACTAGCTGTCCCTCACTTCACCTGCATGTTACTGCCCTGCTCCCATGGGTCATAGCGTGATATACATATAAACCTACCTCACGAATCACTCTATCTAATGCTGAAAACTTCATTAAAATCCGTTGAATAGTTTAAGATCTAAGCGAACAGACAGCGGAAGCGACTTCATTTTATACAATGACGTAATGTAAAGATGATGATGTGCCCTATTCTGAACACGCAGATTGTAGTTTGGGTTGTATTTTGATGGTAGCGGGAGGTTATCGTAATTACTGTGGCACAGAACATGCAAGAACGTGTCAATCCTTCTCCACAAACAATCTAAGGACGTGTCTATTTATCTTCTAAAACACTTACTAGAGTCAGGTACTGGCTGTTTAGATTTGTTCATAAAATAATTTGTTATGATTTAAATAAACTGTTCTATTCTCAACATCCAGCCTGTTATGTGCAGACAGTCGCTTGTCTTTTCCATTTCCATAAACAATATCATGGCGTCTCTATTGACCTTTTTGGTACACCCCTTACTCGAATAAAATGATAAAGAAATGAAATTAAAATATACTTATCCAATGAGCACTAACGATCCATCGCGTTAGAGTTTGGAATTTTCTCAAGGACTCCCAACTTAATATTTCTTAAGGAATTAAAAAAATAATTGGAGCGTATAGATACGCTCTAAATAAATTAGATAAAAAATATACCCAATTAACGTTCTAACATTCTTATTAATAAAATATAATGCCGAACTAGAAATTAATCATCAATAATTCTTAATTTAAACTGCAGCCTGTATACCTAGTACGAGGTTTTTAGATACCTGTCATTCGTAGAGAAATATGTATGGAGCTTCTACATTTTATAAATTAATCCTCTAGAGGCTTTGTACATATCGCAGACATGTATGTAAATACGGATGATGTGATAACTGTCGAACGAACTAAAGCCATTGAACTATTACTAGTTTTAGTGGAAGCACAGCTTCTAACTAAACAGCAGACGCATTCCGACAGGTGCACGGTTCATGTACCGACCCTGACACTGCGTTTTGTTGACGGACCACCGAACTACGACGTTTCGGAGAAGGTAATTTATGCTCTGAAAATGGTTGATTAGTTATAAGTAATGATTTAGAGATATTATCAATGTAATCAATAATCTGGCTGTTAAAAACTCGGAATCTATTCATTGAGCCCAAACATGATATATCTTATTAATTTAATTATAACCTCGCACGGCTTGGTTACAACAGGTCAAAGTACTGGAACATGACATTTGCATGTCAAATTATAAATTATTCTATAGAATTCAAAAATAACGGACGGCAATGCGCACACACAGTTTAAAGTCAATACCGGTAATTCTATCAATACATTTGAGAGATACAAATTTATGACTAAAGACAGTCATTATACTAGACAGAATTATGTCACACTCTCCAAGTATAAGCATCGGTGTAAAACTTGCCGATTTCCTTATTGTTCTAGTAGGAGCGTACTAAGGTTGGCAAACCGGTGAAAACCTGGATTCAAATCCCAGGTGAATCACAATTTGTGTTTGACATTTCGACTTTAAAAAACATGAGTTGCCCAGATTAATTTATACCTGATGTGACGATAAGATCGTCACCTATCACATAATGGGACCGAACTCAGCAAACCCTGGAGTCACTAGTTACGCCTCTTTTCTGCTCCTTCGTGGCGTTACCTTACCTTATCTATATTTCAACCCGCTGTATCATAGCTGATGCGGCGAGCTTTTGGTCGCACAAACTTTAAGTTACACTACACAGGTGGCACGATTCATCTGACCCTAACACTGCGCTTTATTGACTCACCACCGAACTACGACGTTTCGGAGAAGGTAATTAATGCTTCCAAATTGTCCGTGTCTGTCATTAGCCGAACCAATATTTGTTATAGGCATATTGATATATAAGCAGTGATAACTCAGCAGGGAGTGGTATGGACTGTCGAGACGAAACCAGCCCCAAGAGCATACACCACTGACTTCTAAGTTACGTGTATCGCTTGCTTTAACGATGAAGGAAACATCTTGAGGAAACCTGCATACCTGAAAACTCGATAAGATTTTTCGAAGGTATGTGAAGTCTTCCAACCCGCATTAGGCCAGCGTGGTGGACTAAGGCCATTCAGTAGAAGAGGCCCGTGCCCAGCAGTGGGACGTATATAAAATACTGATATGGAAAAATAAGGTTTTATGTTCTTTTAAGTTTTCATCATATTTTTAAATGCAACTATATGATACAAGTGGGTTGCTCGCCTAATCGAGAATTCTGCCCTTAAGACTTAGCAACACCAGTCAAAAATTAGTACTATAAGGCATTGCATTTTATGCGTCTTGCGTACCCATACCGTTTACGTTCACAGTCGGGTCGTCGCAAAATGCAAAAACATACGTTACATAAAGGTTTGACTTGAAATTTTTACGACCGAACGTCTACCTGATGTGTATGCAGACAACTTAGGTTAAGTTGTCTATGTGTGTATCACACAAACATTTGTGGGCGCGAATCGAACCCGCGGTCTCGTATCACAGGCTACTCGCCCACTGTACCTCGGACGTTGTCAAATATTTCAGCTTTAAATATTATTCTAAAAAAATGCATGGCATGTACATAAGACAAACAAGCAGAGACAGTCACCGGCGCGTGGCCATCGCATCCATGTTCAAATCAAATCAAATCATTTATTGAATCAGTAAAATGTCAAACATCATTTAGATTCAGTCAAATTTTAACTCTACCGCCAGTTCGGAATGCTGATTCGTTAAAGAAGAACGGGCAAGAAACTCTAACGTTGCTCTTTTCATTTTTTTTTTCTTTTTTTTTTTTTCAAATCAAATCATTTATTGAATCAGTAAAATGTCAAACATCAGACGTTCACACGGCATCACGTACAGCATATTTGTAAACGACACTGATCACTTAGCCACTCTGTTTGGACGTGCCGCCCATTCAGGTCGGAGCCTACGGTATTCTGTTTGACGGTGCTGACCCTACCGCGGCGTCAGGGATGAGCGTATGAAGTATTTTATAAATATGCGCTGTTTTACCCGCTTGCATGTTACTGCACCGCTTCAGTCGTACCCTGATGGTGACGTTAAAGCATCGTTTAGACTGATAGTCTCAAAGTGCGCAATAACGCCCTCTTGTGGGCCCTAGAGGCTTTCAGGGGGGTGGTAAAAGGTTTAAAGGAAATTGGAAACGAATAACCACGATTCGGTTGTCCAATCACTGTTTGAGATTATTAATAATCAGAAAAAGAAAGAAAGAAATACATTTATTTCGTACAACACAGCTTGATGACAAACATAAATACTTTATAGGCATATGCTTAAATTTTGCTTTGCACCAAATGGGGCCCAGTTCAGCATATTGCTAAGCTGGTCGCCTAACGATAATTATCAACCCCCCCACCCCCTCTTGGTGACACGACGACAACAGTCACAAGAACCAGAACTAACGTACCTACATAACGTACCTACTGATGTCAGAAAATTATAAATATCGCGGCACGAAGGACCAAAAAAAATAATCATCGCTGTATCTCACAACTTAGGCCACGCGCATATATTTAGGCGTCAAATACGTCGTCACGAACAATGTAGGTGTTACACACAAGCCAAAGGTTAATAGAAATCTTGTCCTAAGAGATTTATTAGTTAAAGATGTTTTACAACTAATAATTTTAGTGGTTTTATTGTCTGTTCGATGGGCTGTCTTTCTGTGGATACATCAATTATGTACGTTATATGTGTGCGTGCGTGTACTTGTAGGTTTGATTTGTGTAGTGGCGCGTTTATTATCGTAATATGGATGTAAATATGCAATAATGTTTCAACACACATCAAGTAAAAATTGAGATAATAATTTTGCTGAATTCATTTAATTTAAAAGCATCTTCTTTATGGAATGTATAACGTGATATCTGACTTGAACACTAAATGTTGAAAAACTGAGCTTCCATCTCACTCCAGTATCGTTATTCTTGCTCACGCACTTCCCTTAGTTTAAAGGATGTGGTCGATCTTATCGATCGTAATAAACGAGGTAATAAAATTAGCGTGAAATTTTAGGATGTTGATTTAGGATGTAGATAAGATTTTTATCAAATCCGATACATAAAAACTCAATGTACTAACTCTTAAATTTATGGCCACATCTTTCTATAACACGCTGTATATATAATAATATAACATATAAATAGCCGACAACAATTAGAAATACGTATGTAATTCATCAAATCATCATATTTTCATTTAAATAAAACGAACTTAAACGGATTTTATCGCGTTTTTTATTGGACTGGACTACAATCCACCCCGTGACCACGAAGGCTAAAACTCTCGATTTTTGGAATCGAGAACTCCTACACAAATTGTGAATACCAGACCAGTATGTCTAGTACGAGTTACAAGAACGTTCAAAGTTTTCGAATGCATATAAAATTACTAATATAGTCAAACTAATAAATTTTACTGTAGAAAAGGAAAGAGTACCTCGAAAACTAATTTCATATTCGACAAATATGATATAAAATTAATCATTCTAGCAATTTTAATTCATCATAGTTCCCACTACTGGTTACTGCTGCTTGATTTATGGTTAGAAAACGGAAACTGTTGTCATTTAAAAAAAACTATCAAAACTTGTACTAGGCCTACTGGTAAATGAACACAGGACCACATGGTTAGCCCTTAACACGCTGCCACTAGACGAAATAGGCGATGCTACCTCTTGTTTGTCGGGAATTAATAATTAAGAACCAACTCCCAAACCGATAATCGCAGATGTCTCTGCCCTCCCCCAGTGGCCGTCCTGAGCCGAGGTTCGTACCCCAAAGGGGGTGCCCTCAGCGTGGTCATTTAAATGTAAGGGTTGAGAGCGCTTAAAGCGCTCACCCGAAAGTCCGGTGGAGCTGTATACAGCCGACTAGCGTCAGGTTTACAGCAAGCGTCAAACAAAAAAAAGAACCAACTACATATAATGTCATATCCCTGCTTAGCCCATTCTAAACCGTAACGGTATATTAACAAGTCCTGACCCCAACACATCCTGTGCCGGAAACCGTCGCCGAACGAAAACGACTTGGCTTCCTGCAAAAATTTAACATTTATTCGATCGAAGGAACCGGTTGTGTAACAAAAAGTTTATGTATAATCGTTATTAAATTATCGTATTTTTAATCGCTGGAATTTGCCCCACGTAGTTTAAATCCACCGTCAAAACATAATGGGAAGACCGACCGACCCATTAAACCAGGGTTAACGCCAGGCAGAAGAAGGCGTGCATGTTAGCGTAAACGAGAAACTAATCGTCAATTTTTTCTAACTCCCGCGCGAGATATCTTGTAACGCGCATGCTAAGCACATTAATCAGTCACACAAAAGAAAATATGTACATAATCTAATGCAACTATTCTGTATTATATATATGAGTTCGTATAACAGATGAAAATACCGCTTAATGTTTTCGTAGTGATGTATATTAACAAAATAACAAACGATTCCGAACACAATAAATATTGACGGAATCACAAACGCGTAGGCCTCTGCCTACTCCATATTCCGAAAATCCTTTAAATTCAACGTCTGTGGTCCGTAATCCCGCGTTATCATTGTGAATGTACATCGTTTACAAGAAATAAACTCATTCATATCGCCTACGTGGAACGTGCCGTGTGTGTCCACAATACGTATCAATTTATAATAATTTCTTCAATAGAAAAAATGTTGCCCACCCGCTCGCACTCATGTATATAAATTAGTTGGATTACTACAATGGTGATATTGATTTATAAACTGAATTCACGATTCAATTATGTTTTTTTTTTGTTATTGATGCGTGTTTGAGTTGAGATAAGCGGTTTATGTTAGTATTAAGATTTTGGAATTTTGTATTTTTTTTATTGTTGGCTGAATGACGAAACGAGAATGTCGCTTGATTGTAAGCGACTCGGATGCCTATAAACAAAAGGAACATCACACAGAATTGGCACAAGACTGCCTTCATGCTTCTGCTTGGCGGCAGAGACAGACAAAGCGGTGATACCAATCCAGACGGCCTCTATGTGAGACTGTACACTAAATAATAACACGAATTGATAAAAACACAAATTAAAATAAATGTATCAATTAATGAAGATAAGCTGTTATATTTACTAACATCTTAATATATTCGTTAAAAACTTAATTCTTAGATTAGTGAGACTAATTTGGAAATTAAAAAGTTTCCTACGTCAATAAACAAATATATATCTCAACTTACGCCACATATTGGAATAGAAATTCGAACCCATTACGATTTATCGGTAAATCTAGTTAATGTAAATTAAATAATAACATTAAAACTATTATTAGCATAAAACTAAGTGAAAAAGTGGGTATAAAGTTACCTCAAACCGCTGATATTTAATTTTGAAGAAACTCGTACACATATCATAGTGATTTATACAGACAGACAGACTGCGCGCATAGCATGACTCGTTTGAAAATGTTTTAAATATTTTCATGGAAACGTTGCATTTCTCTTTGTGGTATTTGTAACGTTATTTGAGAATTAATCAAATATTTAAAAAAAAACTTAATGTTTCAAACATTATTTAAGATTCGTCATTCGCACAGCTCTGTGGCGTAGTTAGCGAGTAGCCGGCTGCGAAGCGGGAGGCCGTGGGTTCGAGCCTGGGTGTTGTGCGACCGCATGTCCCTTGTAGTTTCTAATACTCAAGATATAGGTTTACTTAGTGTGGGTTCAGAACTTTTTGTGGATCTGTTGGGTGTATTTTTTATTTTATTTGCAAGTTGTGGGTGATAGAGTAACATCAGAAACGCTGTACTCAAGCTGTTATGTGTTGAGAAGTTTATTTCTCCCCTTGCTTGGCCATCAGATTTCATTAAACTTGTAAGAACTAATAAATCTCAGAATACAAAAATCATCATTAAAATCTATTCAAATTGACGGAGATAGGATCACATATATAAAAAAACTAATGTAGAACCTCCTCGTTTTTGAAGTCGGTCGAAAATATCACAACACTGATCGACTGAACCAAAAACGCAGTGTCGTAGTAGGCGGGCCCTGTCTTTGTGCCTTCAGATGAGATTGATACGGAGGTCCATTCGATCACTGCTCACGCGTGGGTAGATTGCTTTAATAAAGTGACATCTATATTTTTTATTGTAAATTCGTGATATTGGTATCGTTACATCACCTATTGTTGTTAGATGAAGCTATATAGTTTTGTGTTGGACAGCTTCAATTTAGAATGTAATTTATCTGCGTTTAAAATTACCACACCGTTGTAAGTGTTATAAGAAAATAAGGATACAAGATACAATTTAGATACAATTTGTCATTACCGAATTAAAATAAAATTTCTTTTTAATTTTTTTTGTACAATGTTTTAAATTTTAATCTGTGTGTAGTCTACCAACCCGCGTTAGGTCAGCGTGCAGCGTGATAGACTAAGGCCTAAATCCTCTTATATTATAGAGGGCCTGTGCCAAGCAATGAGGAATAGAAAGGACTGATTCTTTTTTATAACACCAATAACTTTTTATATTATGACGACTACCGTAAAATCGGTGTCATTTATCTGTATATTTTGTATAAAAAATACACGTGTACTCGGCGATCTCCGAAAAGACAATTCGCAACAAAAACAATAAAATCCGTTTTCTAGAAGCCCATGAAGCGTCTTGTTACTACCCAAAAAAAAAACGGTAGCAATTGTTCCCAAAGCTACTGACAGTTGCGAGAAAACACATAAACTTTTTATACTCATTGCCAGACATTTTGACACCATAATCAGTCTTTACCGCGAAACAGCGCTTCACACCTCGGCCCTCATTAATCCGTAAGATCGCGCGCGCCGATTGGCAAAACTTCGTGAATTTTCGCAGTGTGCGCCGAAACATCAGACGGGCCGACCGATCGTATCTGCGCGGTGTCGAGATGCCTCGGAGGTCGCCATCGGTGACTGATGGCTCTAAGATTTTGACAGGGTTCTGTGACTCCAGGTTTCGTTAAATGTATATAAATGACCTACGCCGGGATACTTAAATTTTGCTGGTGGGAGGATACTTGTATCCGACCGGATAGCGACCACCGTACACTGGTGCTAAAACCTGCCATAGTGGCCCACCTTGTGTGGGTCGCGTTCCAGGGTCAGCCAGTGTATATACGGTTCTCCCTATCCTAACCCTTTCCCCATCCCTTTTTCCTTCCCCTCCCCCTTGGCCCTTTGGCAGGCCTGCATGATCTTGCCGACCTACGATGAACACATTGTTTATCGTTGGTCGACACTATTCTTGGATTGCGCTACACTTACCATCAGGTGTAACGTAGTCACTTTGCCGAGACAGGATAAAAAAAAGAGAATTATATTAAAGCGAGCGATAATAGTCAAGTAACTTCGAAAAGTCAGAGGCGGCCCTGGCTGTTTTCAGACCCATAACTTCCGGCTCGGCAATTCGTACTAGTCCCGCTAAGCTATGCTGCTTTTTATTAATATACGTGTAAAATACTGCCATAATTGATTACTTACTTTTTTCCATATAAAATTTGATTAAAAATATCCAGGATACAGAACCCACAGTAGTAATATACTGTAGAACCAGATGTGTAGATCTGTTACAACCGCATTCTCCACGCATGGCAAACACGTTGCCGATACTAATTGTACTATGATACTTTAACTTCAACACAATCATTTACTTGAAGTGTAATATTGCGAACAGATAATTTTCGAGACATAGTGTACTTGTAAACATACTTCGCATTTATTTATTAATTATGAGGATTATTCGGATTAATGATCATAAATCGAAGTATAGTTATGTACACTAGTAATTTTGCGCCATAGATTATAAAAAGCAGTAATTAAACCAGTTTTTTCATTAATTGTATGTATGGGCGCTCTAATACAAATTCTGTTTCGAAAGAAATTTCAGCAACGAAACTATATTTACACAAATATATTTTGTGCAGCGAGTTCACAGTCTGTATCATAGTTGCATTCTATAAAATGTCTACGTTATAAAAAAATTAAAGAAGATATTCCGCGTTGGTGGCGAAGTTGTAATGCGTATGCGGTACGACTACTGTGCTGAGGTCTCGGATTCAATTCCCGTGCCGGATAAAAGTGATATAAGATCTTCCATAACGAAATGCACAATATCAGCCCAGAGTCTGGAATCACGCCCGGTATGGCGAAAGCTCGTCCCCTATCACATCCTGGGCGGAATTATACCCGGCGAAATATGAGCGCACTAGTTACACCTCTGCCTACCCCTACAGGGATTACATGCGTAAGTCCCCATGAAATATTCTGCTCGGCTGGATTTTAAATGACTTTTCCTTTAAGTGACATTGTTTTGTTTTGTGTGCCAGGTGAAGGCGGCGGCGGCGGCGGTGGCGCGGCGCAGCGTTGTTCGCGCGATGCGGCGGCGTCGCCCGCGCATGCGCCGACGCCGACGCCGACGCCCGCGGCATCCGCACACACGCACACAGTCAAGAGTGAGCGGCTCAGCCCGCACGACTCCAACGCTTCTAGGTAAACAGTTTTCTACTTGGCATATCGTCTATTTGATAAAACTATTCTAGAGTTTAGTATGGGTTGCCCTCACATAGTAGGTAGACGCAATAGTACACAGTCGGTCACCTGATGAAAAGTAATCTTCACCGCCCTTGAACATCTTTCTTTCCTTAACCATGCGTGCTGGCTTGTGGAGCCACAGCTTCGTGGTCTCCTCCATCTTGGCTCGAACTACAAAAGATCGCAAAATTCTTACTTCTTATTTCTGCCGGACCATTAAGCTGTGGAATAGTTTGGCGGCACACGTGTTCCCTCCTTCCTATAATATGGGGTCCTTTAAACGGTGTGTGAAGAAGCAGTTAGGCAGGCCGGCATGATCGTGCTGACCAACGATAGACACATTGTTTGTCGTTGGTCGACACTCTTCCTGGACTAACATAAGCACAATACTTGAGAAATCATAGATGCGTTGCTGACCTTAAAGGAAAAGGATAAATAAGGGATTGGAAAGAGAAAAGAAAATTTGGGTCTGCGGGACACTCATCACACGAAACGTATCAGCAGCCTGCTATATCTCTGTGAGATAGTAATAACAACCCGGTCAAGCCGACCCATTCATAGTTAGACAAAACTGTGTACAGCTGGACTCTACCACTTCTAAACTTGTTCAAATCCATTCGACTCGTCTGAACTTGTCCTTAGTGTTCATGGTTTGTCCAGGTCCCGCAGCGTGACCCCCTCAACGTCGTCATACCCGGGCACGCCGCCCGAGCGCGGCAGCCCGCACGCCCCCCCACAACCTGCGCCTGCGCACCCGCCGCGCAACTACTCCGACATCATGCGCTCACTCGCCGCCAGATACAACACACATACTAACAACAAGTCAGTATCACCTCGAATCATTTCTACGCCTTCTATATTTAATATTTTCACTTTTTAAGGCATCGTGTCCAGAGGCGTCTCTAGCCCATGTAGCGCCCGTGTGCAATCAGTACCCTATCTAGCGCCCTCTAGTAAGTGCGCGATCAAAATGGAATAGACCTAAAATACTCGGCCGGCGCCCCCTAGAACGCTGCGCCCGTGTGCACCGCACACCCTGCATACCCGGTAAAGACCCCTCTGATCGTGTCAAGTAAAATAAAAGTAAGATCAGACAAGTTTCATCCCGACACGCAATTTGACACGCAAAAACAGCGATTAACATCGCACCCGGATGTAATGTACAGGGCAATTGGGTTTTAAACCGTCATGGTAACCGCTAAATACCTAGTATCCTCAAAATATGAAATATGCATACTTAAGTTCACGCCTGTATCCTCAAAGTGGTAGATGTGTATTTAGTACACCCGTTATTCTTCAAGTTTATTTCTGTCCCATGTTTATTTTAAAGCTTAGCCTGGCAAACGAGCATGTGGGTCACTTGATGATCTGTGTCTGATCTCCACCGCTCATAAACGTCATCATGTGTTACCTTTTGAACCAAAAATTCAAATACCAATCTCGATTACCAAACCTGGGATTATAACTCGGAACTCCCTCTATTTCTAGAGTACTATACAGCGCTGCTAGTAGACCACAGAGGCAATTTCATTAAGGTCGCTTGGAATTCCAGATTTGAAATGTTCGTTCGTCGACTGTCGAGCGACAGCGATATCATTATATTCCCATACGAAAATCGATATCGATTCGTATGTGGTCCCGATCGATGTACCAAGTCCCGACGAGTACATTTTTCACACGCTCCGTGTCACAATACCATGCGACCTGGGAGTTCACCGACCGCCGCACTAGTGATGCCCAAACCAATTAGCATATTAATCGATTCGATAACTTACGTTTAGTCGACAAATTTACATGATTCGTGAGAACCGATGCTCTCTGCGTGAACTTATGTTATATTAATGAATTGCTCATCTGTCGAAAAACGGTCGGTGACCTTTGTTTTAATTATTGCCACTGCACGCATAGTCGTCGAGGTTCAGAGTCAACTCGATTGTGAATACTGTCATATTTTTTCTTATTTATTGCAGCCAGATGGCGTTAATGTGAACAAAATTATTCGATAATCGCCAATAAACACGAATTGTTTCGCATAAAAGATTATAATATTCGATGATTCTGAGATTTATTGTGTCAAATTATTATAATGTGAGAGTAATATATTATGTTGTAATTATGAAATCACATATTTTGTGTTTCCGACAAGATTTTTAGTTGTTATAAATCTTGGATGTTTTTTTATAAATATTTTGTTTATACATAAATGCTTCTTTAATGAGTAATCGAAAAACCACGATGAGCGCATATGAATATTGGTGGAAAGGTTAAAAATGAATTCCCTCAAGTTCTTTATATATATTTTTGCCACCAACTAGCAATATGTAAGCACTGTTATGTTTGAAACATTGAAGCTAGTGAAATTACTGGGTATTATGAACCTATATTTTTTTTTATGTCTCGGGGAGACAAGCGCAGTGCACTGCTTTAATTCAATGTTCTGCGTAGCATTGCTTCTTTTTATGGGCAAACGTAACGCTTATAATCAGACGAGCTACCTGCTCGTCACGTCATTCGAGCTGATAAAAACATCCAATGGCATGAGAATAGGTTTTGTCGGGTGTAAAATTTCAAATTACTCTTCCCGGTTACCAAAATAGAGACTTAGTTTATTTATTTATTTATTTATTTTATTTATTTGGACATCCAACAGCTTATATACTACACAAGAAAATTTTATACATGTTCTGCATTTCTTCGCCAATTACAGGATATCACCACATAAATTATAATAAACAATTACTTCAGTCGTGGTGAGGGGAAGTGCTGAGAGATACACTTGCAGTTGTTAGTGAGATTAAAAAATATAATAATGATTTCATGTGTATGTGTGGGTGAGTGGGTAATACATAATATAAATATATATAAGAAAATATGGATATAGCATAAACATTATTAGAAAAGAATACATTAGACTACAGATAATTTAATGGGATAATTGTTTTAGAATATAATAGTTAGAATCACCTGGGAATTGGTTTGAAGGATTCTGTATTTGACTAGCTATAAAGTGACCCTGGAGCATCCGGCACATCCGAATGAACCTATCCTCGAATCTCTGCGTATATATCTGCGTGTCTTTCCGAGTGCGTACAACCCGAAGCTCTTTAAGACTAGTGTGAATCGGCACCTTCTGGGTAAGCTCGCTCCATCGTCGACCTCATTTGTCCATGCGGCTAGATTGAGGTCAAGAGCAAACCCATTACTAATAAAAAAAATCGTAAACAAGCGCTATTTTATTATTTAATAATTATTTAAAAATTGTTGAGCTTTTGTGACACTTGTCAGTTTTTAGTCTATCCTATTTAATTTGTTACCGATATTAGATGAAGTTTATGAGGTGCTCGTAGCCAGTTGCACTCACTAATCGGTAAACGATTAAGGAGTTAAGCAACCCTTGGTGTGGCCAGTCTACGGATGGGTGACCGCTCAGTGGTATTTCAATTGAACGTGCCGTCGGCCTAATTCTTCCGACCGACCGAAGTCCGACGCAATATCTTTTAACTATCGACATTATAATAATTGGAGTGCACTGCACTTTACATCAAATCCAGTGTAGTCATTTTGCCATGCCAAGATTTAAAAAAAAATACAAGGAGGTAGGTCCCTCGTATGCGAGAGGCCGTTTGGGTTAGTACCACTGTTTTGTGTATTTCTTCCGCCAAGCAACAGTGTGTAAGAACTGTTGTGTTTCGGTTTGAAGGACATTGAAGCCAGTGAACTTACTGAGAATTATGAGACTTAATATCTTAGGTCTCGGAGTAACGAGCGCAGTTCAGTGCCATACAATGCTTTGTAATTAAAAGTTCTGTGTGGTGTTGCTTCTGTTTATGGGCAGGCGCGACACTTACCATCAGGCGAGCCTTGCTCGTCTCGTCATTCAATGAAAAATGTTTTTTTTTTATCCTAGCTCGGCAAAGTGACTACGCTACACCTGATGGTAAGTGTAGCGCAATCCAAGTATATTGTCGACCAACGATAAACAATGTGTCCATCGTAGGTCGGCAAGATCATGCCGGCCTGCCAAAGGGCAAAGGGGAAGGAAAAAGGGTTAGGATCAGGGGGCAAGCCCCCTGGGGAGAACCGGATATACACTAGCTGACCCTAGAACGCGACCCATACAAGGTGGGCCACTATGTCAGGTTTTAGCACCAGTGTACGGTGGTCGCTATCCGGTCGGATACAAGTATCCTCCCACCAGCAAATAACCATCGATATTTCCCCTTAGCTATTTCCACCGTATGAACGGGTTCGGCGTGGAGGCGCGTGCGACGACGCCTGCGCACGCTGACGTCACAGACGCGCCGCTCGGCGGACTGTTCACCAAACTGGCGAAGCAGCAGGGCGGTCCGCCGCGGCTGCCCGCCTTTCCAGTCATGCTCGACATGAGCTCCACCAAGGTTAGCTATTTTAATCAATATATTTCTACTTTTAAACGAACAAAAATACAATTGTACAGACATGTTCCATTTTGACAGCGTCCGCGGCGCAGCGGGCGAGTAGCCGGCTGTGAAGCGATAGGCGGGTTCTATCCCCGCACCGAGACAAATGTTTGTGTGTTCTAATATTTGATTCGGGGTCTGGGTGTTGTGAGACCGAAAGTCTCTCGTAGTTCCTGATACCCACGACACAAGACTCGTATCTAACTGTGGGGTCAGGACTATGTATGTGACTGTTGGGTGTATTTATTTATTATTATTTTATTATCTATACCAAGATTAGTACATCAGTTTTAATCATTTTTTAAAACGACAAAAGCGGAATTATACAGAACGTAAATTAAGTCTATACTTCATCGTTGTTTCGTGATTAGAAATATAATAAAACAATATTTCTTAAAGCATTTTATTTTTCTTAATTGGTAGGTATCCTAAATTATAAAGTTGGCTTAAATTATGAATTTAAGTATCATAAAGAACAACCTTACACGGCTTAGTGTAATAGAGTCTAGAATATTAAAGCACCTTATTATGTATACATTATATGTACTTGTATTCTTTTTTTAACATAACATAATTATTTACGGTAAATTGTTTGGCTCTGCCGCTCACCGTCTGAGCCCACGCTACATAAACATTAAAATTAAAAGTAAACTTTTTATTTTGATAATTTACATAATATTTTAATAAACAAGTTATTTAACTATCGCTGAACACGTGCTATGATTAAATGACTAAAAAAACCGTAGAGCACGATCAGACGATTCCAAATAGCATTATTTTCTGTTGATTTGATTTGTTTTCACTTGGCCTTCTATTTCACTTTGTGTATGGAAAAGCAAAATTAAAAACACAGAGTAAAAAAACAAACCCTTAGGTCAAGCCTTTAAGCAATGAAAAACTTTTTTTTATTTATTTTTTGGGTAATATTTAAGTCTTCACAAAATTTTGTTCATGTTATTATTTTTTTGTACAATGCCTAGACTAAATAAATAAACGGTTTGTCAGTCTACACTCAAAGATTCTCAAGATCCCTCAAAAAGAAGAAGGCCTCAGGCCTAGTGCTGCAAAGATCACTGTTATATTATTTAATATATTAAATATAAACAGTTTCATTTAAAAAAAATACACAATCATTAAGGTCAAAATGTATGTATAAATCAATGCTGGAAATAAATATATTTATTATTATATTGCCTCCCCGGAGGGGTTGACATCAGGCAGGCGGCCGGTCGTAAAACTACAAACCAAATCTCTCTGTAACATGTGTTAAAAAGTATGTTGCGCCTACCCCACTGCGAGTGGGATAGAGCCAGGTGGAAGAAGAGTATGTAGTATAATAAAAAGAAGAAGAAGATTATGTTTTTGATTACGTTGTATTTATAGATTTTATCAAACTATTGAGTTACAATTTAGATCATAAAATATATGTATTGGAAAATGTTACTTAAACATGGGATAATACAACTTAATTATAACTTAAAAATAAATTAACTGATATACTCTACATTTGAAATATTTGAATATTATTTGTCTTTCTATTTAATTACATAAAATATAAATTGCTACGCTTAAACTTAGCTAAATGATCTTAATGTACTTCGGAGTAATTATGTTTATTAAACAATTAAAAAAAACTATGTTTATAGTTGTCATAAAAAATAATCTGAATATGCAATGTTTATACCAAATTTTAGCAAGTATACATAAATTTGAGTATATTACATTACGTACAAATATCCGAGTAGGTAATTAAGAAAATAAAAAAATCGCCAAAAATGTTCTACAATCCTTATAATGATTGTTCGTAATTTTTATTGTTATACAAAAAAAATGGTAATTCAGTTCAACCATCACCCCAAATCCGTATTACGGTATAAATATCACGTATAAGTCTTACCACGGTCAAACCATCTCATGCCATATTGATAAATTGTCAATAAGTAACAAAGGAATCTGCGTGCTCATACTGAATTAAGAATAATACCGGACTATGTTTACAATCCGTCTTAGTTTCCCTTGATTAACTTTACAATACATTATTTTCAATGTACAAGATTATAGTAGTAAAATATTGTGTCCATTTTATTTCACCTAAACTCCCAGGTTTATTGACATATATTATCAGTGATGTAGGACTCAACCAGACCCTAATTCAGAATGACAAATCAACGATTCCTTGTTTCGAAACCCCGCGTAATCAACGGGGATTCAGATACAGAATTACGGCCCTGGTATAAAATGTGAATTACTTCATAAACCACCAAGGCCACTGCCCCTTTGAAACGCTCAGCTGGCTTTACGTTTCAAAAGAACACATTAAAATTCATATTAATTACCCACAATGCTCATTGACCTTCCGTTTTAATTACTGTTTCATAGTTCACCGTGATTAAAATGTCTCGGGCATTGAAATGCGTTATCATAAACATCTTCAGTTTAAATTATAATATTTCTTTGGTAAGGTAACCTTTACACTTCCTCTTTAATTCAAACGAACCATAAAGTTCTATTATTAACTAGCAGACCTGGCCACGCGTTGCTGTGGCTAAGGTATATGTTATATTATATTGTAATAAACTATTCAATACATATATGCGACATCTATTGGATACTTACTCAATCCAGCCGATAAATTACCTTACACCACCATCTGTTAGAATCTTATAGAACTCACAAATAATCATAACTAATAATTTGCAATAATAAATGATTGCGACTATAAATTGAGATATAAACTATCCTATCTCTCAAGTTAGACCAAACTGCACACAGTTTGCAAAATTTGATTAAAATCGGTTTAGTCGTTTAGAAGTTTATCGCGGACAAACAACGATGAAATTTTTATGTATAAAATAAGAATCAAGGTACATACATTGAAGTTTATCTTCTCTACCTCCTGAGACAGGAGATGATGAAGCGCAACGGCAATGACATATATTATTATTAAAGTACGGTTTAAGTATGCGATAGATTCCATACAATATCAAACAAAGTGGAATACATGCACTATATGCTATGAACTGTCTTGCGTCACACATTACATTGTCCTATCTGGATCGCACACATCAAGTCTATATTAACTAACTCAATGTGATAAGTGCATTGCGTTGTTTATGACATCTAAAAGATATTATAATTTAATTTTCTACTTGTAATTTTGTAATTTTCTACGTGTGTACTCGACACGATTCGATTTTAGTTGATCAACTAATAAATCACACGTGACTTGAACAGTCTGACCAGACATTCAGTCGCATTGATCAACAAAAACTATACAGCTTATGTTAATTCAACTAGAATCGAACCATGTGAATCCGCTATTAGTATATATTTAGTACTTAGATTTCAAAATTTAATATAAAAAGTACTAAAAAAACGATACCGAATTATAAATGATTTTTACTGCAAACATAAAATATGTAGAATGTATAATACCGTCACATTAGATCTTGATTAATTTAATTAATTTTAATTTATTTTTAATGAATGAAAAATAATGTTATTGCCACTGGCGGAAGTATTTATTATATTTATACACATCTGGCTGCCTTCAATCGAAAACATAAAAACTGAAAAAAGAACTGAGACGATGAGGGTAACAGACTAACAGCCGTCGGACGCTCACTGTCCCGCGACTGTTGAAGCAAGTGGAGCGCCTCTAATTGGCCGAGGCACGCGCCGCGCATGCGCACCCGACGCGCGGTCGACACTCGACACGCCACTCCACTCGCGGGATGTGAAATTAAAACAGCACAACAACTCGCGCGAGCACTGCTATGTGTCCGTTATTCGCATTCTCTAATCTCGGGTGGACACCAAGTCTATTTTCATTATTGGATGCATCTGGTTTTCGGTTTGGAAACAAAGCTGTCTTATTACTATTTTTATCGATGTTTGAAAAGCTAATGATGTCTATAAAATATCCTAATTGAGCTACAAATTTTAATAATGTGATAAATTTTATTGATTTGTCATAAACGGCATACATTATAACAACTCTGCCAAATGTGATGCTTTTAATTATATAATGAGCAGAGACAATTCCTCTTCAGCTTATTAGGTCGTAAATTATATAAATAAATACTTCTAACAAATATAATCTAGACCGGGATGAGTTGTATCATGGGTATCATGAACTACAAGGCACTTACGGTCCTGCACCCGCTCTCGGAACAAATATTTGTGCATCAAATAAATACAGGGTTACCCAGTGTATATCCAGAAATTACCGAGTGTATGCCAGGCCGGCATAATTCTACCAACCGTCGACATTAAACTGAAAGTGTAGTTAGTCCCTTTGCCGTACGAAAATTAAAAAAAGGCTTACAATGGCAAATAATTCCCGTCTCAAAATGATATGAATTGCTACCCAATGCACTTTATTACTAAACATTTTTCGCCATCAAATCTAATCACCAGTTACTGGGAGCGTGCCGCGCACGCTTATTTCACGCTTGCGCCGGCATTTCATACTGCATTCACCTTTTTACTGGTGGCAATTAAAAAAGATAGATTACAGCTTGACCCGCGCTCGGCCAGCGTAACAGAGCGTTATGATGTATGCTCAGTGCTTTCGATCTGATTACATTTCTTTGCTTAATACCGGTGCTGTACGGGGTATGGTATAAGTAATTGAGTTTTAAAGTGTATAATGGGCCGTGATACCAATAAATCATTATTATTATAGCGTTTCCGTCTAAACTGTGTTGTGATTTACTTAATTTTGCAATTTGCATAAATGTTAATTAGATCTACTTATTAGAACTTATTACACATAATTTTTGTGTGTAGAGAAAATATGCATGACGGTACTTGTATTACTTAAATACTTATATCTTGCTAACAATATATTTTCTATTCTAGGCTTTACTAGCGATTTCGCGGGTCGGTCGAGGAGGGCGATCGCGGCGTAAAAGAGTAGGTGCTGGCAACCCTACAGAACATTCTCCTCTTGACTTATCCGCGGCAGGAGAAAGTGCTGCTAAACGAGCCAGACTGTCTGCCAGCCCTAGCACCAGGAGCGACAGTGATGAGAGAGACAGGGTGTCTAATGACGGTACATATTATTTGAAAAATTACAACCCCGCTTTTTAGGTTTACAAGGTGATAGGTCCCTCGTATACGAGAGGCCGTCTGGGTTGGTACCACCGCTTTGTCTATTTTTGCCTCCAAGCAACAGTGTTTAATTACTGTTGTATTTCAGTTTGAAGGACATTGAAGCCAGTGAAATTACTAATCATTATGAGACTTAACATCCTATGTTTCGGAGTGACGAGCGCAGTTCATTGCCACGCAGTGCTTTGTAATTCAAAGTTCTGTGTGGTGTTGCTTCTGTTTATGTGCAGGCGTGGCACTTACCATCAGGCGAGCGCCTTGCTCGTCTCATCATTCAATCAAATTAAATTAAAAAAAACTGTGTTAACGTATGATGTTGATACTTTTGTTTAGATCGGGGTGAGTGCCTGTGTGCGGAGGCAAGGGCGCGCCTGTCAGCGTGGACGGTGGATGACGTATGCGACTTCGTCACCTCCATCGATATCTGCGCAGAGTACGCATCGGTAAGTACCTTTATACTGTCTTAAATATACTGAACTCGATAAGTTAGTTCTATTCTTATGGTCTAGAGCAGTGTTTCCCAACGTGGGGTCCCCACAGGGGGGGCAATTTGATAGTTAAGGGGGCAATTTAAAAATGGACTCGACACGACTTTAACCCTTTCGCTTTGGGTTATTTAAATGCAATGCTAGATATCGGTGACAAATTTAACAAAAAATGTTAAGGTGGGGCATGGCCTAAAAAAGGTTGGGAAACACTGGTCTAGATAAACGTGTGATAGTGAACAAGATGTGACATGCGACAGTCGAGTTTTATAATGGCGGAAAGACAAGTTGCTTGCGTGATGGTAAGCGCCTCGCCTTATAAACAAAAAAACACACAGAACTTTTAATTACAAGTACGACATGGCAATGGACTGTGTTCGTCGCCGGGAGACATAAGTTATTGTCTCATAATGCCCAGTAATTTCATTTGCTTCAATATGTTGCGTCGTGTTTGCGTATTACAGTGGCTTGTCTTTCGCTATTACGCTAATTTAAACTGGACTATAAGTTGAATCGCATATTATACGTTTGTCTTGCTTTGTTTAGTGTGATTTGACGTCCGAGGAAGTAAGAAACACTATATAACTATGACAGATGTATAGAACGTTTTTATTAAGCCTGCGTGGTCTTTTTTCTATTACTTGGTTAAGTGGCATTATAACAGGATGAGAAACTTGGTTAGAATCATAATTGAATACGTGACAAGGAAAATTCGGAAAGTAATTAAGCGAAATCACGAACTCTAAACGGACTGTTGTGCTTTGAATTACATAGATTACACCAAATATTTAATTATTCGTGATACGAGAGCAACTTTTTTTTTATTTGATTGAATGACGAGACGAGCAATACGCTCGCCTGATGGTAAGCGCCACGCCTGTCCATAAACAGAAGCAACACCATACAAAACTTTGTATTACAAAGCATGGCAATGAACTGCGCTTGTCACCCCGAGACATAAGATGTTAAGTCTCATAATGCCTAGTAATTGCACTGGCTTCAATGTCCAACACATCAGTGCTTACACACTGTTGGCGGCAGAAATAGGCAAAGCGGATTGATTGATACACATCGTATTTTAATATATCTTCATCTTTCGTTCATCAATTTTTATTCTGTAAGTTTCTATTATTTTGTTTGTTATTCGACTATTGCCTTCAAAGGTTTCATCATCAAAAGGCCTTGTTATTATACAACACCAATGTACATTATATTATGTTAATCTAACAAATCAATTGTAATAAACAATCGGCCTAAGTGAACAACTTCTAATTAAATTATTTTATTAGAAGGAAATTGGTTCAATAAAGTTTATGATGAAATCTCAACAGTTCACTGGTTCATCGTAAACTTGTCACTGTTACAACCCTATTTAACTCCGACCAGGATTTCTTTATATGTGTCGGTAAATATCAAAACTGGTTATATCCACTGTTGGTAAAAAAATGTTTTTTTATGCCATCACCACTAAAGGGTTCTTACGGAAAGGACGTTATTTACAAAAGTGTAAAAATCTACTATTTTACCATAGTAATATTGGTCTAAAGTTTGATGGTATATCAAATTCAGCAACATCCATGCTATACATTTTATCAATATTGGCAAAATCCATTTTGACCAATCACGAGGGCGCATTTTTGCAATATGGCCGATAATTTCAAATCTGACGTGATCGTAATGAGCGTTCGTGTTCGGTCTTTATTAATATTTTTAAATAATTACGGACTTTCGAAATGAGTGCTATACCAAAAGTTACTTCAGACAAAGTAAGAAACCGTAAAATCTATGCAACTTTTAATAAAAACGCGCAATTGAAGGAAAATCGGTAAGTTTGCAAACGTAATGCTGCAGAATTGTTAGTACCTACTTCTGCAAGGGTTGTCAAAGTTGTTGGCCGCAATTCGCAATATGCTGTAGTGTACTATACATCTTAGGTATAGCATTATTGTTGATTATTGGTGAACTTAATATGCCGCGATTTTAGTTTTTACCCGACTTCAATAAGGAGAAAGTTTTCAATATGTCCGTAATATTTTATGCAAATATGTTAAACGATATCTCCGCTGATTTTGATGATTTGTCTTTGTATTTGATAGGGTTTACTCTATTTTTTTATTTATTTGATTAAATGACGAGACGAGCAAGGCGCTCGCCTGATGGTAAGCGCCATGCCTGTCCATAAACAGAAACAACACCACACAGAACTTTGAATTACGAAGCACTGCATGGCACTGAACTGCGCTCGTCACCCCGAGACATAAGATGTTAAGTCTCATAATGCCCAGTAATTTCACTGGCTTCAATGTCCTTCAAACCGAAACACAACAGTGCTTACACATTGTTGCTTGACGGCAGAAATAGACAAAGCGGTGGTAACCACCCATACGACCCAGCCTCTCACATACGAGGGACCTACCACCTTGTAAATCCCCTTACTTGACTCGTCACTCTACAATGGTCCAATATTTTAGTTAATATTTAGATTTTAACTTGCACCATCGGTGACGGAGTGCACAGAGAATTTGGTATGGGTGTATGTAAGTAACTACTTGAATATAATACAACGACACCACTAATGCTAAGAACCGTGATTTTTTTTTAGGTATTACAATTCGAAAAATCACACAAGAGTAATTTTCCGGGACTGGAATTTGTGTCAGGTTTGGCGATAGGCTCGACACCTATCACATCTTGCGAACTATGGGTGCACTAACGTACCTCTGTCTACACCTTCCGAGATAAAGGCGTGAGCTTATGTTATAAATAGGTACTTAAAAGGGCATTTTTTTCAGGTACTCTGCTCCCGGCTTACCGTTTATACCTACATGTAGAATGTACCATTTGTTTTTCATAAAGACGACAACCCTAACCCGTCAGGATCTGTCATTGAATGTCAATTCAATGACAGAGTAGATCAAAATTAGATAAATCCACATGTGAATTACTTCAAAAGTAGTAAAATCCACTTGGAAATATCAAACTTGGATATATCCAAACTTTATTTTCATTTTTTTACGAAATTTGTGCCTATTCAATCATAACTAAGCTACATAAAACCATCGTGTTATATAAATACATCTAAATCTAATGCATTTCATACGTAAATCTATACACAATTATCAGTTTTTAAAATATAATAACCATGAAAAAAAATTTCGTTTGGATATATCCATTTTTGATATTTACCGACAGATATTTAATTGGGATTTTATGGTATGGATAAAAATTACATAATTTTTTCTTCCTCTAATATAGGGTTCGCCCTTAGTCACAAAAATATTAAATTTAATTACGAATAAAAATGTCAATGTGGAGAAAGATTGAATAAATAAATAAATGTAGTTTACACAGAATATATTCCAAAAATAATTCAATTAAATTAATACGCAACCGTGCAATATAGAAAGGCAAGAACCAAATCGCACTTTAAATACGTAACATGATTCCGCGATACCTTTATTTTTGGCGTTACGTGTTTTTTTATTAATTATAATTACCCCAGCAGTGAAAGGGAGCAGATAAAGTATGGAAGTGCAAAAAGGAAAATAAAATACATTTCATTCTGTTTAATTGTGGTACACTTCAAGTCAGATTATATCTCAAGTGGAAGTTAAATAATTGTACCCATGCATTCATATAAAAAATAAAATAAAATAGTGGTGTCGTGGGACACCAGGTAGGAACGAAGTTCCTTCGGCTAATGTAGAATCGACACAAATTGCAAAAAAAGTCGTGCTCAATTCTGTGTATGCGACTGTCGCGCCTGCGCACGTCTCATTTAACGGTTTTATTCCACGCATTTTTCTTACGGTTTTACTATCACATTTTTTTCAGTTCGGTCACGCAGCGAAATCCCTATCCAAGCCTGCCGTAAGGAACTTCGCTCCAATAAACTTTTATTCAGTAATATTTCATCCCAAAACACTACCGAAGTGTAACAACTCTAATTAAAAACTTAGATTTAGACTGGCTACTAAACGGTGGACGGCCATGTTCTATAATCAAAAATTCAAATTCAAATTTCAAACCGCGTCTACATTTCCAAATGTCATAAGTTTCACAACCATCTGTTTTATTAACGGAATTTCGACTTTAACTTTGTGTGCTAGATATCAAATTAAGTTAAAAAAAGTCTCATTTAACGGTTTTTATTCCACGCATTTTTCTTACGGTTTTACTATCACATTTTTTTCAGTTCGGTCACGCAGCGAAATCCCTATCCCCTCCAAGCCTGCCGTAAGGAACTTCGTTACAAAAAACTGGTTGAATCTTTTCTTGAGATAGAATTGCGTAAGATATCGTCAAGTAATAGATAACAAATTTTGTAAATTGATTGTAAAAATTTGATGCAAAAATCACTTTTTGGAACGGTTAGACAATTTCATTAAGTCCAGTGTATTAAAAATCATATCCTTTATGAATGTCCAACCATAATCTAATTGGATTGAATATTAAATAATACTTTTATTGGACTCCAAATTCAAGCTATTCCTGCAATTATCATTGTTTTACGTATACAAGTTTTCACATTTACAATATTAGTATTATAGTTCGCACTCGGGTGTGAGTGCCACAGAGCCAATTGGAACAAACCAAAATCGACAGTTGCACGCATTTTGTTAACACAGATGAATGAAGCTCTTGATTGATGATTGATCTTTGGGAACACTTAATTGTCATTTTCCCGCAAAAAAAATAATCAATCTATCTATGTTAAATTTTAACTAATAAATAATATTCTACCTGAGCGGCTTAAATCTCATTTATCTGGTGTAGCTGTAAAAGCCATCAAACTAACAGTGAAGGTCCGAAAAAACACGCTGCGTAGCTTCAAGTTACATTTAATGATCATAAAAAGGTGTATCTATAAAGACATCATTGAGTGACTTGACATAAAGACATTAAGGAACACCGTGACTTAATACCCATTTACACGGTTCGGCAATAATTAATCTACCATGATGCTTAAACTCCTTAAACACAAGCAATAAAAAAACTTGCGAAAAAACATTACTCTAATTTAACTTAACTGAAAGTACCTACGTTAAATGTTATTGAACTAAAAATTACTTTAATTTATAACAAGACTAGCTGTCCGCCCGCGTGATATATGAAATTCATTGTAATGACAGTGGCGCCGTCTGTCGAAAATTGGTCGTACCAACTCAAAGAGCTTCGTGGGCTCATGCACAACAACTTTGCTAAAGATCATCACATGATCAAATGCATAGTTTACGATTCTATAAAGGACATACAGACAAAGATTAATTTTTATTTATATAGATTTCAACCGACATTTATTTTCTTTTGCACAATATGTGAAGTGAATGGGCCGCACTTTGAGACAACGGGAGTGACACATGACCGATATGACTGTCGAACAAATCGCTAACATAAGTCTTAACAAGGGTAGTTTTTACATTATTCCTTCCTTAAAAACTTTATTCGGACTATTAGGAAAAAAATTTAAGAAAAATTAGCCAAATTGGCCCTATCACGTCAAGAGATTGACCTATGATTCTTCTCTCTTTCTCTCAATGCAATGTAGCTAATGTGTGTAGGGTTGTTTGAGGGTCAATCTCTTAAACTACTTAGACGATTTTCAAAATTAATTTATCTATAGGAAGCTGCAGAATATAGGCTTTATTGCGATAAATGATTTTTCATTAAGAGAAATATATTCACGCGGACAGAGCTACGAGAAAACAGCTTAATAATGTCATTTTATGAAGTGAATTCATATTAAAGTCAAAACAAAATTACGAAATAAAACTATCCACCTTTAATAAGACTATTAAAGATAATGTCACGTATCGTAAATGAAAACATAAGTTTCAAAGTCATAATTACTAATCGTGGCGACGATGAACGTTATTTTGAATGTAAAAGCCTATAACTATGGAGTAACTGACAATAACTGTCTGTAGTGTTGGGACAGTTCACAACTTAATACTATATAATGTGACAAAATTTAATTATTTGTTTATAGTAACTGCTTTTAATATCCATTCTATTTCATAATAACTTTTTAATAGGAAACATGGCGATATTTATGTTATAACTAGATTTATTAATATCGATAGAATGTAGGAAAGTACAGTAAAAATAATAATATAATTATACGCTCCGTCTATTTAAGAAAAACCAACACGTAATTATGATGATCTAGTGTGCTCAAATTTAACCAATCTATAGTGTATAATACAAGTATTTAACCCCACTAGTACCAAATCAGATTGCATTGACATATAAAAGTATTTTTTTCATCTAATCAGTAACAGACGATATTCGACTTGCAACTTTGAACAACACTAAATGACAAAGAGTTGATATTTTGTCTCGCTCCGGCATTATTATTCTCGCTCACTCATGTCACAATTTATAAGGATGTGATTGATTTCATCGATTGGCATAAACGAGCAAGATTCAGTACATAAACACTCATTCATTGCCAGATATATTAATCGACCCCTAAATATGACCACACCTTTATGTAACACGTTGGTTAGCTATTATACAGAAATACAGTAACATTTATTGCAGAAAGTAGGTGTACTATACAGCTGTTCAAGGAATATTATGTTCCAATACATTCTACCGGGATAGGTACCGGTGTGCAACACTATTTACTAGTTTTACATAAATATAAATTATTTTTAATGAAGTGGAACTAAGCTCACTTGATGCACCTCTACCTACCCATTTAGGATATGGGTATGAACTTATATATTAAGTAAAGATAGCTCATTGGTAATACATGTTCGTGGTACGAATCGCCGTCCCAGTCGGCCCTGTGTCACCACATTTGACGTACAGTAGCCGAGATCGGATTACTGCGTGATTTATTTGTACAAAGGTGTCGCAGTGAATATTGCCACTAGAAAATTAATTGTGCCACAGAATATAATTTTAGTTAACAAGGCTATAAATGATTTACGCGCCGCCGCTACCGACTTTTGGTCACGGAAAATCCTTTTGTAACAATTGATTTATTGGTAATTTTCTTGTCCTGTGTTCAACGAGTCAATATAATTAATAATGTGCTGATTAAGGTTGATAATATAAATGGGCTGTTCTTGTTAGTTTTGAAGTAGCGTTTTGATTACTTGATTACGACCTTATTGTGTGGACTAGTGTTATTCTGTTATATATAAAACCCGTGTCAGCAAATGCACCAATTAGTAAGGTTATGACTATTTAATAATTACAAAGTACTGCACGGCACTGAAATGCGCTCGTCACCCCAAAACATAAGATGTTAAGTCTAATAACGGTCAGTAATTTCACTGGCTCTAAAGTCCTTCAAACCGAAACACAACAGTGCTTACAAACTACTGACGGCAAAAATACCTACCACCTAGTTTTTAATCAACTGCTCGCTTCTCCCGATCCTAAGCATTCTCTGTGAGACCATTTGCTCTCATCTTCCTTTAATATATTATTATGACATATGTTGGCTATGTAGCTGAAAATATCAATTTGTTTTATATTGTACTAGCTCTCCCTCGCGGTTTCACCCACATGTTATTGCCCTTATTCACATGGGTCATAGTGTGATAAACATATAAACCTTCCTCATGAATCACTCTATTTATTGCTGAAAACGGCATTAAAATCCGTTGAATAGTTTAAAAGATCTAAGCAGACAGCGGAAGCGACTTCATTTTATACTATGTAAAGATAATGAAATAGAAATGATTGGTCAAAGATAATTAAGCTATAAACATGATAGCCGATATTTTAGCTCGTACTTAGCTTGAGCTAATAAAAAGCTATTGTAAAGCCGGAGTACACGAACTGTTGCGCAAACAATTTGACGTGTATAGTGTTTTCGTGGCAGGAATAGATGATGCTTCGGTAGTTAGTTAGTGTGCTCACAGCTTTGCTTGCTAAAATGTTTATGGCTCACGATTTTGGTAGAAACAGCGTGTTAAATAAAGGGATTATAAAGATAGGTGCATATTATTAAGTTGTTGGTAATTAATAAAACTTTACCAAGCTGATCATGGACATAGTTACTAAAAATAGCCTTTTATTAATTTTTGATTTAAATTATTTTTTATGGTTATTTTATGAGAATTTTTTTTTTTAGAAAAAATATTTTCATTTACTTTTTTTTTTGCACATTTATGTTAAAAAGACTGAGTTTCTTGATACTTCTTCTCAGGTGGACATTTCCAACCGTAAAAGTATTTTAATACTTTTTATTGTCCTATAAATCTACTCTTTAAAGCCTGCTAAATCAAAATAAACGTTTTTATTTTGATTTTTGCTGAGCAAGTACACGGTGAAAAAGATAGCTTTAACTGCCTTCATAGATTTTAACAATTTATACCGAAATAAAAATAAACATTTTCTACTAACTGTATAAGCTTGGACCGAAATAACAAAGCAACTGAATTTACTGATTGAACAGACAAAGACGCAAAAAATTGTGCGTTGGTTCCTGTTTCTATTATTTTTCTTTGTTCTCTTTTATTTGGATTTAGTAACTGTAATATTGTATGTTTTTAAATAGGCTTTCAGACCAAAAGCAACTTTTTGCTCGTTTCTAAAATTATACAACATGGTATTAAAACCTATAATAGTGACCCACATCTTGTTTGGATCGCGTTCCAAAATCAGCCAGATTATATCTGGTTCTTCCGAGAGCCTGGCAACATGAACTCATGATTGATTGGGGCGGGTATATGGATATATCCTTGTATCTCTGTCGCCTGTCCTGTTGCAGGTCCCTCGATTCGCTTCTTCCCTCTTCGGACTGTTAAGAAGCATCTATAGAAACCGGCATGATTCTGGCGACCACCGATAAACTCATTGTCTGTGGGTGGTCGCTGGACGCTTCCCCGTATGTGTTGATTGCGTAATATTTTTTGCCTCCATATTTATCTCATTAATAAAGTTTACTTGAATATTGGACAATCAGCCATTAATCTTAAATTATTTCTTTATTTCTTTAAATGTCTTCTGGATCATTTATGTTTAATTTATTTTTGTTTCTGTCTGCCCAAGGACTGGCAGCATCTACAAATGTTCTTTCCTTTTCTTTGTCTATGCAAACAGTCCTAATAGTGAGTTGTCACCGGTGAACCGCGTGTGCAAGCATCAGTCCCTCGTGCGATCGTGATCCGGTGTTGTAACATTGCGTGATTTATATAAATTACTCATCTATATACCATATATAAAACGTTTAAATTATAGCATCAGTCGATCTCAATAATTTTCTGTACAGATGAGTTCATATGTATGTGAATTAAACAACGAATTTCGATAATTTGTACCAAAATAGTATATCTTTTTATTTGCTTCAATTACGAGAAGAGCAGGCCGCTTGCCTGATGGTAAGTGCCTGCCCATAAGTAGGAGCAACTCCACATAGAACTTTGTATTACAAAGGCATGACACTGGACTGCTCTCGTCAAACCGGAACATAAGATGTTAAGTAACTAAGTAACTTAATGATTAGTAATTTTACTGGCTTCAATATCCTTCTCACCGAAAAACAGTGCTTACGCCATCTGCTTGGTGACAAAAATAGACAAAGCCGTGTTACCAACCCAGACAATTAAGAGACTTAACATCTTATGTCTCAAGTTGACGAGCGCAGTTCATTGCCATGCAGTGCTTTTTAATTAAAAAATCTGTGTGATGTTGGTTCTGTTTATGGGCAGACGTGGCGCTTATCAGGCGAGCGCCTTGCTTGTCTCGTCATTCAATCAAATAAAAAAAACATTGGCTTACCCCGGAACGCGATTCGCCGGAATGAGCCGATATGGCGGATTTTCACCGTGTGTACGGTGGTCCCTATCTTAGGCACAAAAATATCAGGCACCCCTCCACTAGCAAAGTGTAAGCGGTTGTACATGTGTTTTATTTGATTGATTGATTTCCAGGCCGCTTGCGGCTACGGCGACCGTTTTCTGTTATTTGGTTTTATTGGTGCGTCCTCGCATGACTGATATAGCCGATTTTTGCTGTAAAAGTTCTGGAACAGTAGCTACATACAGCACAAGTGTAAGCGGTTGTACATGTGTTATATTATGAATGCAGACGAATGATCATTGAATGAGTGCACTAATAACGCGTGTGCCGCTAAGTGTTTCGGCACGACGCCAAGACGTCACGACGGAGACACGCAATTTGTATCTTACACAGGACGAATAAATCAACCGACAGATCTGATCGTAATTCATTACAGGATCTATAAAATTGTCCGGCGTTGGAAACCCGTCTAAATGTGAAGGTCGATTTCGGTTTGAAGGAAATTGTGGTTCGAAGTGGAGCAGGATATATTCAATTATAATCCTTCATAGACGATTCTCCTTAAATAGAAAGCGATAGCGTTGTAGGTTCTGTTTTGGCAGCAACCTTTATCTTCACTATTGTTACATTTGGCTTCTTATTTAGTGCTATTATGTAACTATGAGAAGGCTACTCAGTATTAAATGCGTATCGTAGTAAACAATATATTAATTTCAATTAAACTCTTTCTCCCACCGGCTCTTATCCCACTCGAAGTGGGATCGGCGCAAAAGGCTTTTTAAACACGTTACAGAAAGATTTGACTTGTAGTTTTTACGTCACTTGATGCTGCATCAGTTTATGTATCCTAAAAAAAATAGCAATAAACTCTGTCATAATACTGTACAGCGATTACATAAAGCGATAAAAATAATTAATAACACCACCATATTACATTTATACGATCCCTTTCATTTTCGTGCGTCAAGAACTTAAATGTCACATTCACCTCAACTTTGTACCCTTGTAACAACATGTTACAATATATCATCGTAAATAACAACTAATTAAAAATAAACGATAATTACACATATTGAAATAAAATTAATTTAAACGGATTATAACGCGGTTTTTTATTAATTTTGATCCCGACGTTTCCGCTTTCCAGCCTTCTTGGTCACGGTGTGGACGGGGTGGATTAATAAAAAACCGTAATGTTATTCGTTTAAATTAGTTTTATTTCAATATTAACAACTAATTAAAAATAAACATTTTATTGCATGCAGCTCTATTGTCGGAGCTAGTGCATCACCTGATGGTAAGTGATCTCGACTGCCTATGTGGTACGCCCATAATACCAGAAGAATCGTGGGTGTATTGCCAACCTTAAAGGAACGGCATAATTAAGGGATTGCGAAGGGGAGGATTTGGGCGTCCGGATTTCACTCACCATATGAAACGTAGCAGCAAGCCACTAAATTATGTTGGTCTTCTGTGAGACAGTGGTAACGACCCGGTTGAGCGAGCCCATTCATGCTGTAGACAAAACTGTCTACAGCGTTGCTCTACCAATCAGATATTTATTTAAATAGCCGTTTATCATAATAGGCTTCTTGTATAGAGAGGGGTATCGGAAACGAGAAGTGATTTTTCAATTACAATACCCAGAAATGTGTACTCCAATTATACCGCAGTAATAAATTATCATAATTGTAGACTCAAATTCTCTAATGGCTCGCTGGCTGCTTCCCGGCGGTCGCAATAACAAAAAAAATATATAATGCTTTGTCAGACATTCATCACATTCACAACCTAACAAGCGAAATCCTCAGTCCCTTAAACGTGAAAAAGCCCATCACCCGAAGGTATTCACGAATAGCTCAACTATTGTTAAAAGGTTACAAAAATAAACCGTACACTTCCCAAACAAACTTCCCAACCATCCTCCTTTCCACAAACAATCTCACGAACAGCAAAAAGTAAATTTGTTCTGTTACAAGTATAATTACAATGATCGGTATCGTGACCATTCCAAGAACAACTCGTTATAATTTTAGACATGGAATCGAAAACTCGGGTCATCGGACATGTGAGCATTGCTCTCATTCGTTGCGCAAAATGCGACGCACAGATTTCACTTCGATGAGTTTAATAACTGTCTCGTTTATCAAGTTTTGTCACGACACGATATTGAAAAGGTGCAAGCAGATCGCACCCAATTAATACTAGTTACAAAACACTTTTATGCAGCTGAAGGTTGTATAACACCTAACATTGAAACGATAATTCGTTTACGTATTCAATTCACACATTTCTAAATCGAAGTTGTGAAGAATGATCACGGAGAGAATAAACTAATGCGTAACCGAAATAAAAATGACCAAACATATTTGATAAATTAATCGATTAATCAAAAAAGACCAACGGCTGTTAGTTCTAAAACTGGCGCTCGTCTATAACTAAAAGGCCTCTGGCGATATTTTAGTATCCCAGATGTTATTCATTTTTACAGCGTGTATTCATTAATAATAATTGTTGTGCTGGTCCTATAAATAATAAACAAAAGTTGGCACGCTTCTCTCCGAGTGAAATCAGTAATCATACATCAGACTAGCAGTACAGCAGCGCAGTGCAGCGTATCTTGATCACAACTTTAAAATAATAAAAATGTGGATTATTCAAAACATTTAATTGAAATCAGAACATGTAGACGTTGTTACTTGCAACTTTGTCCCGTAATCGAGTTGCGATTTTGTATGAATTTCGGCCTCGTCTCACTTTTAAGTAGTTTACGTCGCTGATCTTCATATTTCTATTTTTTACATGCAAATTACGCGAATTTGTTCAAATTAAAATGTGCATTACTTGCACTAAGCGACGGAAGATCCCCAAGGCCCTTAAGCGAAGAATATTTTTGATCAACTTACACATTCTAATTTTAAATATAAAATTCAAAATCCCCTTAAACAGATAATTTGTCGTCATAAAGAGCTCGCTCACACGTGTATCTGTGCGCGTCCATCATCAGTCCACCGTGTGCTCCACATTCCTTTCATCAACACAGGCAGTCGTGAGGTGTAAATGGGTACAATTTATTACACTCGCTATCAAACAGACCGGTCGCATAGTAAATATGTGAGTGGTGATGCAGATGTCCACACACATTGGACTGGTTGTCTTTAAAAACCGCTTGTTCGAAAATAGAATGCATTAAGCCAGTAATACACTACAAATTTATTATGATATTTTATGTCTTCACTATGATAATTTCGCGAAGAAAACGTCAAGTTATGCATGTATAAGTAGTTACAGCTTTGATTTAAAATGGCGATTGGGGAGCCCCATTAAGCCTCTCGCCATACAATTTAAAATGAATTGCATAATCGATTAAAATTATAATAATAAATTTTTAAAATAGATATCTCTTCAAATAAACATATTATTATTTTTATTTTCCTTTATTTATCATTTATAAACATTAGAAACATGTAATATAATGTTGTTGAAATTTTTTTTCAAAAAACATCCAATGTTTTCAGGCGGTTCTTTATCCATACTGAAATAATTTTTAATCGTTGATTAAGAAAAAACTTATCGGAAAATAATCTCAAAACGTAAGATGCTACTGAGAAGCTACTTGCAGTACTAATCACAGGTTTACTGTGTAAACAATCGCCGCGCGGCATTCTCGCACGTTCGTATGATGTAACCTGATATTAGACATAAAGTGTTGGCGCTGCTTAAATTTCGTGTCATTAGAGTGGTCCGGATTTTTGCGTTTTATTAATGATCAAAATTAAGTCGGTCAATTGAGGCCTACGTATATTATTTACGTATAACGTTTATTTTTTATCCGAGCACGGCAAAGTGACTGCACTACACCTGATGGTAAGCGTAGTGCAGTCCAAAAAAACAACGACCATCGAAAAACAATGAGTTTATCGGTGGTCACCAGAGTCATGCCAGCCTGTATAAATGCTTCTTCCCTCTTCGGAAAGAGAAGAAGCAAATCGAGAGGCCTGCGACAGGACAACGGATGACCGATGCAAGCACAGTAATACAAGGATGTACCCTAATACCCGCCCCAATGTACCAAAACCAACGTAGTGGTTTTTGCCACAACTGAAGCCACTGCTTCACTGCTTATTCAAATTTCTGGGTATTGCTTAGTCTCAGTGTCCCCTATTTTTACAATTGGTTGTATTTTACGTATGCAAATCAAATACGACAGAAAAAAAATACCATATTTTTTTAAGGTCTTTTAATTTTTTTTATCGACAAATGTAAAAAAAATCTAACAAAAAAATAACATGCATAATTCGAAAAGAAACATCTATGGTTAACGCGGAACGTTAATTTCTCCACATGAATACATTTTTACTTTAGTCACGGCCAATCTCGTCACATCGTTGATCGTGCAATTTTTTCTAATGACGTCTGAGATTTATTGCGCTCCAGTAAGTTAGATATGAGACGGTTTACCTAACGCCTGAGACGTTGCATTGAACCGCGACTTTCTCTTGATTGAACCCGCCACAGTAGATGGATGTAAACGATCGACCGCGGTTTTTCCTTCATTGCTATTTTGATTTTCAATTGTCATGTGGATTAAGAATATAAGTATACTAACATTCAAAAGAATGAACGAACTATATGGTATGTGGTAGAGCCACACTGTGGACAGTGTTTTCTACAGCACGAATAGGCCGGGGCGACTACTGTACTAGCGGTGTCTTGAGAAACTGATACGAAGTGGCAGCAAGTTGCTATTACGTTTCATGGGGTAAATGAGATTTCCGGAGGCCCAAACACTTTTCCCTTCCTAATTCTCCTTCCGCGCATATAAGTTCGATACTTGATGGTCTAAGGGTCGATATCTAGTTATATTTACATTTAAATTAAATAAAAGAATCTTCTGGTATATTGGGCCATGGAGATCACTTATCAGGTGACACACTTGCTCGTTTGCGATTGCTATAAAACAGGGTCTGAGTTGACCGGTTCGACAGTTGAAATGATGACATTATTATTGCGATAGTGGACGATTGATTATTTAGAAGCACCTGCGTATTGAGTAACTGTAATTAATGTGCGGTCGCTAGTTAGGCTACGGACTCGAAGTCAGCGGCGCGGCGCGGGCGCGAGGAGCGACGTACGAGCGGCGCGCGCCATCGAGCGGCGCCTGCGCGTCTGCATTGACGTAGTGCTGTGTATTTTCAAAAATGCCCGCCGACGTGGTGGAGCAAATTATTTCAATGGAACATAATATTCACATCAATTTCGTTCGCGAACAGATACTAATTTCTCATAGTACAACACTACGCCGCTCTAGCGCCGCGCGATCTGCCCGCTGGCTTCGAGACCGGGTCTCCGCCGCTCCCGCGTCGCCGCCGCTTGCCGCTGACTTCGAGTCCACAGCCTTACTCTTGTTACGAAATCTTCGAGACAAATCAATACCGCTTGTCACTGTGCTATGTTAACAATGATATTAATTGTCGCAGCCCACACATGCTCCAAATCACTTGTGTCGTTCGTTTGTACGATGGAATGATTACAATTGTAATTTATTTTTTAATTATGAACACGTTTGATATATTACCAAGTTGATTATTGTTCTTCTAAATTAATTTACTGTAATAATAACATTGGATATAACAAAATATATTGGATAAGGCTATTCGCGTTTACCACTTCACTAGTTTGATACCTGTGTTCAGGGTTCATGTCCCAGGTCAGGGAAAGCAATTTGAGCTTGAACTTTTGATTCGAAAAACATCGAACTTTGCACGAGGTTGGGATTTGTATATGAGCACGCCACTTATCATATCATGGTACGGAAATAAACTTAACCAACCATGAGTGTACTAAATGCACCTCTGCTTACTTCATCGTGGATACGGTAATAAGATTATGCTATGCTATGTCGCGCTGCATGTTACGACGGATATAAAACAAGTGAACAATTGAACAATTTTCATTTACTTGTACATTACACACACTTACTCACGCCTGTTACCCCTGAAGGGGTAGGCAAAGCTATAAACAGTGCACTCGCATTTTGCCGAGCTTATTTCCGTCGCATAATATAAAAAGTGGCGAGCCTCGGGCTGATACTAAGCATTTTGTGATAGAAACCCAATATCACTTTTACCCGACCCGGGAATCGAACCCGAGACCTCAGCACCCCAATTGTACCACGTCCGCAATACAACTGCGCTACCGAGGCATTTTACATTACAATAAATCAATAACATAAACTCTTACAAAGGCATATTAATCTTATTCATATGTTCCATCTACCCTCAAATATAGACATTTACACCGTAAATACTTCTCCATTCGACCGGGGTTTATTGTTCTTGTTACTAACTATATCTACCAGTCTCTGCGGTCAGTCTGTCCGTCTATCCGTCGTAGTTTACTGCGGTGACAGGAGGCTTGTACTACTGTCCTATTCAAAGACTTAAGCTATAAAGACATTTATAGCTTTCTAGGATTTGGTACAAATCGGGCATTTGATAAACTTGTTTATCAGTGGATCATCTTGAAATAAATAGGAAATATGATTTTTTTTATAGAAATCATATGAATTTTATGTTAATATTATGTTTGTATAAATATATTGACTATGAATAAATTTCAACAAAGATTTATCAACTTTGCTTTATTTCATAATAATAATAAATAAATACCTACATACATCCAACAGTCACGCACATAGTCGTGACTCCACACTATGTTAACGTGTATCGTGGGTATCAGGAACTACGAGGGACGTCCCACAACACCCAGACCCGAAACAAATATTTGTGGATCACAAAAATATTTGTCTCTGCGCGGGAATGGAACACACGGCCTCACACTTCGCAGCCAGCTACTCGCCCACTGCGCCTGTCATTTATTATTAAATTTTTAAAAAACTACTTTTGCAGCGATATTAATATTTATTTGAAATTGCAATGTTGGGAAATGTGAATAACACATTTTTTTTTTTTTTTTTTTATAGCATAGGGCGGCAAACGAGCAAGTGGGTCACTTGATGGTAAGTTATCTCCACCGCCCATGTACGCCCATCACCAGAAGAATAATGGGCGCGTTGCCGACCTTAAAGGAAAGGGATAATTAGGGATTGGGAAGGGGAGGGGATTTGGGCTTCCGGATATCTCACTCACCGTTCGAAACGCAGCAGCAAGCCACTACTTTACGTCGGTTTTCTGTGAGACAGTGGTGACGACCCGGTCGAGCCAGCCCATTCATGCTGTAGACAAAACTGTCTGCAGCGTGGCTCTACCACTCAAACATAACGTGGATAAACTAAGCATTGCCAATTATTTGCTCGTGTTTAAGTCTCGCAGTGCGACAGCATCCTTACCACTGCGATATAGACATTCTATCGCTCGAATCGAACATGTCGTACCACCTCTGACCTCAATTAGATCCAGCGATACGACTCGACTGCGCGACCGTACGACCGCTCCACCGCGAAATTTATTAGCATATTTAATTGATTGTTGAATTTTTTTATTTTAACATAATAAAGCGGTAAATAATTAATTTGATGGGAGCGTGCTAATACTCCATCTACTAGTTGGTCCCTCGTATGCGTAAGGCCGTCTGGCTTTGTTACCTCTGCATTATATATTTCTACCGCCAAGCAACAGTGTTTAAACACTAATGTGCTTCGCTTTGTGGGACATTCAAGCCAGTGAAATTATTGAGAATTATGAGACTTAACATTCTATGTCTCGGGGTAACGAGCGCAGTCCTGTGCCAAGCTGTGATTTTCAATACAAATAGTATACAAGTAGTATGGTGTCGCTTTGTTTATCGTCCTGCTGAATTCGTGATTCAAGCTATACAAGAGAATAATGAGGTCTGCGGTTTGATTTCTAGATCGGCATACGTACATCTTTGTTGAATAATTATAAGTAGTAAAACTTCAAATACGAATCGTTCATTTGCTGTTATCATTTGGGAGTTTCTGATTATCAGAATAGAAAAAAAAACTTCTCGTTCTGATGTAAAATACAGCCTAAAATCCTAAATAGAGTCCGTAATAAAATTACAAAATTTATAGAACTAAGTGATTTCCTCTTAAAATTAGTGAAAATAGCAGTAAAGCCATAACTTCAATAATGGCTGAACCATTTTAGTGCCAATTAAATTGAGATTTATATCATGTTCACCATTTTAATTTATTGTCTATTGTTAGTTCCACAATCTTGCTTAATCGAGAAATAACTACATTATATTTTCGAAAATAAAAAATAATAAACCAGACAGCATTAAATTTAAGGAAGCATTTTACTATTCGTTTATTTACGAGAAATCATTTTCTATACACTTATTCGAAATTATAATACCTAATTTTTTTCAAAGTACAATATTATGAAATTAGGGATGGTACACAGTAGAACACAATAATCTTCTTACTTATCATGCTTGAATTTCGAATACTGATAAAAAAAACAAAATTCATAATTTCATTATCAGGTTGTAGGCAATAGACGAATTAAAACATCAAAATACAATACTCTTTCTTTTTTAAATGAGGCCAACAAAAAAAGCAAGCAGGTCACTTCAGGGTAAGTGGTCTCCAGCATGAACACCCACAATACTAAAAAAATCACGAATGACTGACCTTATAAAGAAAAAAGTGGATTTGGGGGGATTTAAGCCACTGGAAATCTCACTCACCATATGAATCGTGACAGTAAATTACTACTTTACTTACATTCATCCTTTCCGTTTTCTTTTCTTTAATATTTTGTCAGGAAATACATACAATTCGGTCGAGCCGGCCCATTCATATTATAGACAATAGTAACTCTATCGCTTCATAAACATTTAAACACAATTAATAAAACATAGCATTATGCGCGGCATGCTCTTATAAAATCAGCGAATGCGGGCCACGAGCCGGCTTGTGTGTCCTGCGATCGGATGATAACCGTACCCGGGTAATAGGAGACCACCGGTACGTACCACGACCTGAGCCATGCGAAAACATAGAACTGTCCGCTTTTAAGTTTTTGCGAGTTTTTTTTCTAATTTTGAAGGGATTCGTAGCAGGTAAGGTGCGCCAAGACAAACAAAAGCAATAAATAAGGGTGTCAAGTAAGATAAAATTGCGAAAATGGAGATAATAAATACTAACGTGCAGGTAAGTCAGTAAAAACTTTATGACGTCATTACTTGTCATCAGGTACCGAGGCTAATTCCAAATATTTGTGTGACAAAATGAATGTGATATAATTAAGATATAAGTAATAAAAACATGAAATATAACACTAAAGGACGTGTAAACGGCATTTTATATAATAACGATCATGTTAAACCAACTTTATTGTAAAAAATATAATAGAATATGCCCAAGCCATTATACCTCTATGGTAATATCACAATCGTAATTTACAAACGGTAGTAGAGTTTTATGAGCTCGAACCTCTGTATAAGGGGATTAGTTTTATGTCATGCACGGAATACGAGTCTAATCTAATACAGCGTTTCTCAATGTTAATGTTTGCCCCCAAGAGGTTTTTTATTAGTAGGGTATACGGACTTTAGATTTTTATAGTTATGAAGCAACTGCTGGCAAATTCACAGGCGATTATTATAAAATCTAAAAATAAAAGTTAGATTGAGTCAGAACTGTGACTGTAACTCTTATTGTTTGTAATCTAACCTAACCTTAGTAATATAAATTAGAAAAGTCCTTTAATTTCTAAATGCCTGAATAGATTTTATTTAAACATTGCTAAGACATCGCGGTTAAATCAGCTTTCGAACATAAAACCGCATTAATTTCGGTTCATTAATTTAGGCGCTACATGTCACCAACTGACAGGCAGAGGGTCAAATTTAAAATACCGCTCTTTTTTTGGAATTAAAAAGCAAGCCCCATCTGTAACCATAATCAATGCCATATTTATGTTCGTTTATTTTTATAATTAAAATAAAATTGTGATTTTTCTATAGCTTGATTTCCTTTTTTTATTTTATTGAATGACAAGACGAGTAAGGGGCTCGCCTGATGGTAAACGCCATGTCCTTCTAACCAAAACACAACAGTGCTTATACACTGTTGCTTGGCGGCAGAAATAGGCAAAGCGCTGGAACCAACCCAGACGGCCTCTTGCATACGAGGTACCTACTAGCCTGTAAAGTACTATCCTGTTTTATAAAAACACACCCCTCATTTTATGTTATAGGAAGTGTAAAGAAGTTCTTAATTTAAAGTTTGAGAACCCTTAGAGCTTAATCTAATCAGGTAGCTTTCTAGTGGTCAGGTCAGCGGCCATATCGGCTGTGCTAAAAGGGTTCTACAATTACCACGTTACGAAAACTTACACTTTACGAGCTAAATGGCCTTTGTTTACGTACTTGGTATACAGGGTGTTGTAAATGGCTCATTACACAGGTCGTTCAATTAGTGTGGAATATTTTGATACTGAACCGTGCTATGAATCGCTTTTTACTGATATTTGTTTTACTATATTTTTAACAACAATGATATATTGACTAGGTGGTGGATCCCTCATAGGATACTTACATGAAGGTCATCTGTATGTATACTACTGCTTTGTTTTTTTTTTATCGCGTAACAGCAGTGTTGCACCTATTGTAGTTTGAAGAACAATAATAATACTAGCCCTGTATTATACATGTCCCACTGCTGGGCACGGGCCTCCTCTATTGAATAAGAGGGGTGAGGCCTTAGTCGACCACGCTGGCCTAATGCGGGTTGGTAGACTTCACATACCTTCGAAAAATCTTATCGAGTTCTTAGGTATACAGGTTTCCTCACGATGTTTCCTTCACCGTTAAAGCAATTGATAATTAACATTTAATATACACGTAACTTAGAAAACTCGGAGGTGTATGCTCTTGGGGCTGGTTTCGAACCTGCGACTATCGGCTCGATAGTCCGTGCCACTCTCCGCTGAGCTATAGCTGCTGTTCTATTGAAGAACAATGGATCCAATTATATTGTCTGGCCTTATATAAAAGCTTTCCTAAGTACCGTTTAAAAGTAAAACCCCTAAAGACTTATGTATCGGCGAGAAGAGCGCTAAGTACCTAGTGCTTTGTAACTAAAAATTCTAAAGTAGTAGTCTAGCACGGCGCCATCGTCAACCACCAACCATAACCGGGTTATTTGTTAACACTAAACAAATTATGAATATTAATAAACACAAACAACATTAATATTCATAACACACATGTAATTTCAAACATATAAATTACTCCTACCGTAACATTCGATTTGTATTTATCTCGAGTAATATTTATTTTCAATTAGATACTAGACATAAACTTGATCACACAACGTTTCGATTTATATTCATAAATTGTCCATAATCAATATAGAAGGAAATCCATAGATAATATTAATTGAATGTGAAATCTCAATTAACGACCGTTCTGAGAGCAAAGTTGTTAAGCTAAACAACGTGGATTCAGTGTCTGGTTAAGATCTGGAACACACGGTTGAATGATGGAAAATATAATCGATATATTTTAATGAAACAAAATATTTATTTAATCAACAAAGTAAACATAAATGCTCATTTGCACAACAATACTGAAACGTATTTAGGCGCATCACATGTCTAAAAAACATCAAAATATATGAAAATGTGTCATTACTAAACAGGATTAGCGGTTAAATATTATTTAAGGTATATGACGTGTTTCACATGGTAGTGGTCAGTGTGATTACCGAAGGCCCAAAAAGTATTGCAGAAACCTCCAATTATCTTCTTATTATTCTTTTACATCTTTTATGCACCTACAATTCCTCTGGCATTTTCTATGTTCATAAGTTATGGTGATCACTTACCAACACATGCTCCAATAGCTTATTTGCCTCTCGCTATAAACAAAAACAATCAGCGCTTAATCTATCGTAAGGTCTAACCCTAATAAAATATCGATAATTATATCTATGGTCATTACAGCAGCATGTGTACAACTCTACTGCATATTCCACTTTCATTAAAAAGCAATTTGCCAATATCTTAAGTGCACGGTCAATTAAATTACACAGAAAAAAATAAAGAATTAATTTATTCAATCGTAATTAATAAATTTTGTTAATTAAATGTTAATAGTATCACGATAATAAAAAAAAACCTTGTATTATACCGGCCCACTGCTGGACACGGGTCTCCTCTACTAAATTACAGGGCCTTAATCCACCACGCTGGTCTAATGCGAGTTGACAGACTTCACATACCTTCAATACCTATGGAGAACTTCTAAAGTATGTAGGTTTCGTCACGATGTTTCCTTTACCGTTAAAGCAAGCGATGATTATATCAATGAATATACGCGTAGCTTAGAAAAATCAGTGGTGTACGCTCTTGGGGCTGGTTTTCAACCGACAACTATCTTCTTCAACGTAACACCATTATTTATATAAAAAAATAATTATCGTTTTTTTTATATGGGAGACCGACAAACTAGCAAGTGGGTTACCTGATAGTAAGTCATCTTTACGGCTAATAAACATCCATCATTATAAAAGTAACTATAGAGGTTCTGCTACTCACAAAACTATCAATCGATATAAAGAGCAAATCGGGCTAATACGATGCAACGTTTTTGATCGGCTTATTTGTCTTAAGTCAACCATCCATCCAAACTGAAACTTGAAGCTGCAAAACTGTCATCAGATTTAATTAAAATAGATTTCCGTGCCTAAAAATTCTCCTCCAACATGAGTAATAATGAGAAACAACATTTATACTATAATGTCTAGATGTAGGAACTCTTTCATTCCTGAGAATACGTTAACTCATCGCTACAGTTTCAAGTGTCAAGTACCATTACGCCAAGTGTGTCTCGTACACGCATACGCGTAGGGTTCCGTGGTGAATTAAGTAATATGAAAATAAATAATAATTTTCTCTGATTATTTTATAATCCGTAGAATACCGGAATAAAAGAATACAGATGATTAATTTCTATTTTTAATTTAACAATTTATTATATTTGTTATTTTTGGATCAAGATTTAGTCATATGTACAAGTTAAAATGCTGTGCTCACTAATTTTAGGAATAGCACAATGTACACCATTAATAATAGTATGTAAGATTAAGTTATGTGTTTATTCCATGTTGTGAACCAAATAAAAAAAAAATTACGAGTATAATCATTATTAATTGCTCTCTTCAACGGCGAAGGAAAACATCGTGACGAAATTTGGTGCAGTGCTTTTTAATTCAAAATTCTGTGTCATAAGCTATTACTCTATTATTATTATTGCTCTTACCATCAGGCAAGCCACTTGCTCGGGATTTTTCATTCAGGCTGAAAAAAAAACACCTATTCCACTACTGCTTCAATGTTGCGGAACCCTAAAAACGGTTCAAAACCTCCCAAGATTTGCATAACAGCGTGATTGTTATCTCCAAGATGTATCATACGATAAACCACCCAATCTCTAGAATAATTCTCCTACTGTACTGTGTAATGTAAATAATTTGAATTTTTTCTTCCCATTTTCAAGAAACCTGATCTAAAAGATTTTTATCTTGTATCTACTACTGTTACAGTTTTTACGGCGACGTGCAATTTTGAAAAATTTACTCGGAATTCTCATATAGGACTAGATTTTACACAGGTTACGTTAATTTTACGAAGTTCTGCATTTCTATTGTTATAAGTTAACCGTGAATGATAAATTACCAACAGTTCAATGCACCTTTGTTGTGTTTTTTCGTTGGGTATTAAACTTTCTCTAAAGAGGTTGGGTACTCGGCGACTTTAGACCAACTGTCAATATCTTCCTAGACAATAAGCTGCCGAAAAATAATAAAAATACATTCACATCTTTTAAGATGTCTATGAATAGTCATGCGTTATTGTAACAAGAAATTTAGCAGCGATAGCTCAGCGGGGAGTGGTACGGACTGCTGAGTGGAAAGTCGCAGGTTCGAAAGCAGCTCCAAGAACAAACAAATCTCACTTTTCTAAGTAACGTGTGTTTTCATTGTTAATTTTGATTTGATTGATTTAACGGTGAAGGAAACATCATATGGAAACCGGCATATCTGAGATGTTCTCCATAAGAATTTTGTAGGTATGTGAAGTCTGCTAACCCGCATTAGGCCAGAGAGTGAGCTAAGGCCTAATCTATAGATCAGTCAAATTTTGTACGAGATTGACGACAGTTGCTGACCATCAGGCAGAATATAAAACAGTGTTCCCAGGTCGACACCACAGGATCGCATTGAAACGCGACGCGTGGATTGTTTCGCCACATGTCACCCATCACCTGTCATGTTACTTGATTTGGACATTCTACCCGGGGGCGTTTTTTTTACAAAATGTCTCGTTTTTTTGCGTTTTTTTTTCAATTTTTACTGTATGGTGGAAAGCTTAACGGATATTAATCGCATACGTTTTTATTTTCAAAGGAAACATGTATTAAATAATAAAAGGTGGTAGCTCCCTCATATGCGAGTGGCTGTCTATTTCTGTAGTAATAGTGTGTAAGCACTGTTGTCTTTCGGTTTGAAGGGCGTTGAAGCCAGTGTAATTACTGGGCATTGTGAGACTTAACATCTTATGTCTCGGGGTGACGAGCGCAGTTCAGTTCCATGTAGTGCTTTTTAACTCAAAGTTCTGTATGGTGTTGGTTCTGTATATGGGTAAGCGTGGCGCTTACCATCAGGCGAGCGATTTGCTGGTCTCGTCATTCAATTAAATAATAAAAACAATTGAATCCAAAGCATTCAGACACAAGAAAAACACGTAAAAAAACATCAATTCCGCATTGCACCAATTCGTACTAGTCCCATGAAATACTGAAGTTCCGTCATACGGTAATCCTTCGATAATGAGAGTAATTAAAACTCGCACGCATTTAGTTAATTGGAAACGAATCAATGAATTAGCGATGCCAATAACATAATCTTATAATTAAGAGCGCGTTCTCATTTGCAACCCGTTTCGTTGTATAAGCGTACCATCCGAATAATTTAAGCGATTAAATTTAATGACGGTTTTAGATTATTTGTTTTCATTATAGAGTTTATTAATTGAACCATATTAAAAGTAGATAATAATAAATACACCCAACAATTACACACATAATCCCGATCCCACCACACATGCCACACTACCTATATCGTGGGTATTATGAACTACGAGGGACTTAAGTTCGCACAACATCTGGACCCGAATCAAAATATTTGATTCACACAAACATTAGTCTTGGTGCGGGAATTGAGTCCACAGCCTCTTGTTTTGCAATCGGCTTCTTGTCCATAACGCCACAGAGGCTCTCATAAGTCCCCAATCTGTTACGCTTTTCTTATCATTAAAGTCCTTTAAAATATTTAGCATTATATACATAATGATAATATTATGCGTTTGCTTATTATAATAAAATACTTTTAATCATATAATAATTATTGTATTCATATATTGCCTATAACCGGGACACACAATGGGAAAGGTTTATTTATACTATACAGCATATTATGTTTAAAATTTCAATATTAACTTACTAACATAATTAATAAAGAACATCTTTTAAAAGGACTTGATTTTCAATTTAATTCGTTTTATTCCTTTCAAATAACAAACCGTAGCGCTAATAAAGATCTACAAGTTTACTTCAACATTTGCATACTGTCGGTTAAACTCAATTTGCGAGTAACATAGTACAAGTCACGTTATGTACCTCGACCACCCAGATAGAGATGTCAATACATACTGGACCACCGTTCCGGCAGTACGCGATGATAGGGAAACCATTATAATTAAATCTACAACAACTTTATAAAGCAACGGATCAAATCTTATATATATGAAAGTTTTCTATTATGTAAAATAGTGCCGGAACAATTTTTACGAACATAAATATTTTTCAAATTTCTGTCTTTATCTTGGCGCGGCGCACCCTGGAATATTTATATCCTATTGTTCTCTCTTTGTCATATTTAATATAATCATACTTATGTATCTTTTTTATAATATTTTCTACTCATTCTGTGTATGTTTATAATAAATGGTTTTTAAATCTGTATTTTTTTGTTAATGCTTCACAATTAACTGCATTTCTTTTTCACTTTATCTCTGCATTTCTCTTTCACATTTCACGGTCTTCTAAATCGTATCTAGCTAGATATCCCATGAATATAGTAGTTAGTATAGTTTTAGTAGCTACTAAAACTGTATCAGTAAACATGTTTCCCTAGATACGATTAAGGATAATTATCCAAGTCATAATTCCTTTTAAAATTGTAAATATCAATATCCAATCCAACCCTCAAAGTAAACCCTCGACCAACTAATGGTCTAGCATTATTAGACGGGTATACATTTAATTTAGCTGAATCGGGTCCCCGCATTTAAATTGAGACGTTCAGATCGCGTGATACGGCCGTGCAGCCAGCCAGCCAGCCTCGAAGATGTTATCGCGATTCGCGTTCAGACGTGCTAGGAAACTCGGCTACGGTTTTATTTAACGTTCGAAAAATGCATGTGCACTGACTTGCCAGTTTCATTACGTGTTTTTATATTAGACAGAAAGAAAGAAAACATTTATTGCTGGCACATATATAAACTTATAACTATGACAGTATCTATATAAAAAAATCTCCTATAATTAACTACTTAACTGAAACTAAAATTTAGATTTAAATTAGTAGAAGCTGTTCTTATTTTTTCAGTGGTACGTAACATTATTTATGAAAGCAATGCGGAGTATTTTGATGTTTTTAAAGGTTAGGTTATATTATCCGACTGAATTTAAATGAAGAACTATCTTCACATTTTGCAGAGGCCGGCAAACGAGCAGGTGAGTCACCTAATGCTAAATGATATCCACCTGTCATGAACTTCTATTTTACCTGAAGGATCATGAACGCGTTGCTGACCTTAAAGGAAAGGAATGATTAAAAAATTAGGATGGGGAAAGGGATTTTGACCTCTGGATGTCTATTGCAGTCAATAATTACGTAGTTCTCTTAAGCATCTTTTTTCTTTCTAATGCTTGTTATAGAATCTGCCCGCACCTATTGTGACGTCATGCTTTATATAGAATCTGAATTTGCACTTACCGCTTTGTCAAAGAACCGCCGCTCAATATTCCAAACGAAAAATAGCAAAGAAGGTAGAAGATCGCGACGTCTGCATATAATATGTATTAATTTGTACAAACCGTGCGAATGCATTCCCGCATGATTGCGGACGGTATAGAATAATTTTCTGAATCGTTCACTTTAGCCCGCCGCCGCTCACGTAGAGTCCTTGCATCGAGATTCAATTCAATCTCGGTGAATTCATGAAATATGCTCCAATAATATGACATACCTGTAATATTTTATAACGTTTTGTAATACGCAACCTGTCACAGGCAAATTGTGTCACGTTTAAATCCAATCTCACGACAAAATCTCGCGAGTTATGTGCGTACGTTAACGCCGAGGCTGCGGTGAGGTGGGCTGAGAAAGTAAGTTGCATCATTGTATCGCTTAGGGCTTGAGGTAGTTCGGAATTTGTACTGCGAGTGTCGCAACAGTATTGAATTGAAATTGTATTGAATATTAATGTAATTTCGTCAGTGAGTGTCAATACAAAGTCATTAATAGACTTTGTAAGTCTTCGTGTGTTCATAATACTAACTGCATTAGATGTATTTTTAATAATGTTTATATTTGAATATGCTCGCATTATTTTGGAATGAAAATATTACAATTTTATCTCATTGTTATTGTACAAATTGTAAAAAGATAGCTAAAGTGGTTTATTTTATGGGAAATTGAGTCAATTGATGTGGTAAGATAAAACAGACGAATATTAGCCCAAAGCTGGGAAGACTAGAACATTTTGGAAGTCTTTTTCATAAGATCATCAACAGAAAGAGATAAAATTAATTTAAGATAAATTTTACAAATTAATTTCCTTTTCACTCACTCCTCAACAACTAGATAAATTAATCTTCATATACATAGTCAAATTAAACATATTTGATTAATATAAACACATCAAAGTGATGGGTGAATAATTAACTATTTATAATTCGATCTGATATAAACAAAATATGGCGAAACTCGATTACCTAACCTGAATATGGAACATTTAACAGTTCGCAATGCGATATAATTGCGCAACGCAATTTTCATAATTAACCAACATTTGATGTAAAATTGCAGTCGGTTACAATGTTTGATCCAAACATAATCATATGGCCAAAATTTAAAATCTCATTTTATATTACTTTTATGAATGGCTTACGAACTCTTATAATGCAGACAATGACACATCCGGATTAAAGCTTATTTTTAAACATCCTTATAAAATAATAAATTTTCTCTAAAATATTGATTTCGCACACCATTATTGAAAAAGATTAATACAAGATTATAGAGCCGTAATAAATTTAGGCATTAATTAATTAATTTTATTATATTTTAAATTGCTTTTGCACGCGTTAAAGTCTTATTATATAAATTTCTATTTTTTTTTATACAGCCTAATATTGTAATTTCGCACTTATATATTTATTTAAATTAAAATGCAGATATATATGTAGCTTTCTACTGGTGAAAGAATATTCAGAATCAGATCTGTAGTTCCGGAGATTATTCATAATTACACCCTACAAACAATAACTAACTTTACCTCTTTATATTATACGTAAGTGGCATGTAATTTGTGAGTGGTAGAGCCACACTGTAGACAGTTTTGACTACAGCATTAATGGGCCTGCTCGACCAGGTCATTACCACTATCTTACAGAAAACCAACGTGAAGTAGCGGATTGCTACTGCGTTTCGTACGATGAGTGAGATATCCGGAGGCCCAAATCCGCCTCCTCTTCCCAATTCCTTAATTATCCCTTCCTTTTTAGCTCGGCAACACGCCTATGATTCTAGTATTATGGGCGTACATGGGCGGTGAATATCACTTACCATAAGGTGATCCACTTGCTCGTTTGTCGGTCTATGCTATTAAAAAAATATCTATATGTAGATTTATATAGGCATTAATATTTTCCATAGTACTACTATATTTATATCAAATCATATGAATCCTCTTAAGATATGTCATCTAGACATGACATGACTAAGTGTGTTCACTGTTCAAGTTGATGACCTGCAAAAATGACTTGCAGTATCTACTCTACCAACTCCGTTAGCTCGAACGTGTTCGCCCTACAATCATCTTTGAACCCATCTCGCAATATTTACTCACCGTGATTTACTGCTTCACATTTTCCAATAAATAAACAACAATATGTTTATTTACGTGTCGTTATGTAGACGGATTAGGACATGTATAGGATATAGGTTATAGGCGTTAAGTAGGAAAGCGGACCCTGGCACTAAGCCGGGATAACGCAAGGCAGAAAGAATGAATGTAGATGGTTTATTAGAAATCCTGAATAACGGACGCAAGTATAATATGAAATTGCAGAAATGTATTATTTTTCTAAACTATGTTGGACTCGCCTGTTTATCTTTATTAAGCTCGGTGCCGGCCCAAGGTATTCCAAATCCAATCCTCAATGCTAATTAAAATAATACAAATACTAATAAACACTGCCTCACTCAGAAACGTCAGTTAACTTTTATTGTCATTAAGTAAGTTTTAAAATTCTATTAATTCCACACTCAGAGCCAGTTATTGCTTTATGCTCCGTTACTGAGTACAAAAACAATCTTCATCGACGTCTCTTAGAAGTAACGATAATCTAATATATGCCTAATAACTTAAAATTAATTGAAGTCTCTGAGCATGACGGTAAGTTAAATAAAATAGACCTATAGTATGCAAAAGATTTAAGCCATTTATTTTTTGCAATATTCATTACTACGAATAATTTAGTTTTTCACATATTTCGAAAGACGAAGGCGTTTTATTCGTCAAAAACTAAAATCGCCAAAGCGTATAACTTTAATTCATAATACTGTAGGTAAAATACCAAACTTTAAGAAAACTAAAAAATCCCATGTTATAAGTTATACGTATCCATTTCACGCGAGAACGTCCAATCCAACTAAATTGCCGAGCGGAAACGCGACGCGTGCGCTGTAATGGATGCCAATCTAGCGGCAGATGGTCGCAGAATAGCCGGCCATTTCTGCAACCACTGCCGGTCGCGGCGACCGTAATCACCGCGGTAATCGCTGGTCTAGTTTGCGACCTTTCAATCTAGGAATGTCAACTGGACGCCCGCGGTCTCTTGAAAGTACGGTTGTGCCCGTTTATTATATATCTTGCCTGTTAAAGCGGTGTTTGTATTGAGTAACCTGTAATTCTGTACTGTTGGAACGGTTTATGCTTTCTTTTTTTATTTGCATTATGACATGATGCCATACTACGGCTATCAATTATTATTAAGGGCCAAAGGACCCTGTGTCGTCGGCTTTGTGGTTAGTTTATCAAAAAATTGCAACCTATGATTTACTTTTGAAAGTATTTTTTATTTGTTGTTATTTTAAACAAAGATGGTGACACGTCACAACTTGATAGTAAAATTTAATATAAAATTTTCGATTTCTTCATATAAAATTCCATAAACGTTTGTCTAGCTTTGAATGTCCTAGACAACGGGCCACACCTTACGATGAGACTGCAAGAGTCTTGATTTATTTTTATTGTTCTCTTAATGGAGGTTTAGTGGACAAAAGTGAAATTTTATACTTACACTTTACTTACTGATTTATAATGTTCTAGCCTTATTCTCGGAACTTATTTAGTATTTTAGGACTTGAATTTATTACACAAAAATGTCACATATATATAATATTGGGCCCTGTATTACAGTATTTCACATCTATAAATAATAAATTATAAAACCCTATACTTCCGACTAATAATAAAACGTTCCCCATATAAAAAATACATAACACCTAATAGTTTGGAATAATAAAAACTGGCTCCCAAATACATTCATTTATTCTGTTGAGTGATCTAAGACACGATAAGTGACGAATCGATCACTGTCAGATCAAAAACAACACCCAATTTGTGTCATAACATATTATAAAAGCGATAAGTAGCTCCTTAATACGCTAAATGCAAAAGGAGCATAATATATAGCAGCTTTGATTATGTAATAAAATATCAGGAATATGTAAAAATATATCAATGTATATCCGGTTCTCCCGAAGGGCTTGCGACAGGACTAGATGGTTGGTTGGGGCGACTATAGGGGTACATCCTTGTATCCCTGTGCGTCCATCGGTCATCAGCCTGTCCTATCGCAGGCTCCTCGTTTTGCTTCTTCCCTCTTCGGATTGTGAAGAAGCATTTATATAGGCCGCCATACTTCTGACAAACTCACTGTTTGTCGGTGTTCGCTAGTTTCTTTTGGACTGCACTACGCTTATAACGCATAACGCCATAACGTGTAGTGCAGTGACTTTGCCGTGGTCGGATAAAAAAAATCTTTGTCTGATTTTAATAATTCTAGTAGCACAAATCACATTTAAACGTACAAGAAGCAGTCGCTCGAGAATACGTATTAACATACTTTAGAATGTTTTATTAGCTCTCATGTTACATAGCAAACATTTTATTATCACTTTAAATTAATTATCTATCGAACCGAGACGTTTAAATCAATTGGAATAATGAGAGGAGGGTGTTTGGCGGATGCATAAACTTCTATTGAATACTGCCAACATTAAAGCGAACATATCAATTCTGCCAATAGCAAAGCCAATAGAATACGACACGTTCCGTTTTACGAATATCTTATTTCAAACATTTACTGTTTGAAATTAATGTAAATTATAGTTTTGTTTCTGTTATTTGGGTGTTATTTTTAGAACAATATTAATTTTATGACTAACTTATTATGTTGTGAAAAACAAGAGCATTTTTTGCAGGCTACAATCTGAACAAAAGTGACCAATCTTATACATTCAAGAATGTAATCGAAGTTAAGACTTGCAAATTTTTTACGCAATTGCGAGCTTTACAAGTCTTATAAATCGGGTAAAGATTTATAATTTTCCAAGCCCATCCATCATTCGAGCCGGTGAAAACCGCGTTTCACTGCGTTACCGTAAAAGTTATATGAAACTTGTTTAATACGAATAAAGCATCATGCGTCTTATCTCAGAAGAGGCCGTGTTAAATACATCTTGTTTTATCAGATTACGGAGCTATTACAATTATAACATAAAGTTATGGTGTGTTTTTTTCATATCTTAATTGCCCTAAGTGATGATGATTGATGATTTCGGTTTCGCTTTCTAAGATGATGGACTTTAACTAGCACATACTGGATTCCGACAAACTAGAATATTGTTATGAATATAATGATTTTAGAAAAGAAATTGGCAATAACAGTTTAAAAGTCAAGTAAAAGGATCGTAGGCCTTACTACTACTAACAACAAATATTTCTTCCCAATTTCTACACTTTTTACTAAATTATACGGGCTATTAATTAACTTCAATCAGATCTAAAATTAATATCTATGGTTGGTATAAAATATCGAGCAAAGCTTTATCACCCTTAAGGAAGTATTAATATCTAAGTGTGAACTATACCTTTATGTGAAAACTTTATTTACTTCTATCTAGGAAGATGATATCAAAGAAGATAGTGGAGGAGAACTTATGAAATGTGTTGTAAAAAAAATCAACGATTACACTGCATTTTTGCCAATAAAAATTAAAAAAAAAGATACTTAAATATTTTAACTATGTCTGGCCTTAAACAAAACAAATATTATGAATAAAAATTTAAAAAATAGACAAAGGTAGCAAAACATAACTGGCGCGGGCGTAATGTTAATCAGAAACAAGACTCTGTAAGTCCGCTATCATTTGTCCGGCGCAGTGACATCTGTCGGGAAGGGAACGAGTTTATCGCAGTCCAACTTCATTATTCAAACTACCATTGGAACTCAAAGTTGCGTCAATGATAACGGCCACAGATAAATGTACACCTTTCACTACTAACCAAATGTTCAAGAATTATCAGCGATTCATTGAGGGAAAATTAATTTTAATGAGACTAGTGACGTCAAATTCTATTTTATCAAAAGTAGCACCCGCCCGTGTAACATTAATACATTGTTACAATGTTATTAAATTTTCTTGTTATTACTTATAGCACCCAAACAACTTATCCGCTTAAATCAGTTTTAACGCAATATATAATATATGATTTATGAGAGCTTTTTTATTAGGAATGCTTTAAAACGCCGCCATGTTTGATAAAAAAATATTTAAAAAAAATCTGCAGTAAATAGTAATGAATATTAAGCTTATTAGGATTAAACAATCGTTTTAATTTGTAGAGGTTTATAATTTAATAAAAAAACTGGTTTACATAAATTCATCTCTAATGAAACGTATTTATGTTTGTTATTATTAACACCACTTTTTTTTTATTGAAATTTTTACGATGAAAGTATCGTTTTCGTTTAGTTTTGTATCAGTGTGACATACTTCATACTGATTAACAGCTAAACAAAAAAGACTCTGCACACATCCGCTATAACACGACAGCGATAAACATGTCGTGAAACAAAACTAGTTGATCGATTTTTAGGAGAGTATAATTAACATCTGCTTTAAAAATGTCACGAACGGAAATGACATTTATTAGTGAAAAAAGGAATAAAAAAACACTTGAATTGAGAATATTTTTCTTTTTGAATTGGTTAATAACGTAAAATTTTATTTTAATAACATGATATATCAGTTGTTGGTTTCGTCAATTAACCTACTACAAATGTAATAAATAATATTGAAACATTATTATTCAGTGTAGAATGTGACCAGTAACACCTGAAGTTCGAAAGGCGATTTTCAAATGAAAGTATGAAAAATATTAATAAAAATATATATATGAATTCTACGACATTCCTAATTCTATAAATAGATACATACCATAGGTTTTATATAGGTGTGTATGTAACTGAGGATCTGACTCCCATACCTAGTGAGTAATGAGTCACCCGCCGGTGATTATGTTGTGGTGCTATTAAAACGAACATACGTGAAAGATCGAAAATTATACTGATCGTGTACTGGACACGTTAGAAATTGATTTAGAAAGTGTAAAACATGAAGTAATGCATCGACATGCAGTTAGTATCATGTCATCCAATAAAGACAGTACACTGACCGCTAGACGAATGACGTGGGGTTCAGTTCTCTATTCCTAGCATGATTTTAGTACCTATTATTCGTAGAATGGTCCGAGTACCTAGTACGGCAACGTATACTACGTATTGGATCACACTGGAGCTGTTGCTAAGTACAGTGTAGTCCAAATATAACATGAAAAGTCAAGGAATATTACATCTCTCCGGTTCCTCTCATGTTCGCTGATCGCTCTCGAATTGAATACAAAAAAGTAAATGCTAATTGCAGATACGTATCTTATTTTATCATTAAGCCCTATATCAAAAGTAAATTAGCATCGGAGCTATTGGCAGCGCACGCGATGACAATAATTCATATTAATTAAACTATAATAAATTGTAGTTGTCTCGAGTACATTGCAACATAGTCTAGTATTTCACAGAAGAATAGAAACCCCTTACGGGTAAAATTAATCGATACATATAATTAATCTCTATCTTTGCAATACCATTCAACTGTGGAAAATATTACCGGCACACGAATTCTGTCTTTCCTATAACATGGGACTACATTCGCTCGAGTTCAACTGATCGTAGTTTTTTAATAAAAAATACTCTAGGTTTATTATGAATTACGAAAATAAAATAATAACTCGCTTAATTCAAAACGGTAATTCTGTAATGAATGCAACTCCCTGCAGAATTAATGGAAGATATGTAACTCCTTGCAAAATTCTTGTCTATGCCACCCATGAATCGAAACGACAGTGATGGGCGGTCATAAAGTAATAGATGTCGCTGTGCAGCTCTCTGGCGGACGACGCGCCGCGACGGTCCTCAAATTACTGTCATTTGGCAATAAAACGGTTTCACGGTTTCATAGATTTTCCCGTCGCCGCGGATATTGTTGTTCTAGGTTTCTTTTTGTATCTAAAATGTTTTGTCCTTTCTCCTGGATGATATCACTGTCAAAATATGAAAGTATACCACAAGAGTCCTCCATATTACCATGGACTCCATATTACGTGGCACGTTTTTTTAAAGATTAATATTAAAAAAAAATAATAATGGTAATATTGACATTGTATGTTCCATTCTTTCCATTCGTATCTTTATCCATCCAAAAGTTCTCGCAACAATTTTACGAACATTATGTCCATCATCATAATATTATATGATGTCATGTTTAATAAGATTTTCCGTAAAAAACAACAGAGTATGTATACTATTAAAATACATTACCAACATTATATGTAAGTATTAGGTACTAGCAACACTCCTTAAATGTTTGTAGACTGTTCGTCTGCCAAACAACTTAATTTACATGGCAGAAAAAACGTGCCAAAAAAGTTCACGCTGTGGGAAAACACGGCGAATTACCAAAATGCGCGCGAACCTTGCAATTCAACATTGTTTTTATGAGTGTTAAGTGGTACACGCTAGAGCTGAAACTAAACAGAAGTGTGTCAACGCCTTGATGAGGTAGGCCGGCGGATAATACTGGGGACCTACGATAGATGCATCATCTCATGTTGATCGACATATATAACTCTTGAACCGCAATACACTTACCATCGCGTATAGCGCACTAGTCCCCGCTAGTCTATTGCTGATTTTATAATTTTAAGTATTTACATTTGAACGATGAGCAGCTCAGCGGGGAGTGGTATAGACTGTCGAGACGAAAGTCGCAGGTTCGAAACCAGCCCCAAGAGCATACACCACTGACCTTCTAAGTTACGCGTATATTAATTGTTAATTATCGCTTGCTTTAACGGTGAAGGAAACATCGTGAGGAAACCTGCATACCTAAGAACTCGATAAGATTTTTCGAAGGTATGTGATGTCTGCCAACCCGCATTAGGCCAGAGCAGTAGTGGACTAAGGCCTAATCACTCTCATTCAGTAGAGGAGGCCCGTGCCCAGCAGTGGGACGTATATAATACAGGGCTAGTTAAAAAAAACATTTGAACGAATAATTCGTCAAAGGATTCAGCTTAGGTACTTCAATTCAACGTCATGTCAATGCCGATATTTCTTGTGCATTTTATTACAGTTACTCCAAGATTATATTATACAAAAATATCAAGACAAGTCAGGGGTCGACCGTTAGTTCCAAGACCTAAAGGTCCAGTTTAAACGGCGTTCAATGTCCGCAGATCCGTATAGAAAGTAAATAAATTGTTGTTAACAACTGACCACAGTGTACTCTATTACTGTAATAGAGATCGTTTTTGTTTATTGTTTGCTTGTTGAATAAAATGTTTATTCGTATCGGGCGAGTCTATCTTCACCGATTTATTTAGAATCTAAATGAACCCAATTTATTGGCCATGACAACTTTCGTTTGAAAATCAACTAAGAAAAGGCGCTGTAATAAAATTGTTGCAATGGATTTACTTGTTTGTTGTACACTAGGGTGACGGTATTAGGGTATCCTGATTAGCCTCATATACAAAATAACAAGCATGACCACTTTGTTAATTAAAATAATTGAAAAATCACTCAAATATAATGTAATTGCCTTGTGCTATTGTTACAGTGAACATAGGCAACTTATTTATAGGATTTTACTGAAACAAAATTCAAGGTAAAAGGCGAGAGGCGTAAATAAAGGTAAACTTTAACGATTGCTTTACTCCGTGGCTTAGTGCGCAAATAGTCGGCTGTGAAGCGAGCGGCCGCGGGTTCGATTCGAAACATATATTTGTGTGATCTAATACGTGTTTCGGGTCTGGGTGTTGTGAGACTGCAACACTTGTAGTTCCTGATATCTAGGATACAGGTTTAACCTAGTGTGGGGTCAGGACTATATGTGTGACTGTTGATTATATTCAATTAAAAAAAGCAACATGCGTCTCGTACGGTGTATATAATTACAGGAGGCCCAATTCCCTCTCCTCTTTTCAATGCTTTCTTTTTTCTGATATTTGCTAAAAAAAAATATATAAAATTCAACCATGCGAATATAAAATCAGACATCACTATTACGAGTATATTATACATTTTTAATATTAGTCTAAATATTTTATATTTGCAAATTTATTTAAAATAATTAACGCTATAATTTGTAAAATTAACGCTCGAAAGATTTCGAACATATACGCTATGTAGGCACTTGAAGTAACGCTTGCAATCTATATGATTATGCACGCTCTAATAGAAATCTTTATCATAAAAATGCTCGTTTTCATAAAATTAATTGGCCGATAAATGCTCAAAACTTAAAGAAAATATTTATATAAAACACCTTTAAACTATCACTGCTTCGGAACGTCCAACGAAAGTAAATTGAAAGGTTGCAGAATTTGGATTTAATTACAATACGATGTAAGTCATTTAGTTGCAGTGTTTCCAGTACAACATAGCCGAGAATGTAATAGAAATCTGTCATTTATGAGGCCACATCACACGATTATTTATCAAAAGGTATGACGCGAGCTCGTAAACAACAGTTTTCTGGCGTATTCTCATCAGTGTCATGCATTCACTCCATCGTAATGGAGCTTATGTCAAAATAAAAAAAACGAACAATATAATATCAACATAATTATTACATTACATACATGTACCTTTCTTAACAATAGTACTTAAATCCGTGGCCCATTCATGGTGTGGTCATAACTAGCTGCCAGGTCTACCACTTAGCATCTTAACTTCTATTCCTGGAATGTATTATAGAACCGTATACGTACTCGTTTACGTTTTCCATCTAAGTAGAAGGTGTATACAAAAATGTCTAGTCATAAAATGCTATCTGCGTACCGTTACAGCACGTTACAGTGGGTATTAGTGGGAGCAATGTTTAAGGAGTGTAATGTCGGACGCGCGCCGCCGGCGGCGATGGCGCGTGCCCCCGGACTCGGTCCGGTCGCCGCGCCGCTATAACTTTTTAAATTTGGAATAATGCTTTTCTATAAGATAGCTGTTTTATTAATTGTTTATAATACATAGCTATAATTTTTATGGTCTTTTTAATAAGCGTCTTTTTAAATTTGGAATAATTCTTTTTTATAAGTTGGCTGTTTTATTATTTTTGTATAATACATAACCATAATGTTTATGATCTATTTAATAAGCGTTTTAGTTGGTTAGGAGGTATACGTTGGTACCAACCATTCATAACCAGACTTCTGATGGTCGCGTCGAGCGTCAGACGAGGGTGTCAGTGACGTCATTATATGTCAACGCCCTAATGGAGGCACCAGCGATGCCATGAGTGAGGGCAGGTTTTGAAGTACTCTACTGAGATAGGGAGAACACGACAAGACTACTTTGTATGAAATCGTATAGAAACGGTCGCGCTTTCCTGTCTGGTCGTGCCTTTAATGAATCAATATTTTTTGGCCTTACCTGTTAGGCAATTTTGCTAACTTCAAATGGGGTAAATACACGTTATAAACTAGACTTTGACCAGTGAGATGAAAGATGAGCGGTAATTGCAATTGAAACATCTAAAACAAACAACATTTAATGAGACATACATAGGTACATATAATTGAATATAACACAGACATGTACAACACTGGTTACTATTAATATTATTTCTACCAGTGTAGTTACGTCAAATTATATTCCATAGACTAAAGACCAACACTGACGCTTTCGTCAACACTTGACCATCGGACGTCTAAAACAACGTCAAGTTTTAAAAATGGAATCTAAGCCGCGCCCGTTAATGGCAGCGGTTGTGCGACGAGGCGGCTTTCTTTCCTCCCGGCAGTGCAGGGCTTATGATATATTACGGATGCATCGCTTCCGAACGCTCTTAATATTCCGGTATTCCGGTTATTATACGACAAGACATGCTCTTCATTAGCTACGTAATGTTATTGATATCTTGAATGGTCTGTATGCAGTTTTAATACATGATTTGAGATTGTAGCGTTCAATTCTTGTTCATAAGATTAAGTTTATTTTATCTTAAATATTAAAAATTATTACAAATATATCAAGGCTCACGTAGCTATTGTTTTTTTTACTAATGCAACATAATGCAAATTAACCTTATGTGTCTGAATTAGCTGAAATTATTATAGATCAATACGCAAAAACGTAGGACTTCAAAAATTTAATTAACTTATTATAATTGATCGGTCTACATAATTAAATAATTTATTTTTCTACACAAAGATAAATCAAAACCACTACATACGAAGCATCTTAAATCCTAAATGTCCATATTTCATGCACCCATAACAAAAAGGGATGACCACATTACGCGGCTCATATTTAAGGATATACATCCTTACAATACGTCCAGACCAATAAATACGATTACTAGCATCTCCCGAGCGCGTAACAAAAACTAGCAACAATAAAACCGTATAAATAAAGGGAGATCTAGTTTATCTGGTACATGTGGGCGCGTCCGTGGGCTGAACGCACTCATACTTCGGTTATGTAGGAGTAGCCGAACCCGGCCGAAAATAGCCGAAAGGTCGATCGGGCTAAATGTCAAACGCAGAGATATGCGAGGTCGCTTTGTCTACGCCTTCGGGCCACTAATTGTAAATCAATACGTTTTAGATAAACGATCTGTGAATTGTGGCTCTTAGCGTTTGTTTCGTCACTGCTTTATTATTTTTTGTGAAATCACGTCGACCCGTTTCCTTTTGGCTATCATTTAACGTGGTAGAAAGTTATTTGATAGGTTAAAAACAAAGTGCCTTGCGATACGTTCTTGACATTAATATTGCCACAAGAGGTTGTTTAAAACTGTTCCATACCGACACATTAATGCCTAAAGGCCATCAGATAGTACTAAAATGTAACAAGAGGTGGAGAGATGGACACTAATCTTAATAATTAAAAACGCCTTGAACCAAATGTGTTGCCAGCCGTTGATCAACACCAATTAAATTTATTTGCAAAACAAGCCAGCGTTCACGCAACAGTGTTTTTTTACTTTTTTCCCGAAATTAGGGTCAACGTATTTCGCGGTTGTCACATGCGCGTAATGGCGCGTGTGCGTGCGCCGAAACCACAATTATTTTGTTATGATTGTGTAAAGCTAACAATGCGTGATGGGGAAATACATTCTTGAAGATAATTTATCTTTTTGGTAACATTTCTATTTGGCTACTGTTATAGTCTATATATGGTTAGGCATTTAGTCTAACGCTATTAGACGATTAGTTTTAGATACTTTGAGTAAGATATTTACAGTTCATGGCAATTTTATTAATTCGTAGATATTACCGTTGAGACCATTCGATATTAATTATCCCTTACAAAGCCAATTACCATATCTTACCACTTTTATCTTACCAATTATTTATTTAAAACAATTATCAGAAACACCGTATTAGCATTTTATAGAAAAATATATTTTCTATACCCGATTTGAAATCAGTAGGTATGCTCAAGTTCTTATTTATTTTTGTTATTCCATTTTGTTATAGCTCTTTATAAAAATATGTAGTCATAGATTATTAAAAATTACGTAAACGTCGGTTATTACATTTTTTTATGTTTGATGATGCTTGCACCTTCAATTGCAAAGGAATCAACAAAAACACCAAAAAACGCATGGGCTATGTGGTCACAAAAAACGCATAACTTTCACTTCCGGAATTATACATTGTTATTGTAAACAAATTTCTCCGCCTTCATCTATCCGATAAAATATTTATCGGTAATTTATTTTGCGAAATGTCAGACGATAATAATAATTTATTGTTAAATATTAGCATAACAAAACGCGTTATTTTATTGGCATTGGCGAATATCATGATCACATTATCAACTTTATTTATTTATGTCAATGTTAGTTTAAGTATATTTGATACATCGTTCACCTACTAAAATACTTTTTAACAAACTTATTGACAAGGAAAGATGTAGATAAAAGATAGATATAACAATCTTCTTCTTCACTCTGCCCTTAACCTACTCGCAGTGAAGTCGGCACATGCTTTTTAACACATTTAGTTTGTAGTTTTACGACCGACCTCTTGCCTGACGACAAACCCTCTGACGAGGAAACACACTCAGACTCGACACAAATATTTGTGAGTCACACAAACATTTGTCTCGTGCGGGAATCGAACCCGCGGCCTCTCGCATCACAACCGGCTACTTGCGCCCTGCGCCACAGAGGCTATAAGAGATACTGTAACAATAATGGCTATTAAATTTATTGAGTGGTTGATTCCAGGCTGTCTTGGTAGGTAGCGTCGTTTTCTTCCGCTAACAGCAGTGCGGAAACACTATTATGTTCCGTTTTGAAGGAAATTGAAGCCAATGAAATTACTGGGCATTATGAGACTTAACATCTTATGTCTCGGAGTGACGAGAACAGTCCAGTGCCATGTAGTGCTTTGTAATTCAAAGTTCTGTGTGGTGTAGCCTCTGTTTATGGGAAGGCGTGGCGCTTACCATCAGGCAAGTGACCTGCTCGTCCTCATAAAGGCTATAAACGAAATGTATTGTTGGTTCTACCATTCATCTTTGTTTATTGTCATTATTATAATAGTCAATAAAACAATTTTAAAAAATTAACGATCAATGAACCTTTAAATATTGTACTTATAAAAAAATACCTAAAAAAACATCTTAAAAATACAAATAAAAATCTAATTACAACACTAAACTCGTTCCATTTTCAGTAACAAAAGTTACAGATACACAATCTTAATCAAACAAGCATTCACGACATTATGTCGAGCGGTTACAATGGTGAAAAATATCGAACGGTCGACATGACCGCGCCGACACCACAATACAAATTCCCCAAATAATTCAAACATTCAATGCTCCAAATTACAAAAAGCAATCAAAGAGGCTTGTGCGATCCTCGCTCTAATGATAATGACTCGCGGCCGTTTGTTAGGGCTGCCAAATTAATTTTCGGTCAAGTTCTTTTAATATTGCGTTGGACCTGAAACATATTACCCTAACATAGTACCCGACTGGATAGCGACCACCATACTCAAGGTAAAAAACCCGCCATAATGGCTCGTTCCTTCGGATCGCGTTGCAGGGTCAGCCAATGTACATCCAGTAACTTCAGGCTGATATAATTCGGATGACCTTAGAAGGACGCAGTATCTCTCCACAGTCGACATTGTATTAGGACTGCACTGTACTTACCACCAAACTGTAAATATTCTAGTAGCATTTCTGCGTACACTGCGGGGATACAGGCTTATCTATGTAATAATTGACAACCCTAACGGAAAAAGTTCTGATAGAGCAGATATGAAAGGGGACTATTCACAAAGCGGCAGCCGGGTCTCATCTACAGATAATCTATTTGGTATAACCTCACGACCTCCCGGCCGGCGGTCGGCGTAACAATATAATTAAAGACATCGAGCCGATTCGATCAGCCGCGGCCGCTCGCCCAACGCCGCCCGACGAATCCGTTTACCGGATGTCGATCGGCCTCTTTAAAAGGAAATGTACATGATTGTTGTGCTCCCAATGTGTAATCGATGTCATTATTTTCTTCTGGTGTATTTGTTTTATGTGAAACAAAATCGATTTTGTAGTGAATCGATGTTGGGTAACACGTGATTGGAATCGTTTCCTATTGTTGTTTTATTGTTTTGATTGTGAACCGTGGTTATCTCAAATGTCGCATTACTGATCTGTCTGGTACATTTATCTACCACTTTCAGGAACTATCATTTAGCCAGCCATTTCCTTCTTCTCGGGTAACAAAGATTTAATCTGACTCTGTTATTGTTATTTTGCTCGCTTATATTATCTAAATAGTGACACTAAACTTTAAAATAAAAATTTATTGCGCATTAGCATTGAAATAAACCGATTAACTCTTTTATTTTTTCTGTTTACCATTTTATAATTTATTTCCTAACAAAGAACATATTTTTATTGATACTGGCCAGCTGCAGCAACACAACATTAATTAAATTGAAAACATACTGGCCACTTACAAAAATTCAAACGGAAAACGTTATTTTGAAAATGGAATAATTATCAAGGTCCACAAATCTAGCCGGGCAGCGGGTACACTTCATTTAGTGGTGAGACACCACAAAGCAGCCACGTCGCGATAGCATCTGGATCGGTCGCGCAGTGGGTGTACCGGCCAGATTTATCGTCTGTTTAAAACCGTAAAAGGTGATTTGTAATATCTCTCCACTAAGTCCGCAAGTAAAAACGATGCACATTACTTATGTGCGTAAATAATGCGCTTTTTCATGTGCGATCTTTAGATAAACAGCGCTATAGAAAGATTAGAGGCGCGTAGGTGTCTTTAGGTGTTTGCTAAACTATCCAGCGGAGATTTAGACATTGCCTTGACAATGGACACAGTACTCTATGATAAATAGACTATGTAGTACAGATAATAATGCAATATGTGGACGTAGGGTGACAGGATTGACGACTTTATTATAACTCATTTACTACTCACGTATATTAAGGGCACGTAAAACTTTTTCACGACAATCATTTTAACCCCGGACAAAAGAGAGATGTGCTCTAAATTTGACCCTGTATGTCTGTCTGTCTGTTTGTATGTCTGTGGATATATCTGTAAAATCATAGCATGAGTCATAACATTCTAGTAATATAACTGAGTGGACTCATTTGAATCACTTTTGTTTATTTATTTGATAGCTAGTTTAATTGAGATGGTTCTGAGCTATGTTTGAAATAAATCTGTTCAGCGGTTTTATTTAGGTTATTTACTATAAAAGTCACATAATATTCACTCTACACTCCAGTAAGCTTTGGAAGGTCAATTCTTTTTCCTAAATAGATAAAGGACTAACATTCGTAAGTCGAGTCCATCTCTATCAATCAATCTCATGCACTTAGCGCATTCCTGTGGACCACTAAATGGGTTCAGATCTAATCTGATTAATAGGCAGCCGTAATCTACTAATGACCTTTAACTTTATACATCTGAAGATGTTTCGTTAGAAATAGATATTAGTAGAATTAATTTGTACTTATTTAAGTTGATATTTCGTAAAATTTATTTAATATTTTTTATTTTATTTATTTGCTTGAAAGGCAAGACTAGATCATAAGGAGACACTTTTTTTATGAAAGGAAGGCAAAGGGTTTACGGTGGTCTGATGTGGGTCTGATGGCAAGTGATCACCGCTGGCCATGAACACCATCAATATTAGAGGAATTGTCGTGTACGGGACACATAGTCCTGTCACTACACTAAGATTCTAGTGGGTAAGATTCTAGGTATCAGAAGCTATGAGGGCTTACGGTCCCATAATATCTAGACCGAATAAAAAACAATAACACAATCGTTTCAGCGACTTGTCAACCTGAAAACAATCTCAACTAACAGTTGCAAGTTGCAACTGGCAACCAGTAGCATAAATCACATTGCACAATTGTTAATGCGATAACCGACACTAATACGCGAGCGGACAAGAGTACCGAAGCTTCATGCATATTCAGTACGGACATAGGAACAGACGCACGAACTGTACAAGCGATATCATGAGGGTGACCATGGTAACAATGTGGGGAATTCAATGGTCTCATTTTGGCACTTGATTTAATTTGATTAAAAATTTATTTATAGCTACTCACATTGCATTAAATGTTAGTTTCTAATTCTTCCTATAATATTTAAATATTTAATCATGGTGCAGATGTCATAATGCCATGTTTTCGTTGAGTACGTAAGAAAAGCCTTCCTGACTTTCTTTTTTAGCTAGAATTATCTACGTAACGAGTAGGTCGCTTGCCTGATGGTAAATGCCATGCTATAAACAAAAACAACATCACACAAAGCCTTGATTCAGAAAGCAATGCATGCAGTCTGTGCTCGTCGTGTCTCGATCTTCTCTTAAAGTAAGTATTATACACTCTACTAAAGTATTTACTCTATATCCAAACATGCGAATGGGATATCCAATAGAGCAGAGTTACATGCGATGGCCAGTTTGATAACACTTTCACTTTATAGAAATTTAAACAATTGTCTTAGTTATTCCCCAATCGCGGTCACCCTGGCCAGTCGCGCTCCCGCCGTATATGGCTTATGAATTCTGCCACCGAACTAGTTGTACGATGAAAGCGGCTGTGTTCTGCTAATAACTATACAAGTATCACTATAACTAGCATTGTATTAAATCGCTAATACGATTTACATATGTTCGAATTAAGATTGCTATCTTTGGTAGGACAGTGGACATAAGGCGTCTGAGAAGGATCGATCGGATACTATTATCCTAAAATATGTTTCCTTATCAGTTTACAGTTATTTTTATGGGATACGATTGAACTGACATGTTGTGTAAGTTTTTTGTGAAATATCACAGAAGTGTGGACGCACCTTTATGGGTTAAATTAAAAAAGGCGCAAAAGTAACTTTAAAAAACGAAAAGAAAATACTATCTAGGTATCAAACGTCAAACGTATCCATAAACAAGATGAACTTTTTGCACTAACTTAGCGAATTCGAAATTCAAAAATTTAAATTTACATTCCGCGTTCCATTCCGGAAGAGTACGCATTTATTTATTGGTCGGCCGTTAATGCGACTATCGGGTAGAGTACACCGATCAACTGTTGCGCCGTGAACATGTTTACAGGCTTAACATACGCTTGTCGTGTTGTGAAATAAGCTTTAGGGAAATTAGAGGTGCATTTAGTTTGCGGGAATTGTTGGTTTCGGTACATGATCTTGAAGATGTTGGTAGTGATGAATAATCTTGTTGGGTTATGTAGAATTATGTGGCGAATATAATAAATACATAACATAGGCACATATCATAGGTGAGGCGTGGCGCTTACCTTCAGGCGAACGACCTGCTCGTCTCGTGGCCCAAGGTAATAAAAATAGTAAAACAATATATTAGTGAAATTTGTAATATCATTATCGTTTACAGTTTATGAACACATTAACTCCACCACATGTTTAATCTTGTATGCCACAATACCATTAAGTTTCATCTAATTATTAAAACGAATCATAATCTATACATATAATAAAAATTTAACGGATCGCTGTCTGTCACATGGAAGATATATAAGAAAAAATATTATTGGGGAACTTTATCAACGCAATAGCAGTCCATACAATGATTGTTAAAATTTTTGTCTGTTTGTGCGTTTGTGCACGCTAATCTCAGAAACGGCTTATCCTATTTAGATGTATTGTGGTAAGTTTCACTTAGCATTTAGTGTTTTTTCATGTCAATCGGTTCTTAATTATAAAACTTATGCCATTTTAAAGATCAATAATATATCATCAATAATATAACGGTGCAGAACTTCACGCGGGCGAAGCTGCGAGCAAATGCTAGTATTATAATAAAGATATAAAATGCTGTTGGATTACCAAATAAATAAAAAAATAATAACATGGTATTCAGGTCGAGTTCTTTATAATCACAAAGAGATATTTTTTTTACGTTTACACTCCATTAAATACAGGTTACGCGTAATATTTGTGACCTCAAAAAGGTCAGACTCTTGATTATCGAGGATAATAAAATTATATTTAAAAAAATGAAATTATAATTAGTTGTTTTTTATTGCGTTAATATGACCTTTTAGTGTTTTTTAAGTGGTAGAGCCACGCTGTATGTATGGTTCGGTTCAATCAAGTTGTTACTATCTCACATCCCGAAATAGACCTTCGAAGAAATAATAATTATAACATCGCGCAAAATGTCAAATAAGCAGTGCAATAAATTAGAATTCCGTTTTCTGAAGTCGAAGATACCTCCAACTTGGATTACAACTGAATTTAAATGCGATGCAGTGGTTAAAAACTCTTAAAATTTTCGCATGCAGAGCGTATTTTTTTAATTAGGTATAGAATTAATATTACCCCTGTTTAAAGCTCAATATATCTAAACTAATATTATAAGGAGGAAAACTTGTATTTTTGTATGTAATGAATAAACTAAACTACTGGACCGATTTCGAAAATTCTTTCACCATTAGAATCCTGCATTATCCGTGATGAACATAGGCTACTTTTTATCCCGGTAAAAGAAGGTCATGCGGGCGGAACCGCGAGGAAAAGCTATTATTTAAATAATACTAGATACCATTAACGTTTAAAGTATAGGTAATATGTTTATTCTAGTAGCTAGTGGTTGTGGCTGACAACTAGCAAGCGAGACGGATTCAGAAAAAATCATGGGGGCGTGTCCTCTTTTTGGATCAGGTTAAATTCGTCAGAATGTTATATTTTTGGGTTTTATTAAGTTGGTAACAGCCTCTATGTCGCAGTGGGCGATCCGGTTGTGAAACGAGAGGCCACGGATTTTATTCCCGCTCCAAGACAAATGTTTGTTTGATTTATAAGTATTTGTTTCGGGTCTACATGTGTTTTCTCCTCACAGGGGTTGACGGCCCAGGGTTGTGAAGAAAAAATCGTGAGAAAAACACATAACCGATAATTCTTCATAAGAATTTCTAAGACGTATTGCGAAGTACTTCGGTATACTTACTCACTAATTAATGGTCAGCTATACCTAACTCATTTCATTAGAAAAGGTGCGCGTGGTAGGCAATGGGGCTCTATTTAATACAGGGCTGACATTATTATTACAGTGCTTTCAATAATGCTTTAATACTCCCTACCGTCATTACCGTAAAACACAATTTTTACAAAAATATTTATAAGTCTTTAATCAACATAAAGAAATTAGACCCCCCACATTTTCTAACATTAAATTTATTTACTGAATCCGTCCGCGAGTTGGCGAGTGGCGAGTATCCGTGAGAGGCACAAGCGCACTTTCTTCGAGCACCGCGAGAGGGCGCGAGGCACGCGACCGCTACTCGTGCCCGGCTAGTTACGTACCACCATCTAACGTTATCGATGCGTTTTATCGATATTTTAATTTAATGTCACTTGGTTATTCTTATTTACGCCACTTAAAAACTTTGTTCATTAATGTATCAACTATTATCATTTCATCAACACAGGCAGGTCCACCGTTTCGAGGAGCACGTGCCGAAAGTATTAGCTGTATTAGTAGTTGTTCAAGCAAATTGTTTCACCCCTGCACTACAACGCTATCCATACACTGAGCTATTTAACACAAATTTGAATTTAGAACTACTGACCTGGCATTAATAGAACTCTACATTTTTAAAATCACACTATCGAAATAATAACGATCAACCACGAAAATATATCGACATATCAACATCGATTAATTACAGCTTCAATTTAAATTTAGAACTCATGACGCGGGTTAATAGAATGTCTATGGTTTTTTTTTTATTTCGAACCAATAACGGTCAATCACTACAAAATATCGACATATCGATACAAACTAGGCACGTCTACGGTTTACAAGTGGCACGAGCCGATGGTATCAACGGGTCGATGATACAAGCAGATTGTTTCGCCGCAGCACTGCAGCGCCCTCTGTATACTGAGAAATTTACTCCATTGTTAAAGCTGCCATTAATCGCAATATCGAATCACGTTTGGAAAGTATTATGTTGGTTTTTGATTTACGTAATTTGGATAGAGATGGAAGCATTTTGGTACAACCCTAGTAACATATAGTAACTATGATTAAATTATACGTTTTTTGTATAGGCCGGCAAACATGAAAGTGGGTCACTTGATGGTAAGTGATCTCCACCGCTCATGTACGCTCGCAATACCAGGTGCATCATGGGCGCGTTACCGACCTTCAAGTAAAGGGATAATTAAGGGATTGGGAAGAGGAGCGGGAGTTAGGCCTCCGAATATCTCACTCACAGTACGAGAAATTATCAAGATCAAGATTAAACTATCCGGAGAATCAATCTAAGATCGTTTATTGAAATCGGCCGTAAATCGCCTTTTTTTATTTATTTTTTTATTAGCCCTATATATTATATTCGTCCCACTGCTGGGCACGGGCCTCCTCTACTGAATGAGAGGGATCAGGCCTTAGTCCACCACGCTGGCCTAATGCGGGTTGACAGACTTCACATACCTTCGATAAATGTAAATCGCCATAGTCACCTTTATTCTCCTAGTTTCAAACACATTACCTTTAACAATAATTATAAATACTCAACAATTACGAATCCCTAACATTCTCGAGTAAGATAGGTGGAATAAATACAAGTACATTATCGTAAAATGAGCCAACTATTTGCACAAATCTAAGCAGAGATGACCGTTGCGAGCTTGCTTAATAACTTTTTAGGGTTTAGGTATCATTGAGAAGGTTCTTTAAAGTAAGTTAACAGTTAACGGCAAGCATATGGGTATAAAATAACATTAGAAATTAAATTTTTGACGATGTTAATTTATTGTATTAATATTAATTATTGTATAGATACGGCGTGTGTAAATTCTACATGTATGTTAATAAAATAAACACGACTCAACTTAGTTGCATTTGGCCACCATTCTGGCCTATCAAGGCAATTTAAATATCGACTGACTTTTTTTGTACAGCATTGGGTATACAAAAAACATACACATCCCACAATAGGTTAAATCACTATCGTGAAAACTACAAGGGACTTGCGGTCCCACGACACCCAGACCCGAAATAAAGACTCGTGGATCACACAAACATTTGTATCGGTGTGGGAATGGAACCCACGGCCTCTCACTTCACAGCCGGCTACTCGCCCACTGCGCCACGTCAAACTTTTCCAAAATTTACATCTTCATAGTTTTAAGCCCCGACAAAAATTAAGCTTGTTGTTATTAGTTGACCCAGCTGGTTGAGAAATTTTGATTGAAGACTTATTTATTTAGTTTATACTATTTGAATAGAAGAGAATTTCCCTTTAGAAGTTCTTTTTTATCTGATTTCCCGATTTTTAACGATTAGGTCGGGTAGCCCATATATTACAGAAATATTTTGATTTATAAAACGAGAGGGTGTGATTGAAATTGTGTTAATATCTCTTAGAGCAGTAAAATTCATCTATAGACCATACCTTAATTAATATAATGTGACGGTATAATAAACTTAGACTTCTCTTATAAATAATTCTTATTACCACCAGCATAAAATGAACAGCTAAATAATAGCAACTGATAACACCAGTATAACTTGACCTCCCTACGTCATACGACGCCAACACGTCAAACAATAGACTGGGTTCACGTCAACTGGCGCGTTGGATTGGGCGGTTTCTATGAAACGCTTTCGGCAGATATCGCCAGCGCTCGGCTGTCCCCGCCCCCTATATATATCTCGCTCTAGCACAAAGGCCCGGCTTCAGTCTGTCTCAGGCGGCGGTCGCGGCCGCACGCCACTCCCACCGACGTCAGCTAGTTTTCCAATTATTATGTAGAGCTTTTTGCGCACGCGCACCGATTGACGAAGCTTTCTAGTTGAATGGGTGAGGTAATGCTTGATTTTAGACGTGAATGATAGTTTTTGATTGTTATTAGAGTATCATAGGGAAAAAAGTTTTGTGTTTACAATCATACGGTTTTGAAACTGAGTTTTTCGTTGATAAAGTAGGTTAAATTACAATGTGAACATACTGCGTCTAATTTAAGTCTTTAGAATATAATATCAAATGTACTTATTAATGTCCAACCTAAACTAAAAATAAAGGATAATAACACTTAAGAAAAAAGTAAATAACAATATAAATAACAATAATAAAAAAATGTGAAATATTGAACACATATGGTGTTATTAAACAACGTTCTCTAAGTTTAAACTAGGTTTATATCATAAAAATACTATAGGTTACCATTGATCACTACATATAAACTTAATCTAAAATAAGACTCCTTTTTTTATTTGATTGTATGACGAGACGAGCAAGGCACTCGCACGATGTTAAGCGCCACGCCTGCCCATAAACGGAAGCAACACCACACAGAACTTTGAATTGCAAAGCACTGCATGGCACTTAATTGCACTCGTCACCCTGAGACATGAGATGTTAAGTCTCATATTGTCCAGTAATTACACTGGCTTCAATGTCCTTCAAACCGAAACATAACAGTGTTTACACCCTGTTGCTTAACATTACATAAGACATAAGAACATTTATGTTTATATTCTAATTTCTCACGCACCAGTATTATAAAAAAGCCAAAATACTTGGCTTTTCACTTTTTTAAGCCTGATGCTTGCAAAAGATAAATTTACCTCCGAATGGAACCAGTTGAATTAGTTAATGATTGAAAGATGAAATGATTGTTCTTTTTTTGTCCGTTGAATAGAGTATACTCTTTTATAGTTTCATTGTATCAGATTTTATCTTATTATCAATTATGCAATTACCACTGGATACAAGTTTTAAACATGTAACAAAACAACTTCGATTAATGACACAAACTCCAATCAAGAACCGAAGTAGTTTCACGCAATACTATTCACAAATCATATAAAAAAACAATAGAACTATTTAACCTATTGATTGATTTAAGTTATTTATTATCTTGAGTGGTAGAGCCACGCTGTAGATAGTTTTGTCTACAGCATGAATGTGCTGGCTCGACCGGGTCGTTACCACTGTCTCACAGGAAACCGACGTAAAGTAGCGGCTTGCTGCTGCGTTTCGTACGGTGAGTGAGATATCCGGAAGCCCAAATCCCCTCCCCTTCCCAATCCTTAATTATCCCTTTCGGCGGTCGGCAACGCGCCCATTATTCTTCTGGTGTTGGGCGTACATGGGCGGTGGAGATCACTTACCATCAGGTGACCCACTTGCTCGTTTGCCGGACTATACTATATAGCAACACAAACCCCAATCTAAAACCGAAGTAGTTTCACGCAATTCTATCCACAAATCATATAAAAAAACAATAGAAGTATTTAAGCTATTTAATGAGCTCCGTTAAGACTGAACACCGCGCCAACGAGTTGCGGTATACAAAAATCTACCGGAATGGAAATTGCGCGACCGAGATGCAGCTGTAGCATTTTTAATGCTTCTTATTTGCTGTTTCAACATTTTGTTTAAAGTGTTCTAAAAGTCACGTCACGGTTTTTTATTCAATAACAAGGATTAAAAAGCAGCAATCGCTCAGCGGGGAGTGGTACGGACTGTCGAGACGAAAGTCGCAGGTTTGAAACCAGCCCCAACAGCATATACCTCTGACTTTTCCAAGTTACGTGTATATTAATTGTTAATTATCGCTTGCTTTAACGATGAAGGAAATATCGTGAGGAACAGTAGAGGCGGTCTGTGCCCAGCAGTGGGACGTATATAATACAGGGCTAGCAAAAAAAAACAAGGATTATTTTATACGTTTGATTGTATGAGTGTGATTTATTTTCTACGACGTCTGTATGTCCTATTTTTAAAAGGCTCTATATTTAGAACTGTTATAGTTATCTAGCATTTTTTTACAGATTACTATTATAGCGAATTTCCTAACAAATGTTCAAAAAAACACAAAGTAAGTGCTAACTCTCGCTGCGCGAATATCATTCGCAGTTGGCATGTTTTTGGAAATATAAAATTTTCATTATGAAAATAATATTTCAAAATGAAGAAAGTCTAGCTTGTGATATTAACAACTAGATTTGCTCGCGGCTCCACCCGCTTTAACGGCCGATTCCGGTATTAAAAGTAGCCTATGTCCTAATTCAGGTCATGGTATATCTTTGTCCCAAATTTCATCTAAAACAGTTAAAGCATGATTCACTTACAAACATCCAAAGTCACAAACTCATATATCCAAACTACCACATTTATAATATAAATAAAAAAAAAAACAAAAAAGTAGGATATCGTCGGCCCATCAAGTCGCCCAATATGCATACTACGACTGTAAAAAAATGTGCATTTTTATCATCAATAACCTAAACTTAGAGTTTATTAAAAGAGAAAAACTTACAAAGAACAAAGCAAAAAATATAACATCAAATCCAGATTTTACATATTTTACTCAATTATCTTTAAAACTGTGAAATGGATTCAGGCAACATTAGATCTATTGGACATTCGGCCTAAAAGATAAAAATAAAAGTGAGTTATTTCACCAAGCTGAGACATGACGGAAAATAAATAAGAAACTGGACAAAAACCATCAATTGTCCATCAAGAGACAAAGTTATGATGACCGTATCAAAAGATTTATACTTACGAACATTCCTGTCTTTTCATAAATATAAATTTGCTGTTTTTGTATTTTATACTGAAACTTTGAGGACGAACTCTTACAACTGAATATAAAACACATTGCTGAGGTCTTATCAATAATGCAATTTTCATCGAATTCTAAACCGTACAATCAGTATATTGGTCTTTTAATAAAAAAAGAGGGAAGAAGCATTTATACAGGCGGGTATGACTGGTGACCATCGATAAACTCATTATTTTTCGATGGTCCTTGGTTTTTTGGACTGCGCTTACCATCAGGTGTAGTGCAGTCACTTTGGAAAAAAAAAACGTTATTCGAGCACTGATTAGTTAAACTCTCTTTTGTCTCTTTCTAGCAACTTTATAAATCACGTTGACGAAGAAAGACAAAACGAGTGTTTACCTAATCGGTGCTTAAGTAATATTTGTAATTAAGGCCCTAGAAGTTAAAAACCTTTGAAAAATTGAATTCAAATACCGATAACCGTTGTGTGACCGAAAACCGTGATTCGTTGAGAAGTTTCCCACACATCGTCATCAAATCTAAAGTAAATCTCCCTTGAGGTACTATCGAATACAAAAATGTTGGAGAGTCACCGTGTAACATAGGTACATGAAAAAATATAGAGCCTTATTACAAGATATACGGGCTACGGATCTTTTTTAATTAGTTTTAATGACAAATCTCGCAGGTCGCACGCCTGATAGAAAACTACACCTGTCCATAAATATTACACCAACACAAGTTAAAAAAAATCAAAGCGGTGCTACCCAAGCGGACTCACGCATAAATGAGATTTAACTCAGTAATAATGTTTCAAAATATTTCTGGTCAAACAAACTACAGTTGCTCCCACTTGGACATTAAGTAAGCATCCATAAAAGAAAATAAAAGGCATTGTCGATGGTCCCAGATTATAATTGCCGGACGAGCGTGCGCGCCGGCAGACGGCAGTCCCTACATACAAGTACGCTTCATACTTAATACCAATCTTTATAGTGTAATGCGGGTTGAATAGTGATGCCATCTACCGCGATTATCGACCTCGATAACCGATTATTAAGTTACGATAGAATTGCTAGTTGTGAACGCGGACGATTTATTAATTAACATACATAGGCTCATCTGTAAGGGTAGGCAGAGGTATAACTGGCATACCATGATTCGCCGAGCTTATTATCATCCTATCATGTGACTGATTATGTGGGCTAACTTAACCCAAACCCACCGGTTTCTTTGCCTTAGTATAATTTACAATTGTAGTTTTTATTTATTTATATTATTATTCATTTTATTTATTTATTAGATCATCACGTACATTTTTCTAAAATAGAGAATACTACCGAAGCACAAATTAAATCGTAGTAATTATATTTACGGAGTTCATTATACTCGAAACAAACAAAGGAGTGGCTGACATACAGCCGCGAACACGTCCTGACACTATCAACACACGCACCACACACCCACGAGATAATCGAGCCGCCATAATTCGCCCGAGCCGCTATTTATCGACGTTGCACATCACTAGCCGGGAGCAAAGGTTCCAGAGCCGGCCGAGGCATCAATTTGCGCGGTAGCTGCCTCGGGCGCCGCGGTGCCCCTGTCATTAGCCCCCTACCCCCTCGCTCCAAAGGAACATACTTTAACCTTTTTTGCTCCCAGCAACCTGTTCGTACGGCTGCTGGCTGCAATTTAAAGCGAGGTTCATGGCCACAGGCGGTACGCAGTGCCTATCTATGGACTGGTAAACGTAAATAAAATGTGGACGGGACTTGGGTTGACGTTTTTCATAGTTTGCATAATAAGTGAGGGTTAGACTTGAGGATGAAGTGTTCTCTATGATAAATTATGGTAGTATACTATGTAGGTACGGTTGTTTTTAAATTTTAGATATTAGTGTTACCTTGCAACAGTTATAAATAGTTCCAATATTCAATGATATTGTGTGTAAGATGTTGGTAATATTGATTTAACAGACAAATTCCCGACGAACCTAAAACATAGACCAATTTGAATGCGGTTTATTTTTATTGGAAGGCTGGTTTAATCGAGATGGTTAAATACATCCATCAGTCACACACATAGTCTTGACCTCACACTAAGTTATACTGTATTATAGTTATCAGGGACTATGAGGGACTTGCAGTCCTACAACACCCAGACCCCAAATAACATTTGTCTCGGTGTGGCAATCGAACCCACGGTCTCACACATCGCAGCCGAAAACTCGCCCTTAGCTATGTTTGAATAAAATCTCCTAAGCCTTTTAAAAGTGAAAGATATTTTCCTGATTGTTATTAAGAATTATAATTTTCGAAAAGTAACTCAAAGACATCAAGGTGTGGATAAAAACTATGGTTTGGTTGATAAGTCATTTTCAAATATACTGAAAATAAAATATGTTGAAGCAAATATTGCATCTGTGAAAAATATCTATTTCTGATACCAATCTAAAAAGAATCAAATTAAATAACAGTGAGCTTATACAGCACCACTAAAATATGCTTCCACATTATATCCTTCAAACTGATTCTCCACATTCCATAAAATATAATCAAACCCCTTTATTAACTTTAAAGCATTACAAATAGACGCCTAATCACAAACCTGTCTACCATCTTTCTTTCACATTAATTCTAAACAAAAAGGTCAAAAGAACTAAACTGGTCCGCGATCGTTCTTCGAACCCGTAATTTGACCCCCAATTAAACAATTTTCTCGAATATCATTCCACTTCATTTGGTCGGGACGCGGCCCGAGTCACTCCTGACCCCGGGGCACGGGCATTAGAGTCCCGAACCGATTCTCCGTCTAACCCCCATTAAACGTAAGTATGCCCCCGATCCAAATCGGCGAAGGTTGGCCGGGTCGCTGCGACCCTGCGCTCCACTTTATTCGATATCTTTAAAACGGCCAGTATTCTAATCTCATTCCGAAGCGAGCGCTTTTTCATTTGCATAAAAGTAAATTTGCTGCCGAGGCCGGGATAACGCTAATGGCTAACTCAAAGGAAACAAAATGAGTCGCGCAAATTGACCTGTCGTTCCGCGGAACGCGTCTCCTCCGCCGCCGCCGCGCCACGCCGCCGACCTGTCGCCGCAAAATAATTCCGTTCCCATGATCTAGCCAGTAGCTATCTCGCTTTAATTATTCATAGGCTTTTTTATACGCTATCGCTTTTTACAGCTTGACGGCCGCGCGCCGTCCGCTCCGAAGCCTTATAAAATTAAAAAATAAAATAATCGAACGTCGGCGCAATTTAAAAAAGAAATAAGTCGGATGACACGGATCGAACTCCGGGCAAATGTCGCGCGGTAAAAAGTGGTCGAGCTCGGAGGTGGCTGCGGCTGGCGGGGTCGGTGCGGGTGTCGGGGGCAGGTGGAGGGCGCAGGACGTCACGTAGGCGGCGCGGTTTTTGTCAACGTTCCCGCGGAGATGACAGGTCGGTGGACGCAGCGCCGCGACCGCGACCCGCAACTACGCCACAAACACTCTTGATACTTGATAGTCTATATAGAATTTTACTTTATAACAAAACTAACGCATATTAGATAGCTACACGAGACATTTTGTCAGCTTTACCTACTTGTACTGCATTCCATGTAACGAGTGTGTAATATTCTCAATTAACCTCATAGCGGAGTTGTTATTTATTTGTTTCGAATAATCATTTTGCTATTACGGAATGATTAAATATGGTAGTGACCTGTTCACAAATTACACACAATGTAATAAAACCGTTAGCAGATAACAACTATTTAGGTTTTAGATTATACTTTATTCGTATTAGCATAGCAGTAACATAGAAATGGCCTAATTGATAGACGAAACGATTAAAACGGAATATGCCGATACTATAAATAATGGCATTAGATTAAAACAGCTTTAATGAAACAAGAATTCATAATCATAATTAATTTTTATCTGGACCGTATTTGCTTGCAATTTGTGTTTTCAGTGAAATTTTTGAAATTGAAATGGTAAAACAATTAAGTTGTATAGATGTACCAACCAAATACATGTAACAAATTGCATGCTGGTCATACTTTTTAAGATAACCTGAGATAACTCTTCAGGAATATATAAAACTAGCTTTTGCTCGCGGCTCCGCCAACGTGATCAAACAAACAAACAAACAATCAAACTCTACAGCTTTATAATATTAGTATAGATTTGGGTAGCTTAGCAACGGAAGCCTTCAAATAATATTATTTGGGTAGCTTAGCAACGGAAGCCTTCAAATATGAATAATTTTCCCCGTTTTTGCAACATTTTTCACTGATACTTCGCTTCTAATGGTCGCAGCGTAATGTTATATATCCTAAAGCCTTCCTCGATAAATGGACTATCCAACACAAAAAGAATTTTTCAATTCGAACCAGTAGTTCCTGAGATTAGCGCGTTCAAACAAACACACAAACAAACAAACAAACAAACAATCAAACTCTACAGCTTTATTATTAGTATAGATAAGCACTCATGCCTATAATGATGATGATCACGCCTCATAATGTGATAGGAGCCTACCGTCATTTATTCATTCCTAGTGATTCTGTATTAATGTTTTACTTGATTTTTACACAATCCTAATACATTACATCAAAATAATATGAGCTATGAAAAGTAAATTAATAGAAAAAGATAAAAAAACTATTAACACTCCGTATTCTTAGGTAAAGATTTTTAGTAAAAAAATAAATTATTTTCGTTCCGCTATCACGAATAAACTTATCAAAATAATATTGCAATAAAAAGAGAATCTGTATTAACGACGTGCAAAATATATTAATATGTAGATCAAGCATTACAAATTAGTTTTATTGCGAGGCCCGTTTTAAAACAAAAAATATATATATAAGGCTCACACCAGACTACGACGTATTAGACGATGTTTCATTTTAATTGACTCATACATTTCGCAATCGAACATTTTCAGCATCTAATAAGTCATAGTCTGGTGTAAGCCTAAGACTGACACAGGCCGGATAGTCGATCAGGGCTCCAAGCTTCAATATATCAAATAAGTAAAATCCTAAAGTAGGAAATTATAGACACCACAAACTACATTGATAGTCTGAAGTCATTGAAATAAAACTAATTTAAACGGATTTTATCGCGGTTTTTTATTAATTATGATCCCGATGACATGACATGATAATCTGAAGTCAGATTGCGGTTCGCCGTTTCATAGCCCGTCTTGGTAAAGGTTAAGTATAGGTTAGAATATATCATGACTGCAAATAAAATCAAAATTATTCGGTCGCAGTCCTCGCGTCAGGTGTCCGCAGACAACTAGATCCTTAATCTGTACGGGTTTTAATTACTATGTTTATTATTATTCAAGGTATCACTGTAATAATATGATTTATAAATCGAAATTAATAAGTACGAATTTTTTTAAAGTTGTTTTTTTTTCAACTCGCGGCTCCTGTGTTATCTATCACTTAGCAACAATTGCGTTGTAATTTGAATTCTTTACAGATTTATAAGCTACTCTTGTCTTGTTATTATTGTAATGTCAATCTAATACCAAAGATTTTGTTATTGTGAATGTGAGTCAATGGTCTTTGAATTACGAGTCCACAAGTTTCTAAAAGAATGAAACTTTATTTCAATTTTGTCCTCATAATAATTTTTCCGTCGAGTATGTTATTAACCGATACATATTTCTTCGTTACAGAATTTCCGGGAACAAAGAATCGACGGTGCAGGCCTTCCGCTCCTTACCGAGGACCATTTAACGGGCATGTTGCAGATGAAGCTCGGGCCAGCATTAAAATTGAGAGCAGTACTTTCTAGAAGACTCGAACCTTGCGCACAATGCCAGGCCACCATCCAGACAGCTACACAGTTCTCCCCAGTTATCACTAAAATCAACGGCGCGGCGCTCAAGCCAGAGCCGCGGAGTAACACCACTAGCCCCAGTTAGAACATTCTATTTAAGAAAAAAATAGATTTTATAGAATATTTTCGTCTCGTTCCTGTTATGCCAGTATTTACTGACAAATCTTTTGTTTTAAATATGGAATTATCTCTATAGGCGGCAGAATTTATAACTGGATATAGTTTTGCATTCCACGAAGACGTGTACATCGTGTAACACTGTTTAAAGCGTATACTTGCGTAATTCTACTTGCATGTATGTCCTACTGCTATCGTACTTTGCAGCACTTATGTATTAAAAATAGCAATAGTAACAACATGCAGAGTCGAGTTCGGAATATAAAGTGAGCGCATTTGAAATACACAAACTATACCAACCCAGAAAATACATACATAGAATATCTGTCAAATTTCAAAATTAGAAAACGAAAGTTTGAGGACAGTACCGCTCAGTACTACCAACTCATGCTTGCATGTATACTTGTACTTCTGTGTACATGAATGAAGGTTTTATACCCAACAGTTATCCTCTTTGGTGCGATTGTGAAGGTAGATAGGCTAAATGAAAATTGGTAATCATATTTTCCATACAGTTCACATCGCCAAGGAATCAATAAAAAATAAAAATTAATCAGGCTAATGAAGAATAAGTACGCTCAAATGTTATTAAAGGTGGTGCCAATTTTTTGTAGTTATCTTTACAATATTTGACAATGTCTTGTATTCCGAATTTAAGGTCCATTTAAAGTTTATCATGACACAGTCGATAAAATATCAGAAAACTCTTGTTTACGAGCCGAATCATAAAATTTGTAAGAAGAATCGAATGACACGGTCTTATAAATAACAGTTTTCCGATTTATATTATCATCTATGTCTTAGTCTCTACATATAAACGGGGCTTTATACTTATTTTTCAAAGGTATCAGTTGAGTTACTGCAATAATATGGCACTAAATACTAACTATAAGTAATGGAAATCCTCCGGTAGGCCAGTTTCAAGACTTTACAAGTTTCATATAACAATATTTTAATGACGAGCAATGTTGGCTCATTATCGAATATAAATTCGCAAATATATTTTCTAAGGCGTGTTACAGATATTCTCAGTCTGTCAATGTCTTCCTATTCATAGATTTTGCATTTAGTATACAATTTAAGAATGTTATAGTGTTAGCTTAGCTTAAAGACTTTCATTGTATATAATTAAATAAGATACATTAACTATAAATATTGCCGTCCAAATGTGTAATGTAATTTTAAAATTATTATTTTTTGTACGGTTTGCGCTAATGACTTAATCGGAAAATATTTAATAATGGAGAAGATATACTCAATAAATGAGTAGGAGTTAAAGAAGTGTGTAAGTTAAAAAATCAACTCCGGGAAATATTCGTATTTATTTTTGAGAACATTAATTTACAAAGCCTTGTTTTAATTGGATCTTTGAATGATATCGAACTCACGGGAAAAAATAGGGTAGTGATTGATACATAATTTAGTATATTTTTATCTATTTAAAATTCAACCTAATTTGTAAAACTCCTCAAAAAAAGAACAGAAATAGCACGCTACCAATTGAACAATTACCAATTTTATTAAAATGTACCCCATATTTTTTAATTTACCCCATATTTTACCACTGACCCCAAAAAGCAACAATATTAAGTCATTGGCGTCACGTATCACAACGAAATTAGTGTTTTGGTGCTAATCAGGCCCTGGTAATAGTGGTTTATGTGTATATAATAGCCTAACTTCTACGAGGCTACAGGGTCAGAATGTACATAAATATATAAATTGTATAAATGTATTATTTGTGCGTCGTTACATAGCATTTATCACACCTGAATGAAGCTCAGTATGATAATAAAAACTGCGGCAACACGCGGTTACATATTTAGATTTTGTATATGATATTTCTATATGCATAATATTTGTGTCGTATATTGTAACGAGTTTTGATTTGTATATAAGTTATGGTATTTAAAATAGATAGAGGTTTGCAATCCGTATGATTTTACTTAGCTCTCAAGTATCATGCCTAGACTATAAATCGATTTTATAGCGTTTTAACAAATTTAGATCCGGGATCGATGACTTAGTTCTTTTCAATGGTAATGATAAACATGCCTCACATACCATTTACTACATAAAATCTACTCTTAAAAGAGTACGCACTTATAATATTAATTACTTGGCCATTATTTATTTTAAATACCATAATAATAGATTTAAGAATCTAGTAACGTCTACAGATAATGTAAAATGGTTTTTAACCTGTGGTAATCTCCTTAATTGCCAAAATAGTATATGAAACATCATTATATATACGATTATAGTAAGTAATGTGGTCCACTAAAGTATATAAATTAACATCGAGGTTTACCCCAAAACGGGGTACTTATAACCAAAATTACCCTGTACTTAGAAAAATAATTGTACTTTAATGGTAACGTAATTACAACCAGTAAACGAACCTGTGACTAAAAAAATCAGATTATAGAATGAATGTCAGGTGCTATTATTTAGATAGAATAAAGCTCTGTGCCTTGAACTGGTCTTCCTAAAAATTTGTAAATAATTTTCTTTTCGATAAAGTATTACGGTTGTACGCTTTAAATCAGATATTTTTTTAACTTTATAATAGTATATATGAACAATATATTTACCTTCATTGCCCGAGTTATACAGCTGGTGTAAACATAAAAATGAGCCTGTTCGGCCGAACAAAGTCTGAGCAATCTAAGACACTCAGCATATCGTAATTTACTTTTGACACCTTATCTTGCAAAATATAATTTATATCCGTAATTATATTCTACCAATAAACAACAGTAACTGTCAACAGTCTAACAGTGATGTAGGAGTTGCTAAGACATTTATGCTGAGTGTCTAACTCTAACTCAGAACTTTGTTCGCACGAACACACCTAATATATCGATAATGAAAACGGTGAATACTATAGACTAAATGAATTTAACGTAGAAATAGTGACTGGACCAGTGACATGCGAATTATTTTCGACTGTAAATTTGTACCTATAGATTAAATAATATTTCGAATGTCAGAAAATAACAATATGTTTCGAATTAATTATTTTTCTTCGTTTATGTATTCCAAAAATTAATTCTAATTCATTCCGTAAGAAAGGTGCTAATAGAAAAAAAAATGTATTTGATAATAATTTTACAAAAGGACATATTGTTATTTGAAATGATTATGTAATTTAAAATGATTAGTCACGTCGTCTGTTTCCTTGAGAACGTTGTACTTAGTTAATTATAGCTTGTTTAGCTGTTTAAGTTTGATCCGATTTCAAGTATTTATATGTGGAGAGAATAAAAACAATGATTTATTGAACTATACAATTGTTTTATTATAAAATATGTCACAATTCAATAACATATAAAAGTACAAAATTGTATTCTTATATTTACTTCCTGTGGTACAAAATGTATCATAAGGAGTACTTATACAGAAATGTAAATAATTAAAGAAATTGTTCTTTAACTAAACAATTTCTAACAAATATGTGTATAAAAAATCTTAATAACAAAAATTTCAATGAAAATATTCCATCATAAAAACTTATTACTCTACTTAAAACCGATCTATATACAGTACATTATATCAATTAAAAATGACGGAAAGAAAGGCAAATGAGGCTTAACACTAAAAGAAATAAGTTATATACAATTTCACAAATAATAATACTTTTGTTTTTTTAACCGACACAAAAAAGGGGTTCTCTAACCCTCCTGTTCTTCTTTCTTTTCGACCAGCTCGAAGTTCCTTTCCATATGATGCGCTTTCTTCACTCTATACTCCATTATTTCGATGGTAGTGTATCCAGTGAAACCGACCAACAAAAATCCAATAAGGATGTATAATCTGAAACATTGAATATAAAAATAAAACGAATGAGGTAAAACCGTATATGTAAAATTAAATAAAATAATAATTAATAATAATTACAATAAATCATGTTGTTAAGTTACAGCAGCATTAGCTCAGTGGGGAGTGGAACGGACTTTAGAGATGAAGGTCGCTGGTTCCAATCCGGGCCCAAGAGCATGTACCTCTGAGTTTTCTAAGTTATGTGTATATTGACTGTTATTTATTGTTAGCTATAACGGTGAAGGAAACATCCTGATGAAACCTGCATACCTGAGAAGTTCTCCATAAGAATTTCGAAGGTATGTAAAGTCTGTCAACTCGCATTAGGCCAGCGTCGTGGACTAAAGGCTAATGCTTCTCATTCAGTAAAGGAGATCTGTGCCCAACACACGTGTATAATATAGGGCTAGCCATTATTATAAACTAGCTTTGCTCGCAGCTCCGCCCGCGTGATCTGCTTTTTCCGGGATAAAAAGTAGCCTATGTCCTATTCTGATGTATAAGCTATATTATTGTAAAGTTTCATTAAAATCCATCCAGTAGTTTTTACGTGAAAGAGTAACAAAAATACATCCATACTTACAAACTTTCGCGTTTATAATATTAGTAGGATAGGATAAAATTCAAAAACCGACTTCAAAATTTCAGTGCGTTCGCTGAGAAGATACCCATTTTCCCTCATACTCCGTGATAGAATTTGAACCACACAGCGAGGAAATACAATTAAGGGCCTCTTCCTTTTTAATTTGATTTAAAAGTAAATGTATGTATGCAAAAAAATAAAGGTAAGTATACCTCTGCCGTTTAAAGAATAATTATGGCAATGTATTATTCTAAATAAATTCAAAGAGTCATATTTAAAAATGATTATAATATTTCTAAAAAGGTATATCAAATATATAAAGGGATATCCCTAGGTCACCCAATGGGCTCATGAGAGGGCTATACAGTTAAATTTGTTTAAATTCGTGCAAAGAATAGCTCAGCAATATTGCCATCAAGACTCATGTGCTGCAATCATATTGTACAACACCTTGCAACATAATAATATATTCTGGCATAAAAACTGTATCTACAAATCACCGGGCTATACTATATGACTATCGACCAATCAAACAAAGTAATTTACACGCACTTGAAACTGTATTCTTATTGGCTTATTTCTCGAATCCATCGGGAGACTAAATCAACATATTTTACCGGAAGCTCAAATACCCTCCACTTCCCAATCCCTAAATCTCCCTTTCCTCGGAAGCCCAAATCCCCTCCCCTTCCCAATCCCTAAATATCCCTTTCCTTTAAGGTCGGCAACGCGCCCATGATTCTTCTGGTGGTGGGCGTACATGGGCGGTGGAGATCACTTACCATCAGGTGACCTACTTGCTCGTTTGCTGGCCTATGCTATTAAAAAAAATCTCTGATAGTCGGCAAATCCGCGGCTATACAATTGCAGATAGAAAGAAATTCCCAGAACTAACCCGTTGACGAGCGCCTTTAAAATGTATTACAGCAACGATTATCTTGAAGCGTGCTGACTTGTTTGCTAAGAATTTTTATATTTACATGAGCAATGTTTCTCTTTGTACCATTAGATACATTTGAGTTTTTTAAAAAACATGGAAATTTAATTAAGTAATAAAAATTAATGGACGATAGTGTACTTGTATAAATATCAGCCTTGTACAAAACTTATTCATTTTTTTTAGCAAAGCCAAGGAATTCAATAGTCGAAACCTACAATCCATAATTAATTAAAGGTAAGTAGCCTATGTTTTATAATAATACTTGCCTGGTCCTCACGCAGAGATAAGGCGCAGTGCCGTATGACAGGACACTACCTGTCGCCTCCCACAATCTGAAATTGGAGTACGCAGCTTCTTCATCACCGGGAAATAGGATGCCTGACAGTGCTGAAATATTACAAACAATAAATACAACTCACAACTAGTAATATATATTATTTTTATTACATTTTATTGAATGACGAGACGAGCAATTCGCTCGCCTGATGGTGAGCGCCGCGCCTGTCCATAAACAGAAGCAACACCACACAGAACGTTGAATTACAAAGCACTGCATGGCACAGAACTGTGCTCGTCACCCCGAGACATAAGATGTTAAGTCTCACAATGCACAGTAATTTCACTGGCTTCAATGTCCTTCAAACTGAAACACAACAGTGCTTACACACTGTTGCTTGGCGGCAGACATAGACAAAGCGGTGGTACCAACCCAGACAATAGGAGAATATCGGAATGCTTAACAATGCAATATATCTACTTAAAAAATCAGGAATGACACCAACGGTAGGCAGCGGCTTGGCTGTGCCCCTGGCATTGCCGATGTCCATGAGCGGCGGTAACCGCTTACCATCAGGTTGTACCGCTTGCTCGTCTGCCTATTAAGGCAATAAAAAAAAAAAAAAAAAATTTTGGCTATCACAGGTTTGGCTATCACATTCATCGCATTTTAGGACTTTGTACAAAATTTCACTTACACTCTGCTGATTAACGAACGAGGCAATGGCGAAACTTGGTTCCCATTGTGGAGATCAGACAGCGAGTTGCCCAACTTAATACCAATTACAGTCAAGTCACAAGTTCACAAGGTGGTAGGTCCCTCGTATGCGAGAGGCCGTCTGGGTTGGTACCACCGCTTTGTCTATTTCTGCCGCCAAGCAACCGTGTATAAGCACTGTTGTGTTTCGGTTTGAAGGACATTGAAGCCATTGAAATAACTGGGCATTGTGAGACTTAACATCTTATGTCTCGGGGTCCAGAGCGTAGTTCAGTCCCTGCAGTGCTTTGTAATTCAAAGTTCTGTGTGGTGTTGCATCTGATTATGGGCAGGCGTGGCGCTTACCATCAGGCGAGCGCCTTGCCCTTCTCGTCATTCAATCAAATAAAAAAAGTCATAATAGCAAGACGAATCCTGGCATAAAGCTGGGATAACGCCAGGCAGAAAGAAAATACAACATTGCCATAATGGAGGATTCAAAGAGAGCTACAAATTAAAATTAAATTCTTTATATCATATTACCATTAATTTGCACCAGCCACACAGCATCAGCAGCACCCCACACGGCAGCCAGCAGATAAAACACCATCCATTGATCGGGGTTCGGCCTCCAGTACAGTAGTCCAGTCAGCAAGCTCAGGTTTAGAATCTGGTGAGTTACAATCATTTGTTTATAATCTAAATATATAAAACTCAAAGGTGACTTACTGACATAGTGATCTATCAACGCACAGCCCAAACCACTGGAGGGATCGGGCTGAAATTTGGCATGCAGGTAGATGTTATTACGTAGGCATCCGCTAAGAAAGGATTTTGATAAATTCTACACCCAAGGGGATAAAATAGGGGATGAAAGTTTGTATGAAAGTTTGTCAATTTTAAACGTGACCGCGGGCGGAGCCGCGCGCAAAAACTAGTCAGATTTTTCTATTACTAAAAGTTTCTATTACTAAACACGTTGATATCGTGTTTAGTAATAGAAACGCTTCTTTTTCTATTTTTCATTAACAAAAAAGCCTTATGCTGGATTGCACCAACTTACTTTAGCAATGACAAACATGTTAAAGTACCTGTTAAGCAAAACATGAATTGCATCTTTGGACAAATGTTAGATGTCGTCATAACTATAGCTGTTAACCGTAACCGTCAATTATTCGCTAGTTAAAGCCTGCGCTAGTTTAAGTTAAATAGCAGCCAGATGGTTCTATTATAACCTCCAAATGGATATATCTCCTAAGACCTAAAGCGTCTATGCTCCAAAATAATATTATGTCCCTGCTTCTACAATTAATCGAGGAATCTAGTAGTATTGGAATACGACGGTGCTACACATTCCGCAGTCAATGTTAAAGTCAGCATTACTGTTATCGTCAAATTTGACATAAACCTTAACTATAACTGCTATTATGGTGCAACCCAGTATCACTATTACCCGACACGAATCGAACCTAAGACTTCACCACCTCACCACCAGAAATCGTACCACGTACGCGAAACAACTACTCCATCGAGGCAGCTCTTTTATTTTCTACTATAGCTATCTTCCAGTGCAAGGTCTATTGTCCTGGTACTTACCAGGGCGGTAACCATGACAGGGTATCTGCCGGTGAGTTTGACCACAGCACCAGCCACGAGTGCAGCGAGGGCGTTCCACACACCGAAACAGATCATCACGAAGCCAATGTTGTTAATACCATACGCACAGCCTACGAACGCCTGCAATAATATTCATTGTCTTGGTAATTGGTACAAGTATTTTCGTAGGCGACATTCGTCATAGCTAGTTCATTAGTAGGAGGAACCTCACAAAGGAGGGTATACAGGTGGAAAATAAAAATACTAATGACGTTACAGGTGACTTGTTTACATTATACCGAACTATTTTAATTCTACGACTTCTAATAATTCTTATTTTTTTCCTTTTAACAGAGCATCTTTGTTCGGTATTCTTAAGGATAATAAATACAGGGTGTTAGGGAAACGGTTTCGAAAACGAAGTGGTAGTGCTGGTGATTACAGACACGATACCACTAAAAAAATTGCGAAATAAATCTATATCTTTTTCACGAACAGTCTTGTTTAGGCCATTAAATACAATGGCGTTTTACTCAATCAAAATCGTATTTTTTGGTAACGTAATATTAAAGCAATAAAAAAAACAGTTGACGCAGACAATTAGCAATTATTAATTTGACTATTCAAATCGAAAAATCGAACACAAATTGTGGTCGCCCGACCTGGGATTTCAACCCAAGTCCTCACGGTTGTCAGCCTTAGTAAGCTGCTACTATACCAAGAAATCCATAAAAATTTAGGTAGAAAGTAAGACAGTTCCTCTGGTATGCCTCTAGCTTCATATAAAAGCTATTTTTGCCAGTATATTAATTAATATTGTATATTTTAACTAATATTTATTTTTGTACCTGAGTAAAGTCCGCTGCCATAAAAGCTTGCTCAGCTCCGATGTATCCTATGACCGGGAGGAGCAGCAGCTGGTATTTATGCCTCAACTGACGAAGAGTAACAGCCAAGAGTTGGAGACCAGACTTGCCATGGCAAGCAGTTTTACGTCCAGATGTGTATCTGCAATTTAGCAAAATAGAGATAATAAAGACTTTTAAAAATATCCACGGTTTTTATGTCTTACATGTTAACATTTTGGTATTAAAATTCCCCTCTGTCGACTAGGATCAACTCCATAGCATAGGGCTCTTGGATCTGATGATTTCAGGGATCTTATTACCAGGCCGCTAAAAAAGAGGCAAAAATACTAAAGCGCCAATACTCGTACATGAACTTTACGTAGAGCATTACAAAGTTGTTTTTACGATATAAATTTACCTTACCTGCTGAATAATATTCAGTAATACTTATTAAATCATATTTTTCTCTCTATCTGCCTCGATGGCACAGTGGTCACAAAACTCAGCCATAAAACAGCCTCCGCGACTTTATGAGCGAGTTGCCAGCTGTGAAACATGAGGCCACGAATTCGACCAACACTGCGATCAAACATTCGGCCATGTTTCTGTGATCCACATATCGTCGATGAAGTACCAATATCTCCTAACTGACAATTTAGTCCAAAATTACTTTTTTATTACAATAGATGTAAACATAAACCACATCCCTTAGTAACTAATAAAAAGGTAATGTATTGGAAACTATATACTATCAATAGTTGATCAAAATAAATAAAACCTTATTTTAAACAGTTTTTGTAAAATAAAACCTTATTTTAAACAGTCTGGTGTAAAATTAGATTCTCAACACTTAGGAGGTATTGGTACTTCATCGACGATATGTTTGTTTCGTGACTGGATGTTATGGTATCATAATTTCCCAGTAGTTCCTGATACCCACGACACAGGCTATCCTCGTATGGGTTCAGGTGTAAGGTTGAGACTATGTGTGGGTTTTGGTAGCATTTTTATAAGTACCTGGTTAGTGAATCTACTCCGACAGCTACCAATATGACAGCAGAAGCCATGCATGTCAGATACACACCAGCTATCACTTGGATCTTCAGCGGAGAAGGCGGCACTAAATTTGTATTTTCCTGTACAAAAATAAAAATGTTTCTGTATTTGTCGTAATAAATAATCCTTTACATTACACTTGTAAGTAATTTTGCAGATAACCTATATTCTTTCCTTCTATAGCTGCTTTCAATGTGTTTTTCTTATTTTCCGCCAATAGCAAAAATATTACGATACTAGACCTTAAACAGATCTTGATTGTTTACTATATGGTATGCAGTTAAAAATCTAAAAATTCAGCGATGTCAAATGGAAAAAAAAATTAATATATCCATATTTAATCTAAAATATTAATTAATAATTTAATTCTTAATTTAATACACATTATTTATGTTCCGTCGACTTTATTCTCTAACACCAGTTCAGAAGGCAGTTCCGCTAGGATAGAACGGGCAAGAAACTCTAACGTTGCTCTTTTTAAAACACACCAAGAGACATTACCCCTGATGAACATAGGCTACTTTTTATCCCGGAAAAGCAAATCACGCGAGCGGAGCCGCGAGGAAAAGCTAGTATTGTATAATTTTAGCAATGCTACAGTCCCCTGGAACCGTCAGTGATATGACTTACATGAGAAGCACTGCTGCTGCAGAAGTTAACTCCACAGGTGCTCCCAAAGTCGTTTATTGGCAATGAAGTCACATTAGTCAAGAACGGCGCCGCAGTCGTCGTCAACGTCTCGTTTGCTACACTCACGACGTCTCCCAACGATGATGATAAAACTGTAAATAAGATACCACCATAAGGCCTTGTAATAATACGTGGGTGATGTGACTTGTAATTAAAACATGATGTTGCTGGTTCGGAGACCTTTAATTGAACATAATTATTAAGAAGTGCTAAATGCATAGCCTACTTTATAATACAAATGGTGCAATATTGGTACACGTTTGAGTTTATTAACTTATTGCGTAACATTACATTACAACCTAATCCCTCTCATTCAGTAGTGGAGGCCCGTGCCCACCACGTATATAGTACAGGACTAGTATGATTATTTTTATGATACCACAAAGTTAAACGTCAATTTTAAAGAGGCCCTCATAGCCACCTGCTCTCACCAATCGGTAAACTATTAAAGAGTTAACAATCCCTGCCGCAGTGACCGCTTAGTATTTCAGCTGAGCATCTCCGTGCTACTGTGGGTACAAAAAGTCGGTTCCGGCTGTTCAACTGATAGCAGTCGTTATGCCAGGTCGGAGAGTCTTCGGGTGGCTTGAAATCTTGAAACTACTGGCCTTACTTATAAACTTTTGAGCAATGCTTAGTTAACACTGTTTTCGTCTCTTTCTAGCCACATTATAAATCGCGTTGACAGAGAGAGACAAAAAAGTGTTTAATCAATGATTAAGTAACGTTTATAAGTAAGGCCCTAGCTTGGCCACTAACCATTCGACATATAGAATAAATTTTATAGAAAAAGTTTCTTTGTGAGATTTTGGTTTACAGTGCATACGATTTCGTTTAATTATCTATTGCATCGGCATCGATATATAGTGTTACGACGCTGTAAGATAAAGAAATAATATACATAGGTTCGTATACAGGGTTAATTATAAAACACCAACAACCTCGGAGGACTAGATAGCTAACCCCATAAGGAACAACTTTTGTTCTACGAGTTCGGACATGACTCAATACATGACAAAAAAAAATATTGAATGACAGACGACCGGCTGCTAGATAAATGGGTCAAGTTTAAAGGCACTAGTGCTGCACCCCCTTCCTCACGCTTCGCAGGGGTTTGTTTGCGTAATATTTGCGATGCGCATAGATTTATAAACATTCAAGCCAGAAATTAAATTAATACTTATTTTTATATGTAAATAAAATCTAACAAATTATCAAAAGTCGTAGAACAAAAGTTGTTCCTTATGGGATTAATTATCTAGTCCTGCGAGGTTGTTGGTGTTTTAAAGTAATCCTGTATATTACAATGATAGGGGGAGAGCCTATCGCCACACGTGTATGATTGATGGAAACGAAAACTTAATGACTATTACCTAACCAAACCCAATATTTAAATAAATATTCGACATACATTTGAAACGTGTATCACGTATGTTTAAAACAAGGTCACATTAACCGATAGTTAAAATGTACGCATTGGAAATTATTGCAATTTACTACACTTTAATCAAGTGTTTAGAATCACAGAATATCGTAAAATAATATAATCTGTTACTCGCCGTACAATAATTTATAATACACTGTTACATAACAGCCTTCATGGCGCAGTAGGCGAGTAGCTGGCTGTGAAGCGCGAGGCCGCGGGTTCGATGCCCGCACCGAGACAAATGTTCGTGTGGTCTACAAACATTTGCTTCGGCTCTGGGTGTCTTTTTTCCCCAGAGGGGTTAACGTCAGGCAGGTGGCTGGTCGTATAAACTACAAACCAAATCATTTTGTAATATGTTTTAACAAGTATATTGCACCGACCCCACTGCGGGTAGGATAATGGTGGATGAAGAATGTAGTTTTCCGCCATGTCTGTATTTATACTTCTTAATCGCATGCTAGCTCAACACCCAGAACTCGACATATTTTATGACAAGGTTGGCACCTTTAAGTCACTACTTTTGGTCCACCTTAGCTCACCTTGTAACGATTTGGAATTGTTTCTGTAAGTTACTTGTGTTTATACCAGTAGCCAGTAGTATAGTAGTAGTAGTAGTGTGTATTTATTGCCAATGACAAGTTTTTAAGATATTTCAAGTCACAAGGACGTTAAAACACGAATATCACCCATTTCACGGTCTTGTCGGAGGTTTGGTGTTAATTCGTTCCAGTACGATGCTTCTTAAACGATTCTCTTCAAACGGATCAAACGGATAAAGCAAACAACAATCAATAAAATTCATAAATCCTCATTTTAAAGTCTCATGATAATTATCGTCACTTAAAAGGCAAACATACTTAAGCGTCAATACGTGAACTTCATGGTAGAGCATTTTAAAGTTTTTTTTTCCAAAAAAAATCATAATAACTATATTAGGAAAAAATATGATTTAAGTTTTATTGAAAATAATCAATTAAGTAAATTTAATAGGATTTTTTAATCGTTAAAAACAAAACAAAACAAAATTTCATCGTAAAGTTCAGTTCAGTGACGTTATACTTGTTTATTGCACAAAACCACGCCACTCTTATAAAAATAAAAAAACAAAACTTTAAACTAGTCTATAAATTGTCTCCTTAAATAATATTATTATATCTAATTTCGATGATAAAATCTATGTCTAACATCGCAAAAAAAAAACTCACTAAAAAACTTGCTAAGCAGGTTGTTCAAATTTGGAATCTTTTGTCTTGCAATCTAGCCAGTTTCAAGTAAAAAATAAAGAATATACTAACTAGCTGAAGACACGAGGTTGCCCCAGATCTGTGCCATCTGGTAGAACATGAAGAATAGGCCAAAGAACCTGACTACCAGAACCTCTGCAGGTACACCAGACAGCTTCGCGTAAGGTTCTGCAATCTGAAATAAACATTTATTAAAAAAACAATAGTAACAATAGGTCCTTGTATGCGAGAAACCTACTAGGTAGGTATCACCGCTTTATCTATTTCTATTGCCAGCAGTGTATAAGCACTATTGCGATCAGGTTTGAAGTACTTTGAAGCCAGTGAAATTAATGGGCATTATAAGACTTTTTGACTGACTATGGCGGGTTTTTCACCATGCTTGTTTTTGAGCACCGTACGTCGCTATCAACTATGGTACAAAAATGTTTAGATATTTTATTATCTGACTAGCTTTTGCTCGCGGCTCCGGCCGCGTGATCTGCACTTTCACATTTATAATATTAGTAGGATGGTAAGCGCCACGCCTGCCCATATACAGAAGCAACACCACACAGAACTTTGAATTACAAAGTACTGAACTGCGCTCTTCACCCCGAGACATAGGATGTTAAGTCTCATAATGCCCAGTAATTTCAGTGGCTTCAATGTCCTTCCGAAACACAACAGTGCTACATATTTATTTTCTTATTATTTTACATTGCTACAACGGCAACGTAAGTGAGTTCCGAATAAAAAAAAACCATTATCCCCCTTTTATAACGTAGCTATTAGTTAAATGTTAATTTAATTATTGTGGATTTTATAATTCTATTAATTACTTTACATGAATTGCGCGTTAACGGAAAATGGTAATAAAATTTACATTAAAATTAAACAATATATATTTTGCGTTTATAAATGTATTAACCGACGAAAATAGTCAATTCTTTTTTTTTATCCTGGCTCTTCAAAGTGACTACGCTACACCTGATGGTCAGTGTATCGCAATCCAAGAATAGTGTCGACCAACGATAAACATTGTGTCCATCGTAGGTCGGCAAGATCATGCCGGCCTGCCAAAGTTCCAGGGATGAACTACGGGGTCCCTGCTAACGGAATACTGACGACCCCGCAGTATCTCATCCCAGGGCCAAGGGGGAGGGGAAGGAAAAAGCCACACAAGGTGGGCCACTATGGCAGGTTTTAGCACCAGTGTACGGTGGTCGCTATCCGGTCGGATACAAGTATCCTCCCACCAGCTATTCGTCAAACATTCTGACATTCTTCTGTATAAACAAAACAAAAACTTTGTTTGATCCACAATTATATGTTTCGGGCCTGGGTGTTGTGGGACCGCAAGTCCTTCGTAGTTCCTCATACCTACGATACAGGTTTAACCTAGTGTGGGGTCAGGACTATGCGTGTGACTGTTGGGTGTTATTTATTATGATTTTTTTATGTATGTTCACGCATAGCTCCGACATATGTGGACCAATTTGGGTAATTATTATTTTTATTTGATAGAGTTTACTCCGAGAGACGACCCATACGGATTTGAAGAATAATCCACTACAAAAAAAACATGATATCAGGAAATTATGAAAAACTAAAATTTACATATTTATGCATCGATCTTTATGATTATAATAAAATAGACAAAAAAAACTATAAAAAATTAAAGAAAATGAAATCCACTCAAAAAAAACTTAAAAGCTCTATAAAATTAACAAATTTAAAGTTGGTGTTTTCTATCAGTCATTGACCATTAAATTGTAATAGCAGCACGTACTCGAAATTGCAATTTTTTTGAGTCATTTTGTGTTTGGTTTCTGTTTAAGGAAACAACAGGGTTTTTGCAATATTACATACCTAGGCATAATAATATGTTGATACAAGTTCAAGGTGACTACTCTTTCTACTACACTCTGTATGTAAATTTTCCGCTGGTATACAAGTAAATATGTATACAATGCTTACACACTGCTACTTGGTGGCAGAAATAGACAAAGCGGTTGTGATGATGATGATGATGCTGATGGTAAGTGATCTCCACCGCCCATTGGGCGTACCACAATACCTGAAGAATTATGGGTTTGCCCTGAAAAGGAAAGGGATTGGGAAGGGAAGGAGGATTTGGGCCTGCGAATATCTCAGTCACCGTACGAAACACAGTAGCAAGCCGCTACTTTAAATCGATTTTCCGTGAGACACTGGTAATGACCCGGTCGAGCTGACCCATTCAATGTCAATGTTTGATTATATATTCCACTACTATCATAAATGTGAAATGTTTCGATATGTGACTTTGTAAATTTGGATATTTGTTTATCAATCATGTCTGTTGAGTGGTAGAGCCACGCTGAAGACAGTTTTGTCTACAGCATGAATGGGCTGGCTCGACCGGGTCGTTACCACTGTCTCACAGAAAACTGACGTAAAGTAGCGGCTTGCTGCTGCGTTTCGTACAGTGAGTAAGATATCCGGAAGCCCAAATTCCCTCCCCTTCCCAATCCCTAATTATCCCTTTCCTTTAAGGTCGGCAACGCGCCCATGATTCTTCTGGTGGTAGGCGTACATGGGCGGTAAGATCACTTACCATCAGGTGACTCACTTGCTCGTTTGCCGGCCTATGTTATAAAAAATACAAGTCTTACGAGCTGAACAGATTTAGATGACATTTGGCAGAGAAGTAGACCATGATCTGTATTGGGACATTGGCTACTTGTATCCCGGAAAAAGCTACTCACGCAGACGGAGACGCGGCGAAAAGCCAGTTGTAAAATAAATGCTAAATAGTATGTTAAAATTTTACGACTGGCACGTTTAATAGATCATTAAATACAGTCGTTAAACATTGTCGGCTTAAAGCAATTTAGATTTTAGACGGATAAATATAACTTTTTTGTAACTAAAAAAAAAAACGATGCGTCAAATGTTTTTAACAAACAAAACTATGACCCTGAAATAAATGTAGACTAAACAAATAGTAGTAATAAAAATAGTATACTAGTATATAAAAATAGTATACAATTATATGAGTGGTATAAATCTAACAATTGTATGATCTTTTTCTCTATCAGATAATATATCCTCCTTGTAGGTCCCTCATATCCTCTCGCATACGAGGGACCTACCACCCAGTGACTATTTTTTCGTAAAACAGGCCGGAAAACGAGGAAGTGGGTCACCTGATGGTGAGCCATCTCCACCACCCAAAAACACCCACAACATTAGAAGAACCATGAATGCATTAGCGATATCAGAGGGAAGGGGTAATCAAGGGATTAGGAAGGGGAAAAAGATCAAAACCAACCTCACCTGCATGTGGTACGTGGTAACTTGGTTCCCATTGCGGGTTGTGAGGATTAGACTACGGAGCACCACATAATACCAATATGATTTAATCATAATGGAAATGCGGCCAAAATCATCAAAAACAAAATCTTATTATTCAATATTGTAAATAACATCTCACCGCTGACAAGTAGGTGCACTTGGCACACCACAGCGGACCTCCTCCAAAGCCAACCATCATCCCAGCTGGCACGAGGGTGTACAGCCTCGGGTAAAACTGTGCTGCTATGAACGGCATGTAAGCCAAGAATGACACCGACACCGCCCATTTGCAACCGAGCCATCTGAAATTAAAGATTCCAATGAAAATTCGGAGACCTCACGAAACTTAGTAGCTATTTTTTTAGCCCTTAGGATGGGGTCCACAGAGTCTACAGGGGTCCCTGCTAATAGGATTATTATTTTTTTATGAAAAAGGGTTCAATCGGGGAGGAGGCTCACCTGATGGACAGTTATCACCACCGCCCATGAACACTATTTTATTTTATTTTACTGGCAACCCCTGCAGTATCTCATCCCAAGACTAAAAGACAGGGGAAGGATTAACGGAAGAGAAAGGTTAAGGAAGTGGGGGCTACCGGATATACACTGGCTGGACCTAGAACGCGACCCGCACAAAGTGGGTCACTATGGCAGGTTTTAACACCATATGTATGTTGGTCGCTATCCGGGCGGATACGAATATCGTACCAACAGCACTAGGAAGCTATTTAACGTCGGTTTTTGTCTACGGAGTGGCTCGTTTTTATTATTTTACCGTTAGAAAGCTACATTATCACTGAGTAACATAGGCTATTTTTTATCCCGAAAAAAACAGATGACGCGGGTGGAGCCGCGAGGAAAAGCTAGTATCATTTATAAACAAAACCAATGTTCAGTTTACTTTAAATAATAGTTGTATAAATTCCTAAAACTCGTTTCAAGTTAACATAAACACGACTGACTTATATTTGCTCAGTTCAGTTGAGCAAAAAATAATGTGGGCTCTGACATGCTCTAACAACAACCTTCGTAAAACGAACTATAAAAAATATTCTTACATTCTATCTATGATTATAATAAGATTGATAGCGGTTATGGCCTAGTGAATGGTTCGGCCTGTCAAGAAGTCGTAGGTTCGAAACCAGCCCCTAGGCACTCACTTCTGACTTTTCGAATTTATGTGATTTATTTGTAATTATCGCTCTTCTTAACAGTGAAAGAAAATGCCCTGAGGAAACTTGGATACTGAATTCTGCATAATAATACCGAAGGTATGTGTAGTCTATCACATAAGGACAGTGTAGTGGACTAAGGCCTAACCCCTAATTACTTCTAACTCCTCCGAAAATAAGCTTGGCGTAATGTGGGTGTACGGGTTACACATCTGCCTAGTCCTTCGGGAATTACAGGTATAAGCGCTTATGTAAGTGCGTATGATACTCCCTTTTTGGTTACATAATAAAAAAAACTCACTTGATAATGATGGCTGGTAACAATATGTTCGATAGAATCAGAGAGAAGTAAATCGTAGCCAGAGTGAAGGTGCCAGCTCCGGCGTCACTATTGACTGAACTCTGAAGGTTGGCAGCACCGTGGAACGCCGTGAAATGTATCATGAAAGCGAAACCCAGCACGAATATGTTCCTATTTATACGCCATTTCTCGTGCGTAGATAATACTGGCGAGTGCGGCATTGTGGCTCTGAAAAATAACATAGGAATCTGTTATTATACTACTAATATTATAAACGCGAAAGTTTGTAAATATGGATGGATGTTTGTTACTGTTTCACGTAAAAACTACTAAATGGATTTTAATGAAACTTTACAATAATATAGCTTATACATCAGAAGAAGACAGGCTACTTTTTATCCCGGAAAAAGTAGATCACGCGGGTGAAGCCGCGAGCAAAAGCTAGTAACAAAATAATTACATACGTAGAGATCTCGAGAGGTCGTCTCATTGGTTTAATGGCAACATTTTAAGGCATGCCTTAGTAATCAGCTTAAAAACTGGTGTAGACTTGGATAGCGAGTCGGACAATCGCAATATCAGTTTAATACGTTATTTAAATAAATAAATACACTCAACAGTCACACACACAGTCCTGACCCTACAGTATGATACGAGTCGTGTGTGTATAACGAATTATGATAGAGAGACTTTCGATTTCACAATATCCAGACCCGAAACCAATATTTGTGTATCACATAAACATTGATCTTAATGCGAGGATCGAACCCACGGCCTCTCGTTTCGCTATGGCCAGCTGCTCCACGAAGGTGGTTAAACCTGTACATTATTTTTAGCCTGAATGACGTAACCGGCAAGCCGCTCGCCTGATGGTAAACTCCACGCCGCGCCCCTGCGCACCAACAGAAGCAACAACACACAGAACTTTGCATTACAAAGTACTGCATGACTTGGACTGCGCTCGTCACCCGAAAAATAGGTTGTTAGATCTCATAATTATCAGTAATTTAATTGGCTTCAATATCCTTCAAACCGAAATACAAGTGCTTAGACAATTTTTTCTGCAAAGTGACTATACTGGACCTTAAGTTAAGTACAGTGCAGTCCAAACATAAAGTTACAACATAGACTTAGTCAGTATAGACACAGTTGTCGGTATAGACATACCGGTGATACCAACCCAGACGTTTACTCTCGGACCTGCCATCTAGTATAAGCATATTGAGAAATAAACCCTAAAACTAATGTTCTCCGAAAAAATGAATCAATTTTTCTTAAATCATAATCAATCATCGCTAGATATTAGTCATGCCTCATCATATGACATACTTTGCCTAAAACAAGTAAAAAAAAACAATAGGTACGTAAACGCGCCAACTAAATTCCCTTCTCCCAGTTTACTTTCAAGGATATTTGCCTTGGCAGAAACCAGTATCGCCGATGCTGAAACTTTTGACACGAGGAAGAATAAAGTATATCTAATTTGTAATTGTTAAATTATTTAGTTTTATGGAGATCATCAAATCGATTTAATTTGAAAACATGTTTTTGTGTGTCTGGACGGTTTGATTAAAACGAGCCAGAACACGCGTTTAAATTAAAATTATGTGTTTTTGACAGTCACGTTTAAGTAACAAATTCGCACAAAGACTCCGTATTATAAACCTAAAGCACAACCGCGCTAAGAATCGCGCCATACTATATTATATATCGTCGGGGATAGTGCAAATCCGCGTATCTAGCTAGCATTGGATAATTCCGCGTATCTAACAAATGTAGCCAATTTTTAATTTTGTAAGATCTCGATTGTTACCCTCCTCATTGACATGACTTTCATTAGACCAATAGAAACCAATAATTGCCTAAAAACAATAATGCGTTATTGTACAGCCGGCGATTGTCGATACCGCGAGTGTCATCAGGTGTCATTGGGAGCGTCATTGGGAGCGTATTTTAGAAAGACTGAAGATGAGAAATTTAACATATTATGTCGAAAATCTCTCATGTTCAAAATGTTTTTTTAGAGTAGATGGACTATTATGGATACAATTTGCTCAGGATAGGATATAATGGAAATCTTTGGACAAAGCCTGTATCGAAGAAATTGTTGCAAAGGAATAATATACCAGTTGCCGATTATTTCTCAAATAATATTTTATACCTAGCATATTATAATAAAATACTACAGGCTTTAAAAATATATGTAAACGTACAGCAATATATATTTTATATATTTATTGAGAAAATTAAGAATTTACGGAACAATGTCAACATCGTAGTGTAGCGCGAGCCTAAAGAAATAAAGATTCCAACTCACTAAATCTTCGGGGACGGGTTTCCAAGAGGCTGTCAAAATCCTTGCTCAACCTGTTTAGCCTAAGTTTGTCTAACTAAGTACAATGTACCCATGTTCGACCAATCACACAACTAGCACATAGCACCAGGCACTCGCCGCAGCAACTCACATAACACTTAGACCGAATACTGTACAAAACCGACAACAGATGGACTACAATCAAACAGCACAGTTCAGTATTTCATCGGCTTTCATTGCGCACACACTATGATGTATAGATGTAATTTAGATAAACTGTTTTATTTATTTTATTTTACACACTTCATTGGACGGCGGAGATCACTTACAATCAGGTGACCCACGTGCCCTTTTGCCGGCCTCTGCTATAAAAAACATTCGTTCCTATACAGGTATTGTATCAGCTACTTATGGTTTCTTCATTGCCTCTTCAACCACTTCACGGAGGTCATCAACTTTCACTTTCGATGATAACAATGAATTCAATGAGTCCGAATGCAGCTTTTGGTTCTATAAAATTGTAAATGAATTTCTTTCCTTATTATTGAACTAGTTTTTGCTCGCGACCCTGTCCGCGTGAATGTAATTTTGTATTAGATCCCATGGGAACGGACTATCTGAATACAATATATTGTAAGTTTTATTTGGGCCCTTTAGGGGTTGAAATTTAAAGAAAAAATACCCTATGTTTAACCCTGGGTCATCAACTATATTTGTACCAAAATTCATTCAAATCGGTTCAGCGGTTTAGATTTTTCATACAAACTTTCATCCCCTATTAAAATCCTTCAGGGTTTAATTTTTTTTGAAAAACATAGTAGCCTATGTTTCATTCATTCTGATGTATAAACTATATTATTGTAAAGTTTCATTAAAATCCATTCAGTAATTTTTACGTGAAAGAGTAACAAACAAACATACATCCATCCATCCATCCATACTTACAAACTTTCACGTTATGATATTAGTAGGATGGTCTGATTTATACAGACACGTGCAGACTCGCACCGGCACAGAATTGCCATTTCACATAGAGAATTTTCTAACGGTGCGGGCGTGGCCGGTAGCTAGATGTGAATACGTTAATAATATTAAATGAAATAATTAAATTAAACTAATTTAAACTTCACGGGGTGAGTCCACCCCGTGACCGCGAAGGCTGAAAGTCTTCGAAACGTCGGGATCAAAAATAATAAAAAAAACCGCGATAAAATCCATTTAAATTAGTTTTATTTCAAAGAGCAATATTAGCGTAAACATAAGAAATCATTATGAAATATTTAAATTCTCTGCTGGTTCATCTGCTACGTACGATGTTTGTAGATATAAATAGAGCGTTTCTTGACGGAACAATCGCGGATAACATAAGAAAACTCACGTTTACGGGGTCGCATTATATGATTCCTTTTTCAAAATGCATAACGCGACCTTGCGAAAGAGAGTTTTCTGTTATATTCTCGTGGCTGTCGTGTCATTTAGTAGTTTAGTGCCATGCAGTGCTGTGTAATTTAAAGTACATGTTGCTTCTGTTTATGGACAGGCAAGGCGCTTCTCATCAGGCGAGCGCCCTGCTCGTCTCGAAATTCAAGCAAATAAACAAAAATCGGATTTCATGGCACCGTCGTTGAAAGAAAATCTCTATTGTATTCTTTGTTTTCCGATGTTTTGTAATAGACAAAGACCGTAAAAGTTCCGATTAGCGTAAATGGGTAAATTAAATATTTAACCTCGACTAAGGCGGAAATGAAAAACTATTGTTTTTAGATAGATAGATAGTAACTCTTTATTGTACATACACATAAAAAACAGAAAACAATAATATACAAAATACAGCAAATAAATGAATGTGCCACGAGTGGCGGCCTTATCACTAAATGCGATCTCTTCCAGGCAATCATTGGATGGAGAGAATTATCAAGAAAATATTAGACGGGGTGTAAGTACAAAAGCTCTAAAATTATAATATACTATAGAATTCCTATAGGAATATTATTTAAACATATAATATATACATACAATGCATACAATACTACTTTAATTATTTTCACAAATTACATATATATGTATATGGTTACTTTTACGGTGTAAGGTCATATAATGTGGAATGGATCAGCGAAATAAAATAATCTTCGAGCACATAAAGAAGTAGTAAGAAGACCACATAAAGTTGGCACAGAAGCCAACGACATCTTATGGTATTTTTTTATATTTTAAATTTAAAATATTAATGAAGCGGACGCGTCATCGCGATAAACGTGTTTTATTTCTAGGTATAGTAACATATTCATTCCAACTTTTTTATGTTTTATCTTGATCAGATAATTTCCGTGACGCAAATCTCGTGGACATAACCGAAACCACAACCGCAAACGCAATGCCTACGGAGAATCGAAGCACATATATTAAATTAGGCTATATAATTAAAATACCCCGTCTATATTAATTGTGCTGTTTTATCTATAAAAACCCCTTATCTATATATTCCCCTATTTCGTCTCTGGATTTTGACGCTAGGGCAAATCGTTTCATTTTTTTTCATTAATAAATACACCCAACAGTCACATACACTGCCCCCACAGTTAGATACGACTCTTGTGTCGTTGGTATCAGGAACTACGAGAGACTTTCGGTCTCACAACACCCAGACCCCGAAACCAGGATTTGTGGATCACACAAACGAATGAATTTAATGTATATGCGTATACATTGATGACCCCGAAAAGTGACTTGCCTGAAAGAGCCAGTATAGCGGGTTTTTTACCATGTAGACGGTTGTCCACAAGTCATTTTGTGAAGAAAATAATATCCTCCAAAAACCATCAAAATTTATTTATTTATATGAAAGGACCATCAACGTAACGTACACTATTTAAAACTAATATTAAGGCATTTTACAATTTTAAGGCTAAATGTCGTTACAATTACAGATTTAAATTTAATTACTAAATGTTATAAAATAGTTAATTGTATATACTTTTTGAAATCGGCTTATTGTACACTCTTGACTGCCCTTTCTTTCTCCTTCTTTCTTTCGTCTTCTTTTCTCCATCCCACGGTTGCCTGTAAGACTTTGCCCTGAGCGATAGGGCCGCCAATACTTCTCATCTTAGTTATATTTTGGTGTTCTATTCTGTACTCCTTGTGTACAATTAAGTTTAAATAAATAAATAAACAAAAAATACGTTCACTATACGTAAACAATTTATTCATCATGAGAACGGCAGTATACATTTGCAAAATACCAATTTTTTTAAATTCTCGACTCTACATTTTGTGTCTTAGATACTATGACCACTTAGTGATGTTTTAACTGAGCGCCTCCTTAGGAAGGCACATAAAACGTAGATCCTGGCTGTTATCAACTGCCATCAGTCGTTAAACCAAACCGGAGGCCTTCGAGCGCCTTGAAAACGTTTATACTAACCATTCGATGTAGATATATTTATTTAAACTTTATTGTACATTAGTAATATAGCATGAGAAACATTTATATGTCATAATTACTCAAAATCCGCTTTGCAACCAAACTTAGCGATAGACTATTCCACTTCCCAATATTATCCTTGCAATAAGTGCCAATTAGACCTTTTACTTTTCGCCTCAAAGGTCAATTAATCTCACATGTTTGTCCCGATAACTATCATACTTATTCCGAACCTAATACTAAATAGGTAATATGTGCAGATACGACTTATTTCATTACAATCCCACTCAATATTGCACAACATAAGGCAGTGTTTCCCAACGTAGGGCCCACGCCCCACAGAGGGGCAATTTAAAAATGGACTCGACACGACTTTAACCCTTTCGCTTTGGGTTATTTAAATACAATGCTAGATATCGGTGAAAAATTTAACAAAAAAATGTTAAGGTGGGGCATGGCCTCAAAAAAGGTTGGGAAACACTGACATAAGGCCTATAATGTATGTGCTTATAAAACAGTCGGCCCCACCTAACAACAGTTTTTATTCTATTCATAAATAATTCAGTCAGCGCAAAACTCAATTGATTACGTACAGTATCAAGCAATTTTTATGTAACAACCGGAACTTCAAGACAACAATTGACCTCAAAAAGGATATCAGTCAAGGTCGTATTAGATATTTATAGAGTCTGTGCACACAGTTAGTGTTTTATTGTCAATATAAACTTACATGCCGTATAAAAGTGAAACACGACAGTCATTTTTTATGGTACTTCTGATTATTGCTTAGCAGAGAACGCGATTCGTCCGATTAGACACGGTCAAAACTTTTTGTCCCACCGCAAAGAGTTTTTAGTAGTCAGATTTTAATATAAACAATTCTATAAATAGTGCTGTTTGACAACTGCTTGATTACAAATTGATCGTTTCGCTCTACGAAAAATACTTTCAGCAAAATTAAAGTCCACCGATATGTGGGGGAAAAAGAGGAATTTATAAACTTGAATCTTTTGTCTGTCTGTAAATGGGTGTATGTATCTGTCTGGGACCTAGTAACGCGTGCATACAGTAGGTTTCTTTTATTTATAAGTTGGTTTAATTGGGATGGTTCTCAGCAATGCTTGAAGAAAATTTGTTCGGCCCCTCATACGTTACAAATGTTTCTCCAATTTACTTAGAAGTTTTTTAACTGTTATGTAATTTTACTGTAAATATTCCCACCCAGTTATTCCCGATAAGACATTCTGCTATATTTCCAGGCAATTGTGTGGACTATAGCGCTGTCGCAATAAATCACATTTTAAACGTATTATAGTAAGAAAACAAGTCAACTAGTGATTGCAAACATAAATAACGCGCTGCAATGTCGCAAATTAACCTAACAACATTCTAATATACGCAAATTTGTATGCTTCCGAAATGAAACGAAGCATTATTATTCATCGCTCACATAACAAAGTTTTCTATCGTAAGTAAACTACTATATCCTTTTAAGTCATCAAACAAAAGCTAGACAAATAGCCGTAATAAACTATGCATTTTTATTTGATCTGTTGTAAAAAATATATTAACAGTTTAGCAAATTAAATAAAATTTCATCATTGGGCAAATATCAGCCTACTTGCTGAGAAAACTAGAAGTCCTGCGTTCAAATCTCAGGTCGGGCAATCACAACTACAGCATTAGGTGGAACTCTGCCTACGCCTTCGGGTTAAAGATGAACTTACGCATGTATGTAATTTAGAGAAATATTTATGCACAGGAATCAGGAAGCAATTATTTCTGAATATTCTAAAAGACAATATAGAATGAAAGTATTTTTATTATTTAGAATTCTTTATTTAAATTTGTAACACTAGGAAGTAGGTACATTATTATATCATATTAAATGCGGAAACCAAAATTGTCATATTGTTACATACAGGAAAGTTATCGATTGATATATTAACATGAGACGAAATAAACAAGGCTTATGAATATTTATAGTATTAATTAAATGTGTTCTAGTATAGCATACACTGCATGTATTTGTATAAATTATTATGTTTGTGGGAAAATCTATTTTAATAACATACTTGATAATAACAAATATAAATACACCCAACAGTCACACACATAGTCCTGACCCCACATTAAGATGCTACTATGTCGTGGATATCACTACGAGAAACTTTCGGTTTGAGAACACCCAGGCTTGTATTGTGTAAATAATATTTGTAGATCACAAAAATTCTGTGCGGGAATGGAACCCACCCTCTCATTTCACAACAGGCTTTGCATTACCCACTGCGCCACGGAGATTGTCATTGTCAATGTTATGCATAATATGCGGTAAATATTATGAAATTCATCTATTGGTCATGTTAGAATTAAATACTCTTAGTACAAGCATAGTATAGTATCGCCTAATTTTTTTTAATTGCTTCGGCTCGATCAAGACGCTATCTCCCTCCATATTAATAAAAAATACTTCGAAAACATTTTTTTATGCATTCGCAGCCTTGAATGTTACAACCAGATACATTATACATAGTGACAATAACAAAAGAAAAATTCCCAAGAACAAAAATTAGATAGACTGTGGAATGATAATTTTTTAGACAACAAGAGTTTTTGTCACTTGTAATCACTGAGGCGGAACACACTTTTTATGTTACCTACATATTGTTTTTGCTTTTTTTATTGTCAGATTGCAATCATTGTTAAACTGTGATAAGTTCTCTACACACTGAAGCCGCCTTAAGGCCATACCCCCAGCAAAACGCCGCGCGATCGAGATTTTTAGAGGCTCAGGTCATTACTTAAAATAAATATTGATTAAAAAAATAAACAATACATTTCTACAATCTGTCAGCTTTACTTTGTTCGATTCAAATTCATGTTAATGTTGATATATTTTTTAAAATTGTCGTTATAAATGAACCATAAAAATGAGAAAAATGCAAAGATTCCGTGCGTCTCCTTTTAAAGAACAGATTGTTTTTATATGAGACTAGATGACCCGGTGAACTTCGTATCACCTACATAATATATTTGTGTAAAATGTGGTCAAAACTTAATACAAATGTTTTATTTACATTAAATGCAATTAAGTGAGGTACTGCGCCATTGCACGTGAGGTAGCCCGTCGCACATTTAATTGACTTCGACGACCTAAGTCAGGTCGTCTCCCACCTCCCTCCGGTTGGACAGTCCTGTCCCCGTCCCGTCCCCGTCCTGTCCCCGTCCTGTCCGCGTCCCGTCCCCGTCCTGTCCCCGTCCCGTCCCGTCCCCGTCCCGTCCCCGTCCTGTCCCCGTCTTGTCCTGTCCCTGTCCTGTCCTGTCTCACTGTCCTGTCTCACTGTCCTGTCTCACTGTCCTGTCTCACTGTCCTGTCTCTCTGTCATGTCTCTCTGTCTTGTCTCACTGTCCTGTCTCACTGTCCTGACTCACTGTCCTGTCTCACTGTCCTGTCTCACTATCCTGTCTCACTGGCCTGTCTCACTGTCCTGTCTCACTGTCCTGTCTCACTGTCCTGTCTCACTGTCCTGTCTCACTGTCCTGTCTCACTGTCCTGTCTCTCTGTCATGTATCTCTGTCCTGTCTCACTGTCCTGTCTCACTGTCCTGTCTCACTGTCCTGTCTCACTGTCCTATCTCACTATCCTGTCTCACTGGCCTGTCTCACTGTCCTGTCTCACTGTCCTGTCTCAATGTCCTGTCTCACTGTCCTGTCTCACTGTCCTGTCTCACTGTCCTGTCTCACTGTCCGGTCTCACTGTCCTGTCTCACTGTCCTCTCACTGTCCTGTCTCACTGTCCTGTCTCACTGTCCTGTCTCACTGTCCGGTCTCACTGTCCTGTCTCACTGTCCTGTCTCTCTGTCATGTCTCTCTGTCATGTCTCTCTGTCCTGTTTCACTGTCCTGTCTCACTGTCCTGTCTCACTGTCCTGTCTCACTGTCCTGTCTCATTGTCCTGTCTCACTGTCCTGTCTCACTGTCCTGTCTCACTGTCCTGTCTCACTGTCCTGTCTCACTGTCCTGTCTCACTGTCCTTTCTCACTGTCCTGTCTCACTGTCCTGTCTCACTTTCCTGTCTCACTGTCCTGTCTCACTGTCCTGTCCCTGTCCTGTCCCTGTCCAGTCTAGACGCTATACGACCCGTCATCACGGCAAGCTTCGCAACGACAACCATCCTGTTTATACCTGCGCTTATAGTACCCAGGAATAGTTTGTACTGGAAAATGAACATTCCAAAATCAACAACTACTAATAAATTAAAAATTAATTAAAAAAACATTGTCCAGCGGACAAAATTGTGAATCTAAACCATTCTCAGATCCCCTTGAACACACACAAAAAATTTCATCAAAATCGGTCCAGTCGTTTAAGAGAAGTTCAGTGACATACACACTCACAGAAGAATTATATATATAAAGATTAACATCACTGGCAATTTAATAACGAATATTTTGCCCGTTTTAAATTTTCGAAAAGACCAAAACCTGATTTTTTAAATCAATTATTCGCTAAATACGTGCATATTCTGCACGAAAACTCACACGCCAAGTACACGAGTCAGTATGGCGCGAGTCAGTCAAGGTCATTTGCTCACGGAAGGGCCTTAATCGGCGGTTTCACATTTTTGTATTATATATTTTTCATATACGGAAATCTTTGTTGGGGGCATGAGATGAGCAGCTATATATATATAGCTATATATATATAGCTACCACTATATCGCTTTAGTTCATGATAGACGAGTGGTGTGAGTTTGGTGTTGTGTCTATTTATGGGCAGGAGTGACACCATCAGGCGAGCGATTTGCTCATAACGTCATTAGGCAAATAAAAAACCAACGAACAGCATTTAATTTATATTTCTATAAATGGTCGCCGCCGAGATGTGTCGGTGGGTCGGTGGTTCAGTGTGTAAAGCGCATTAGACTTTATCACAATTACAAACATGGATAGACTGCCTGTTTCCTTGTCTAATCTACTACTATACAATTTACATTAATATTTCGGAGTAAGTTGTACGTTTTTTTTTGGTATTAAGTACCTAGTTATCGTAATTATAAAATGTAATTTATATTCAAATTAATTTAAAATATAATGAACAATGGATAAATAAACGGAATATTTTAAACAATGACTACAAAAATTAAAGAACACAAATAAAAAATGCACAGAGGATCGTAGGTCACCTCAAGCTTTTGCAAAAAAACAGGTTTATTGAAAAAAAAACAACTATTTTATCGTAGTTTTTTTTCTTCAACACGTAACATTATGCAATCTATATGTCCTAATTTGTATCAACATCGATTTGCAGAACATTATTTTAAACGGACGTAAGTGAATTCAGATACCGTACTTGTGAACAATTTATCACCTTGCTTTGGGTCGGCATCAAGCGGACGCAATTGCGACCTTCATTCAACAGTGGAATACCAGAGCATAGAGTATATACATAGTAAAATGTTTTATATATACCTCTGTATATATTATTAGCTTTTTAGTTAGGTAGGTATGTTAAATCGTTTTTTCGTGAAAATGCTTTTGTTTTACTAATTTTAGATTGAGAATCAGTGGAAAGAAGTGAAAGGAAAGATTTTTTCAGTTTTTCATAGCCGACTTCTGCCAATAGATGGGAATTTTACTTTTTTAAATGGAACTCACTGTGAGCTCACCCTTTGGCATTATTAAAGAATCATTAAAATTTGACCACTCTGTAAAAAAAAGATATGCCTTAGTTAAAGTCATGCCTCATTATACATACAAAAATACTAATATAAGCGTCGAACTAAGTACCTACGTCCTCTGTCTTTTAAACAACCGTCAATAAAAAATCAAAGTCCAGACTAACTCATAGCAGAGCTCAAATCGTTAAAGATAGCAATTTGGTATTTTGAGAGGGTGTTGATTTTATACTGTGGTGGAAGAAAGGATTTATCCTAATTCAACCCCTAAGGCGAGATCGGGGATTGTAAAGTTTATGTGGCAAATAACAGTTTTTATTCAAATTTATTTGGCGAAATAGGTGAGTAGCCGGCTATGAAGCGAGAGGCCGCGGGTTTAAATCTTGTTGCTTGCGGGTTTAAAATTTTGCTGGTGGGAGGTTACTTGTATCCGACGGGATAGCGACCACCGTACACTGGTGCTAAAACCTGCCATAGTGGCCCACCTTGTGTGGGTCGCGTTCCAGGGTCAGCCAGTGTATATCCGGTTCACCCCAGGGGGCTTGCCCCCTGATCCTAACCCTTTTCCCATCCCTTTTTCCATCCCCTCCCCCTTGCCCCTTTAGCAGGCCGGCATGATCTTGCCGACCTACGATGGACACATTGTTTATCGTTGGTCGACACTTTCTTGGATTGCGCTATACTTACCATCAGGTGTAGCGTAGTCACTTTGCCGAGCCAGGATAAAAAAAAAAAAAAAATACCGAACCGAGACAAACGTTAGTGAGACCCACAAATATTTGTTTCGAGTCTAGGTTCTCCCCAGAGACCTCAGGCAGGCGGCCAGTCGTAAAACAACGAGCCAAATCTTTATGTATGAATTAAAACGCATATTGCACCGACTCCACTGCGAGTGGGATAAAGGCATATTGAAGAAGAAGATTCAAATCTACTTGAAACATGGTACCTAGTACATAATGCTCTTTAACTTGACATTTAAAAATATTTTATGGCTTTTTACATAATTAAATCTTCAAGAAAAGGTAGAAAAGTTTGTATGTAACGTGGGCGGAGCCACGAGCGGAAACCTAGTATTGTAATTTGTATGTTATAGTACAGTATGTATACTGCTTAAAATTCTACTAGCGGTTAATACAGGACATGAATGTATCCGTAAGGTATTTTCATTGACAAGATTACGTAACTTACTGTTGGCATATTATTGCGCCAATTTGTAGCAGAGACCGACAAGCGAGGAAATGGGTCACCTAATATATATAAATACATAATGATAAGTTCAAAGTACGTCCCTCGTATGCGAGAGGCCGTCTGGGTTGGTACCACCGCTTCTTATATCTCAGTGTAACCAGCGCAGTTCAGTGCCATGCAGTGCATTATAGTTCAAAGCTCTGTGTGGTTTTGCTTCTGTTTATGGGCAGGCGTGGCGCTTACCATCAGGCTTGCTTGGCGGCAGAAATAGACAAGGCGGTGGTACCAACCCAGACGGCCTCTCGCATACGAGGGACCTACCAGTGAAACCTTGAAACAGTGTATGTATTAACTTCAGGCCGGCACAATTCCATCGACCGTCGAGGGACCCAATGTCTCTTCACCGTCGACATTATGTTTGGACTGCACTGTACTTAAATCAGGTTCAGTAATACTTTTGCCAGGAGAAAAATAATGGAGAATGCAATTCTGAACGATTCAATTGCTTTACCGGATATTTGCCAGTCACGTTTTTATAAACCCGCTACCACGAGTAGGTATACTGCAAGGCAAACCTCGTAATATGTCGTGCAGAATAAAATTATTGAGGATTTTATACACGATTATAGACGATTATATTTATACTGTAATTTCTGTGAATTAAATTTACAAACAATTCAAATAACTATGTATAATTTTTAACTATCATTTTTTAAATTCATTCATACAGCTTGTGACTCATTGGGCTTGTCTTTTGGTCTGCTTTCAATTTATTAAGGAAAATACAAAGTCCTATATTTAGTTTTAAGGTTGACGGACAATGGGGTTATCGAGTCTTTGTGTTTTTGAAACTACCACCACCGGATCCCAACGCGACCCAGTCTGACAAGAAACGACGAAACAAACTGTATTTTACTATACATTTCACATCTTACAAATACTGCCGATACACTACGTAGAAAATAAGTTATGTAAGTAGTACGTTCGCCGTATTGGTCAGCAAAAAACCTACAAACTAGTATGCAAAACACCTAATTAAGGTACGGGTAAAAAATGAAAATCGGAATGAAAACCGGAAAAAATATTGTCAGTCTGTCTGTTTCGGTTAGCTTTATTGGTGCTGCCACACCGCTGTTATAAAATGTTTACAAAACATTATTAAACATTTGTTAACAAAAATTTGATACATTTTATCACAATGTTAGATAATGTTAGTAAATGTTTAATGTTATAAAATGTTTGTAAACATTTTATAACACCGGTGTGGCAGCACCATATCTTTAAAACGGCTATAAGTACGAGTAGATAGATAGATAAATTATTATTTTTTGCACACCAAATAAAGTTATATAAAAACAAGCATCATTAACTAAGTGTAATATATAGTGCGTGTTTTTTTTCCGGACAACCTTAGTAAGTGGTACGGAACCGTCGGTGTGAACGTGACACTTACCTATGACTTGACCTTTTTTTTCAAACTTGGTACTAAAATTAACAATGCCCGACCCTGTTCTACCTATTATCGGTTATTAGCATCTACTGTTATTATTTGTTGTATGACATTGAATTATTTACATTCGCCTACGTCTGAATACCGGTTTGTGAGCTTTAATTGTTTTAAAAACAACTCAGTACTTGGTAGTGGCTAACTAACTACAAGAGCGAACCCGCACGGTACGCGATTTCGTAATTTCTGATAGATATTCACTGTTTCGACTTCGATATAACTTATTTAAATGTAATAATATATCGGCTAAGGTACACTAAGGGCCTGTGTCATAATATTTGAGTAAATTTTAACTAGCTTCTAAGTATAAGGCAGCTAATTTTAAATTGCATTAAAATACATATTTCTTGCAGTTTATCATATGTAAGTGTCACTTTTGTAGTGGAACGTGCATTTAATTTGATAATTAGCATTTACTCAGCGATGGCGACACAAGCGCATAGAGTCTGGATTCTGATAAATGCTAAAACATGTAAACACAACAAATTACGATGCAAATCACAGACGAAATGTATTTTATGATAAAGAGTTCCATTTTTGGTAGTAGAATTATTTCTTTTTTTATTTATGTAGCCAGTTCGAGAAACTTTCAGTGTGGTCCACAAAAAGAAACTAAAAACTGACTTCAAAACATAACTCTTATAAACTGAAAAGTCATAAATATTTTTTTACATGGAATTATAAAGTAATATAGACGTATTTTTGAAATCGAAGAAATTTGAGTTGACCCGCATCCGCATTGGCATAATAAAATAGAACAACTTTTTGAAAACGTATGGTAAACATTGTCCATTTTAACATATTGTACTTGGTAAAATATAAATTGAATCAAAATACATATACGTTACTTCTATGAGGTCAATGCCTCAAAAATATGTTCAACTTTGATTTATAATAGTTGCTTATCGTTTTTGTACTTTATAACTTGTAAATAAACGACTCTTAAATAAATTATAGTGTTACTACGGCACACCTAAATAATAAGTATATTTAGAAAAACGTTGATATCAGTTTGAATCACCTAATAATTATTATCCTAACCTTTGACATTATAACCGGTTAAGTTTGCGAATTGCGAAACTATTTCTTGCAGACTAATAATTTCTCGGTGTAATAATTTTTAACACTAAAACTTATTTTTAACCGACGAAAAAAACGGAAACGTTCTCAATTCGACGCGTTTATTATTAATTATATGCTTAATAACCACGCATATGTAACTCGGCCAAATATGAATCGATAAGGTTGATTCTTTTATTGATTTGGACAAGTATAGCTCAAAGTTGATCCCATTTTAATTACAACAGGAAATCCCGCCCCTAAGGGGATGAAATCGGGGATGAAAGACTCAAAAAATCGTCATTTATGCACCTATTTTGTTGTTTCTCCCAGTTATATAATAATGTACTCTGTGTTTCTCCCACCATAAATAGTTTTTTTTTCTGTCATCTAATAGACATTATGCCGGTGTCACTAGAAATAGTAAAATTAAAACTTTTTAATAAAAATATTACCAACTTAAAAATTCTAAAAAGCAAAAAAACGAAAATAATTATGGATGCGTTACTGATCTTAAAGTAAAGTAATTTAAAAATAAGACATATCAGCGATAGCGATATGACCGCCATTTGTGCATGTTTTTTTATATTCAAGTTACTTTTATTTTCTTCATGATATTAAATTTACAATATATTTTTTAAATAATAAATAGGCCAAACAGAAGGAAGGCGAGTTACGAGTGGTAGAGCCAGGCTGTAGACAGTTGTGTCTACAGCATACCGACGTAAAGTAGCGGCTTGCTGCTGCGTTTCGTACGGTTAGTGAGATATCCGGAGGCCCAAATCCCCACCCCCTTCCCAATCCCTAATTATCCCTATCCTTTAAGGTCGGCAACGCGCCCATGATTCCTTTTGGTATTGTGGGCGTACATGAGCGGTGGAGATCACTTACCATCAGATGACCCATTTGCTCGTTTGCCGGTCTATGATATATAAAAAAAAGGGGCTGGTTCTCTCGAAATCTCTCTTGACACTTCGCGTTTGTTTTCTTTATGCCAATGTATTGGTACCTGTGTCGAACCACCTTATTTATATAGTAGACTGAACTATAATGTGGCTCTACCACTTATGACCTTAGCGTAATTGTCCTTTAAAACGCGTTACACGGACAAAACTGTCAGGCACGTATAATATTTGAATATCATTACATAATTAACCAAAGTTGATATATTAAAACTTGTTCATTATTTTTTTGTCGAGATTAAAATCGAGTTTCAAATGAATACAATAGCAACTGGCCAGTAACTTAATTTACCAATTTATTTATTTATAGACCATTATGTTTCATTTTATTTAATTTAATTGATAATTAATGCGTATTATGGCTTTAATGTTTTGATTTCATAATGTTTCTTAAGTCAATTGTAATAAGTAAATATAGTCTAAGAGTGGAATGGACTAACGAGAGAGAGGTCGCGTCAAATCCAGTCCCATCATCTCTGTTTTATTAATGGTTATTGTGGATTTATTAAAATTTGTTCATTATTTTTTTATTGAGATTAAAACCAAGTTTCATGTGAATACAATAGCGACTGGTCAGTAACTTAATTTACCAATTTATTTATTTATTTATAGACCATTATGTTTCATTTTATTTAATTTAATTGATAATTAATGCGTATTATGCCTTTAATGTTTTGATTTAATATTTATGATTTCATAATGTTTCTTAAGTCAATTATAATAAGTAAATATATTCAAGGAGTGGGACGGACTAACGAGAGAGAGGTCGCGAGTTCGAATCCAGTCCCGCCATTTGATTTTTCAAAGCAACCTACAGAAAGGCAAGTGACCATTACCACGCCTAAGACGACTAAGATCCTAATACCTCTCATTAGCAGAACAGGCACAGTGTCCAGCAGTGGGACAGTAAAATACAGCACGGATATTATAATAATATTTGTTCACGATACGTTTGTCACGTTATAAGTGGAAATTCCAATCCTACGGTAATACCTAAAGTGTACCTTGTTACCTAAAGTGAAACATGTTTTGACACAGGAATACTTCCTAGGACATGGCACACACTGATACACGTCTATATATTATATATACCTACTAGATGACCCGGTGAACTTCGTATCACCTACATAATATATTTGTGTAAAATGTGGTCAAAACTTAATACAAATGTTTTATTTACATTAAATGCAATTAAGTGAGGTACTGCGCCATTGCACGTGAGGTAGCCCGTCGCACATTTAATTGACTTCGACGACCTAAGTCAGGTCGTCTCCCACCTCCCTCCGGTTGGACAGTCCTGTCCCCGTCCCGTCCCCGTCCTGTCCCCGTCCTGTCCGCGTCCTGTCCGCGTCCCGTCCCCGTCCTTTCCCCGTCCCGTCCCGTCCCCGTCCCGTCCCCGTCCTGTCCCCGTCTTGTCCTGTCCCTGTCCTGTCCTGTCTCACTGTCCTGTCTCACTGTCCTGTCTCACTGTCCTGTCTCTCTGTCATGTCTCTCTGTCCTGTCTCTCTGTCCTGTCTCACTGTCCTGTCTCACTGTCCTGTCTCACTGTCCTGTCTCACTATCCTGTCTCACTGGCCTGTCTCACTGTCCTGTCTCACTGTCCTGTCTCAATGTCCTGTCTCACTGTCCTGTCTCACTGTCCTGTCTCACTGTCCTGTCTCACTGTCCGGTCTCACTGTCCTGTCTCACTGTCCTCTCACTGTCCTGTCTCACTGTCCTGTCTCACTGTCCTGTCTCACTGTCCTGTCTCACTGTCCTGTCTCACTGTCCTGTCTCACTGTCCTGTCTCACTGTCCTGTCTCACTGTCCTGTCTCACTTTCCTGTCTCACTGTCCTGTCTCACTGTCCTGTCTCACTGTCCTGTCTCACTGTCCTGTCTCTCTGTCATGTCTCTCTGTCCTGTTTCACTGTCCTGTCTCACTGTCCTGTCTCACTGTCCTGTCTCACTGTCCTGTCTCACTGTCCTGTCTCACTGTCCTGTCTCACTGTCCTGTCTCACTTTCCTGTCTCACTGTCCTGTCTCACTGTCCTGTCTCTCTGTCATGTCTCTCTGTCCTGTTTCACTGTCCTGTCTCACTGTCCTGTCTCACTGTCCTGTCTCACTTTCCTGTCTCACTGTCCTGTCTCACTGTCCTGTCCCTGTCCTGTCCCTGTCCAGTCTAGACGCTATACGACCCGTCATCACGGCAAGCTTCGCAACGACAACTCAACAACTACTAATAAATTAAAAATTAATAAAAAAAACATTGTCCAGCGGACAAAATTGTGAATCTAAACCATTCTCAGATCCCCTTGAACACACACAAAAAATTTCATCAAAATCGGTCCAGTCGTTTAAGAGAAGTTCAGGAACATACACACTCACAGAAGAATTATATATATAAAGATGCATATTGCATATAATATGTGTGTATATATATGTATACGTGCCTGAACCAAAATATTTAACTATTGCATTCATAGTTAATGTGTATAATAAATAATAAAATATTTACATGCTACATAGTTTCGACCGATTATTAACACTCCTGGCAACTATTTTTTGAGAATTATGGAATATCTGAAGTAATCATGGTGTAATATGGTTTCTCCACGAACAAAGTCGGAGACTCCGAAAGTATTAAATATATCGTCCAACTCAGATAAAGCTCAGATAATTCAGATAAATATATAACTCAGATATTCTCAAATAGACTCAGATTATCATATAACTCAGATAATTGCACAAAGATATACTTTCCGATTCGTTCTTTAATAAACCAACTAATATTAATCAAATATTATTATTATTTAACACTTAAAATTTACAACGCATACTTGTTTTGGATCTATAAAAATAAAGTATTATCAAAAAAAAATAACAACAACAATCATTAAAAATATTCATAGTATTCCTTAATAGGCACTACTTAAAATTTAATGTTCTTATAAAAAATAAAGTACTTACCTAACTTAAAAGATCCGACTTAAAAAAATAATTCCGTGTTTTAAAAAAACATAAAAAATGTATTTGTGTCACTGGCACATTATTAAAAAAAAATAGTCAAAGGATTTAATTCGTGAGCCGATATTGTGAGCGAGCGGTGAACCGAACTGGTAAGATAATAGGTTCCTAACAAACTAACAATAAGTTGTGGAGCCAGCGAATGTTGTTCCACGCATATCGACTGCTATTCTCATTTGCATATCTGGAAATATATAGGTATTGCTAATTATTTATACTTTTCTTAACATTGGCAACATTGGGTTCTAAATTGACCAGAACAAGATTTAATAGATAAGATAGATATAAGATAAGATGTAATGAAAATTTAACTTTATAATGTAGAGAGTAATTAATAAAACGTAAATTTATAATATTTTATTAATTAAAGGTGGTAGGCGTAGGGCCCTCGAATGCGAGAGGTCGTCTGGGTTGGTACCACTGCTTTGTCTATTTGTACCGCCAAGCAACAGTGTGTAAGTACTGTTGTGTTTCAGTTTGAACGACATTGAAGCCAGTGAAATTACTGGGCATTATGAGACTTAACATCTTATGTCTCGGGGTAACGAGCGCAGTTCAATGCCTTACTGTGCTTTCTAATTCAAAGTTCTGTGTGGTGTTGCTTCTGTTTATGAGCCAGCGTGGCGCTTACCATAAGGCGAGCGCCTTGCTCGTCTCGTCATTCAATACTTTGAATACATTTTGGTTAGTTATGTCATGTTTTTAAATGAATCTACCAGAAAATGTTCATTATAATGGGCCTTATTTGTATAGATCTTTATTGTTAAATTTATGCTTTGGTCTGTGGCCGAATCCATATTGGTTGCCTTTTAATTTGACATGTTAAAACATTCAACGCAAACTTTCCTATATTTATAATACTTTAATTTAACCCCCAAATAACACACTGCTTAGGAAATGTCAATTTGACAACCACTGTTTGATGTATATTGACAGTAATTATTTTTTTTCTGTCTTAGAATAATTTAAGTATTTCCCGGAGACTTCAATTAAGATAATTTCTGTACTCAGTAACTGAGCATTAAGAATTTCCTGTACGATTTCCATGGCGCAATGGGCGAGTAGCTAAGCGAGAGGGCATGGGTTCGATTCCCGGACAGATTATTTTTTGTGATCCACAAATATATTATAATTTAGATGACGTGACGCATAATTTCAAGGATATATTCGATAGTAAATTACAATATCCACGTGGTTGGTATTTAATAAACACTCAATAAGATTATCGTGGAATATTTATAGGACATGATAACTACAGGCTGTTGCAGAAAGATGGTATAAGTAATAAATCCTCATACAGAGTGATCAATGATGTGAGACGAGCAAGACGCTCGCCTGATGGTAAGCGCCACGCCTGCCCATATACAGAAGCAACACCACACAGAACTTTGAATTACACAACACTACATGGCACTAAACTGCGCTCGTCACTCCGAGATATAAAATGTTAAGTCTCATAACGCCCAGTAATTTCACTGGATTCAATGTCCTTCAAACCGAAACACAACAGTGCATTACAACATTAGCATTACACACTGTTGCTTGGCGGCAGAAATAGACAAAGCACTGATACCAACCCAGACGGCCTACCACCTTGTAAAAGTATGCATAGAATCCTAGTGTTTATAAAAATAGATACCGCCTCTCTGCAACACCCTGTAGATGTAAAATCTACCTTTTATGCAGACTCATAACCCTGAACTTATTGTTAGCGCTGGGGTTTCATAGTAAAACATAAAACAAATATCATTGTATTTTATTTGACAGCCTCCGTGGTGCAGTGGGCGAGTAGCCGACTGTGAAGCGAGAGGCCGTGGGTTCGATTCCCGCACCGAGCAAATATTTGTCTGATCCACAAATATTTGTTTTGGGGTCTGGGTGTTGTGAGACTGAAAGTCTCTCGTAGTTCCTGATACCCACGACACAAGACTCGTATCTTACTGTGGGGTCAGGGCTGTGGGTGTAACTGTTGGGTGTTATTTATTTATTTACTATGTTAAGCCTTAATTTGCCCTACTCCCTGCCCGTGTCCCGCTTGCCATATCCCCCACGCTAGTCCGTGAATGCCTACATTTAAGGATCCCCTCCCTCTTCCCATGCTTTTTGGTCTTCCTTTCCCTGCCAGCCTATAGCGCGGTGGTTATTCCAAATTTCCCATAATCTTATTAATGGCGAATGCTCTGTACTTGACCTGTCATAAGCGCTTTCTTAGCCTACATGAATAAAGATTATGATTTGATTTCAGACTGGACTTTGTATATGTTTATATAAATAGATATCGCCTCTCTGCAACACTTTGTATATGAAATCTACCTTTTATACACAGTCATAACCCTGAACTTATTGTCTGCGCTAGGGTTTTGTTTTTTTTTATAGTACTGACCGGCGAACGAGCCAGTGGGTCACCTGATGGTAAGTGATCTCCACTGCCCATGTACGCCCACAATACCAGACGAATCATGGGCGCATTGCCGACCTTAAAGGAAAGGGATAATTGGGTATTAGGAAGGGGAGGGGTATTTAGGCCTCCGGATATCTCACTCACCGCACGAAACGCAGCAGCTAGCCGCTACTTTACGTCGGTTTTCTGTGAGACAGTGGCAACGACTCGGTCGAGCCGACCCATTCATGCTATAGACAAAACTGTCTACAGCGTGGCTCTACCACTCACAAAACATAAAACAAATGTCATTGTATTTTATTTACTGTGTTAAGCGAGACACAAACATCTTATGTTCAAAGCCAACCTCACCTGCATGTGGTACACGCTGCTGATTAACAAACGAGGCAATGGCGAAACTTAGCTCCCTTGCAGGTTGCGGATGGTCAGACGACGACCTACGTAATACCTTACACCGTCAAATCATAATGGGAAGATGGTCCCTGGGTAATACCCGGCTTAACAGTTGGGATAACGCCAGGCAGATAGAAAGATTTTTTTTTTTGTTTTATTTGATTGAATGACGAGACGAGCAAGACGCTCGCCTGATGGTAAGCGCCAATCCTGACAATATACAAAAGCAACACCACACAGAACTTTGAATTACAAAGCACTGCATGGCACTGAACTGCGCTCGCCACCCCGAGATATAAGTCTTATAATGCCCAGTAATTATGTTATCGACGTAACGTGGCAGCTTGCTGTTGCGTTCGTACGGTGAGTGAGATATCCGGAGGCCCACATTCCTACCTCTCCCAATCCCTTAATAACGCCTTTACTTTAAGCAACGTATCCATTATTCCTCAGGTAATGTGGATATTCATAGCGATAGAGATCACTAATCATCAGGTGACCCATTCGCACGTTTGGTCACATCCGATGGTAAATACCTGCCAATAAACAGTAACATTACCAGACACAACTTTGAATTAAAAATCACTACATAGCACGGGATGATCTTGTCATCCCATGAAACTAGAAGTTATGTCTGATATTTCCCATGAATCTCCCGGCTTCAAAGCCTTTTAAACCTGAACACAGTTAAATATTGCTGCTTGGTAACACCTATAGACAAGGCGGTACCTGCCAAACCATCTCTGACATATGAGGCACCTATCAACTATAGTAACCTGCTTTCGGATCTTAAAAAATTAAAATAATGTGTTTCGTATACAAATCTTGATATCCTGAACTGGTTACATCGGAATGGATTTATTATTACAATTTACATCAGGGGTCGATATTCGACTTTAAATTTAAACAAATGGAAACAGCATTATGTATATTTTATATTTGATAGGCAATAAATATCCTACTTATATTATAAACGCGAAAGTTTGTGAGTATGGATGGATGTATGTTTGTTACTCTTTCACGTAAAAACTACTGAATGGATTTTAATGAAACTTTACAATTAAATAGCTAATAGTAATATAGCTTATACATCAGAATAGGACATAGGCTACTATGTTTTTTAAAAATCAACCACTGAAGGGTATAAAAGGGGGATGAAAGTTTGTATGAAAAATCTAAACCGCTGAACCGATTTCAATGAATTTTGACACAAATATAGTTGATGACCCAAGGTTAAACATAGGGGATAGGGTTTTTCTTTAAATTTCAACCCCTAAAGGGCCCAAATAGGGGATGAAAGAATCGCTTCTGGTCTATCATAATTAACCGGCTGAATGAACTGGGATGAAATTTGGCACATAAGTATATGATCTAGCATAAAACTTACAATATATTATTCAGATAGTCCGTTCCCGTGGGATCTAATACAAAATTACATTCACGCGGACAGAGTCGCGAGCAAAAGCTAGTAAATAATAATATAATATTTCCATATTACGTTTCGATTGATGTCAGATCTATCCTCCTATTTTATAATTAACACAACACTAAACAGGCAACACAACTTTTTATGTTTGCTAATATATTAAGATTTATATTTTGATATATCAAAATCTTAATTTTGTCGACATTTATAAATCATAATAAAAGCGATATTTTGTAGCATAGCCGCCTCACCGGTTCGATTGGGAATTATTTGAATTCTCATAATTTTTATTATATCCATAAACTGAGTAGTTTTTTGTTATGTTATTTTCTATTTTTTTTTTGGAAAATCCCATTAATATCGCTATTGTTAAATCGCGTCGAATTGAGAACCTCCTCTATTTTTTGTCGTCGGTTGAAAACCGGAAATATCTACGCTATTATAACCTATAAAATTGGAATAATATGATTTATTCACTGCTGAGATAAGTGAACCTCAAATACACGTACAGCTACTATTCTTACATTTATTGATCTTAAGGTAACTTTCAAATCAGTAGCGTTTCAAGTACATGCAATTAATGTTTCACTATTTCATATAGTACAAGATCCCGGGGAACATTGACCTTCACCCATCTGTTTACCGGATCAAAATAACATTTTAGGGTATAAAATGTGTTGCTGAACACTTACCAATAGGGTTGCCTAAAAAAATATGGTCAAGGATATGATTAATTGATATTTAAAAAAAAAAAATTTTTTTATAAAATCCCTGACATACTTACCAAAAAAATTTAACCTTCAATGAAAAGTGTACAATGTATACTATCTGTAAAAAATAGGTTGCCTACCTTTTTCTGGCCACTACTACCTGGTTGCCGTGTGCAAACAGGAAACTAAAAAGTGGTAATTGCGCTCATCTAGCTCCTAGCTTTTGTAGGTAGTATACATTGTAGGTGTTCATTGAAGGTTCATTTATTTGGTGAGCAAGTCAGTGAATTAATATCTTCTTTTTTTTTTTTTTTAAATTGGCAAAACCTATCCTTGACCATATTTTTTTAGGCAACCCTATTTGTATGTGTTCAGCAACACCTTTTATACCCTAAATTATTTATTTCATCCGGTAAACAGATGGGTGAAGGTCAATGTTCCGCGGGATCTTAGACCAATATACTTACCAACATCTTGCGATTTTGGGCAATATTTTTAATAATAATAATGCCAGCACTCTAATATACACGTCCCACTATTGGGCACGAGACTCCTCTACGAATGAGAGGGGTTAGGCCTTAGTCCACCACGCTGGCCTAATGCAGGCTGGCAGATTTCACACATCTTCGAAATTCTTATCGAGAACTTCTCAGGTATGAGGGTTTTCATACGATGTTTCCATCACCGTTAAAGCATGCGATAATTCACAATTAATATATCACTGAGGAAAGACAGAGGTGCATGCTGTTGGGGTTTGTTTGGAACTTGCGACTTTCGTCCCAGCAGTCTATAACACTTCCAGCTGAATATTTAGAACTTCCTCTAATAATTGTTTTTTTACCATACACGGCATATAGTATAATACAAGATTGGTATTATATATGTCTATACATTATTAGACAAATATCTGGTAGCCCAAATCCTCCTTCCTTCCACGATTCCTTAATTGTCCCTTTCTTTTAAGTTCGGCAATGAACCCATGATTCTTCTGGTATTGTGGGTGTGCATGGACGGTGGAGATCACTTATCATAGAGTGACCCACTTGCTCGCTTGCCGGCCAATGTTGTAAAAACAACTTATTCACATACTACTACGACTTAGAGCCGCGAGTTCCTGGGTCCCTATGCTATAAAGCCACACAAAGTGACGAATTTCGGAGACGTGAACTTAGTGTAACATAGAGTATCGATCACAATGATAATATTTTGTAATATAAAACACGAGGTTACCGACGTATGGGTTGTGGACTCGGCAATCATTGTCGCGATAACCGTTACTGCTAATAGGTGGACACTAAAGAGTCTCGACTAACACTTCCAAAAACTCAATCGGTCGCTGGGTCAAGAGCCAGAATAAGTGGCAAAAGTGTGACAAACATTTCAGCTCACACAGTTGTGTGGAACTAGTTCAAAATTCAGTTGCATGATTTGACCGCCACATATAACAAGTGAAATGAAATAAAAGCTTACAGCAATATTCCTTTTATTAAACGTGTCTTATTACATAGTAACTACTGAAACAATTTGCTATATAAATACAACAAGGCGTTTATTCTACTTTTGCAAACGTAATATTAACACATCCATTCATGTAAAGGTTTTGAAGTTTCGTCTCCGCTTTAAACTTTTTTCTTATCTCTTTCAACTCTACGTAGAAGTAGCACAGGACGCCGACCAACATCAATGCGAGCATGAGGTACGTTTTATGGCTGGTCCTGAAGTACGGAGATATGAGGTAAGCAATGATATAACCGACAGACTCCCAAAGCCTAAAGTTTGTGAAGGCAGCTTCTTCATTGCCAGAGAACAGGATTCCATAATATGCTGCAAATGAATTATTATTTTAATTAGTCTGTACGGAATAACTTTAAATGATATTAACTAGGGAAAAACACATTTAAAAGTTACTCTCTCTCTCTCTCCCTAAGTCTGTCTTAAATCTCCTAATTCGCTAGAAATAGTATTGTTAGGAATTTTATGTGATAGAAGATTCTGTATGGCCTATGCCTAACCCTATTGAGGATTTTGAAAGTATCGAAGATTCTACATCTTCAATATTCCTCTTAATGGTTTCTGGTGCAATTAGGGAATGAAGTGCAGACGAAGGTCCACTTCTTCAAAGAATTCTTACAAATACACCCAACAGTCACATACATAGTCCTGACCCCACAGTAAGATACGAGTCTTGTGTCGTTATCAGGAACTACGAGAGACTTTCGGTTTGTGAATCACACAAACATTTGTCTCGGTGCGGGGATCGAACCCGCGGCCTCTCGCTTCACAACCGGCTACTCGCGCACTGCGCCACGGAGGCTGTCAATCACAAACAAAAATGTTATTGGCAATATCGAACAATGCCATTCTTTTTATAGCAGGAGTCTGGTAAAGCAGCAACTGGGTCACCTGATTACCATCAGTCATCTACACCGTATATGAACACAACATAATAAAGATGTACACATGAAATGAAGTGGTCTTGACAATGTTGACAGTGGTGAATGGTATTTTGGGCTTCCAGGACATTTTTAATTCAACATAATTATGCAACATAACAAGTTCCCACTTCACATCAGTTTTAAGTAACACACTAACAGCACCTCGGTCGATTCGGTCCATTGATGCTATAGAAAAGTCTGTTTACAGAATGGCTCTACTTAATATATTTCCATTTCCTAATTTAAGAAATGATTAATGTTACCGTTGATCTGCACGAGCCATATGGAATCGCAGAAACCCCATAGCACTGCGATGATGTAGAGCACATGACTAGACCCCTCCTGCGGCCGCCACAGTAGGATGGTACTGAACAATCCCAGATTCATCAGGGTTGCCACGAAAATCAAGGGCATCCGACCAGTTATCTGAAATATTTTGAAGATACTATTAAATAAGAACCTTTTAACCTTGTACGTGGCCTCTAAATATAGGCCGTATAAGACGACTCACAGTCACTCAGCGAGCTATGGAGAGAGCTATGCTCGGTGTTTCTCTACGTGATCAAATCAGAAATGAGGAGATCCGTAGAAGAACGAAAGTCACCGACATAGCTCAGCGGATTAGCAAGCTCAAGTGGCAGTGGGCAGGCCATATAGCTCGCAGAACCGATAACCGATGGGACAGAAAGGTTCTAGAATAGAGGCCACGTACTGGCAAGCGCAGCGTTGGACGTCCACCTACAAGGTGGACAGACGACCTGATAAAGATCGCAGGAAGTCGCTAGATGCAGGCCGCTTCCAACAGGTCGGTCTGGAAATCTTTGGGGGAGGCCTATGTTCAGCAGTGGACGTCTTGTGGCTGATGATGATGATGATGTTGTTAACCTTATGTACTGCGGGAGGGGCTCCTAATGATAAAAGCGCTGTGAGGACTTTTCCTCATAACAATAATAAAAAAATATTCAGGTTTGTTTTGTATGCGAGTTATTTACGAGTGGTAGAGCCAAGCTGTAGACAGTTTTGTCTACAGCATGAATGGGCTGGCTCGCCCGGGTCATTACCACTGTCTCACAGAAAACCGACGTAAAGTAGCGGCTTGCTGCTGCGTTTCGTACGGTGAGTGAGATATCCGGAAGCCCAAATTGACTACCATTGTCAATCTCGAACTTTTTAACCAATTTATATTCTTCTGGTCTAATTTTATTCACCAGCATCTTTCTATATTTGTTCACCGCTAGACATAGGCATTTCCTAATGCACACGATTGAGCTCAATCTTTGGCTCGTTGTATGCAATCAGTACCCGCCGCTTTCCCCAGGTCTCGCTCCATCTGAACCCAGGCCTACCCTATTTTTTTCTGGATGCGATCTCCATTCAAGAACTCGTACACCCCACCGTTTATCGCTTCTTCGTGATATTGAGCCAGCCCACTATGACTTTCTAATGGTTTGAGAAACATCTAGTCTTGTTAGTCAACAAATTAAAGATCACTGAGCGAGCTATGCTCTGAGTTTCTTTGAAAGACAAGATCCCAACCAAAATGTTCGCCATTACTTTGAGGTTTTATATAGCCCGTGAGATTGCCATAGGCCTAAAAAATCCGCCTCCATCCCAATTCCCATCCCAATCCTTAAAGATGATCTACTTTTCTGCTTGGCGTTATCTTGGCTTAATGCCATGGTCAGAATTGCCAGCCTTCTGCTATGCAATATGAAATAAATCATAACCTTAACTAAATATCCAGTGACGATACATCCAACGGCATCTGCCGATCCATAAGCCATCATCACGAATCCCACAGAACCAGTGCCGACAGAGCAAGACACAAATGCCTGCAAAACATAATAGATATCATGATCATACTTCCATCTATATTATCTATCCTACTACTATTTGAAATGTGAAAGGAGAAAGAACAAGAATGTATGAATTCCCGTACCACTTTGCATCAAAGCCAATCTTGCTTTTTGATAGAGTATGGTTATCGTTTTAACTACCAAAAAGGTTTGAAAACCGCTACTATAAAGTTAACTTAAATGAATAATAGGTACTTATGCGATGCACACTTTCTAAAGGGCATGAAAATTCACCCTATTCGATCATAATCGAATCAGTATGAATAGGTGTCGAAAACAAAAAGACTTCATCAATTACATCACAATTTAGTTCATCATAAATTATCATGTCATTTAATCGATTGGACTGGATATTATGTCATTTAACTTCTATCAGTGGCAAATCGAGAAATTGTGAGAATGATTATTAAAATTGCATTGACTTTACAAAATGAAAACAATACAAATAAGATTTTGCGCACCGTTTGCCAAAGAAAATGGCTATCGGTAAAAAAAAATAATGAGGTTTGTGAGTCTGTAATTTTTCGTATAAGTTTATAAACGACTAGCTTTTGCTCGCGGCTCCGCCCACGTGATCAAATAAACAAATAAACAATCAAACTCTACAGCTTTATAATATTAGTATAGATTTGATTTTGATTTGACAACGGAAGCCTTCAAATAATATTATTTTGGTAGCTTAGCAACGGAAGCCTTCAAATATGAATAATTTTCCCCGTTTTTGCAACATTTTTCACTGATGTTCCCTTCTAATGGTCGCAGCGTAATGTTATATATCCTAAAGCCTTCCTCGATAAATGGACTATCCAACACAAAAAGAATTTTTCAATTCGAACCAGTAATTCCTGAGATTAGCGCGTTCAAACAAACAAACAAACAATCAAACTCTACAGCTTTATTATTAGTATAGATAAAGATTACTTACCATCAGGTAAGCCACTTTCTTGTATTTTCCTCTGAGATAAAAAAACCTAAAGATATTCATAACGTCGGTAAAACATGGATGGCAAAGGCACATACCGCGGTGAAGTCAACGCCAAAGAATGCCTGCTGCAGACCTATGAATATGTTAATGGTAATCAACAAGAGTTGATTGGGTTTCACCATGATCTTTAATGTCGCCATCAACAGCGCGAGCCCTGACAGTCCTCCAGAACCAGTGTTCGAAGAACTATACCTGTAAACCGTAGAGGAACGTTTATAGTTTCTGTATTTGACATTTTTTATGAGTGGTAGAGCCACGCTGTAGACAGTTTGTCTACAGCATGATTGGGCCGGCTCAACCGGGTCATTACCACTGTCTCACAGAAAACCGACGTAAAGTAGCGGCATGCTGCTGCGTTTCGTACGGTGAGTGAGATATCCGGAGGCCCAAATACCCCTCCCCTTCCCAATCCCTAATTATCCCTTTCCTCTAAGGTCGGCAACGCGCTCATAATTCTTCTGATATTGTGGGCATACGTGGGCGGTGGAGATCACTTACCATCAGGTGACCCACTTGCTCGTTTGCCGATTTATTCTATAAAAAAAAAATTGACAGCCATTTTTGTAGTCACGGTGGCGTACTGGAGTGTGACCGGCTGTGAAACGAGAGCTTGTAACGGGTTGATCGCACCGTCAAGATCGATTAAATCGATGTAAAACATTGAATTTTATCATTGAATAGTATCCCAAATTGACAAAACAACTACTAGTTAAAACATTCATTTAAATGTATATAACTCACACATAACAAACTTCGGAATCAACTGATACGAAGTTGTTTTCTTATACAGGGTTATTTTTAAAACACCAGCAACCTCACAAGGGTAGATTCCTAAGGTTATAAGCTACTACTTTTGTTCTACGACTTTTGATAATTTGTTAGATTTTATTTTCATACAAAAATAAGTATTCATTTAATTTCCGTCTTGAATGTTAAATACAACGCGCATCGCAGATTACGTAAACAAACACGCGAAGCGTGGGGAACCGGGCTAGCGCCTACGACCTTGACCGCTGAGCAGCTGACCGCCCTTTGAGGTCGCGCGCGCACGCCGCGCCGCGCCGCAATCTACGGAGAAAAATACGACACAACAAAAACTTGTAAAATCATTTTTTTTTAATATATTGAGTTATATCCAAACTCGTAGAACAAAAGTTGTTCCGTATGGGGTCAGCTATCTGGTCCTGCGAGGTTGCTGGTGTTTTAAAATTAACCCTGTATAATAGTATAATTAATTATTATAAAGCCCCATTTAGATAGATAGAGTTTAATACATGACCAAAACAAGAAGTTAATAGAAGAATGTCGTCCCGAGACCATGTCATAAGACTCTTATTTTCAAATTGCATGACGCGGTCTCGTGAATGATATAGTTTTCTATCAAACTCGTGTCTCTTTCATACGATAACCTCTCTCCATCTAAATGAAACTTGAATTGAAATAATACTATAATTATTATTATTGTATTATTTCAATATAAAATTTCAATTATTATTGTATGGCGAATGTTCAAATGAAAATAACTAATAAATGCCACATTCAAAAACTACACAAATAAATGCCAGTTAATTTGTAGATAATATTAAGACTTCGCACAATGTTTACCTACTAAACTTAAAGTAGCCGACTTCTTAAATTATGTCTATTTCATCGCCTTCAACAATTCAACCGAAATCCCCGACACCAACTAGAAAGAAGCAAACTTGCAGCTATTTCACCTGATGGTAAGTGATCTTTATCGCCCTTATACACCTACAATATCAGAAGAATCATAAGTTTATTTGTTACCTTAAATTTAATAAAATAAATCGAAATGCGTAATAAACAAAATTATCTAGAGTGTGGCTCTACAACTTTTAACAACACCCTAAAAAGACCGCCATTTGTACTTTGTTTGTATACCCTTTTCTGTTGTGTTTTATTTCTCTGTATATGTGTACAATAAAGAATTAAATAAATAATAATAAAAAGTTTCTAACCTTTTCATTGAATCAACGCCTACAGCAGTAAGTATAGACGCAGCTGCCATAAACGCAAGGTAAATACCTGTAACAATATTGTATAAGGTCGATTCAACATCGTTATAATTATATCAGCCATGTATCAAATAATCTCCTAACTTGGCAGGGGCCTCATCTATTAAGAGTGATTAGGTCTTCAGTCCATCACAATGGCTTAGATAGATAGATAGAAGTTTAATTTCAGCTTATGTAATACACAACACTTTACTTTTACTTTGCTTCAATTAAGCAAAGCGCTGGTAATTCTGCTGGCACCTGGTTGTAACAAACACGTTTAAACTATATACTATTCCAAATGACACAGCGTTACAATTCAAATTTATAGATAAAAAAAATAATATAGAACTAATTTAAACGGATTTTATCACGGTTTTTTGTTTCAGCGTGGCTCTACCACTCACAAATCGAATTTTGATCGGCAAATTTGAATCGGCACTGAAATTGTATTTCTTTAACCTGAAAGCATCTGTATCTTCTCAGGAGGTTGCGGTGGGAGAGCCTGTTTTGCATCAACACTGGGTAGGAAGTTGGCGCCGCACAACACCGGGATCATAGACGCATTTACTGACGTCACTGCTGCTGAATTATTACCAGAAGTCAGCACTGCAATAAAAGATTATTTACATATATTTTTGAGTGGTAGAGACACGCTGTAGACAGTTTTGCCTACAGAAAACCGACGTAAAGTAGCGGCTTACCGCTGCGTTTCGTACGGTGAGTGAGATATCCGGAAGCCCAAATCCCCTCCCCTTCCCAATCCCTAATTATCCCTTTCCTTTGAGGTCGACAACGCGCCCATCATTCTTCTGGTGGTGGGCGTACATGGGCGGTGGAGATCACTTACCATCAGGTGACCCACTTGCTCGTTTGCAAAAACGCAAAAAATAACAACTGGCACTGATAAAACTGGGGGATTACGACGCTAGAGCCCACAACAGTGGGTATATATCTTTCAACTGCTCTGCTGCAGATTACCAGGTGTGGTCTTTTTTCGTTCCTATTCTAGATTACTCAAACGGTATCGTATATGATATTGAACAGAATTATTGCTGTCGCGTGACCGGCGTCATGCATCGAGGTCTCCTATCTCCGCTGCCTATCTCAAAACGTTCCTTACGCCTTTAGTTCACTATGCAGTTTCGGCTTCAAGCAGGCCATTAGAACTTTTCATAAAACATTGTCTTATAAAGTCATATAAACGCCTATAAAACTTACATAGAAACGATATGAGGTTACCAAAAACCTGGTTCATTTGGAAAATTATAAAGAACAGTCCAAGAAATCTTGTAAGCAAAGCCTCCGCAGATATATTAGATATCTTGCTATAGTATTCTGCTGCCTGAAAGAATTAGACGTATAGGTATCTCTTATTCATTAATGTGTGGTGCATCACTCTGATATTCATTATTACATCCGCTTATGCATGTCATTCTCATTTGGAAGCGTATATTATTCTTTTTTTATTTAATTGAATTACGAGACAACCAAGGCGCTCGCTTGATGATAAGCACCACGCCTACCCATAAACAGAAGCAACACCACATAGAACTTTGAATTACAAAGCACTGCATGGCACAGTACTGTACAGTACTGTACAGTACTCATCACTCCGAGGCATAAGATGTTAAGTATCATAATACCCAGTAATTTCATTGGCTTCAATGTCCTTCTTCGAAACACAATAGTGCTTACACTCTATTGCTTGGCGGTAGAAATAGACAAAGCGGTGGTACCAACCCAGACGGCCTAAAGCGGTCATCCATCCGCATCCGTGACCGTGTCAAAGGTTGTCGTTTACCAATCAGTGAGTGCAACCGGCTATGTGCTCCTCAACAAACAACTGAAAACTTACCACAGCCAAATAAGTACATTTAGCACACCACAAAGGACCGCCGCCTAATCCGACGATGAGTCCCGCCGGTATCATGGTGTAGAAAGCTGGGTATAACTGCGCAGCCATGTACGGCATGTATGTAAGGAAACATAGTGATATAGTCCATTTTGTGCCCAGCCATCTGTAATTAACATAAATTGATATTATATCGCATCTTCTTCTTCCACCTACCAGCAGTAGGGTCGGCTACATGCTTTTGTGTTACAGAAAGATTTAGCGTGTATTTTCCACGACCGGCCACCTACCAGACGTCTACCCTTTTGGGGAGACAATACCCAGGCCGGAAACAAATATTTGCGGATTACACAAACATTTGTCTCATTGCGGGAATTGAACCCGTAGCCTCTCGCCACACAGCCGGCTATACGCCCACTGTACCACGGTGACTGTCATTATCAACTAATATTTAAATTAATACTGCTAATAGCTATAACTCTGGTATACTGTTGCCATTAAGGCTGCAGGTAACGGCTCACTACGGTTGGGCGAATTTGTCCACGAAAATAGTAAACATCACCGGACAAAAGTCTACAAAAGAGTCGAGAACAAATTGGCAAGCTTATGCTGAGCTCCTTTAAGTGAACAATGCTTACTTTATAACAGCAACTGGCAGGAATATGCTGGAAAAGATAAAGCCTGCGTACACAGCCGCCAGCGATGCGGTGCCAAGGCCCGCCTCAGCATTGATAGAGCTTTGCAGGTTAGCAGCTCCCTGGAATTTAAACATTTTTTTAGTTTATTCTATAATCACAATAGTTATTCTAAATTCAAAAAAATTAAACACCGTTTCTGACAACCTCGCCCGCATGTGTGGTAGAAGTCTTTCCCGTAATATTTCCGGGATAAAATTAGCCTATCATTCATTATCAGTCATTCTTCAGCCTATAAATTATGCAAAAAATCATTTTAATCTGTCCCTGCACACCTATTTTTAATATTTTCCCGCAGATAGTCATAGTCATAGGTAAACGTTATCCACACTACTCGAAAAACTTGGGTAATTCTAGGATGAGATTGTATAAGCCGGCAAACGAGCAAGTGGGTTGCCTGATGGTAAGTGTTCTCCACCGCCGATATACGCTCACAATACCTAAACGAAACATGGACGCGTTACCGACCTTAGAGAAAAGGGATAATTAAGGGATTGGGAAGGGAAGGGGGATTTGGGCCTACGGATATCTCACTCATCTTACAAAACGCAGCAGCAAGCCGCTACATTACGTTGGTTTTCTGTGAGACAGTGGTGACACGGCCGGGTCGAGCCGGCCCATTCATGTTATAGACCAACTGTCTACCACTCAAAAGATATAGATCCGGATACACTAAAGTTTCACTGTTCTTCATTACCTATATTACCCGTAACATCTCGTATATCTATTTTTATTGTGCTGACTTGTGATAAGAACTATTTAATTACCTACATGATCAATAAATTAATCCCATTTCATTTCTTTGCATTGAATTCAATATTTACATCAATTACAAATTCAATATTTTCCCAAATGAAACTGCGATAAATGCGCTCCAAGGTTAAACGTGTGACAACGAAAATGTGAAATTCACGTGTATATTATTTATGTATGCGTATAACATTGTTATTGATTAAATATTTAACTGGTTGTTTGTTTATCCAGGTGAATTCATATATTCATTTTAATAAGCTATCATGTTATAAAATAACAATTGGCAAGTTGCATGATTGTGAAATTCAGTTCCTAGTTACAGTAAGGTCCAGTAAAATCGTTTTAAAGTGACTTAATGGTCTATTTTACAATGCGCGATTAAATTCTAATCGCGTTAAAACGCATTATGTATGATCACTTACCATCAGATCACTTACCATCAGGTGACCCACTTACTCTCTCTGATGACAGCGTGATGATTTTGTATAATCATCTGTATTATACGTTTTGCGACAAGCGCTAAAGACCTATTCACACATGGCATAAACACGTGCCAATCAATTCTGTTCCGTGAAATGTTAGTGATTCTTTTTTTCATGTCCTTGCATCGCCATTCGTACTCGTCGTACTCGTGTTATATTTTTTCACGTCGGCGCGGCTGGCACTGACGGGTGCGAATTTACGCTACTGATCGACACGTATCGGAACTGACATTTGGATAGGCTTAATTTGTAAATTATTTGTATATTTATCTGTTAGAGATCAAATAATAGTTAAAAATACTTACACTATACGCCGTGAACTGCAACATGAAAGCAATGCTAATGACGATGACATTTTTCAAAACGCGCCAAGATTCCTCTTGCTTCAGATCTTCTGTGCCAACTTCATTCTCTTTCGACATATTGACTAGCAATTTCAACTTTGATAATACTACAAAACCATAAATCTAAGCTATTTAGTTCATATTTATTGCTGAAATGTATAACTATGAATGTATGTGAACTATGTATAACTAAAATAAATAGCCCTTTTAAAAATAAACAATAATTTGATAGTAACAACAAATTTGATATTTCCTTTAAACGAGTCACACTACTGCCTACACAGACTGTTTAGTAAGTATTAAGCTAAGACACCTGTATAACCGACGCGACGGTATCGTAGCAGACAACGCGACCCGTAGCTCGGTAATGTACTAGTTACAAATACGTTCACAGTTTCCGAATACGTATAAATTACTACTGAAAAAAAATCTGATTAGTATTTCATACTGTGAAAACGGAAAGAATGGCTCGCAACTAATATCGTATTCGATAGTAGCATAACTAACACAAATGAGGCCAGTTAGCCCTTAGCTAATGTAAATTCAGCAATGGTTCTAGTTTAAATTTCCTTTTGTACTTGAACCATTCTTCTGCCTTCGCTCTTTGGCAACGAACAGCTAAATTTCAAGTAGGATCAACTTGCTTGGCAAAGCCCCTGTCTCACGCGCCTTACGCACGCTTAACCAGGTTGCCAATACGATTGATGTGTTTTCATGTACTCTGAGGGAATTCGTAAAGATATCGTTGTTTATAATGTTATAAATGTATTCAAGTAAAATAAATTGTAGCATAGCATATTTAAGGATGGTAACTCTACTACAGTAGAGGCTCAACTAGTAAAAGTAGTGGTTATGAGGTTAATAAATAAATAAATAAAGTTATTGATTTTAAGGTACGGAACTTCCAAATCAGGAGCGTTTCAAGTACATGCAATTAATTTTTCACTGTTTTATATACTTACAACATCTTGCGGTTTCGGGCAATATTTTTAATAATAATAATGCCAGCACTGCAATATATACGTCCCACTGTTGGGCACGAGACTCCTCTACAAATGAGAGGGATAACATGGGAACAGATTCAAATATAGCAAAGAACGAACTAGATTGACCCATCGTTCAAATAAAAAAAATCATTCAAATCGGATCATTTATTTAAGCCCTCCGACGCCTCAGACAGATAAACGCACGCCTACATACAAACAAAGGGTTTAAATTTATAACATCCCTCTGTTACAGTTGACATTTGTTAGATTAGATGTTAACTGAAAAGGCGTTTATTCTATATTTTGAAATGCTACATTGTCACAACCATTCGCATAACACAGTTCTTGATTTTTCTTCTCCACTTTCAACTTTCTTCTTCTCTCTTTAAACTCCACATAGAAGTAGCAGAGGACTCCGACGATCATCAACGTGAGCATGAGGTATGTTTTATGGCTAGTCCTGAAGTACGGAGATATGAGGTAGGCAATGATGTATCCGACGGACTCCCAGAGCCTAAAGTTTGAGAACGCAGCTTCTTCTTTGCCAGGGAAGAGGATCCCGTAGTATGCTGCAATGGAATAATCAGTCTATCAACAATTTATTAGATATCTAAGATATATAAATAGAAACTTTCGATACAATTGTTCTTGCAGACGTTAATTTAGCTCTATAAGAAGCAATTATTCATGAGTTTGTTACGGCATTGTTCTCATAGCTCACCGCAAAACGCCGACTAAATCTAGCTTTAAATCATGTAAAAGCTATATTTAACGCCACATTTTATAGAATAAATGACTTGAATTTAAAAATATCAAGGGCCTTGGATCTTATTGAGGCTCTCTTCTAGAACCAGATCCTAAAAACTCTTTCTCTCCATGACTTCTACTCTGAATTGTAATACTTATTTTTACAGTATTCCAATAATATATCACATAGCGACAAACAACGGACTACCTTACAAGTATGGAGAGCCACCCATCATATATTATCTTTTGATCACTGATGATGTCAGGATATGACTAATAACCAAACTTTTTTTTTACTATCCCTGTATTATATACGTCCCACTGCTGGGCACGGGCCTCCTACTGAATGAGAGGGATTAGGCCTTAGTGCACCACGCTAGCCTAATGCGGGTTGGCAGACTTCACATACCTTCGAAAAATCTTATCAAGTTCTCAGGTATGCAGGTTTCCTCACGATATTTCCTTCACCGTTAAAGCAAACGATAATTAACAATTAATATACACGTAACAGAAAAGTCAGTGGTGTATGCTCTTGGGGCTGGTTTTGAACCTGCGACTTTCGTTTCGACAGTCCATACCACTCCCCGCTGAGCTATCGCTGCTTCCAAACCAAACTTTCCCAAGCTCATAAATGAATAATCTTACCATTGATCTGCACGAGCCATATGGAGTCACAGAAGCCCCACAGCACTGCGATGATGTAGAGTACATGAGCGAAGCCCTCCTGCGGCCGCCACAGCAGCACGGTACTGAACAGCGCCACATCAACCAGGGTCGCCGCGCAGATCAACGGGAGCCGACCTGTCATCTGGAACGGACATTATTCGGAACTACCTTTTGCTCGCTGCTTCACCCACGTGAATATCGTTTGATGGGATAAAAGCCTGTCCTAATCCAGGGCATCTATTTGTGTACTAAATTCTATTCAAATCCTTTTAGCTGTTATGTCATGACTGATTAACATCCAAATTCACAATCTCGTAAATATCAAACTTTTCACATTGACAATATTAGTAGTAGTAAGATGGATTCCTATTTTAGGAAAAATAGGTTATAAATTTTATATCAAAATAGACTTAGCTTGGTATTTCGTCTATTAATTAATGGCTTTCGTCCACCATGCTGGCCTGATGCGGAATGGCAAACAGCAGTACAAGTTTTGCCTCAGCGTGAATGGACCGGCTCTACCTGGGACCACCCAGGTATCAACCACGCAGTTTTAACCCACCGAGATTATCGAAATCCCCAAAAACCCAACTCCCCTGATCCCTATTCCATTATCCCCTTTACTAATAGGTCGGCAACACTACTACAATTCCTCCCACGTTCAGAATGTTCATAAAATTTGCTATCAAATGACCTACTTACTGGATTGCTGGCAATGAAAAAACCAAATGAATCATTACATACCTTAGCTAAATATCCAGTGACGACACATCCAACCGCGTCTGCCAATCCATAAGTCATCATCACAAACCCGACAGAACCGGTGCCGACGGCGCAAGATACGAAAGCCTATAAAACAAAACAAACCTCGTATTGATTATTCTTTTCTATAACTGCACTGGTAAAATCTTTCGACATCAGTTAGAAAAACATTTATGAATTTATTATGGTAGGATTCTCGTTTGCGAGCGGCTGGCTTGGTACTAGTACTGTGTCAATAATTAATTCTCAATGACCAGTTCATTCAAGTATTGGTTTGTACCATGACCCGGATTATTTCAATCAATCATTTGAGTGGATTATCATGTGTATTGTGCTCATCATCATGTGTATCCATCGATCGGTTATCCATATAACAACCAATCATATGGATCCTGATTATTTAAAACGAATTATTGCAATTATCAATACTTTTACATGATTCGGGTGAAATTACCGAATCTATCATGATTGATACAGGAATACTAGGTGTGGTAACTAGTGTGTGTCTTTTGTCTAAATTTGCCACTAGCAGTATAAAAATAACAGTGTAAAAAATTACGTCGACTAAAACATTATGGTTGGCAAAATTAATACACATACCGCAGTGAAGTCAGCTCCAAAGAATGCCTGCTGCAGACCTATGAATATGTTAATGGTGACCAGCAATAGTTGGTTGGGTTCCACGAGGAGTTTTAGCGTCACCGCCAACAACTCAAGCCCTGAGAGACCTCCGCCAGAACCAGTTCTTGATGAGTTATACCTGTAAAACGTAAAGGAGACGTTTTCAGTTTCTGCATCTCAAGAAGACTAACACAATCTAGAGCGTGATGCAGTTATATGACGCGAGCTAACACGAGCCCAGCCACGCACGAGTGGGGCTACTTGCTTGTGTAGGTACCCCACAAGGCGAATCTCCCACAGTACCGAAGATTTGACATGTCAATACAAATAAATAGTTGTTATTGGCTGCCTAATTCTTTTTCCTTAATTTAAGTTTAATATGTAAAAAGCTGTTACTGTTCCTGTACAATTAAAAAAAAATGATATACGGCGTGGTGTGCACGAGTAGGATCGCTTCATCCGGGGCTCGGCTCGCGTTGTTAGTGTTGTTAGTTATTACAACACGTTTAACCTGCACCACTACAATGACATCCGTGCGTGATTCTACTCACATATTTTTACTGTTATTATGCACTACATATAGCTATGTGGTACTTCATAGTAAGTTTTTAAATGATATAGCCACATTGTAGACATTTTTTTCTAGTTTGCGATTCGAAAAATCACACATGACTTATTCGAAAGCCCGATATTGCTAGAGGCAGGTCGCCTATCACAATATGGGCCGTAAATAGGCCCGGCAAATTGTGGGTCCACTAATTCCACCCTCGGTGTATACAGACGTAAGCTTACGTTAGTCTTTCTCAAAGTGAGTAATAACGCCCCTTTATGGACTCTGGAGGGTTTCAGGCGGGCGGTAAAGAGTCTTATAAAAAGAATGACTCATAAGACACACTAGATATACTTAAAATAAAGTTATTTCGCGGAGCGCTAGAAAATAAATTGATTCTCAAAGTGGCTTATGTTAGGTTTAATCATCATGCACAACAATTACTTTATTAAAAGTGGAAGTGACCGGTCTTATATTGTCTCGTTTTTGTGTTTATACTATTTTAAAATAACATAACATTTTCGTACCTCTTCATTGAATCCACGCCTACAGCAATAAGTATAGACGCAGCCGCCATACACGCTAGGTAAATGCCTGTAATAAAATATTTTATATGGTCGATTTTATATGGTTATTATAAATAAATAAACCCTACAGTCATACATATAGTCATAGATATACAGTCCTTTTCTTTTGTCGTGGGGAAAAGCGTTTTATCGGTACCGCCCCGCCCCGGGGGAGGCGGAACGATTATGTTGGGCTCTGCCGGCCTAACGACCCAGAGAGGCGTCGAGCCGCCCGGGAGAGCTGGAAAACATCCGGGCGGCCGCTGGGCCAAGTCCCTAGCCTAAATATACCCTATGCCGACAAATAAAAAAAAACCCCACGGTGCCCTTCTTCGGCGCATGTGGGGCGGCCCCGGGGTATTCTTGGATAAGCCAAGGTTTGCTACCGGAAGCTCCCCTCCGCGGTGCCGCCTTGCGGCCCGTCTCCTTGTGGGGGGGCTCAGAAGCCCCCGCGCACCGAAGGACGCCCTCGGCGTCAACGACAGCACGAGGCCTACCACCCATGCTGCCGTCTATCCCGGGGTCGCATGTACAAGAGTACACTGGGGCGCTACGACAGCCCCCGCTGCGCGCCCGTGACTCCCGATGGCCTCTATTAATCGCCTGTTACGACAAGCAGGGGATACCGTGGTGGTATTCTCCAAATACCCCCAATTCACAGGGCGGATACTTATTATAAAATAATATACTTACAGAAAAGCGTTTTATGACCTGAAAAGTGCATAATTTTATTAACGATTTCGGCATCCCTGCATGGTGCCTAACGGTGCAGCCTTACCGTATGACAAATGGAGCAACCGCTCCAGGCACCAAGCACCTCCACATGTGTAGCCTCTGAGCTAAGGCTTTACATAATAACTACCAACCCGGACGAGACGCGACATATTTAAACCTCACTTCAATTTAAAATAAGTCTATCAACACTGGCCCTAAAACTTGTTTCTCAAACCTGAGAGCATCTGTATCTTCTCAGGAGGCTGCGGTGGAAGAGCCTCTTCTGCATCAGAACTGGGTAGAAAGCTGGCACCGCACAGGACCGGAATCATAGAAGCATTCACTGACGTCACTGCTGCTGAGTTATCGCCAGATGATAGCACTGAAAATAAAACATAACATGCTAAGATTGGAAGACGTACGGTTCCGCTACGCTGAGACGAAACTGAATCGTGTTCAGCTGTCCCGTTTAATTTATACTGTGTGGCGATTAGGTTATCACATTAAATGATACCACGTATATTGCCATTCTTTAACCAAACAAAAAAAATATTAAATGCTTACGATATCTTAGTCAAGGGACATTTTTTCTGATTTAACATTTGAGAACATCATGTAAATGCGTGAGGATATCACCTGACAAATACTGCTATGTCAATGACTCACGAGCGGCAAGCTGCGATGCGACGCGGACATGCGTGCTATCGCTGCGATGTTAATAATTATATTATTATCTAAATACTTTTATTTTTGGTATACATTTTTATTTTATTCTTTAAACAAACTAATATCAACTAGTTTTAACCGCTGTATCATTTAATGTTATAACCAAATCGCCACTCGGTATAATGCAAAAATGTGTATTTAATTCTGCAAATTTATAACAGTTAATCCGCTGAATCGGTATAAATAAAATTTGCTATAAGGATAGCTTGAATTCCGAGAATGGTCATCATGGGTGCTTTGTAGACGGAAACAGAAGAAAAAGCTAAACTTATAAAAAATATGTTCAATTGCTAATTAAACTGTTATGAACGTTAAGGACTAAGAGGTCTTTTTTTCTAGCTTTTTACTATTTATCTAGGGTTGCCTATACTTACAGGGATGAGTATTTTTTTTTTATTATACTTTATTGCAAACAATAATGCTGTTTAACATTCGATAAAAATAAAGAACTTAAGTACACATACTAAATACTGTTTCCATAATCAATATTATTATGCATAGCCATGAAAAAATCAAACATTAATCTTCATGGTGTCATCATCATTAATCTCTTATAAACGCCTAGTATATATTAAATATCAAACTTTAATAACTAACTTACATAGTGACGATATGAGGTTACCCCAAACTTGGTTCATTTGGAAGATCATGAAAAACAGGCCCAGGAATCTTGTAAGCAAAGCCTCTGCAGATATATTAGATATCTTACTATAGGCTTCTGACACCTGAAAGAAAATAAACATATAGGTTCATCCGTTTCTGCATGTCGTTCCGCATTATTATAATAGATGTTTCTGGAAACTATGGATTTGTACACATTAGGGCCGGCGCCCACTGACGGCATGGCACGGCAGGTCATGCTGCGGCATCCCGTGGCATGCCGTGGAATCCTGCTGAATGCCCAGCCACTCTCTCTCTCTCGCGCACCGCGGCAATCCGTGGAATGAAACGGCATGACACGTCTGGCCGGAGCATGCCGCGGCGCGTCGCGTCATGCCACAGCATCCCGCGGCACGTCGCGTCATTTCGCGGCACTGTTGGTATTGAAATAAAGTATAAAGTAACGTGAATTCTAAACTCGTGGCAATAAGATTCAAAATAACTTGATTAGTAATAAAATCCTTTGCCATGCCATGCCGTCTATGAGCGCCGGCCCTTAGGGCCGGCGCTCATTGACGGCATGGCACGGCAGGTCATGCTGCGGCATCCCGCGGCGTCCCGTGGCATGCCGTGGCATCCTGCTGAATGCCCAGCCACTCTCTCTCTCTCGCGCACCGCGGCAATCCGTGGAATGAAACGGCATGACACGTCTGGCCGGAGCATCCCGCGGCGCGTCGCGTCATGCCACAGCATCCCGCGGCACGTCGCGGCACTGTGGTATTGAAATAAAGTAACGTGAATTCTAAACTCGTGGCAATAAGATTCAAAATAACTTGATTAGTAATAAAATCCTTTGCCATGCCATGCCGTGCCATGCCGTCTATGAGCGCCGGCCATTATACGGCTAGGCCACAGTGGCCAGTGAGGCCTTGGGTATTGTACCTACATTTTAAAAACCGCACGCATTGTGGCCAGCGGCTACGAATAGCCGTCCACACCTGCGCCGTGGCCAGTGAGTTCAAACACGACACGCACGCAACCAGCGCTGCATCGGCCCGTCCGGCCATAGAGACATTCCAATGTTCTCACATATGCACTACCGTACAATGACACGATTTAATACAAAAGTTAAAAAATTCTGTATTTTTTTTTAATCCGAGCACGGCAAAGAAATCCAGAAAACCAACGACCACCAACAAACAATGAGTTTATCGGTGGTCACCAGAGTCATGACGGCCTGTATAAATGCTTCTTCCCTCTTCGGAGAGAGAAGAAGCAAATCGAGGGGCCTCTGACAGCCGGATGACCGATGCAGGCATTGCTCAATTTGCCTCTTCGAAAGTGAAGAGGCATTTATATAAACCGGCATGATTCTTGTGTCCACGGATAAACTCATTGTTTGTTGGTGGTCGCTGGTTTTTCTGAACCGCACTGCGCCTACCATCAGTCAGTGCAGTCACTAGGCCCTGCTCTGATAAAAAAAAATAGCAATCACTTACCACAGACAAATAAGTGCATTTGGCACACCATAAAGGACCACCGCCAAAACCGACGAAGAGCCCCGCCGGAATCATGGTGTAGAACCGCGGGTAAAACTGCGCGGCTATGTACGGCATGTATGTAAGGAAAGACAACGACATCGTCCATTTTGTGCCCAGCCATCTGTAATTAAAAATATAATTATACTACTCTCAATTTGCTCTTAAAATTTCACAAGTAACCAATGGCCCTTAGGATTTTGCTTCTAAATGATAAAAAAAAGATGGCGCTAGTTGTAAAGGTTGTTTATTTATATATTACAAACAGTTAAACACGGTATAATTGCTGTTTTATCCGACCCAGGAACAATGACCATAACATTTCTGCTATATGTTTGTTTTTCATGTACTCAACAGTAGATCGATTTAAAAATGATTATAGTTATAATTATATAATTAAATTGACCATTGCTTACTTTATAACAGCAACTGGCAGGAATATGTTAGAGAAAACCAAGCCCGCGTATACAGCCGCCAGCGATGCGGTGCCAAGACCAGCCTCAGCATTGATAGAACTTTGCAGATTAGCAGCTCCCTGGAATATACAAAGATAGGTATACTTAACCTACTATAGAATGCTAACTAAATACTGAAAAGTGACAAGTACTTCTGTCCCTTAATTCCTTTTTACAAAGATAAGTGACATGTGAGTCAACTGTTATTACAAAAATTCCAGTCGTAAGGGCTTTTATCGCTTATAAATATGCGTAAAGTGTTAAAATGCGTGATCAATTCAGTGTCCATGGTTCTAGATATAGACACACTAGGTCGTCTCAAGTCTTTCGCCTTGCCTTCGGTCGTTGGTACGCGGAAGTCCTCAGTTTCCGCTGTGACTTCATGAATTTTCCGCAATGTTTTATCCTATTAAATAGTCTAACAAACTACAAACTGATTTATTTCGTTGCTACTATAGTTATTACACTATGGCCTTAATCAGTCCCTATAATTCCGTACGCTATTTACCTGCACAAATAGATGACCTAATAGTCAATATTATAGATAATCCTCTCCAATTGTTCTCTGCCCTTGTGAATACTGTTCACTTTACAGCTATATTTTATAGCAGAATGCCATCAAACGAGCAAACGGATCACCTGGTGGTAAATGATCTCCAACGTTCATAGACAATTTAAAATCCAGATGTGTCATGGTTGTGTCGACCTTTACGGAAACCAATAGATGAAAGAAAGAAAAGGACTGTATATCCGGAAATCTCACTTATGGAAATCGACAGCAAACGGCCGCTTCAGTTTGGTTTTCTGTGAAACAGAGGTGTCATCCCGGTCGAACTGGGGTATTCATGCATGGGTGTATTGGTGACACCTCTGCCTACACCTTCGAGGAGTATAGGCGTGAGTGCGTAGGTATGTTTATTGTATGTCTCTTAAGGAAATAGAACGGCTAGATTTAAGGCCGACGAACAAAAAGCTTGATGTGTATCAATTACCGGATCATCCTTTTTTTAACAACGGAAGGAGGTAATTCTTGGCTCGGATAATAAAATCTCTTACAAGATTTTACCATCAGTACAAGATAATAAACAAAATTCTAAGAATAAAAATGGTTTTTAATGGTTTTTTTTTAAATCCGAGTACGGCAAACTGACTGCACTACACCTGATGGTAAGTATAGTACACTTAAAAAAACCAGCAACCACCGACAAACAATGACTTTATGACTGGTCACCAAAGTCATGCCGGCATGTATTAATGCTTCTTCCCTCTTCGGAGAGAGAAGAAGCAAATCGAGGGGCCTGCGACAGGACAGGCGGATGACCGGTGCAGGCATAGTAATTCAAGGATGTACCCTTATACCCGCCCCAACCAACAATCAAGTCATGTCGCAAGTCCTTCGGGAGAACCGGACAATGGCTGATCCTGGAACGCGATTTACATAAGGCGTGTGGCAGATTTTAACACTGTTTACGGTGGTCGCTATCCGGGCGGATATGAATATCCTACCACCAGCACGGTATGATATATTCAAATTTTTTCGAATGAATTTTCACCTATTCCGCGGGAATATGATGTGTTTAATATTAATAGCCCATAGAGTACCCAAACGCTAAAGATTAATCTCTGAACAGTTATTTCAAACATTGTACTGTTAGATGTTTTATTTGTGTTGATGGTGTTTATAAAATGTCATCGGGCAACACCACCTAAAAATATGTATAAAAGAGGTGCACGACTTGGCAGATTACAGTTCGCATTCCGTGGTCGCACAGTGAAGACCTCAGTACCTATAGTGGTCGTTATTATCATGGCCAGCCTTCTGCTTGGCTGTCTGTTACAGTAATTGTAATATTGTCGTAATTATTCATACTAAGTGTGTATTTAAGTGCTTTTAAGTAAGGCCTGCAGTTTGTTATCCTGACACGAGTTTGTTCTTTGTGAGTTAAATAAATTAGTTTGAAAGTGGATCATGTTTTTATGCTCCTCCTTTTATTTTTAGTCATTTCTCATTAAATTTGTAAGAGTACTATATTTGTCTCTTTTTAGCAATTGAGTTTACCAACCAGTTCCCTAGTATAAAGAGCTCCAGAGCGATTGAATCGAATTGAATAAGTACCCAATTGAAACTGTGATGAATCCGCTCCAAGGTCGAAAGTTGGTAACAGAAAGATGTGAAATATGCAGAAATTGTAATTCTCCTCCTTGCGTCGTATTCCTCAGTATTGAGGGTCGTGACCTCCCTTCTGCATCACTTTCTCTCGTATGATCTTTCTCCACCTGGTCAGACCAACGTATTGGGTTGCGTCCACGAGGCCTTTTCCCATCTACTTTGCCGGTCACAATGAGCTTCTCGAGGTTGCCACTGTCTTTCCTTACAATGTGACCGAAGTATATGAGAATTCTGCGAAGACACTCGGATGAATTATAATATAAATAAATAAATACACCCTACAGTAACGCACTTAGTCTTGACCATACACTAGGCTAAACCTATACCATTATTATCAGAAACTATTAGGGACTTGCGATCCAACAACACCCAGACCCAAATCAGATATTTGTGTATGACACAAACATTTGCCTCGATGCGGGGATCGAACCCACGGCCTCTCACTTCACGACCGGCTTCTGACCCACTGGGCCACGGAGGCTATCATGTTTCCATTATAATTTTACTAATATTGTATATACAGGTCGGTACAGATTATTCAAATAAAACGCACTACGAAACAATATTTGACACAAGTTCTGTTGTTTATATAGTGGGTGAATCATGAACTAACCGGTTCGACTGGGTTGTTACCACTGTATAAGCAATTGCAACTCAGATCTTTGTCGATATTTTTTTCTTAAAAAGTTTGTTTTTACTATTTTTAGCGAAAGAATCTTCAGTCATCGCATAAATGACGAAGTTTGAGTCTTTCCGATTCTCCTCCGTATTTATTCGTCGGTTAACTGTTAAATACAAAATACGTTTGATAAATAACGTTATATAATCATAACTGCATGCAAATTGTATGTAATTGTACTAGAAAAGTTATTTTAGGGTCAATGTTACATGTGATTGTTGCCCAGGTCAACAACAGGGCCTGAGTTCTATATTACAACTTAGGTTCACACGGAGTTTATGCAACGCGCACAACTTCTTTGGAGTTTTGGTGTTTACTCCTTTCAGTACGATTCTTAATTCACTTATTTCAATGTTTCCATATACTGTTTATCACCGTCAATGTTTATTGAACAAATCCACACCACTTTTATACAACATGCACAACTCTAAACTAGTTTATGAAATAAATTAAAATAAGCGATGAACTGCACTGTCAGAATTCCCGCCAAAACCTCAACGCACAACTTCGTTATGATTAGTGTGATATGCATGAGTAAAGCAAGTACCTGGTCCACCCCGGATTCTTGTTCGTACAATATAATCCGCTCTCTACTCACCAATGTCTTTATGACCTCTATTTTTGGTAATCAGCAGGCGGAAATTTGAATTTAGGCCGACCTAGAAACCACTTTTCCTACGCCCTTGGTGTGTATCACTTGTCAAACATCTTTATACAATATACTTTAAAAGAATTGGATGTTTTCATAATATTAATTCTAAGGTTTTGACACGAAATATTTAAAAAATGGAATTGGAAAAGATCATTTGATGAGGGGCATTACAAACTGCCTAATTATAATATAAAACAAATTACGAGATAACGTATACAAATAAATAACCATTAGAAATAATTGGTAGAACCACACTGTAGACCCTCTTTGTCTACAGCATGAATGGCAAACTTGACCGGGTTACTAACAGTATCATACCGAAACCGACAAGATGTGGCAGCTCACTGACTACTGAGATTACCGGAGGCCCAAACCTCCCCTCCCGTGCTCAATAGCTTTTCCTTTGCCTTAATATTGGCAGCCATGATAATGGTGTTATTAGTGTTAATGAGCAATCATATACCATAACGTGACCTAATACTCGTTTCCTAATCACATCTATAAAAAAAACATGGATTATCCATTCCTTGATTGAAACGTCAGAAAATATAATTTTGCATTTATTAATACCACACAGGTGTTTATGCACTTATGTGTCTATTCATTCACGACTTTTCTCGTGAGAGAAAGGACAGAACTGTCCTTAACCCTACACAAATCACCTTGAATTTATGGATATAAGATTTAAAACTAGATTCTGTATTGTTAGTCGTGTATGTATTGCTAATTGTGCCCTTATAGATTCAAAGGCTGCGTATACCAACACCATCTGAATAACTGCAATTAATTTTGATGAATACTTTGCTGATTTTAGAAGTTCAACGGTGTCCCTAACATAAGGTTTACTGCTCATAGCACCAAATGGGAAGAACTCTGCTACTAGTAGCTGTTAGGCAATGGTCACCTCTTCTAATTAGAGGTGTTTGGCTTATATCTCCTCGCCGACCTAATGTGGTCTGAGATATTTCACATATCTTCGAAAGTCTCAGATTTGCAGTTTTCATCAGGATGTTTTACTTCACCGATAAAAAGAGAAATTCACAAAAAATATACACATAACTTCGAAAAGTCAAAGGTGTCAGCCTTGCAGATTGGGTATAAAGCCACAACGTTAATCTCGGCAATGTGTTCCACTCTCGATCAGGCCGTTTGTGACAAAACAACGATAACAGACCCCTGACAATAATTACAAAATGACAACCGATTTTCTTCAAACATTGCTAAAAACTTATTAAACCAGCTTTCAAATAACAAAAAGCTATATTGAAATTGATCCACCACTTCTGAAGGCATCAGGCCAAGACTAAATTATAAAGCGCGGTCATTTGGTCTCCTTTTTACCAATTCCACATTGACCGGATTGAGCGGGTTCAACGTAACTGTTTAAAAATATTATGCTTCCGTCTTAACCTTCACCGAAAATTAAAATCTTATAAAGACAGATTGATACACTTTGAAGTGCCATCATTAGAACACAGACGTAAAATAAGTGATTTCATCTATCTATTTAAACTATTACATTCAATGGTTGATTCACCTTCCCTACTTTCTAACCTAAATGTTAATATCAATCTTAGATGCCGCAAACCAAATGTTTTTGCCCTTGATATATTTCGTAATAATACTTCTTACTATAATCCCATTGTTCGTATGTGTAGACAGTACAATGCACTAAACAACGACAATCCTTCTCTAGACATATTCCACAATAATCTTAATGTATATAAACGACAAATTCATAATATCCTCAAAGATTCGTAACTCACATTTTTTTTTTTTTAATGCCTGTTTGTTATTTGTAAGTTTTTCAAACGTAATTGTTATTATTAATAATATCTACTCGTACTTATATATTACTTTCTGGAACACATGTTTTGGGTTATAATTATAGTTCATCAAATGTATCTCATAATGTATATTTTTACATGATTGTAACCTGTTTTGTGTTTAATAAATAAAATAAAAAAAAAATAAAAAAACCCGAATATAAGAGTGTTGCTACATCATCTTTCATAAAGAAGTTATAATATTGCAGTATAAAACGAATATAATTATAATATGCCTTAGAAATCGAAACCAAGATATACAAAGAAACTACCTGAGCCAAGGGTACCGTCAAAAAATATGATTACAGTAAGAAATAAATAAAGCTAAGCATAATTTTTCCAAATATATTCAGCCTTACAAACGCCGCGCCGTTTCGCAATTGCTGTTCCGTGCGTCGCGTCTGTGTATAATGGTGCTGCCACACCGATGTTATAAAATGTTAACAAAAACATTTTCTAACATTTTCTAACATTTTTAACATTTTCTAACATTTTATAACATTGGAAAACATGACATCGGCCCTTCTTTGACGGCTTCTTAGACGGCTTCTTTGACGGCGCCGCTCTCAAAAGTACCGCCGCCCGCGGTTAAAAAATGTTAAACAATGTTACAAATTGTTAAGAAATGTTTACTAAATGATGCTGCCACACCGCTGTTATAAAATGTTATATAACATTTTCTAGCACCGGTGTGGCAGCACCATAACGAATAATGACATCTTATTGAGAGGCGATTGCCATAGCCACTACTGTGTAATTTGCGTTAAAATGGGATCTTCACACAATCACCTCCAAGGTCCTCAGAATAATGGTTAATCATTATATACAGCCATAACATCTTCGAATTTTAGAATAGAACCTCTGACCTCAGACCTGTTGACATTCGACTAAGCTAAAGTTACTCCTTTATCGAAACTACATTACTAGTTTAGAAATATGAATTCGACAGCCTCAGTGGCGCAGTTGTCGAGTAGCCAGTTGTGTTGTATGGTTCGATCCCCACCGAAACTTGTGTTTGTTTTGGGTCTGAATGTTTGGTTACTGTACGTCCCTCGTTGTTCCTAATACCTATGTGGCTGTTAGGTGTATTATTAATTCCATATCCACAATTAAAATGAAATCTAAAAAACGTGAATTGGCAGTTTTCTTGTTGCCTTAATTAGATTCTCGAAGGTCTAAAATATTTGCGTGACTTACTATCAGGTGACCAAATTCATCATTTACCAGTCTTATGGTATGAATAATATATGCCTAAACAAAGTTTCTCAAATAAAGCTCATTAAAATCTCACAGTTTTTAATAAGCGTTTATTACTGACACAAAAACCTTTATTTTGACACAGATTTTTCCGCATAAGCAATCGGTGTGTCCCGCGCTTTTATAGAAAGTCTAACTAAAAAAAATAGAAAATTATTGAATGGCTTATTACTTTTACACATGACTAGATCATAGAGTCAAAAAACATATACCCGCACATGTACATAAACACCTCCCCAACTCAAACTGAGCCGAAGTGTGGCCACAGCCCAGATCGGCATGATTATTCCCAGAATCCTTTAATAATGTATATTTCTCATTAAATCTTATAGATAACAAAAAATTGTTTCAATAAATTACATTTCGAACGAACTCTACATTTTAATTTAAGAAATCCAAAGTGACTGTACTAAACCTTTAGCTGGTGGTAGGATATTCGCATCCGCCCGGATAGCTACCCTCGTACACATGGTGTTAAAACCTGCCATAGTGATCCACGCGCCTTGTGTGGATCGCGTTCCAGGATCAGCTAGTGTATATCCGGTTCTCCCGAGGGGCTTGCAACATGACTTGATGGTTGATTGGGGCGGGTATAGGGGTACATCCTTGTGTTAATGTGCCTGCATCGGTCATCCGCCTGTCCTGCCGCAGGCCCCTGGATTTGATTCTTTCCTCTCTGAAGAGGGAAGAAGCATTTATACAGGCCGGCATAACTCATTGTTTGACCACCGATAAACTCATTGTTTGTTGGTTTTTTGGATTGCACTACGCTTAACATCAGGTGTAGTGCAGTCACTTTGCCGCGCTCGAATAAAAAAACCGTGTAAACACTATTTTTATGTAGGAAAACAAAATCAGCCCTAATTTTATTCTATAGATGACGTTTATTTGAAGGTAAAGTATGTGCGGTAACGGTCATGAAGTATTATTTAGACGTTGACAAAAATTAATTCGTATATTATTTTATTGTCCAAAAATCACAAATTCATTTTGTGTCTCAAATGTGTGTAATTATTTATTATTTTAAATGCAGCGATCTCCTTTAATAGAATACAAAAATACTTACACTATACGCCGTGAATTGCAACATGAAAGCGATGCTAATAACGATGACATTTTTCAAAACGCGCCAAGATTCTTCCGGCTTCAAGTCTTCTTTACCAGCTTCTTTCTCTTTCGACATATTGACACACAATTTCCACTTCAACTATATTATTACGCTATTAAAATAAACTATTTATTTCATGTTCGTTGCAAAAATAAAAAACTGTTATATTAAAATAGTTTTGATGGTTATAACAATAACAATTTTGTCACTGGTATATCTTATCCGCCATAAAAAATATTTTCTTTACGCGCGTCTTACACGAGTGTCTATACAGAACGCCTAACATTAACTAAGGTAAGACACCTGCATCATTCAAATTTAAATCATACATGATCGTGGATATAAAAAAATGTACTTATTCAAATCCCGGATTTGATCCCCTCGCGGTTTGGGATTATCCATCGTAACGTAACAATACCATTGTTGAAAATGGCAGCACGCATAAAGCGTCATTATTATAAAAAAGATGTCGATCATAATATCAGATAAGACAATTGCTTGCATTGTATAATATTTTTTTCCATCTAGAACTGTATAAATAAAGGGTTTTTGCTTTTGCAGAAGGTCAACTGATCTATTTTTTGTATCATTAACGGAGTTCCGTTTTTATAATCACTGCACTAAAGGTCACTGAAGATCTTTAATTCACTTGACCGACTGTGTGTTTAGAAACGAGAAAAAAATTATAGTATTCTATTGTGTCGAAGTGCACTTGAATCTGTGAGTGCAATTATGTTAGTAAACAAAATTATGTAAATATTATCAGGTGAGTAATTACTTCAATAACACGAAGTAATCATTTCCGACATTTGATCTCAATATCTGTCCTTAAAGACAATTTTAGCAACTTGGACAACATACATTCTCTGCATTTATTAGACTCTCATGGTGGAAAAAATTAATTCAGTGAATTCAGTATGGTAATGTGTGTTCACCTTAATTATTACGATTAAACGAAAACAGCGTCTCTATTGAACTAATGAGGACTATGGGATTTAAAAAAAAAAAATTACATTTACGTTACAAGTTTTCACAGCTTTAGTCTGTCTCATAAACATACAGCAAATCCTGTCCCACTGTCTAACTGTTGCAGAATCATAAACAAAAATAAAAAGGCCCAGTATAGAGTAAGTGTGTGCTATTCTCTTACACAGCCATCACGTATAAAAATAACATTATAAAATGAAAACACATCTGACCCTACCGAAGTCATAGTAATCGAGTTTTGATGAGGAAAACAATAAATAATTACATTATCACGACTGCTATTAGGCAGAAAACTATCGTCACGTATTCATAACAATGTGTCATCAATGCCACATAAAGAAAAACCGGTCAAGTGAGCGAGCTCGCGTTCTGAATAAGGGTTCCGTGTAATAAAATGTTTACAAGCTGTATTTTCACTTGTATCAGAGATAGATCAACGGGGAGTGGTACGGACTGTCGAGGCGAAAGCCGCAGGTTCGTAATCAGCCCCAAGAGCATACACCTCTGACTTTTCAAAGTTACGTGTATCTTAATAATTGTTAATTATCGCTTGTCTTAACGATGAAAGAAATATCGTGAGGAAACCTGCATACATGAGAAGTTCTGCATGAATTTCGAAGGTATGTATGTGAAATCTACCAATCCGCATCAGACAGTGTGGTGGACTAAGGCCTAACCTCTCTTATTCAGTAGAGAAGGGTATATTAAAGAGTAGTAGAATAAGTATACCCTATATAGAACTGTAGTTCTATCTAGTTTACAAGTATTATTACAGTATAAGTATAGTAGTAGTATAAGAATACTAGTAGAAGAACCTTTTACATCTCCAAACGACCTTATACTTTAGTATTTCACCTTGACACCTCTACTCGTTTCTGAAAAAAGGGTCTTGACAAACGGATAGAAAAATTAGACAGTCTCCATGGCGCAGCCGGCGAGTAACCGGCTGCTGAGCAAGAAGCCATGTGTTCGATTCCTGCACTGAGACAAATATTTGTGTAATCCACAAATATGTATATGGGTATTGTTAGGGCTATGTATGTGACTGTTGGGTGTATTTATTTATTTATTTAAATAGACAGACGTCAGACCGACAACAAACTGATCGGTTCCGTTTTTCCTTCCGAGGTACGCAACCCTAAAGAGGTACAATAAATAAACTATCATAAATATATATATACTGTGTATAGTTTCAGTTGTTTTAAACATAACTTCGACGTTAAATAGTTTTCTAGATAATAAATACGTAACTAGTCTAAAGTCATAGCAATATTTCAATATAAAAACGCCTGCCACATTCTTTTTTTAAATTAGGATTTATATATTCATTCTTTTTAATTCATTCACGTTCTTTACAATTGCAATTATAATTTTGAAATTTTATTAATTACCTAGAGGCATTCTTGTTATACATGACTAGTCTTTGCTTGCAGCTCCACCCGCGTCAATGTCTTTTTCTGGGATAAAAAGTCTTATCTCAAATCCAGGTCACGGTCTTCTTGAATCTGTCAAAATATCTAAATCCAATCAGCCATTAAGGCGGGGTCGGCTAACAAACATTCAAACTCACACTACATTCGTGCCTGCATTGGCGCTGCTTGAGTTAACTGGCGAGAAGTCACAGGCATTACGTGCGACCGAAAGATGCCGATGAGACTTAAAGGTCTTGACAGCCTCCGTGGCGCAGCGGGTGAGTAGCCGGCTGTGAAGCTAGAGGTCGCGGGTTCGATCCCCGCACCAAGACCAACATTTGTGTGATCCACAAAAATTTGTCTCGGGGTCTGGGTGTTGTGAGACCGAAAGTCTCTCGTAGTTCCTGATACCCACGACATAAGACTCGTATCTTACTGTGGGGTCAGGACTATGTGTGTGAGTGTTGGGTGTATTTATTAAAAAAAGGTGTCATACAAGACCATCATTCTTCTGTGCTCTTGTATAGGTGTGAGACGTGGCATCTTTAAGCGTAATGTTAAGGAGATACACCTCGCGGAAATAAAGACGCTGAGGTAGATGTGCAGCTTTATACGACTAGACTAGACTAGTAAACATAATGAGTACATCCCCGGCAGCCTTGGTGATTGCGACGTGGCAGATAAACTTCAAGAAAATCGCTAAAAGTGCTCTGCTTATGTTATGAGGAAACCACAGGAGCACATCGGTTTCGAATGCCTGTGCCAGATAGTACCACGAGTACGACCCCACGCAAGGTCCAAAATGCGCTTGCTTTTTTTTTGTATCAATGTGATTGCACTACACCTGATGGTAAGCACAGTGCAATCTAAAAATCCAGTGACCACTGACAATGAGTTTATCCGTGGTGACCAGAATCATACCGGCCTGTATAAATGCTTTTTCACACTCCGAAGAGGGAAGAAACGAATCAAGGGACCTGCGACAGGAGAGGCGGATGACCGATGCAGGCACAGGGATACAAGGATTTACCCCGATCCCGGCCTAACCAATCATCAAGTAATGTCGCAAGCCCCTCAGTAGAACCAGATATACACTAGCTGATTCTGGAACTCGATCCACGCAAGGTCTATGGGTCACTATGGCAGGTTATAACACCATGTGTACGGTGGTCGCTACCGGGCGTATATGAATATCCTACCATCAGCAAGTAACTTGCACTAGAGGGAGACATGACAGTCAGTCTCACTACGGAAGATCCTCAAGACCGGGCGAAGTGGAGGCGTCTTAGTAAGGAGGCGGACTTTGGGACTAATCCGAAATGACGCCAACTAAAAAGAAAAACACACGTAACTTACAAAAGTTAAACGTGGTTTTCGTTTGCGTCCGGCGATAATAGCATAAATGCAAAATAAATAAAAATATCACCAGACTATATTATCAATCCTTATCGGTGTTAAATAAACGCAGATTACGTGCCTAAACTTCGTATAAACATATAAGTCGCTGCAAAACTTGAGATTATTTAATTTTTTTTTTATCCGAGCACAGCAAAGTGACTGCACTACACCTGATGTTAAGCGCAGTGCCGTCCAAAAAACTAGCGACCATCGAAAAACTATGTGTTTATATTATTTATGGTCACCAGAGTCATGTCGGCCTGTATTTCCCCTCTGCGGAGAAGGAAAAAGCAAATCGAGGGGCCTGCGACAGGACAAGCGGATGACCGATACCGGCACAGTTATACGAAGATGGACCCCTATACCCGCCCCAATCAACCATCAAGTCATATCGCAAGCCCCAAGAACAAGATATACACTGGCTGATCCTGGAACGCGATCCACACAAGGCGTGTGGAACACTGTGGCAGACTTTAACACCATGTGTACGGTGGTCGCTATCCGGGCGCATATGAATATCCTACCACCATAATGTACGACACGTCCGAATATAGAGCCACGCTGTAGATAGTTTTGTCTACCTTTTGTTTAACGGGTAGATTATTCTAAATTCAAATATACGAGCATATTGCATTAAGCATGAGAAAAATATTTAACAACACCGTTTTATAACAATAAATCCTTTTGTTCTTGTATACCCATAAGCATAAAAGAGTAATACCTAGGTCATTACGGATGTGAAAATAACTTCCAATTGTCTCTACCCATAGATTTGCATAATTTACTCTGGCAAACTTAAACTTTATTTTAGTTTAAACACAAATATTTTTCCGACTTCGAAAAGGAGGTAAAATAAATGCATTGGAATGTTTTTATGTATGTTCTCTCCGAAAAAAAGAATATTACTTACTTTATGCCCCAATCACCTAATTGTAAATAATGTCCACGATGGTAAGCGCCACGCCTACCAATAAACAGAAGCAACACCACACAGAACTTTGAATTCCAAAGCACTGCATGGCACTAAACTGCGCTCGTCACCCCGAGACATAAGATGATAAGTCTCGTAATGCCCAGTAATTTCACTGGCTACAATATCCTTCAAACCGAAACACAACAGTGCTTACACACTGTTGCTTGGCGGTAGAAATAGACAAAACGGTGGTACCAACCCAGACGACCTCTCGCATATGAGGGACCTTGTAAACATCCACAATACCTGAAGAATAAAGGACGCGTAGCTGACCTTAAAAGAAATGGACGATTAAGGGTTGAGAAGGAAAAGGGGATATCTTCGGGTATCTCACTCACCATACGAAACGTAACAGCAAGCTCATATCTCATCTCAGTTTTCTGTGACACAGTGGTAACGGTCCATCCAAGCTGTATACAAAACTGTCTACAGCTTGACCTTACCTCATAGGTTACTCCGCTAAACGTAGACAGATATCGATGATTATTTTTCTTACGATAGGGCTTACTTCGATGGTGGTAATAAAATTTGAAGAAAAAATCATGCATAAAAAGACTAATGCCCATATTCACAAAAACACTTATGTCAGCTTTTTTCCAAGTGTCAAAATCAGTGTACATGATTGGGTTGTAATTTATTAAACGTCAAAAAGTAACCCGTGACGTTTGGAAACATCGTCACTATGCGCGTCACTATCGCGCTCACTATGACGCCTAATTATTTTCTTTCTTCTTCTTTTTTCTTTTTCTTTCTGCCTGGCGTTATCCCGGCTAAGACAGCTTAGTCATACCCCTGGTAAGATCTGGCTCAGGCATCTGCGACCGACATACTCCTGTGATTTCCTCAAAACATGACCAAACCACCTCAAGCGATATTTTTGAAGTTAGTCTGCCACGCCACGGCCACCAAGACAGCCGCGGATGTACTCGTCACGAATACGATCTAACCGTGTAACATTGCACAGCCACCGCAGACAATACACTCTTGACGGAGTCTAGATTCGAGGACGCGTTCCAAGAGCATCATGGTGTGCCACATAAGCTTAATACCGCGGTAGTTTCTGCACGTTTATTTTTAGCTTTTTATTTTTTAAGTCGTGTCACTTTGTGTCAAAAGTTTTATGCATAAATATGCAGAGGCTGTATAACTTAAACATTTAACTAACCGGAAATAAACATTTATCTCATTTAAAATAACACCTTCTAGGAGAAATCAACGGAACTATCGAATGACCATGAGAATCTACAAAGAAACAAAGTGTTGACCAAACTAAGAAATTATTTGCGTTTAGTGATAATCGTGACCTGAATTTAACCACATCGCAAATACGCAGCCGACATTGGTTCTAAATAGGGAAATGATAAAACAAAGGCATTACATTAAAAACAGCGATAGCTCAGTGGGGAGTGATACGGACTGTCGAGACGAAAGTCGCGGGTTCGAAACCAGCCCCAAGAGCATACACCTCTAACTTTTCGAGGAAACCTGCATACCTGAGAACTCGATAAGATTTTTCGAAGGTATGTAAGGTCTGCCGCATTACGCCAGCGTGATGGATTAAGGCTTAACCCCTCTTATTCAGTAGAGGCCCGTGCCCAGCAGTAGGACATGTATAATACAGGGCTATTATTGTATTATATTAGAATCCTCATTTGCAGCGTATTTAACTCATGGCCGGCTCTACCATTACGCATGGAGCGGTCGCTGCAGGCACCTATCTCGTCTTAGAAATGGCTATACAAGCATACGTAAAAAAGCATGCCGATGCAACTGCGAGTGGGTTAAGGGCAGGGGCAAAAGCAAGGAGTTGAATCCTACGATTCTTATAAACACCATAAAAAAGTAAGTTCTAATTCGTAACGACGAATACCTACTTACAATAAGATTATCTAAACAATTTCGACTAAGACATTTTGTAATACTATCCTTATCCGCAAGTCAACAAGTCTTATCAACAGATATAATATTTAACATTAAGCGAAAAACATCTGATAATACGAGATGAACCTTGGCATTAATAAAACATCCTCAATGCAACATTTTCCCCTTCAACTGCATTGCTGTTAAAAAATATTCCTAAGTCTTCGTTTTAAATACCAATTTGTATATTATATTTTTCTTAAATCACCACAATATTTATTAATATCAAGGTGAATAACATAAACAAAATCGCAAGTGCAAGATAGACCTTGCAATCTTATAAATAATGGTCTAAAATATGTACAATGTGCTGAAATATACCCATATTTAGAAAGGTGTAAAATAATTTATTAATTTCTAGGCTAAAACTGTTGACAATGGTCACACACTTCAAATAGGCACCAATTTATAATTATATGTGACGCAACTGATTATGTTGACGATAAAAATGTGTATAATAAATAATTAATAAAGCTGGTCAAGTGCGATTCGAAGTCGAAAGTTACTTTAACGTTACTATTTTTGATATCAGCCAATTTACCGTTTAAAAGATAGAGATGTATAGAACCCTTTAAATTAGACGGCGCAATGTAGACTTAGGAATAAATAACCAACTTGCTTTTATAATTTATTCCTAGCGTGTGATAAAAAAATCTAATTACGTACCATATAAAAAAAACATAATTAATTCAAAGTCCGTATTACATTGTATAACATTGCGAACACGAAATTTTTATTGCTTTATTTGGATTCATTCGAATCTTCAAGATATATTCCGTAATTAGGGGAATCCCAACTCAATATATCTTAATACAAGGAAAATCAAATTAGGAACGCTCCACTTATACATTTATTAAAATCACTTTTTTTATGCCAAAGAACGTGAAAAGCAGTCGGAAATCTCCACCGCCCATTAACACCCATAATACTAGAAGTATCATGGATACATTGCCGACTTACCGAAGAGAATGGAAATGGTAAAAGTGATATTGGAGTTTTGACCTCCGGAAATATCACTAATCATACAAAAGGTAACAACTGCTACATCAAATCAAGTTTCACTTTTCTGTAAGACATCGCTAATAGTCTCGTCGACTCGGCCCATTCAGCCTGTAGACAAAATGAATGTTAGTTTACGAAAGAATTGAAGTTTTAGTTTTTGCATCCAATTAAATATAATTGGATGCAAAACAATAAACCAACACCAAATTAAAGTTGAGTTTTTAATTTAATTTTGAAAAATCCATTAACTTAAATCAATCATTTAAAGTTCTATTTTGATTCATCGTACATGGGGAATATTACATTTCTATTTAAAAAATATAGACTATAACATATTTATATCTAATTAATTTATCCAAATAAATTCAATATATCAATATTTCGTTGATGTGGGTTGAAATTATATTGCGTGTTTACATCCAAAAGGGTAAATGACTTGATTTTTTTATTATTTTAATCAATAAATTACGTTACCCAAAGCCTATTGCAGAAAGAGTTTCTTTAATCCGTCCACAAAAATATAAATTAGAAGCATTGATATACAAAAAATCCCAATGATTAGAAGTCATTCAAATCTGATGCAGGGGCACTTGTCAAATAACAGACGACTCAATCTTTAACGTCACCGTGGCAAATGGCCATTCCGAAGCACGCGTGCGAGCGAGATAGTTAGATGTCCCCACTACGCCCCCACCTTTGCTCATAACAATATTTAAAATCATAATTACGGGCTCATTTTTGAACCGATTGTTTATACTTAAAGTTTCTTTTTCGTATTACTTTCTGTTACATATAAAACAACGCATAATTTTCAACATAGGAAACTACCCTATTATTATTTTATTTATTTATAACCTATACACATGAGAAGAATTATTAGTCATTAAACTTGTCCGATTTGACTGCATCATCTCTCATGTTCTGTTTAAAAACAAATTATTTACTACTATACTACCTACTATACTACTATACCGGTGTATGAAAAGCATTCCATTTTATAATTATGCGCTTCTAAAAGCTTTAACCTTTTAATACACAATAAGTAAGTGTGATGATTATCTCATCAATAGATTGCTTACCTTGTTCGTATTGATGCGAATATGATTGTCGTAAGATATTTTAGTTAAAAGAAGTGTAGTGGCAGCGATAACGCAACGGCGAGTGGTATGGGCTGCCGAGACGACCGAGACATTGTATTGTATTCATTATTAATTGTAGCTCGATGTAGGGTGAAGGAAACATCATGAGGAAACGTGCATTCCTGATAAGTTCTCCATTAAAATTTCGAAAGTATTTGAAATCTGTCAACCCTTAGGCCTGTGGGATGGAATAGGGCCAAATCCCTCATATTCGTGAAGAAGGTCCTAGGCACGGAATGTAAATGTGTTTAGTATAGCTCTAGTATTTTTATAGCGTAGTAAAACAAATGATTGTATGATTCACAAATATTTGTTTCGAGTCTGTGTGTTGTGGGAGCGTAAGTCCCTTATAGTTCCTGACACCCACGATACAGGTTCACCTCGTTTGGGGCCAGGGGTGTGTGAGACTGTTGGGTGTATTTACTATTTACATTGATCTCATTGCCCATACAAACATAGATGTAGGGGGGATATATACTTATTAGCACTCCTAACACGTTACACGACTATAGCTTCATTCCTATCTATTAACTAAATACCTACTTATGGTATGGACTTATGCTTGTTCAAAAACAGAAAATATGGTAAAAAGACTAATGGAAAAATCACAATTAATGCTTAATTAGTAAAAACTACAACGTACTGGAGAATTAGTGTGAGGAAGCGATTTAGTGCCACGATTTGAATACATTTTTCACGGTTCAATCAAGTTGTTAACAAAAAGTCTCCTAAACGTGCGTAGGTAGAACTTTGTTGAAAGCCTGTACTCAGTAACTATTATAGCTCGTGCAATTATATTATAAAACTATATGTTGCCCACGTAGATGTATTTTTGTTGATTTTTCTTAATAGATATGATTATGCAATGAATGTCTGGTCATATCGGGTTCCAGTCAATCACTCAAGAGAAACATAAGGACAACCTAATATAACAGATTTGTATTGAAGGTAGTCAATATATATCCGTATTTTTGAATTATTGCCGACGCGTACAATTTTAATCGTAGTAGGAAAAAAATATTATTCTCTTCTCAAACACATTAGCCAGCTCGATCACTAGAGATTCTCGCTGTTATGGTGCTGCCACACCGATGTTATAAAATGTTTACAAACATTATTAAACATTTGTTAACAAACATTTTGATACATTTTATCATAATGTTAGATAATGTTAGTAAATGTTTAATGTTAGAAAATGTTTGTAAACATTTTATAACACCGGTGTGGCAGCACCATTAGACGACCAACTTCCTGGATGCCCTGCCTCGGCCACCATTCTATTATCGCCTTACGGCAAATTTCGTCACTCCGCCTAGCCATGCTTCCAGTCCAACTCCATTTTATGTTCGACTGTGGTCCGACAGCTTGTACTTTAGTTCCTTGGATGCCACAGGGGATGATTAGCATTTTTTTTATTTGATTGAATGACGAGACGAGCAAGACGCTCGCCTGATGGTAAGCGCCACGCCTTGGGCAGGCGAAACAGAGGCAACACCACACAGAACTTTGAATTACAAACTACTGTATGGCACCGAACTGCGCTCGTCACCCCGAGACACGAGATGTCTAGTTTCATAATGCCCAACAATTTCACTGGCTTCAATGTCCTTCCCACCGAAACACAACAGTGCTTGCACACTGTTGCTTGTCGGCAGAAATAGGCAAAGCGATGGTACCAATCCAGACGGCATCTCGCATACGAGGGACCTACCACCTTGTAGTATTTATACGAGGACTATAGAAATAAAACTGCTTTGAATGATTTGGGTTGCCATATTTTATTACAACTTTTTTAATTGAATTGCTTGAATAAATTATAACACGATGAGTAGTTTCCTCTATTCACTAACCGTCACTAAGGTATACCGCCGTCACAAATCACAATATTTTATGTTCGTAATGCAATCGACATACGATTTTACTTTAATGTAACATAAATTCTCACATAATTGATTTTTAGATTGTATTACGGTGCAAAAAAACGATAGCGAGAGCAAAATTACTGACGAGGCGCTTCTCTTGTCCGCATGACTACAACAATTATTACGCGCAAAATAACTAGACTGGGCTTAAATTAATGAATTCACCCTATACGCTGGAGGCGTCCACTTTAATCTCTGAAAACAATAACTGCGACGCCACACGATACTAACTTGACGCCTCATAAATTATTTTACGCGTATTTTAGATACCTACTCAATTACACAGCGAATCGCCAAAACATTCAGCAAAAGTTTGAGGAGCTACACCGATGTCTGTGTCAATTATTTGCACCAATAGGACAAAAAATAGTTTACAGTTAAATTTCCATAGGCATAACATCTAATACTGTTGATAAAGTAGAAGCAAAAGTTAAAAGAAAACAGAGGACACATTGGACCCAATTAAACGGTAACTTAAAAATATAACCTTTTTACAATATAGCGTAATAATCTTTCAATACTCGTCCCATTCATCGACCACAACTAACCCCATTCATTTATAAAACTCATTTTTCTTAGAAAACTGCGATAGCATGTACGACTCTACGAAACATGCCTATTTTAAAAAAATTGGCAATTTTACGAAATAAGAAATTTTGGCGGGAATTTCTCCAGTGCATACGGCCTTATCTATACTGTGATATAAAATTGTTTTTACTGTATTCATTCTACGTTAACAAAGAACATATATATAAAACTTAAAAGTATAACACGAAATAGTTGGCGCAATATTTTGGTTGATATTTTGTTTAAAATTTTTTTTATGAAGATATAATTACAGAAATGTTACAGAAAAGACTGATATTGCAAACCACGATCGAGAATGCGTAGTGATCTACTGACAAGCCCTCGTCGTCATAATTTCCCTGTTGTTTATAGAGCAGTTACCTGTACTGCAATTCGTACATTACCTTGTACGAAACAGAAAATAATACAAACAAGAAAGCCTATCGTGAAAAGGCAACCAAATGTAGGTAAAACAACGAGGCAGATATTGATATTAAAATATTTAGTATGACCAAAGGTGGACTCTTAATGGGTTCTTCTAACTAGCTCGATAGCTAATAAGCCATTCAAATAAAATAAATGGATTGGTTTGTATTTTTTTGGACGGGTTAAAACTAAAAAGCTTCCATTACAGATTTGAGTAACGTAAAAATAATCCAGTCAACCCGTCAGTACCCTATTATGTCTATAAATGATAAAACGCGGTAAATCTTTTCAAATGAGGGGTTTAGATAAAATTTTATAATTTATTTGTTTTCTTTTATGGATATGGAAAAATATAATATGTAACTGCATACTAGGATTACCACTTAAACTCATTTAAAAGCAATTTAATATAAAATAACGGACTAATGAGAAATACTATTCGACAAGTTTCGTATAACACTGCGAAAGATTACATATTTTACAGGAACGTACAATACGATGCATATAAAAAGTGTCTTGAAAGAGTTATTGCCATGTTGTGACGTTTTAGCTTACTGAGTGCTGGTTTAGATTAAGAGCTGAACTAACTTCAATATTTTTTTTCTAATTAAATAATGTAGGAAAAACCAAATAAGTGTACCAAATAATTTTGCTTGAAAAATTTACTTTTCAAGTGACCGTTGGTAAATCAGGTATTTTGAAGTAGCTATTCTTATTTGCGTTGCAGAGTACTTAAAATTTCACTAACAATGACCAAATAAAATCAATGCTATAGCGAAAAACGGCAATAAAGCAAGTTAAATGTACATGGTTGGTTACACTCATATCTAAAGGCTGCAAACACACGGACCGACCAAAGGACAAAAAAGATGTTGTAAATACTTCAATCACTATGAACACAATGTGTTCATAGTGATTGAAGTATTTACAACTACTACAACACAAAAATTTGTGTTACGAACACAAATTTTTGTGTTCGTAACACCGACGTTGTCGATGCAGTGCGGCACTGGTTTATACAATGTGTATTGTCTTTACGCGAAATGTTTATTTTGATCATTGGTTTCTTATGGGCCACAACGTAGTATGTACTTACATTGGCTTTGGTGGGCAAGACCCAGGACAGTTTATCGCTTATGATCGCAAATAGGCGCGCAGTTTAACTGGGCCGGACTGAGGTTAGTCACTTCTTAGGTATGCTGAAAAAATATCGATATAATAACGATCGCTATTTTTCTACAATGTATCGATATCTTTTAGTAACAAAAAAATTGAAATACATTTTTTATAAAGTGTCGAAATCATATTTTTTTTAATGCTATGCCGCGATACGCGGACCGAACCTAAAGCCCATATGTCGATATTTTCTAAAAGATGCCAAAAAAGGTCATCAAATGAAAAGCAGATATTTTTTCTTGATATATCAAAATCGATGATGATATTTTTTAAAAATAACAATACAATATAAATCGATACGTCTTTGCACTTTTGAAATGACACTTCACCTGTCCGTCGCCAAGCCCGTTAATTTTGAATCGATCAAAACAAAAACTGCGACGTTCCTTGTGCTTACTTTGGTGATTCTTTCTACTAAAATAATGTTTTTTTACTACACAATTAAATAAAGCAGTGGCCACTGCTATATTTAATTGGTTATACGGTCACTGCCGCTATTACTTTATTAATGTTGAAAAATTACAACAAAATCTCGGCAATTCCATTGGAAACTTCGCTGAAAATATATTTAGCTTTTAATAGTTAATTACGTTTGTGAATATAAATTATCAATACATTTGTGTATATTTGGCTAAATGGTATAAATATATATTCCGAATGGAAAATGCAAAACTAATTTTGTGGCGACATCACCCATATAAGGCAGCAAAATAAGATTAATTATAACTTTATTTTTGCTTATTTGTGTAACGTAAGGCAAACGTTAAATGCTATAATATAATACATTGTAAAAACATTAACAATGGTGTTTCGAAGATGTATTGCTATATGTCATGTCGTTACCAACATTTGGTATATCACTTTATATGTCCACGTTATATAAAACTGTCGTTACATATAACCAAACATATCATGATTTCAAAATCTCAAAACGCTTAATATATATTCATCTAGTACGATTGCCATTGCTTTTTTTTATTATTATTATTAAGGCGCAGAATCGGGGGCATTATACTAACATATTGTGAGACGAGACAAAACCCCAACTTTTCTATGTATCCTTTACTATAATATATTTTTGTTTCTTCGATAATTCTCATAAATGGCGACTCATTTAAGTCCAGATTGTCGATCGCTCGAAATCGAACTAGAATTCGGTCATATATAGGATCATCGACGCAGACTATAGGGGTATAGTCGGATGTTATTATAAAATCACTCACGGCATACAATCTAAGCCGAAGCGAATGCAAAACTTTATAGGACAACTCACAATGAGCGCGCCCACGGCGGGCACTGTACAAAAATAATATAGTATAGCGTCGAGTATCGCGTTCAGTTCTCATCGTAGAGCGGCGTCGCGTCACCCAGCGACATGGACCGCGGCGACGTGTTCGTATGAGGCGTCGAGCGGACAGAGTGCGCGCGCGACGAGCGGCCCGAGTGCGAGCCGTGGCCGTGGCTGTGGCTGTGAGACGAGTGCGGCGTGCGCGGCGTCCCGCGGGACTCGCGGGACTCGCGGGACTCGCGCCCGTCACGTCCGTCGCGTCCCTCCCGTCCCTCGCGGCCCTCCCGTCCGTCGCGTCCGTCCCTGCCGTCGCGTCCCTCGCGCGTGTCCCTCGACTCGTGTCGCGGCGTGGAGCGCGGCGTGCGCGAGGAGCCGCCCTCCCGCGCGGTGCGGTGTCGCACCCAGTCCTCGGCCGCCTTCTGCCAGTCGGCGGGCTCCGTGTAGGCGGCGGCGGCGGCTGCGGCGGCGGCGGCTGCAGCTGCGACCGCGGCCGCCTTGTGCCTGGCCGCGTGCGCGTGCGCCGCGTGTGCCGCGTGTATGGCGTGCGCGTGCACGACGGGCGCGGCGGGCGTCGCGAACTCGGGCGGGCGCGGCGTGCTCGCGAACGGAGTCATGTAGGGCGTCTGCGCGGAGGGCGTGTAGGGCGTGTTGATGTAGGCGGGGCCGGGCGTGTGCGCGGGCGTGTGGAAGGCGGGCGTGTGCGCGGCGGGCGTGTGGTAGGCGGAGGAGGCGAGCCCGTGCGGGGTGCGGGCGGGGGTGCGCGCCGCGGGGGTGCCGCTCGGCGGGGGCTCGCGGAAGTGCTCCTTGAACCACTTGAGCAGGCCGGCGAGCGAGTCGAACATGCGCTGCCGGAACTTGTACCCGTCGGGTGTGACGGACACGTACTCGTGCGTGCAGCGTGCACGCGGCAGGTATGACAGCATGAACCGTCCCGGATAGTTCTTTGCGGCGGAGATCACGTAGTGGATTTTGTTCGCGTTCTTGGCCTTCTCTTCCTTGAGTATCTCCTCTGCCTTGTCCCGCATGCCGCCGAGTGGCCTGTAGTACTTGTACGCGATAAGATCTCTAGCGAGTCCGGCCATCGGCGTCACGTGTCGGGCGATAATTTCATCTAAGTCCTCGAACTCTGAACCGCCTATCCAGAGACTGCGACCTGTGACAATAAATCAAATAACGTAAATCCTTGACTCTACATAACGACATAGAAATAAACGATGCATTACAAACCTAATGAAAAAGCGTTTTCTTTTCCTTCTTCCCGCACATCTATATGCTGATATATACCATCTGCCACTTTCCACGTTACTGTCAGATGATCGGAACCCTGCAATCAAAATCACATTTAACCATAGATAATAGCCATAAACCTACGTTTTAGAACCTTACTTATAACAATAATCTTACTTTACTACTCGGCCTAACGATAACTTCACCCTGCGCCATCTTCTCCATGAGTTTTTCGGCCTCAGCAAACGATATATTATGGAATGCGGGGTGTACTATAACTCGCTTCACATATTGCAGGCGCTCTTTGGTCTGTTTCGCTTCTTTTTCTTTGCGTAAATCTTTGTCCTCTGCTTCTTGATCGTAGTATGGATCTTTCGGTGGTCTGAAAATATTATATGATTATTTATAAAATCCAGACCTCAATAATATTCGAGGTTTTTTAATGACAGTTACATAACAAAATGCAATGATAGAATATCGATAAGCCACAAACTAGTAATAGCGTCATTTAAAAAGTTACAAATAAGAATAAGAAATCACACACTAACCTCCATTCATTATTTTTATCTAACAAGTCGGAAGATTTCGACGAACAATCGACGGAGAATCTTTCGACATCTATTTTGAGTATTCTACAGTGCACGGTCTGTCCAATCCGGACACGTTCCGTCGGATCCGTGACATGCCGGTCGGACAGGTTCTTTATGTGAATGTAGCCGGACAGTCCGTTGTCCAGACGTATCCGGACACCGGTCGCCTGTCCCGGACACGCACCGGCGTCGAAATGATTCCATACCTAAAAGTAATAGTTAAATTTACATAGCTTTAAAATTAGCTCCATCCAGTGTGTTGCATCACTTTACTAGTAGTTATGAGAAAACAGATGCCTACTTTTTAATTATCGATACTTCACATTATTGTCAGGGTATTGTATTATTTTATTTACTCCCGTATACTGAAACGCTAATTAAGTATTTAAGATCGTTTTAAACAAGTTAAGTCCCTCTTAGCTGTCAAAATTGTATGAAAATAAGTAGCCGTTAGCCGTCAGACAGCTAAGTAGCGTTTCAGTATTCGGACATGAGTCGCATATATTTCTAACAGGAATAACTAGCAGAGACCAATACAAAAATATTCACTATTACATTTAGTGAAATCAATACATAAAACTTCTATTACTCTAGTTATCAGTGACCAGTGATTATTAGTCTGAATAACTTTACTTGATGTATAAAGCGCTCTAGAACCCAAACCTGCCGACCTGCCATTATGACGAATTAGTCGACGGCGTCAAATCTTTGCAAATGGGGGAAAGATTATCGGCTGCACACGAACCACCATATTGTCGAGAATCCCACGCAGGTGCACGCCACCAAAATTAATCTTATCAAATAAGATCATCTAATCCAAACTGCCGGGCTATGCCGGCAGGTTGCCGGATTTAATGCGTATAGCGCATTACAATAAAACTGTTTTAAAAAATCTTAATTTATAGAAAAGACAATCTCACCTCAGACAACTCTGGAAAATCGTTCTTAAAACAGAATGGACACTGCCACAGTCCAGTCTCGTCATTCCTGACAGGCGTCGCTTGATCGAGCATCTCCCTTTGCGGTTTTCTATGTGTTATACCCACAACCGATGCTAACACCATCTTCCCCCTATAAAACGACTCTGGAGACTCCTTCGTCAATATGTCGAACAACTCTTCATGCGTAGGCGATCGATAAGGAACCCTAAGGTCCTTATACCTAGAGTCCAATTCCGCACGAATGTCGTACAAAGTTATACTCTTGTTGCCGAACCCTTGCCTCTCTAACTCCTCAGCGAACGCGTCCAGATCTAAGTCTTTCAGTCTTTCCGGAGCTTCAAGGATCTCTTCCAAAGCGCCCGCGGGGTTGGCGTCTTCGTCTTCGTACTCCAACGCATCCACGGCCATCTTTCGGGCCCATTCGTATGTTTCCGGATGTACTCGGGAGCCGTCAAGAACTTCGATATACGCTTCGGTACTGTCGCCGAGGCTGCTCGTGTCGATTTTAATGAAACCCGAGCAGTTAATGAACACTTTTGGTCCCATGTGGCACACCGTCACCAACTGTGTTCTGTTTTCAAGCTTCTGATTGGTCTGTTTGAATAATTTAATCAGTGCTTGTGCTTTTCTAGGGCCCAGACCGCATACAAATTGTAGTAACTCCATCCCTCTTCCCGTTAATATCGCTTCATTGACATCGACGCCCACTTCGTTTATTCTGTTGACGAATTCAAGCTCGATGCCTTCTAATAAATCTTCCTTAGCTATCTGGTCTTGTAAGGGATGGTATCTGAGACATAATATTTCTTCGTCCGGGCCGCAGAGCTGTGATATTTCCATAAGAGGGTCTTGCAGCAGTCGGCCCTGACATATGGCTTGCCGTAATATCTCAGGATACTCGCGAAAATCATTCTGCAAAATTAAGCATATTATCGATTGTGCAAATAGTATGTAATAGTAAATAGATCATTATGTCGATAAATAACAAGTTGGTAGAGCTCTCGTTTGCCAGAGGTCTTCTGGGAGATACCACTTTGTCTATTTCTGCAACCAAGAAGCAGTATATATGCCATGTTCCAATCTGTAGGGTACTGATTGGACTCTTCCTATATTTTATTATTATATCATAAAAAAAATAATTAATTGATAAAAAATTAACTCACCCTCCCTCGTATGCTGTTACTGTATATCTTGCTGAAGTGGTTGTCCGCTATCTCTATAGGTATCCTGGGGAACTGTTCATCCTCTACCAACTGCTGCACGCATTCCGCTATGTCCGCCTTAATATTTAATGCCTCTCGAGACTCGCCGCCAATCACAATCACGTGGGGTTTCTTGCGCAAGATAAATCTGGAACAATCATACTTTATACGGGCTTGTACCATTAGATAGCCACCACCTACATACAATAACCGGTTCGACGTGTCACGTTTCGAGATCAACCAATGTACATTCAGTTTTTTTTTATTTCATTGAGTGGCGAGACGAGCAAGGCGCTCGCCTAATGGTGAGCGCCATGCCTAATCATAAACAAAAGCAACACCACACAATTGAATTACAAAGCACTGTATGGCACTGAACTGCGCTCATCACCCCGAGGCATAAGTTGTTAAGTCTCACAATGCCCAGTAATTTCACTGGCTTCAATGTCCTTGAAACCGAAACACAACAGTGCTTGCACACTGTTGCTTGTCGGCATCAATAGACGTCGCAGTGGTACCAACCCAGACGACCTCTCGACCTAGGGACCACCACCTTGTAAAGTAGTTGTGCGTGTGCGTTTGCGTTTGCGTGTGCATGTGCATGTGCATGTGCATGTGCATGTGCATGTGCGTGTGCGTGTGCGTGTACATGTGTATACCTGCGCATGGCGGTGAGGTCGGCCTCCTTGTTGCGTCGCTCGAGCGCGTTCCACGCGTTGCGGCGCAGCAGCAGGTAGTGCGTGTGCGTGTGCGTGTGCGTGTACATGTGTATACCTGCGCATGGCGGTGAGGTCGGCCTCCTTGTTGCGTCGCTCGAGCGCGTTCCACGCGTTGCGGCGCAGCAGCAGGTAGTGCGTGTGCGTGTGCGTGTGCGTGTACATGTGTATACCTGCGCATGGCGGTGAGGTCGGCCTCCTTGTTGCGTCGCTCGAGCGCGTTCCACGCGTTGCGGCGCAGCAGCAGGTAGTGCGTGTGCGTGTGCGTGTGCGTGTACATGTGTATACCTGCGCATGGCGGTGAGGTCGGCCTCCTTGTTGCGTCGCTCGAGCGCGTTCCACGCGTTGCGGCGCAGCAGCAGGTAGTGCGTGTGCGTGTGCGTGTGCGTGTACATGTGTATACCTGCGCATGGCGGTGAGGTCGGCCTCCTTGTTGCGTCGCTCGAGCGCGTTCCACGCGTTGCGGCGCAGCAGCAGGTAGTGCGTGTGCGTGTGCGTGTGCGTGTACATGTGTATACCTGCGCATGGCGGTGAGGTCGGCCTCCTTGTTGCGTCGCTCGAGCGCGTTCCACGCGTTGCGGCGCAGCAGCAGGTAGTGCGTGTGCGTGTGCGTGTGCGTGTACATGTGTATACCTGCGCATGGCGGTGAGGTCGGCCTCCTTGTTGCGTCGCTCGAGCGCGTTCCACGCGTTGCGGCGCAGCAGCAGGTAGTGCGTGTGCGTGTGCGTGTGCGTGTACATGTGTATACCTGCGCATGGCGGTGAGGTCGGCCTCCTTGTTGCGTCGCTCGAGCGCGTTCCACGCGTTGCGGCGCAGCAGCAGGTAGTGCGTGTGCGTGTGCGTGTGCGTGTACATGTGTATACCTGCGCATGGCGGTGAGGTCGGCCTCCTTGTTGCGTCGCTCGAGCGCGTTCCACGCGTTGCGGCGCAGCAGCAGGTAGTGCGTGTGCGTGTGCGTGTACATGTGTATACCTGCGCATGGCGGTGAGGTCGGCCTCCTTGTTGCGTCGCTCGAGCGCGTTCCAGGCGTTGCGGCGCAGCAGCAGGTTGGGCAGGCGCAGGTGGTCGGCCACCTCGCCGCCGCCGCCCACCACGCACGCGAACGCGGACTGCTGCCGGTCCGGCACGTACGCGACGGACATCACGCGCAGACCTGTACACCACAACCACACGACCACAACATTACCTTCAAACTATATTACAACCAGCCCCCCGACCGCCTATTCAAAGCGATAGCGATAGCGATAGCAATGCGCGAAAGCGATGACAATGTATTGTCTTAATTACTTAAAAATTAACGATCTTAATTACTTAAAAATTGACCAAATGATTTATCCATACATTTGACAGTAAACAGACAGTAATTTTTAAGTAATTAAGACAATACATTGTCATCGCTTTCGCGCATTGCTATCGCTTTGAATAGGCGGTCGGGGGGCAGCAATGTAATGCGTTCTAAACTCGGGGTCAATTGATTCGCGCATCCCCGACAACACCCAATGTGTAGTAGAAAGCCGTTCATTATAAGCGTTACCTGATATTTTTAACACGCTTTTACTAATAAGAGCGTGTTAAAAATATCAGTCTGAAGTCATCGTCTGAAGCTAGCTTCAGACGTATGTTTGAATGTAACGGAATATTTGAATATGATTTTGACCTCTTTCAAAACGTCGGATAAAAATCATCGAAATCAATCGAAATTTGGCATACTTATCAAGGACTGATGACAATTCCATATTTTAGAGATTTTTTTTTAAATAATTAAAAATAAATAATCGTTCAAAAAACTAAATCAACACACTTTAATAAAAAAAATCGACTAAAAAGAAAAAAAGAAATGTTAATGAATTTGAAGAAAAAAAATCGTTTTTATTGTAAAAAAAAAAGGGCGTATTGTCATGACATGGGCACAACAACCTACTGTCTTCTTTCCCAAAATGCAGTGAAAAGTTATTTTTATGCTATCAAGCTGATAGCACTTAAAATGATGATGTTATAATAAAAAACCCTCATTATATTATGCCATTGTAAATCCGATTTTCTTTGTGTTGTCATTTTAGGATAAAATATAGTTTTTTTTTGCAGTATAAAAGAATGTATGTAACGCGTGGACCCAAAAGTGGGCTTTCCCCTTTAAGACGCTTTTTTTTTATTTTATTTTTATTGCCTGATAGGCAGACAAGCAAGCGGCCCGCCTGATGGTAAGCGATCACCGCCGCTCATGGACATCGGCAATGCCAGGGGCACAGCCAAGCCGCTGCCTACCATAAACGCTTGTGTCATAATACACAACCGCTAATATAACGTTATACAATACTTCATACAACTACGAGAGTCCTCACCGTTAGACGTGTCCCATTCTTCATCATCATCATCGGACACGCGCGACTCGTACGGCGCCACCTTCAACCAATCATACAGCCGGCGACGGCAGCATCTACCGAAAATTTTATATTTATCTTTGTGCACACAGACACACAAATTCCGGAACTACTACAATAGGGAACCCGGACCATAAAAAAAATTCTTTGTTTCTATCTGGCGTTATTACTTTAATCCCAAAGTCCGCCATCCCATCATGATTTGACGGTGGATTTGGTATTATAGTGGGCACCCACCCGTCTGACCACCACAACCCGCAACGGGAAATAAGTTTCACCATTGCCTTTGAGCCCAAGCTGTGGTGACTCACTATTTTTCTTTCTTTCTACCTAACGTTATCTCGGCTTAGTGCCAAGGTCCGCCTTCGTACTTAAAAGCTTCCACTTCGCCCGATCTTGAGCATTCTCTGTAGTGAGAGCATAGACTCTCATGTCTCCCGCCACTACGTCAAGCCAACGCTTTTTGGGCCGTCCACGGGATCGTCTCACTTATACTCCATTAAATAAATAAACAAAAGTGATGAGAACAAAATGAATAATAGCCATACTTGAGCACATATTCCTTAGACTCTTGCAACAGTACGGCGTTCAATTCGCGGCGCAGTTCGGGCATCACGATCTTGTTGAGTGCGATGGTGACCGCCTCGGCTCGCAACTCGTTCCACGCTTGTACCGACGCAGCGAACTCATCCTTTACAACAGATATTTATATTAGAAGATATACAACTACCTAAACAGTTTACAAGGTAGGTCCCTCGTATGCGAAAGGCCGTCTGGGTTGGTACCACCGCGCCGTCTTTTTCTCAACCCAAGCAACAGTGTGTAAGCACTGTTGTGTTTCAGTTTGAAGGACATTGAAGCCAGTGAAATTACTGGGCATTATGAGACTTAACAACTTATGTCTCGGAGTAACAAGCGCAGTTCAGTGCCATGCAGTGCGTTGTAATTCAAAGTTCTGTGTGGTGTTGCTTCTGTTTATGGACATGGCGCTTACCATCAGGCGAGCACCTTACTCGTCACGTCATTCGATTAAATAAAAAAAAACATTATTATGATTAGTACAATGATAGTGTTTTTTTTATAGCATAGACTGGCAAACGAATGAGTGGATCACCTGATGGTAAGTGATCTCCACCGCCCACGTATGGTCATAATACTAAAGGAATCATAGCTGCGTTGCCGCCCTTAAAGGGAAAGAATAATTAAGGGGTTGGAAAGGGGGATTTGGGCCTCCGGATATATCACTCACCATACGAAACGCAACAGCAAGCCACTAACTTTACGTCGGTTTTCTCTAACACAGTGGTAAGTTGGCCCATTAATGCCGTAGACAAAACTGTTTACACCGTAGCTAAAAATGGAATTTGTTTATGTGTGTATCTCACATGGTACAAAATTATTAAAATGAAAAAATATTCTGTAAACTTTTTATGAGGTTAGCAAACCAGCAAGCGGGTAACCCGAATCACCCACAGCAGGTCGGGTTGTAAAGTAAGTTATCCCCATGAAACAAGAACATCCACAATACCAGAAGAATCATGGGTACATGACTACAAGGATACATGGTATCCATGGTTCTTTCTGTCAGGAACGGAGGGGCGATTGGGAAGGGGATTAGGGCTTGGGCTTGGGACAAGGACAAGGAATTACAGTATAATGTAGGAACTGACCTTCTGGTACAGTTGCTTGAGCTCCTCCAGATAGCTAGGTCCAGTGTTACCGTCAATCTGTTCACTGATCGACAAGTCTAAGAGTTTGTCTTCGGCGGCCATCGTCAACTTCAAATATTGGTCCCCGGTGAGGTCGCGAACTGGCTTCTTCTTTATGTATTTTAAACTGAAAATAACAGGCTATTAGAGTATGTGGAATAAGTTTAAAATTTAACTATTACCAAAATGTGCATAAAAAATAAGTATGTAAAATAAAGTAAACATACACACAATGTTATATTTTCACACAAAACACTTTAAACAATCAAAATAGAAAAAAAATTTGAAATCTGACTGTGGGCAACATTAATACAATAAAGTTATTGTGAAATTTCATTTATCAATATTCAATTATTATGCGGCATATCAATCCTTCCTACTTCTTAAAAACTCCTTAAAGTTAATAACATTGTTCTGATGGTTCATAAGTTTTTAATAAACTTCTATTATATTTCTAAGTTTTACTCACATAAGTTAATTACGTATGCGAACTTACAATGAAATTACTTATGTAAGCAATAATGTAAGTAGTTTACAACATCATGTTTACAACATCATTCAATGTAAGGTGTAACATAATAATAATATTTAAAATGCAGAATTTCGTCTAATTGTCAACATAATATATGTGAACCTCTCAAGGAAGTCCTAAGTATGTAAGTATGTAAGTAAAATTGTCAGTAACGTGAGCGAGGTGTTACGATCAGTATACCTGTAACACGCGTGGTTCTCGTCAATTTCCTTGATCCCCTTGGCGGTGGGCTTGACAGTGACGGTGGCTCGTTCGCGCAACGCGTCCCGCAACGTGGCGCGCAACAGCGGCTCGCGCGCGAGTTGCACGCCGCACATGTACACAGCACGGCGGACCACTTCTGTCGACGAACCTATCGCACCTGCCTGTGTTCAAATTATTTATTTATTTATTACAACCTCCGTGGCGCAGCGGGCGAGTAGCCGGCTGTGAAGCGAGAGGCCGCGGGTTCGATCCCCGCACCGAGACAAATATTTGTGTGATCCACATTTATTTGTTTCGGGGTCTGGGTGTTGTGAGACCGAAAGTCTCTCGTAGTTCCTGATACCCACGACACAAGACTCGTATATTACTGTGGGGTCAGGACTATGTGTGTGACTGTTGGGTGTTATTTATTTATTTATTACTAGCTGTCCCTCGCGGCTCCGCCCGCGTGATCTGCTTTTTCCGGGATAAAAGTAGCCTAACAGTGGTTCCATGTGTCGAAAATTGATCATACCCTCTCAGAAACCTTCGTGGGCTCATGCACAACAACTTTGCTAAAGATCATCACATGATCAAATGCATAGTTTTGTCGGGTAAGATTTGATCGTCTTGGTCGCGGCATTGTTAATGATGATTTAAAGAGAAAACAAATTAGTGATGATATTATCAATTACGTTTAGCTGTCATTTAAATTTTGTTATTCCACTGTCATTTGCGTTTTCTGTCATGTCAGATGTGTTTTTGTTATACCACGTTTTATAGTGACTTGACTGAAACGCGGTCGAACGGGATAAAAAGTATCCTATGTCCCTCTCCTGGTTCTAAGCTACCTCTCCACCAATTTTCAGCTAAATCCGTTCAGCCGTTCTTGAGTTATAAGTGGTGTAACTAACACCACTTTCTTTTATATATATAGATTATTTATTATTAAGCTTTGTACACAAGGTATACAGGCGGACTTTAATGCCTTAGGAATTTTTTCCTAGTCGACCTTAGGGTGGTAGAGATCATAATTGAGGCAGATGCATAATAAAATAAATAAAAATGTAAATATAATAAAGAATTTTTAAAAAATACTATCTTTATATCTCTAGTAACATGACGCGTCATTTTCTTGATGGCAAGAACCTCGTCTGCCCATAAATAAGCAACAGCACACCGAACTTTGAATTACAAACAGTCTTAATTTATAGTCGCAATATTTTTCTATTGCAAATTATAGTTATAATTATCTCTGAGGTCCATAATGGACAGGGAGCCCTCGGGTAGCTGATCCACTTGACTACTATCAAGCTCATTTTCCGTGAGTAGCTTCGTTTCGATGAGACGACCAACTATTCCCTATGCGAAAATTCTCTATTGTGGTAGCTAACAGAGGTAGCAAGGATAGAATATTTCGATTTGATGATACTCAAAAAATTATTATTTTATTTGTAGGACAATATGACAGTTAAATTATGTAAATATTAACTAAGTAAAAACAAAAAAAATCAGCTGGTTAGTAATCATACCTATTGGAAGGAGGGGCTTCCAATAGGTATCGATAACGAGGTCATAAGGATGATTACTAACCAGCTGATTTTTTTGTATTTACTTAGTTAATATTTATATAATTTAACTGTCATATTGTCCTACAAATAAAATAATAATTTTTTGAGTATCATCAAATCGAAATATTCTATCCTTGCTACCTCTGTTAGCTACCACAATAGAGAATTTTCGCATAGGGAATAGTTGGTCGTCTCATCGAAACGAAGCTACTCACGGAAAATGAGCTTGATAGTAGTCAAGTGGATCAACTACCCGAGGGCTCCCTGTCCATAATATTCTAGATGGCGGTGTAAGGTAATATATCGCCTGGATTAAGTAAGTATCCAATAGATTGTGCATACTGTATTGAATACTTTACTACAATATAATTTAACATATACCTTAGCCACAGCAACGCGTTGCCTGGTCTGCTAGTATAGATATAAGGTCTGTACTTACATATTCCTCGGCGGCCTCGAGCGGTGCGACAGGTTGTTGTTCCACTTCATGCCGCTGGTAGTTGTCGCGAACATTCTCCGCGAACTGCTCCGGAGTCAAACCAAACTTCTTCACCAGCGGCTCTGATCAACATGAATTTAGATATCAATTAAAATATGAGTCAAATTACAAGATTATGAGACTGTATATCAAATTGGTGGTTCTCAAATGGCTTGTTTAATGTGTTATCTAATGGATAAAATTTAAACGATCATTCTGAAGCAGGCCTTTACTAAGGCTCCCTGCAGCCAGCATGCATATATGATACATGATTATGCACAGAGTACACAGTTGAAATACAATAGCAAGTGTTTGTAAGAACCTGTACAACAAAACTTGTATTTACCCATCATTCTACGTACAACAGTCATATTTGGCAGTCTCCACCAAAGCCAGATCAAGATAACCTCAGACCTGCTAGTATTGTTTTTGTTTTCGTAATTAAGTTATCAAGATAAGTCATTCGACTAAACACAAGTTTGTTAGCCACTCACCGATGCCAGCCTTCCTGCACAACTCATAGGGTCCCGACCTCACGGCATATTTAATTTCAGTGGGCTCTTCGTCTTCAGGCTCAGCCGCCTCCACAGCCGCAGCCGCTTCTTCAGGATCTTCTCCATTCTTCTCCGCTTCTTCGCGAGCCAATTTTCTGAAGAAAATTCATTTTTTTTATTAGCCCTATATATTATATTCGTCCCACAGCTGGACACGGGACTCCTCTACTGAATGAGAGGGATCAGGCCTTAGTCCACCATGCTGGCCTAATGCGGTTTGGCCTAATTTTTAGTTAAGCTAATTAATTAAAGCTAACTAATTAATTAAGCTTGAGGTTAGTCGCTTCACGCGTTCTCTAGGCCTGTTGTCAACCATTACTCTGTAAAAAAATAGCCATGACGCTGCATATAATTAAGTTCAGGCCGGCCAAGTTTACTTGGGTGTATAATAGACCGACGTTGTTATCGCGGTGCGTATAGAATACAGAGTCATTACAGACACGATACCATAAAAAAATCACAAATTAATTAATTTTTTTTTCACTCAGTGTTTGTATAGATAAATACAATGACTTTTAATTTAAAGATCTAACCTCTCTCATTTAGTACCATATCCATACCCGTAACCGTACCCTTACTCGTACCCATATCCGTACCCGTACCTGTATCTGTACCCATAATCCATCGCACCCAGCAGTGGAGCGTGTGTATTACAGGGCAAGTTTTATTATAATATTATTATTGTATAGTACTCTATATTGCAAAAGGTTTTGTAACATTTTTAAATACTACAATTATAAAAAATAAGAAAGAACTTGATAACCATCAACAACAAACAAAAATAAATATTGTATGAGACTTACTTTTTCTCCTCCAATTCTTTTTTCTTTTCTTTACCTCGTTGCAACTTCTGCATTTCAGGTAAATCGTTTGAATAATACAGTAGGAAATGCGTGTGTACGTCACGTAACTCCTCCGATGTTTGCACGTTTTTCAGTCTAAAAAAAATATGGTGATATAATAATAAGATATCGCATCTGCTTCAATTTATAAACTTCTTTACACTCAACTGTAAATAATACAAAAAATAAACCCTACAGTGAAAACGAAATCAAATTTGATGCACAAAGAGGCCACAATTAACATTTTAAATAACAGTATGAACATAGGTGGGCGCATAGTGCACATATATCATTATCTCCCATGCACACTGCAAGTGTAACGTAATGACCATTATAAATATTGACATCAAAATAAAACTGTGCATCGTTTTTCGACACGTTATTGACTTACAAATGTCAAAAAATAAAAATATTTATAATAGTAGTCAGATAACCTATTTCATAGACTTTAAAGAATGTAACTTGAGTAAAATCAAAAAATATCGAGTCATAAATTCAATTATTACAATAAATAATTACTATCTTTATTGCAAGTAACACAATCACAATAAATTTTACTACATAATTTTTTTTATCATGACTTCAGAAAGTGACTAAAGTGCCGCCAGAATTATACCTAGTGGCGATTGGGTTATCACATTAAATGATACAGCGGTTAAAACTAGACGATATAAGTTTGTTCAAAGAATAAAATAAACATTTATACCAAAATTAAACGTGCAATATTCAAATAAAAAAAAAAATTGCCACTTAATAAAACACCTTACACCTTGTCAAATAGTAGTTTAACTGTAAAAGCGGCGACATCGCAGCGATAGGTACTTTGTCTCACGCATGCCCGCGTCGCATCGGCGCTCGCCGCTCGTGGGTCATTGACCTAGCAGTATTTGTCAGGTGATATCCTTACGCATTTACATGAGGTTCTCAAATGTTAAATCAGAAAAAAATGTCCCTTAACTAAGATATCGTAGGTATTTCATTAATATTTTGTGTATGGTTAAAGAATGACAAATAGTATATGTGCTATCATTTAATGTGATAACCTAATCTCCACACAGTAGATATACACCATAGATAGACAATACCTTTCGATATCTTCATCTCTGATCAGTCTCATGTTCTCAGGCAGCGGTGCGTCCGGGTCCACCATCACCTTGTCCAGCTGGAACTCGCGCATGTTCTCGAACAACTTCAGCAGGTTCTCCTTGCGTTGTTTCAGTTGACACCACTGCCAACAATGTATCAAATTAAATTGTGTTTTATGTCGGCTTTTTTTAGCATAGACCGGCAAACGAGCAAGTGAGTCACCTGATGGTAAGTGATAACTGTAATGTCGGCACGGTGGTGTGCGTGTCTGCGTACACGCAGGACACGCAGAGGTCAGTCTCGAATAAACCGCGTTGCGAACTACACGTTGTTTGATTGAAACACCTCAATAACCACCGCCCATGTACGCCCTCAATACCAGAAGAATAATCATGGGCACGTTGCCTACCTTAAAGAAAAGGTATAATTAGGTTTTGGGAAAGGGGCGGGGTTTTGGGCCTCCGGATATCTCACTCACCGTATGAAACACAACAAGCCGCTACTTAACGTCGGTTTTCTGTGAGACAATGGTAACCGGTCCGGCCGGCCCATTCGTACTGTAGACAAAACTATCTACAGCTTGACTCTACCATTCATTAAAATTGAAATCTATAGCATGACAGAACAAAAAATAAATAAACTAACAAGTATCGATTGTTACCTTGGCGTCATATTTGTAGACTTTCCAAAGGTCGTTAATGCTGAGCTCTGGCTGCACGTACTCCTTGCGATAGAACGCTATAAAAGGCACCTCAAGGGTCTGGTTGCGCATAAAATCCAGCGCTTGACGGATCTTTGTTATTGTACTCGAACCTCTGAAAAATAGATTTAGTTTAATCGAATAGGTGATAGTCCCTCGTATACGAGATACCGTACGAGTAGGTACCACTAACCTAACCACTAACGGTCAAAAGGTGTCATAATTTGGTCTCACTCGCGATGGTAAGTAATCACCACCGCACATAGACCACCACCACTACAACACCAGAGAAATCATCGGTACGTTGCCTGCCTTTGAGGAAAGAGAAGGCTCTTTTTTTGAAGGCATCTAAGACATATCTGTCTGGAAACACCGCAGGTGAAAGCAGATTTCACAAAGGCGCTGTATGGGGAAAGTAAACTCCGAAAAAAGCGCACTGTTGTGGAACGCCATCTATCCAGGGATTTCATCCCGACTTTTGACATATTGTGCGGTGATGAAACTGGGTGACTGGTTTTATTCTAAACAATTCCTCAGAACACTCCTCATGGTACAATCGATAAATGATACAAAGAAATTTAAACGGATTTCATCGGGGTGGACGGACTCAATCCACCCTGTAACCACAAGGGCTGAAAAAAATCGGAATAAAAATTAATAAAAAAGACCACGAAAAAAACCGTTTATTAGTTATATTAATTATTGAAATAAAACTAATTTAAAAGGATTTTATCGCGGTTTTTTAATTTAATTTTGATCCCGACGTTTCGAAGACTTTTCAGCCTTCGTGGTCACGGGGAGGACTGAGGTGTAGGTTGTCCAAAAATGTTAATGTTACAGTATCTACCTTCAATTTACAATTATAAAATCTTTATGGTTTGGTAGTTATATTTATATTAGTTTTATTGAAGTTATACTTCTTTAGGCGCGTTATGAAAAAATGATGAGAGTGAAATTTTAAGATGCGCGCGCACCTGTGACACAAAAAATTAACAGTATGAAGTTAGGCGCGTTAAGAAAAAATGATGAGAGTGAAAGTAGCCGTAATTAATAAACAAATGACGATTTAGACAAAGAAAAACTCTTTAGGTTTTTTCTTATTCGGAACATGTTGCCGTAAAAAGTACCAGGCTCGCATAAACGCGAAGAGAGTAGAATGGACTTCTATCATGTCGAGTGGATATGTTGATATAAATTAAAATACTTTTATTTAATATAATTAACACTAAATATTATTAAATTATTAATGTTACGATATTTCATCGTTGTTGTGAAGACTTGAGAATAAATTACACTTGTCTTTGGCGAAATGCATAACAATGCGAAGCTTAAGAGTGTTGTTACAAAGACTTGGCTGTATGAGCTACAATACCTTTGCCTATTAAAAACCCGAATTTGAACCAAAAATTATAATACCGAGGACTATGACGGAATTGAATACTTTTTAAATTGTTTTCGAAATTAGGTAATAAGTGTCCGTTCTATTGAAACTATGAATCAACACGCATGAAACATTTACTATAATAATAATTATAATGTACATTATAAATAATAATTATTATTATAGTAAATGTTTCATGCGTGTTGATTCATAGGCCATTTTTGACAATGTCCTTTATAATTTATATATGTGCTAATAAATTATATTCAGTAGTGATTTAAATTGAATATTTTGATTGATATTACTTACTATTTGTGAATATTAGTGAAAAAAATTGTGCTTATATACTTTTTCAAGTGCTCCAATATAATTGAGGTTAACTATCCGTATGTATTATTTATTTATTTATATTTTGATTGATATTACTTACTATTTGTGAATATTAGTGAAAAAAATTGTGCTTATATACTTTTTCAAGTGCTCCAATATAATTGAGGTTAACTATCCGTATGTATTATTTATTGATATAAATTAAAATACTTTTATTTAATATAATTAACACTAAATATTATTAAATTATTAATGTTAAATACTTATCATTGGTTATTTAATATTCACAAAATAAAGAAATAAATTTAAAAAACATTTAATAAAAAGTTTGTGATAAAAATTAAAATTGAACATCAAATAATAATATTAATTTTTAATATTTGCTATTAAATTGAATAAATAACAAAGAAGTATAACTTCTCACGCGCGTACATAAGTACACGCACCCATTTTTTTTTCAATGAGTAATATTCGCGTAAACATAAGAAATCATTACGATACAAAGAAATGCAACATTAACATTTAACATTGTTTGCTTTCAGATATTCATCCAGATACATTCAGATACATTCAGATACACATCGTTACCTTCTAGACCTCTCCCTTGCCTCTTGCGCATCAGCCTTCGACACGGGCGGTTTGAGGAACGCCTGCTTGTATATCCACTCCGCCTCATCCTCGAGTTCTGTGCTGCCTTCCTCCACAGGAGTTATCGGCACTTCACGTATCTGCATACGCTCGGGCACGTCGGTTTTCCTTATCTAAAATACAGTTTTTTTAAGGTTTTGGGCCTTGAGACCGCTTAACTTCATTTTAGCAGCTTCATCATCATCAGCCACAAGATGTCCACTCCTGAACATAGGTCTCCCCAAAAGATTTCCAGACAGACCTGTTGGAAGCGGCCTGCATCCAGCGTCTTCCTGCGACCTTTATCTGGTCGTGTGTCCACCTTGTAGGTACGTGTGGACTACGCAAGATCTATTATCAGCATTATAAACTAAAAGAGATTAAAATATACTACGAACCTCATTGTCCAAATCAGTGAAATGGCTTCTTTTCAACTCACTAGGCTCATAAATTTCAAATATAGACTTTTTACTCGGTCTTTTCGCTTTGCCTTTCTTTGTTCTGCGTCTTTCACCTGTAAATTGTGATTTTTTTTTTACACATTTAAAATAATATTATAATCAAAGATTTAACAGAAATAAATAGCAATAAATTACATTTCGGGGGTACTGCAACACTATCAATTTAAACTCTTTGTTTTTATTATTATTATTTATTTGCTAGGATATCCGCCATAATATCCGGTGAAAATTTAAGCTGGCTACCTAAAGCGGTTCAAATGCTAAAACAATTTAAAGACAGACTACGTAGGCGTAGAAATATGGTTTGATTGGTCCTCTCGGTATGGATAGATGCATAGTGCTATATATTTGTATCGGCACATGTAGCGAATTCTATGTATGTGTATAATGCATCGCAATTTGTGTTATATTGCGAACGGGCCTTACAACAAGTAATTCGCAGACTCATGCGATTTAAAGCTTACTCGTATGTAAACACAAAGGGCTCCATATCCGCACCTTGGCTCACTGGTTTATATGTTTACCCCATATCTTAGGCATAAAAAAAAAAAATAATCATACCCTCCTCCTCCTCGTCCTCCAGGTACTCGTCCAGGTCCTCTTCATCCTCATCCTCATAATCCTCCTCTCCATACTTCTCGAACTCATCGTAATCGAAGTCCACTCCAAATATATCCTGACCCTCTTGCAGTGAACTGTTGTGACAAATTATAGGGATACATACTTGTTATTTTGACAAAAGTATGTTTATGATGCTACATAAAATGATAAATGTGTGGAGACATACAGCGCGCACAGCCCAACTGTTAAATACAACGTCAACCGCTCCTGAATCGCGCTAGCAAAATTTGCGCGACGATTAATACGTATGCAAGTTCCGAATATAAACCATCGGAGGGGTCGAGGCCGGTCAGGTATAACATCCATCTGACTGGAGATTTCCTCCTTCACCATACGGACTACGTACACCCGTTCCTCTACAAATGTTATTTCTGAATGGCTGAACAAATTTTCTTCAAGCATAGCCAAGTTACTGTAGGTGTTCAAAAACTTGCGTTACATTGAATTAAACATAAAATAATAATTAAAACACTCACGCGTCCGTGAATATAGGCTTCCGTTTCTTCTTACGCTCAGCAATAGGTCTGCCGTCATCATCCACGATGAAGTCATCAGCATCTGATTCCATGTCATCATTCTCTTCATCATATTCGGCTTCACGGGGCGCCGCTGGCTCCGAACGATTTTCGTCTTCCTACAAAACCATCAATTCATCATCATTATCATCAGCCACAGGACGTCCACTGCTGAACATAGGCCTCCCCCAAAGATTTCCAGACAGACCTGTTGGAAGCGGCCTGCATCCAGCGACTTCCTGCGACCTTTATCAGGTCCATCAATTATCAACACTAAAAGTCGTAGAACATAATATCCAGATTTCCTAAACACGTGTCCATCGTACAGTTATGTGGTCGCTTAACAATAATACTGGTGTCAAAATTGGATGACGTAAAAGGAAAACATTCTCTGAATACCAGGCTATCAAAAGAAATTCAAAGTAAATTTACAATCACAATATAGGAATCTATCAAAAAACTAGACCAAGAAAGCCCTCCATAGGGATGAATGGTAGGAACAGAGGGCTTTGCTACACAGTGGCACAAAATATCTGGCTATTAAAAAATAAAAATCTCAAAACACATCAACTATAGTTGTAACTGTAGCTGATACTATTAAGCTAATATTTCAGCTACTTTTGACAATCTGGTATTTAGATAATTTCAACCTTATACGATGTTAATAAAATTTGACGCTAATCTTGGTGAGCGACTTGTGTACATCTTACGATGTAATAGAGCTTTGGTTAGGAAGTGTACATCGACTTTTGGTATTCACTGTACATAGGTTGTTCTTGCTCTTACGCTCTTAATAAAATTAATATGAAGTCAAAAAGTTTATTTAACAAATACCTATTTTACACATCAAATATTACAAAGTTATCACATTCAAACGATATGATATATGGTGCTTCGGAAATTAAAATTAGTCTGAAAAATAGCGAGAAATTCTGCTATTGGTATTGTCTTTTATTATTTTTTTTTGTATAAATTAATAGTTTGTAGACCAAAGTAATAAACATGCCCACCTGCTGCTTATTATCCAGGTTATTCAATAAAAAGAAATATTCATATTAGATACATTTATATCGAATATCATAACTTAGACAATAAAACAGCGGAAGAGAGAATACAGCGATAGCTCAACGGGGAGTGGTACGGACTGTCGAGATGTACATTCGAAACCAGCTCCAAAAGTATGTACACTGTTTGTCTTTGGTCGACACTATTCCTGGATTGCGTTACACTTACCATCAGGTGTGGCGTAGTCATTTTGCCGAGCCAGGATAAAAAAAAAAAAAAATGTAACTCTGACTTTTCTAAGTGACGTGTATACTCATTGTTAATTATTACCTGCTTTAACGGTAAAGGAATCGTGAAGTCACTTGCATGCCTGCACAGTTCTTCATAAGAATTTCATAAGTACGTAAAGACCACCAACACGCGTTAGGCCAGCGTGGTGGACTAAGGCCTAGTTCAACTCATACAGTAGACGAGGTCCGTGCCCATCAGTAGGACGTGTATAATACAGGGCTGATATTATTGAGATGAAAGTTACTCTAAAGAAATACTAAAATGTGAGTATATGATACAGGGCACTCTCGTGTAAATGTTGTGCCTTCGATTGCTGATCGATATAACTAAGGCCTCGTATACACTACGGACATGGCACGGTAGCGACGACAGAAGCGAAATACCAAACGAATGAAACGACCGCTTAAGGGCATAGTGAATTGGCCAATGATGAGCGCAGGCGCACTATCCACTTATTACAGCAACACTGATAGGCCCGTGTAAGGTACGGCATAATGATTTGTAACACATGGCACAGATTTATAGGCCACAACAGCGCGCTACTCAGCGTGATCTCCCACGCCCCCCCTCGCATTACCACTAGCACTGACAGTTGACTGTGACCACATACTAATGGTTTTGTTATTATACAGGGTGTAAGGCCAATGCTTCCGAAAACGAACACAGGTGGTAGTGCTGGTGATTACAGACACGATACCACTAGAAAATCTCGTCATATTTATTAATGTCATAAACTAAACGTTTTTTTTCACGTAAATAAATACAATGACGTTTCATTCAAGTAATAATTAAAATCGATTTTTTCATAATAACGTAATGTGAAGCCAATAAAAAACATCAGCTGGCAATCAGAATCAGCTGTTCGGTGAGACGCATGGCGCGATATACCTACAGATTTGAGCGCGATAATGCGCACGGCTCATTGACACCGTTTTGGGCATTAGTACGTTTTACATTGCAAACATAGGTTTCCAAAATGGCGAGTAAACAGCAAACGAATAGTTTCCGTTTACATTACGGTAGATTTTTATTACCATTTCTGCTTTGGAAATGGTCCCCTTGTATCCGGTAATGTAATCTATACTAATAATAAAGCTGTAGAGTTTGATTGTTTGTTTGAACGCCCTAATCTCAGGAACTACTGGTTCGAATTGAAAAATTCTTTTTGTGTTGGATAGTCCATTTATCGAGGAAGGCTTTAGGATATATAACATTACGCTGCGACCATTAGAAGTGAAGCATCAGTGAAAAATGTTGCAAAAACGGGGAAAATTATTCATATTTGAAGGCTTCCGTTGCTAAGCTACCCAAATAATATTATTTGAAGGCTTACAAGTTTTACACTCTGGTCACAATAAAAAGAATTAAAAAGTCATATCTTACTTCATCAGATCCACCGACAAACAGTTTCTCTGCAATGACCTCCCTCTCCAGATCAGGATCATCAGCACCTTCATTGTCACTGTCGTCATCTTCCAAACGGCGGAGACGCTTAAACTTGTTCTGTTGAATTAATTACAATTAATATATCATTGCCCTGTTGGTTTCAAAGATCAATAAACTATTATATTGTTTTGGTTTTATTGGATTGACTGAGACAAGCAGATCGCTGATTTCAAGTGCCATGCCTGACCATTATTAGAAGCAACATGAGATCTTTGGATTACTAAGTACTGGTTGGCACCGCACTAGTCTCGTCACCCTGAGACTGAGGATGTAGAGTCTAATAATGCCCACTTTCAACAGCTTTGACATCCTTTGAACCAGGACACAATAGTGCTTACAAATTGCTGCTTGATGGCAGGAATAGACAAAGAGGTGGCACCTACCCAGGCAATCTCTCACATATGAAAGACCTACCACCTAGTATTTCATAAAACATTCTGTAACATTTTAGTTTGACCAATTTCAAATCTCAATAGAATAGAGGACGAGCTCGCGAAGGCGGCGGCCACCACCCTTAAAAGGCGGCCCGACTACGACCGATGTCCCATCTCGTTCGTCAAGCGACAAATCCGTCAGGAGTCGATTGACGAATGGGATGAGCGATACAGGGCTGGAGAAACAGCGGCGGTTACGAAGCTGTTTTTCCCTGACGCTAAAAAAGCCTTTAAGATTATTAGGAAGTTGCCAGTGGATCAGGTTCTTACGCAGGTCTTCACGGGACATGGGGGATTCTCTGAGTACTTAAATCGCTTCAAGTGCAAGGAGAACCCCTCATGCATCTGTGACCCTGCGAAGAACGAAGACGTTTTACACGTGTTGAGGGAATGCCCAATATACCTGTATGAGCGAACAAACTCCGAGATTGAAAATAATATCTGTGTAAATATTTATTTATTTATTTATTAGCACTTCATATACAAAATGTATATAGGCGGACTTAATGCCAAAGGCATTCTCTGCCAGTCAACCTTAGGATGGTGCAGAGATAGACAAGGTAGGTGCAACAAGAAATATTACAAAATTACGAGATACAAATAATCATAACATACAAACAAAAAGTGGAATATTTAAACATATACATGAAAAAAAATATATACATAGTATATACGTATACATAAATAAATATGCACAATATATACATATACATACTTACATAGATACATATATAATATACAACGAATCAATGTGGTGACTCTTCTGCTTCATTCAACAGCATCTGACGTACCCTCGTTTTGAAGGCATACCGAGTTGTGCACGATCTGATTTCGAAGGGGAGTGAATTCCAGAGAAGTATAGATTGGATAGCAAAAGAAGAATGTGTGAAATTAGACCTATGAGGGGGGCACAACAGGAGAAGATAATAGTAGTAACCTTAGTGGTATGTTGGAAAACTGTGATGTTAGACCTAAGTTTTTAAAATATTGTAAATGTGTGGCGTGTAGCGTCTTGAAGCGGAACAAATGAACGGGGCAACTACAGCGTGTAATATAAGACTACACGCTTCTAGTTGCCACGGAAAAGCTGGATTTGTGAAGAAGGCACGCCCACAATATTAAATGTGTAAAATTATGTAACTAGACTTAGGATTTTAAAATTGTTATAACAAGATTTTTTACAAATCGCATGTATGTTTTTTGATTGGACAAGCTTAGCTTTAAGTAAGCGATTTTAACAGAGTATTTTATGTATACAATTTTTAAATAAAGGTATGTGCATTTTTAGGTGTTACCAAAAACACTCTGAAAAATAGTATCAGAGGCACGAGAGTGGGGCATAGAGCCCCACAAAAAAAAAAAAAAAAAAATCTCAATAGAATGATAATAGGGCAGAAACAGACAGCTCATTAGATGAAATATAGATTTTAAGTATTTGTGACTGTTAGAATATAATTTACCCTAGCAACTTTAACACCAAGATTCTCCTCAATAAGATCATAATCTTCATCCTCAAGTCTGTCATCCAGTTCATCGTCACTTTTCTTTCTTTTCTTTGGCCCAGCACTAGCATCCGAGTCTTCCCCGTCACTACCAGATTCTTCTATAGGAGCATCGTCTATCAGATCTTTCAGCTCTTCACGGAGGCGTTCTTCATCATCTAAAATAAGGTATAATGACATTAAATAATATTGTTTTTATGAATTTGGATATCACACTTCTTTAATTCAGCCAAAGAACATATTGCAGAAGTAATAAAGAAGAATAGCCCATGATATTGCCACTCTCTGTAAGACCTTGTACATAATAAAACATTTAAGACGTTAATCACAATGTTTCATTACATAACTCTAGTTCTATCTTACTCTCTTTTTGTATTCACTTCCATTTACAATGTGTTATAGTGTTATTTAGATACTGAAATTCTTATATTATACATTGCTTTAATTTGGCCGCACCTTTTTGTAATACCTTGTGTTAAAACTATTTAACTGTTACCATTTAAATACATATAACATTCACAATGAAAAGTGTACTTGTTACACAAGCTGAGGTCTCAAATATAGTGACTGTAAGTGTAGTATGAATGATTAAAGTTGACATGAAGCTGGTAGAAATGTTTTTGATTTACAGCTCAGTGAAAGAACAGGGTGTGACAGGATAGGGAAGCAATTTGTTTATGCAAAATTTAACAGACACATCTATTGAAACCATTTAAACTGTTCAACATAATAAACACTTGTTTCACAATGTCCAAATAAAAATTACCTACTTATAAAATATGAGCACAAAATCCAATATACATGGAGAATTGTATGTGAAATGACATACTAGCAAAGTTAGGAAAGTATTCTGAATGTTCAATTATGAATGGATGTTAAATCTAGCAATAATTTATTGTTATAGTGCAATATTTATCACACAACGAAACTAACCAAAGAGCAAGCAGAAACATAAGTCGAAAGGCCATTACAACTTTCGACTTATCAATGTTTCCAAAACAAAAAATTGTTTACATATCCCGCAATGTAACAATTCTTCGTTATCATCGTGTTGGAGCGACATAACCTCATATTGGCTGCGAATAATCCACATCAATGCTGGAGAAAGTGCTTGTAAACTTGACACAAACCTTCTTCCTCCTCATCCTCGTCGTCGCTCTGCACCGCCGCCTTGCGCTTAGGCTTCTTGCGCTCCGCGGGCTGGTCCTCATCCTCAGACTCCAACTAGAGCAAACGATCGCAATTAACACCAACAATAACTTCTTCAAAGCATACGCAATCATAATGGCACAGGCATCTTTCACTAACCTCGCTCTCCTCTGCTTCGGATTCCAGAAAATCAGCCATTATCACTTACACTTAATAACTAACGCCTAAATTAACAGCAGTAATTAGAATAAGCTATTCTACAATATAATTCCTAAATTCCTACATAAAATAAAAAGACTGCTTGCTTGCTTGAAAAAAATATGTCACGAATGAAAGAACGAATGGTTTTTTATTTTAATTCGCTCACTTTGGTTTGCATTAGTGCTGTGCACCGGTTCTTAAAAAACCGGATAATTACCGGTTAGGGTGAGTACCGAGCCTAATCGGTGTTTCCTTAACTACCGGTTATTTGATTGGTAAAAATGTCTGAATGAATTATTAAGTCGTGGTTACGGATGTATCTTTGTTCGATACTACTCTTATGAATATCCTAAAAGAATAATAATAATCTCATCTCATCTTACTTTCTATATATAAAAAAGAAAGTGGTGTTAGTTACACCACTTATAACCCAAGAAGCTAAACGTAATTTTGTCTTTGGTTAAGTATGGTACAAAATTTGACAATTATAAAAATGATAGCTAAACGTAATTGATAATATCATCAGTAATTTGTTTTCTCTTTGAATCATAATTAACAATGCCGCGACCAAGACGATCAAATCTTTCCCGACAAAACTATGCATTTGATCATGTGATGATCTTTAGCAAAGTTGTTGTGCATGAGCCCACGAAGGTTTCTGAGAGGGTACGATCAATTTTCGACACATGGCGCCACTGTTAGGCTACTTTTATCCCGGAAAAAGCAGATCACGCGGGCGGAGCCGCGAGGGACAGCTAGTATACTATAAATATAGTTATATACTTTGCTTTTACCTAATAGGTTAGATATTTTCTATTCGATTTTTTAATAAAGTGAATTCATATTTCAGAAAGCATTGTTTTTTTTCTCTGAAAGTATATTGATTTAAATTATTTTGACTATCCGGAGTATAACCGGAGAATCTCCGGTTATTCAATAAAATCTCCGCATAATCTCCGGAGTATAAAATTGGCTCCTGTACACACCTCTAGTTTGCATTATTGTTTATAGATATAGGTGTTACCGGGTAAAATTTTGATTCATTGGACTTTGGGTAAAATCAACGATGAAAGAGTCTTGTCAATGGGTAAAATTAGAAGAATAGTCAAGTGTTGAGTATCTGAACACGATTTTTAAATATGGACATAGACCCCCATACACAGAGAAAATGGATATAAATACTATAGCCTCTTTTTTTCAGTGCCTATTAATTATTGGTTAGTGGTGCCCATGATACATACTTCAAACGAGGCGAAGCGTCTCAAAGCTCGACAGTACATTGGATGTATGCTGTAATTTGTTATGTATGTTATGTATGAAATTGTTAATTCATTCTCATAAAAAAACAGTTTCAAAAAGTCGTCTGATCATTCAATGCCCCTCGATCCATACAACAACCAATCATAGGGATCAAGATCATTCAATTCGAATGATTGCAATCATAACTTATACGCCACCTGGGTCAAATAATCGAATGAATCGTGATTGACACAGCTCTAAACACCATTCTGACTCTAGTTTATTTGTCTCTGATTCTGACTTCTGTATCCGTAATCTGTCTGGTGATAAACAAAAACAATATTTTATAGTGCATTAGGTATTTATATTATTTTAAAGAAATGACTAATGAAAATAAGATTGTTAAGAAAATCATTCATGCTGGTCAGCAGTATGTACCTATAGCAAACGGCAGCAAGGTAAGAATTAATAAAGGAAAAATTTTAAATTACATCAATAGCTCTTATTACATTTTCAAAATATTTTCCTATCTCAGGTACATTTCCACTTTCAAACATGGAAAATCGACAAAGAAAGAGTGTTGTTAGATGATAGCAGGAAGATAGGTAAGAAGGAGCCAATGGTTTTAGTTATTGGCCACAAGTTTAAATTGGAAGTATGGGAGACAATAGTCAAATTGATGGCTGTGGGTGAAGTGGCTAGCTTCGTAGTAAAAAAAGAGGTAAATAATTTAATATGACCTTACCTGTATTCAAACAATTATTTTAGCTGATTTTCTAACCAAGGGTTAAGGAATAAGTTTATTCTGGGGACTAGGGAGCCTGATTCAAAAATACAATTAGATTACTAGAAATAGATATAGATGAAGAGAGAGAACATTTGGGAAGTGTTTCTTTATAGCAGATGCTGGTAATTAAACAAGGAGATCTCTAATGGTAAGTAGTTCACCGCCCATAAACACCCACAATACCAGAAGAATCATAGATACATTGCTGAACTTTGAGGAAAGGGATGGAGATTAGAAATGGGAGACTAGGTGTTGGGTTCTGTGATGAGCCAGAACAACTATAGCCACCAGCTAGTAGGGCCTATGCTCCTAAGGAAATATCAAGATTGAATGTAGTGTAGTAGTTTACATATACCTCAGATCTATTGTAATCATACATCAAAAAACAAACTATACATTTTTATACTAAAATCAAGCTTTATATCATATATTGGTGGATCCACTTATGTAAATATTTCAATATTAGTTTCATTCTCATTCTCTATTCATTCACCCAGTTTTATGGTACATATTGCCTATAATTTTCAGCTTGTATTCAATTACCCATTTGTATCCAAAACATTGCGAGAACTGGGGCAGGAGCAGCATAAAGTCAAACATACTTGTACAATGACACTACACACAGAGGGCATCGGTTACAAAGATCTTGACGAGTTGATAACAAATCCATGTGACTTGGAGTTTATAATTGGTTTGTATATGAGCTTTTTTTGTGCAATATAACTTGTGTTTAGTTTAAGGAAAGACAAAGAGAAGAAGCCAAAATCCCTTCTCACCTGCTGACAATTTACATCATTATTCTTTATGGATTGAGTGTTGTGGGACCGTCACGCTCTCCTAGTTACTGATACCCACAATGCAGGTTACACCTATTGTGGGTTTATGGCTATTTGTGTAATGGCCATGGCTAATACATGTTTTTTTTTATCACACACTTAAATATTTTACTTTTTGAAGAATTGTTATCTTTTAGATAGCCATTCTTCCATAATAATATCATATCCTTAGAAAATTATAATCGTAGTTCTGAAGGCAACCTTTAGGGCGCGTTTATATGACACGGAATCCCACCGCGTTGCGGTCGCGCGGCGATCGCGCGGCGGCTGCGCGGGCGCCTCGCTCGAATCACTCGAAAAACTAATGTAAACTCTATTGACTAAGCCATAATGTTTAATTCTTCGCAACGCTCCAACCATGCGGCGACTGCGCGCTCGTGTAAACGCGACCGCGCACCCGCCGCGTGGTCGCCGCGCGGTTAGTTACTCACAAAGAATTTCAACGGTAAGTCCTAGTTAATAAAACATACATTTGCTATGACTGAACAGTTAGTACGCGGTCACCGCGCGGCCGCCACGCGGCGGCCGCACGAATTTTTTCGCGTCGTCTAACCGCAGCCTTAGGCATAGAACTCTAAAAATTATTTAATCATTACAGAAGTACTAAAGGTGGAGAGATCAGACCAATATGAGAGGGAGATGTGGCAGTTGAGTATCAAAGAGAGGATAGAATTAATACCAACACTCAAGGAGAAAGGTAATAAACTGTACGGACAGAAACAATATGATGAAGCAGAAGATGCTTATCAACAAGCGCTGGCCATCTGTGAACAGCTCATGATCAGGTCATCATTTATTTTCTATTCTAATTTTCACTTTAACAATAATAGAATTAATCATAGTATATCACCTCACTGGTGTAGTGACAGGCAATTTATGCAGAGAAACCATGTGGCCATCATTTGGACAGAAATTTACTCAGGGAACAGTGGATGCGCTAGTTGCACCTCTCCCTGGCCATTTGGCAATGCAGGCATGAGAACTAAAGTCTTTTAAAATTAATAGTAACCTTGCAAACACTACTAAAAATCCCTGAATGTGGCATTTGTAAAATCATCGCTGATTTCAACATAATATTATGAGTACATATAATTTTTTTTAAATATTGGGTGCTTGTAGAAAAAAACTTTTGGGAAACAACAAATTCCAAGTGATATACAACTATTATGATAAATGTGATGAATTTTATTAATGATTTTTAACAGGGAGAGGAAGGGTGATGAAGAATGGATTGAACTGAATAAATTAAAAATACCAATATTACTTAACTACGCTCAGTGCAAACTTATTAAAGGAGATTACTATGCTGTAATAGAACATTGTAACACTATATTGGAACATGATAAAGGTAACAGAACCTATTTGTTTACAGGTTTAATCACTCAAACATTAGATATTTTTCTCTAATGCTGGACCGATTTAGAAATTAAATTAGGCACACATAAATAAAACTACCAACATTTCAAAATACCTAGTAGACATCTCTCATTCGATATTATATTATCCAATCAGAGTGTGACTTAGTGTGAGGTCTTCAGTTCGATGTGTTTTTTATTTTATTTTTTTTGTATGTATAACATGCATATTTAATTCAAATAAGGATGGCTCAAAGTTAGTCTATTTTGTTTTTCAAAAAGAAATTTCATCCATATCCACTTGTACATCCGACCTAAGAAACTATTCTTCGAGGCTTCTTACACTACCATCTCGTGTTTGTTGTTGTAAACTAATTCGTCAGCTATCTAATAAACAAATGAAACACGCAAAAACTACCTGCAATTTGTTAATAACGACGGTTATATAAAATATGTCGCTATGGCTACAAAAGTATCCTTGGACGTACAACCCACCTTTTTTTTTGGCTAGAAAAGTATCCTTGGACGTGCAAGTGGTTAGAGGGATGAAATATTCAATTTCGTCACTTATGCACTAATTTTGACAATACTTTCACTAAAAATAGTGAAAAAAAAACTATAAAGCTCATCGGTATTATTGCAATTTAACAGTAAAAAACTTTTAATTTTTTTAACATGCCATATTTTAATGAAAACATTGCTAAAAATAATCTTATGTTTTAGATAATGAGAAAGCTTTATTCAGGAGAGCAAAGGCACATAAAGGTGCTTGGAATCCTGACCAAGCTGAGAATGATTTTAAAAGGCTTAAATCCATTAACCCGTCCATGGTACTAACTGTTGATAAAGAACTGGACGATATAAAAAGAATGCGTAAGGAAAAAGAAGATCAGGACAAAGATGCATTGAAAAAATTGTTCATGAAAAACAATGGAGACACATAACATTAATTTAATAATAAAGATCAGTAAATTGACGGTGCTCGATAATAGACAACCAGTTGTAAAAACCAGTCAAGTGCGAGGCGCACTTACTTATATTTAAACTTTTTGTTTCAATGAATCGTTGTTAGGGTTACACTTTTTGTGAAAATTGCGGCGGTCTACTTATTGTGGTTCAAAATATAGAGCTACTTAAAGGCAAGACAGGCAGTCGGCGTAAGCTCTGTAATAAGGTTCCGTTGGTACCCTATGGGTACGGAACTCAAAAAATCGATAACCACCATAGTAACTTATTCTGTGAAAATTTCAGCAGGCTCCCTGTAACGGTTTAAAAGATAAACCTCTTAATGTTACAACAGACCAACAAACGGACGTTTATGTTGGTTGGACGTAGACGACGTTGCGTATGTACGCAACCTAAAATAACCTAAAAATATAGCCTAAAAATGGAAAGAAATATATTAAACATCTAGCTTAAACCATTTACATTCAATTATGGATTAAATATTATTGGACCAATTAATTGCGAAAGCACTGAAGAGTTTAATAAGCCTAAAGTAACAAACTTAATAGTGTTGGAAATATTATTATAATAAATATCAGATTAAGGTACCTGTTAAAATAAATTTTTAAATTATTAAGAATTGTGCATCGAGAATGGCTGATCTTAGACATTTAAAATTCCTGAATGAATGTGAAAGAGTTTTTAAGTACTTATTATTACACAGGTGTCCCACGCGTTTTTCACACGGAACACAACTATAACAATAATTGGTAATAGAAAGCTTTTTAACCAATGTGGCATGCGTGTAGGAGACCGTGTTTATTGTGATCTATGCTATTTTAAACTGTGCTATCAAAAATGTATCTTCTACCAAGAAAAACTACATTTTGTACTATATTATGTAGTTGGAATTACATAATTATTTTATTAATTAAAAAAATATATGTTACCAAAGAGAATATAATTGTCTTTTTTATTTAATACTCATTGTTAAGCCTATATCTTAGAGCTTGAACAAATTGCAACCCTTAATATAAATTCCTTAATCATTGTTGCATCCGCAGACGTGGGGCGGGAGCCGGGAACGGCGCGGCGCGACGTACTCAAACATATGAATGACGTATTTTCCAATAAAAATAAGTACGTCTCGTTCCTGTAGTTTAACCATCGAAACGCAATCAAGTAGTCGAATGAAGCCCGCGCCCCGTGCCGTGACCGTGGACAGTTACATCCTGCATAGCATCGACACACCGATGAGCGATATAAAATAAATAAATAAATACACCCAACAGTCACACACATAGTCCTGACCCCACAGTAAGATACAAGTCTTGTGTCGTGGGTATCAGGAACTACGAGAGACTTTCGGTCTCACAACACCCAGACCCCGAAACAAATATTTGTGGATCACACAAACATTTGACTCGGTGCGGGGATCGAACCCGCGGCCTCACGCTTCACAGCCGGCTACTCGCCCGCTGCGCCACGGAGGCTGTCAAATAAAAAGCTGTTCTACTGGCAGTCCTGTTATTGAAACCGGATTAATGGGACTTTTGGCGTAAAAGTGTGGATTTGTTCAATAAATATTGACGGTGATAAAAAGTTCAAGGAGACATTGAATTAAGTGATTTTTAACCAAGAGTCTATCAACATTGTGCGTTCAATTCGCTTAAAAAGAATCAGCTAAAAGCATCGTTCCGAAACCAAAACTTCAGCAAGACAATCGATATAATAATCTAAAATATATCGTCATAAAATATCGATACATAGCAGAAAAATATCGATACATGGCAATAAAATTACGATACATGGCAGAAAAAATATCGATACTTTCTACAACTCTACACCAAACACGATAAACAAACATAACCTGAAATTAAAATAAATAATAGACATGCGCAAAACAGTACACTATGAAGTAATGCCATATGGCATGTCATTTCGTACGGCGTAATATGGCACTATAGCATGGCATGGCATGGCATGGCATTACTCTAGGCATGACCTAACATGACACGCTATGTGAAGTAATGTGTACGGCATACTATTACTAATATGGCACTATAGCATTACTCTAGGCATGACCTGACATGACACGCTATGTGAAGTAATGTGTACGGCCCACCATTACTTGTACTGTTGTGTACTGTATGTTCAATCAGGACTCAGGTGTAATGTAATAGCAATATTAGAGAGATAGACCTTTTATATTTTTTTTGAAGTGATAACTTCTTATGGGAGGGTGAACCGAAACGTTCCGTAACGCGAGCGGTCCATTGACCAGCCAGCGTTAGCCGACCTCCGTGGAACATTGATAATTTCGAAGTACCAGGTGGCGTCACACAGTGACCAGTCGGCTTGGACTGGACTTTAACCGGACTTTCACAAGACTGACACGACTTTGACACGTCTTTGACACGATTTTGACACGACTTCGACACGACTTCGACACGACTTCGACACGACTTTGACACGACTTTGACACGACTTCGACACGATTTCGACACGACTTCGACACGACTTTGACACGACTTCGACACGACTTCGACACTACTTCGACACTACTTCGACACGACTTCGACACTACTTCGACACGACTTCGACACGACTTCGACACGACTTCGACTCGACTTTGACACGACTTTGACACGACTTCGACACGATTTCGACACGACTCCGACACGACTTCGACACGACTTCGACACGACTTCGACACGACTTCGACACGACTTCGACACGACTTCGACACGACTTTGACACGACTTTGACACGACTTTGACACGACTTTGACATGACTTCGACACGACTTCGACACGACTTTGACACGACTTCGACACGACTTCGACACGACTTTGACCGGACTTGGACATGACTGACCGGACTTCGTAACGTAACGCGTTAAGGCGCCACTCTGTCTGGCGTCCCTTTCTCTCACGCATACGGTAGCAGTAGGCAGGCTCCTCTGCTCTCACTTTAACCCACATTAGTTTAAGTTATCACTTCTGTCGAGCGTCCCGAGACGCACACTTTTTTTTATTTGATTGTATGACGAGATGAGCAAGGCGCTCACCTGATGGTAGCGCCACGCCTGCCCATAAACTGATGCAACACCACACAGAACTTTGAATTAAAAACACTTCAAATTCGCCATAATAAACAAATACATTAATACCCAAAAAATATATTTACACACATAGCAAAATTTTTTCTAGTTATTTACAGTTAGAATTAAGTAGGTAACAAATTAAGTACTTTCTTCACAAACACACAAAACAAACACTTTCCAAAACAACAATTTTTTTTTACCATACCGCATACAATAACCTTGTCCTCGTAAACAAATGTGAATTGTGAAATAATTCAAAACAATAGTAAAAGACGAAAGAAAGCGCGCCAGTCGAGTTATTATTACTTACTGGGCGGTGCCATAGAAATGTAAACCCTATGAACAGTATTTTATATACTGCTCTAAATCAAAATTCTACTAAGGGGCGTGACAGAGACGGAATCCCGACCGCCCGAACATTTCCGATTGCGCGCCCGCTTCACCGAGCCGCCCGGCCCGTGTATGTACTATGGCAGTGCGCACGTCATGCCATGCCATGATTGCCATGTGCCATGCAACATTTCGCCGGGTACTGTGTACTGTTTCAGTACTCGGTCGTGTTATATAGCATGTCATGCATTACTCACAGTACTTACACATGTCTAATAAATAAGTATTACAATTTGAATTAAAATGTCTGAGTTATCTGAAGGCACAACAGAAAAAAATGTTGACTCTATCAGTAATAATCATACTAGTGAAGAATATGCGTACTTAGACCGTGGAGGATTTTCTTCAGAGAAATTTAAGATTGAGCTGCGTGGGCTACCCAAATTTTATGGAATCGCTGTAAGTTACATACTTGCGAAGTATTAACCTTTAGTTTGGATCAATGAATTAAGGTTTGGTTTCAGTATACAATACATTAAGTGTTAAATACCAACTCAAACATAACCCACAATCTATGCCCAGTGTTATACTTTTAGGTTCTTACATATCAAAATAAACATTTGTTTGTCCTCTATGCATGATTATACTATTCGTCCGATTGTGATAAAACTGTTGAGTTGCTGTGTAGTCTGGTGAAGACAGGTTTGCGTAAAAAAACATAAATTATTATGTGTACTCAAAACCTACCTTAATGAAAAAAGGCGAATTGTAATGGCAGATACCCCATTTCCAGGAATTAAAGAAACTATTCAACCAAAAGCTAGGCTTGAATGCGAGCAAAATAAAGCGGCCTAAGCATGGCAGTCCTTGGCTATTTGCTTGCTTCCAAAACGATGAAGAAAGAACCAAGGCTATTGCTGCACTGGATGGGTATTCATGGAAAGGTATAAAATTTTTCATTTTTTTTATTTAATTTAATTTTTTTTTTTACTAACTTTATCTGATGTTTGTGGAGACACACACATGTAGATGTTAAATATATTATATCCCAGGGGAATATACTACCAGGGAAGATCTATCCTATCTATAACCACACTGTAAGTCAATACTTACAGTACGTACGTATACGTACAGTCGATGCTAAATACAGATCAATATTATTAACAGTTGAGAGTATTGTGTTTTAAATTATGCTAACTTATAGTAACTAGACATACACTGGCTGACCCTGGAATGTGACTTATTAGAATGGCCAACTATCATGGGTTTTTGGCTATATATGTATGGTAGCCTCCATAGCACAGTGGCCAAGTAGCCAAAGTGTTTGTGTCATCCACAAATATTTGGTTGTGGTCTGGGTGTTGTGGGAGAGTAACTCCTACATAGTTTCTGACACCCATGATACTAGTTAAACTAATGTGGGGCACAACTATGTGTATGAGTAATGGGTGTAATAACCATTTAAAAAAAAATGAAAAAATGGATGGATAGATATAAATCTCTATAGAATTGGGTACAGATACTGTAATCAGGGTTCGAAAATATCCGATATTTATTATAAATATCAAAATATCGGATATTTATGATATATATCCGATATATATCAAGTTTGATATATATCCATTTTATATGAAAGCCATATTATTATTTTATTGTATTATTTATGAATACTGTTTGCATATTGCAAAATCTACTTTTAGATAAGACATAATCAACTAAAAAACATGAAATCTTCTTTTAGGGCAGAAGTATTGCCATTAATGGACTAGAACTTACCATTAGGAAGTATGTTTTAACTCTACTCCCACGCCATCTACATTTGGGAAGTAGAAATACAGTACAAACGCTAAAAATTACTTAATATCAATTTATTTAACCATTTTTGTATTGCAATATATTATAAAACATTTGACATATATATTCATTGATATATATCATGAAACTCAGTCTGATATATATCGGATATATATCTTGATATATATCCATTGATATATATCCTCGAACCCTGACTGTAATATGTTTGATTATCTTTTTATCATATGATATGATTACAGTATATACCATAAAATGACTTCTAGGTAAGACACTAAAAGCAGAAATCGCAAAACCAGCTCCTGATCCGCTAGTGAGGAAGAGGAGGCAGGAGCAAGAGAACCCAGTGCAGGAAAAAAAGAAGAGACAGGAAGATGACAGGAGCCAAGAGGAGAGGATAAAAGATGCCACTACACCATATTGGAATATGCCGTATGAAGAACAGGTATTGTAAAACATATTCAAGTACCTACAAAGTTAATACAGTTCTCAATGATTTTTTTAAAGCTGTTTATTTTTGCAGCAGAGCATAATAGGGTAGTTTCCAATGTTGCATATTTTATATGATGATGACATGATTTATTCCTTTCATTATTACTTCTTTACACTTTCGTTGTTTATTCTCTGGACTGCCCAATGGTTGACAGGTAAAACATGCCTTAAGGCATCAATTCTGCCTGTACATATTTTGTATGAAGTATAGTATTATAAAAATAAAACAACAATCAAACTAATATTGTTTATTGAAATCTGTTCCATTGCATGATTTTATATCATTATATTTAACCCACAGTTAAAGCTCAAGGAGAAAGAAATCAAGGATATATTAATGAAGTTTGACAATGAACGATGGAAAATAGATAAACAAAAACGTACGCAAATAGAAGCAAATCGCAAACTCCACAATGGTCTAAGTTTTGAACTGATGTCTATAAAGAAATCACCAGTGACAGAGGGCTATAGGAATAAGTGCGAATTCACCGTGGGCATTGATGAGGAGACACAGTTGCCCACTGTTGGGGCTAGGCTGGGAAGCTACGTCACTGGCAAGGTTGGAGTTGGCCCTGTGCAACACCTTACTCATATATCAGAGAAGACTAAAGGTGCTGTATTGGTAAGTAAATTGAGTGATATTAATATTGATTTGGTATGAAATATTACTGTATCATCATGCATAATATAATGTCGGTACATACCGTTTTTCTCCCACATGAATTTCGCTTGATACTAGGAGTGCTATAAGAAAATATAATTTCTGTTGAAATTACTGTCAGTGCTGCTGCTGAATTAACTATTTCTGTGACACCATTATCAAGTTAGTTTATCCATAAATATTTGTATGTAAGTTAGAACTATGAAAACAATAACGCGAACCGACCATGCCGCGGCACCGACCAACCAGCCAGAAACGAATGCAATAAGTTATTTTAACCCTGGGTAATACTCAGTTGTATCATGAAGGATAAAGGTTACACAACTACATACCTATGTATTACACCTATATAATTGATTTTTGAAAATAAAAGACATTAGAATTATGTACTTTAATATTGTTTGTAGTTCTTCCAAGAATTTGTAAGGAGTTCAAAGTTGCCTCCATTTTCACCAGCTGATTACTCAGGGTATTGGAGGTTCCTCACAGTGAGACATTCTACTTCTAGTGATGATATCATGCTCATAATCCACATGCATCCACAGGTAAGGTATTTAAAAGGATATTTGTAATGCACATATTCTACCATTGTTACTCAATTTCTTAAATTTTTGTCATATTTAGTTTTGAGTTTATGAATAAAAGATTATAATTAATATGATAGTGTGTCCATGCGCTCTATGGAGAACCAGTGCGCACTGCCATAATAAAGTTATTTGACATTTTATTTTTGCAGTGCTTGTGGGTCCATGCCACTTAAGGTACAAGTTGGAAGCGGACGACATGACGCAGCAGCAGACGACGTGTCGCAGCGACACTACTGGTTTCTATGTATTTCTATGAAATTACATCCGTAGTCAACGACACGAAGCTAGCGACGCGTCGTCGAGCGGCAGACGCCAGTGTCGTCCGACCGCGGATCAGTAGTGCCGCTGACGACACGTCCAGCGAGTTTCTTTTCAAAATGAATTTCAAGATTCAAACGACAATACTGTCTGAATTCTTTAATATCGCTTTCTAAATGGTTTTTAATCAATATTGAATAGGTTCCCTCACTTGTTCTGCATTTAAGCATAGGCCGTATGGCTTCTCGTCTTTTTCTGTACAAGTACAACAAACACAAGTCATCATAGTCTTCTTCCTCTTCTAATAAAAGATATAAAAAAATGCATCTTGTTTCACGGAACACTCGGTACCAACTGGATTTCATCTGCTGTTGCCGTCTGCAGTCGGGTTCGAAATCATGACTGCAGCGACACGTCGCAACGACGTGTCGTGACGACATGAAGCGACTACACGTCGTCTGCTGCTGCGTCATGTCGTCCGCTTCCAACTTGTACCTTAATGCTTTATTTACTTTTTGTAACAATCGCTTAGCGATCACCTAACATAAGTGCGACAAATTTCTTAAATATTGGTGAGCAGCTTTTGATTTGTTGAACACATTGCATTCCTGGTAGAAAAAATGTGATTGTAGATACGAATCTTAGTGCGGGCTAGCTTTTGAGCTTTCATAACTTTCAACTTATACATTGTTTTAGGACATGTCAGAAGAGGAATTAAACGAAGTAAAGAAAGATTTAGTGGACCATTTCAGTTCAGAAGAAGCTGTTGCTTGCGGCATCAAATCATTATACTTTGAATTGGTCATGAAAAGGTACTGTATTATAATTACATACATCGTGTTATTTAATTGTGGATCTTTTAAATATTTTAACTAATAGTAATTGATTTTTTATAAACCTACTCAACAAAAACAAAAAATAGTCATTCAAATATGGTGTAGGGGCTAAAAATGGCTCCCGTCGCGGTTTATGACGTCGCCGCTCGAGACGGCCATTACATGATGCAGTGGTATGACAGAGATAGGTAGAACATGTTCCTACTACTATTTTTTTTCTCCTCTGCTCATATAATAATAATTGTTTAAAATTAATTTTGATTCATAAAATGTGAACCCAACATTTAATGCGACAGCCTCCGTGGCGCAGCGGGCGAGTAGCCGGATATGAAGCGAGAGGCCGCGGGTTCAGTCCCCGCACCGAGACATGTTTGTGTGATCCACAAATATTTGTTTCGGGGTCTGGGGTTGTGAGATCGAAAGTGTCTCGTAGTTCCTGATACCCACGACACAAGACTCGTATCTTATTGTCGGGTCAGGACTATGTATGTGACTGTTTAAAAAAAAAAAAAAAAGTGTTACATATAAAAACGAATCTATGCACATGCAGCTACTTCATTGTAAATCAAGAATTCATAAATAACGATATCCCTAATTTTAGGAGAGTCGGTGAAGAAGCATCTAAGCCTATGCACTTGATGGGATCAACTCACATCATAGATACAATATTAGGGAGACAATTTAGGATATCGCCTGAAGCATTTTTCCAGGTAACTAACACTAACGAATGTTACAGTACTACGGTATAAATTACTTTGGCATTTTGGCAATCTACATTATTAACGAATATGCATTGAATAACTTGGCATTCGGGTATGGCCAATCACTTAACAGAAAAATCAATATTCTATCGAAAAGGTCGGTGTTAAATCATTATCACTCGTGGTACATATTTTCGAAATAGATTCTCGAAACTTTGTGGTAATACTGTACTTATGTTGGACCAACGGGTCTGTAAAATTCAATAGGAGTGCTTTTAGTGTTATGTAAATTTGATAACGCATTTCGGGTGGTAATGCTGAGTCATTCCCATATGTGCAAGTGACACATCCTCATGACACAACACTCTATTCATTAGCCATATCACAGAATTTTATAACAATAATATATATTAGCCCCTTATAATAAACATCCCACTGCTGGCCACGAGTCTCTATTGAATGGGAAGTTAGGCCTTAGTCCACGCTGGCCTGACTTGACATACCTTCGAAATTATTCGAAAAACTTCTCAGGTATGCAGGTTTCCTTTACTGTTAAAGCAAGCGATAATTAACAATTAATATACACTTAACTTAGAAAAGCCTGAGGTGCATGCACTACTGGTTTCAAACCTGCCACTTTCATCTCGTCAGTTCAAATTACTTCAAATCAATCAAATTATTTCTCAGAATACGAATATTTATCTGTAATATCAATTAATATTATTTCTGTACAAAGTAACTTAGCACAAAGTAAGCAATAACTGGCTCACAGTTTGTAAGTATTCGAATTGTAATTGTGTGAATCGAATTGTAATTCTAAAAGTGATTGTAGTATTTTCTGAGTGCAGCAATGAGTTACTTTTTTAATTATTAGGTGAACACAGCAGCTGCGGAAATATTGTATCAAAGCGCAATCGACTTGAGTAAAGTGGACAGAGAGTCGACGGTGGTAGATATATGCTGCGGCACCGGCACCATCGGGCTTTGCTTTGCACAGGTTAGTAAAGGTGTTCAATAATGATTCTATTTATTTATTTATTTATTACTAAGGAAATAATACAGCACATATAATAAATTTGGTTACATTGACAGGATTTACGCATAAGCCAAACACAGTTTTCACAAATAAAGTAGAAGGCAGTCAAATAGGTTTAACAGTTGAATATGGTTAGATCAGAATAGTGCCAAACAAATACTATAAACAGGCTTTCAGAGTTAGTATAACGATATTACAACAAAATAGAAACATTAACATACATTAATGGTTTTAAACTTTAGTGTCATTCAATCATACTAGATCTCGGTCTGGATTCTGGGGGTGTCATACTTTCTAGCGGTGACATGACAACGAACGAACTTTAGTCTAATATCAAAAATATGTCCGAAATTATACGCAAAATTATAAAAATGTACGAGAAAATGATAACGTATCACCGCCAGAAAGCATATTTCCTAGCGGACGCTACATTCTTCACTATGTTTTGTCATCGTACGGACTTGTCTACACTAATATTATAAAGAGGAAAGATTTGTATTTCTGTATGTAACGAATAAACTTAGAAACTACTGGACCGATTTGAAAAATTCTTTCACTATTAGAATCCTCCATTATCTCTGATGAACATAGGTAATAGCCTATGTAGAAAGTATTTTATCCCGGAAAAAGCAGATCACGCGGGCCGAGCCGCGAAGAAAAGCTAGTCTATTATAAAAATATATAATATTGTAGGTACAACTCCCCGCCGAGCTACCGATGTTCAATTAGAAAAATATTGAATGTTTTCCAGCATTGTTCAAAAGTGTTAGGTCTGGAGTTAATACCGGAGGCGGTGAAGGACGCGAAGGCGAACGCGGACCTCAATCAAATAGATAACTGCGATTTCTTCACCGGTAAAGCGGAGGACATCTTGCCATCGGTACTGGCGAGGGTTACTGGTGGAAGCGATATCATCGCTATTGTGGATCCACCTAGAGCTGGACTACGTAAGTTATACAACACTTAAACTTCGTCAATTTTTCTTCCATTTGACCTTATCTGATCCTTACTTGAATTTTTAACTATTTTTAGCATTTGTTAGGACATCCGCCATAATAACACATATTCTGTAAATATTTCAGCCGCTACGTATGATGGTTCATAAGATAAGAGTCTTTTAAAGATAGGTCAGACATATAGTCAGGCTAGGCTCTATAATAAGGTTCCGTCGGTACACTTTGGGTATGGTATTTTTAAAAAAATCTATTCAATTTATATCAATTATTTATCTAGATCACATTTCTTTCTAAAACATGACTCCCTTAATCTTTTTTACGTTAATTAACACTTTTAACTAATATACTGAATCGATTCCCTCGGTGGCGCAGTTGTATTGCGTACGCGGTACGATAACTGTACTGGGGTCGCGGGTTCGATCCCCGAGTTAGGTAAAAATGATATTGGATTTTTCTATCACAAAATTTTTAGTGTCAGCCCGGAGTCTGGAATTATGCCCGGTATGGCGATAGGCTCGCCCCTATCACATCATAGGACGGAAATAACATCGGCGAAATGTGGATGTACTGGTTACAAATCTGCATATGTATAATGATTTCTTACGTTTACGCGAATGTTACTTGTTGAAATAAAACTAATTTAACTTTTTTTTATATATTTTTTTTTATCCTGGCTCGGCAAAGTGACTACGCTACACCTGATGGTAAGTGTAGCGCAATCCAGGAATAGTGTCGACCAACGATAAACAATGTGTCCATCACAGGTCGGCAAGATCATGCCGGGATGCCAAAGGGCCAAGGAGGAGGGGAAGGAAAAATGATGGGAAAAAGGTTAGGATCAGGGGGTCAGCCCCTTGGGGAAAACCGGACACTGGCTGACCCTGTAACGCGACCCACACAAGGTGGGCCACTATGGCAGATTTTAGCACCAGTGTACGGTAGTCCCTATCCGGTCGGATACAAGTATCCTCCCACCAGCTGATAAAATCCGTTTAAATTAGTTTTATTTAATTGCATACGTATTTATTAACATTTTTATACACAGACATGCGTGCAGTGACGCAGCTCCGCAACACACGTAGCGTCAAGCGTCTAGTGTACATATCGTGCAGTCCGTCTTCTGTTGTGAAAAATTTCGTGGACCTAGCACGAGCGTCGTCCAAGACGCTGCGGGGCGCTCCCTTCGTTCCTGTTAGAGCGGTGCCCGTGGACATGTTCCCGCATACCAAGCATGTGGAGCTCGTCCTACTGTTCGAGAGGGAGGTGAGGCTAAAACATTTTTTTTTTGGAACGAAGTTCCTTATCGCGCTTTGTAAAAGGGGGCTAGACGGAAAAAATTCTTACGAAAAATTGTCACGACATTCTTACGAAAAATTGTCACGACATTCTTACGAAAAATTGTCACGACATTCTTACGAAAAATTGTTACGACACTTTTAATACTTTTTTTTTATTTATTAGTTCACCAACACAATATACACCGATACAATTTAACGAACAATGCAGAAGAGACAAGCTTAATGCCATTGTAAAAACTTTGCCTATACTATTTTTTTTTTTATTCAAATTCAAATCATTTATTCTGCAAATTGGATCATAAATGTCACTTTTACATGTCCACATTCTTTATACTAGATTAGTTTCATTGGAACGAAGTTCCTTATCGCGCGTTGTGAAAGGGGGCTAGACGGAAAAAATTCTCACGAAAAGTTGTCACGACACTTTTTTAAAGTGATAACTTAATTTGATATCTAGCACACAAAGTTAAAGTCGAAATTCCGTTAATACAAGTAAAAGGATATAATCCCATCCAGACGGGTGTGAAACTTATGACATTTAGAAATGTATTCGCGGTTCGAAATTTGCATTTGAATTTTTTTTTAATATCGAACACGATTTACGGGCTGGGCGACGTAGCAGCCGGTGTATTTCATTTCTATTTCGCATTGAACAGTGTGGTGTCGCGACGATTATTTTTGTTGAGTGTATACAGGTTTTTTGTAAATAATATTATTACGAAAATTGAGCCTACTGATTAAGTTTATATCTTTATATATATAATTCTTCTGTGAGTGTGTATGTCACTGAACTTCTCTTAAACGACTGGACCGATTTTTATGAAATTTTTTGTGTGTGTTCAAGGGGATCTGAGAATGGTTTAGATTCACAATTTTGTCCGCTGGACAATGTTTTTTTAATTAATTTTTAATTTATTAGTAGTTGTTGATTTTGGAATGTTCATTTTCCAGTACAAACTGTTCCTGGGTACTGGGTTTAGCGCAGGTATAAACCGGATGGTTGTCGTTACGAAGCTTGCCGTGATGACGGGTCGTATAGCGTCTAGACTGGACAGGGAGAGGACAGGGACAGGACAGTGAGACAGGACAGTGAGACAGGAAAGTGAGACAGGACAGTGAGACAGGACAGTGAGACAGGACAGTGAGACAGGACAGTGAGACAGGACAGTGAGACAGCACAGTGAGAGGACAGGGACAGGACAGTGAGACAGGACAGTGAGACAGGAAAGTGAGACAGGACAGTGAGACAGGACAGTGAGACAGGACAGTGAGACAGGACAGTGAGACAGCACAGTGAGACAGGACAGTGAGACAGGACAGTGAGACAGGACAGTGAGACAGGACAGTGAGAGGACAGTGAGACAGGACAGTGAGACCGGACAGTGAGACAGGACAGTGAGACAGGACAGTGAGACAGGACAGTGAGACAGGACAGTGAGACAGGACATTGAGACAGGACAGTGAGACAGGACAGTGAGACAGGCCAGTGAGACAGGATAGTGAGACAGGACAGTGAGACAGGACAGTGAGACAGGACAGTGAGACAGGACAGTGAGACAGGACAGAGAGACATGACAGAGAGACAGGACAGTGAGACGGGACAGTGAGACAGGACAGTGAGACAGGACAGTGAGACAGGCCAGTGAGACAGGATAGTGAGACAGGACAGTGTGACAGGACAGTGAGACAGGACAGAGAGACATGACAGAGAGACAGGACAGTGAGACAGGACAGTGAGACAGGCCAGTGAGACAGGATAGTGAGACAGGACAGTGAGACAGGACAGTGAGACAGGACAGTGAGACAGGACAGTGAGACAGGACAGAGAGACATGACAGAGAGACAGGACAGTGAGACAGGACAGGACAGGGACAGGACAAGACGAGGACAGGACGGGGACGGGACGGGGACGGGACGAGGACGGGACGGGACGGGGACAGGACGGGGACGGGACGCGGACAGGACGGGGACAGGACGGGGACGGGACGGGGACAGGACTGTCCAACCGGAGGGAGGTGGGAGACGACCTGACTTAGGTCGTCGAAGTCAATTAAATGTGCGACGGGCTACCTCACGTGCAATGGCGCAGTACCTCACTTAATTGCATTTAATGTAAATAAAACTTTTGTATTAAGTTTTGACCACATTTTACACAAATATATTATGTAGGTGATACGAAGTTCACCGGGTCACTGTAAACTGTATTGTAACTCAGCTGAATTTTAGAAATAAATGCCTACAGCCGCGCGGTACGTAAACATGCGATAGGGCTGCCCGCCTCCAGCAAAAACTAACAAAACAAAACACACATGCCCCGAGGTTTTAACACAAGCGTACCTACCGTATCATGATTCAAGAACCGCCTATAACTACCTATTTCACTCGTGTCAATTACTTTCCTTTAATCTATTTACTTTATTTATTAATCCAGACATTTATTTTCGGGAGATAAAATACTTATCCATTAAAAAACACACACATTATGTACCTACCTACTAGTAAGTAAAATTATTTTATAGTCTTACCTTTCAGAGTTTCCAGGTAATCTAAAGAAAGTTATCTCTGGATGCGTTATTGACGAATTCATGCAACCAAAAACAGCACAATATATCCTATTCGTCATATTAAATATGTACTTGGTCTTATTTTTAGTGAAATTTTCTTTAAAAAAACAATACCGTCCGTTCGTGACTGCGGCACAGTCGCGACTGTCAGCCTGCCGCGCGCGTGCCTTGATCGAGGCGCGTAGGTATAGCTCGCGTTTCATCAATTTGTATGAAGATACAATACTGTATACTATACCTTTACTGTGACCGGGTCATCTAGTAACATTATATTTGTTTATTATAAAAAAAAATATATTATAACTTAATGATTTCTTACGTTTACGCGAATGTTACTCATTGAAATAAAACTAATTTAAACGGATTATAACTTAAAAAAAATAAAATTTTATTACAATTCCTCCACTAATTAATCGAAAGGAACTTCGTTCCATCCAGGTGTCCCTTGACACCTCTCAAGTTTTTTTTTATTTGATTGAATGACGAGATGAGCAAGGCGCTCGCCTGATGGTAAGCGCCACGCCTGCCCGCAACACTGCATAGAACTTTGAATTATAAAGCACTGCATGGTACTGACCTGCGCTCGTCACCCTGAGACATAAGATGTTAAGTCATAATGCCCAGTAATTTCGCTGGCTTCAATGTCCTTCTAACCGAAACACAACAGTGCTTACACGCAATTGCTTGGCGGCAGAAATAGACAAAGCCTACCAACCCAGACGGCCTCTCGCATACGAGGAACCTACCACCTTGTAGCTATTGTTTGCTATGTTGTTGTATACTTCGTATACTTGGTTGGAGACTCCTCTAAGACACTGTAAGGCGGGCCTTTCGTTCCTGTGAGACCGGTGTGGTCATGCTCTCGAACAAGCCTGTTAAGCTCGTCCTGCTGTTTAAACGGTAGTCGTGGTTCCTGTAAACATGTTCCCATACACCAATCATGTTCAATTCGTCGTGCTGTTTATGAAAAATCGATGAATTTAATACTTTGTTTTATGAAAAGCGTTGGCTTAACGTATTGGAGGGATACATGAGAGCCAATGGTCTCACTATAGAGGATGCTCAAGATCGGGTAAAGTGGAAGCGTTTAAGTAGGAAGGCGGACCCTGGCACTAAGCCGGAATAACGCAAGGCAGAAAGAAAGAAGATAAATTTGAGACTTCGGCTTTGTAAACTTGACAAAACCCTCGTCAATTATTATTGATGCTTTTGCTAATTATATTCCTTTGCTTATATAGGAATCCAACGAAGGTGAAGAATCTGAAAAGAAGGAGGAAGCCAACAAGGAACCGAGCGATGTTAATATGGATGCAGTTGAAACTACAAGTGTAGAAGAAAAAGCATCTGAAGATGCGAATATACAAGTTAAGGCTACTGAAGTAGATGAAATGGCATCTAATGGTGCTAATGATGAAAATTAAAATATTTATATGATATATTAATATGTTAAGGAAAAATAAATATTTAAAATTTACTTTCTTGTTTTATTGACTAAAAATTGTATAAGTAGGTAATATAAATTCATAACTTTATAAACTTCGAAATAAACTCACAATGTTGCTCGCTTCAAACAGTTTATTTCACGATAAATGACAGCATTATTAATGAGAAGAAACGAAAGTAGGTAAAATAATAGACAAAATGTAAATAGTAATAAATTAATACACCCAACAGTCACAAACATAGTCCTGACTCCGCAATAGGTTAACCTGCATCGTGGGTATCGGGAACTACGAGGAACTTGCGTCACACAACTCCCAGACCTGAAATAAATATTTGTGGATCACACAAATATTTGTCTCAATCTGAGGGTCGAACCCACGGCCTCTCGCTTCTCAGTCGGCTACTCGCTCACTACGCCACGGATCTGTAGTGATAGTCATATCATTGTGCGTTGTACTCACTGGGCGATCTCATCACCGTATTGGTAATTCAGACTTAGCTGAGTCATTTTCCTCCAAAATAACTTGGACTAAATGGAACTGAGAAGTCTGCTTTTCATATCTCGGCCTGAGAAGAGACCGCTAATAACTAATCAAAAAAGTTCGCTGACTATTTGGTGTATCTCCTCAAAGTGTGTCCTAAAATATATCAAGAAATATTACTCTAGTAAACTCATAACATTAGTTGCCTGAATCACCTGCAGAGGTCGTCATGAGAATGTGCACCTAGTGCACCCACATGGTTTGTTATCCATGTCATGATGTGAAGTTGGCGAGGCTATCGCTATACATATCGTGGGCAACTGTAACTCAACTGTAACTTTCCTGACCGACCTAGAGGTTGAAACCTTCATCCCACCGGTTTCTCAGCCTTTTCATAAATACGACGGACCTCTTCTACACAAGACATATAGAAAAAAGGCGTTTTACAAACTATTTTCATGGATACGCGCAGTATCTATAGTCTAAGAAGAATATGCCAGTTGAGAAACTGGCATGGATCGCCCAGTATTCATGCCACGGACCCGTCAGGGATCCGTGCACTCTAGTTTAAGAAACTCTGCCCTAGATCAATAAGCTGATTAATGAATTTATTTACCTGTCAACAAAGTTCATTTAAACTTTACCTGAACGTTCAGAAATTCAAGATTGATTAAAACAGTAATCCAACCGAGGAATCCTATTCCGCAGCCATCTGGCCGAGGTGGGGTAATTCTTCAGGAATTTAATAAAGCGCCGCCTGCCACCCTATGCATTCCAGTACGGGCGTGTCGGCCCGTCCATTATATTATAAATAGGAGAAATATCTTACATGACCTATATTATAAACCAGTTGATAAAGGCAGTAAAGTTTAAGAATATGTGAAGTTCATTAATTTCGGGACATACAGACAACTTTTAATTATACGGTTCTTTTCTATACGAATGCAAGTATGCAATAATATAATATTTCAATCCCCGTCAAGTAAAAGTTGAGATAATAATTTTGATTTACTAAATGCATTGACTTAAATCACTAATTAAAAGTTCTTTCTTGCATAATCGTACATGTGAAATGTTTCCATTATGACTAATTATTACTTAAATCTAATGAATTTAGCAAAATAAAATCAATCTCTCAATTTTAACTTGATTTAGGTTGAACTGTTATTGCGTATTTGATTCCATATTATGTGTATCTTATAGATTCCTTAATCATTAGTATGTATAGCCATCAGATTTAGTTAAAATGGTGGCAGGTATAAAAAATATAACTAACTTTCTTCTTACGCAGTTGGGTAAAAACGAAAGAAAATAATAAATATGATTGTCCCTACTCTCAATCTTTGACCACAATTCTCTGACAGCCAAAAATCTTTGATAAACAGGTACCCGTTAGCAGACGGTTCCTTGGGACTTGACAACACAAAATTGTATGCGATTCAAATTACATAATTGATAACATCAAAAATCCAATTTATATTAGTCACGACTACACCGCAGTCTCCCATACATACCCCCACAACCCCTCGGGGGGTGGCATAATTTCACGAACTTATTTAGCTGTGTTCTGAAGACGCTCCACTCATTACAGCTTCAGCAGTCGATGCAAACAGTTTGTGAAAGAAAATGTGCTCGCGATGAATCTCCTCAACATGGTGTCTAAGTGTATTTTTGTGATACTACTTTCCTTTGTATGTTCATATTATTCATATTCCATTAAAGAAAATCCCGGTAAGTTAGTGTTTTTATAAAAAAATAAAACTTCAAAAAGCTGCTGATGGGTGCAAATATGGGCCATATTTGTACCCGACTAGATAGCGACCACATGATGAAAAACCAGCCATAATGGTTCGTTTCTTCGAGTCGTGTTCCCAGTCAGCCAGTGTATATCCAAAATACTTCAAGCCGGCATAATTCTGCCAACCAATCAAGGACGCAATGTCTCGACGGTTACATTGTATTTGGATTGCACTCTAGGTACTTACCACCAGGTGCATTGTAGCCACTATCCTGTGCCAGGATAAAGAAATTGAATTAGTGAAAAATTTTAAAAATGAATTTCCTATTTTCTCTTGTCAGATCTTAACAAAATTTTCATGGGACCACCCCCGGGATAAAGCCTATCAAATAAAAAAATATTTTATTAAAATTGATCTATATTTGACTGAGATATTATTATACATATTATACCTACATAAAAATCTGTTGAGAAGTAGCACCGATATATTCTTTACGATTTATAATAACTACTTATGTATTTAAGGGAAACGATGGGCTGAAAGCGAATCTGTTTTGGACCCAAATGGAGATCTTTTATTGAAATGGCGCGTTGATTATTTCACACGAAGAGTCCGTTTTCAAATGACTGCAACGGAAAAGGCACCGACTTTCAATTGGTTCGCGCTCGGGTTCTCCGATAGAGGAATGTTGAACAATTCCGATGTGTGTCTATTTTGGACAGATTATAAAGGCAGGGATCACTTTGAGGTGGGATTTATTAATCTTGTTCCATTTAGTACATTAGTACATCTTACCATGGGCTACTTGGATTGCATCGAATTAGATTTTATGCCTAATAAGATGATAGATTCATCACGTATCACATCAAGGGACGGAAATAAGCTCCACGGACCAAGGATACGATACTCAGTTGCACGTATACCTACCTCATCGGGGATACAGACATAACCTTATGTTTGTGATTTTTTAATTATTTTATTACAGGACATGCATGCAGATGAATTTGGAAAAGTAAAACCTGATGTGAAGCAAGATTGTGAGGGTTTCCATTTGGATACTAATAGCCAAAGCATCATTTTCGAGAGATATTTCGATACTTGCGATGATGATGATTACATTATTGAGGTAGGTAGAGACCTAATATAAAATGACGCTGGGTATCATTCAAGTTTGAATTTAATAGAACATAACATCAAACCGAAAGTCGAGGGAGAATTTATTTCACACGCCATTTCTTACTCGAACCATGCCAACAGTAAACAGTAATACCATATCGTTCAAACTTGTGAGTAAAACTATTTAAAAAAAGATACTTAACTTTGAATTACACGATACAGAATTTTGAATAAATTTTGAAGCACTACATGGCACTGGACTGCGCTCGTCACCTGGGACATAATTTGTTAAGTCTTATAATGCCCAGTAACAGTAAAAGCTTTAACGTCCTGCAAACCGAAACACAACAGTGCTTACACACTGCTGCTTAGTGGCAAAAATAGTCAAATCGGTGGAACCAACCCAGACGGTCTTTCACACAGGATAGGCCTACCACCTTGTAACTACAAGTCGCCCAAGTTATTTTGCCGATATTGCGCTATGATTTAATTTATGCTCTTCGATAATCTTCATTTTTTACGATTTAATACAAATACACAAACAAATTCCGGCTTTCCAGACCACGACTGAAACTTAAGATAAAAATATGTAAAAATTCTAATATTATAACTACTCTATAAATCATCTGATAATGATCATCCCTCGTGTTTTTCTAGATAACCTTATATCGAATTACATAATACATCATACTTAGTAAATATTTTTCTGAATAAATTATGTATTTTTCAGGACGGCACAGTGCATGTTGTTTGGGCTCACGGGGTAGACAAATTATTCTCATCTAAAGGACTATGTCTAACTTGCACTCCTTCACAAAAGCATGGGTTTATTAGAGTGAGACTGCTCACTCCACCAGGACTGCAGAGAGTCAACGGTTATCAATTACGAATCACTAACAAAGATCTGAAAGTGCCAGGTGACGATACTACATATTGGTGTAAAATATTTAGGATTCCAGAATTCATCACAAAGAAAGTTCATCATATCATTCAGGTAAATTTATAGTATTTCTTCATAGTTATATAGCAGAAGGCTGGCAAATGAGCAAGTGGGTCACCTGATGGTAAGTGAACTCCGCCGTTAGGGGCGCTGCGTACAGTTAAGTGACAGAAGTGTGATTTTGGGTCTTTTTACTTTTATCTATATTCTGACTCGAGGGAGATAGAGAGCCAACGGTTATCCTATAGAGGATGCTCAAATATTGGCGAACTAGAAGCTTCTAGTAGGTAGGTGAACCCAGGCTAAAATAAAGTCAGACAGAAAGGAAGATTTAACTTACATGTTAGAAGCAGACTAAATAGCTACATTTTTTTAATGGAATATTTAATTTTTAGTTTGAATCATCTATAACACAAGGTAACGAAGGACTAGTGCATCATATGGAAGTTTTTTATTGTGATTCAAAACCGGATATCGATATGCCGATGTACGAAGGAAATTGTTTCGCTTCTGGAAGACCGGAAATTACGAAAACCTGTTCAAAGGTAAATAAATATATTTGTATAACTCACAGACAGCGTACTCTAATTACTAGTTGTATGACTACAATGAGTTACATGTCGCGTTTTAGGTGAAAGCTGCATGGGCAATGGGTGCACCGCCTTTTACTTATCCAAAAGAAGCTGGTTTACCACTTGGTGGACCAGAAGCGAACAAATATGTTATGCTGGAGGTACATTACAATAACCCGGAGCTAAAAAAAGGTAAAGATCTACGTAATCTAGAGTTTTATCGTCATACTTGTTTCTTTTTTGTTGCCTGGCATTATGCCGGCATGATGCCAGGGTCCGCCTTCCCATCATGATTTCACCGTTGATTTGGTATTATGTGGGGCAACCCGCCGTCTGACTCTAACAATCCGTAACGAGAACCAAGTTTCGCCATTGCCTTGTCCATTAATCAGCAGAGTGTACCTACCACGTGCTGCACAAAACGTGTTGGTGAGGTTGCCCTTGGGCTTAAGATGTTGGTAGCCCACTTACACTTCGATACAATGGACATGCCTGTTTTAGATAAAATAAATATTATTAAATTTAATTTTATTAACATGATAAAAGGCAGACCTAATGACCACAGGTATGCCTACCAACTTATAGTAAATATCTATCTACATTTAACGTAATAAAATCTTTGTTACAACCTGTTTAGTACCCCACATAACATTAGGTTAGAAGACAGCAGATTTGTATCAGTGTATATTATGTTGTATAAGTATAGTGAGTACGGTATGTATTTTATGTATCGTTGCCTACGGTACGGTATTAGGTATCAATTATGTTAATTATACTTATATGATCTAGATGCAGGTTGTTTAAAACGTGTATATTATATTTGACAGATTGGATTGACAGTTCAGGAATAGTTCTTCACGTGACTGGAAATAGACGTAAATATGACGCAGCCATTATGGAGCTGGGGCTGGAATATACTGACAAAATGGCAATTCCTGGTGGCCAAAAAGCTTTTCCTTTGACCGGATATTGTATACCTCAATGCACAGGAGTGGTAACATCGCAATATTCCGTAGTTCTTAATATTACTCATATTCAGCCTGTCTATTAATATATTATTATATGCCTACTTCGACTTTAATTCAGCAATTTTTTTATCTATTGATCCCAATATGCAATCAACAGCCTCCACGGCGCAATGGGCGAGTAGCCGGCTGTAAAGTGAGAGGCTGCGGGTTCGATTCCCGCATCGAGACAAATGTTTGTATCGCAAATATTTATTTCGGGTCTAGGTAGGTTTTCTCTCCAGGTGGGTTGACGTCAGGCAGGCGGTCCGTTGTAAAAACTATAAACGAAATAACCTAAATTAAAACATGTTGTACCGACCCGTGCGTATTGATAATTCTTTTTATTTTCAGGGTCTGCCATCAAAGGGTATAGTCGTATTTGGTAGTCAACTGCATACACATCTTACGGGAGCAGCGGTCTGGACACGGCATTCAAGACAAGGAATCGAGTTGCCAGTGCTGAACAAAGATCTGCATTACTCCACTCATTTCCAAGAAATTAGGATTTTACATCTGCCTGTCCGGATTTTACCGGTAACAATTTTTTGGTTTGGCATAAAATATATTACTAGTATTTCAATCGATAAATATGATTTCGTATAGAATATCGTTGTTGTGAAAAATAAACACAATGATTTGTTTAAAGCATATTATATCTCCTATCTGTATAACTCGGACAGACCATTAATGAAATAAGTTTAAGTTTTATTAGACTTAAAATCATCAAAAAGAAGCCGATAATAATCGGGTTGTATGGACCCATCCCAGCTGAGCATATTTAGATGCCTTACATTTTTCTTTATATATTTTGCAGGGCGATTTTCTAGAAACAACTTGTCTGTACAACACTGTAGATAAATCCAACGCGACTATCGGAGGGCATGCAATAACAGATGAAATGTGTGTCAATTACATGCATTACTACCCCGCTACAGAATTGGAAGTTTGTAAAAGTGCTGTATCTAATGCTGCGCTTGAAAATTACTTCAAGTTCGAACAGAGGTACGCTTTTGGTATTATATCATAAGGTTCGTGCTAGAGGTGCTCGAGATGGCTAATTGTTGGGTGGAGAAAGAGCAAAACCTCATTTTCCTAGTCTCGTTCAGTGCAGCTCTGATGCGAAAAAGTCTCATGACGAAAGTGCAAAAAATTATCGATTTATATCGTATCGATATTTTTAAATGATTATCGATTTCCATATATAAAGGAAAACTATCCATTATTGACTTGTTGTGTGAATAACCTTTTAGCATCGTTTGAAAAAATAACATATCCGCGTCAGATATGGTCCATATTTCATAGCATCCTATTAAAAGAGATGTCGATTTACATATGATTTCGATACTTAATAAAAAATATCGATATATTAAATCAAAATATATTGCTAAAAATATCAATGCATCTCAGATATCGATGTATTGATTTTTTTTTCAATATCCTTATCAGGTGGAGAAGAGCTTGGCGGAGCGAGATTTTTAAATTTACAAAATAGGTGAAGGGATGAGCGATCCGAGCCCTTGGTCGTGACGTGACGTGTGAGGCACATTCGGGAGGCGCGTGCGAGTGTTCTTACAAGGCGGTGTGGCTAAGTGACCTATTAGAAAGCACTTCACTTCTTCGCACTGAATTAGTAAAACGGCATCCTTGCACCGCTGAACTGCCTCGTACAGTTTTGGTAGAAAAAGTTATACTGCTTCACAGCTCCACTCCGCCTTGTTGCACTGTTAGACTTTATCGCACAAATCTATTCAAAACGCAGCCTCAATGCCAATTAAGGACGACCGACAACAAAATATGGTTATCTCGTGTTTCAGCTGTTTTTTTTTATAGCATAGGCCGGCAAACGAGCAAGTGGGTTACTTGATGGTAAGTGATCTCCACCGCCCATGTACGCCCACCACCAGAAGAATCATGGGCGCGTTGTCGACCTTAAAAGAAAGGGAAAATTAGGGATTGGGAAGGGGAGGGGATTTGGGCTTCCGGATCTCACTCACCGTACGAAACGCAGCAGCAAGCCGCCACTTTACGTTGGTTTTCTGTGAGACAGTGGTAACGACCCGGTCGAGCCCGCCCATTCATGCTGTAGACAAAACTGTCTACAGCGTGGCTCTACCACTCAATATAATTAATTCGTAGTATTTATATATTATTTACAAATATTTCACCACCAGTAAATACCGTTCAATACCCATTTTAAGTTACAAGTCATTTTCCAATACTAAACTGTGAGCAGCACTTATTTTTATAGTAATGGTCTTATTATTATGTTGTTATTTTAGGTGGGACAACATGCCAATTTCGTATAATGCGACACCAAGGATGAATTATTTAGCTATAAACCCATGGACGCCTCTAAGAACTAATACATTAGAAGCTCTTTACTATGGGTCGCCTATTTCCATGCAATGCAACAAATCGGACGGCAGCCGTTTTCAGGTTTGGAATTTTAATAATTGTAATCGATTACATAATCGATTATTAAATATAATTGACTGTAAAACTGACTGCCTCGGTGGCGCAGTTGTAATTTGTACGTGGTAACACTGCTGTGATCGAACCTTGGGTTCGATCCCCTGGTCGGGTTATTGTGTTTTTCTCTCACGAAATGTTTAATATCTTGGATCAAGAATTGTGACTGGGTGATAGTCTTGCCCATATCATATCATGGGATGAAAATTAATTCGCATAATGTGGATTAGCTGATTTCAACTCTACCTACTCCTTCGAGGATTACAGGCATAAGTGTGTATCTAGACTAGACTAATACTTCGTATAGTACTAGTAATACTAGTAATCTAGACTAATAAGAGATCACTTGCATACAATGAAATTACTAACTTGTTCGTTTGCCAACCTCTGCTATATATATTAAAAATATATCTATTATATCTACAGTGCCTATCTACTTAAATATATTTTTTAGGGTGATTGGGAAGGCATACTGATACCAAAAATTGAATTGCCGCTACCGGAAGAACCTAGGATCTGCCCAGATGCTAACTAAGATAAGATATTAACCTTAAATTAAACATTATAGGTACCTAGACTTATGATAATTAATATAATGTCACCACGAAAATATACAAATATGTAATCGAGTGTATAACATTATTTACATTAAAAAGGTACCTATTTAATTATTGTGATAACTTAGGCTATGATTAGGTCTACAATGCTGAAATTGTAAATTTAGTAGAAGTTTGAAATTATTATATATGTACCTTAATACTTTGTCTATATATCCTTATCACCGTAACATAACTTGAATAAATCAATGAGTGTAATATAAATAAATTAAAAATTCTTAATTACCATGCGTACATTTATTTGGATACTACCGATCTTATGACCTAAAATTGAACCGACCCAAGAGATGGAAAAGAACGATTTTATTGTTAAACATCTGGACGCAAGCTCCACTGGGCCGATTCATAACACTATATTTACAAATAAATATTAAATATTATACACCCTACACTGGTAAAACCAACTAAAACCCCGCGGAGCGGCGGTCATCTTCATCGCTTGCGCAGTGGCTGCGGGATACCCTGCAATAAAATAAAATTGCTGTCTGAATCCTCTGGTGTGATACTGCGCCGTGGTTCGTCTCCTTGAGGGTGGCGTCAACGGTAGCTGTGAAGCTGAGCTTGCTGGCCCCAATTAGTCGCCTTTTATAACAGACAGTGTGGTGGAATACCCCTCCTCCGACATATTACCGATACCTGTGTCAGGCGGGAGTAGGCGTAATAAAAAAACTGAGATGTGTTGTGATTTCAGCGCTTACGGCGCCAGATTTAGCGCTTTTTTGCAATATTTAGTGCTAAATTTTAAGTCTCGTCTACCTCTACTGGTATGGAAGGTTCTTTGGGACTTTAGGTGTTTGTAAGAGGAAAAATCTAGACTTCCATGGCCCGAATGTTGGTTTGAATGACATAAACGCCATTTCTCAACTGTTGTCTTAATTGATCACTAAATCAAAAAAAATCCATGGTACGACACGTACCATGGATTTTTTAGCTGTTTTGCCTAGACCATAGCTATAGACGCCTTTAAGTTTTCTCCAATTCCACGGACACTTTCGAAAAACACATTTGTACATTTCATGACAAAATTCAACAGCATTCTACTAAGTCTTAATTAACTACACACCCGTTGCAACGAGCCGAGAATAAATGATACAGCATCGGTACCGAACTTAAATATTGTAAAAAATTGAAACTCTGCATTGAATTTCACTTAATTAATTACATTTGTCATTTAAATTATAACTGCACCCGTTTTAGGTGGGAGAGTTACCGGCCCCGCATGTTCCCAACTGTTTTGTCTGTTTGTTCTCTCGTGTGTGAATGTGTACGTGTGTGTCGGCTGTATTGCTTGTGCCTTGTTTCGCAGTTGGGGCGAAGCGGGGCCGCGTCAGTCCGGGCCGTCACTACCACTAACACATCACTGTGACATTGTCCATGCTGAGGCACGAGGCGTATTACGCATCGTCTTCTTCCTCCTCGCCCAATAGTTCATCCTCGACGTCTTCCTCATCCCCGTCGAGATCATCGTCCTCTTCCTCCCCTATTTCCTCGTCTTCTTCCTCCCCTTCCACGTCCTCATCATCGTCGTCGTCGTCGACGTCTTCTCCCTCAAACGCATCCAGCTCCGGACTGTGCGGCTCGTCGTCCCCTCCGCCGCCATTTTCTTCCTTTCGCGCCTTTTTCGCCTCTGTTGTTTTTTCCTCTGCTGCCCTTTTTGCTCCTTTCAGGTCACATTTGGCGTCACCCTTGCTCTCATCACCGACCTTGTCGACGGCCACTTCACTGATATTTTCATTGGTGCTCATGATTATTCTGATTTTGGCGTTTAACTATTAGAATTAGTGAGTTGTACGGTTGCCCGGATCCGACGCGCGACTCGCGCGATCCGACACCAATACACTACAGTATACAGAATAGTTTTTAGTAAACTAGACAAATCTAGTGGTTACATATTTGACAGCAAAAATGTATATAACAAAGTTCAAATGTTTACACCGAAGAAAGCGCAAGCAAACACGCTTTAGAATAATCGACGCGGCCGACACATTCCACGCTTATACAGTGGTTTGGACAGTAAACCATGGACTTTTAAATGTAGGTATCACAAAGCTTTATTTCACGAAGTAGATTTAGGGCTATATTTAAAAAATGAAAACTGTGAACACGATGATTGATATAAATTATAATGTGCTCTATGATAAAACAATTAAATTGTGTGATAATAGAATGATGTTAGCTATAGAGCCAAAAACAATGTTATTTTCTATAAAAGCTAGCTCATCTTTAGCTTTTTTTCCGGTACGATCTGGGCTCTCTTTAAAATTTTGAGATGGCAACACTGGTTACGAATGACGTCTGACATTTTGTTTTCCTTCTGTTCACGGAGTTTATAAATTCTATTTTTCCATATCAAACACTCTCTATTGTTATCATGTCCAATGACTACGGATTTAATAGTGATGACTCGCCTAATAGAACAACTTCCCATCTCCAACTACCAAGCCCTATAATAACTCGGCGAAATCGTACTGCGTCTACGTAAGTCACACCATACGCATTTCATCTATGTAAAAAAACTGCGACTACAATGTTTTTTGGCGGAATAAGTAAATGTTAAAACTGTTTCATTATTTTAGATCGGAAAGAGCTTTGGGTAACCCGTTGGAAAATGGTAAAATCAAATCGTTCTGTCGCGAAAGAGGTCACGGTTTCGTGAGTCCCGATAAAGGCGGTGAAGATATTTTTGTTCACATCTCAGAGTAAGTATGCTTTAAATATGCGCACTTCTTATTTCGCACAAATTGTCTGTTGTAATATGTTTACATTTCCTATATAGATCTTTCAGTTGCTCTCAACTTTATTTTGCAGTATGTATGTAACGAAAGTGTACATTTTATTTGTCTGAAACTTTAACAGATTCTCATAATAAGCCGTTATTTTATATTAGCTTTTCACATGAAAGTATTATTTTTATTAACCTCCTTCATTTGTATTGATTGTATGTGTAGCTATAACCATTTTACATAATGTGCAATCAATGTAACACACTGTAGACATACTGTAACTTTTTATTATTTGATGTCTTGATGCTGGTGATTTAATGTAATTGTTTATGGTATTTCTCTACTAGGTTTTGTTTGTGAATCAATGGGATCACCCATTGGTGACAACTTAAAAACCATATATCTTTCTCAAATTTCCCCTTATTTAGTAACCTTCTATATCCATGCTACCACTCAAATTATCCATCAGTCGTATTTTTTTATTATTACTTTCAAAGTTCTTCAGAAGCTTAAATATCAACTTCCATGTTTCTAACTTCAAAAATGACACACATCTCACACAACATTATTTTTTCCCCCAAAATTACCAGTTCAGGGCATTCCCTATTATTGCACTTATAATTTTTATAAGAAACTTGCAAAAAAATTAATTCCATAAAAATAATAGACTTAGGCTATTTGTCCCGCAGTCAAAGTTGAGAGTGTTATTAAGTAGATTATAAACAAAATGCCTATCAGTAGAATGATATTGCTTATCCACTGGTTTTAGCAAACATTAGTATATTCACAGATAATGTCAATCAAGATGATTTCAGTATTCATTATTAATATACTACATGTTACATTAAGTAAATGTGGAGACATTCATTATAATATGTTCACAAACAGGGTGGTAAATGTAGATAAATATTTGCCTGATGTAAATTTTTCATTCATTCTTTTTAAGTTAGTGTTAATGTTGTTTTTGTGATGTAATACTGCTAATCTCCACTCCTTAACAAATTAAGAGGAATAGCAGAAAATATGACAAGGGCCTCCTCCTGGTGGCCTTAAAGGAAATTTTGGAATAATCTCTTTAATAATGGGCCCTATGATACAGACACTTCTTTATTATTATTATTATGTATCATAGAACTCCAAATAATTACAATATTGCTAAAGATGGTAAAGCACCTATAAAATATAACCACGGTTAAACAAAAAAACTGTTTAATTAAAACCTTACCTACCCTAACCTTGCCTACTGCATACTTACTTGCATACTTGCATACTTATAGATGTTACTTAACTTAAATTATCATTTATTGATTTCTTAGAAACCCTATATTTCCACACTTTAGCCAGCTTACGATTTATGGTTACACAGTACTGAAAATACTTGATACCATTACTGAGGACAGAAATTATCTTAATTGATGTCTCAGAAAAATAATAAAATTCTTAGAAATGGTCAATTAACATCTCTGAGTAGGGCAGTTTCACTAACCTGCATATTCACAAACATTACTAAGAGGCCGTAGAGTGCACGAACGCATAATGATTTCTGTAATCTGTGACATTAGGTAGTTTTTGGAAATTAAATGAGGCACAGAATTTGGTACACAGAATTTGACACTTGGCGAAAACCCTTAGTAACAATATTTCATAAGTTATTTTTAATATCAATGAAGAGTATTGTATAATCTATATACAGTGTCATTTTGACACCCTATACTTAAATGAAACCATGTGTAGTGTTCGTTAATACAAGTACTTTGAGCTAAGACACTCTCTTATTAAAGGCAAAATAAAAAAATAATATTTCCTAACAAATTAAATGCCGTTAACATTAGATTAATTTTAAACAGTCTGTATACGCGCGCACACACATATAAAAATCAACATACACACCCGTCATCGAATGAACGAGACACACACACATACATTACCATTAAGCTAGCAATACATGTTGGACGAGATAAGGCCAACACGAGTGTAGGTAAATTAATACAAGGCAAGCGCTAGTGCCTAAACGATCGGCAAGTTTATCGAAAACCAAACGAGTAGCCGGCTGTGAAGCGAGAGGCCGCGGGTTCGATCCCTGCACCGAGACAAATGTTTATGTGAACCACAAATATTTGTTTCCCGAAACAAACCCAGACCCCGGGCTGGGTGTTGTGAGACCAAAAGTCTCTCGTAGTTGCTGATACCCACGATACTATCCTGATACCCAAAAATACTATCTATACGTTGGTGTTAGTCATCACTCGGCAACACTCGTCCAACATGTATTGCGGGCTTTATACCGTCGAGGTCAATGTGCCCGCTTTATAAAAACGCCAAGCGTACAGAAGGCAAACGGCTCAAAATAGTAATTTAGGAATTGAAATAAATATTAGATTACCCTATGAAATGTAATAAAATCCTAAGTAAAATCGAATCTTGTCTTTTTAATGATTATTTGTATTTAGTCAAATTTGTGTTACCTATTTATAGGTATGTGCATTTCCCAAACACATTTTTTTTACGTTTTGTCATTATCAATGAACAAAGTAATACTGTCGCAACTTTTTCAGTGAATCTGTCGAGAGCGTCTTTGTGAATCTGAGACGTATTTTCATATGTATGAAGTTGCCCTTCTTAAGCGTTTGTGTTTTATAATTACATCGTCAGCTGTGACATTTTATTCAATAGAGTTAAGTGCAAAAACCGTACAGCGTGATTTAAAAGGCTCAAAACTTAAATGACGTTTTTTGGCAAAACTACTACAAGCTCAAGCCTCATGTTTGGTACAGGGTAAGCAGAGGCGATGACGAATATGTGGTTTCATTTAGTAACAGGGTGTCAAAATAACACTGTATATAAAAGAAAGTCGTGTTAGTTACTCCACTTATAACTCAAGAACGGCTGAACCGATTTAGCTGAAAATTGGCAGGGAGGTAGTTTAGAGCCAGGAGAAGGACATAGGATACTTTTTATCCCGTTCGACCGTGTTTCAGTCAAGTCACTATAAAACGTGGTATAACAAAAACACATCTGACATGACACAAAACGCAAATGACAGTGGAATAACAAAACTTAAATGACAGCTAAACGTAATTTTGTCTTTGGTTGAGTATGGTAAAAAATTTGACAATTATAAAAATGATAGCTAAACGTAATTGATCGATCGAATCTTTCCCGACAAAACTATGCATTTGATCATGTGATGATCTTTAGCAAAGTTGTTATGCATGAGCCCACGAAGGTTTCTGAGAGGGTACGATAAATTTTCGACACATGGCGCCACTGTTAGGCTACTTTTATCCCGGAAAAAGCAGATCACGCGGGCGGAGCCGCGAGGGACAGCTAGTAATGGTATATTGTTAATTTTTAAATACCTGATATATTAATAAATTTAATTTATAAAGCGTTATGTTACTATCCTAGGTACATATAGCAAAACAACAATTTTTTTTTTTTATAAAAAACACCAGACGTCTGTTTTGTCTTACATGTAATTTGAGTAGGAATAGGTGATTATTACAGTCTTACTGTGTCAATATTGCTGATCATATCAACTTTCACAATGAGATTAATAATCGCACGTTTTTAGTTTTGAAAGAGTCAAATAGAAGCATGAAAGTAATAAACCATGTTTTTCCCAATAAGAGCAAAGTACCTAATAGAGGTATTTTATTTGTTCAAAATAAATCATATGGCAACTCCATGATTAGATCTAACTTACGACAGCCATTAAATACAGTCAAAAGAAAACCAACCGATAAGATTCTAAAAACAAACTCTTTTATAATCGCCATCTCTCACGCTATATTAGCGACTACCTTATAACTCGTTGACCTAAAAATTTTGTGCACGATTGATCAACGCAGTACACTTAACGGGACAATACATAAGCAAGTGCGTAACACTTTTCGAGGTCGGATATATTATGTATCATATTGTGTGTTTTAGTTTGTTGTATAAACACAATACTAGTGTACCGCTTCTGTGTAAAATGTGCTGTACAAACTAATTTATCAAAATCCAACTCTTATATCAAACGGAGTTAAACACGTGGAGTTTAAACTCAGTTCGATGTAAGAGTAGGTTTATATGTAACATTTACATAACCGCGCTGGTTTCGTGTAGAAGTAGGTTTGTTATCCAACGAAAAAAGCGGAGGAGGTGCTCAACTTGACGAGGTTATTTTGTTTTCACACGTATAACCACGCATAACTCCGCATACTGTGAAATCAGGGATGAAAGACTAAAACTTCGTCTTTTGTGCACCAATTTTGATGATTCTTTCACAGAAAATAGGAAAATAGAAACATTTTAACAAAAAATAAAACCAACAATAAAGCAAGTGTAAGTGGGCCAAGTGGAAGCAACAAGGCGGACCCTTGCACTAAACCGGCATAACGCCAGGCAGAAAGAAATAAGTTTTTTGAGTCAATTTAATTTTCGTTAAAACTTTTTTCGAGCTTCAATGCCCGCTGTCGAAATATGCGTGCCACTGTCGATCCTGGCTAACAGGAGTTACAGTGGTGGGTGTGTGGGCGGTATAGAATAAATTATTTTTAATTCTTAACTGACCTATGATTAATTCCTCCGTATAACTATTGATAATTCCTATCTATCACTGTCTTCGTTCCTTCGTTGTAATAAAACCAAAAAACCTATACAAAATCAGATAACAAATCCAAACTTGCGTGACTGAAACCCACAATACATAACTAAGCTCTTTACCATGCTGAAATGTGTTATGTGGGCATGATTGGTCTATATTTTATTTAGCGCCAAAAACTATCCAATGATGTTTAGAGAAATCGTCTCTATGCGGTCGCGCTCACTATAAAGCCTCATAGTAACGTATATGAATTCGGTGGTGAGACGATTATCATTTCCATGTTCGTAGTTTAAAACACCACGTCATGTAGGGATGTTCTTTTTGGTTTACCTATTAATTATGTATATCTATATTTTTTGCAGCATTGAAGGCGAATACGTACCGCTGCCAGGTGACGAGGTCGTATACAGGCTCTGTCCAATCCCGCCCAAATTCGAGAAGTTCCAAGCGGTCCATGTGCGCATAATTCACTTAACTCCACAGAAGCACCTCAAGTGGGACGAGCCGCTGCTGTAACAAACAAACACCATCACAAACTAAGTACCTACTTACTTGAGTATATTTTGCAAGAACCTCTTGCTCTCCAAACCTATCCTCATAGTCATATCTTATTACGTGTAATGTGTGTGTTAATGTCCTCTTATTTCTCGCACTGTTTGATGGATCAAGGACATCCGGCCTACATTCAAATGTGATTATTATTACGCCATTCAAAAATATTGTTCGTCAATTGTATAAGGAAACACATCGAGCCGTAGCTCGTCATTTTATTTGATATAGATAATGAATATGGTTGTACCGGTGTCGTATGACCTCGTATATGCCTATGTATCGATTGCATATTGTATTCAGTATTTATAAATAAATGTGGGAAGCCAACATGTGGTGCTAAATTTTCGATGGATTTACGATCGTATTAAGATTTTGATAACAGATGTATTTCACACGGTCAGTGGGTAATGGCTTCTTGCAATCAAAAGTGGTAACTTGCTGGGAGGATTCGAATAATGTTACAATTTAACGTTCGGAGTGAAGTACTTCGTCTACATTACAGTGTGTATTAAATAAACACAGACAGGCAGCTAGTAGTACCGTGACAGCCGTGGCACCGATCTAGTATAGACAACCCTAACAATATTTATAATATCACACTTTGATCCGTTACAAAGACGGGATGCTCAACAGTAAGGTCATATTGCACGCACGCGCTATACATTTCTGGGTTGTTGTACATATTGAATGCGAATGTTACAGTTAGGGGTCCATCCTTACGGTTTTATTGTAACATTTGTAATAGTGATACATTTGTATTGGCCTAATTTATTGACAATGTATCTTTATTTACTTGCATAAGTAAAGTTTGTGTAACAAATTGTTTAATCACTATTTCTATAGCTGTAGATTGTATTTTTGCACAAATGTAATGTGCCACAGGTTAGTGATAACTGATGGAATCTGTTAAACATTTGGTTTGTTTACGGCGAATGTTAGTTTAGTTTTGTTACTTTATGTTATTTAAATTATGCTTATGAATCATACCAACGAACAAGACAATCATTCCGTAAACAAAGCATTTTTTGTATTTATTACGTTAAACTGAGTTTGACTTAGGTTAAATATCTTCTATGCTATACAGTATATATGTTGCTTCTGTACTAATTAATGGCTTCGTTTACGATGTAAACGTTGACGTGTTGCCATGCTTTGTATTTAGTTGATAGCAGTATTAATAAACTGAATATACGAAATATGTGTAAGCAATATACTGTTTTATTTATTTTCCTACTTCTTGCTATGAAATTGGTGAGGTACTCACGCCCGTATACACATACTCAAGTGACTTCTTTGCTAAGTGTGATTGATCCGTTTGTGTTTAGCGCCAAAAAAGATTAATCACGTGCAAAGAATACGCCACTATGCCATCGTGACCACCAGAGAGAAAATGCTTGTGAAATTGTGATTACGGGTAGGTAGGCACTAAACGCAATCGCTGCACAATTGCGTATTCGGCAACCGAGCTTTGTATAATTTTAGAAAAGGGTGAGTTAGGACGCTCGACTCGAGCGATAATTTATCATCGATCCACTTTCTCTTTTTTGAGTTCGAATATCCACGGCTTGGTGATGCCCGGACAGTTTTGGAATGCACTGAAATTATACACCTACAAGTCGTAACCACATTCAGTGATGGTTGGGTTTTTTATATCATAGACGGCACACGAGCAAGTGATCACCGCCGACGAGTTTCCACGATGCTGAAAGAATCTTGTGAGCGTTACTAAAGTCTAAGGAATCTTGGATAGATAGATCATTCGGGCGGAGCCGCGTGCAACAGCTAATAATTCGTACAGTTCACAATGAGATTGTTTTATGATGCGTACAAAAACCATCTTTGTTTTATTTTAAATTGATTCGCACCTTGCAAAGGTCAACACAGTAAATCAAGGACATTATAATTATTGTTGATGTTCTGAGATAGACCATAAAATGATATTTTACATACGCAATGTGTTAATTGCTCGCAATCGATTCATTGTCGTGAATCATCTAAGTTAAATACTATTCTAGCGATTTGCTTATAATTGAGATACCGAGGTTAATTGAACCTAGTTACGCAAAAACGAACAAACCGACTGTCAAATTGAGATACTGATTTTGTTTTACTCCATGTGAATTTGCTGTGGGTTGCTTTCTTTTCGCGTAACTACGTAATATACCAGTCCTGGATTATAGGTATATATACAGATTTCATTACTTGTTTTTCTATGCCGTTACAGGGAGCGAATAATTAACAGTACCTATACGTAGGTAAATCTATGAAGTCAGATGTTTATAATGTGGGGCCGGTTTCGAACCCACGACTTCCGTTTCGGTAGTTCGTACCAGACCCAGTTAAGATAACACCAATAATTTTATTTCTTTAGTTGGTTTTCCGGGCTGAATCACTAGGCACCTACAACATCCTTTTATATTAGCAAGTTACTCCGTGCCGAAGGTATTGGTCAAGTTTGCAAGGCTGTCCTGGCCATCTAAGACAGCAATGCATTTTCAACTCTCGGCAGTTCGAAAACCTAGTGCTGCCGTAAACGCTGAGGGCGTTCTAATTGTGAGGGGACTTCAAAGAGCTAAGGGAGGCGAACCACATAGGCAGAGGCATGGGCGGTACTGTCAATAATACAGGTATTCCAGAATCTCTCGGAAGCTTCCAACTTCTTGTGCGGAAGGCCATCGCGGTGTTTTTTAAGGTCAATATCAGAATGGCGGGTGTACCATAAAATTGTACTAAAATAGTTCTATTTACTACTTACAATAAAAACATAGTAGGTACCTTCATTATAACAAAAAATTAAGGTACACCCGACATTTTGACTTCATCATTTTTTTCATCCCGGCATGGCAAAGTGACTATAATGAACCCGATGTTAAGTAGGTACAGTACAGTCCAAATACACTCCTTTGCAAAAAAAAACGGGCGGGTTTGATTTTTTAACATTATTGGTAATAATTTAGTTCTTCAGAGGTTTTAATAGCCAAACTATGTTACTGGCACTTAATAAAGAGTCTGGGTATGAAAAAAAGTTCATTCCAAATTCAAAACTTTTGTTTTTTAAATTATTAATCCCTTTTTCATTTTGTGACACTTTTCGCGGGTTTGCGGTTAAAAGGTTATCAAGCAACTAAAAGTAACTTTTCGTTATTTTTAGTACAACAATTTATGTTTATCGCATAATTCTGCCTTATTGTGACTTAAAACAGATATCTTTGTGTCTATCGTAATGGCAGAAAAAGCAATGAGAGCTAGTAAAATTATAGCGCTGCTGGAAGAGGGGTGTAGCCAATGTTACGTCTCACAGCGGTTAAACGTGAGTCGTTCAACCGTACAAAGAACCTGGACTCGATACCAAGAGACAGGTTCCGTTCAGAGAAGGCAAGGTTCTGGGAGAAAACGTTGCACACAGCCGCGAGACGATCGCTTTTTAGTGACTCAGGCGCTGAGGAACCGCAAATGCAGTTACATAGACCTCAAAAGAAACCTTGAAGAGGTACGAGGAGCACAAGTTAGCCTATGGACTGTGAGGAGAAGACTTTTAGCTGCTGATATACGTAGTCGACGACCAGCGCGGGCCCCCAAGTTACTCCGTGAGCACCGGATTGCGCGGTTGAGGTTCGCTAGAAATTGCCTATCTTGGACACCAGGTAACTGGAGTAGCGTACTCTTCTCCGATGAGGCTCGAATTTGTCTGCATGGTGAGGACCGACGTCGGCGAGTGTTACGAAGACCAGGGGAACGCTATGCCGATGTGTGTTTTGAAGAAATCACCCCTTATGGTGGAGGGTCCGTTATGTTTTGGGCGGGCGTAACTTCCAACTATCGTACCGAGATAGTATTCATAGAAAATGGCTCACTAAATGCGCATAGGTATATAACAGAAATCCTTTCTCAAAATGCACAACCCGCACTGACTGTAATTGGTGAAGATGCCATTTACATGGACGATAATGCTCGGGCCCACCGTTCTGGCGTCGTAGATGCTTATATGCAAGAGGTCGGTATTCGTCGTTTGGATTGGCCAGCGCGGAGCCCCGACCTTAACCCCATTGAGCACGTTTGGGACCTCCTAAAAAGGCGAGTACGATCTGTCCAACCACCTCCACAAAACATCAGAGAGCTTAAACGTGTAATCTCGACTGAGTGGGAACACATTCCACAGGACACCATCAAAAGCCTGGTGGGAAGCATGCCAAGACGATTACATGCCGTAATCGCTGCAAGAGGAGGTCATACTCGTTATTAATTTTTATTTTTTAATGTCTCTTTTATTAAAATACCATAAAAATACTCGTAGTCTTAATTTCATTATACCCATAAAAATGTCCATTTTAACACGGCTCTCTGTTTACATTGACTAAAACACCGATACCAGGATAAAAGTGTTAAAAAACTAGATTCTCATTGATAATAAGAAATTTCTAGTCATCCAAGCTAATGACATACTAAAAATATAATAATATTTACCCATAGAAAAGCTAAGGTAAAGTGTGTGTGTAAGGTGCCCGTTTTTTTTGCAAAGGAGTTTATAATGTCAACCGTCAAGAGACATTGGGTCCCTCAACGGTTGGCAGAATTATGCCGGCCTGAAAATGGATATACACTGGTTGATCCCGGAATCGGGGTACCATAGGCACTACAGGTACCGTACAAAATTCACCATAGTGGCTCGTTCAGGCGCGTCGCGTTCTGAGATCAGTCAGTAACTCCAGACCGGCATTTTTCTGCCGACCGTCGAGATTCGCAATATCTCATGACGAGCGACATCTATACTAATAATAAAGCTGTAGAGTTTGATTGTTTGTTTGTTTGAACGCGCTAATCTCAGGAACTACTGGTTCGAATTGAAAAATTATTTTTGTGTTGGATAGTCCATTTATCGAGGAAGGCTTTAGGATATATAACATTACGCTGCGACCATTAGAAGCGAAGCATCAGTGAAAAATGTTGCAAAAACGGGGAAAATTATTCATATTTGAAGGCTTCCGTTGCTAAGCTACCCAAATAATATTATTTGAAGGCTTCCGTTGCTAAGCTACCCAAATCTATACTAATATTATAAAGCTGTAGAATTTGATTGTTTGTTTGTTTGTTTGATCACGTGGGCGGAGCCGCGAGCAAAAGCTAGTTACAACACGCAGAAGTTAACTAGGCACCTCGGTGTAATGACGTCATAGGAATGTACTAACTGCATAAAAAATTCAAGTACCCTTATAAAACCCATCGATATAAGTGATTGTGACTGCGAATGTGGATGGGCACGTTTTCAAGCGAAGATCAAGGGCGCGGGTTCGCGTGCGTACCTACTAAATTGGTTACTAAAATATGTTTTGTCTCATTCTCACTCTGACAGATGACAAATGTGTGACACGCTAAACATATAATAATTAATCAATAGATGCCTATTCAGCGTTTATCAATAAGGGGGTTAAATGTAGGTATATTTTTTGGTAACAGTTCCATATCCATAAAAATATCAATAATAACAACGAAAAAAACACGAAGGAGGCGCGTGCGTAACGGTAGTATTTAATTTACTGACCGTAATGACGCGTCGAGGGCGAGAGCGGTAGGCGGTGGGGTGTGGTGGGAGGGGACGCACATTCCACTGAGGTGCCAAGTTGATTTCTGCGTGTTATACATATATAAACGGACCTTATGGTCCAGTAGTCATGTTGCCGTGCTCTAAGAAAAAATAAAACAAGATTCATTTATAAAATTGTTATTATTAAACGTTAATTTATAACAAATAATACGAATGAATCATAACAGAAACAACATTTGTGATGTATCTGAAATGTTCCTGTTAAGACAAATAATTTTAATACTAGTACTTATGCATTTTATTTTTCATTTGGATAATATAATCACACATTATTACTTAATGGTTAAACGTATGTTTATGACATAATTACTTTTTGACTAATGATTTCTTACGTTTACGCGAATGTTACTCATTGAACCCAAAGGACCAACTGCCAGACCTCAAGACACAGTGAGCTCCTTCTGCGTAGATCGGACCATCATCAAACCTTAATAATTTTAAACTGAAGGTAGATAATGTAACATTAACATTTTGGGACAACCTACACCTCAGTACACCCCGTGACCACGAAGGCTGAAAAGCTTTCGAAACGTCGGGATCAAAATTAATAAAAACACCGAGATAAAATCCGTTCAAATTAGTTTTACGTTTTGACTTTAAGGATAGTCCAGTGCCAGAAGTCCCTATGACCACATAAGGATGTTTTGATCTAACAACTTTTTCAAATTCTATACGGATCATATACAGACTTCGTATCATGGACGTATATGTCATACATTGTCCGTGATCTGTGGTTATTAAAAATAATACTTAATTTTAATTAATACTTATATCTCAAAAAACAATTTCCAACATTATTTTTGAAAGTATACATAGAAAATATCAAATCAAAAATTCCAATTCTATACGGATCATAAACAGATTTCGCATTATGAACGTTTATATCATTAATACTATATTATCAGTGGTCCGTGGTTATTAAAAATAATACTTAATTTTAATGAATACTTATATCTCAAAAAACAATTTCCAACATTTTTTTTTAAGATTACTTAGGAAATTTCAAATAAAAAAATCCCTATGTGGTTCGGGGTACGTATCCAATATGTATATGTATCCCAAAAACTGTCGGATCCGAAATACCACAGCATTGGCAACCATTTTTTTATTATAGTAATAAAATATTTTAGATATATCATAAACACACTGAATACTAATACAACTAAGTTACAAACATTAAAAAACACAATATAAAATATCTCTATACATGAAGGTACATCAATAATTCACTGTCACTTCAATTGAGTCTCCGCTTAAAGCTTAGTGTTCTGTCATACATTGTCACCATACATGATTAGTCCATAAGCCGTACAGTTACTGTTGGGTGTAATGTATTTTATGTGTACAAACATTTGGGTTAAATTATTAAAGAATAGCCCCTATCTACGGAGCATTAACCGACCAAGTCAACTTGTCATATGGATGGAATATAATGCAAGCTTCTCCCCCACATACCGCTCCAACTGCCATGTTCATCATAATACTGTTCGCAGCATAACAAAGCACGTGTTACGCTTACAATTTTTTACCCATAGTTTTTATTTTGCTATCAGTACTCGCATAATGTACGGATGACGTCACGTCTCAGTCATCTAAATGAATTGCTCGACTAGTATAACCGTATAACCCATACATGTAGAGTATATATGTTGTTTATCAGTGTTACTTTTGTCTCTTTCTTCCATAATAATACACCCAACAGTCATATAGCACTGACCCCACAACAGGTAAAACCTGTATCGTGGGTATCATAGATTACGTGCGGTCCCACAGCACCCCATAGCAAATTGTGTGATTGAAATGTGAATGCACACCAATACAAACGTTTCGTGTCGGTAAAACTTATTTAGTACACTGCACACAATAATTAGCTGAAGTTAGTCACTTCATTTGCCATCTCTACATCTTATTTAGTCTCTGAAAACCATTATCCGCCGAACCCATTTGTTACAAAATTTCAAGGCAGCCTAATTTTCGATTATTTTTGTCACATATTCTGCCTAGCGCTACATTATCCCTATATTTACCTTACTTTTCAAATAAAACACCTCACACTCGATTTTTTTTTTTACTTTTCTAGATTTCATCCTAAATTCAATCAGTCCAGTATAGGAATTGGTGTTATTTACTAAGTTTACAAGCGCTAAATACAATCACCTATCACATACACGTCTATTTTTCAGACATATCAATTCGATGTAGTTGTTTATAATCGATACTTCGGGGCCCAAGCATCGATAATTAATGTTTTTGCATTAGTGCCCATTGAATATACTCTATTTCGTTCAGAAGATTATGTATGAAATTAGAAAGTCGTCCGTCATTTTTTAAACCAAGCCTGACTTACCTGTCATACGGATCGCTCAGACATATGGGATTATCCCATATACGTGACACTACAAACACCCTAATAGGTACAATTATGATTATAATCTATTGTAATAATATGTATAATTGTATAATGTTCTACATGAATCCACAGTATCTACGTTACTGAGCCGTCTCATCGCTACCAGGAAGACTTAATCTCTCGCAGTTTATTATCTCTCCTACTCAATACTCGTTGTACATATAAGTTTACAAAATTGAATATATAATGTATCTTGTTACAGTTAAGTCAGTATTTCGATTATATCACGGATGTCTGGAGTACAAAATTAAACCTATTGTTGCTTTTGCTTTGCCTTTCTTTTTGTATTCCATGGTTACTCTTTCCCATTTGTCATGTTCCCATTCTGTAACAAAAGTACACAGTTATTTTATCATCATCATCAGCCACAGGACGTCCACTGCTGAACATAGGCCTCCCCCAAAGATTTCCAGACCTACCTATTGGAAGCGGCCTGCATCCAGCGACTTCCTGCGACCTTTGTCAGGTCGTCTGTTATTTTATACAAGCATAAAAAATACATATGAAAGTACAATTTTTAAACTTCTCGATATTTTTGTAATATTTTTATATTAGTTAAATTGAAGCAAATTGTACGAAATTTGATGTAATATTTGTACCTCTTCTTGCTGCGCTAGTTGGTAATGTCGCTTTCTCAAAGCAGCTAGTCTCGCTCGCTCTGCGTCCAGAGCGCTCTCCAGCTCGAGCGAGCGCACCTTACTCTCCATCTCCAACCGACGCGTCGCCGTCAACGTCAGCGCTGACGTGTCCAGAGCGTCTGAACAAATATATTATTAATAGTGTAGTCGATTCGATTATTTTAATTATTTAAATTAATAACTTTACGTTAGGCAAAAACTAATGCGTCTTGCTTATAAACATTAAGCATTGATTAGTTAAGCACTCTTTTGTGTTTCTTTGTCAACGCAATTTATTTAAGTGGCTAGAAAGAGACGAAAACAGTGTTTAATTAAGCACTGCTTAAGAAGTTTATAAGTAGGGACCGTCATCAAAAAGAAGTCTATTAAGTCGTTCAAAGGTAACTAAGTTAGAAGCTTTTTTATATGATTAAATGATGAGACGAGGAAGGCGCTCGCCTGATGGAAAGCGTTATGCCTGTCCATAAACAGAAGCAACACCACACAGAACTTTAGATTACAAAGCACTGCATGACATTGATTTGCGTTCGTCACCTCGAGACATAAGATGTTAAGTCTTATAATGCCCAGTAATGTCACTGGCTTCAATGTCCTTCAAACCGAAACATCACAGTGCTTAAACATTTTTGCTTGGCGGCAGAAATAGACAAAGCTTTTAAATCTGTTGGAAAGGTAATTGAACACCTCATGCGCCGCTGGTGCGGTACACTAGTCACTGACCATGATCTCTAACGAGCGCGGAGCCTGCCCGCACGGCGGCGACGACAGCGCCGGTGGCGGCGGCCACGTCCCTCGAGGCGTGCGTGAGACGCGCCAGTGCGGGCGCCTGCGGCGGCGCGCGCGCGCGGGACGCCGCTACCAGCTGCGCCGTGGAGCCCGCCACCTCGTGCGCCGCTGCAGACACGCCCTCCACGCGCCCCGCCGACCCCACCGCCTCGTCCGCTGACGTACTGCGGAACACAACACACCACACCGTGCACACGTTATCATGACATATCCATCTATCCGCGCTGCCTTTCACTTGATAACATACAAACTTACTCATAATATACTCGCATACACTCTCACTCACACTCTCATACAAAACATACTTGTACACATTCGCTCAAAATATACTCGCACACACTCTCAGTCATAATAAACTATACATACTCTCATTCAAAATATACTCGCAAACACTCTCGCCCAAAATATACTCGCACACACTCTCACTCACAATATACTCACACACAATCTTATTCACAATATACTTGCAAACACACTCACTCACAATATACTCGTACACACTCTCACTTTAAATATACTCGTACACACTCTCACTCAAAATATAGTCGCAAACACTCTCGCCCAAAATATACTCGCATACACTCTCATAGTATACCCACACATATTCACTTATAATACACTTATAGATGAATGGGTGGTATGTGTTTCTCTATTAAAGGGGAAAATCTTCAGTCGGGTGGGTGTTGTCCCCGACCGGCTGCCGTACTTCGCATCTTTGAAGTTCGGAACTTGTATGTATGTATGTGAAGCGTGGCGCGAATCTGGTTACCGCGTCTGCGTCAATTGACCTTACGTTTGAAAGTGGTTCAGAGTGCGCTACATGGCGCCACATTACTCAGCCCCGGAGACTAGAAGTCAATAATCTTCAGTTTTTGTTGGTCCAATCTCCTAAAGAGACGGGACCGTATGCAAATAATCACGGCTAACCAAATCCCAGTGTGTCAATACTCATAGGCACGTACTCATATACACTCATTTAAATATACTCAAACACACTCTTACATACATAAATTCATAGTATACTCACACGAGCAACTTAGCGGCGAAAACGACAGATTTAGCAGCGGATATTAGACCCTCGGACCACTGTGGGTTCTTCCTGTACATCTTCTGCCGTGTATGAGGGTCACCCAGCTCGTTCTGAAGTTTTCGTGCGTCTTGTACCAGAACCTTCACCGCGCCCATCAGCGTGGTGCATGCGTCTAGGATCTTACTGTTCACTTCTAGCTTCACACCGGAGTCCCCGGCTCGACTCGCTGCTAACAGTTCCTGAAACATTAATGATGTTAATTCTAAACTAGATATACAAAATCACGTATTTGTGAATATGTCGACGATAATAACTTATTTTTTTAACAAGATCGACGAGCTTGTCTTCCACATGTCACGAGTACTGCGACTACATGTTACGAGCCGGTCTGTGACTGATGCGGCGCGTGACATCTCCAGCATTAGAAAACTCGCTTTATTCATGTGAAACATCTATAGGCGTAGGTATAAACCGGATTGTTGGCGTAGCGACGCTATACTAGGGACAGGAGAGGCCAGGACTGCCGTGCAGTTCAGTAGAGTTGAGTTGAGAGTGAGTCCTCAATAAATATACTTATTCAACACATTTTCATAAAATTTTGTATCGCCAGTCCCTAGAATCCCTCAATAGATGGCGCATACTCTACTGAATAGTTTAGTACAATATAATTTAACATATACCTTAGCCACAGCAACGCGTGGCCGTGTCTGCTATTATTTTATATAGTATATGTTTCACATCTGCCAGGCGTCCCGTGACGGCTCACATCTTTTATAATATGGTGAAATGACATAAAACCCACCTCGATCTGTTCGGCCGCGTCCTCTATAGCGGCGTCCATGTCGGCGAGCTCGTCGTCCACACTGCGGGTTCCTGTCGCGAGTCGGTCCGCGGCGGACGCGGCGCGTGACATATCCGTCACTAGAGAACTCGCTTTATTATAATATGGTGAAAAGACATAAAACCCACCTCGATCTGTTCGGCCGCGTCCTCTATAGCGGCGTCCATGTCGGCGAGCTCGTCGTCCACACTGCGGGTTCCAGTCGCGAGTCGGTCCGCGGCGGACGCGGCGCGTGACATCTCCGTCACTAATGAACTCGCTTCATTACACAGTGACGCTTCGATGTTGCCGCTCTTCACCGACTCCAGGCACTGTTTTGTTGACGTCAGCATCGATCTGCATTCGTTGTGGAGTTCTGCAAGTGAGGGTTTAATTGACAAAAATAGGGTTTAAACCACCATACCTGGTGGGAGGATACTTGTATCCGACCGGATAGCGACCACCGTACACTGGTGCTAAAACCTGCCATAGTGGCCCACCTTGTGTGGGTCGCGTTCCAGGGTCAGCCAGTGTATATCCGGTTCTCCCCAGGGGGCTTGCCCCCTGATCCTCACCCTTTTCCCATCCTTTTTTCCTTCCCCTCCCCCTTGGCCCTTTGGTTGGCCGGCATGATCTTGCCGACCAACGATGGAAACATTGTTTATCGTTGGTCGACAATATTCTTGGATTGCGCTACACTTACCATCAGGTGTAGCGTAGTCACTTTGCCGAGCCAGGATAAAAAAAAAAAAAAAAAAAAAAAAAAAAAACCTTATACAGCGATATGGCAAAATAGACGACGTCCTGTATTATTTTAGAGGTTATGTAATTTCATAATCTGGATTTTAATCCTTTGTTCTTATACTCACTATCGGATAATTCTATGTCAGTAGAGATGTGCGACACTTCTGTGACGTAGGCGGAGAGCTGAGCCGTACTATGCGCGACGTGTATCAAAGACTTTGCTATTGTATCCTCGTTGCCTTTAATCTAAAACATTAACAGCATAATCCATGAGATATTAGGCTAGAAAGTTTTTGACGCAGTAAGCATCTTGTGACAATAAGCAAAGCAAAATTCCATAGTAGGCAAAATATATATTCTTACGTCAGTATGTTTAGCCAGGTCCTTCAAAGTTTTAGCGGCCAGTTTAGCTGCTGCCTTGTTACTCTCTTGAACATTCGATAGTTCCAGCGCAGCGAGCGCTTCATTGGTCACATCCAATGCCGCGTCGCTTGCGCACGATAGTATGTTTAGCCTTTCTGTAAATCGACATTATTTACATATATTATTAAGATCCAATTAAAACTGCTTTTCTTAAATGCGCTTTTTAAATTTATTGACTAAAGCTTTTGATTGACTAAAGACAAAAACATTAATAAAAAATTAAAGGAAAATAATTTCGAGTACAATCGCGCTCATTAAATCGAAATACCACTCACTATTCACTCGCTGATTAATCACGATATCTCAAAAACGACTACAACTAGGATCATCATGAAATTTGGTTAGATGATAATTTGCGTAATGTAGGAGCCCTCTAAGAAACAATAATTATTAAAAATGTATATTTTAAAATGGAAAAGGGGGTTCAGGCGAGATACTGCCAGTCGTATTAGTACAACTACTACTAGTTGTACTAGGATCATCATGAAATTTGGTTAGATGATAATTTGCGTAATGTAGGAGCCCTCTAAGAGACAATTATTAGAAATTTATATTTTAAAATGGAAAAGGGGGTTCAGGCGAGAAGCTGCTAGTCGTATTGGTACAACTATTACTAGATAAAAGATCATAATAATCTCAATGATCAGACCTGATCAAACAATTTAAAGAGGTTTTGCGGAAACTCACGTTTTTCAAGCTCTACTTGTGCCTCCTGCAGTTGTCTTTTAACATCTGCCAGATCGTCTTCAAGTACCGAATTGTGTTGTAATAAATCCTGTAATTCAGACTCCGCATTCAATCGCTTCTCTTCCGTTCTCTCCAATCTAATTTCCAATAACTAAATCGACATAGTAACATGCAGGAAATAATACTTAACGCAAAGTCCCGTTGTCGATACAAAGTCCGATAGACCGAGCCAGAAATATCCCATGCAGATGTAGGGTTGTATGCGCAGATGCAGAAAAATAGAAATAAAAACATGCGATTAGGTTAGAAGTATATAATGTAATTCAACTCATTTGTGCACATCTTGCTATGTGTGCGCGGGTGTGTTTGTATAGACATAAAACTGTGTATGCTGTACAACGACGGCTGACGTATCATTGTCACTCAAATTAAAACTAAATAATAAAATAATAAATAAAATTATCTTAGTGTGTACCAAGCCATACACAAATGAGTCGATCTATCTTCAGAATGGTGTCTCCATTTTAATAACCAGAGTTATTATATAAAATTAAAGTAACTAAATGAAGATTTAAAAAATTTCTCTTAATTTACGACTAACTTCTCCTTAAATAATAATAAGTTAATTAGACACAAATGTTTAAACATTAAATACAAAAAAATATAACTATAGATTGTACTGTAAGATTATACAATATCCCTGGTTTGTTGTAAAGAAAAAACTAGCAAAACCAACCCAAATTAAGTCACGCTATTATTGTCTACATCATACAGAGACTTTATAACATTACACATATATTATGAGTGCAACCAATCACCTAAACTGCAGCATTTATTTTAATAATAACGATTCACATGACTCGCAAGTTATGAATGTTAAACCACCACCAACTGTACAGTGTCTGTATTCATGAATGAATGTGACGGCACACGACGATACACTCTCACTCCAAACATTGTGTCTAACCTGTTTCTCTCTGTCTCTTTCTGATATAATATTTTCTAACTCCTGTATTTCTGTAACTTTTCCTTGTTGCAATTCACCTATTATTGCTTTCAATTGTGCTACCGTATTTTGGGCCTCAACAATTTTGTCTTCTTTTTCGGAAATTTGCTCATTACTGTTTGTCTCTAATGTTTGTATTGTATTTGCCAGAGCCTTTAACTCTAGTTGTTTCTCTTCTCGCAATTGCTCGCAACCTACTTTTAATGTCTCTATTTCTTTTAGTAATTGTGAAGTCATCAAATCGTGCTCGCTTTTATAATTTTCAAAATCTGAACGCAACTTTGAGTTTATGGTTTCAACTTCTAGAATATTTTTCTCAAATACCTATTAAAAACAAATAATTAATATCCTAGAAATAACTATAAACATCACGACTGCGAAATAATAAGGTCAAACAAACCTGTTTTTCTAAAGAAAATTCATTTATCAATCTATGTCGCTCCTTTTCTAATTCAATCTTTTGGTCACTTAATTTCTTAATCTGTTCGTGAAGGCTTCGCAATTCTGTATTTTTCAAGGTTAAATTGCTCACATTTATCTCAACGATATCATCATGTTCTTCACTGAGTGTAATGAACTCGTTTTTGCCTATTTCTAATTCTGCTTGCGCTTCTGTCAATTCTTCTGTAAGTCTAGCAACATCTTTGCCAAGTTTAGTAACTTCAATATTAAGAGCTATAACTTGTTCATCCTTTTCGGACACTATGCTTTTTAAATTACTGATTATTTCATCTTTGCATTCAGTCACATTGTGTAGCTTATCATTTAGTACTTTTATCTCATAATGGCTTTCTTTTAATTTGTCTTCGGATTGTCTTATCTGATCATCCAAATTTATTTTTGTGTCATTTAATTTTAAAGTGAGAGTTTCAATATGTTTATTTTTATCGTCTATAGATGCTTCTAGTAATGATATATTATTTGACAGCTGTTCATATTGAGTTTTTTGTTCACTTATAAGTGTATTTTTCTCTTCTAGAGTACTGTAAAGTTGTTTGAATTCCTTATTTTTTTCTTCTAATTTTGTTTGTATCTCTTCATTCAGCTGTGCCATTTCTTGATTTTTTATATTTACTAGATCTACAACTTTTTTTTCTAATTTTGAATTTTCCAATATTTTTTCTTTTAACTGATGTTCGATATTGTCTCTTTCTGTTCCTAAATCTGCTGTTAACATTTCATTGATATTTTTAAAGTCATCTATTTCTTCTTCTAACTTTGTTATCTCTGTATCTTTCTCTTTAATTTGTGCTTCGTATGTTGATTTTGTTTTTTCAAACTCAGACTGCAATGCTACGAGTTGATCAAATGCTTCCTTTATTTCGATATCTTTTTTGTTGAGGATTTCCTCAAACTCATGGTTTTTGTTAGTTATTTCTCGATGAAGGTTATCACAATGACTTATATGGTTAGTTTCTGTTTCTGTTAGTGTTTTTTGTAAGTTTTCTAGCTCGGTTTTCAATTTATCTACGCTATCTCGGGTCCACTGTGTTAGTTCCTAGTGTAAGCAAAACTAGCATAAACATGAGTACATGCAAAGATGACACATTTACCTAAATGTGTCGGTATCTCAATACATTGAAAGATTATATGTTACTGTAGCGTCATTACGACAAATTATATTGATAGCCCTTTTAAAACATAATATTAAGCAAACTACTTACCAGCATAACTATGCGCATGCAAGTAAAACTAGTTCGAGTAAGTAATAACATATAAAGAATAAATAAAACAGATGTAACTGACCTCTTTTTCCTTTGTGTGCTGTTCGGTTAACTCTGCAACATGTTTTAGTGCTTCTTCTTTTTCTGCTACCACTTTTTTGTATTCATCTCCACTTTTCTCTCTTAGACCCACTAATTCTTCCTTTACTCTGTTTAATTCCACTTGCTGTTCTTCTTTCTCTTGTTTAACTTTTTCTAACATTTCCTTAGCTTCTTTCAACTCGTTAGATACAATGACAAGTTTCTCTTCTTGCTCTGTTTTGGCAGTTTTGTGTTCTATTTCTAGTGCTTCCATTGAAGCCTTGATTGTTTGTAATTCAACCTCTGTTTGGCGCGATTGTTCTAAATCGGCACGTAAGTTTAATATTTCTGATTTATATGCTTCTATCTCTTCGCTAGACGAAGCGCTCTGTTGTAGCAATTCGACATCTCTAAAACAAAAGTTTAGAATTACTTCGAGACCTTAAATTCCCAGATGAAAGTTTAAAACGAAATTAACAACCCTAGTTTTATTTGGTAATAACACATTAACAGTCCTACTCACTTCATTTTATCGTTCAGTTGTTGCTGCAGCGCTGTTTTTGCACTTTCGTGTTGCGCCGCCGCCGCTCTCAAGTTCGCCGCTAGTTTATCAACTTCTGCTTTCTAAATATAAATAAGAATGTATTAATAACGTAATATTAAAGTAACGTTATGTTACAAAATTTATTTGATTTATTATTATTTTTATTTATTTACATACTTGTCTTATAAGAGTAATGTGTTCTTCTCTTAATTGCGTGTACGCCCCTTTTAATTTTTGGAATTTCTCATCTGTCACTTTTGCTTTTTCTTCTGTTTGCGATAGTTTTTCTGTAATTATACAAAATATTTAACATTTTTATATTTGTTTCACTATTTAGATAGACGCAATAACACTACCGTAGTAGCACTTACGTTTGATTTCTGGTGTCTGTACAGATAACAATTCCGCTTTTTGTTTTTCTTCTTCTAATTCAGTCTGCAATATAAAAATAGATGACTACTAGGATCAATTAGCAAAGGAGAAACAATTATTAAGTTACTTTAGTCTAAACCGATTTGCTTATTATAATCTACAATTAAATCAACCGACAAACCTTGGCCGATTGTAATTGCGACTCCAGCCTAGTGCAATGCTCCCTCATAGATCCAAGCATTGAATTCCGTTCCTGGACTAATTGTGACACTTCAGTTCTGGAATAAAATAAATACATTATTACACACATCGATTGTGTATTTAAATTCGAACAGCACATGTTAGTTAAATAGTAGGAATGTTCCCGATATGAAGAGGACTGAAATAAGTTTGGCCAACGGTAAATGCATTAAATACCCTGCATGTGCAAGGTGGTAGGTCCCTCGTATGCGAGAGGCCATCTGGGTTGGTACCACCGCTCTGTCTATTTCTGTTGCCAAGCAACAGTGACTAGCAACACTGTTGTGTTTCGGTTTGAAGGATATTGTAGCCAGTGAAATTACTGGGCATTATGAGACTTAACATTGCTCGTCTTCATTCAATCATATAAAATAAAAAAAATTAAGCTAATGGATGTATTCAAAATTCTTATCAAAATAATACCTCATCCTCTTAAGTTCGTTTTGTAAATGGTCGATGAGACGGTCGCGCTCGATGATAGGATCGGGCTGCGGTGAAGGAGTGGGTCGGGTATCCAGATCTTCGAAATGATCTGACGTACTCTGTGAACAAGCTTATATTCTATTAATAAATAGTTACATTTATTGCTAGCTTTTGCTCGCATCTCTGCCCGCTTGACTTTTACGTGATAATAAGAAGCATTTATCACATTCATGACATTGGTAGCGGTTGCACTGACAATTCAGATTAGCACAGATAAAGTAATTTAACATCTTAGTCATAATGCCGTACTATAGTCAATTTTGTTTACAGTATGAATACGCCAGATCAAACGGTGAACTATGTACCACTGTCATACAGAGATTTTATATGAAGTACCGTAACTCCAACCAATTCCAACCTTCCTCATTCCTTATGACAGTTCTTAAAAGCGACACCATATGGTCTGGTGTATGGTGTCCGATGGGTTCATGGGGTATTCGTTGGTAATGGTGATACTTTACTTAATTAAGTGTGGTATTATACTGCGAAGTATTAACACGCCTACGATGTATGTCTTTTAAAATTTTCCCATATAGCTATGTCCCATAGCACTACAAAAATAGAAGATCATCGTATGACACTCTTATTATTCTAAGTAAGGTTACATAAAATTTGTAGCCCAAATCCCCTCCCTTCCGAATCCCTAATTATCCCTTTCCTTTAAGGTCGGCAACGCGTCCATGATTCTTCTGGTATTGTGCACGTACATGGGCGGTGGAGATCACTTACCACCAGGTGATCCATTTGCTCGTTTGCCGGCCTATGCTATAAAAGACATTTTATCGAACTGGCAACCAGTGGCGGATTTATAGATTTGCCGCCCGTAGGCTATTCAATTTTTGCCGCCTCTAAATTTTGATATCTTAGTACAGAATCATATCAATTTTCTATCAATAAAATCGTTATTGTTAAATATTTTAATTTCTCTCCAATTTTCGAAATTCGTATTATGTGTGTGTATAATATTTTTTTTTTTAAATTTGTAAACCGAAATAAAATATTTATGAACTAAATTTGCCGCCCCTTAAAATTTGCTGCCCTAGGCTCCAGCCTACTCAGCCTACTGGTAAATCCGCCACTGCTGGCAACACAATATAATATACCTGGCTAAGTGTGTCCGAAGTGTCGATGAGAGATCCGACGGTGTCGACCTCGTCGGGCGGAGGCTCGGGGATGGACACCACTGGAGTCACATATGTGCCGAAATCACTCTAAAATATACAACAGTATATATACATTGGTCGTTTTATAACCAACGTAAATAATATAATGGGCACATAAAAAATTCATAGGACAGTGTTTTAACTTTTTTAGATTCGCTAAACAAAAAGGAAATGAAGTTATTGAATGTCGTCGTTGTGTGTTGGTGAAAAAAAAAGATATTATTTCACTCACTTGCTTAGCAAATAAATGAACCTTCAATGTAAAGTATACAATGTATACTACCTGCAAAAGCTAGGAGCTAGATGAGCGCAATGGCCACTTTTTAGTTACCTCTTTGCACACGGCAACCAGGTAGTAGTGGCCAGAAAAAGGTAGGCAACCTAGCTATTGCAGATAGTATATTTTTGTATACTTTTCATTGAAGGTTCATTATTTTTGGTAAGCAAGTCAGGGAAAGGATAATTAAAAAAAAGGGGAAATTATATATATATATATATTTTTTTTTTTAATTTTAATTAACCATATCCTTGACCAATTTTTTTAGGCAACACTATTGGTATATGTTCAGCAACACATTTTATACCCTAAAATATATTTTTCATCCGGTAAACAGATGGATGAAGGTCGATGTTACCCGGGATCCTATACTAATTGTTTGTGGCATATAAAGTAGTGTATAATAAAAAGTAGATGCAACTTTCTTGTTAATGGTATTTAAGTAAGATCTTTGTTGTTTCATAAGTGTGATATTAAAATTATATAACTATTGTGTACCTGCAACAAGAAGTTAGGTGGGTTCGAAGGTAATACTGGTAGCGTCAGCAGATTTCTGTAATACTGTAGGCTGCTCGCATGCTTGTAGAATGAACTCAACTTTTTGAACTGCTGTCTAAATCTGTGACAAAATAAAAACCATTTTACAGAACGTCTTTATGAAAATCTATGTATGTATTGCATAGTTTTGGTCGGAGGGGTTATGCGCTATTATACTTTAGGGTCTCGCCACACTACGACCGAACGAAACGATCGTCACCGGAACTTTACAACTTTATTGTATGTAAATTAAGTTGCAGTCGTACAGCTGCGAGGCGTGTCGGTGTAGTGTAGTGTAGTGTAGTGTAGTTACCGTTCCCTGTGTCCGGCGAGCGTGTCTGGCGGCAGCGCGGCGTGCAGTCGGAACAGCAGGCGCACGTTGCAGTCGTACAGCTGCGAGGCGTGTCGGTGTAGTGTAGTGTAGTGTAGTGTAGTTACCGTTCCCTGTGTCCGGCGAGCGTGTCTGGCGGCAGCGCGGCGTGCAGTCGGAACAGCAGGCGCACGTTGCAGTCGTACAGCTGCGAGGCGTGTCGGTGTAGTGTAGTGTAGTGTAGTGTAGTTACCGTTCCCTGTGTCCGGCGAGCGTGTCTGGCGGCAGCGCGGCGTGCAGTCGGAACAGCAGGCGCACGTTGCAGTCGTACAGCTGCGAGGCGTGTCGGTGTAGTGTAGTGTAGTGTAGTTACCGTTCCCTGTGTCCGGCGAGCGTGTCTGGCGGCAGCGCGGCGTGCAGTCGGAACAGCAGGCGCACGTTGCAGTCGTACAGCTGCGAGGCGTGTCGATGTAGTGTAGTGTAGTGTAGTGTAGTTACCGTTCCCTGTGTCCGGCGAGCGTGTCTGGCGGCAGCGCGGCGTGCAGTCGGAACAGCAGGCGCACGTTGCAGTCGTACAGCTGCGAGGCGTGTCGATGTAGTGTAGTGTAGTGTAGTGTAGTTACCGTTCCCTGTGTCCGGCGAGCGTGTCTGGCGGCAGCGCGGCGTGCAGTCGGAACAGCAGGCGCACGTTGCAGTCGTACAGCTGCGAGGCGTGTCGATGTAGTGTAGTGTAGTGTAGTGTAGTTACCGTTCCCTGTGTCCGGCGAGCGTGTCTGGCGGCAGCGCGGCGTGCAGTCGGAACAGCAGGCGCACGTTGCAGTCGTACAGCTGCGAGGCGTGTCGATGTAGTGTAGTGTAGTGTAGTGTAGTTACCGTTCCCTGTGTCCGGCGAGCGTGTCTGGCGGCAGCGCGGCGTGCAGTCGGAACAGCAGGCGCACGTTGCAGTCGTACAGCTGCGAGGCGTGTCGATGTAGTGTAGTGTAGTGTAATGTAGTTACCGTTCCCTGTGTCCGGCGAGCGTGTCTGGCGGCAGCGCGGCGTGCAGTCGGAACAGCAGGCGCACGTTGCAGTCGTACAGCTGCGAGGCGTGTCGATGTAGTGTAGTGTAGTGTAGTGTAGTTACCGTTCCCTGTGTCCGGCGAGCGTGTCTGGCGGCAGCGCGGCGTGCAGTCGGAACAGCAGGCGCACGTTGCAGTCGTACAGCTGCGAGGCGTGTCGATGTAGTGTAGTGTAGTGTAGTGTAGTTACCGTTCCCTGTGTCCGGCGAGCGTGTCTGGCGGCAGCGCGGCGTGCAGTCGGAACAGCAGGCGCACGTTGCAGTCGTACAGCTGCGAGGCGTGTCGATGTAGTGTAGTGTAGTGTAGTGTAGTTACCGTTCCCTGTGTCCGGCGAGCGTGTCTGGCGGCAGCGCGGCGTGCAGTCGGAACAGCAGGCGCACGTTGCAGTCGTACAGCTGCGAGGCGTGTCGATGTAGTGTAGTGTAGTGTAGTGTAGTTACCGTTCCCTGTGTCCGGCGAGCGTGTCTGGCGGCAGCGCGGCGTGCAGTCGGAACAGCAGGCGCACGTTGCAGTCGTACAGCTGCGAGGCGTGTCGATGTAGTGTAGTGTAGTGTAGTGTAGTTACCGTTCCCTGTGTCCGGCGAGCGTGTCTGGCGGCAGCGCGGCGTGCAGTCGGAACAGCAGGCGCACGTTGCAGTCGTACAGCTGCGAGGCGTGTCGATGTAGTGTAGTGTAGTGTAGTGTAGTTACCGTTCCCTGTGTCCGGCGAGCGTGTCTGGCGGCAGCGCGGCGTGCAGTCGGAACAGCAGGCGCACGTTGCAGTCGTACAGCTGCGAGGCGTGTCGATGTAGTGTAGTGTAGTGTAGTGTAGTTACCGTTCCCTGTGTCCGGCGAGCGTGTCTGGCGGCAGCGCGGCGTGCAGTCGGAACAGCAGGCGCACGTTGCAGTCGTACAGCTGCGAGGCGTGTCGATGTAGTGTAGTGTAGTGTAGTGTAGTTACCGTTCCCTGTGTCCGGCGAGCGTGTCTGGCGGCAGCGCGGCGTGCAGTCGGAACAGCAGGCGCACGTTGCAGTCGTACAGCTGCGAGGCGTGTCGATGTAGTGTAGTGTAGTGTAGTGTAGTTACCGTTCCCTGTGTCCGGCGAGCGTGTCTGGCGGCAGCGCGGCGTGCAGTCGGAACAGCAGGCGCACGTTGCAGTCGTACAGCTGCGAGGCGTGTCGATGTAGTGTAGTGTAGTGTAGTGTAGTTACCGTTCCCTGTGTCCGGCGAGCGTGTCTGGCGGCAGCGCGGCGTGCAGTCGGAACAGCAGGCGCACGTTGCAGTCGTACAGCTGCGAGGCGTGTCGATGTAGTGTAGTGTAGTGTAGTGTAGTTACCGTTCCCTGTGTCCGGCGAGCGTGTCTGGCGGCAGCGCGGCGTGCAGTCGGAACAGCAGGCGCACGTTGCAGTCGTACAGCTGCGAGGCGTGTCGGTGTAGTGTAGTGTAGTGTAGTGTAGTTACCGTTCCCTGTGTCCGGCGAGCGTGTCTGGCGGCAGCGCGGCGTGCAGTCGGAACAGCAGGCGCACGTTGCAGTCGTACAGCTGCGAGGCGTGTCGGTGTAGTGTAGTGTAGTGTAGTGTAGTTACCGTTCCCTGTGTCCGGCGAGCGTGTCTGGCGGCAGCGCGGCGTGCAGTCGGAACAGCAGGCGCACGTTGCAGTCGTACAGCTGCGAGGCGTGTCGGTGTAGTGTAGTGTAGTGTAGTGTAGTTACCGTTCCCTGTGTCCGGCGAGCGTGTCTGGCGGCAGCGCGGCGTGCAGTCGGAACAGCAGGCGCACGTTGCAGTCGTACAGCTGCGAGGCGTGTCGGTGTAGTGTAGTGTAGTGTAGTGTAGTTACCGTTCCCTGTGTCCGGCGAGCGTGTCTGGCGGCAGCGCGGCGTGCAGTCGGAACAGCAGGCGCACGTTGCAGTCGTACAGCTGCGAGGCGTGTCGGTGTAGTGTAGTGTAGTGTAGTGTAGTTACCGTTCCCTGTGTCCGGCGAGCGTGTCTGGCGGCAGCGCGGCGTGCAGTCGGAACAGCAGGCGCACGTTGCAGTCGTACAGCTGCGAGGCGTGTCGGTGTAGTGTAGTGTAGTGTAGTGTAGTTACCGTTCCCTGTGTCCGGCGAGCGTGTCTGGCGGCAGCGCGGCGTGCAGTCGGAACAGCAGGCGCACGTTGCAGTCGTACAGCTGCGAGGCGTGTCGGTGTAGTGTAGTGTAGTGTAGTGTAGTTACCGTTCCCTGTGTCCGGCGAGCGTGTCTGGCGGCAGCGCGGCGTGCAGTCGGAACAGCAGGCGCACGTTGCAGTCGTACAGCTGCGAGGCGTGTCGGTGTAGTGTAGTGTAGTGTAGTGTAGTTACCGTTCCCTGTGTCCGGCGAGCGTGTCTGGCGGCAGCGCGGCGTGCAGTCGGAACAGCAGGCGCACGTTGCAGTCGTACAGCTGCGAGGCGTCCTGCGCGCACGGGATCAGCGCCGCCAGCCGACACTGTCCGCTCGCTGTCATCGAGTTGGCGCGCGCGTTGCCCAGGCTGTCGAACACTGCACACAAACAAATCACTTATGGTTTGGTCAAACAGCAAACGGGGCTGGACGGCAACGCGACGCTAACGGCTACTGACACATTTTCCGAAGGCTTCGTTGTACACAGGCGCAAAGACATGTGATAGCATACGTACAAACATATATGTACATATACGTAAAGCGCTTGGGCCGAAGCAAGTATCAGGCATATACGACGCCTTTTCTCTCGGTTGGGTTCGGTAATAAAAAGCCCACACAACACAGATACACACAACCCAGCATTGTATATAATATGAATGCTTGTTTTCTTTCCTTCATAGCCTCCATACTCTAGTAAAAACAAGAGTGGGGCGACTACGAAAGCCAGAACAAAAAGGAGACGAAGATTACAGAAAACACTGTATACTTGAAATCTATCTCATTCTCCCGCAGACTAAATCCTATTAATGGATATGTTTGTCTCTTTTTCGTTTCATCGAATTTTCAAATCACAACGGTGCTAAAGAAGTTTCACTTCAAAACTTCACAATTATATTTTAACCACATATTTTCTTAATTGTTTATGGTTATGGACCACACTATTAGGTACCGAATCACCGGATGCGTTGTTACTATTTTAAATAACAAAACGAGCAGGTCGATCGCCTGGTGGTAAGTGCCACCACGCCTAGCATATACATAATGAAAAATTCAATTGTTTCAAACGAAGTCTAAACTCATCCAACACTTTAGCACGATATGTTTTAATGTATTTAATCACGCGATCCGTACTAACCTGCCGCTTGCAGATTAAGTATTTCATCCATGTAATCAAATAACTCGACACACAGTTGGAAACTGAAACAAAACACTATGTATAAATATTCATGAACTGACATGTACCGAGATCGTGTCAAAATGGTACATTTTACGAGCGTACATCATTATCAAAATGGTTGAATAATGAAATGCAATCTAGTTGGTGGTATACTGAAGGTAGGATATTCATATCCGCCCGGATAGCGACCACCGTACAAATGGTGCTAAAACCTGCCATAGCGATCCACACGCCTTTTGTTAATAGCGATCCAGGATCAGCCAGTGTATATCCGGTTCTTCTGAGGGGCTTGCGACATGACTTGATGTTTGATTGGGGCGGGTATCAATCATCCACATGTCCTGTCGCAGGACCCTCGATTTGCTTCTTCTTCTCCGAAGAGGGAAGAAGCGTTTATACAGACCGGTATGACTCTGGTGACCACCGATAGACTCATTGTTTTTATTATACAGATGAACTGAGAACCTCATTTTTATTAATCGGTTAGGAGCACAGTCATAATACTTACTAGTTGTTGACATCGTTTTCGGCGATAGCGTCCAGCTCGTCGGCCGTGAGCTGCATGTTGCCCGGGAAGCGAGGGTTGCGCGCGTGGAACTTCAACTTGCACACCAACAGATTACTGTAGAGATGGACCAGCTTGCCGTAACCTTCGCGAAGGTGTACCTGGTATATACATATTTTATAATTTAGAACTAAGTAACTTGTATTGACATGTCATAAGATCATGAGTGCCTTCATGATAATAAAGGAATCAACGTAGCTTTTAAATATTGTTGCGAAATCGAGCTTGTACCCTATCGTGTCTCATACGAGACACCTACTTCTAGAGGGATGTTAGAACTCAGCAATAAAGAATTAAGCAACTCTTACAGTTTGACTGTTGATGTTTTAGTTGATACTAAGGCTGGATTGCACCATAATAGCAGTTATAGATAAGGTTTATGTAAAATTTGACGATAACAGTAACGCTAACTTTAACATTGACTGCGGAATGTGTTGCACCATCGTATTCCGATACTACAAGATTCCTCGATTGATTCTAGAAGCAGGGACATAATATTATTTTGGAGCATAGATGCTTTAGGAGATATATCGGTTTGGAGGTTTTAATTGAAGTTTGAACCATCTGACATATATTTAACTTAAACAATAGCTTTAACTAGCGAATCTTGGGCGGTTACGGCTAACAGCTAAAGTTATGCCGTCATTTAACATGTCAAATGGTGCAACTCATTTTTTGCTTAACCGGTACTTTAACATGTTTGTCATTGCTAAAGTAAGTTGGTGCGATCCAGCATTAGCGTGATATGGTGTCCCGGGACGAAAACTAAATTAACATTCTTAGAGCCATCTTAGATTACTCAGGATTTTGTTCGTCCGAACACCTCTACTTGAAATGCAAAACCTCTTAACGGCCTTCGTAAAGGACAACCTTATCATAGTAATAAAAGGCATATGTTATGTACAGTAAAACAGGATCTCTTTATTTATTAAGTGTTAATGAAGACCTGTCCAGCAGGACCACTTGGAAACCTTGTATATACTTAGTATTACCATGACAATATTCATAACCTTCCTAAGTAGCCATAAAATTACACAGAGCTACATTTTGGCATATAAAAGATTATGGCCTACTGGTATGATGATAAATTAGCATTACAACCATGTTTTAAATGGATTATTAGAAGATGCGCAAAATTTATGATCCACAACTATTGGTTATTATTACTATTATGATTTGGGTTTTTTTTTATCCTGGCTCGGCAAAATGACTACGCCACACCTGATGGTAAGTGTAGCGCAATCCAGGAATAGTGTCGACCAATGACAAACAGTGTGTCTATCGTTGGTCGGCACGATCATGCCGGCCTGCCTAACTGCTTCTTCACACTCCGTTTAAAGGATCCCAAATTATAGGAAGGAGGGAACACGTGCGCCGGCAAACTGTTCCACAGCTTAATGGTCCGGCAGAAGTAAGATTTAGCGAACTTTTTAGTTCGAGCCGAGATGGAGGAGACCACGAAGCTGTGGCTCCGCAAGCCAGCACGCGTGGTTCTGTTATGGAAAGGTGAGGATGGGATAAGGTCAAACAATTCTTCAGAGCACTCGCCGTGATACAGACGATACAAGACACTCAGCGAGGCAATGTCCCTCCGCAATTGTAGCGGTTCTAAGTTTCTTGTAACGTCTGCATCATTCACAATGCGGATAGCCCGTCGCTGCAATCCGTCCAAGGCATCGAGTAGGTACTTGGCGGAACCGTCCCAAAGGTGCGAACAGTACTCCACATCCGGCCTTGCTTGCGTTTTGTATAAGCGGTAAAGCTGGCCGGGTGTAAAATACCCACGCACCTTGTTCAGGATTCCGACCCTGCGCGATGTGGCTGATATTACGCCCTCGATGTGGTTCCTTGGATTCAGATTGCAGCAAATATCCATGCCCAGGATATTTAGGCTATTCCGCATTGCGAGCGGGATACCCTGAAGATTGGGGAGGGGGAGAGAACGGGGATTTTTTGCACGTGAACGCGCACACCTGAGTTTTCTTGGCATTGAACTCAACCAGATTCCTTGTACCCCATTCCGAAATGAGATCCAAGGTCCGGCTGAGCTCAATGACAAGATTCTCTCGCTGCCTCTCAGTGACTCCCCGGCAACCAGGAGGCTTGCTGCAGTAACGCCCATGCACTGTGCTGTCATCTGCATAGCAATGAATGTTACCAAGTGGTAACATATCATTGATATGCAGAATAAAAAATTGGTGTGTGTCGTGGGACACCAGGTAGGAACGAAGTTCCTTCGGCTAATGTAGAATCGACACAAATTGCAAAAAATTCAAATTATCAACTAAAATAACAAAATATGTCTCTTTATTTTTGTTTGACAACATAAAATTACATAGAAATAGAATAGAAAAATAGAAATAAAAAAAAGACGTGTGGCACTCGGAGACTGCCGCGGTAAAGCTATTGTATAGCATTTTTTATCAACTTATGTAATTATAAATAATAACGAGCTAGCGTAATCTTTTAAAAATCGAAGGAGTATTTTTATATACTTCAACTATGTATAACTGGCTGAATTAATTTCATTTTAAAAAAGGAACTAACGCTGGCTGGTTATGCGACTGTCGCGCCTGCGTACTTCTCATTTAACGCTTTTATTCCACGCATTTTTTTCACGCATTTTTCTTACGGTTTTACTATCACATTTTTTTCAGTTCGGTCACGCAGCGAAATCCCTATCCCCTTCAAGCCTGCCGTAAGGAACTTCGTTCCAACAAGGTGGGCGAAAGCACAGAGCCTTGTGGGACTCCAGCATTAACTGACATGAGCCGTGAAGCATGTCCTTCGACAAGGACACGCATTCTACGCTCATGCAGAAAGCCGGAGATCCACGTGCACAGGTTTTCGGGGAGCCCATATGCCGGAAGCTTGGAGAGAAGACCACGGTGCCAGACCCTATCAAATGCCTTAGCAATGTCGAGACTTACGGCTAGAGCCTCGCCATGCTTGTCAACCGCCTCCCCCCAGCGATGTAACACGTACGCTTAAAGATCACCCATTGATCGTTTAGACCGGAAGCCGTACTGTCGGTCACTGATCAGCGAGTGATCCTCCAGGTAGCGACTTACTGTAGGGACTTACAGTTGTGGGACTGTAAGTCCCTCGTAGTTCCTGATGCCCACGATACAGGTTCACTTAGGTCAGGACTATGTGTATGACTGTTGAGTGTATTTATTTATAGAGAAGTATCGACTAACCCAGAGTTTGCCGAGGTTCTCGATCATTCCAATATGCCGCTGTGAGTCGTCGAGACACGCCGGGTGTCCCTCGCGCAACAGCTTGTGCGTCACGTGACAGAACTTCCATGCCACGATGCGGTTCTCTTGCAATGGCTGACGGATCGCCACCATCTGAATGAGGGAGAAGACCTTTCGTTATTTTCAGTTGATTGTTAATTCCATTAGCATGATGATACAATGACAGCAATATCGATACCTCTGGGCTCAAAGGTCGTAAAGGACAAAATGCGACTTTTCGGGAGAAGCAAAAAACCTTTTTTTTAATCTCATCTGACTATAACTTCTTTGTTTATTGAGCTATTTAGATGATTCCTATGAAGAAAGTACTTAGATTTTCCAGAATTTTCATAATAAATATAGCGAAATTGGTTTAGAGCTGTATTTACTGAGATAAATTTCCTTTACGCCCACAAAATTACAATAAAATGACCTTTACGCCCCTGAAATATTCAACCCTAGTTACCTCTTCAGGGCGTAAATCCATACTTCTGTAAAAGACAAGGTAGTAATAGACAAGTATTTTTTTATTTAGGTTGTAAATGGCTATAAAGAGAAAGTATTTGAATGAAATAAAACAACTAGTTTGTAATCAACTATTATTTATAAAAAAAAACAAATTAAAAAAAAATTGGTGTGTGTCGTGGGACACCAGGTAGGAACGAAGTTCCTTCGGCTAGTGTAGAATCGACACAGATTGTAAAAAATACAAATTATCAACTAAAATAACAAAATATGTCTCTTTATTTTTGTTTGACAACATAAAATTACATAGAAATAGAATAGAAAAATAGAAATAAAAAAAAGACGTGTAGCACTCGGAGACTGCCGCGGTAAAGCTATTGTATAGCATTTTTTATCAACTTATGTAATTATAAATAAAAACTTATTAATTTAGACTTAGACTGGCTACTAAACGGTGGACGGCCGTGTTCTATAATCAAAATTCAAATTTCAAACCGCGTCTACATTTCCAAATGTCATAAGTTATCTATCTGTTTTATTAACGGAATTTCGACTTTAACTTTGTGTGCTAGATATCAAATTAAGTTTAAAAAAAGTCTCATTTAACGGTTTTTTCCACGCATTTTTTCCACGCATTTTTTCCACGCATATTTCTTACGGTTTTACTATCACATTTTTTTCAGTTCGGTCACGCAGCGAAATCGCACGCAGTTCCAATTAAAATATTTTTTAATAACAAACATTATTTTTGTGTAATTAGGTAACAAAATGGTATTTTTTCTTATTATTTTACTTTCAGGAACTCAATAATCAGTACTTTTTGACACTCTTTAGTCTTTTTACTTATAATTATTAAAGCATCTTCTATCAAACCTTGCCTAGAAACAATTCTTTATTATAAAAAATATGCTGCTTTCTTAATCTTATTTTTAATTATTTATGTAATCAATCGTCTATAAAATACCTTCTAATTATTGTCGTCGTCGCTATTTATTTCATCCTCTTCGTCGGTTTCATTTAAAGTCTCTGGAATCTTAGAGCTGCATGGAAGTTCCCTATATTCACCATGGATCTCTTAGTTATAGTTCCATTTTCACACATATTTATAAGATCTTTATATTTGGCAGCAGAAATTGGTATTTTGCAATCGTATAACTGTTTTACGATATCCATATTTACCAAAGATTCGTTGTTTGACTGTTCTTTATTTTTTATCGATCGTCTCTTCCCTTTTCCTTTTCCTCTTCCTTTTCCTTTCTCTGAGGTCTTCTCCCGTAAAATTAAAGTGTGGGTTTGTGCATCTTCTTCCATAGAATATTTGACAAATACTTGATCGCTATACTTCTTTTTAAAAGTAGCAACTCTGATATCTCGGAATCGGGTGTTTTTTGATGTCATCGGAGTGAATACATCTGTGGCCAATTGATTAAAGTTCAAGAACTCAGAATGGTCCAACACAATGACTTTATAAAGTCTTGGGTTTTTGCGAGCTGACTCAAAATATGTAGGCCATTGTGATGGACTCCATACAATAATTTTTCGTACTTCCCTTTTGATAACTGCGTGAACTGTATCGACAGGCATGTATGTATGCCCCGGTAGTAGGTAATCAAGTTGCACTACCTCTAAATTATTTGCTGTCTTCAAGAAATAGTTTACGGCCGCTAAAACACTTTTGTTTTTATTCTGTCCACAACATGAGTCACAGTACATAAGCAAATGTTTTATACCTTGTCTGTCTTTTTCTTTCAGATATTTTATCAAACAGGTAGCGATTTCATTACTCCCCGCATCCCATTTTCCCCACGTAAAACAATAAACATCCTGTGTGCCACTTTCATATATCGTAAAATTAAAAACTGAATATTTTCGTGAGTAGTACAAATTTTCATTGATAGGAGACTTTATAGTTTGATGTATCTTAAATCTTTCGTATGTAGCTTTCTTTTCTTTAATATGCCTTAAGTTGTTCTTTTTCCTGTTCATTCATTACATCTTCATTATTTTCTGCTTTGACACAAACTACACATTTATCTTTTTTTGGTATATGGAAGCTTATATTATATTCCTTAAAAATTAATCGGAATGCGTTCTCACTTAATGCTTACTGATTCTGTTCAAGACAATATTTCAGGTACATTAAATAAAGGTTTAATATGTTTTTCATTTCCTGAGGAAGATATGTTTTTGTAATTTTTTTTCTGTTATAATAAGACGGAACTGCTGGAAGGTTTTCAATATAAGTTTTTGCAAATGTTTTGGCTTCTTCAGTGATTTCTGACGATATGTTTGGTTTTCGCAAATCTTCTTGGGCCATTTTTTCTTTAGAATTACTTAACGTACGATTGTTGTACGCAATAAATTTTTGTGTAATGTCGAGGGTGTTGATTAAAAACTTTTGACATACTTGCCTATGACCTTCACCGTCGCGTCGTTGATAAAATATTCAAAGGTAAGTAGTAAGTAGTTCTTCAGCTCAAATCATTTTTAGTTTTTTTCCTCTTGACTGGAGTATTACGAGCACGGTGCACTATCCAATCCCTTCTACTAAAGCAGTTCTTCGTTCTTCAGTAATATTTATTATAGCACCCCCTAGCACACTTGCCTTCAATATATGGATTAATTTTCATTGTTTTTTCGGACACAAGTTCTCCTTTTTTATTCTCATAATTTTTTCCTTGGTCTTTTAATTTTTTATTTACTCTGCGGCTATTAACTGGTTTCTCTTCTTTTTAATTTCTGTATTATTAGTTAACTTTTATATGGATTACGTTGGGTCGTAAAGGACAGTTTGGTTTACATGTGAATGCGTTTGCTAGGTTTTATAGGACATTTTATTGTAATAAAGTATTTTACGCGTAGTAGTTATATAAAAGTAGGGCGTAATAAGAATGCAGCCGATACACAATTATTATTAATAATGGTAAAAATGGGTCTAGATTTCGTTTGTGAGTAGATACGCTGGTGTACTTGCATGTAGTTCTTTACGACCGAAGCGACACGCGACGCGCGTTGGCTGGAGTAGAGCCACATTTTAGGTAGCTCCTATGTAAAGGTGCGCAAACGGTGATGACGGTTGCCGAAACCGTAACAAAACTTTATTAGTTTTCTGAAATTTGTGATTTAATATTGACCAAACACTAGTCCAAAGTATTATAAAGTTACAATCAGTTTAGAAGTTGTGTTTATATTAGGGTTTATAGGATACCTACTTACTTCATTATTTAAGTTTACGCTCTTTTTAGAAGAACACTACAAAATTAAACTGAATCGTATGGAACGTCTGTCTTATTTGTGAATATACTATAATGAATGTATAGGACAATTCTTATAGATGACGACCTTTACAACTTACTTCTTGTTATGATTAACTTAAAACGTAAGGTCGTAAAGGACAATAAGTACTACATGTGCATTTTACCTAAAAAAAAAATTGTTAAATGTTCCTTACCACCGTAGTATCTAAAGTTTAAAACTCAAATGATATTTACGTCCCAATTTCACAGTTATTTCTGCTAAATGTACCAAATTTTTTGGGTCGTAAAGGCACTTTTTTTGAGAATTTCGAGGAATGGAATATACAGATCGATAGAGAATAAAATTCTGAACAAAACTGTATATATAACTCATTTTCGCCCAAATGTCCTTTACGACCTTTGAGCCCAGAGGTATCGATATGTTTGAATATATGCAAGAATTTGGAAACTTCTATAAACTTATATCACCAGGTGATATGATACAAAAACATCACCCCCTTATTATAAAACCTAGACTAAGTTTAAGCTATGTTTAAGTCGACCAGTTTGTATGAGTTACCATGGAAATCATTTGTTAAAACCCAGTTTGGGTTAGTCTACGTTTTAAGGCCACATAAGTCTATCTATGAAGGCGTCTGGACGGGGCAATAATTTTGTACGGTGTAGAGACTCGAGGCGGACGGTACGCATCAGAGTTATTCCTTAACAACAACATAACTGTATGTTTCATACTTTTTTACACAGGCAATCCGTTTATGGATCTCGCTGAGCCGGAGTCCGGAGGTATCTAGGACTGACTTAGGTCGCCCTACCGACTGTACCCCGCTGTGTTCCTCTGCCCCCTTTTTTATTCATTTTTTTAGGGTATTTGTCCACATGGACACATCAACCCTATTCTACCTTTTACACTATTTAACATATTGAATAGAAAAATTACACAACTAGATACTGGTCGCCAAATTACCGAGTCCTTTAGCCACATCAGTCCTTGGGTATGCAAGGATGGACTGAATTAGACCGCTGCCTTCCTGATGTCAAAGACATTTATACGTGGAAGTATATTCCATCTACTTAAATCGATCATGGACGCTGATAGTCGATATTTATGCCAACATCAAACGCGATGGCATACTGTATTTTCTCAAATATTTTCTCACTAACCTACACTATTGTATTAGTCCAAACTATATTTCTTACCCAATAAGTGATGGCGCTCTGCTCCTGGAAAGTGCCGATGATGGTGCTGCGTACATGTTTCTCTTTCACCGGCGTCTCTATAGCATTGATCGCCTTCTGGATAGCTAATGTCTGCAAATACAAAAAGAACACTATACCAATGCGGTTACCACAGCGCATCGAGAAAATTAGACGATTCGATTTCTCGTATTGCTTCTATATCTCGACCAATGGAGGTCCACGGTGCACTAGTCGTTATGGACAAAGTCATATCATATGCGCAATATATTTTGTGTACTTATGCTAAGCGCGCATTAATCTATAATAATTATCATATTTTTAACCACAAATATTTGTTTCGGGTTCTGGGTGTTGTGAGACCGAAAGTCTCCCGTAGTTCCTAATACCCACGACATAAGACTTGTATCTTATTGTGGTGCCAAGACTATGTATGTGACTGTCGGGTGTATTTATTTATTAATATTATAAAACCCAATACCAACCTAACAACACCTGGGGTACAGACTGATCCACTTGAGCGTGTTTAAATATGCGTAGTTATTATTCATATACGTTCCTACATGTACAATATAGCGTTACTAGGTTAACCTAGATAAAATAATAAACGTAATGTATAAGGTATGTACTATGTACGATAAATTATAAGGACATATAGGGTCGCGAATAGAAATTGTGACAGACGCGTGTTGTAACGCACAGAATACCTTTATGTATTTATATTGTGTTTTTATCAGGTCACAACAATTTATATGTTAAAGGGTAAAAGCTTAATAGCTCTTTTACGCACAGTATAATAAACACACATTAAAATTGTTCCAATTTAAGAAAATCACGGCCTATATGAAGTACGAGTCCAATAAATCAACAGAAAAGCATCCTTTCCGTCGTTTAGTAAAACAGACTAATTTAAGACCTCATAGAAAGATATTGTGTAAAAATGTATTTTCTATTAAAAATACACCGGGTAAAACACCTCGTAGTCGGTCGTGAACCAAGTAAGTAAATGAAATATCCGGAAGCCCAATTTCCTTCCTCCTTTTCCCAATCCAAAAGAGATTATCCCTTTCCTGGAAGGAAACTTATCCATAATTCCACAGGTATCATGGATGTTAATGAACGATGGAGCTCATTTTCCACTATGTGACCCCACTCGCTCGTTTGCCAGGCTTTGCTATAAAAAAACACTAGAATAACTTGAATAGGGTATTTGACTCATATTTTTTTATAATTTTAATTTTTAAATAAGCTACATTTCCCAAAATCTATTATCGAAAGAAATATATAACTCAAATCAAAAATAAAAAGTTAGAATTGAAATAAAACTAATTTAAACGGATTTTATCAAATATCGGAAGAAATCATTATATAAAAAGTTAGAAGCTATTTAAATCTGCTGTAAAGGGTAGTAGTCAAATGACGGAAAAAGTATGCACGACATGGCATGTTACGTCACAAGGCAGGTCACGCCTGTTACGATGCACACGTGGATGGAGATAGCGAGATTTTCCCACTACGCGCCCACTTTTGCTTAGTACAATATTTAAAACATGAACTGCAGTCTCATATTTTACCCACTTTAGTTTTGTTTTCGCAAAATACATAGTATTATTTTTCGTATTATTTTTTTTATATTTGCCTACAAAATAATTTAGAAAAGTAAACATACTCAAATACCCTATTAATCATCAAACACATCTACTATCAACTACGTAAAGACATCGTTCAAGGGTAAACAAGAAAAAAGGGCGAGCAAACCTGAAAACACACAAACTATTAAAAGAATGTAAACATTGGGCGCGTGTAACTTCGCGTGTGGTAGATAGGTATGTTATATTTAGAGTTAAACGGATCGACTTATATTCCTTTTAAATATAAATGAACACAAGAAAAACATTTGTGACAGATATGATCATCTAAATATTATTATGTTGAACACATTGATATACAAAAATTGTATATCAATGGTTGAACACGATATTAAAAACATCAGGTTTGTTTCAGGCGTTAATATGTTATGTCTCGGGGTGATGAGCGCAGTATACGTGTAGTATTTTGTACAAATTTCTGATGAAGTTTAAAGGTAGGCGTTACTATCAGACGAGTAACCTGCTCGTCCGTCATTCAGGCTAAAGACCTGTTTCCGAGGTATGCGACGGAGCCAAAGAGACCGCGACGTGAGCCGTAAGTCAGGCGATAGGGACAATTATGCGATACATTGTATGAAATTGTATGGTCGCTCATCGCGGTCTATCGCGGTATTCCGCGCCCACACCTCAAAGTACGTACAAAATATGAATAAAATAAGCACACTCGTCGTGATTGTGTTATTATTGGAATTTACATGCTATAGCTGCATCTAACACCAAAGAAACAAAAAATAAAATAAGTTTGAACAAAACTCCAAAAGGACCTCTAGAAATTGTTACTTTTGAACATTCAGTTTAATTTTTTTGAAGGCAGTTGTTAAGTTTTGTATGAACTTATTTTATTTTTCAACTTTAGTGGTAGGTACAGCTGTAGCACGTAAATTCCAAAACAATGACACAATCGCGACGAGTATGCAGTTATCCGTTGAGGAATTTTTTTTTTTTTTTTACTTTGTACTCAATAGAGTATAATAATCCCATTAAGAGGATAATAATCCCATCTAAAACAAATTTATATAGGACTATTATCATATCGCGGCTAAATAGTATCGAATGAGATTTTTCCCGTAAAATCGATCGCAATCGGCGGAGAAATGGATGTATTTACATAAAAAAGCAAAAAACAAACAGTCGGATTGAGAACATCCTCCTTTTTTGAAGTCAGTTATAAATAAAGACGCAACTGTATTACTGTCTTTTACATATTAAAGCGATCTATTTACCATTAGCTTGAGTATTCTAGTCAAACGCTGCATTAGTCATGTGTTAACAATATTTGGATATGTTATCAACATGGTCGTCCCATTAAAAATATAAACCAATGCACGATAACATACATGGTAATTCTTAACAACAGCTCGTTGCCTTATTAGTGATTTACTGCAGGTTTTTCCTTTTTAACACGCTTTTATTAGCTTCATAATATGTTAGTATGTTTTATGTACTATGTTTGTGTAAAAAAAGCGTGGGGTACATGGTGTCAATAATTATAAATATTTTATTGACAGATATGAGTAGATTAGGATAGGAGGATTATCATTTTGATAATATCTTAAAAAGCACCGCACGCTTTTTTTACTATAAAATTCGTTTTTTTCTTCAAATGTATTAAAATCTATTTTCTATTTTTTAGTTGGATTTTCTATAAGAGCGTGGTTTTTCGGTTTTTTTAACTAATATTTTACACTATTCGTTTTAACCGACGAATAAATAATCAGGTTTTTTCTACACGTATACATTTACCTAATTACGTTTTACTACAAATGAGTGTTCTCTAATGTTTCCAATACATATTTTTTTTTTATAAACACACCCAACTATTACACACATAGTCCCACACTGGGTTTACCTGTGGCATGGGTATCAGGAACTACGGGGCACTTGTGTTCTCACAACACCCAGAACCGAAAGAACTCTAATGACTCCTAATAGGAACAATCCGTGATAGAGAGTGCTAGGGTCGTCATCATCGAAATTGTTGAGGAAGACTATGTTAAGGGCACAAATACCAGACTCCAGGTTGATACTGAGCATTTCGTGATAAACAACAATATTACATTTATCCTACACGGGGTTCGAACCCAGGACTTTAGCAAAGCAGTCGTACCACGCAATACAACTCGCCACCAAGGCTGTAAAAACTCGGGGCCTTTTTGGAATTAACGTTAGGTTCGTTTCTCTATACGAAATAGAACATGTAAACAGCTGCCTTAGTAGTTCCTTTATTAAAATTAGCTTCATTAATAAAAAGGGTGTTCGCATAATTATCTAACGTACGGACAACAAGGACAATGATATCATCACAAACTGCCAACCACGTGTATATGTACCACTGATGTAACGTCAGTGGATTTTATATTTATTCATAACAATACAATTCATTAGGAATTCCGATTATCATATGGATAGCAAACAAGCGGATGTACTGTATGTTACAATACTTTTAATTACTATTGTACTAACAGCAAAGTGTACGCAATAAATTAGAACAATAACATTCAAAATGTTTCAAATTTATTTCAATATAAAAACTGAAAATAATCAATAATAGCATACAAGCTAAATATTAGTTTTTACTGTTATTGAAAATGAAATGAAAATAATTTAGGATATTTTTTGTCATAATCCCAATTCGTCTTGTACTGTTGGTTATAGGTACTTATCAAATATCCGTCTTGGATACTACCGAATTTTAATGGATATTATGTGAAATATAACATGGTGGTAAGTCTCTCGTATGCGAGACGAGGTCTGAATTGATGCCGGCAGTGCGTAGGGCTCTACGATATTCTGTGCTGTTACGAAGTCTAGAAGATTAGTATTACAGGGTAAGATATTAGAATTAGTTACCATGTTATTGTTATTTAATGATTTCTCACTAATGATTTCTCACGTTTACGCGAATGTTAGTCATTGAAATAAAACTGATTTGAATGGATTTTATGGCGGATTTTAATTTTAATTTTGGTTTGGTTATTGTTATTTACAAAGATAATAAATATGTGAAAAAGATGGCCAAGATTGTTGTATAGATATCCTATACATTTCTTACAATAAATCAAGGAAAGGTGAAAAATTTATCTAATAATTGTGCCCCTACTAGATTTAAAAATAGATGCTGAATAAGATGAAGAAAACTTTCGCCAAGGCAAAGCTGTGACAACATTTTAATTATAAGTTTCATTGTTCAGTGACGAATTCATTCCAAGTTAGGGGAGATTTCGTTTAAAACTTTCCTCCGCCTCATAACTTCAAGTTACGAGCACTCTAACGACTTTGTTTACTAGATGAGTAAACAAAAAGTATAAAGGCAAATTCACAAAAAACAGCGCCAGATAGAAACTCGTCTGTACTGAAAACTGGAAAGTCTTGGCTCTTTTGTCGTTTGTTTATGCTTTGGTATCAAGCCGATAAACAATAACTTTGATTTCATAAAAATTGTTCGTACACATATAACTAGTAATCTAACTAAAATTATAGATTGTGCGAACGAGAAAATTGCAAGATTGACAACCTCCGTGGTGCAGTGGGCGAGTAACCGGCTGAGAAGCAAAAGAAACCACAAATATTTGTTTTGGGTCTGGATGTGTTTTCTCCCCAGAGGATTTGACGTCAAGGTGGCGGCCGTTTGTATAAACTACAAGCCAAATCTTTATGTAATATATGTTAGAATACAAAGGACCCTACTGCGAATGGATTCACGGCAGATGGAACTAGAAGGAGATGGATACGAGAAAACCTCGAAAATTCAAATAAATGTTAATTGTCATTCCCGCCACTTTTAGCAGTTTCACAATGAAGACAAAAAATATAACATTTAGTTTGATAATGGAGTTATTACAAAACAACAGTGTTAAAGGTTTTTTCCGCACTCCGGTTGACTCATGAGACGTGAGGCGTGGAGGATTGCTTTTAGATTTATATAGCAGTCGAGTGCAACGTTTTAGTTTTGTTGCGGCGCGCAGACGGCAGACCTGACTGTCTGGAACACACAAATATTGTCTTTACAAAACAGTATTGCAACTTGCTCTTTGCTAAATCTTTCCATTTGGTTTAAATATAGAGCTGCAATCACAGATATGACTTGAATAAAAGGAGAATTTATTTCGCCTTTTTAAGCCTTTAAAAGTATGTCTTTGATTAAACTTGATTAAAAGATATATACTTAGGTACTATACCAATAAAAAACGTTAAACTATAATGTTTCCATATTCTTTTGATCTACGTTTGAGCTGAAACTCTACAAGCAAATCGTCGATGAAGTACCAATACCTCCTAAGTGTTGAGAATCTAATTTTACACCAGACTGTTTAAAATAAGGTTTTATTTTACAAAAACTGTTTAAAATAAGGTTTTATTTTACAAAAACTGTTTAAAATAAGGTTTTATTTATTTTGATCAACTATTGATAGTATATAGTTTCCAATACATTACCTTTTTATTAGTTACTAAGGGATATGGTTTATGTTTACGTCTATTGTAATAAAAAAGTAATTTTGGACTAAATTGTCAGTTAGGAGGTATTGGTACTTCATCGACGAAATTCAATCAATAATAAAGATGTGAATTTGGCAGAAAACAATTTCAATTTGCTATTGCTGCGCCGCGTCGCGCCGCATGTTAATAGTCCCTACGCATATTGAATTTCGTTAATATTCAAGCTACATGTGATTATTATCACAAAATCGCTGGTGAACTCCATACTCCATAGACAAATGACATTAAGGATCGCTGGCAGTTAAAATCTATATGGATAAAGAATATTATTTCCACAAGAATACTTAAATGTATACTAAGAAACTATTAATTATAACAAGTAGAGAACCAGACAACACTTGCCCACATTGTAATTATAAACAAACATGTTGTGATTACTGCATTATTATCAGATGCGAATATCATTAGCACAGAATTGCGCAAGGCCGGCCGCTTCGAACGTGCACGTCAAATTGCAAAGAAATATGTACATATTCATAACAGTTTTACGTAAGGATGCGTATTTCATAATAATGGAAAACATAATATTTTGTTAAATAATAATAAATATAATACACCCAACAGTTACAGACCCTACACTAGCTTTTTTTAACCCTTGGGATGAACTACAGGGGTCCATGCTGACGGGATACTGGCGACACCTGGAGTATCACATCCCAGCTAGCTTAAGTCATCACTGGATTTACATAAACCAAAAAGGTTCGACGACGCGACGGTCAAATTCTTTCCATCATGCCTACTTTAAAAGCAGTATAACGTCGCAAGTCGCAAGAAATGTGACCTCCAGGTAATTAAAATTCTTTAAATTGCGACCTCCTACATTATTACAAGGTTACGAAATAACGTTAAATTAAAGCATATCTAGATTTTCATACACAATAGAATTTTTTATTTTTCTTTTAAAAGAAGTAAGTTATTTAAAACCAAAGAAGTTGAAGTCGAAGTACGAAAATTGATTGATTAGTGATTTTAAACTTCATCATGCTGTCTCGTTGCATCGTGCACCTTTAAACTCCCATTTAAATCCAAAATCTTAATTGTACGTAAATTAACCACTTACCAGCTGATAGAAGCGTTTATCGTGCGTCGTCGCCATAGCAACGTGTTAGTGGTCAGCGACGTTACAATCAGCGGCATGCATTAGTTACGTGCAGGGATGTGAGGCTGAAACCAGAAGTGCCATCACACCAGCTTAGTCATGTTAGTGGCAACTGGTACGTAAACACGCATGCACCAGATGATCGTGATTAAACAGATAGTAAAAGCATTATCATTGGAGCCAGTGAGAGTTCATGAATTATTTACAAACTATACATAGGTAGAGCCAGCGTTGTATTAATTTCTTGGATATATAGTAATAAAAATTACATAGAGTGATGGACTATAATCTGAATTTATTACATCAACCTGCTACTATATGTATACTGCAAAAAATGATTTTGTTATCATAAGTATTGTTATTCTCCCCAGAAGGGTCGACGTCAGTTAGGTAAACTACAAGCCAAATCTTTCTGTAACATAGATGTATTAAATAGCATGATGCGTCGACCCCACTGCGAGTGCCATAAGGGCAGGTGGAGAAGAAGTATGGTACTGCTATATTATTAAGGTTTCAGCATAAAATATGAAAGTGTAATCATATTTAGAATAGTAAAAAAGTACAATTGAAATAAAACTAATTTAAAGGGATTTTATCGCGGTTTTTTATTAATTTTGATCCCGACGTCGAGATTAAAATTAATAAAAAACCGCGATAAAATCCGTTTAAATTAGTTTTATTTCAATGAGTAACATTCGCGTAAACATAAGAAATCATTATAAAAAAGTACAAGTACAAATTCATACTTTAAAGCACGATACATTTTTAATCCAGTTCAAGGTAAACGCTAATTTAGAAAAAAAGTATTTCAAGGATTTTTAAATATGTAATACTAGAATAGTAGTTAAAATAGGTCTACCAGGGTCAGATATAAATTTTAAAGTTAAACAGCTGATTAAATCCAATAGGTAAGTACAAAACTAAAAGTGTTATGTAATTACAGCCACTTTTAAAGCCCCTCATTATTAAATGCAAGTTATTTTTATTGAATTAATTATTGGGCTAATTAATGAGACACAAGATGCGTCTGTAAAATACATTGACACATGTGCAGCTGTATCATGCAGGACAGGTGTACAAGTTAGAGACAGATTTAATCGGTTATTACAAATCGTGCATAAGAAAGTACCAATAACTATGTAGATAAAAGTCTATCGCATTATTAGCAAACCACATAGAACCACAGATCTGGTACTTCTGAGAAAATAAATTTGGTCAGAATTTTAATAGCCTAATCATCTCAACCACAAAAAGATTATTTATGAAATAATTAAAATCCACCAGTCCATTATGTTATAACGATAAGATGTTATCTATAATTAATTACAAGAACTAATTTGTTCTACATCGTTTTACTTTTATTTGGCACAAACATCGATATATCCAGAAACCTAAGGCATTTTTAAAATGGAATCAGGGTTTGTACTTGACGAGACTCCAACTAATATTGTAATACTAAAAAGCAGGTGTTTTACCAGCTGACAAAAAATCTGCTCGGCGACACGGAACACCGGTTTACCTGCAACAACGTTTATATACATATAGATTACATTTTGTTATCAAGTCATCAAAATGTATTGCTGAGGAAATTTCAGTTGTAAATAAATATTAAATAAACAACTAGTAATCATACCGACACCTCAAATTTAAATTGTCGCAAGCGCCACGTCCAAATGTCGCTTACGACAATTGAAATTACTAGACGGGTGATTATCCGGTTGAAAATGGTAAAAATAGAAACAAATTTATAGTAGAATCAAACCCATTGTAAAAGGAAGAGAATACAACAAAATTGATAGGAAAAATAAATTAACGGCGATCTGAGGTCGGGAAGTGGGAAGGGGGGGGCTTTTAAGGGTAAAAAACGGTTTATCTCGATTTCCGGAAAAACTACAAGTCCTATGGAAAAAAGTTAAATCGCAAAGTTGTAGGTAATAAAAAGATCTACAACTTTTGTATACACACTTTCTTCACATAACCTCAAAATATATGTGAAAAATTCAAATAACCAAGTTTTTTGTTTTTATTTTTATCTATTATAATAAATCATTTTTTTTCACGAAATTTGGTGAAAACTTACCTTTTTATATCCCAATTACACTGTAATTTTTTTGATTTAAAATATTTATTTTTGCACCTTATTTTGACTTAATATCGAAAAAGCAGCCTAATTTTCAAACGAAAATTCTCACGTCAAAATATGAGCTTTTTTAAAAAAGTCTGTTGGCTTCTTGTTCATTGAATTCTCTACTTTCTGATGGTGTAAAAAAATATATACATTACTATGGTAAATGTGCTCAGAAAATGTAAAGTTATAAGTTAATATTTAATAAGACATATCTACAATATTTTGAGTAAGTTGTAGAATCTTCTTTAAATTATATGCGTAGATGCCTCTTTATTGTTATTTTAATATAACTTATATACCTGAGTGATCTACGGAAAATTTTAGCCCATCATAAAGAAGTGGGGAAGGGGCTAGGTGGGTCTGGGCCTTACTACCTGTTATTTAGTAGTTCGTTTCTTTGCATTTTCTGAGCACATTTACCATAGTAATGTATATATTTTTTTACACCATCAGAAAGTAGAGAATTCAATGAACAAGAAACCAATAAACTTTTTTAAAAAGCTCATATTTTGACGTGAGAATTTTCGTTTGAAAATTAGGCTGCTTTTTCGATATTAAGTCAAAATAAGGTGCAAAAATAAATATTTTAAATCAAAAAAATTACAGTGTATTTGGGATACAAAAAGGTAAGTTTTCACCAAATTTCGTGAAAAAAAATGATTTATTATAATACATAAAAATAAAAACAAAAAACTTGGTTATTTGAATTTTTCACATATATTTTGAGGTTATGTGAAGAAAGTGTGTATACAAAAGTTGTAGATCTTTTTATTACCTACAACTTTGCGATTTAACTTTTTTCCATAGGACTTGTAGTTTTTCCGGAAATCGAGATAAACCGTTTTTTACCCTTAAAAGCCCCCCCTTCCCACTTCCCGACCTCAGATCACCGTTAATTTATTTTTCCTATCAATTTTGTTGTATTCTCTTCCTTTTACAATGGGTTTGATTCTACTATAATTTAATTATGTTTCAAATTGGAAAATCACCGGTCTATACAGCGATGATGTACACAAATAATCATAAGTCGTGACCTTTGGTCAAAAATAATATACAAGTATAATTCAAGAATATTTTTGATCGAAGATCGAGACTGATAGAAAATATTGCGTTTATAATGGAGACATCCTTCGTGGCAAAGCGGGCGAGAAGCCGACTGTGATACGAGAGGAGGAGGAGGTCTAGTTAGGATGAGACAAGCAACCTACTTAGGATGAGAAACAGCAGGTTCCTGGGTTCAAATCCCAGCTAGGGTAATCACAATTTATGTATGTATTGAGTTTTTGACAAGAAATATCAAAACCCTCACAAATTACAATCGTCCCAAATAACGTAACCAATCGATACCAATTAGAGGTAACACCGACCGACATATTATGTAAGTCTGTATGTAAGTATTATAAGGTTTCACTGTAGTGGATTTAGTCAGGAATTAAGGATTCAAATTACATATTTAATGAAATAATCATAATACATTTCCAAAATGTATTAAACATGTTTAAGACAAAATCTTCCTCCACTATGTTGATCAGAATAAATAAGCCACATAGAGTCGTTATGAAGTCCTTCACGTATACTAGTTTTTAACCCCCAATAAAAAGAGGAGTGTTACACATATATTAGACCTCTGTGTCGGCTGCCATCCTGTCTGAATGCGTGTCTGTGTATGTATCCATGGAATTCACTAAGCACAAATAGAACAATTTACCAATGTGGCTCTCAAACAGCAAGCTATAAATTCCAGTAATAATAAGTCGACGTGTCCCACGCAGGGCGAACGGATGAAAGTGGCGCGGGCGCAGCTAAATCAGGAAACTGCGCTTTATGAGATACAATCTCCCGTTACGGACGAAATAAACACCGACCGATGACGGATAAATACTCCGATTATATATACATATCACTTTTTTATCCTGGTGTAGCGCAATTCAATAATAATGTCGACCAACGACGGACAAAATATCTTCGAAATAAAACTAAATTAAACGGATTTTATCGCGGTTTTTTATTACCACCGAGTCCAGCCGTGACCACGAAGGCTGAAAAGCTTTCGAAACTACGGGATCAAAGTTAATAAAAAACCGCGATAAAATCCGTTTAAATTAGTTTTATTTCAATGTGTAATATTCGCGTAAACTTAAAAAATCATTAGACAATATATCTATCGTAGATAGGCAGTATCATGCTGGCCTGCCTAATTGTTTCTTGACACTCCGTTTAAAGGATCACATGTTTTAAGAGGGAGGGAAGACGTATGCCGGTAAACTATTCCACAATTTTATGATCCGGAAGAAGTAATATACTATTGCGAACTTCTAATCATTCATAAATAAACGATTTCTAGTTTTACCGTTAATTAATTACGTTTGGTCGTTATATTTTAATAACGTTTGGTCGTTACCACTGTCTCACAGTCCAATGTCGTCTAAGTACACTCACATTACGCTGAGTTTATTTTCTACCCATGATTTGACTCTTCGCTCCGGTTGATACTGAGCATCTCGTGATAGAATGAAGTGATACCGCTGTATACTTCGCACGAGGTAACAATTGTTATTAGTCTCTCCTTTTTTGATCCGAATATGCAACCCGATAATATTGTCTCAAATTCGCAGGCTGCACGATTTTTTTACAACCAAGGATTTAGACGATTTACTAAGTTAGTAGTACTGAGTTTAACAAAAACTATACCACCCGGACATATTCACAGACATAGTATTATGGCGCGGCTGTGTATAAAGATTTCACAACCGCAAACCATTGTGCCAGGGTAACTGTAGACCACGACCCCATAGTTTCCACATACATCACTTCTCTTTGATACATTCACAATACGAGTAATATTAGATACTTAGCTTTACATTATTCTATTGTAATGAGAAGCTGGATAACAGTTACTGAATATATTCAATGTCACTGTACAGTTCACCTTTCAAGATTCAAATCCTAAAGTTTTATAAACATAAATTAGAATGAAATATATGTAGTTTCTAAATGTCTGAGCTGATTTTTATCAAAGATGGCTAGGAACCATCACGATTAACCGAGCATTTAAATAAAACACTTCATTCCAAGTGAGCCATTCGTTTAAGTCTAGACGCTACAGAGAGATAATCATAGAAGACAAGCTGGTGTTTTTAAGGTAATTTTAATTATTCCGTCTTAAATTTATTCAGCGAACATATATGATAGCCGAGTTAAATTAACCATAAATTATTACAAACTGCTTATTTCAGTTGACATGTCATTGTGATGAGAATACAATATGTAATTTTTTCCGTATTTGGCAGTAGTGGTCAGGGGTCCCTCGGCCAGCTGATACACTTGATTACTATCAAGCTCATTTTCCGTGAGTAGCTTCGTTTCGATGAGACGACCAACAATTCCCTATGCGAAAATTCTCTATTGTGGTAGCTGACAGAGGTAGCAAGGATAGAATATTTCGATTTGATGATACTCAAAAAATTATTATTTTATTTGTAGGACAATATGACAGTTAAATTATATAAATATTAACTAAGTAAATACAAAAACATCAGCTGGTTAGTAATCATTCTTATGACCTCGTTATCGATACCTATTGGAAGCCCCTCCTTCCAATAGGTATGATTACTAACCAGCTGATTTTTTTTGTTTTTACTTAGTTAATATTTATATAATTTAACTGTCATATTGTCCTACAAATAAAATAATAAATTTTTGAGTATCATCAAATTGAAATATTCTATCCTTGCTACCTCTGTTAGCTACCACAATAGAGAATTTTCGCATAGGGAATTGTTGGTCGTCTCATCGAAACGAAGCTACTCACGCAAAATGAGCTTGATAGTAATCAGTGGATCAGCTAGCCGAGGGACCCCTGACCATAGGTTATGGTCTGAATTAAATATAGCATTAATATTATAACTAAAAAAACTAAATATACACTTAATTTAATTTAAGAAAGATGATAAAAATATCATCGAATACAATTTGCCTTTGTTGGACAATTACCACAAGAAACATGTAGCACGTATGCAATAAATTTACAATAATGTTGGCACACAATGCGGCGACATAATAATATGAGTTTAAAATACCGTCGGCGTATTCTCATAGCCATAATGTGTCCATGATTACAATTCACACATTCTTGTTAACGAGTACTCGGTACGCAATGGCATCGGTGTTAGTGAATTATTTTGAAACTGCATCATTGTCTTTGCTACTTAACCTTATCAGGATAGATCATTTTACTTTGCCATTGGAGTACTAAGATTATTATAACACAACTAGATGACCCGGTGAACTTCGTATCACCTACATATTATATTTGTGTAAAATGTGGTCAGAACTGAATACAAATGTTTCATTTACATTAAATGCAATTAAGTGAGGTACTGCACCATTGTACGTGAGGTAGCCCGTCGCACATTTAATTAACTTCGACGACTTAAGTCAGGTCGTCTTCCACCTCCCCCCGGTGGGACAGTCCTGTCCCTGTCCCTGTCCTGTCCCTGTCCTGTCCTGTCCTGTCCTGTCCTGTTCCTGTCCTCTCCTGTCCCTGTTCTGTCCTGTCCCAGCCCTGTACTGTCCCTGTCCTGTCCCAGCCCTGTACTGTCCCTGTCCTGTCCTGTCCCTGTCCTGCACTGTCCTGTACTGTCCTGTCCTGTCCTGCCCCTGTCCTGTCCTGTCCCTGTCCTATCCCTGTCCTGTCCCGTCCTGTCCCTGTCCTGTACTGTCCCTGTCCTGTACTGTCCCTGTCCTGTCCTGTCCCTGCCCTGTCGCTGTCCTGTCCTGTCCTGTCCTGCCCCTGTCCTGTCCTGTCCTGTCCCTGTCCTGTCCTGTCCTGTCCTGTCCTGTCCTGTCCTGTCCTGTCCTGTCCTGTCCTGTCCTGTCCCTGTCCCTGTCCTGTCCTGTCCCTGTCCCTGTCCCTGTCCCTGTCCCTGTCCCTGTCCCTGTCCCTGTCCCTGTCCCTGTCCCTGTCCCTGTCCCTGTCCCTGTCCCTGTCCCTGTCCCTGTCCCTGTCCCTGTCCCTGTCCTGTCCCTGTGCTATCAATGTAAAACATTCCAAAATCAACAACTACTAATAAATTAAAAATTAATTAAAAAAACATTGCCAGCGGACAAAATTGTGAATCTAAACCATTCTCAGATCCCCTTGAACACACACAAAAAATTTCATCAAAATCGGTCCAGTCGTTTAAGAGAAGTTCAGTGACATACACACTCACAGAAGAATTATATATATAAAGATATTTGTGCAAGGTTTAAACATCAATTAACGTATGAAACAGCTAATTTTGAATGTTCTTGACATCTTTCTGCCGGTATTAATGTCAAAGTGTGACTTTTGTATCTGAACACGGTGTCATATTTTATTTGATAAGCTAAGTAAAGCGTAAGTATATCTGAATTCCAACAACTTTAGCTAATCACTAACAACTTGCCGTTAAAGTTATCAGCCAAATGAAGTACCTGTGGGTGGAGACAAAGCCCTCAGAACTGTCTAACTTCGGACAAAAATTTATAGGAATGTATGCAATACATGTATATTATTCATTAAATGACATAAGAAAGTATCGGCATGGCGGAATATGGTATTCATTGAACTCAGACGGAGCAATATCACAATAATCGAATAATATATCAAACGGAACCAAAACATTTGCAAAGCAAATCAAACAATACTAACATGCAGTTCAAGGATTGCTAACTAATTGTGACTCTCCACATAAATTAACACAAAACAGGAAACGATAACACAATGAAAAAAACAGTAACTAGATATAAGTGCCTACTAATAAAACATTACATACACATCACATAGTGTTACGACGCGACGCGACGTGACAAAATAATCGGGGTTCGCACCCCAAGCAGGAGCCACCGAACGCGACGCGAATCTGACGACAGGAACCATTACAGTTTGTATGCAACATGGTATGCAATTGTTTCGAAAATGTCTCACGTCGCGTCGTATCGCAGTTCCCTCTCGGTCGCGAACCTTAAAATGCATGTTGTCATGCGCACCGGTGTTAACCTAACACAATACACAACGCTCGTCACATCACGAACCGATTGTCGTACGTGTATTAATGTAGGTAATAACACGTAAATATTATTTAGGTTACATTGCACCCGGCCGAGCGTTACCTGTTGCACTGACCACGCACCGTGACCAAACTGAACAAATTACTGAAATTATCATAAATCTGATTATAAATTGTAATTTAGCGTTTCCAGTCTAAATAGACGAAATTCTTTCAGTTACCTAATCAATTGTTAGGTTTCGCTCAAATTAATGACCGAAAATACAATACCTACTATGGATTACCATCTTTGAAATTATATGTATTTATTCAAAGATTGTTATTGTTCAAACCGTCATGACCAACCTGATTCAGTCTGCTGCTGCACAAAAACTATTCAATTCGACATTGCATTTGATCCTCAGTTCATGCAATTTTTCTTTTATCTTTACAATCTTTACTGGCCTTGCCCTCCTATCCCACTAGATTGCTTCTAAAATCTCCCCAATTTGAACATTATTTAAGATAAAAGGATCAACCTTCATCATTACTCACGGTTCGAACAAATTTGATATTGGGGAATGGTACTCTTCTGGCTTTTCAAAATTATTGATGGCGATAAACGATATCATGCCATTTGGACTTACTATTGAGTCAGTAGTCTACATGCGAAGACAAATCCGGGTAGTTTCAGACATGTGGTGAGAACGATTCAGTATCGCGATAACAGTTTCAAATTAAATGCATGTCCAATCGATACGAGCCACACGGGCACATTAACTTCGACTGGATCGACACGTTCTACGGAGAAGTTTTATTACCACATAAATGATCCGAATAAATTGATCATCCCACAGTTCCTCTATACTATATTTTTATTACCACTGTGGTGAAAGTGGTGCGATGATTTATGAATATCAATTAGTGCTAAACCATAACATTTTATGATTAGAATATTTATTTTAAGCACGTTCAAAACGTATTTTAGATTATTAGGTAATAATTAATACAGAGAATGACGCTAAAGCAGTCTGCACGTGCAAGGCAGACAACATTAAAATACGCTACAACTACTGACTGGCACTATAGGATACTAGCTGTCCTCGTGGTTTCACTGCAGGCATGTAAATCTGTAAGTAAATCCGTTGCATAATTTAGGAGAAATAGGCGAGCAAACATACAAATGCAGATAGCTACTTATTATTGACTTTTTCTAAGTTAGAAAATTAGCCATGCAGTGTTAACTCAGTCCTTCTTGCGGACTTCTTCTTCATACAATTCTTGGAGTTAACTTATTGGTGTATGGTTGCACCCAGATATTATACAGAAGGTAATCCCGTGTTCGACAATGATTATATATCAGCATTCGACTTCTCATCGACATATCTACAGCGTAAAAACTTTACTTGTTCTATCTGCCACCTAAAAACATACGCACGTCTCTTATTCCTTTACAGACACGAAGGCTCATTCCGGTCACAAACACATCTTTGTGTAAAATTATCTTTGATTCACGAAATAAGTGGTAGGCAGCGGCTTGGCTGTGCCCCTGGCATTGCCGATGTCCATGAGCGGTGGTGACCGCTTACCATTAGGCGGGCCGCTTGCTCGTCTGCCTATCAAGGCAATAAAAAAAAATAAAAAAAATAAGTCGGGACCTCCAAGAGCCGAATCCCATTGCACTAAAAATGGCCAGCGTTTAAATAAAAACGGTGTAAGTGGCAATGGAGCATTTAGGATGCTGGGCGGAAGAGGATGCGCGGTGATTGCCCTCTGTCGGGGCCGCGCCGTTCCACTTCCCATCTGCTCAGTACTTCGCTACGCACACGTATGCCCATACGTTTTAATTGAGCGATTATTTGTTTCCCGTACAGCGTACTGTATTACGGGAATTTTACACGTGTTTGATCATTTATAAAAATAAGCTATGTGCTGGCACAACAGCCGGTATACTTCCATTAGCATTGACACATATATATTAGCAGTCATGTCATCAGTAGTAAGCTCCAACATACCATAAGACAGTCGAAGTAAAGGAAATCCGCGCACCAGAACACATTTCTGTACGAGCCATAGATAAATTTTAAAAGTATTGAATCTAAGTATTGTCAAAGTTGTAGAACAAAATTAGGACAATGAATATTGTATTATGGTTCTCACTACAGAAGACTTATATGCTGCAAACTGTCTTATTCTACTAAGTTCTTTACCATAAAATATATTCATTCCATTTTACACCTAAAGATTACCCAGACATAAAGACATGAGACGGTCTTCTATAAAGCCCTAACTGAAACTTTATCTACCATCCGTCACGCACTCTCAAACAAAACAGAAAACGGTAAAAAAGTAATGGAAATAGTAAAACATACGTGTAAAAAGAGATGTAGTTAATGAGAAAGCAGCTTTAACTAGTCCACATAACCATACTAATATGGTAAAACTGGCGGCCGAAGCAAAGTCAACTAGAAAGTTATGCTCGTAAGCTTTTCATAAAAATGAATTGAGTTATAACTCGGTTAAAGAAATTATTAAAATATAGACACGTATGTAAATTTAAAAGCATGCAAAAGTAACTGTGAATTAAGAACTATTTTTGAAACATGCGTTTTGATAATGATCACCTAACTCAGAATGGGTTGAAATTGGTAACTGTATATAAAAAACAATATAGCATAATGCCAGTAAATTATTTATCAGCGTTTTATATAATTATGATTACTGGCAAATATACTATTTTATTTTCAAAACTTTTCATTCCAAACTATCTTTGTAGAATTCTTAATAATTAATTTTATTAGAACCTAACACCTAGTCCTAACTTCTATTAGACTTAGCCTATTTATATTGCTCGGTAAATAAGCTAGTAACTACTGGTACATCACATTCCCTGTCACAGAATTTCACATTACATAGTAGGAAGTGAGGCCGATAGTTTTCATACCGTATATAGCGTTAGTACAAGTGGGTCAGTGAGGTAATAAGTCTTTAGAGTAGTTTGAACCGGTTGAACTAATTCACTGGTACACTAAGACATAAAACGAACTAATGCCATAACATGATGGTAAACCTATTGTGTGGAATCTTCAAACATAGTTGGCAATGTTGACGTCTAAGTGGCTAATGTAGTTTTTCGAAGCATTACAATAATTGCTCGCTTTTTATTCTAATATTCAATGAAAATACTTCCTAAAGATGTATAGATGATACGTACAATCCAGACTGAATTAGATTTAATTTCAAATAAATCTATTTCAACCAAAAAGGAGTTGTCGGCACAAAGATTAGCAACAATTTCAAACAACGAAATACGACGATAACAATTATTGTCAATTTAAAATTGCAATACTGTCTTTGTCTTTAATTATGATTTTATTATGCATAATAGAGCTGATGTTAACCGTTGCAAAACGAGCTCGTGGGACTTAGTATTCAAACCAAATCCATTAACAAGAAGCACGCGACATCGTCTTCGACGAGATCCCAAAGGCGCGGCTGCGGCCATGGACAGCTAATAACGGCACCTCTTGCGAGGTTACACCCAATGCAAGTCTGAGGAATTGCCTGCATTGGGCCATGACCTTAAACATTTTATACGGAGACCGGCGTGCCACACGGAAAACAAGATTAAAATATGTTGGATGTTAAGGATATCAGACATAATCACACAGTAAAAATAATGATTTCTTACGTTTACGCGAATGTTACACATTGAAATAAAACTAATTTATCCATTTAAATTATGTAGTTTTATTTCAGTTATAATAAACTTATTACAAAGACATTATAATATACGTCGATCAAATCCTAAGCTGAATTAATGTAGATTAGGGAATTAATGTAGAAAAAGATTGGGTCTGTAATAAAAAAAAAACAACAATGTTAAATACAACACAGAGGGATGACCTAAAATGATTAAGAAACAAGTACTGCACCTTGCTTTATATCAGTTGCTATATACCCATATAATTTGACAAGTCAGATAACCCGACAAGTAAAGTTGGTAAAAGTTCGCGGTATTGGATTGCTGCAAACACAATGGCTATCGGATTACAATACAATTCCCATGTGCGACGGGGCAAGCCGAATACTCTCACGTACTCGCAGATTCCTCAACGTTTCAATCATGGTCCACAGAAACTCGAAATACATTGACATTTCGCATCGCTAGACTAAAACCCACTAACATTATCAATATGCTGGCAAAAGACTTCACCCACAATAATGTCAATTCTTTAATTAAATTTCGCACAGACACACGCAGTCTTGACCTTACCATAGGTGAACCTGTATAAGGGATCCGGAACTACAAAGAACTTTGGGTCCCACAACACCCAGATCTGAAACAATCACCGTTGTTAACAGGTTCCCTATAAGGAAACTTAGTAGAAATATATATCTAGCATTTCATAAAATGCGATGAGAAGAAAATATTGCAGTGATGTTTGCAATTTATCAAATTTGGTTAGATATTGTATCCCTTCTATCCATAGACCAACAACTCCAGTAGAACCGGCATAACATACGATCACTTTGTCTCGTGAGAAAAGATTGGGTTTTAAGCAGGGTTCGAAAATATCCGATATTTATTATAAATATCAAAATATCGGATATTTATGATATATATCCGATATATATCAAGTTTGATATATATCCATTTTGTATGAAAGCCATATTATTATTTTATTGTATTATTTATGAATACTGTTTGAATATGTGTTACATACACATACTAAAATTATAAAATAAAAAACTCATGTTTGGATAAGGTAAAATCAACTAAAAACCATACACTCTTCTTTTAGGGCAGTAGTGTTGCCATTTATCGATTATAAATTACCATTAGGGAGTATGTTTTAACACTACTCCCACGCCATCTATATTTGGGAAGTAGAAATACAGTAACAAACTCTAAAAATTACTTAATAACATTAATTTTTTAAACCATTTTTGTATTGCAATATAATATAAAAAAAATATTGATATATATCGTCAAACCTAGCTTGATATATATCGGATATATATCGGATATATATCATGATATATATCCATTGATATATATCCTCGAACCCTGGTTTTAAGCAAACAAAATAGATACGAGTAGAATTGAAAATGTCCTTCTTTTTTAAAATACGATGAGAGCTAGATTGGTTTTGAAACAGAAAAAAATATGATGGTCAAAGATATGCGAATACGCATTTGTTGTGAATAATTGTGATTTGAGTCATGTCAAAACATTATAGCGAGATGATTTATTATTCATAGTGTTTATCTAGATTGAGAAGGTCAGTGTAGATATCAGATCATGGTAAAAATCAAACAACAGCTGAGAAAGGAAACTAGTGAATATCTTTTGTTCTTGCTACTTTGGCTATGCATTTTAATTTTTACTCTATCATTCACAAGCAAGTATGTTAAAACTGTATTTTAAGTTTTTACCAAAGACAATAAATTCGTGATATTGACATAACGATTAACCCAGCAGTTGAACACCAATGAATAAAAAGGAGTCATCCATTTCATGCAAAATTACAATCTCATACAACTCATGTGTGATTTTGCGAATCGAAAACCCGAAACTCAATGTGTAATTTACGGACTTGGGATAATATTAGCTTATTTACGCTGTCACATCTGTTGCATGAAATCATCATTGTTTCCACTGACTAATGTGAACCAACCCCGTTCATTCGTTACTGTGTGAATAAGTCAAAAATATTTGCATCATAGGTACTAGGTATCAGTAGGTTTAACACAATTACAAGGATGAATCATCGAATGATTATGCAGATAGCTTGTCTATACAAACAAACGTCGCGTCGCGTCCGACTGTACAACGAAATCGTATTTTTATTATAAGACTGTCTCGATGGCACAGTTGTATTGCGTACACGGTTCGACTGCTGAGCTGAGGTCTCGGGTTCGATCCCCGGGTCGGGTAAAGTGATATTGGGATTTTCTATAACGAAATTATCAGTATCAGTCCGGAGTGGAATGACGGTCACAGTATAAGATTTGAAATTAGTGTCATCGTCCTGACTACCTGGAAAACCCAAACCTTCCATTACACATAGCAACGCAATGAAACCGTGGTGTCGACGGAAACCGACTATCAACCTCGCTTCTTTAGACCCATTCTACAATTGGCTGCAAGTAATAAATATGTTTCACCCTTTCAATAGGTAAACTTGTTACAACTACGATATTTTAGCTGTCGATTGGAAATTTCTAGACTTTTCCTGACAATTGCTCCTCATCGTTTTAAACTATTATGCGCAATAACGCACATAGTTCAACCGACTTCAAAAGGGATGGGATTCGTCTGTATTTTCTAGGTATGGTATACGATATCCGCCAAATATTTTTGTTTTATTAGCTGGAAGGACGTAACGAGTAGATCGCTCTGCTTGATGGCGCCACGAATATACAGCACCACACAGAACTTTGAATTACAAATCACTGCACAGCACTGGACTGCGTTCGACACTCCGAGACATAAGTTGATAAGTCTCATAATGCCCATCAATTCCATTGGCTTCAATGTCCTACAAACTGATTCGTTGTGCTTAGACATTGCTCCTTGGCAGCAGAAATAATCAAAGCGGTGGTACCTAGCCAGACGGACTCTGGTAGGACAGGCCTACCACCTTGTGGAGTGGAACTATTTGTATGATTAATTTTTTATTCTATAATAGGGTTTCGAGAACCCCTTAAAGGAAAATAGAAAATATACTGCGATTCTGGTTCGGAAGTCGATTTTACAGTAATTAAATGATCAGTATCCGTGTTTAGTCGATTAATGAAAAATAACGAAGGCAAAGCATGTACCATTAGATCACACTGCTAAGATACCTAACATAATTCCAAAGAATGTCATATATCAACACTACATAAAGTTTGTTTTCCACATAAACAAGAAAGAGCAAATGTAGACATCAGACGCGACGGATACACAAAAGAAAGCATATAGAGTTAATGTCGGTTCATTCACCTGGCTATTTTGACAATGTTTGATGATAGTGGCACTTTATCAAAATATTTAGACGAGGGCGTTGTACTTCGGATGATAGAGAGATATTATTCACCAAAGAATGCTACAACTTCACTAGAACACTCCACTGAAACGCGATTCGATGTACCGAAACAAATTGAAACTGATGTGCGAACAGGTAGTTTACCTGCTCATCGAACCAAATTGATAACGTATCGAGCGTTAAGTGTTCACAACAATAGTTTTATCTGGCGGGCACGTTGATAATAATGTAAACTTTTACAACGATGAAGCCATCGCGTCAACTTATCGAATTTATTAAATCGGAAGAGTTACCGGTGTTATCAATCTTCTACCTCTAATAATATAATATATCTATAATAATAAAATAATAATCCAACACCCAACAGTCACAAACATAGTCCTGAACCCACACTAGATTAACCTGTATCGTGGGTATGCGAGACCACGAGGAACTTGCGTCTTGCGGTCCCACATCACCCAGACCCGGAACAAATATTTGTGGATCACAAACATTATAATAGCGAAATGCCACTCACTCGCTCACTGATTTATCACGAAGTTAGGTATATTAAAATCAAGGAAATTATGGTTTTACAAGGAAGAGCAATTTACATTGCTCTTCCTTGTAAAACCATTAATAATATCGATACCATTAATAATAGAGAAATGTGTCTACAGGTATATACGCAAAATATTCTATTTCAATAAAAATCAATTGCTGTTTGGTAGTCTCGCAATAACTCCCTAAACGGTTGAACGGATTTAGATATATTTTTTTTTGTGAACAATTGGTTTGCTGGTTTATATTCACAATTGGACCCGGTAGGTGGCGCTGCAATCGCATTCGAGATTCTTATTAGTTTTTTAAGATTTTTCGCAAACCCCAATATTTAAACCCTAACATTTAATTCTATGTTGCGGGTGAAACCCCGCGGGATTTCTAGTTATGGTATATAAATAGTACCTAAATTACATAAATATTATGTCAGCTTATGAAAGTGGCAAATGGCACCGTACATATGGTGAAAAACCCGCCATAAAGCTCGTTCAGACGATTTCGGTTCTGGGAAGGTATATCCATCAACTTCAACTGACGTAATTCTGGCGACCGGCGCGGGATCCAATCTCACTTAACGGTCGACTTTATATTTGTACTGATGTTAATCATGTCCAGTGAAGTCACTTTGCCGTGCCCTATGGCCATGCCATGATAAAAACAACAAACATTTGCATATATTGTAGTCAACCTGTTTTAAATAAAATAAATGTTCAGATTGAGTGCGTTACTTGCATACTTATACAACCATAATAATTTTAACAGAAATTGAAGAATACATATTTCCTACAATGTATGTACAACAGAGATTACCTTACGTCGTCATGCATAACTTGAAGATAATATTTTTTTGTAGACACAGCTGCATAAGTCATTTGAATGTCTAATTACTAAAAGGGCACAAGTCCTCTATATTTGAAAAGTAAAAATTTTACAGGAGACAGAAAATACTAAATATTTATATAATGGAATGGAAATATATATTGATTTAATTATTTTATGTTTCTTAATTAGGTAACATGGTATTTCAACACAAAATATTTTTATATTTTTCAATATATTAAGAGAAATAACATAAAAAAAACCATGGACATGTTCCCTTTTAGTACTTAATCATATTTCAAGTGGACATATGCCCCTTTAGTACCTAATGTGAACAAGACTTCAAACATAAAAGAAAATAAATTGCATGTACATATTACTTTTCTTTATCACTTAAAATAATAAATTTACTCCACAGGCCGACTGTAAATGGTTTCCCAGTAGTGAATATGCTCATCAGGGATATATTCTTTCAACGTTTTTAAATCTGACATTTTTTTCTTAGCTATAGGAACTGGACCTGTATACTTTTTTTTGTATAGGTAGAGTAATAGGATTTATGTTTGTTTTTCGCAATTCAAATGTTGCTGACCTAAAGCCATCAATAAATTCTTTGGCTACAACACAATGCGGAGCTTCTGCACTGAAAGTTGTAGACAATATCTTGTTGTGGCGTGTAAACTACATTTTATAGCATAGGCCACCTGATGGTAAGTGATCTCCACCGCCTATGTACGCCCACCACCAGAAGAATCATGGGCGCGTTGCCGACCTTAAAGGAAAGGGGCTTCCGGATATCTCACTCACCGTACGAAACGCAGCAGCAAACCGCTACTTTACGTCGGTTTTACTGTGAGACAGTGGTAACGACCCCGTCGAGCCAGCCCATTCATGCTGTAGACAAAACTGTCTACAGCGTGGCTCTACCACTCAAAATGACATTGACATTTTGTATGGTGCGTTCAAAAATTATTTGTTAAAAGGGCTCATGTCCATGGACAAGTGCCCGTTTAAAACTAAACAGTATTTTTGTAGGTTTGTAACTCTATGGGTAAAGATCCGACTTGAGTCATTCTGACACAAAACGGTGTAATTAGGTGTTGCCAAGCGATAAAGAATATAAAATATTTTTGCTTAGAAATGTGACATGTGCCCTTTTAGTAATTAGACATTCATTTGATGATGCAACTGTGTACACACTACGCACAAGTGAGGGGCACATTAAATGGATAAAGAGTATTTAACCATGTCTAATTTTCTACATTATTTCATATGCACCCAACAACAATACAACAAAGAAACTATTATGCGAAAATAAAACTAAAATTGGGTGAATAATGTGGCTGCAGTTAATGTTTTACATAGTGGAAAAAGCAAAGGTGGTGCATAGTGAAAAAATCTCGCATCCACCCGCACATGCAACGTAACAGGTGTGACCTGCCTTATGACGTAAAATGTGATATTGTGCATCCCTTTTTATAGATTTTGGGAAATACGAGAATGGGAAAATACGAGTCAAATACAGTAAAGCTTTGAAAACAAACAAAATTAGTGATGTACCCTAAAATTCCATCATGCCAAAAATTCGTCCACAATTATTATTTTAATTAGATAAAGTTTATATGGCCTGTTTATGCATCAGGCATAGCAAAAATGATAAGTTCTATTTTAAATGGAAACTTCCTCATGGATAACAAATTGTGCAACTTATTTATTTCAGTTTCATTTATCTGCTATGAAGTTACAAACAGACAAAAGATGAGTATTTTACCAATTAATTTTTATTAGTGTAAATGACGAGACAAGCAGTTTGCTTGCCTGATGGTGACCATCATGGCTACCTATGCTATTAATAACTCAATTACAATAATTATGTATAGATTCTACAGGGTTATTTTTAAAACACTGACAACCTCGCAGGAGTAGATTCCTAAGGTCATTTGCTACTACTTTTGTTCTACGACTTTTCATAATTTGTTAGATTTTATTCTCATACAAAAATAATTATGAATTTAATTTCCGTCTTGAAAGTTACCTACGCTCTGCGGGCAAAGCAGATTACGTAATACACGCAGCGCGCGCGTCAGTTCAATGACCGGCCGCGCCGTATCGATCGATAATACCTACACCCGGCCCTCAGCTGATTTCACTATTGCACGCGCGCGAGCGCGCGTCGGGTAACACAAACACTACACAACAAAAACTTGTAAAATCAATTTTTTTCTTATGTATTGAGTTATGTCCAAACTCGTAGAACAAAAGTTGTTCCTTATGGGGTCAGCTATATGGCCCTGCGAGGTTGTCAGTGTTTTAAAAATAACCCTGTATATGTAAAAAGAAAAGTCAAAGCTGAAACCCTTGAACCTAGAAAGCTGAAATTTTGAACAGAGGTACCCATACAATATAAATGAGGAATAAGATATTTCGAAATTTAACCCATAAAGGTGTCAAATCGGTGTTCATAATTTGTATGGGGAAACAACATCATGTAGACATTTCAACTCAAAACATAGTATTCCTAAAAATAAAGAAGCAAATACATAATTTGTGATTTTTTCAAAATACAGCACATCAGGGGATGCAAAACCTTTTAAGGGTCACAGGGGCTGGACTTTAGTTTATTAGGGCACGAAGTGAGCGGCGAAAGTGATCACAGGTGGTAGGGATTGAGTCCCTGAATACAACAATACCACTCTCATTAAAAGGTGATGCATAGTTTTCGAGAAATTAATGAAAATATTTTCTAACCTCAAATCACATATTAGGTAAAACGGAACGTTATTATGGGCGACTGACAAAGAAATCGTTATTAATATGTCAAATATATAGTCTGTGATTTTAAAAAATGATGAAACGGAACGTAAAAATTCCGATTATATGTCAGTGTCACTTGTTGGTTCATACTTTATTCTGTTTCCCCCCGAGTTGCGTGAATGTGTTCCTTGAGTTTTGTTAACTTTATATCATGTTTGTTGTTTTATTTGTTTTTTAACAACTTGGAAATCATGTTCTGATGGTAGTTAGTGTACCCACTTTGTGGGTAAAATAGGTCGACTTTGTCCCAAAACCGACTTAGGGCACCCCGACTTCACGTAGACTTTTGGTTACCACCCCTAGAGTGTTTATAAAAAGCCGGAGGCGCGGAGGGAGAGCAGCCCCCGCCCGCTGTAACAAAGGATAGACAACCGTGCGAGCCGTAGCGGCTGAGGCTGGTCGCCGGAGGCGACCAGCAAGCCGAAGCTGCGAAGGTGAGCATGGGTGCCTATCCTTTGTTACGCAAGGGCGAAGGGGCTGCACTTCCCGCAGCGCCGGAGACATTGCAGAAGTGAATTTGTTTTGACAACAAGTGTTTTGAGGTTAGGTTACTTTAATTGGTTTTTCTCGGGAATGGTGCGTCACCTTTTCATGGGAGTGGTACCAGGGGACATGGGACACCCTCCCCCTCCTCCCCCACCCCCTGCCAACTCCCATATCGTGCCCTAATATACTAAAGTTTTACCGTCACAGGTTATGGGTAAAGATATTGAAGTGGCCAGATTCACAAATAAAAAATAACATACGAAAATAACAGCAAGATGTCATGGTTGATAGGAAACAATTACATTAAAATAAACATCAAAAAGACGTTGCATATCTAAAAATATAAAATTACAAATCATACTATTGAGAATGCATGTACTGGAAGAAAATTTATTATTTTTTCTATACTTAAAACTAATACATAACTTTTGCGACCACTTGATATCGTGTTAACAATTTCAAACTATTACTTTTGTTTTTCAAATGTATCATAGGTGCATTTTAAAAAGATAACTTATTACCCTCACAAAGGGACAAGTAATTTAATATTATTCGCATTACCTACTTTTGCATACATCCTTGACGAATTTAGCAATACTTCGCGGAACTTGGTACGGAGTGACAAAGATTTCCAAATGTGATTTGTTTACATACCTGAAACTTTTCGAATTGTTCTCGCTCCGCGTCCAAGCTGTTTTTCTTTAATTGGAGCACTCTGGGTAATGATAACGACGCCATAGATTTCTCACACACGCAAAATACACCTACAAAAACTGTTCTCCTGCGTAGGTATCTAGGTACCTAATAAAGAAGTAAGGCTAACAATACGAGTTATTTTTCAAATATGTACCCACTTAAATTACATAATGGCATTAACACTTGAATGGCATAAGCCTTCGGTAATCAGATACACAATTTTGTTGCAAACTCGTTTTACAAAATATATAATAAATATCACCTCGTAAATAATTAAAACGAATCACAAATTGACACAAAACAAGACCGATGCCACAAGATCACTCACAAGCACAGAATAAACTGAAACTGACGGTCAGACTAGGGATGCTCGATGGTCATCGATACGCAATAATCAACGATATTCAAAGTTAAAATAACGATATTTTAGTAGGTATTGATATAGCTATAAGAAAAATATCGTATCATGATGTTATCTCCATTGATTCAAATAACATCGATAAACTTGATGTTTACCTACGAACAAGACAAGCAACCTGGGTTAAAACGTCCACATATATGTTGACGAGTTATTAGTAAGAAAAACTAACCTCAAGAAACAAAGCTTTTACGAACGCACTCATAAATACCAGTTATTAAGCAAATGTATCAGGCATGGTGTGATTGAACTAATGTTTAATCAATCAAATGCCAATCAAACATAAAAAAAGTTGTAACAACAACTCGAATGTCATTATCACCATTGCATTTCCATTTTTCCGTCGTTTTTTGAAAAGTTCCTATATAGTACTATGAACAGTTAAAAAATTCCTGCACCTTCGCATGGTGACCACGAAATGCCCTCAGAGCTGAGCTTCTATTTAATTCCGGTAGCTAATCTTAAAAATGAATCTATGAAAGTTTGGATTAATGTCATTGATTCCACTTACCCAAAACTAAGTAAGTTAGCGGTAATATCTGAGCACTATCGCGACTTCAACGCCATCCGAACGACTCTTTTCCAAAGCAAGCTCTATTCTATACCAACAAAGACATAGTTTAAAAGGTTCTTCCCTATCTAAGTTACATTTTCTCCAATCGATTGAAAAAAAAATATTGGAATGTGTAATATAATTGTCTGTTTGTTATACAAGTACAATTCAAACAATTTATTTGCATTTATTTTAATTGTTGATTTTAGGGTTTGATGATTTTGGTAGTAAAATCTTACATTGATGTTAGGTTTTCGATGTTGACATCGATGATTAGTAATCGGTTTATCATTAGCTGACTGAACGGCAAGTCACCAGGGTCTCCAGATTATTTTTGAAATTCCGCCATAAGAGACAATTTCCCCAAAATTACCTAATTTGGCAACCTTACCCATATTAAAGTCAGATAGATTTTGCCGGTCGAAAATTATGGATAATCGTACGAATACGACGGCGTTTCGGTCCGATAACAACAATTATTATACAACAATTTAATTTTCTATGCGGCAATCGAAAGATCGCATCGATATCCAACCGATTCGGCCTATAACGGATTTAACGGAGTTGTCGTGATGATCCTGGTAGTATATAGAGTGTAGTCAAAATATGAGACATTGCGTCTCTAGACAGTCGGCAGATTTGTGGCGGCCTGAATTTACTATATAAAAACCGGCTCTTTACCAGGACGCATCTCGCCGGAACGAGACTCTATGGTGGGATTTTCAATATAATTTTTTTTGTCACTAAATTATTTGTTTGTCTCTGATGGCCACTATCTAGTCGACTACAAAAATATCAGAATTCACAGCTTTAGCTGTGAACACTCATACTAAATAATAGTTTGAAAGTTTATAATATTTTATGTAGTAGATAGCTATGAGATTTTTTAAGTGAAAACTTCTTTAGTGGGGTGAGCACTTTTCTTGGGATCGCGTCAGGACATGTGACCTGATCGAAAATTCGTAAGATGGAAGGAGAGTAGACTCGACCACCGGCAGCGTTTTTATGTAATTTAAATTGTCATTTTTGTGTACGATAGCCCAATAAATGTATATTGTATTTAACCCCATAAATAATAGCACTTTTATACTGATAAATAAAGCAATTCGCGCGAAATTATTCCCTAACCATTCCAAAATATTCAAAAATGCACAACGTTAATGTTCAAGTTTTTACTCCTGCCGGCGCTCCCGGAGTGCAATCCGTTGTTTTTTTATTTGATTGAATGAAGAGTCGAGCAAGGCGCTTGCCTGATGGTAAGCGCTACAGTGAATCAAGTGATAGTGTAGTAAAATAGTAACATTTTGGGGAAATTTTTGTCTGATACGGGGGAATTTCGTAAACTCAATCTGGAGACCCTAGTAACAGCTGTCATTTTTGTGATTGTTGAGTTTCGTACCGCTTTCCGCATTTTTCTGTGAAGTAAACCTCTACACGAACACGTTTAGTGGGTACATAAATAAAGTTACTACAAACATAATAGTTTCCTTTACAAAATTAATATGAACATGGAATTCCTTGAATACAACGACGTATCGGCCGAAATAAAGGGAGCCATGGTTGGTATTGTCATGGAATTGTTTTTCATAGTGTAAATAAAACTTTTAATCACTCATATTACTGTATATTCCAGGTTCCTGGTAGGTTAAAGATGACGGACCAGAATATAGTATTCAAGAATAGTAAAACTGGTAAAGTTGAGCAGATATCAGCTAATGATATTGAGATGGTAAACTTTCAAAAGTTTATTGGCTCTTGGGGTTTAAGAGTATTTCTGAAGAATGGCACACTACACAGATATGGTGGCTTTAAAGATGGGGTGAGTTACATTCTCATTGTGATGAATGTCTTTGAAGTTGGTTGGTCTTGGTTGTTTTTTTTACCTGCTATGTCAATGTGACTACACTGCACCTGGTGGTAAGTACAGTGCAGTCTAAATACAATGTCGATTGTCGAGAGACATTGCATCCTTCCACCAAAACCACTTTTTTGACATTAAACTTATGTTACAAATGTAATGCGCCTGTAGAGCAGTGATTAAGTTTAACAGCTCGCATCTTATGCAAATTAAAGATCTGTTAGCACATTGTGAAACACTAACTAACCTTTACATTCTGTCATACTCAGTTACTTAATTAATGTCCTGACATCAATTAAGTAACTGAGTATTATGCTGAGATTAGATCTAAATGGTTATGCATGTGTATCTTTGATGACTAAGAGTTTTGGCTGCCACAGTTTTTAATGTGTTGATAGAAAAGTAATGATAATTTAATAAACTATTATACTTGACTGCTCTATTGGCTCATTATTAGTATTTAATGCATGTAAAATTTAATTTTAAAATTGTTAATTTTATTTTTTTTACAATTTTGGAAAGTCAGTGTCTGGACATTAAAAGAGGCCTTAACCCATGAGTTTGTTTCAGCATCTCTTCTCATGGCTAGCCACGAAATGCTGATAATAGATAAAAATAATCTAGCATAAAGAATGTTGACATGTAAAATTTATATTAATGTTTTTTTTTTGTGGCATAGGCCGGCAAACGAGCAAGTGGGTCACCTGATGGTAAGTGATCTCCACCGCCCATGTACGCCCACCACCAGAAGAATCATGGGCGCGTTGCCGACTATAAAGGAAAGGGATAATTAGGGATAGGGAAGGGGAGGGGATTTGGGCTTCCGGATATCTCGCTCATCGTACGAAACGCAGCAGCAAGCCGCTACTTTACGTCGGTTTTCTGTGAGACAGTGGTAATGACCCGGGCGAGCCAGCCCATTCATGCTGTAGACAAAACTGTCTACAGCGTGGCTCTACCAATCAAAATGATCCAATTTGCAAAAAAGTAACTTGTATTTGAAGTAATATAATATTTATTTTACCCTTTATAAAGTTTTGACTCAAGCTTGGAGGTAGACAGTAGACTGTAGCAACTGTGACCCCTAACCACAGTGGCACTACTGTTTTCCATGCATTGCAGTAAGCAACACTCACCACTAAAAGAATTAATTCTGTTGAAATACATACATGGTAGAGCAGATGCAGTCAGATAACACCGTTGTCTTGGTCTGCCATCAATCTTCAACTTATACCTTCATCATCATCATCATCATCATCATCATCATCAGCCACAGGACATCCACTGCTTGCGACCTTTATCAGGTCGTCTGTCCACCTTGTAGGTGGATGTCCAACACTGCGCTTGCCAGTATGTGGCGTCCATTCCAAAACACCTATACACAGAGCTTATACCTTACTAATACCTAAATTAACAATTCCAGGAACAAGAAAAAGTGGCAAAGTTCTTCAAAACAAGCTATAGTAAAGACATGTTGGAGAAAGAGTTGTCCCTGAAGGGTTGGAACTGGGGGACGGCCAAGTTCAACGGAGCAGTACTTAGTTTTAATGTAGGATCCAATACTGCATTTGAGATCCCTTTGCATAATGTGTCTCAGTGTAATACTGGCAAGAACGAAGTCACACTTGAGTTCCATCAGGTATGAATCTTAGTATTAGTTTCACCACCTCAGAGTAAATGCTACTTACTACTACTAATAAATGAAATATGACATATTGCTATACATACTTCTACTAAATGGAATATGACATGTTCAAAAACAAAATCAGAAAGTTTTTTTTTTATTTGATTGAATGATGAGACCAGTCAAGCGCCACGCCTGCCCATAAACAGAAGTAACACCACACAAAACTTTGAATTACAAAGCACTGCATGGCACTGAACTGCACTTGTCACCCTGAGACATAGGATATTAAGTCTCATAATGACCAGTAATTTCACTGACTTTAATGTCCTTCAAACTGAAACACAACAGTGCTTACACACTGTTGCTTGGCGGCAGAAATAGGCAAAGCGGTGGTTTCAACCTAGACGGCCTCTCGCATACGAAGGACCTACCACTTTGGCACTCTCACACTTGGCACACTCTGGATTTCTACTAGGCACATTCAAAAATTGCTGTCTTATAAGTTAATTGGTGGTTAAATCTTACTTGAATATTGTGAAATAGGCTCTTGACTCTTTAGGTTTATTAGATAGGGTCAGTTGTGCCACATAGTATTAGTCAATGATTTCTTATGTTTACACGAATATTACTCATTGAAATAAAGCTAATTTAAACTGATTTTATCATGGTTTTTTATTAATTTTGTTTCGTTTCGAGGACTTTTCAGCCTTCGTGGTCACGGGGTGGACTGAACAAGGCCTCAGTCAATCTGTTAATTTCTGTTTCAATTATGTGTTTGATAAAATATAGTTAGGCCCCATTACGCAGTGTGGACTGGTGCCAGCGTCCTATAAAGTACGTTATTGTATAAATGTCGATGAATGACTTACATACTAGGTAAGGTTAGGTACCCTAAGATACAGGCATGACCTAGTTTGGGGACCCCTGTTAATTTCGTAATGCTCTTTTCAGATATGCCAATGTTTGTTAACATAAGTCTAGTTTTTATAACGCGTGTTGTTTTTTTCGTGCAATAAATAAACGTATTATTATTATACTTGACTGACTGACTTACATAGTGCATTTGCGATTAAGGAGTTGCCGCAGCCAACCACCGCAAGCATTGAAAGCCGCCGAACTGTCACAAAACGAGTATTGGAGGATACTTACAAGTCGTCCTAGTTGCGGTTGCCTGGCTATTACGTAATATCGGCCAATAGTCGTTGGAACCAACCGCAATATGGCTACATTTAAGTCAGTTAAAAACACATGTTTTTTTATTACCATTTAATTATACATTTTTGTATTACACCCACAGAATGATGACACACCAGTCTCCCTGATGGAGATGCGTTTCCACATACCCACGAGCGAGCTGGCGGGTGATATGGATGCTGTTGAAGCTTTCCACCAGCAGGTCATGAACAAGGCCAGTGTCATATCCGTCTCTGGAGACGCCATCGCCATATTCAGGGAACTACAGTGTCTTACGCCTCGGTAGGTTAAAATTAAAAGAATACTGAAGAAAAATTTAATAGCATTGTCAGACCTACAAGGTTGTCAGTAAGGGTCTTGTAAAATGTATCCTCTTTGGGTCTTTCCGTTCTTCGTCACGCTGCGTAACTTTTTCTTCAATCCGTCTAACGAACTCTTAACTAACTGCTTCTTGGCATTTACGAAAAATCTAAAAAAATAGGTCACATAGTATGGGTACGTTCCCTAAGTCACAAAAGCTATACCTAAAAAACTACTTTTTACAGTTCTAGTAATAATAACATGCAATTATTCACACAATACCGTTAAAAATAGTAATAGTTGCAATTTTAAAAATGTGTATTTCTCAATTTCCGTTCTCAGTGGTCGCTACGACATCAAAGTGTTCCAAACATTCTTCCAACTTCACGGTAAGACGTTCGATTACAAGATACCGATGTCGACTGTGCTGCGTCTATTCCTCCTCCCGCACAAGGACACGCGACAGATGTTCTTCGTGGTGTCACTGGACCCGCCCATCAAACAGGGTCAGACTCGGTACCATTATCTGGTATTGTTGTTTGGTATTGAGGAGGAAACTAGCTTGGAGTTGCCGTTTACTGAGTGAGTATTTCTGTAATTCTTGTTGTAACAATACAAATGTCAACATATTGAGAAATATAATAACTATATTGATATGTATAAGATTGATCATGTATTATACTATTTCTGTTTGGTTCATGATAATTCAATGTAAAACAATATTAAAATATTGACTATTGTAATCTATTTAAATAAAGTGGAATTGCTGTTCATTAGTACTGGCAACACCTGAGATCGACTGAACCAATTTGGCAGATTTTATTATTCGTAATAATCCGGATAAAGTTTTTATTACATTCAAAATTTTTCAATTCTTAATAAGGTGAAAGTGCTTTTTGTCTGGGATTTTTGTATGAACTAAATACTATCGTTCTTTTTTGTTTAATTTTTTTTTGGTTTTTAAGTGATTTTTTTTGTTTTGCTCATGATGGGTCTGGAAATGTTAACTGAAAGTAACTAAAGTTACTGGATACGTAAACAACAAAAAAAATGATATTATCACACGCTATAATATAAACTAATAAAGAAATTATTTTACTCAATCAGTTTATGGGCTTAAGTGAATAAATAAATAAACCCAACATTCACTCGCGGGTCATTCCATGTAAAATCGTCTGAAACGAAAAAAAAAATTCCTGACTAATTTTAGATTTTGGTGTAACTTTGAGAAACTCTACTCTAGGGTCCCAAAGAACAAAATTTACACGAATTTGATTTCTATAAGCGCTTACAACATGTTGACTGCAGGATAAAAATCTGATACTCACAGAATATACTGTTTTTATCTTCAACTTAAAATTACTACATCACTTGTTTTGTTATTTTAATGTTTAGTGCATGTACAAGCCGTTCTTTTTTTTCACAGCAAAAATCTGGACGTTATTACTAATGGATTAAAACTAAAAAATAAAATTAAAAAAATAAAATAAAACTACTAGTTATTTAAAAAAAAATTGAGTAAACATGAAAATAACAAAACAAGTGATGTAGTAATTTTAAGTTGAAGGTAAAAACAGTAGATTCTGTGAGTATCAGATTTTTATCTCGCAGTCAACACGTTCGTTTCATAACCTGAAAATTGGGATTTTTTAAAATTCCAAAAGTTGAAGCAAAGTTTTTTTCTATGAAGAGTGGGCTGCTCAAGTCAACTTGTGAAGTGAATTTTGTCTATGATAGGTATACGTCTTAATTCCCGCGGAGCATGAGTTTTTAATTCTCAACAGTTAAGACGCTAGAGTCGATTAAAATTCACGAAAAATTACTAAAAAACACTCATTTTCAGCATGCTGCTATTATTCAAAGGGATCGTCCGAGCCAATTCGCCTCATTTACACTTAAACTACTATCTTTCCGACTGTGAATTCCGTCTTGATCATGCAGATAGCTTCAAACAGAAAAATTTCACAGCAAAAGTTCATAAGGTTTAAAAATATCGATTTTTAGAAGTCTATATTTAAATAGGCGGAAACAAGCGCTTGTAAAAATCAAATTCGTGTAAATTTTGTTCTTTGGGACCCTAGAGTAGAGTTTCTCAAAGTTACACCAAAATCTAAAATTAGTCGGGAAAAATTTTTTTTCGTTTCAGACGACTTTACATGGAATGACCCTCGCATATATCGTGAGTATCACGAACTGTGAGACACTTACTGTCCCACAACACACAAATCCTAAAAAAAATTGTGGCTCATAAAACATATAACTTTATGGCTTATATTAGTATGCTTTTGTGATGACAAATTTTGTTATAATTTCAGAGAAGAATTAAAAGAAAAATACGAAGGTAAAATAAGCAAGGAGTTGTCTGGTCCGACTTATGAAGTGTTAGCTAAAATCATGAAAGTCATTATCAACAGAAGAGTAACTGGGCCGGGAGATTTCTTAGGGTAAGTTATTATGACTTAAAAAATTTAAAATCAGGGGGAGACAATAATTATTATTGCATTATTTTGTGTTTTCCAGGCATCACAAGACACCGGCTATCGCTTGTTCGTACAAGGCGGCGGCCGGCTACTTGTATCCGTTGGAGAAAGGATTCATCTACGTACATAAGCCGCCCGTACACATCCGCTTCGAGGAGATCGCATCCGTCAACTTCGCGAGAGGTGGCGCCTCCTCTACCAAGTGAGTAGTTACCGTTTGTTCCCCAGGTACTATCGCTTGTTCGTACAAGGTGGCGGCCGGCTACTTGTACCCGTTGGAGAAAGGATTCATCTACGTACACAAGCCGCCCGTACACATCCGCTTCGAGGAGATCGCATCCGTCAACTTCGCGAGAGGTGGCGCCTCCTCTACCAAGTGAGTAGTTACCGTTTGTTCCCCAGGTACTATCGCTTGTTCGTACAAGGTGGCGGCCGGCTACTTGTACCCGTTGGAGAAAGGATTCATCTATGTACACAAGCCGCCCGTACACATCCGTTTCGAGGAGATCGCATCCGTCAACTTCGCGAGAGGTGGCGCCTTCTCTACCAAGTGAGTAGTTACCGTTTGTTCCACAGGTACTGTCGCTTGTTAGTACAAGGCAGCGGCCGGCTATTTGTACCCGTTGGAGAAAGGATTCATCTACGTACACAAGCCGCCCGTACACATCCGCTTTGAGGAGATCGCATCCGTAAACTTCGCGAGAGGTGGCGCCTCCTCTACCAAGTGAGTAGTTACCGTTTGTTCCACAGGTACTATCGCTTGTTAGTACAAGGCAGCGGCCGGCTATTTGTACCCGTTGGAGAAAGGATTCATCTACGTACACAAGCCGCCTGTACACATCCGCTTCGAGGAGATCGCATCCGTCAACTTCGCGAGAGGTGGCGCCTCCTCTACCAAGTGAGTAGTTACAGTTTGTTCCACAGGTACTATGGCTTCTTTGTACAAAGTGACGCCCGGCTACCTGTACCCGCTGGAGAAGGGATTCACTTCTTTTTTTTTTATTTGATTGACGCTACGCCTGCCCATAAACAGAAGTAACACCACACAAAACGTTGAATTACAAAGCACTGTGTGTACGGTGCTTACACACTGTTGCTTGGCAGTAGAAGTAGACAAAGCGGTGGTACCAACCCAGATGGCCTCTCGCATACAAGGGACCTACCATCTTGTCGCGTTACGTACTCATGCACTTCAAAGAGTTCGCAACCGTCAACTTTGTGAGAGGTTCCTTCCTCCTTTACCGAGGCACTATATATCGTTCTCGATTCATATATACCAGTACATAAAAAGTCAAGGCCGACTGTATTTTCTAAACGTGTAATGGACGGAGTTCAGGCAAAATCTTTATAAAACTGCAACAAATAGGTGCCATATTTAGATCCGCCTCGATCTTAATAGTAGCCTTGGACCACTTCTGCTGGTGTTTTGAAAATACCTACTATTCTAAGAAGAAGCAGTAAGAAACTCAGTCATATTGAAATTTACGTATGATAAAGTGTTCCAATAAGGGCCTTATCTTCATTAATTGACAAGATAATACAATTGACAATTAAATTAATAGCAATATTAGTTACTTTAATTAGTTGAGTAAGAGCAGCAAATTTCTCCAACTTGATATCCTATTACTGTTAATTAGAACATAATAATTAGTTTGAATTAACATTTTAGTTATATCATTATGTAATTTCCTATATTAGGTTGTATGTTATTGAAGAATGATAAAGACGAATTCCGCAGTAGTTATCTGTATACATATAATAAAAATCGAGCGGATCGCTGTCTGTGCATGGAAGATATATGAGTAAAAATGTTAAAAGGGATCTTTATCAACGCAATAGCACCCCATACAATGATCGTTAGAGTTTTTGTCTGTTTGTCTGTGCGTTTGTGCACGATGATCTCAGAAACGGCTTATCCGATTTAGATGTAGTTTTCACTAATATATTGTGGTAAGCCTCCCTTAACATTTAGCGTTTGTTTTATGTCAATCGGTTTATAAATAAACAAGTTATGCCAATTTAAAGATATAGATAATATAACGGTGCAGAACTTCACGCGGGCGGAGCCGCGAGCGAATGCTAGTACGAGTATAAATATAGGCATTTCCAAATTGAAGGTTAAATAGTTTTGTGCATTACTTTACTGACTTGAAATTGGTAAGTTCCATAAGATTTTTAGTAATATAAGAATCCAATCCATTTTTAATCAACATTTTTTCTAATTGGAAAATATTTCGTTCTGTTGCCAACATATCTCATTTTATTTATATACAATTTAGTTTACGATATTTATTAAACTTTTACCAAAATGAAATTTATTAGCAATTTCATATTTTCTGCATCATTGTAAACCACTATTACCTAATATAATGAATCATAATAATATTTCCATTATTTTCGGTTAATGACGAACCAAGTAAGAAAATACCACCATATTCTATCATTTCTTTTCCAGATCGTTCGATTTCGAGATAGAACTTAAATCGGGCAGCATCCACACATTCAGCAGCATAGAAAAGGGAGAGTACGATAAACTGTTTGACTACATTACCTCCAAAAAACTGCACGTCAAAAACACTGGCAAGAACGTAAGATATTATGATTAAATTTTTCTCGCTAATTTTAAATAAGATTTTGGTATCTAATTTGAACGTATGGTAAACATAGTATAACCATCTTTTGGTCTCCAATTTGAACGTAAGATAAACATAGTATAACCATCATTTGGTCTCCAATTTGAACGTAAGATAAACATATAACCACATTTTGGTCTCCAATTTGAACGTAATATAAACATAGTACAACCATCATTTGGTCTCCAATTTGAACGTAAGATAAACATAGTATAACCATCATTTGGTCTCCAATTTGAAAGTAAGGTAAACATATAACCACATGTTGGTCTCCAATTTGAACGTAAGATAAACATAGTATAACCATCTTTTGGTCTCCAATTTGAACGTAAGATAAATGTTTAACCACATTTTTGTCTCCAATTTGAACGTAAGATAAACATAGTATAACCATCATTTGGTCTCCAATTTGAACGTAAGATAAATGTATAACCATCTTTTGGTCTCCAATTTGAACGTAAGATAAACATATAACTACGTTTTGGTATGAATCTGCTATTTCTATTAAAGTACACGTTCATATACACGCCGCATTTCACTAACAAAATAAAACATTTTAATGACAGATGTCAGTATTCTTGTAATCTCCTGTCATGCATTATCCCATGTTTATATTGCAGGACAAGGCGCTGTACGACGATGATTTTGGCGATTCGGACACAGAGAAAGAACCGGACGCGTACCTCGAGCGAGTCAAGGCTGAGGCGAAGGAACGCGACTCCAACGACAGCGACGGATCTGACGAGAGCACCGACGAGGACTTCAACCCAGACAAGGCGCGGGAGAGCGACGTCGCTGAGGAGTATGTACTCTTACAATATACTTTACTAACTCGATACGGATACGGACACGGACACGTACCTCGAACCAGTCAAGGCTGAGGCAAAGGAACGCGACTCCAACGACAGCGACGGATCTGACGAGAGCACCGACGAGGACTTCAACCCAGACAAGGCGCGGGAGAGCGACGTCGCTGAGGAGTATGTACTCTTACAATATACTTTACTAACTCGATACGGATACGGACACGGACACGTACCTCGAACCAGTCAAGGCTGAGGCAAAGGAACGCGACTCCAACGACAGCGACGGATCTGACGAGAGCACCGACGAGGACTTCAACCCAGACAAGGCGCGGGAGAGCGACGTCGCTGAGGAGTATGTACTCTTACAATATACTTTACTAACTCGATACGGATACGGACACGGACACGTACCTCGAACCAGTCAAGGCTGAGGCAAAGGAACGCGACTCCAACGACAGCGACGGATCTGACGAGAGCACCGACGAGGACTTCAACCCAGACAAGGCGCGGGAGAGCGACGTCGCTGAGGAGTATGTACTCTTACAATATACTTTACTAACTCGATACGGACACGGACACGGACACGTACCTCGAACCAGTCAAGGCTGAGGTGAAGGAACGCGACTCCAACGACAGCGACGGATCTGACGAGAGCACCGACGAGGACTTCAACCCAGACAAGGCGCGGGAGAGCGACGTCGCTGAGGAGTATGTACTCTTACAATATACTTTACTAACTCGATACGGACACGGACACGTGCCTCGAACCAGTCAAGGCTGTGGCAAAGGAACGCGACTCCACTGACTCTTGTCAACTTAGCCTCATACCGGCTCTGCCAAGGTCTGTTTTCCTACTTAGATGCTTTTCACGACCTTGAGCATCCTCCGCCTGCGTAGTGAGGCTATTGACTCTAATGGCTATTGTCTCCTTATAATTCGTTAAACCATGGCTTTTTAGGCCGTCCACGTAGTTGTACTCCTGGTTCGATCTGGCATAGGCCTTTTCAACGCATGTTTTAAATCATAAGATTCCTCAGAATGTACCTTAGAAACATTTCAGAAGTTTATACATGCATTTTTTTTTAAATGTTTTTCAACCATAAAGTTTTCTAGAAAGCTGTATTTTAAATTGTGTGATATAATAACTGGGATGTTATTTATTAAAGATACGATACCAACGCGTCGTCGTCTGGTGAATCTGACGCGTCCGGAGCATCCGAAGACAGCAAGAAGGAAAAAAAGAAGGAGAAAAAACCAAAGAAAGCCAAGACTGTTGTAAGTATATCATTATCGTATTTAAAGTTTTGAACACATTGTTGACTACATACTTTTTATTTAAATATGAATATTTTTATAACATAAAACATGTGACCCTTCGCGAGGTCCAGGGTTCAAGCCACTGGTAGTTAGGGCCCAAGAGTGAAAGTCTTAGAATGCGTACCATGGTATTATAACAGGCATACCTCTTGCCCCAACCACCATATGAGAGCCTCGAGGTTTGTATCAACTTTTTGGCGGAAACGACTATCGGGCCAATGATTCTTGAGTCTATATGTCACATTTCAGTAACTACATTGGCCAGATATAATTAATAAAAAATATTAACATCATTACTAAATTCACATTATTATTCCCTTATTCACTGGTAATATTGTATGTGTCGCTGCTTTTATGTAGCTTACATTATTTAACCATAAACACAGAGTTTATTAAAGTAATGTTATCATAAAAACAGAATAGTAAACTACACAAAATACAATGAGTATATTTATACATATAGACAGAAACAGAATAAAACGAAATATAAAACAGATAGTCATGAACAATATTAACTATTATTTATAATTAAATTAAATATATACTATGACTTTGGGAAGGTTGGGAAGGTGGTAATTTAATATTATTCAACAGTAGCAATATGAAAAATTTCAATGTCCCATTTTACTTTTGGACTTAACTTTAATTATAATAAATATGTTTTACGCCTGCCCATAAACAGAAGCAACTCCAACAACTTTGAATTACAAAGCACTGCATGGCACTGGAATACGCTTGTCATCCTAAGACATATGATGTTAAATCTCATAATTCCCAATAATTCCACTGGCTTTAATATCCTTTAAACCAGATATTTTAAATCTGTTAGGATGTTATCCTAGTATAGATACCAGTGTCTCACAAAAGGAGCTGTTTTTCAATGCTTAATACAATAGCTTTTAAGTACTATGTATTTTTTGTGATACAATAAACAAATAAAGTTATTATAAAACGTTATGTATTGCTGTAAAATATTATATTATATATTATTGTGAATGTTCTCTTTGCAACGGTCTGTATATCCTACTAATATTATAAATGTGAAAGTCTGTTTGTTTGTTTAGATGTTTGGATGTTTGTCCATCAATCACGCTGAAACTACTGAACGGTTTTTGAAACGGTTTGCCGCGAGCAAAAGCTAGTGAAATATAATTAATTAATTTATTAAATTTAATTAACGTAATTATTTGTTCGTTTAGCCCGAAGCGCCTCGCAAGCGAAAGGAGAAATCGAAGAAGCGCGAGAAGGACGTGAACGCGCCCAAACGACCGTCCACTGCCTTCATGTTGTGGTTCAACGAGAACAGAAAAACCATCATCGACGAAAACCCCGGCATCAAGGTCACTGACGTCGCCAAGAAGGGAGGCGAGCTGTGGCGAGACTTGAAGGATAAGTCTGTAAGTATCGCATATCGTCGATGAAGTACCAATACCTCCTAAGTGTTGAGAATCTAATTTTACACCAGACTGTTTAAAATAAGGTTTTATTTTACAAAAACTGTTTAAAATATCTTTTTATTTATTTTGATCAACTATTGATAGTAAATAGTTTCCAATACATTACCTTTTTATTAGTTACTAAGGGATGTGGTTTATGTTTACGCCTATTGTAATAAAAAAGTAATTTTGGCCTAAATTGTCAGTTAGGAGGTATTGGTACTTCATCGACGATATGTTTTTTTTTACTATCCCTGTATTATATACGTCCCACAGTTGGGCACGGGCCTCTTCTACTGAATGAGAGGGATTAGGCCTTAGTGCACCACGCTGGCCTAATGCGGGTTGGCAGACTTCACATACCTTTGAAAAATCTTACCGAGATCTCAGGTATGCAGGTTTCCTCACGATGTTTCCTTCACCGTTAAAGCAAACGATAATTAACAATTAATATACACGTAACTTAGAAAAGTCAGTGGTGTATGCTCTTGGGGCTGGTTTCGAACCTGCGACTTTCGTCTCGACAGTCCATACCACTCCCCGCTGAGCTATCGCCGCTATATTTGACTTATGAGATTCTTTTTTCAAAGTGTATCAAGAGTTTTCTATTATATTATCGTTTATACAATCAAATCATACAATAAAGTCTTCTCTAAACGAGGCTGTGGGCGTCGACATTCCTTTTTTTACTTAATATGTTCCCATACCCAAATAACATGGTTTCGGCAATCGATTTTCCTGTAATTCCAGAATAAATAATTGCGAAATTAATCTTAATTACCGCACAATATAAAGTAGGTGATATCACACAATTTGCAATCCTTGTATGACCTAATAAAGTGGGTAATGGAGGAAAATACTCATGTTATTTATATTTATCTTAATTGCATGACATGTATAAATACAAACAACTCAATAAATTAGCCATGTTATAGTTTAACTTTATAATCGTTATCCGTTTTTTGTTGTTTTACATAGAACGATAGTTTATTTGCGCTTTTTAATTATTTTTACCAAAACCAAAAAGAGCAAATGTTAATTTATAAAACTTAAGTTTGTTTGCGCTTTTAATTATTTTTACCAAAACCAAAAAGAGCAAATGTTAACTTATAAAACTTAAGTTTGATTCACCAAAAATCAGTTTTTCTTACGACGGACTCATTAAAAACATAAAAGACCGCATTATATGATTCATGCGTTTACTTATCCACATGAGAATTTTATGTTATATTTTTCGCTATAATTTTATATATCTTTTGTCGTGTGGGAAACATTTCTTGTGTAAATTAGGCTTTAGTCGCATAAAATTATGAATTTAAACACATTTCTTAGTCGCATTGGCACGTAAATTACTGATAATACAAGTCAGTACAGTCAAGCAGTACTACGATTTTTATAAGTTTCAGCAATATATGTCTGCTTTAGAAATAAGAACATTCTATAAGATCTGTCGAAACATTAGTTGATGTACTAATGTAATTTTTGTTTGGAATACTTGACTAGGCTCGGACAAACCGAAATTAGTTATATATTCCTAAAAAACTAAGATTGTCAATGCGCATATCATAATGGATATCATTCTATCGAAGTGATGAATGTTATTCAAATTACTTATTTTATCCATGATTTATTTTGATTTAAAAATAATGCAAATGATATTTTAAACTTGTTCTTATATAGGAATGGGAAGAGAAAGCGAGCAAATCGAAAGAAGAATACAATATAGCAATGAAGAAGTATAAAGACAGCGGTGCTGCGGATGAGTTCAAACAAAAGAAGAAGCAAGCTGAAAAGGAAAGAAAACAAGTGGAAAAGAAGAGTAAAGCGCCGCCACCGAGTAAGAAAGTAAAGACCGCGACCGCTGGCACTGGCACTAAATTCACAAGCAAGGAATATATAGAGGACGATGACAGCTCATCGGACTCTGATAACGATAAGAAGAAGAAAGACACGAAAGATGTAAGTAACTTTAATGACATAAGGTTTGAATGTCATGCGTAGGTAAGTTTTACTTACAAGCATGGATAAAACTTACGTAGCAAAGGAATTCTTTATAAACTGGGTAGATATTGGTTTACAATTTTAGAAAAGGTTTGATCAATAGACTTTATTTAGTAACACAGACTATCAGCTTATTTGGATACAGTTTATAATTGGATGCAAAAACGCAACGATATTTCAACCCACATCAAGTTAAAAGTGAAATTTTAATTTAATTTTGCTAAAGTCATTAACTTAGATCAATATATAATTTAAAGTTCTATGTGGCATAATCGTACATGGGGAATGCTTCATTTGTGTTTTTTTAAATACGGATTTAACCTACTTATATCTAATAAATTTAGCAAAATAATATCAATATCTCAATTATAAATTGATGTGAATAGAAATGTTATTGCGTATTTGCATTCCATTGAGTTTTTTTTTGTTTCTTTTTTAGAGTAAGGAGTCGAAGAAGGAAAAAGCGAAGAGATCATCGTCGGAAGCGGAAGCATCCTCCGGCTCAGCAGACGAGAGTGGCAGCGGCAGTGGTAGTGATTAAATATAACACGCATGAATTAATTAACCAACCTCAAACAGGAGGCCCAAATTCGTCGCTAAATATTTTTGTTTATAATTTGTTCACATAAAATATAACTCGGGCATATTACATATTATTATACCGATTTGAATGATTCTTTATGTTTGAAAGACATGTCCGAGCTGGTCACATATACATTTGGTTTAGATCTGATGAATGAGTACAAGGAATAATAGGAACCTCCTCAACGAATAACAGCAAGCGTAGCACGATTAGGGTTGGTTGCACCATCTTATTTTAGCAATGACAAACATGTTAAAGTACCGGTTAAGCAAACAATGTATTGCATCATTTGAAAAATGTTACATGACGTCATAACTTTAGCTGTTAACCGTAACTGCCCAAGATTCGCTAGTTAAAGCTATTGTTTAAGTTAAATATCTGTCAGATAGTTCAATTATAACCTCCATCCCGATATATCTCCTAAAACGTCTGAGCTCCAAAATAATATGTCCCTGCTTCTAGAATTAATCGAGGAATCTAGTAGAATCATGATACGACGGTGCAACACATTCCGCAGTCAATGTTAAAGCCAGCGTTACTGTTATCGTTAAATTTGACATAATTAACTATTAACTAATTATTTGAGTTTACTATTGTGTCGATATAGTTCCGTAAATGGCTGACACAGAAGTCCACGTCATCATAGTATTTTTAAACGAGTGTCTTATAAAGTGTTGCATGTGAGAATCATTGGTTTACGTGTTGTAATGGATTAATGTGATTACCTCATTCCTTTTCATTTAAACACTTTCTGAATGTATTATTGTTATTATTGAAGGTCATTTGTAAATAATGTATTTAGCTTTAAGATTATGTGTCCCAGAAAACATTCTTAGTTTTAAACTTTAAATATAGCTGTTTTTTTCTATTTATTGTGTTTGTTTTTCTCCCAGATGCTATCCATTTTTTATTATTTTTATTCGAAATACTGTTATAACGTTTCCAAGATTGTTTTACTCAAATGTTTCTTACATACATACTAGTTCTCGTCTTTACCCCTGAAGGGGTAGGCAAAGGTGCTAATTGCACAGAGAACCCTGTGTGTACTAATTGTCCCTCTGTCTACTCCTTCGGGGACAAAGGCAGGGAGCTTAAAAATGTATGTTTATTATTTTTACTTGTGTATGGTGTTTTATGAACCATTACAAGGTAGTTTTATGTAAATTATAATTTATCAGAATCGTGTTGTGTTTGTGGGCTTTACTAGCCGCATGTGGCGCGGCGGGGCGAAATAGTCTAAAATACATATGTTTAATTTTATTATTACATAAAAGCCTTGCATAGTCTAATAATATATTTTACTTCAATACTAATTTTATTGTAGTGATTTTTGTGAGATGTAACATGTCTTCAGTAAGAGTGATGCCACATGAAGCGTTGTGTCAGCGGTACGCCTGAGCTATGCCGCTGTTTATCCTACATATAAATCATAAGTGACAGCCTCTTCCCACACGATACGTTGCGAAGTTTGACGGAGCGTTGTGCAGTGCCGCACCACAAAATAAAATGAAAATCTCAACTTTTACTTGATGTGGGTTGAAATGTTATTGCGTATTTGTATCCACTTGTGAGTCAGAGAAGAGGCGGGGAGGAGTGACGGACTCCCACGGACCAGCAACGCAGTATTGTTTGTACAGCATAAGGGATTAAGTTTTACGACTATCGAGTCACGGAGACGCGACGGCGCGGCGTAGTAAACAGCTTTGCGCTGCGACACCCCGCTTCCATGCCGCCGCAACGCGCCGTATGCCGTCACCCTAAGCCACAATTTATTTTTTATTTCACTGAATGACGAGACAAGCAAGGCGCTCGCCTGATGGTAAGCGCCACGCCTGCTCATAAACAGAAGCAACACCACACAAAACTTTGAATTACAAAGCACTGCATGGCACTGAACTGCGCTCGTCACCCCGAGACATAGATGTTAAGTCTCATCATGCCCAGTAATTTCACTGGCTTCAATGTCCTTCAAACCGAAACAGAACAGTGCTTACACACTGTTGCTTGGCGGCAGAAATAGACAAAGCGGTGGTACCAATCCAGATGGCCTCTCGCATACGAGGGACCTACCACCTTGTATAAAATGGCATGCAATACACGCCAAATAACTTTTCCGAACTGAAGTTTAAATATAGTAGTCACTTCAACAACCCTTTTTGTTTTTTTCTCGCGGGGAAAGCTGTTTATTGCTACCGCTCCACCGGGGGGAGGTGGAACGGTTATGTTGGGTTCTACCGGCCTTACGACCCAGCGAACCGCCCGGAAGAGATGGAAGACATCCGGGCGACCGCTGAGCCGAGTCCCTAACACTATTTACACCCTATGCCGGTAACTACCAACCAAAACCCCGCGGTGGCCTTCTTCGGCGCATGTGGAGCGGTCCCGGGGTCTCCTTGGAAAAGCCAAGGATTGCTGCCGGAACCGCCCCTGCGGCCCGTCTCCAATCACTTCAACAACCCTGTATGCCTCCTGTTATCCCGCCGCAGACGTCGCATTGTTCGTGACTGACTCCATCCCGGCCAATGTATTTTGAGATACGACTCCGACAATATTCGAAAGACAATATGACGAAATATCACGTAAATATTTGCATAATTATTATTATCCACAGAGAATTATTAACAGTATATTAAAATACTTTGTTACCCCTATGGCGTTGGAATAATTACAGATTATTTGCAATAATTGACAGTCTGTTCCATCGATGGATGTAAGTTTTTTTACTTACGTCATATTTTCATATGATTTCAAGTTTCTTAAATTGGTTTAGTGGGTTAAATTTGATTAAGGGTCATCGTACAAGTGGTTCCAATATACGTATAGGTACTACGTAAATTGAAAACTTCGACTATTATTAGCATTCTAATCATGAAGTGGAGCTGCGGGCAAAATCTAGTAAAACATAGCATTTTAAACCTACAAACAATAATTAATTCCTCCAGAGGCTCTCAATTGGTCGTTGGGTCAAATGCCAGATACAGAAGGCGGTGTTATTAGACACGGCACGCATTGTGAGGAGGTTCCTCACTCTGAGTTCCTAACCGCCAGTGGCTTCGGTCCTAGGCTTCGCCATTGGAGGGTAAGTGTTTTATATGTTTAATTTCTTTTTATATTTGAATATGTAAAAATAACCTTTTCAAATAAAGAGTACTGTATATATTATGTAGTACAACGAATGCAAAATTATGCTATACCCTAAGAGCATTACGTAACGTGCCTTGGGTTGTGTGCCATCAAAAATTATTACTATTGTTGAATACGTTACAAAAAGGCGCGTAAATCAGAAAACTGAATAAAAAATTAAAGCGTAACCGTTCGGGATCTTCTCTCTTTTTTGTCCAAAAGGGTCTGTCCTTTGTCATGATTGTAGAGGCCAACTAAAAGGGCCTTGCGGTAGGTTAGGGTGTGCACTGCAATAATTACTTAAAATAACAACAATATGCAAGCACATAATACAATACCTAGTCATTTTTAAAATCGTGCGCTGTTTCGACTCATGTATGGTTTATACTTTGTTACGAACTCTACCTATTATCTGAAGACGTAGTGATAAACACGGGTCAAACGTACATTATTTTAGTTGAATACACGTCACAAATATTGTGTTCGATAAGTCGAATATCGTTGAGTTAAATGCAATCATTGCATTCAATACGGAAATATAACTATAAATCATAATGGAGAATTCAATGTGGAATAAGTATGACAATATAAGAAAGAAAGAAACGTTTATTGTCAACACGAAACCATGCAATTTAAATATATAACGAGTAAAAAGTAGTTGCAGGATAGAAAATATTTTTTGCAATAATGAGAATTGTAAGTTCGCGGGTGCAAAAAACGTCTCAACAAAGGCATCTTGGAGGGTTGCATTACAAAATGATAGGGTAATACTAGATACGGTAGCTACAGTGGCGTAGCTAGCATGTGTGACACCTGGGGCGGATAGCGCGTCACCCCAAGAATAATTATAAATAAAATAAACGTTAGTATGGACTTTGTCCGATTTAAAAAAGGAAGGAGGTTCTCACGTTGCGAGTATTTTTTGTTCGAAATAATATTAAAGAATCTATGTATTTATTTAATCCAAGTTTAAAGACGGACATGTTATAAAGCTGACAATACACCTTAGAGTGAAGTTCATTCCAGAGTGCAAGTGCGTGATTGATTGATCTCTGAAAACGCACTGTACTTCTTATTCACATAAGGTGGTAGGTCCGTCGTATGCGAGAGGCCGCGTAGGTTGGTACTACCGTTTTGTCTATTTCTGCCGCCAAGCCACAGTGTGTGAGCACTGTTGTGTTTCGGGTTGAAGGACATTGAAGCCAGTGAAATTACTGGGCAATGTGAGACTTAACATCTTATGTTTCAGAGTGACAAGCGCAGTTCAGTGCCATGCAGTGCTTTGTAATTCAAAGTTCTGGGTGGTGTTGCTTCTGTTTATGGGCAGGCGTGGCGCTTACCATCAGGCGAGTGTCTTGCTCGTCTCGTCATTCAACCAAATAAAAAAAGGTAGTGGTTCCAGGTAGAATGAATGAACTGTCCTACAGTGATGCATGGTGAAGTGGTACACAGGAGACAACGGGATCATTTCAAATAGTTCCTCATGCCGTAGAGCATGCTAAGAGATCCAATGTATCTCCGCATGCTTGAGGGTTCTAGATCATCCAGGAGACTAGTGATATCATAATTCAAGTGGCTCGTCGCTGTAAGGAGTCAAATGGAAGGTGGTATTTGTGTGCCCCAGCTCAGAGGTGTGAGCACATAAGGGCAGATTTGTGCTTTGTAACAAATTATATAAAATATTATAAATGTGAATGTAAGTTTTTTTTTTGTGAATGTAAGTTTCACGCGAAAACTGCTTAACCGATCATCATGAAACTTTGTACACATATTCTTGGAGGTATTAGAAATAACATATCCCGGAAAAAGCAGATAAGGAAAGCTAGTAACATATAAGTTTCTGACCCAATTACAGGTTGGCTATGTCGAGGTCACGCTGTTTTTTGGATGTCAATTTGACTTTGCCCTCCAAATGACTCCTAAATTTGACGCCTCTCAAGTCTTCAACCCCAAAGACTTGTGGATCACACAAACATATGTCTCGGTGCCGCGATCGAACCCGCGGCCTCTCGCTTCACATCCGGCTACTCGGCCGCTGCGCCACGGAGGCTATGTATGTTATGTGTACTGATCTCTGGGGGACAGCTATGCGGACTCTGCCCGTCTTACTACGTAAGTGGTGGCACAGGTTGTCTGCAGAATTGAGATGTTGGGGCTCAGGGTCATGCTCGGGAAAACCGAGGCCATTTGTTTTAATGGTACCAGATGCTCATCGGCGAGGCTTGAGTCGAGGGCTCCTACTCGATAGCCGCTGAAAATTCCGCGAGCATTTTAGTCGCATGGCTCCCCGGTTAATGGACGCCTCGGCCGCTTTAAAACGGTTGCTGCTAAACACCGGGGTCCGGGTGCAAGTAGCCGCCTTTTGTATTTGGGGGTGGTGCGATCCATGGCCCTTTACGGGGTTCCGATAGGGGTTACCCTTACTGCTTCCAACATCACCGTTCTAGGACGACCTCAGAGGGCAATGGCAGTCGGGGTGATCCGTGGATATCGCACTATGGTATGGATGATATGTCATTTAGTATTAACACAAAGTATTATCTATCGGTCCAAGGATCAAGGTCATAGTGACGTCGACTGAGTACGAAAATTGAGATCTGTATTCGCGGATATACATTTTTAACAATCCGTCACATCTCTTCTACGGATACAATACACTATACACTAATATTACTATTATTTCATCACTAATATTAATATTACTATTTTTACCATTTTCAACGGCATCAGCACCGGTCTATAATATTATAGCTTAGGTACTAGATTTTGCTTGCGGTTCCGTGAATATATTTTTCTAGGACCAAAACATGACCTAACCCAGGTAATGAATTACCTGTGAGCATAATGTTATCAAAATCCAAAACTGTTCAGATGTTTTAAATCGCGATTGACAAACACCCAAATTCACAAACATCCAAACATTCACATTTATAATTATTATTTATCTAAACTAATATTATAAAGAGGAAAGATTTGATTGTTTCTTTGCATTGAATAGGCTCTGAAACTAAAGGACCGATTTGAAAAATTCTTTCACCATTAGAACCCCACATTATCCCTGATGAACATAGGCGTTATCGATAACACAGCTCTACAAAACAAAACTTTTTTTTTGTTGCCCTGGATATGATCGCAAACTTTTATGTTTTCAAGTGCCCAGATGACGAATATATTCATGATAGTTCTCAATGTGCTCGTATTTTTATGATTTTTGCATATCTTATATTATAATATAACGGTGCAGAATTCTACGCGGGCGGAGCCGCGAGCGAATGCTAGTATTATATAACTATGATATAGGATAGTAAGTAATACTGCTATGGATTTTAGATACCTACATAGGTATTTTTAGTTCTTAAATATCTTAAGCTTGCGAGATAAGAAGTAGAGGTGTCGTTTAATGTTGTATGATTATCACTATAATTATATTCTAATACCGAACTCTTCTAGTGTACGAGTAAATAACTATTACTAGTACTTTTACGTGCCTTTAAGACTATTAATATGCACTATCATAATAACAAACATTAGGCATACTACGGACATAAATATATCATTATTTAGCCACTCAAATTTAAGTTCGATCGACTCATTGGCTAGACACAGATCATCCTAAAAACATACATTTTATAGCATAGAGTTCTCCATAGCATAGTTATATTCATATTTTAAGACAAATTGGTACCTAAATTATGTACTATATCTTACACAATATCTCCCGAATACAGTGAGAATGATTAATTTGATACTAAAGATGGAGTAAATAGTAGTACATACTACATACAAAATACATACTAATTCCATGATACTAACTAAACAACTACCTATGTACTTTAGTTTACGTTAAAGAAATGTTGCTAGAAAATGTTTTATGATCAAAACACATTCTTGCCCCGTCCATATAAGAACCACGGGTCCACATCCTTATAACTTTAGAAATAAAAACTATTTCGCAGAGGCTTACCATTTAACGAATCGTAAACAAACGAACGCGTCTGCCATTCAAGCGTTATGTTTTATTGGCATCCCTTTCCCGCTAACGTTTGCCGCGCTTTTTATTTTTCGAAATCAACGTTGGCGGCATTTAAAATAGCGCGCGAGTTAGCTTTGGTAGGAATCTAGTCTCGAGAGGACTGGCTCATATTTGATATACTTCTTATATAAAAATATTCAAGGCGTCAAAAAAAAATATAGTACAGTTTGTTGCAGTTTCTATGAGATTAATATTTAATGAATTTCAAAGCTTATTTCTTGCAAAATATACGAAATTAAATTTTGGAAGAAAATGTATGGGTTGAATGTAAAAAATTTACTATGAAGCATATGCGATTGTAATAGGGTTTAAATTCATATGTGGACAAAGATCGATACGTCGCGGATATACGTAGTACAAGATGCCTCGTGAATGTTGAAAGTTGGCTACAGTGCTCCGCTCGGCCAATCACGTAAAGCGTAGATGGCGCTGGTGAGCCGACGCGAGCCGACCCCAAGCTAGCTAGCACTGGGAACATTTTGTTCGAGCTCCATACATTTCTTCTGGTTCTCTACGTCTACAGTTTGGTTGTGCACCAGTTCAAAAATAATTTCAAAATTTTTGCCATCAGGTAAGTCCATTAATTTTTCAATTCAGATTTAAGTATTTTGTTAAGCTTATTCTTGTTTTTCGTGCCTCATTTATATAGATTTAGTTTCATTCCACGTTGGAATTCGCATTCAAACATGGCTCTAAGCCTCGCCGTACTTTCCTTAGTACGCGTGGGTATGGAGAACGACGCCTTATTTCAATAATTAATTTCTCGGATCTTTTCCACGGGAGGACTTAAACAGTTCTTTTATGAGTTTTAGTTAAATAGTAAAGGGATTATTTGGTAACAATGTCTTTTGTACTTATTGCGTATTTTCGACACAATCCGTGAAAACAAAATGGCTCGTTCGACCCAAGCCTAGGACAGTGAACTCGTTATATGGGGCGATAACTATTTTAGTTGATTATGACGATGTAATGTGCTTTTTTACATTAATCTTGCTCAGTTTAACGGGATTTACGATTATTTTTTATTGGGATTTATACACTCGAGCTCTTAACGCGTTTCCCGCCAAAACGCCGTCCTACTGTGCCATATAGGCAATGTGAAGGCTAGCTGGAATGCGAATCTTTGAAGCATGAGCAGTATAACCTGTTGCCTTGCGTTTTTCTTCGATTTTCTTGTAATTTGTGATCTTTTGTTCTAGGAAAAAAGTTAAAATGACGGACAAGCCGAAGCGTCCTATGTCAGCTTACATGCTGTGGTTAAATAGTGCGAGGGAGCAAATTAAGGCTGAGCATCCTGGCCTAAAGGTTACTGAAATTGCAAAAAAGGGAGGTGAAATGTGGAAGTCTATGAAAGACAAAAGTGTACGTAAAATATAAAAATAAATCATAACTCCGCGCGCATGTTTATTAGCTCCCAATGTGTTCTAATTTTTTTTCTATTTGTCCAGGTATGGGAGGAAAAGGCAGCAAAAGCCAAGGAGCAGTATGCTAAGGATTTAGAATCTTACAACGCCAACGGCGGTGGTGGTGAAGGTGGTGAAAAGAAGTCGCTAAAACGAGGAAAGAAAGGAAGCAAGAAAGCGGCGCCAGCTGTAAGTAGTTAGTTGTACGTCGACATATCTTCAACTAGTTAAAACGGTACTAACAAATATTTTGTTTACAGAAATCCAAGAAAAAGAAGGAAGAGTCTGACGAGGAAGAGGGTGAGGAGGAGGATGACGAGAGTGATTGATCTCCCAGATTATAATGACATTACTGTTCATATTGAATAATTTACTGGACTTAATTTATTACAAAGTAAAATGGGACTGACTTTCCAAAGTCTGTATGATATTCAATTATATTGTATGGATTATGAAATCTGTTAATAATAACATTTCAGCACACATTTTGTATGTATTACACCAGTATATTGTCCACAAGGAATTGTTGATTGTTTTGCAATGTGTTGTTTGCATACTATATTTTGTAGTATTAATTACTTTAGTGTTTATACATTGTAGGACTGCAGAGTTTGGAAAGTTCTGCCGCTGGTTAGGGTCTAGGTTTCTAAGCCGAAAAAAAATAATGTTAAGTGTTAGCATGTATACACCAGGGAATTGTACAGTTAGCCCTCCCTCGTTAAGTTCGCTGTGACATCATGGTAGCTCATTTGTATGATGTACTTCTTGTTTTATCAAAACTTGTTTGTCTGCAATACATGATGTCTACCATATAAACGGATTATTTGAAGCTGTGCTTTAAATTAATTTTACCATAATTTAGTTTACTGTGTAAGTGTGCACTCTGGACATAACAGTTTTGGTCTAACTATACTAACATGTAAAATTAGAGACTATTTCATGGATGAATGTGATGCCACTTGTTAAACCTACCTCTTCTCATTGTAAATTCAATGCTTATAATGGTACCAAACTTTAAGCTAAGAACAGACACGGCGGTGTCTCCCGCCGGCCAATTAAATAATTTAGGAAATTGATGTGTATGTTGTATTTTTAGTTAGTTAATAGGTAGGTTTTCGATGTGATTTGTCTCTTAAATTTTACATTTGTGTTATTTTGTAAATGAGAATTAGCATTCCTCATGTCAATACGGATTTTACATGTTCAATAAAGTAATTTCATATAAAATTATTCTATTTTTCAATTTGTCTTTTCATTCTTCTATATGCCTTTTACATTCTATTATCCCCACTCCACCAAATTTTCGATCAATTGATGCTTCATTGTGCTCAGTAAATACGTAAATAATTTGTTACTCTGTACCCAAACGTGGTTTTGTATTGGTTAGTTGGTGTTGATGCGATACTATTGAAATTTATTATCGCATAATTATCTTTCGATTCAACAACTGTTGAAGAGTTTTAATCCGACAAACGAGTTATCTAAAGATAGTATCCACCTATTTGGATTTTTTTATATGTAACTAAAGATTTTGGAGGTTATTTATGTTATTGCTAGTATATTGAACATTTTATAAAAAGAGGCGAGGCATCTTTATTTTCTCTAATTCCTAAAACGTAAATACAGTTTAATTTTAATATCTAAATCGATCGACATACTATATTGATACCAAATAAAAAGTCGGCCATTTTTTCTACGCCCAAAGCAAGCCGTGTTCAGTGTTACAAGTCAAGGTTCAAACTTTTCCCCAATCCCCATGGTAACAATTTATTTTCCCAAAATGATAGGTATTGCAACTTTTTTTTGTTTTTAGGATTCAAACCAAATTGAAAGATAAGAAACTATACTCTCTTTTTTGCCGTACTAGATCTAGCACCAATCTGGAAAATGTAACAATAATGTAGGTTATTTTTAGTTTATTCAGAAGTAACAACTTTTTAATCTCTACATTTTTGCGTTTCTGGGGCTTGAATGCAAAAGTGGTTGCACTTCATTTTTGATTTTTTTGCAGAGGATAATATATACTTTAAGTGGGTACCTAATTGTAAAACATCTCCACCGCCAATGTACGCCTAATACCGGAAAAATCATAGGCGCGTTGCCGACCTTAAAGGAAATGGATAATTAAGGATTGGGAAGGGGAGGGGAATTTGGGCCCCCGGATATCTCACACACCGTACGAAACGCAGCAGCAAGCCACTACTTTACGTCGGTTTTTTGTAGTTAGCACGATTACTTCTCACTCACTACGACGCCTTATAGACCAATGCCGATCAATTTTGAAACAAAAATAAATTATAGTAGGATGAAACCCATTGTAAAAGGAAGATAATACAACAAAATTGATAGGAAAAATAAATTACGGGCGATCTGAGGTCGGGAAGTGGGAAGGGGGGGGCTTTTAAGGGTAAAAGACGGTTTATCTCGATTTCCGGAAAAACTGCAAGTCCTATGGAAAAAAAAATCGCAAATTTGTAGGTAATAAAAAGATCTACAACTTTTGTATACACACTTTTATCACATAACCTCAAAATTTATGTGAAAAATTCAAATAACCAAGTTTTTTGTTTTTTATTTTTATCTTTTACAAAAATCATTTTTTTCACGAAATTTGGTGAAAACTTACCTTTTTGTATCCCAAATACACTGTAATTTTTTTGATTTAGAATATTTATTTTTGCACCTTTTTTGACTTAATATCGAAAATGCAGCCTAATTTTCAAACGAAAATTTTCTCGTCAAAATATCAGCTTTTTTAAAAAAGTCTGTTAGTTTCTTGTTCGTTGAAATCTCTTCTTTCTGATGGTGTAAAATAAAATATATACATTACTATGGTAAATGTGCTTACTTTGCGATTTAATTTTTTTCCATAGGACTTGTAGTTTTTTCGGAAATCGAGATAAACCGTTTTTTATCCTTAAAAGCCTTCCCACTTCCCGACCTCAGATCGCCCGTAATTTATGTTTCCTATCAATTTTGTTGTATTCTCTTCCTTTTACAATGGGTTTCATTCTACTATAATTTTGTTTCTATTTTTACCATTTTCAAAGGCATCGGCACTGGTCTATTAGGCAAGCGGGAGAGTTAAATAGCCTAACCCCTTCAAAAAGATGCATACACATCCAATTGCAATTCTAGGAATTAAGGTCCTGAAGTCGACCGTACCCATGTTTCAACGTATTTGCAAAAATAAAGGAATAGCAAAAAATATTTACGACGTGTTCAAGGAATAAGTATACCGAGCCGTAAAAATAATAATTAAAAAAATAGTACCGTCATATGGGTCTGATTTTAAGGTTATGTTTATTGTCATACCGCTTGTTATAATGTAAATAAATTTTGTTTATCAGAACCACGAAGTTTGGGGACGTAGTATTTTGTAATTTTGTTTTAGTGTAGTGTGTAATAATGGCTGGAGACGGCACTTGTGGCGGGTCACAGGTAGTTTTAGTCACTGGTGGCTACGATCATACTATAAAATTATGGCAAGCGCACAGTGGAGTTTGTTTAAGAACTATGCAGCATCCAGACTCAGTAAGTTCCGAACCAAGTAGTGGGTAACAAACGAAAAACAACCACAAAAGGAAAAAACTAATGGTATATGTACATAATTCTGCTGTTTATATATTTTGTTTATAACATTTTCAGCAAGTGAATGGTCTTGAAATTTCCCCGAATGGTCAGATGGTAGCTGCGTGTGGTTATCAGCACATACGAATGTATGATCTCGCCAGCGCCAACCCAGATCCTGTCATTACCTTTGAAGGAATATCAAAGAATGTCTCTAGAGTTGGTTTCCAGGTGTGAATAATTAGTTTACCTGCACTTTAATTTATGCTAATTAAGGTTTTTTTTTATTATACATTTATACTTACATATACACATTTTAGGTACCTACATACTAATTAAAATCTTTTACATTGGTCAAAATTGGACTGCTATAATCATACAATTGATGATCAATAGCTGAGAGATTTGACAGTCAGGCATTGACATTATAAACATTATTTAATTAGATTTATTGTATTTGTTGCAGATATTATAAATAAAGCTTTCTGCACTCCTCATTTAAATAAACTTTTACAGCCATTTGTATTTTGATATGTGTGTGTTTTTTTTTAAAGTACATTAAGGTACTACAAATACCTAATTAGTAACATATTCATTGAAAAAATTATATTATAATAAATGTTATTATTATTTCGCGCTATAAGAACCAGATGAACGTATCTACAAAAAAATCAAAAAACGTTTTTTTTCGTAAAACGGTTCACAATATAGTCCTTTATGAATTGTCAAAACGACGTAACGGTAAAGTCAATATTTATCAAATTCCAATAAAACGAAATAGCTTAAGAATCACTTTCAATGGAACCAGAAAAACGTATTATGAATACCGTTTAAATAGTTCTAATTATATTCCTACCACTTTAGAGCTATAGGAACGTATTTCTAAAAACAATATTTTTATTCTAAGAATATAGTTTGTTTGGCAATATTATACAAACCATAACAACGTAAAAGCTTATACATGCATTGTTTTGGTTTTATAAAGGGTTTTCAGTTGGAACTCCAACAACTTGGAACTTCACAAATGATGTATTTAAGTTTGATAACAACATAAGTTTGAAAATAATTAAGGGCCAAACTTACGTATGTCAACCGAATTTAAAAAATATATATAATGCGTCTATGTAAGCATATATAAATAAATAAATTCTATTTTTTTTCAAAGCTCTAAGAGTATGGCAATATATAGAAAAAAATATTTTTTTCTTGACTAGTATTTTATCTGTATTAAAAAGCTGGTAAAGTTGAAAGAACCGAATTTTCACAGTATTTTTGCTTTCCTTTAAAATTGAGAAAATGTAGATATGTTTATCTGACTCTTACACCGCGATTTGTCATAATTATCTCTTTAATGTGTTGTACAATTTAAAGAATTATAGACCTCAGCTTGTTTAATGTGTTATCTTTGCTAAAGACATTATTGATGCAACAATTATTCACATCATGATTAACTTGTGTGTCAAATTCCATCCAAATCCATTCAGTCATAAGACATGATTAATATTCACAAACTCATGAACATCCAAGTTATCATATTTACAATACTAAGATTAAATTTTTTTTTCAGAAAAATGGTTCATGGATGTACACTGGTGGAGAGGACTGTACGGCCAGAATATGGGATCCAAGGTAAAACCTACCTTAAATAAACTAAGCTTTCTGAGTGGTCTCTTAATATGGACTATTAGTGTAAATACCTGATAACACATATCGTCGATGAAGTACCAATACCTCCTAACTGACAATTTAGTCCAAAATTACTTTTTTATTACAATAGACGTAAACATAAACCACATCCCTTAGTAACTCCTCACTGAAAACTTGACAGCCTCCGTGGCGCAGCGGGCGAGTAGCCGGTTGTGAAACGAGAGGCCGCGGGTTCGATCCCCGCACCGAGACAAACATTTGTGTGATCCACAGATATTTGTCTCGGGGTCTGGGTGTTGTGAGACCGAAAGTCTCTCGTAGTCCCTGATACCCACAACACAAGACTCGTATCTTAGTGTGGGGTCAGGACTGGGAACACCCAAATACTCCGAAATATTTTATTCCGAATTTCGATGTTCCGATGTTCAAAAGTCCGAATTTCATAATACCTAAAAATTATAATGTCTATTATTCAAATTTACGAAAATGATTTTACCGAAAGTTGTAAATACGATGGGTTTGTTTTCCGATTTTTATATTTTCGAAGAGTCAAATCCTCGATGGGTTTTCGGTCCGAAAAACGACATTCCGATTTTCAATATTCCGAATAAATTGCTAAAATTAGGATTTTGATTCAGTTAGTGTAATCATTACATACATTTGGGTTAGGTTAGGTTAGAACTGTGACCATTAAAGCGCGAAGGCGAGCGAGCGCAGCGAGCGTGCCGCGGCAGCGGCCGCCGAGCGCCAGATCCCCTCTATTGTTGGTGAATCATTTGGGTTAGGTTAGAATTGTGACCAGCGAAAAAAATATTTTTATAGGAAAGAAAATATTTTTAAAACGCATTTGATATGAGTTTTTTAATTCTACCTCCTCATACTATCATACTTCTCTTTGACAAGCAATTATGTGTTGATTTGTCGTTCTATTCAGTTTAACAAGGCGTTTTTATTTCGGAATTTTAATAAATAGGTATTTTAATAATCGGAATTCGTATTTTTGATGTTTCGAATTATCATTAATTCGGATTTTTGTTATTCGATCTATTGAAACTCGGTATTATGAGAATCGTAATTATATACGTTAGGAATATTGAAATTTCGGAATTATAAAAATAGGATAAATGATACATCGGAGTTGTTATATTCGGAATTTTAAACCATTCGGAATTATGAAAATCGGTATTTTGAAATTCGTATTTGTGAATTTCGGAATAAAGTTTGTCGTATTATTGTAGTGTACCCGTCAGGACTATGTATGTGACTGTTGGGTGTATTTATTTATTTATCATTAACTAATAAAAAGGTAATGTATTGGAAACTATACACTATAAATAGTTGATCAAAATAAATAAAACCTTATTTTAAACAGTTTTTGTAAAATAAATCCGTATTTTAAACAGTCTGGTGTAAAATTAGATTCTCAACACTTAGGAGGTATTGGTACTTCATCAACGATATATTTTATATGTTCTATATCCGTTTTTTCGAAAGATTAACTTATCTTATGGAAATATATGTATATGAATGGCACCAGTAGTCAACAGCTGTTTTGACAGCAAATGTAGGAACCCCTTGACATATTTTGAACATCTACAAACACACTATACACCAAGCAGAATTGCAAATATCGGTATAAATAAAGGTGGTTAAAAAAGGTATTACATTTGCCTTTTTATAGAGGAAATCAAATATAAGCATGATCATGAAAAAATACAACTATTTCCCATTGTACTACTAGTGGTTCAATGGGGAACGAAACTGCATCACTATGTGTTGGTAGTGATAGTAATAATACTAACCCTCTATTGCAAGTCCACTGCTGGGCTTAGGCCTAATCCGCTGAATGAGAGGGTGAGCTCTATGTTGGCTTAATGCAGGTTCTGATTTTGCATATCTTTGATATTCTCATGGGGAACTTCTCAGGTATGCCTGTTTCCTCAAAATGTTTCTTTCACTGTTAAAGCACTCCCAAGAAAAGTTATAATTAAGGGAATGGAAGGGGACAGGAGGGTCTTCCCAATCAACGCATCCATCATTCCTATTATGGATTATCATTATTATTATTATGGATGTTCATGGGCAGGTGGAGATCACTTACCATCAGATATACCACTTGTTTCTCGGCCTTCCATTATAAAAAATCGACAATGAATAAATAAAATAAATAAATAAATACAGCCAACAGTCACACACATAGCCCTGACCCCACAGTAAGATACGAGTCTTGTGTCGTGAGTATCAGGAACTACAAGAGACTTTTGGTCTCACAACACCCAGACCCCGAAACAAATATTTGTGGATCAGACAAATATTTATCTCGGTGTGGGGATCGAACCCGTGGCCTCTCGCTTCACGGCCGGCTACTCGCCCGCTGCGCCATGGAGGCTGTCATAACTTTGATACATGAGAGTTGCATGCTCTTGGGGATGGTTTCGAACTAGCTACTTTCGTCTTGACAGTCAAAATAAGAATTTATTATAGTATACTTTTAAATCATATAGTCAACTTTATATTTTTAACTTCAAATTGAATAAAATTACTTATTATTCTTGTCTTAATATAATTATTGTAAGGAATAATTCACCTGACAGTCATACAAATACTGATCCCACATTAGGCGAATATGTATTGTGGGTATCAGGTACTATGAAGGACATACCATCTCACAATACCCAGACCCAACACAAACATTTGTGGATTACATAAACATTTGTCTCAGTGTGGGGATTGAACCCGCTGCTTCTTTTCACAGCTGACTTTAGTTAGCCAGTCACTGTGCCACAGAGGCTCTCTACGGTTTGTTTTAAAGTAACATAAAAAAATGTTCTGTAGGGCTACTCCACAAACCAGTTGTCAGAAGATATTCCAAGCGCAAGCCCCCGTGAATGCTGTTATGCTGCATCCAGATCAGTCACAGATCATGGTTGGAGACCAGAGCGGCTTTATCCACATGTGGGACCTCAAGACAGATCAGAATGAACAGTTGGTATGTCAAGAATGTGTCCTCGTCTGTTATTGTATTTACTGTACGTCGTTGGACAATAATAAGGCATGCTCAAAAATTTACGATATATTTATTAGTAGATCTAGTTTATATCAATATATCGATGTATCAAAAACGATATTTTTTAAATAGAATAGCATAAAATTTGAGCCAAATCTTAAGCCGATTATTTTAAAGGATGCCCAAAAATATATATGTGTCCATATTGTGTCCCGAAATATCGAATTCCATATTCATATAGTTTTAAAAAGTTCATTCAAATCAGTATCTGCGTTTAGGCGCTACATACTTACCAAGGTGGTAGGTCGCTCGTATGCGAGAGGCCATCTGGGTTAGTACCACTGCTTTATCTATTTCTGCCGTCAAGCAACCGTGTGTAACGGTTGTGTTTCGGTAAAGACATTGACTTAATATCGTATGTCTGGGGGTGACGAGCGCAATTCAGTGCCATGCAGTACTTTACAATTCAAAGTTTTGTGTGGTGTTGATTCTGTTTATAGTCAGGCTTACCATCCAGAGAGCGACTTGCTCGTCTCGTTATTCAATTAAATAAAAATAAATAAAATACGACGTCACAGACGGATACACACGCACGCAAGCGCGCGCACACGCACCGACACCCAAGTATTGCGTTAATTCTAAGAGCATACTGTCACATAACTAGTAGTCGTTATTATTATTAAAATGTTTGTATTTAGGTTCCCGAAGCCGAGGCGTCAATCCAGGACATAGCAATCGACCCGGCAGGTAAGATGATGGCCGCCGTCAACAATAAGGGCAACTGCTACGTGTGGGCACTTGGAGGACAGGCGCTTCCCGTGCCCAAGAAACAAATCGCTGCGCATCAAAAGTACGCGCTGCGATGCAAATTTAGCAGGGACTCCACGTGAGTAGCAAAACTTAGTATCTACCATATGTGGCGTTTTAGTTAATATTTCCAACTCCTCCCTAACCTGCTATCTGATTAATTTCGGTGCGGGACAAAGACATTTAGGCAGTCCCAGAGATTCGCCGAGCTTCACTGCTCGGTGTCAACAAAAATGCGTGCCGCTGTTGATCCTGGTGCACAGGAGTTACAGTGGCGGGTGTGTGAGCGAGATAGTCTCGTATATGTGGCGTTTATACGCGAGTTGATACATAATAAACATTACGCATTTGTGCTCTTGTCCAACTGGCAGCGAACCGAAGGTGTGGCTACGAGATCCGTTTGAAATAAATGGTATCAATGTTTCGCTTCTACGCTTGCCGCATCTTTGGTTCGCTGTCTGATTGACAATGGCATGTAGGCTATGTAGGCTGTGTACGATGACAACAAATATAGGCATTTGTGCTCTAAATTGACACGCGCTGCCACTCATTGTTACTGGACACTAGATTAAGTGGTGCGAATGTTGATGGCACATCATTTAATTTATATCCGATGTATAAGTCAGTTTGTTTGCAGTATGTTGGTGACGACGTCAGGCGATTGTTCTGCGAAGGTGTGGCGCACCAGTGACTGGACGCTGATGCGAGAGTTGCGACACGAGACCCAGCGGTGGGTGTGGGATGCAGCGTTCAGCATTGACTCGCGATATTTGTTTACTGGTACGACTTTTTTTATCTTAAGTTCGGGATGTCGCTGATTATACACGTTTAAATAAATACACCCAAAAGTACGTGACTTTATACATAGTCCTGACCCCGCAGTAAGATACGAGTCTTGTGTCGTGAGCATCAGGAACTACCAGAGACTTTTGATCTCACAACACCCAGACCCCGAAACAAATATTTGTGGATCACACAAACATTTGTCTCGGTGCGGGGATCGAATCCGCGGCCTCTCGCTTCACAGCCGGCTACGCCACGGAGGCTGTCAAGTTTTAGCTTTAAAATATTTTTCCATACACAAAATTTGTAAATGGAAGTGCAGCATCGACTTAGCTGGTGGTAGGATATTCATATCCGCTCGGATAGCGACCACCGTACAAATGGTGTTGGAACTTGCCATAGTGACCCACGCACCTTGTGTGGATCGCGCTCTAGGATCAGCTAGTGTATATCCGGTTCTCCCGAGGGGCTTGTGATTTGACTTGATGGTTGGTTGGGGCGGGTATAGGGGTAATCCTTGTATCTCTGTGCCTGCATCGGTCATCCGTCTGTCCTGTCGCAGGCCCATAGATTTTCGTCTTCCCTCTTCGGAGTGTGAAGAAGAACTTATACAGGCTGGCATGATTCTGGTAAACCAATAAACTCATTGTTTGTCGGTGGTCGCTGGTTTTTTGACTGCACTGCGCTTACCATCAGGTGTAGTGCAGTCACTTTGTAGTGGTCGGGTAAAAAAAAGGCTGATAAGCTTCAGTTCTATCGTAGTATGAGGAAACCCTTAAAATCTCTCATTTTATTCTATTTATTCTCTTACAGGCTCTTCGGATAGCTATGCTCGCGTCTGGAATGTGGAGAAAGGCACGTTAGAAAGAGAATACTGCGGTCATCAAAAAGCGATCACTGCACTCGCTTTCAAGGATCAAGCTGTATAAAGCTATAAAAACGGTTAATCAAAACATCCTAATAATTGAAATCTTTAAGGGCTCATCCATAATGCATGCATGTAACTAGCTGGAAGTGGCGCTTCGGTTTATAGTATAACATAATGTGTTTTGACACAAATGTATGGTATGCAGAAAAAGTATCGACCGTTCAAATGTCAACCCGGTATGTACTATTTTTATCAAAATGGATATAAATATTTTAAACGCTATTGCTACTATTGGCACTTCGGATATATGCCTTATTGATGCTTTTATTAATTTAGTTTTGTATATAGTCTGTAATATCGTACTGGCAAGCGCAGCGTTGGACGTCCGCCTACAAGGTGGACAGACGACCTGATAAAGGTCGCAGGAAGTCGCTGGATGCAGACCGCTTCCAACAGGTCGGTCTGGAAATCTTTGGGGGAGGCCTATGTTCAGCAGTGGACGTCCTGTGGCTGATGATGATGATGATATAAATAAACCTGTTAAAAAGGGCATTAGTAATACAATGTGAAGAGAAAAGTATTTGGGTAAATACGCACGTAATTGTGTTTGGAGTTGATATTATTTATGGGTGACCCCTAAGGAATACTCAATGTGATTGTGACCATTACATTACGAAAGAGGTTGTAGAGAAAAATCACAATCTTGACTTAGTTGCAGAATTTTCCTTTACTAGTGTATTATATTCACTATATTACAAACTATTGTACATACTGTATTGACAAATATTTTGCCAAGTTTTCCAAAATAGTTCAAATTTCATGTGTAAATAAATATAAGAAATTAGTGATAATATTTAATTCTTTTACGTACTGTCCTTAGTGTGGCAAAAGCAAACAAGCCTTGGATTGCTGCATTGAATTGTTGTATATAAATTTATAATAAAGCATAGAAGCTACATAAAGTTCTTTTTCTTCTAACCATCTTAAAAGGGTTACACCACGATTACACCAGTCGTGTCGTCTTCATATGATTTGACAAGTACCCCTTCCTGTAATAGGTTCTGCGTAACGTAACTTATTGATTTTAGATAAATAAAGTCGACTAACATATTGTGTTTACCAACATTAGACGATGCATGTGTCATGGGGCGCTAGAAATCATGGAAATCTAGATAAATCTGGCATGAAGATAAAATAATTTTCATCTCAGATTTCTCGCTTTATTGATCAAAATAAAACTACGAAATTATATTCACTCGTTATTTATTGCACAGCTTTACATAAGTGCTCGATATAACGCTAGCTAAGATCTATACAATGTTGTACAATTCTAAATGCATTTATTTTGTAGTCATGATCGCGTATTTGTGGCAATAATCGAATGCTTTTGTCAAACAGACGGCGAAGCGAAAGCGTGCTGAGATGTTTGTATTATGTTTAAGGTCGCTTCGATCACAGAAAATGTAAGCGAAGGGTGTGAAAGCCTCAGTTCGCCACGCCTTCGATATGCTGTCTGTTTCACAAGGCTGTTTAGAGTGGGTTGTTTCAAACAACATGTAATAGTGAAAGCGTTCATAAGAAGTATTCACGAAAACTACGCACAAATTAACTTAAGCTCACACCTGTATACCCGATGAGGTAGACTCACGTGCAGCTAGAACACCCATGACTTGCCAAGTTTATTTCCGGCCTATAATAGCACAACACACACACAAGGTGGTAGGTCCCTCGTATGCGAGAGGGCATCGTATATGGGCAGGCGTGGCGCTTACCGTCACGCGAGCGCCTTGCTCGTCTCGTCATTCAAACAAATAAAAAAAACAAATTCCAAACCCGACCATCTCGTGTGAATTTTCGAGAAAAAATCTCGACACTGATTGTGATTTCCTGATCTAAGGATTTGAACTCGGGACCTTATCGGTTTCTCAGCTTAAGGACGCTGTCATTATACCAGTAAAGCGATACCTAAATTTTAGTACTAGCTTTTGCTTTCGCGGTACCGCCCGCGTTTTACGGGATAAAAGTAGTCTTTATCCGTCTGCAGAGTCCAATCTATACCAAAATTCATCAAACTAGGTTCGACGATTTAGGCATGATAGGCGATAGTCTACAAACAAACTCACTTTCGCATTTATTAGTTAGAATTACAATTAGGAGAAAGAAGAAAATATGTAAAAAAAAAAAAATCATTATAAATTAGTAATCATTTAACATTATCGATGTTATTCATTCTTCTCACAAACGTTTTTGGTTTAAAACAACCCACAATTAACTTTCTATAATTCTAATCAGATCTAAAAACATCAGTTTTTAATAAATTAACCATACTGAACACAAATTCTGGAAAAATTTGTTAAAAGCAATTGTCGAGGTTTATCGCAAATAAATTACACAATTTAAAATAATAAATTAAGTACATGTAAATACTCTTATCTATTATGAAAGTCATAGGTCTCATAGGATTAAAAAAACAACAAACACCGACAAAAATAGTTCTTATATACAACGTGGATTTTACCTACTATCTACCGCGCTTAATAAAATAAACATTTAAAGAAAAATATGTCTCTTATTTATAAGAGATATGTTTTAACAAATAATTTTGGAATAAATCATCTATTGCAGCTATACTCTAAGTGTGTTCCGCGGAACCCTAGGGTTCCGCGATACCTCTGTAGGGGTTCCACAAGAATTTAGAAAAAAAATCAATTACCTCTCTCTGGTCGAACGTTTTGACTCCGCGGCCGCGCGTAGGTATATTTATTTATTTATTTGTATTTGTATAAACATGAGTTACAATAGCTGGTACAATATCTCATAAGTTTGGTATTAATATGTATACTTGTATACTTGTGAGCGCGCAGTCCCTTTGATAAAAGCCGCCTCTGAATTAGACGCTATAGTTGTCAACAAGCGACTTTCGACTCTAACTTGAAAAAATAAAGTCGAGATTGTTTACTACTATTTTTATATTTTTCTTTTTATTTTTGCGTTTTGTTTATCAAAGGTACCGACTCGAGTATTTTCGAGAATATTCGAGATCGAGTCTAGGACTAAGTATAACAGCGGCGATCGCGCGTCGTGCCTCGTCAGTAAGTTGACGATTAGTATTCGGAGCGATAAGTTCCTACCTACCTTCTTACAAGCTCGCTAGCGAGAAACTAGTGTTGTTTGTTCTACTGCCTGCTGTATTCTGTTGTCTCAGTTTTATACATTTCTTCATTGTACTAAACTTAGTCTCTTATACGCAGTAACGATTGTGCATTATTTAGACCCCACCATCCTGACGTGTAATATTATAAATAAAGAAGAATGGAACGTTGGCTTAAAGGTGTTAAACGTGTTGCAACAACATCTTCTAATGACGCTGAATGTTCAAAAACAGTACGCGCGGAGAATATAGCAATCACCGATCCAGACGATGATGCCACGACGTCAAGCTCGACGGTTTCAAAGACGAAAAAAAGGAAGTATGATGAATCATATATCAGTTTCGGATTTGTTGATTCCAACGGCTCATCTCTCTGCATGCTATGTAGTAAACTGCTTCCTAATAGTTCCATGGCACCTGCCAAATTGCGCCGACATTTAGAAACTGTACACCCCGAGTCTAAAGACAAGAATAAATAATTTTTTGTTCGTAAAAAAGATCAGTTATTGGAAAGTCAAAAAAATATGATGCATGTAACACAAACTATCAACGAAAAGGCCACGGAGGCATCATATTTAGTTAGCTATCGCATTGCACAAGCAGGTGAAGCGCACACTATCGCTGAGAATTTAATAAAGCCATGTGTATTAGACATAACAAAATGTATGCTCGATGAAAAATCTGCAAAGCATCTTTCTACTGTGCCGCTATCAAACGATACTGTTTCACGGCGAATCCATGATCTGGCAAGCTACGTCAAACAAGAACTAGTTACATGTCTACAAAAAACACGATTCGCCTTGCAAATGGGCGAATCAACTGATGTCGCTGGTTTGGCTATCTTGCTGGTTATCGTGAGATATCCATATGAAAGTTCTTTTGAAGAAGACATGCTTATGTGTTCACCGTTGCTCACAAACACTACCGGGGAAGAAATTTTTAATAAAATAAATATATTTTTTGAAGAAAATAATCTCAGTTGGAACAATTGCATTGACATTTGTACAGGTGGGGCCAAGGCGATGACAGGTAAAACAGCAGGAGCAGTATCACGATTAAAAAATAAAGCGCCTAATTGTATTTCAGCCATTGTATTCTGCATAGACAAGCACTTGCGATGAAGCAAATGCCGTCAAATCTAAAATTAGTTATGGATGAAGCGGTGAAAATAATTAATTTTATCAAATCACGACCACTACAATCCCGATTGTTCTCATTATTGTGTGAAGATTATGGTAGCAAACATAAAACACTGTTGCTTCATACAGAAGTGCGATGGCTGTTTCGGGGTAAAACTTTAACAAGGCTATTTGAATTTAGAGCCGAGTTACAAATGTTTCTTTCAGCAGATACTTCTTTTAATTTGAAGGATCGTTTGTATGATAAAACTTGGTTGTTCCGATTGTCTTTTATGGCGGATATCTTTCAAAAACTGAACGAATTGAATTTATCTTTGCAAGGTAAACAGACAACAGTGTTTCAGGCCTATAACAAAATAACTGCCTTCAAAAGAAAATTAGATTGTTGGTAAGAAAGAAATAGAAAGCCTTACGTCACTCTGAATTCATGGATTCATAATCCTTTTTTACCCAACTTGGAAAAGCCCGAAAGTATGTCAAACGAGATATATGAATCTCTTTTAGAAATGTCATCAGACACAAGTATGGAGTCACTGTTTAAAACGACGCCTGTCAACGATTTTTGGTGCAGAATCCGTGATGAATATCCAATGCTTGGCAAAATGGCTCTGAATATTCTTCTCCCGTTCCCAACAACATATTTGTGCGAAACAAGATTCTCAACCTATGCAGCCACGAAAACAAAATATCGCAATAGACTGGACGCCGAACCTGATATGAGACTTCAACTGTCTTCTATCAAACCTGATATCAACCAATTGATGAAAAATAAAAAACAATTTCATACCTCCCATTAGTTATCTTTTTTAATATCTTCTATTATTGTACTTGCCATGTGGTAAAGTAAGTAATAATTACTAACTGTTACATTGTACTTTTATTATGCTTATTAATAAAGAATACACTTTTAACTATTGTTTTCTTGTAGGGTTCCATCAAGTATTTAGCTTCCCAAAAGGGTTCCGTCACCGAAAAAGTTTGAGAACCACTGATCTATTGAATGTAACAAAAACAGGTACCATCATCTTAAGCCCGCTCTACACATTGGGCGAGATATGTTGACAATGTCAGATACCAATGTGTGGAGGGATGTATTGTTTTGCCTCGCGCTGTATATTCGTCATATTCATTTTCTAGACACGGGTCTTACCAATACATTTGATTAGAAGTCTCGTTCAATATGTGGAGCTGGCTTTATGCAGTGCTGAACGCATATACATGTAATATTGATCTGCTGTATGTATAGTTATCACTTAACACCCATAAACAACTCAATCATATATTATATCTTGGAATGCTAATAGTTGTTAATGGTATTGCATATAAATTCGGCGAGTCACGGAATGTTCAAAAAAAAACAAGACTTAAGTCAATAATTTGAATAAAATTTTGACTAGAAAGTAATTTACAACTTTTTGCATCTCTCACTCATCAAATAAACACAAATGCATACATACTCGTAATACACATAGATTATTCAAATACTTCTTGCACGTCTTGCTACGAGATCGTATGTATTTGTAGAGATAATGATTGTGTGCGCCTTTCTTTATGATGATGACGGCGTCAGCCACGTCAAGCCACGAGTCATCGTGTCACAGTGACATATTATAACTACATATTATATTTATATTATTATTTATAAACTGACACACCTATAGCAAGACGTACAAAAATTGACAGTAATTTTACGTATAAATTTTTAATTAATTTTTCGTAAAAAAATTTTTGTTTAACAGAAGTGAAGAAGGAACATTATAAACGTTGCTAAACTTATAAGTAATGTCTTTTAATCTGCATTTGTCTTATGAGAGGAATGTTTCTTCTTAGGTCTGCCCTCTTATATCCTTCAATTTCAAGAGGGTACAACATATAGACACAATCATTTGATCAAATGAATTCTTATTATTAGGAATGTCAACCGGCAATTCAGTAAATGCAAGGGAAATCCCGGTAAAGAAAATATTACCGACTCCAGACTTTAATATACATACTTTTGTATACATATCATAATATTTATTTAACTCTGCCTTATTCGCATAGTATTTGAAGGAATACTCACTTCATTATAGATTCCACAAATAGCTAAACAGAATACAGTTTGAATGTCGCGCGTACAAATCACTTAGTTGGTTGATTTTGCGAATCAATCTAAGATCGTTTATTGATATAGTTTGCCATTGTCAAAACACCACCCGAGTTCTTTGCAGAAGTTAAGATTTCTGTATACATGATTATAATGAATGACATATACAGAAATCATCACTATGTGTTCGCACGCACTATGAGATCTCATCGTCATATGATGATGGAACTGTTTTGGCCCTGGAATAATAGTTCCCGTTTGTAGATGGATGCTTTAACAAACCTTGGCTTACATAGTGATATTGCACAAGTAATATTTTCTAAGTGATTATGAAACACCAAAAACTGACTATGTATAGACAATTCAATAGATCCTTGCATAATAATATATTTATATAGAGACAACAACTACTCAGTAATTGTCTCTGTACAAATACATCAGTGTAGGCCCACGCTTGTTGCTATTTATTTTGCGAAGGATGACGACTGACGCTTCACTGTCACATAAACTTAAACTAAGTCCCTATTTACAAGTTACTAGATCTATCTATAAAGTGTGTAAGGGAAAAGCTTCCCAAAACTAAGACAGATGATACCACTAAAAACGCAAAGTAAATATAACTAATACTTTTTTCTGGCAACGCGTTATATCTCTACTCTCCCAGAGCTCCAATACCAATAGCTATCTTTGTTATTCACATCACAACATGTAAGTTAAAACGAATGTATTAACGAACGAACATAAATATATTGAAACGTGTGATGAAGTACTTGGTGACGTGACAAAATCACGATGATTTTCCACTGTGTTTTTTTTTGTAACGTACAACGGTCACAAATAATGCTTTTTCTTACGGCCACCATGGCCGATGACCGTTATCCCGAGCGTCAGCTGATTTTTTAATTATGGTACATATAATGCATTCCATTTGAAAAAATATATTTCAATATACAGTATCCTATATTTCAAAAACATTTTTTATACCAGTTATTATTGTATCTTAAAATGTATTTTAAGTAGTTGTAATTTTACATTTAAAAATATAAAAAAACCACACCCTCCGATGGTGAGGTCCCAGGACGCAAGCCAACGGCGGTTAGATGATTAATATGCAATAAATATGTAATATTGTAATTATCTGTCCTAATATGCTGTGCAAAGAATAAAAAAATATTGATAGATTTATTTTGTAGTATTGTGTCAGTAATTACCCGCACTACTACCTGTATTAATTTTCGGAAGGGTTTCCCTTACACCCAGTATATGGTTTGTTCGTTTATTTATGTCTATAATATTCTTGCAGTCGCTGTTATATAAGCTAATTCTATTTTATAACTGTAAATTAAAAGAAATATAACTTAAGACGTTAAACTGAGTGAAATTACTCGACATTATGAGACTTAAGGGCCTCAAGTCACGGGGTGATGAGCGCAATAATAATGTCAGTAGTATTGTGCCATTCAAAGTCCTGGCGACCGATTCACTTAAAAAAAGTGTTTTGTGTCTGTTGAAACCTTAGGAAATATTAGTTACATGGTATTACTAGCTAAACAACGACATATCTCTTTTATATCAGTACATAGCCATATTCCGTACACACAACATGTAATCAATAAGAATTATGGACATTGGCAATCTTCGTTTATTTCGAAAGTACAAACGCGTGATGGCCTAATTCAAACCTGTCACATTAGATTATGTATTTATTTTTGAGTGACTCCCCAAGCTCGGATAGCCTACATATTCGTATTAATTAATAACCACGAATATTGACACAGTGCATAACTTTACAAAAACGTATTTACGACGCTTAAGCTTTTACCGGGAATGAATTATAAGTAGCCATGTTGGTCTAGTAACACTATAGATCGTCGAGTGGTAAGTGTTTGACCTCGCCCAACTCTGAGCACATCTCGTCTTCGCACGTGTACGTGAGCACGAACCTCATGTGTGTCGTTGTCTGCGTGTGCGGGCGTGCGATCAACATCACTTGTGTGAGCGCGGGCGGCGGCAGGAACGGGTTGTACGCCGGCAGGGACGTACCAGACGGCGACAGCAGTCGGACTTTACTACCCTACAACATAATAATTGTAAATCTGGGTAAATAGGAACAAAACTGATTGCCTTAGCAGTTATCAACTAAAAGAATTGACAAACTTTCACGTACCTCCCCACCAGCATTTTGGACATTTTTTTGATCCTGGCTCGGCAAAGTGACTACGCTACACCTGATGGTAAGTGTAGCGCAATCCAGGAATAGTGTGTCTATCGTAGGTCGGCAAGATCATGTCGGCCTGCCTAACTGCTTCTTCACACTCCGTTTAAGGGCCGGCGCTCATTGACGGCATGGCACGGCATCGCATGGCAAAGGATTTTATTACTAATCAAGTTATTTTGAATCTTATTGCCACGAGTTTAGAATTCACGTTACTTTATTTCAATACCACAGTGCCGCGACGTGCCGCGGGATGCTATAGCATGGCGCGACGCGCCGAGGGATGCTCCGGCCAGACGTGTCATGCCGTTTCATTCCACGGATTGCCGCGGTGCGCGAGAGAGAGAGAGTGGCTGGGCATTCAGCAGGATGCCACGGCATGCCACGGGACGCCGCGGGATGCCGCAGCATGACCTGCCGTGCCATGCCGTCAATGAGCGCCGGCCCTAAAAGACCCCATATTATAGAAAGGTGGGAACAAGTGAGCCGGCAAACTATTCCACAGCTTAATATTAAACTTCAGATAACAATTTGATCTATCCATGTTTGTAATAGAATAAACAACCGTTCAGTTAAACAGTGGTACCGCAAGTTAAGCTACGTACGAGGCGGAGCCGACTGTTTAGTCGTATGACTTGTCAAGACTTCCTACACTTTTGCGGGACTCGTCGCATTTTCGATAAAAAAGTTTTGGTTGTTATAAGCATGTAGAGAAAAAGTATTTTTTTTCTGTTTCTTACCTTAGGAAGAATACTTTGAAATTTATAATCCTCAATAGGAGATTTGTTCTTACTAGTAGTTGATATAACAATGACATTTACATCTGGCCTCGGTTTATCCTTACAGAAATGTAACACCACAGTGATCCCATCCTTCTCTTCAAACACAGTCAGTGGAGGCACTTGACTAGGGTGCACACTGTGAAGGGATACATTTATATCACTCAGAGGCTTCACATATCCAGACCTTTGTTCTGTACCTTTTTTATTTGCGTCATTTGTCGATTCTAGGTTTTTGTTAACTACTGGTGTTGTAACATCACATTTGGCGTTATCTATTTCTAAGTCCAATATTTTATTATAATTGTTTTCAGATACATTATTGTTAAACTCATTACTGTTGGAATGTGTTGGCTCCTGTGTTATATCAACAATGACATCATCAAGTGGTGGAGTCTTGGGTTGTTGTGGTAAAGGATTTATTTCAGCATCTTCATCTGGCTTTCTTGTGAAAAAATCTAAATCTAACAATGCACCATTGTTAAGAGGTTGCGCTTCATGTTTAGGCGAAGCTAAAGCATTCATGGGTATTTTCTTGGTTGTTTTACTGGAAAATTAAATACAAAAAAGAATAAGCTTATACATAGAGTACCTTAACTCATCTCCTGAAAATTACATACCTATTAAAATTATCAATTCTTTTGGCATGTTCTGGAAGTGATTGTTTCATAAGTAGTTCTCCAAGTGAATCTAATTCGACCCAGCCTTCAGCTTTATTTGTTTTATCTCCTAAAAGATCAGTGTCATCTGCAATAGCAAATACAAATACATAAAAATACAAATGCCGATGTCAGTCAGATATCTGGAATTTTAGTTAATTTATTAACATGTATTATTATCTTACCATTTGGCATTGCATTAACTGGTTTTATAGGCTCAGCTATATTATCATCAGTCCCAGAAGAGAATATATCTCCAAGCTCATCTATAGCATTTGGCTTAGCATTTTCTTGTTTATACTCCTTTTTATCATCTTTGCTAACATTTGCTCCAGCAAAATCCAATAAACTATTGTCATTGTTGGCAGACTGCTGAGGCGCTTTTGGATAAACCCTACCTCTTTTTTTCCTTTCAAGTGCAAACACCTTATATCTTGCACATACTTCATCAATTACATCACTTGCATATAAAATGTCACCTGCAAACAATTAAAGTGGATATTTTATAAACATAGCATACTTATTGTGGATTCTATTTTTGGGAATCAGTACAAATATGCAATGTATGGTCATCCACCATCCACCTAGTCAGTGACTCGAGAGAATTTTAAGTACATAATCGAATGTAGCAGAGGTAGATAAAATCATCATCTTTTTTACATTATGTGCAGCTTTCAAGAGAGTATACAGTTCAGGATTGATCCACAGAGATTTAAACTATCAATTAGAATTAGAATCACAGATTAATTTTATTTGAGTTATGTAAATAATAAAATATAGAGATGTTTTTCTACATTGACTGCAATATTGAGAATTCTTACTTAAATTTTCACTGTCGTGATCAGTGGCAGCCAAGTGTTGCAACACTGGGCGTAGTTTGGCGCATGTGGAGTTCAGTTCGCATATGAGTTGTTCCTCATCAGGCGACGCGTCAGCAGCGTGCGAGAGCATGTCGTTCAGTAAGCCCGCACTATCTAATGCTGCTCCCACTTCATGCGCGCGACGACTGTTCGCCTCGCTGCGACGCTCTTCCTGACATGCCCATTTTTTATATCATTATAAATAAGAAATGGTGTTCGTTGGTCTGTATTTTTTGCAACAATGAGCCAAAATAATCTTATGAGTTTATGGTTCAGAGTGTAATCTGTGCTACTTTAATAATAGAAATATTATGGGAGACATCCACTCAGGTGGAGCTGTAAGCAAGACTGTAAGATATATACAATTGCTATTAAATTAAAATATATGCAATTTTATTTTCCCTTCTCTGACAATAAACTAAGACTCAAGATTATTGATGGAAACATGTTATGTTATAGGACTGACTAATTCACTATTAATAAATTGTCAATGACCTCTTCTTAATCTCAAAATAAATAAATTATAAGGATAATGAAATTATATTAGGTGTTTTATTTATGTATGTAGAAGTGTTTTATATTTTTAGATAAATTAAACTAGATCTTACTTCCCGGACCATGGTCTTGATAAGACGATTTGCATGCTGCAAGTCTTCTTGTTTTTTGCTTTGTAATAATTTTTGAAGTAGTTTAGACCTCTCTTCATCCTCAAATATGGCACTTTTTGCCCGGTGCCGTGGTTGTGGTACAGTCACATCCTCTGGAGGTAACGGTGGAGGAGTTTCCTTCACCACTCCTTGATTCTTCAGCATGTCATATGCTACTTTGAATTTTGTCTCCTTTGGGTATTCAATAGACCAAGCATGGAGTAATTGTAAAACCTATAAAAGTTTAACAAAATACGATATTTATAATTATCTAACATGCACTTCTATGATAGTAAATGTCCTGTTTTAAAAGTAAAAGTAACTATAAATAATTTCACATAGCAGGATTAAACAAATCCTGCTATATGACCTAAATACTTAAATTATTTAGTAGTTTTTAAAAAAACATTAGCAATTTGATGTAATTTAGAGATTTTTTAAAGAGGTTTACCTTCAACATTAATCTATTTCAAGAGGCTTTCAATAAAAATAACAAAAACCAATGTTTTATATTTACCCTAGTCCTTACTTCAGGCGCAGTTCTGTCGGCGAAATACTTGGGTGACACTAACTTTATCATCTCATTTAGAAATCTGAACTTGCCGACTTCCGCGTGGAAATTTGCATCGCAACGTCGCATGCACCGATCAATCATGATGAGTGCCAGTAGAGCCTCGCGGGCGTTCGGCGAATGGATGCGGCAAGCGAGGGCCTGCGCCGCCAGCTGTGGGCCCTCCACAGAGTCCCGCATGATCGTGCAGAACGCCTCCAAGGCCGCAGCATCCAGAGAAGGCAGACTTTCATGTGTCGCTTTTACTATTACAACAAAATAATACACTTTGTCGTAAAGTGACTAAAAATTTAATGAATAGCACTTTGCTTTACTTACATATGAGAGCTTCCAAACTTGTTAATGTCACATTCATCTTCTTAAGTTCCTCTTCAGGTAAATAAATAAAATAATCAAGGAATCTATCTCTACCAAAATATTCTAAGATTTTATTCATCCAGATTTCTGTTTCTTTCACCACTGCCAGTTAGGGATGTTGAAAAAAATCGATATATCGATGTGTCAATGTTTATAATTAAGTATAGCAATCATATCTTAAAACGATATGTTTTTAAATAGAAAGTCGTAAAATATAGACCAAAATAATTTAAGTTGCTAAAAAAAGGTCATCCGAATGTCAAGTCAATATACATTTTTTCTGGTTACATCAATACCTTTTAAAATTATTTTACTATATTTTTTTTACTTTTATGATATAAATCGTTATTTTATACACTCTCTATATACCAACTGCCAGTAGAGCAATGCGACCAGATAAAATTTTAAGCAAATCCCAATTAAATTATGTCATCTCGAAAATGTATAATACAAAATGTACCTATTATCAGTTCCATAACAAATGCTAAGTGGCCTCCGTACTCCATAATAACTTAGGTTTTAAAATGCGTAAGATTTCCTGCAGGTCATATTTGCGAGGTCAGTCGCTTACAGTATTAGCATACATTTTATTTTCCCAAACAACAATGTGAGTAACGATATGAGAAATTAATTTGTGAGTAACGATTCGATACTTTGGATCAGGCGACGAGACGTACCCATTACTCGGTATCAAATACATTCGGTTTGTTACAGCTCTACTCACCCTTACTAGTGATGTGAAACGGCTTTATCCTTTGAAAATCCGGTAAAGCCGTTAATATCCGGTTTTCATTTAGAAATACCGATTACTTTTCGATGATAAATGAAAAAAGAAAGGAAGCGATAAGTTTCAAAGTACAAAAATAATGTCGCAGTCTAGTGTTGATGTCCATAACCTAAGTTATTGTAATTGAATATTGTTTTATTTAATACTGATTTTGGGTACTGGGGTGTTTTGCTTCCTGTCTTTTGTTGTGAACCCTGTAGTTCCCTTTCTTTTGAGGTCGATCGACTTCAAAATTGATATCTGGGATACCCCAGTCACAAATGATAGACCCAATGTTAGAATTGAAAATTTACTTTATTTATTTTCTTTAAGTCCGACTGACATCGTTACTGGAGGGCGTCGAAGTTATAACAAATAGATCAACTGTGAGAATTCAATAATTTACTGAAATTTGTTTAAAGCCGATAGTCTTCAAAATCGATGTCGCACTCGCAAATCCGTTGTTAGAATTGTGGGCGTCATTTGGTTTATAATGCCAAAATCACACTTACGTTTTACTTCATAGAATGTCTCATACATATTTTCACCAGGAACTAAACAGGAAAATCGCCATAAGCCCAGATATCCTGTTATACAGCTCTATTTGAACTTAAACGCTTAAATTCTAGGAGGATGCATTATCCATAAAAATGTTTTCCGTTTAACCAAGACCGCTACGCGGGTGGAGCCACGGGCCAATGCTATTGGTAAACTTTATTACGTTTTAGGTGCACATGTGGGTGTAAGAAAGACTCGTGTTTGATGACTGTTACATTTTATTAAAGGATCATTACAAAATCTATCAAAAGTTTGTGCTCAATATTCACAATCAAAATACCATTGCACACTTATAAAATTAATATATTATTTCGTACATATCTATAAAACATTCTATAGTTATTTACATAAATACAATAATTATATGCATTTTTTAAAAGACTTGTATGGACAAATAACTCCTGTCTTGAATAGTGTTGTTCACTGAGGCTTATGGCGTTTAATGAACATAAAAATTAAAAACGACGAGCAAGTCAACATTTTCAATATTTCAAAATTATTAGAAACGCACAATAATCAGCAAGAGTAACAAACAATGTGGTTGTATGATCTTTGATAATCATAAGTTACTCTCACAGTAATTACTTATCAATATCATGTGTAATCTCATCACGCTTGTGCTTAATGTATAGATGAAATTAAATAAAATTGATTGGCAAAATGTTATAATTCAGTCTTTCATTTCAATTGAAATATTCCTTGTTTAATTTCAATGTCTTTAGTGAAAGCCTCTCGGAAAAAATTCAACTTATAAATGATTACAATGAAAATATGCATTCCTACAATAATTGATACTATTCCGTATTACAAATTATGAAATCAAATCACAGATAATAAAATTTAAAGTGTTTTAAAAGATTCCAAAGTAGATCATTAACGCTTGTGATAGACATGTTAGAATTATACAATTCCATACAGAAGAGTGTCGATGTATGAACTGGAGTTGATGATAGCATCCATATACACCAAATGATTGTCCATTTCAGGGCCGAAGGGAAGGTTAAAAGGAAGCCAGAGCTAGTTTTATAAATGTCTAAAGTACACCATTAAATAAGAAATTATATAAGTATACTTTTATTTATTAAGCAAACATAAACTAGCATCGGCTTGCTCTCACACTTCGCCACTGCTCCCTTACCAAATGAAACTTTAACACAGACCGAACTGAGGGCAAAGACCAGTTCATAATATTCTTAACGTAAGTGTTCCAAGTATAGAACCCTTACTAAAGTATTCAATATTCCACTTACAATGTATCAATACTAATAGGTACACACTTTGTTTTCTTATTTTAGTTGCGGTGGATCCTCTTCATGATAAACATTTGGATCAATGAAAGGCCTCTGCATTACATAATATCCCATTAAACATTCTTTTAATACACAGAATACTGTAGTACATGCTAATATATAATTTAAACGATGGTATAAATTATGTGCTTCGGCAATGTTCGTTTTGTTTGCGATATTTGTACGAATATACAATAATATTTATTGAAACGGGTCTTAATCGCGTAGTATTTGAAGGTATATATACATTATTTAATTCATTCTTTGCAGAGGTTTGGACCGAGTTATATCATCAGTTATGCCTGGCACGGGCTGACTTCAAATACTACGCGATTAAAACATGTTTAAATAAATATTATAGTTTCTGTACTAATTGCGAAAGTATGAAAACATTCAGTACGAATATGCCTGGCCTGCCTGAATTAATTGTTATCCAGGTGCGGTTAGTCAAGTAAAAATAAATAAACGATATTGTAACGGGTCTATTACCATCCTTCATGTTTCACATGTTAACCGAAAATTGCCAAAGTGTACTGTATCTTACTATGCATTAATACAGCTATAAGGTACATACTATTATCAAAATTAATTAATGGCAAATATACCATGGCAGCATAATATTTATAGAAATCTTATATTTTATTATAGATTTTAAAAGATTTCCCCAGTAGTAAAGAAACAGAATTCACCAATCCTTGATACACAAATTGTGAAAATGTTAATAGGGACTTAAAAAATTGCTTTCTTTGTTTATAAACTTTAAAAGAATGTAACATAATTATATTATAGAAGAAAACTCTGGTTTAAAAGCCGCGTCATATTATTATCCTCCATTATACAGAAACTTTTTCAATCATGTGCTGTCTCGGTGGTGCAGTTGTTATGCGTACGCGACACGACGGCTATGTTGCGGGCACAGGTTTCACGGGTCGTGTGAAAATGATATTAAGTTTTTCTACCACGAAATGTGGGTATATTAGTTACACCTTTGCCTACCCTTTCGGGGATCACGGACGTCGCTGTGTGTGTGTGTGTGTGTGTGTTTTTCCTAATTAATTGCATGACGCGGCTACGCTAGTAACGATTTTGCGTTATTTCATTTCACACACTTCATGCATTTTATATTATCGCCGATTTCATACGAGTGTCGTACTTTCCATCTAATGGTGCTGCCACACCGGTGTTATAAAATGTTAACAAACATTTTATAACATTAAACATTTACTAACATTATCTAATATTGTGATAAAATGTATCAAATTTTTGTTAACAAATGTTTAATAATGTTTTGTAAACATTTTATAACATTGGTGTGGCAGCACCATAAATAGGGCTTAACAATGTAGGAGGGGTATGTTTGTATGTAGTGTTGTAATGATGTTATTACTCTGGCGGTCTCTTGTGCTCGCCCCAGCCGTGGAAGCACCTGGTGAACCTTCGGGACTCCTTGTTCTTCAACGTGAGGAACAGTTTCCGCGGCCTGTCCGGCTGCATACTCTTCATGTGTTGAATGTAAACCTGTATTTATATTTGCATAAGTATCGAGAATATTTATTAGACAAACCATCACATGTTCGAATAATTTATAACCATTCTGTACTTTTAATTTATTTTATTTGGTGTGTAAGAATATAATTATTATTATTATATCAAAGAACACAAATAGCTCAGGATGAAGTGGTTTTCTTTTGAGTAACTATATCTAACATTAGTAATAAGTCTCCCAAACTAATAAACGTTAAAATATACCATTTGCCGCCAAGCAACAGTGTGTAAGCACTGTTGTGTTTAGGTTTGAACGACATTGAAGCCAGTGAAATGATCGGGCATTATGAGACTTAACTTCTTGTCTCATGGTGACGAGCGCAGTTCAGTGCCATGCAGTGCTTTGTAATTCAACGTTCTCTTCGGTGTTGTTTCTGTTTGTGGGCAGGCCATACCACCAGGCGAGCGCCTTGCTCGTCTCGTCAATCAGTCAAATAAAAAAAGAAAAATATACAACTAATTCACCTCATAGTATAGGATACTCTGATATATTTTAGAATAATAATCACAAAATGTATCTTTTTAACCTTGCAAGAATTTACAGATTTTTGAATTTTACTTAATTCAATAGTAATATGCAATCCAAATAACAGTAGAAACATTAATGATTAATGAAGGTACTGTCACTTAAAAAAACAGTTTTGCAATAAAAATTATTTCACTTACATAGACATGTATAACATTATTTCAACCACTTTCAATTAAAACAGCTTTTAAATAAAAAGCGATATCCTTATTACTCCATTCGTTTGGGCGCCACGATTATATAGATTAACAGATAGGTAAACGAAGGGGTCAAATTTATAACGCACCTCCGGAAGCCCAAATCCCCTATCCCTAATTATCCCATTCCTTTAAGGTCGGCAACGCGCCCATGATTCTTCTGGTCGTGGGCGTACATGGGCGGTGGAGATCACTTACCATCAGGTGATACACTTGCTCGTTTGCCGGTCTATGCCATAAAAAAAAAACCTCTTGTGTCGAAGGTAAATGATGTTCAGTACCTGTGCAGACTTGTAAGCGAGTTTTATCTCCACCTCGGAGCACTTGGCGCCGAGCCACAGGAACACTTGCTCGCCGTTGTCCAGAATCATTATGTCATCATCCGCCAGGTCATCCTGTAAATTATATGATATTTTATTATATGGTGGTTGGATATTCATATTTTTGAGAGGTAGAGCTACGCTGTAGACAGTTTTGTCTACACCGTGAATTGGATGGCTCGACCGGGTCGTTACCACTGTCTCACGGAAAACAGACGTAAAATAGCGGCTTCCTGTTGCGTTTCGTACGGTGAGTGAGATATCCGGAAGCGCAAATCACCTCCCTTTCCCAATCCCTAATTATCCCTTTCCTTTAAGGTCGCAACGCGCCCATGATTCTTCTGGTGGTGGACGTACATGGGCGGTAGAGATCACTTACCATCAGGTGACCCATTTGCTCGTTTGCCGGCCTATGCTATATAAAAAAACATCGCCCGAATAGTGCCCACCGTACACATAGTGTTAAAGCCTGCCATAGTGATCTACACGTTTTGTGTGAATCGCGTTCCGGGATCAGCCAGTGTATATCCGGTTCTCCCGGTTGCGACAGGACGTGATGGTTGCTCTCACCGGTCGCCCGGATGTTTTCCATCTCTCCCGGGCGGCTCAATGCTGGACCTTAAGGCACATAACCGTCCCGCCTCCACCGCGGCGGGGCGGTAGCAATAAAACGCTTTTTCCCGCGACAAAAAAAAAGAAAAGGGTATAGAGTTCATCTTTGTATGAGCCGGGATAACGCCAGGCAGAAAGATATAAAATAAATATTTTATACCTGGCAGAAGTCGGTGCATTTCTCCGAGACGGTGAAGTATCCCTTCTCGTTGGAACATCGGAAGAGCCTGGTGTAGTTGAGGAAGTCCGCGTCGGTGTCGTAAGGCTTGCGACCGCCGAGCGCCACCCAGAAGAAATTATCCGGCTCGCTACCTTCACTCAATACCTGTCGAATATATCACAAACGTTTTGAGATAGTCATTATTATATTATAAATTACTGCCCTGCTCGCTTGGGTCATAGCGTGATATATGAATCCTCATGAATCACTCTATCTATTGTTGAAAACTGCATTAAAATCCGTTCAATAGTTTAAAAGATCTAAGCGAACAGACAGCGGAAGCGACTTCATTTTATACTATGTAAAGATATTATATAACAAAATAACATCACGCTAGTCGTTGACCAGTGAGTCGACCCAAGTATAGTTGGTACAATATAATCTTCTCTATATATAAAAATTTCGTGTCACGTTGTTTGTCCGCGATGAACTCCTCAATTAATAAACCGATTTTAATAAAATTTTGAAAACTGTGTTTGATCCAACTTGATAGATAGGATAGTGTATTAAACAATTTATAGTCGCAATACATTTTATTGCAAATTATTTGTTTCAAATAGTTATTATCTGTGAGTTCTATAAGATTCTAACAGTTGGCGATGTAACGTAATTTATCGGCTGGATTGAGTAAATATCCAATAGATGGCGCATAATGTATTGAGTAGTTTACTACAATATAGTTTAACATATACGTTAGCCACAGCAACGCGTGGTCGGGTCTGCTAGTAAGAATATAAAGATTGATATTAACTAGAACTAGATTAGATGGCATCTCTAAGTCATCATCATTATCATCATGAGCCACAAGACGTCCACTGCTGAACATAGGCCTCCCCCCAAAGATTTCCAGACCGACCTGTTGGAAGCGGCCTGCATCCAGCGACTGCCTGCGATCTTTATCAGGTCGTCTATCCACCTTGTAGGTGGACGTCCAACGCTGTGCTTGCCAGTACGTGGCTTCCATTCCAGAACCTTCTACTACCATGCTACCATCTCTAAGTATGAGCATTATATAGAGTAGTGGTAGAGCCACGCTGTAGACAGTTTTGTCTACAGCATGAATGGGCTGGCTCGACCGGGTCGTTACCACTGTCTCACAGAAAACCAACGTAAAGTAGCGGCTTGCTGCTGCGTTTCGTACGGTGAGTGAGATATCCGGAAGCCCAAATCCCCTCCCCTTCCCAATCCCCTATTATCCCTTTCCTTTAAGGTCGACAACGCGCCCATGATTCTTCTGGTGGTGGGCGTATATGAGCGGTGGAGATCACTTACCATCAGGTGACCCACTTGCTCGTTTGCCGGCCTGTGCTATAAAAAAAAAAATATTTTGTCCAGTTACCTGCAGGCTGACCCACGGGTTGTTGAACTTCTCCTCAGCGATCTGTTCGATGAGACGAGCCGAGTCTGGATCGCTGTTGTTTCCGATCCATGCGTACACTATAGCCGATGACGTCTCGTTGTTACCTTCCAGCGGTACGTTGAGTATGTAACTGCGAATGAAATTACAGTATACTTCGCTGATAGGCCAGTGTGTATATGATTATATTATATGTTTTGCAAGGTGGTAGGTCCCTCGTATGCGAGAGGCCGTCTGGGTTGGTACCACCGCGCCATCTATTTCTGTCACCAAGCAACAGTGTGTAAGCACTGTTGTGTTTCGGCTTGAAGCACATTGAAGCCACTGAAATTACTGGGCATTGTGACACTTAACATCTTATGTATCGGGATGACGAGCGCAGTTCTTTATTATTTGGCTAAATTCATTGACGTAAATCGATAATTTAAAGTTCTATTTTGTATAATTGTACGTGAGAAATGTTCAATTTATATTTTTTACTAGCTTTTGCTCGCGGCTCCGCCCGCGTGATTTGCTTTTCCGGGATAAAAAGTAGCCTATGTCGTATCCTGATGTATATGCTATATTATTGTAAAGTTTCATTAAAATCCATTCAGTAGTTTTAACAAATTTTCGCGTTTATAATATTAGTAGGATAGGATAGTAGGATAACATACGGAATTTCACCTACTTAAATCTAATAAATTTAGCAAAATGAAATCAAAATCTAAATTTTTACTCAATGTGGGTTAACATGTTATTGCATATTTGCAATCAATTAGTATAATAATAGAATGATAATGACCAGAACGCGCTGTTGAGTTGCGACGCGTCCGCCTTCACTTGTACAAGCCTTGTGCACAACGCAGACCCGTTACTGCGCAGCTCGAACAATTCCACCGGCAGACGACCCTCCTGACGATATTATAACACTTGTATTATAGCACGGGTATTAGACGTAACGGTTTTTGGACGTCCACCTACAAGGTGGACAGACGACCTAATAAAGATCGCAGGAAGTCGCTGGATGCAGGCCGCTTCCAACAGGTCGGTCTGGAAATCTTTGGGGGAGGCCTATGTTCAGCAATGGACGTCTTGTGACTGATGATGATGATGATTAGTACAGTACGGGTACTCACATAGTATGGGCAATTGCAAATGGCAGCCTCCGTGGTGCAGCGGGCGAGTAGCCGGCTGTGAAGCGAGAGACTGCGGTTTCGATCCCCGCACCCAGACAAATGTTTGTGTGATCCACATATATTTGTTATAGGGTCTGGGTGTTGTGGGACCAAGTCTCACGTAGTTTCTTATACCAACGACACAAGACTCGTATCTTACTGTGGGGTTAGGACTATGTGTGCGACTGTTATTTATTGAATTATAGAGCGTTTTACAGAATGGTGTGGTCAACTTTAAACAGCTTATAATTAATTTCACCCTTGTAGAAGCAAATCCGATGGCATTGTTAGGACATAATAAAAGCATTTTTATATCGACATATCAATATTCGAATACAATGTACAATATTAAACTATGAATAGTTGAGTTTTTGTCTCACTCCAGCATTGTTAGTCTCGCTCACGTGCATTTTCTAAATTATAGGGATGTAATGGATTTATATTCATCTTGTATTTATCTATAGTAATAAATGACTGATTAACATTAGAGTGAAATTTTAGGATGTCTAGATTTTGATTAAATGCGGTGCATAAAAACCCACTGTCACATGTATACAGGGTTATTTTTAAAACACCGACAACCTCGCAGGACTAGATAGTTAACCCCATAAGGAACAACTTTTGTTCTACGATTTCGGATATAACTCAATACATCAAAAAAAATGATTGAATAATAGACGACTGGCGACTAGATAATTGGGTTAAGTTCAAAGGCGCTAGTGTTGTACCCCCTTCCTCACACTTCGCGGGGGTTTGTTTACGTAATCTTTGCGATGCGTGTACATTTATAAACATTCAAGCCGGAAATTAAATTAATATTTATTTTTGTATGAAAATAAAATCTTACAAATTTACAAAAGTTGTTCCTTATGGGGTTAGTTATCTAGTCCTGCAAAGTTGTTGGTGTTTTAAAAGTAACGTATAACGGCCTTTAAATGAATAGAAGAATGAGTCTAACCGGCTTGGCGTTCCTCTTGCCGTCCCTGATGACGAACCGCCGATGGAAGTGCGCCATGAACTTGAGGCTCTCCTGCTGCTGGTGCGTGCGCACCACGTCGAGCCGGCGGCACAGCTGCTTGAACTTGCGCTCCAGCCCGAACGTGAACGTGAGCCAGCCCATGTTGGGCGCGCGCCGCCCCTGCCAGAAGTACACCACCCACGACGTGCCGCCAGCCGCTTCCTCCTCGCCCACCTCGCCACCCGACCCAACGCTGTCCTCGTCTGCCTGGATACACACACACACCATCATCCGCCACAGGACGTCCACTGCTGAACATAGGCCTGTTGGAAGCGGCCTGCATCCAGCGACTTCCTGCGACCTTTATCAGGTCGTCTGTCCACCTTGTAGGCGGTCGTCCACATACAACACACACACCAACACCACTCAAAACCTAACCATTTCATATCTAACCGAACAGACTTTGCGTGAATCTCTCGTGTATTATACAAAACATCTACCATCTAAGTGAAATTACCGTATATCAAACTTTAATTATTATTAAACATCACTTTTCTAAGAAACTATGTTTAATCTCCTACTGAACTCGATGTCCTTAAAGATCTAATTTTCTTTCTACAAGAAGTCGGTAAATATGTCCTCAGTATATTGACGTTATAACTTCCATCAAAATATGAGCAAATGGCAAGACCCCGCCATAGACCCTTTTGTGTATCTCCACACCTTTAATGGTCCAGCACGACCAAGTTAAAACCACTGTCAAATAGAGAACTAACGTGTAATGATAGTATTCTATTACATTTTATACAACGAGAGATTTCTAGAAACCCAAATCTCTTTTATCAATCCCAATCGTCATTCTTTCCCTTTGAGGTCAGCAAAGCAACTGTATGTGTTAACGAGCTGTGTAGATCACTTACTATCAGGTGACCCTCTTACTCGTTTAACTGTTCCTGTTATAAAACATATTTGACAGCCCCCGTGGCGCAGCGGGCGAATAGTCGGCTGTGAAGCCAGAGGCCGCGGGTTCAATCCCCACACCGAGACAATTGTTTGTGTGATCCACAAATATTTGTTTCGGGGTCTGGGTGTTGTGAGACCGAAAGTTCCTGATACCCACGACACAAGACTCGCATCTTATTGTGGGGTCAGGACTATGTGTGTGACTGTTGGGTGTATTTATTATTATTTATTTATTAAAAAAAGGATCCTCACGTCAGCACAAACATATCTGCACAGGAACACGTAGCAGTCGCAGGTGTAGAAGACACCCAGCTCGTTGTCAGGAAGCCGCACGAAGTGTCTGCCTTCGAGTACGAACGCCTCCATCGCTTCCAGGTCTTCGTTCCACTCGTCAGCGAGGGTCTTGGCTTCTGACGCCGGCATGGTGGGTTGGCGTGGTGTGAATAGAGCTGATAGGTCCGCTCTGTGAAAAAAAAGGTTATCGTTGGAGGCCTAAGAGATTGGAAGTCTCCGGTGTGAAATATCAGGTTGCTGTTGCGTTTGGTACCTACGAAAAATGAGATATCAGAAGGTGATTGCGATTTCCTTCTACCCTTCTTAATCCCTTAACTATATCTTCATTTAAGGTCGGCAACGCGTCCATTTGTATTTTGTATGAAACAATGTTAATGTTATAATCATGGTTGAAATCCTTATCAGCGATACTTGAAGTTGGCCACGACTTTGGGCCTGAAACTAGTCTAAACTCAGTAAACGATCTTAGTTTAATGACAGCCTCCGTGGCGCAGCGAGCGAGTAGCCGGCTGTGAAGCGAGAGGCCGCGGGTTCGATCCCCGCACCGAGACAAATATTTGTGTGATCCACAAATATTTGTCTCGGGATCTGGGTGTTGTGAGACCGAAAGTCTCTCGTAGTTCCTGATACCCACGACACAAGACTCGTATCTTACTGTGGGGTCAGGACTATGTATGTGACTGATGGGTGTATTTATTTATAAAAAAAAAAAATGTAATAAATAAACGGTCTCAGTTTGATTGTCGATATCGATACCGAAAGTCTACCAATAAAATTTCATAATTTGTACACGTGACAGTCCAACTGTATTCTTATTGGCACATTTGTGGGATTAATAGGGATATTCAATCTGAGATCGTTTATCGAAATCGGCCATCAGTGCATCCTTTGAGACTAACGTTGTGTTACACCTCAGGGTGTGTACATTATAGGAGAGTAATCTGTTGGTACGCACTTGGTCTCCTGCTGCTTGGCCCAGCTGGCGAGGTCTGCGCCGGTGCGTGCGACGGACTCGGCGGTGCGCGTGAAGTCCACCGCGATCACCTCCTCCCAACCCAGGAAGTATGTCTTGAACACCTGACAATACATACATACATACTTGATGCTCAAAACGATTACCAGGGAACCTACCTGATACATATATATACCTGCCACACACACTGATACTTGCCTTTTGTGGATGTAAACAGTTCACACACATTTCGCCGAGCTTATTTCCGCCATATCGGGCACAATTCCAGATTCCGGGCTGACACAGAATGTAACGTGGTGAAAAACCCGATATCACTTTTTTTTGTAGTCCACAAAGGACATTATATTTTTTTTTGAGAGAGAGTACGTTGCGGATCTCCAGAATTTATTGACAAGGTGATGAACAAATTTGGGCAGCAATCTTGTCAGCCTTTAGTTTTTATTCAAACAATAACTTAATAAAAAACATGTAATTTTTCTATGTATTTTCTTTCCTGACAGGGGGGTGCAAGCACCCCTTGCACCCTGCTGCCGGCGCCCATGGACGTGTTGCTCAATCGTGTGTTGTTATAGTGATTTGGTCTTACTGACTGAATAATAACAGATTAGACAGACGCCACCAAAACAACATGGCCGCCGCTCACATCTACCCGCCCCAATTGAAAAACCCTTAGAATACTTTGCCGTACCCGGATAAAAGACGTCATATAATTTTACCTGCGTCTCAGTGCCTTCCTGCAGTCTGGTGACGAGAGCATGTGGTGGTCGTGACACCATGTTGAACAACTCCTGAGCCAATTTCACCGCCGCTGCCCGTACTAACCGCGACGATTTTTTGCCGAACCTGTCACGTTAAAAAACAAATAAAAAAAGCCTTTTATTATTTGCATTAGTACAGGGTTAACTTATATCTAGTAGGTACGTTAGTGGGTTAATTGATTTAAATTAATTTAAGTTTTATTTTTGTTAGTTATACTCGTTAAAAATAACTACAAACAAATTCAATATGTTGTTGCTGAACGATTCGGGCAAAGATGGATGCTTTTTTATACAACTCGATGACAAGACGAGCCGATCGCTCGATTGATGCCATGCGCTACAATTGCCCATGAATAATAGTAACACTGGTCGGAATGTTGAATTACAAAGCATTGCATTACACTGTATTGCGCACATCATCCCGAGACATAAGATCTTATGCCCAGTAATTGTATTAGGCTTCAGTGTTCTTGGAATTAAAAATATAAGGCTAACAACCTATGGTAGTACTTACATAGAAGGCCGCTCACATATGAGGGCCCAACACCTAGTGAAATATTAATCGCACCACTGTCGATAAATTATCATACGCATTCCATCTGTAATCCACCGAGCGGTAAGCAGTACACCCACATTTCGCCAAGTGTATTTCCGTCCCATGATGTGACAGGGAGGCGAGCCTATTGAGCCGGCCACAATTCCAGACTTCGGGCAGATACTGACCGTTTCGTGATAGAAAAACTTAATATCACTAGGGATCGAACCTGAAACCTCAGCTCAGCAGTCGTACCGCGTATGCGACAACTGCGCAAAACAAAATTCTTGTCTTATTTATTGTTTGCACCTACTTTGTCACATATCTGCATTACCCTAAAGTTGACTGGGAGAGAAGAATGCCTTTGACATTAAGTCCTTTATACATTGTATATAAAGTGTTAATAAATAAGTATACTGACCATACAAACACATCGATGTGCGCGTCGAGTATGTAGACATTCCTGGTGGCCAGCACGTCCCTGGACAGCGGCGTGGCCTCCGGCTGCGGCAGCTCCAGGTAGCCCATGCCGAGCTCCACGCGGTACAGCCGCGGGGGACGCCACGACAACTCCTCAGGGACGTGCTCCTGGTTAACACGTGTTGTTCTTTTTAATTTATGGATTCGTATTATTATGCATTTCGCCAATGACAAATACAATTTGCGAATAAAGTCTTCAAAAATAATTACGGGTTGTGCAACGGGCGTGCCGACAGAAGTGAAAACTTATTTTAGCGCAGCATTAGATTTATTAAAAAAAAAATTGTTATTCGGGAGTTAACGATTGTTGTATTATCGGTTGCTTAAACACTAGGCAAAACAGTTGTTATACATTTTATAGCAATAAATGTTTATTTTTTATTTATCTAGACGCGTTCGCGGTCTGCTATATGTACATGCATATATGCACACACTATAGCAGCGTCTCGTAACGATGTCGCGGGTCCAGAGATTTTATCTCATATAAAAATATGCGTACTGCGCTAAAAGAAGTTTTCACTTCAAAAAAATAATCTCATGCCTAATTAAGGTATTTGGATGTTTTTTTCTGGATTAACTTTGGGCTGTACCATATCAAACAAACAACGAATCACTAAATTCGGAATGCTCTCTTAAAATAAGTCGTCGTTATACATACAAAAAACAAATATACACGTCTAATTGAAACCCCATCCCTTTTTCGTTGGTTAACAATTGAGTGACGGGACCATTCTTTTAGATTAGTCGATCTCTAACGGTACAATATGTACCATTATAAAAAAATAATAGTAAATTAATCCCAGTACCTCAGGAACAAATGGCTCGTCGTCTTCATAGCCTAGTATCTCCCAGAAACTGGGCGGCTCCTTGCCGGGTGGTTCCGCGATCAACTCTGCCTTATTCTTTCTTTCTTCTTTGTTTATCTTCTCGGCGAATAGACGAGCTTTCGACTTTAGTGTGTTCTTTGCTTTCTTACCATTCCTGTGAAAATAAAAAGATTTTGTTACAGAATAACCATCCTTTCTTCGTGGTGGTCAGATAATAAAAAATACGAAATTCATAAGTTCATAACACGAGAAAACTTTATTTAGAAATATTTATCAGTACCAATTTTATTTTCGAATTTACTAATACAATTTAATCTATTGTTTAATAATAATAATACTAGCTATGTATTATACTCGTTCCACTGTTGGGCACAGGACTCTTCTACTGAATGAGAGAGATTATCAGAAGGAGGTTTTGAAGTGATAACTTCTTATGGGAGGGTAAACCGCTTCGTAACGTAACGCGAGCGGTTCATCGATCAACGGAAGGTTCGAGAATATCCGAGAACCTTCCGTGAGACGTCACGTGGGCGGGTTGGTCAACCAGCTTTAGCCAACCTCCCTGGAACTCCCAGGTGACGTCACACAGTAACCAGCCAGCATACGTTGGCCCCTTAACCAACCGGCTGCAGGCGCACGCTCGTGCCCGCGCCGTGCACGCGGTACAGCCGCGTCACTACGTGCAGTGTATAGTGTACAGTGTTAGTGTCAGTGTGTAGTTAGTACTGACCACAAGTAGATGGTGAGCCCGGTGTCGAGCAGGAACACGTATCTGGGGTCGAGTTGTTCCGCGGCGACGCGCACCGGCTGCAGGCGCACGCTCGTGCACGCGGTACAGCCGCGTCACTACGTGCAGTGTATAGTGTACAGTGTTAGTGTCAGTGTGTAGTTAGTACTGACCACAAGTAGATGGTGAGCCCGGTGTCGAGCAGGAACACGTATCTGGGGTCGAGTTGTTCCGCGGCGACGCGCACCGGCTGCAGGCGCACGCTCGTGCACGCGGTACAGCCGCGTCACTACGTGCAGTGTATAGTGTACAGTGTTAGTGTCAGTGTGTAGTTAGTACTGACCACAAGTAGATGGTGAGCCCGGTGTCGAGCAGGAACACGTATCTGGGGTCGAGTTGTTCCGCGGCGACGCGCACCGGCTGCAGGCGCACGCTCGTGCACGCGGTACAGCCGCGTCACTACGTGCAGTGTATAGTGTACAGTGTTAGTGTCAGTGTGTAGTTAGTACTGACCACAAGTAGATGGTGAGCCCGGTGTCGAGCAGGAACACGTATCTGGGGTCGAGTTGTTCCGCGGCGACGCGCACCGGCTGCAGGCGCACGCTCGTGCACGCGGTACAGCCGCGTCACTACGTGCAGTGTATAGTGTACAGTGTTAGTGTCAGTGTGTAGTTAGTACTGACCACAAGTAGATGGTGAGCCCGGTGTCGAGCAGGAACACGTATCTGGGGTCGAGTTGTTCCGCGGCGACGCGCACCGGCTGCAGGCGCACGCTCGTGCACGCGGTACAGCCGCGTCACTACGTGCAGTGTATAGTGTACAGTGTTAGTGTCAGTGTGTAGTTAGTACTGACCACAAGTAGATGGTGAGCCCGGTGTCGAGCAGGAACACGTATCTGGGGTCGAGTTGTTCCGCGGCGACGCGCACCGGCTGCAGGCGCACGCTCGTGCACGCGGTACAGCCGCGTCACTACGTGCAGTGTATAGTGTACAGTGTTAGTGTCAGTGTGTAGTTAGTACTGACCACAAGTAGATGGTGAGCCCGGTGTCGAGCAGGAACACGTATCTGGGGTCGAGTTGTTCCGCGGCGACGCGCACCGGCTGCAGGCGCACGCTCGTGCACGCGGTACAGCCGCGTCACTACGTGCAGTGTATAGTGTACAGTGTTAGTGTCAGTGTGTAGTTAGTACTGACCACAAGTAGATGGTGAGCCCGGTGTCGAGCAGGAACACGTATCTGGGGTCGAGTTGTTCCGCGGCGACGCGCACCGGCTGCAGGCGCACGCTCGTGCACGCGGTACAGCCGCGTCACTACGTGCAGTGTATAGTGTACAGTGTTAGTGTCAGTGTGTAGTTAGTACTGACCACAAGTAGATGGTGAGCCCGGTGTCGAGCAGGAACACGTATCTGGGGTCGAGTTGTTCCGCGGCGACGCGCACCGGCTGCAGGCGCACGCTCGTGCACGCGGTACAGCCGCGTCACTACGTGCAGTGTATAGTGTACAGTGTTAGTGTCAGTGTGTAGTTAGTACTGACCACAAGTAGATGGTGAGCCCGGTGTCGAGCAGGAACACGTATCTGGGGTCGAGTTGTTCCGCGGCGACGCGCACCGGCTGCAGGCGCACGCTCGTGCCCGCGCCGTGCACGCGGTACAGCCGCGTCACTACGTGCAGTGTATAGTGTACAGTGTTAGTGTCAGTGTGTAGTTAGTACTGACCACAAGTAGATGGTGAGCCCGGTGTCGAGCAGGAACACGTATCTGGGGTCGAGTTGTTCCGCGGCGACGCGCACCGGCTGCAGGCGCACGCTCGTGCACGCGGTACAGCCGCGTCACTACGTGCAGTGTATAGTGTACAGTGTTAGTGTCAGTGTGTAGTTAGTACTGACCACAAGTAGATGGTGAGCCCGGTGTCGAGCAGGAACACGTATCTGGGGTCGAGTTGTTCCGCGGCGACGCGCACCGGCTGCAGGCGCACGCTCGTGCCCGCGCCGTGTACGCGGTACAGCCGCGTCACGTGCAGTGTACAGTGTATAGTGTTAGTGTCAGTGTGTAGTTAGTACTGACCACAAGTAGATGGTGAGCCCGGTGTCGAGCAGGAACACGTATCTGGGGTCGAGTTGTTCCGCGGCGACGCGCACCGGCTGCAGACGCACGCTCGTGCACGCGGTACAGCCGCGTCACTACGTGCAGTGTATAGTGTACAGTGTTAGTGTCAGTGTGTAGTTAGTACTGACCACAAGTAGATGGTGAGCCCGGTGTCGAGCAGGAACACGTATCTGGGGTCGAGTTGTTCCGCGGCGACGCGCACCGGCTGCAGGCGCACGCTCGTGCACGCGGTACAGCCGCGTCACTACGTGCAGTGTATAGTGTACAGTGTTAGTGTCAGTGTGTAGTTAGTACTGACCACAAGTAGATGGTGAGCCCGGTGTCGAGCAGGAACACGTATCTGGGGTCGAGTTGTTCCGCGGCGACGCGCACCGGCTGCAGGCGCACGCTCGTGCACGCGGTACAGCCGCGTCACTACGTGCAGTGTATAGTGTACAGTGTTAGTGTCAGTGTGTAGTTAGTACTGACCACAAGTAGATGGTGAGCCCGGTGTCGAGCAGGAACACGTATCTGGGGTCGAGTTGTTCCGCGGCGACGCGCACCGGCTGCAGGCGCACGCTCGTGCACGCGGTACAGCCGCGTCACTACGTGCAGTGTATAGTGTACAGTGTTAGTGTCAGTGTGTAGTTAGTACTGACCACAAGTAGATGGTGAGCCCGGTGTCGAGCAGGAACACGTATCTGGGGTCGAGTTGTTCCGCGGCGACGCGCACCGGCTGCAGGCGCACGCTCGTGCACGCGGTACAGCCGCGTCACTACGTGCAGTGTATAGTGTACAGTGTTAGTGTCAGTGTGTAGTTAGTACTGACCACAAGTAGATGGTGAGCCCGGTGTCGAGCAGGAACACGTATCTGGGGTCGAGTTGTTCCGCGGCGACGCGCACCGGCTGCAGGCGCACGCTCGTGCACGCGGTACAGCCGCGTCACTACGTGCAGTGTATAGTGTACAGTGTTAGTGTCAGTGTGTAGTTAGTACTGACCACAAGTAGATGGTGAGCCCGGTGTCGAGCAGGAACACGTATCTGGGGTCGAGTTGTTCCGCGGCGACGCGCACCGGCTGCAGGCGCACGCTCGTGCACGCGGTACAGCCGCGTCACTACGTGCAGTGTATAGTGTACAGTGTTAGTGTCAGTGTGTAGTTAGTACTGACCACAAGTAGATGGTGAGCCCGGTGTCGAGCAGGAACACGTATCTGGGGTCGAGTTGTTCCGCGGCGACGCGCACCGGCTGCAGGCGCACGCTCGTGCACGCGGTACAGCCGCGTCACTACGTGCAGTGTATAGTGTACAGTGTTAGTGTCAGTGTGTAGTTAGTACTGACCACAAGTAGATGGTGAGCCCGGTGTCGAGCAGGAACACGTATCTGGGGTCGAGTTGTTCCGCGGCGACGCGCACCGGCTGCAGGCGCACGCTCGTGCACGCGGTACAGCCGCGTCACTACGTGCAGTGTATAGTGTACAGTGTTAGTGTCAGTGTGTAGTTAGTACTGACCACAAGTAGATGGTGAGCCCGGTGTCGAGCAGGAACACGTATCTGGGGTCGAGTTGTTCCGCGGCGACGCGCACCGGCTGCAGGCGCACGCTCGTGCACGCGGTACAGCCGCGTCACTACGTGCAGTGTATAGTGTACAGTGTTAGTGTCAGTGTGTAGTTAGTACTGACCACAAGTAGATGGTGAGCCCGGTGTCGAGCAGGAACACGTATCTGGGGTCGAGTTGTTCCGCGGCGACGCGCACCGGCTGCAGGCGCACGCTCGTGCACGCGGTACAGCCGCGTCACTACGTGCAGTGTATAGTGTACAGTGTTAGTGTCAGTGTGTAGTTAGTACTGACCACAAGTAGATGGTGAGCCCGGTGTCGAGCAGGAACACGTATCTGGGGTCGAGTTGTTCCGCGGCGACGCGCACCGGCTGCAGGCGCACGCTCGTGCACGCGGTACAGCCGCGTCACTACGTGCAGTGTATAGTGTACAGTGTTAGTGTCAGTGTGTAGTTAGTACTGACCACAAGTAGATGGTGAGCCCGGTGTCGAGCAGGAACACGTATCTGGGGTCGAGTTGTTCCGCGGCGACGCGCACCGGCTGCAGGCGCACGCTCGTGCACGCGGTACAGCCGCGTCACTACGTGCAGTGTATAGTGTACAGTGTTAGTGTCAGTGTGTAGTTAGTACTGACCACAAGTAGATGGTGAGCCCGGTGTCGAGCAGGAACACGTATCTGGGGTCGAGTTGTTCCGCGGCGACGCGCACCGGCTGCAGACGCACGCTCGTGCACGCGGTACAGCCGCGTCACTACGTGCAGTGTATAGTGTACAGTGTTAGTGTCAGTGTGTAGTTAGTACTGACCACAAGTAGATGGTGAGCCCGGTGTCGAGCAGGAACACGTATCTGGGGTCGAGTTGTTCCGCGGCGACGCGCACCGGCTGCAGGCGCACGCTCGTGCACGCGGTACAGCCGCGTCACTACGTGCAGTGTATAGTGTACAGTGTTAGTGTCAGTGTGTAGTTAGTACTGACCACAAGTAGATGGTGAGCCCGGTGTCGAGCAGGAACACGTATCTGGGGTCGAGTTGTTCCGCGGCGACGCGCACCGGCTGCAGGCGCACGCTCGTGCACGCGGTACAGCCGCGTCACTACGTGCAGTGTATAGTGTACAGTGTTAGTGTCAGTGTGTAGTTAGTACTGACCACAAGTAGATGGTGAGCCCGGTGTCGAGCAGGAACACGTATCTGGGGTCGAGTTGTTCCGCGGCGACGCGCACCGGCTGCAGGCGCACGCTCGTGCACGCGGTACAGCCGCGTCACTACGTGCAGTGTATAGTGTACAGTGTTAGTGTCAGTGTGTAGTTAGTACTGACCACAAGTAGATGGTGAGCCCGGTGTCGAGCAGGAACACGTATCTGGGGTCGAGTTGTTCCGCGGCGACGCGCACCGGCTGCAGGCGCACGCTCGTGCACGCGGTACAGCCGCGTCACTACGTGCAGTGTATAGTGTACAGTGTTAGTGTCAGTGTGTAGTTAGTACTGACCACAAGTAGATGGTGAGCCCGGTGTCGAGCAGGAACACGTATCTGGGGTCGAGTTGTTCCGCGGCGACGCGCACCGGCTGCAGGCGCACGCTCGTGCACGCGGTACAGCCGCGTCACTACGTGCAGTGTATAGTGTACAGTGTTAGTGTCAGTGTGTAGTTAGTACTGACCACAAGTAGATGGTGAGCCCGGTGTCGAGCAGGAACACGTATCTGGGGTCGAGTTGTTCCGCGGCGACGCGCACCGGCTGCAGGCGCACGCTCGTGCACGCGGTACAGCCGCGTCACTACGTGCAGTGTATAGTGTACAGTGTTAGTGTCAGTGTGTAGTTAGTACTGACCACAAGTAGATGGTGAGCCCGGTGTCGAGCAGGAACACGTATCTGGGGTCGAGTTGTTCCGCGGCGACGCGCACCGGCTGCAGGCGCACGCTCGTGCACGCGGTACAGCCGCGTCACTACGTGCAGTGTATAGTGTACAGTGTTAGTGTCAGTGTGTAGTTAGTACTGACCACAAGTAGATGGTGAGCCCGGTGTCGAGCAGGAACACGTATCTGGGGTCGAGTTGTTCCGCGGCGACGCGCACCGGCTGCAGGCGCACGCTCGTGCACGCGGTACAGCCGCGTCACTACGTGCAGTGTATAGTGTACAGTGTTAGTGTCAGTGTGTAGTTAGTACTGACCACAAGTAGATGGTGAGCCCGGTGTCGAGCAGGAACACGTATCTGGGGTCGAGTTGTTCCGCGGCGACGCGCACCGGCTGCAGGCGCACGCTCGTGCACGCGGTACAGCCGCGTCACTACGTGCAGTGTATAGTGTACAGTGTTAGTGTCAGTGTGTAGTTAGTACTGACCACAAGTAGATGGTGAGCCCGGTGTCGAGCAGGAACACGTATCTGGGGTCGAGTTGTTCCGCGGCGACGCGCACCGGCTGCAGGCGCACGCTCGTGCACGCGGTACAGCCGCGTCACTACGTGCAGTGTATAGTGTACAGTGTTAGTGTCAGTGTGTAGTTAGTACTGACCACAAGTAGATGGTGAGCCCGGTGTCGAGCAGGAACACGTATCTGGGGTCGAGTTGTTCCGCGGCGACGCGCACCGGCTGCAGGCGCACGCTCGTGCACGCGGTACAGCCGCGTCACTACGTGCAGTGTATAGTGTACAGTGTTAGTGTCAGTGTGTAGTTAGTACTGACCACAAGTAGATGGTGAGCCCGGTGTCGAGCAGGAACACGTATCTGGGGTCGAGTTGTTCCGCGGCGACGCGCACCGGCTGCAGGCGCACGCTCGTGCACGCGGTACAGCCGCGTCACTACGTGCAGTGTATAGTGTACAGTGTTAGTGTCAGTGTGTAGTTAGTACTGACCACAAGTAGATGGTGAGCCCGGTGTCGAGCAGGAACACGTATCTGGGGTCGAGTTGTTCCGCGGCGACGCGCACCGGCTGCAGGCGCACGCTCGTGCACGCGGTACAGCCGCGTCACTACGTGCAGTGTATAGTGTACAGTGTTAGTGTCAGTGTGTAGTTAGTACTGACCACAAGTAGATGGTGAGCCCGGTGTCGAGCAGGAACACGTATCTGGGGTCGAGTTGTTCCGCGGCGACGCGCACCGGCTGCAGGCGCACGCTCGTGCACGCGGTACAGCCGCGTCACTACGTGCAGTGTATAGTGTACAGTGTTAGTGTCAGTGTGTAGTTAGTACTGACCACAAGTAGATGGTGAGCCCGGTGTCGAGCAGGAACACGTATCTGGGGTCGAGTTGTTCCGCGGCGACGCGCACCGGCTGCAGGCGCACGCTCGTGCCCGCGCCGTGTACGCGATACAGCCGCGTCACGTAGTGCTGTACACACATACATTATGTTATATATCTGACTGTAGGTGGAGTTTTGGCGGGAATTCTGACAGTGCAGTTCATCGCTTATATTAATTTATTTCATAAACTAGTTTAGAGTTGTGTTTGTTGTATAAAAGTGGTGTGGATTTGTTCAATAAACATTTACGGTGATGAACAGTGTATGGAAACATTAAAATAAGTGAATTAAGCATCGTACTGAAAGGAGTTAACACCAAAACTCCGGCAAGACCTTGAAATCGACCGCACTCGTGTTTTATTGTTCTTGTAAAATGACTTGAAAATAATTATACTTGACACTGGCTAAATGCTTAATAATGCGAAAGCCATAAATAAAAAAGAAGAAGAAGACTGTAGGTGGCCATGGAAAACCAACGCCGTGTTGTAGCCCGCCTCACAATACAGCATTATACTGAGCTGGTCACGTAATAGCGTATTTGACTACGTCCAATTTTCTGCATTGTTTTATATGCACCCGACAATAATACGACAAAATATAAACTATTTTGCGAAAATAAAACTGGGCAAAAAAGAAGACTGCAGTTTTGTTTTAAATATAGGAATAAGCAAAGGAATCTCGTTATCTCCCTCCCACGCGTACACCGTAACAAGTGTAACCTGTCTTGTGACGTAACATGCCATGTGTGCATACTTTTTCCGTCATTTGACAACTACCCCTTCCAGCAAATTTAAATAGCTGTTAACTTTTTTATTCTTGACTTGATTAATATAGTTGTTTCGATCACAAACTTTGGGGAATGTGGCTTATTGATTAAAATAATAAAAAAATACAAGTCAAATACCGTCTTGTAATGGTGCAGGCATGCAACTTTTGTATCAAATGTTAAACGCTTATCTTGCTTTATTTATATTTATGTTGCAAGTATACTCCTGGTGATAAATAATTTTTCTTTTTTTTTAACATAAACACCTATTGGGCGTGTTCGGGCGAATAAACTACTGACTTCTGAGTAATCTAAGTTAGACTCAGAATATCTAATCTACTTTTTGTCCTGGATAGCTGATCATTATAGCATTCGTATTCATAATTATATTCAACCAAGTAATATCAACAGTCAAGTACTGTACCAGTGTTCTCTAGAATGCCTACTGTGAAAATTACAAATATTTCCAACAGGTTCCGTATATTACCCACTTGCATGCCCCTTGTTCAACTGTCTGTTGAGTGTATACTGACCGGGTCGTCGACAGTGAAGAATCCCGAGGGAGTGTGACTGCCCTGTATGTAGACAGGCGGTGTGGGGAACAGTGCGAGGAACTCGGGTGTCTCGTCTCCTTGTTCGTGTCGCTGTGTCCGCTTGGCTCCCAGCAGGTTCCGTAGGTTCACCGCATGCATCGCCGCGCATGCGCCTTTGTCTAACTGAGATTAAATACAACCATTTACATCAGCAATTCTTGATGTGTGCCTTTACTTTTATAGTCATCTTGTCAGATTTATTGACATAAGCATATAATGAAGCTATATAAATGTATGAAAACGCAAAATTGCACTCATTCTTGAAGTTAAGCGATGGGCGCTTTATGGGGCCCCTGAGACTGCCGCCGCGCCGGATCCGGCGATCCCTTACTCGGATGACCTTAATTGCTTGCGGCTCGTGGCAGACTAGACGATTTTGCAAATGTCTATCCTCTCGGTTGGTTGCGTCGCCCGTATTGCGCCCGCGCACCCTCCCGCATTAGACGCGTCATAGCATTGCCTTATAAGGAGATAGAGAGAAAGAGGGAAAAAAGGAACCCAACGAGACATCTAACGTTTGTATGAGGGAATAGTGTCTATTGTAAATTTTAATGTTTTGAACTAATCAGATTGTTTTGTTTCAGTTTACGCAGCTCACGGATTCCATATTTTATTAGCTTCAACTTAAATATAACTCTGATAAAATGGTGTTTTTTAAAGTTAACAAAATTAAGAAAATAAAACTTACGGTAGCTTTTGATCCGATCCAAAAATGTATGTCCCAAGCTAGTTGTCCTTGTTCTTCGATTGACGTTTTCAATATGATGTAACAATCGCCTTCGAAGAATTTGCCGTGTGCTACCTGATAATTAGAGTAAAATAAAGTGTTCAGTTCGGACATACTGTACAGTATTAGGATTAAAATTATGCGTTTCGGCATTGTTCGGACATTTCGAATATGTGTATTAATATGTAATATTTCATGTGATGATGATGGCCTCTAATAGGTACAAGGATGTTACTTTTCTCTTGAGTGACTGACCGGAACCCGATGCCCAGGCATTCATTGGATATTTCGTACTAATTCATAAACAACGAAAATTGCAGAAGTGTATAATTTATGTAGTGTATATGGTTCGGATGAAAGATATAATAAGGATACCATAGGGAGGTAGAAAAATATCGATATTTTTTGACAATATATTATGATTCGATATATCGGTGTATCGACTTTTTTATATAGTATAGATATCAAATTTTAATTAATATTTTTATAATAAAGAGCTATAAGACGCGAAATTAAGATGTCAAAAAAGATTCCCTATTTGAAAAAGTTTACCATCACCACTATACAGTATAGTTAAAATCTACAGTATAATACTCTCCCGCACATATCGTATAAGGTGACTAGCATTTGCGCGCGGACAGGTGGTGTTACCTATATAAGTGGTGTTACCTCATCAACGGGTGCTGGTATGAAGTTCTCGATCTCCCAGACCTGCAGGCCCGGTGCCTGACCGGTGTCCTCGTCGAAGAACTCGGAGTAGTCTAGCGGAGGCTTCTCTAAACTCTCGTCCCAGCGTTTAGGTCTAAAAAATTATAGCAAAGGTCGATTTAACATGACGTGAAATCAAAACTAGGTACAACATGCATTAATAAAATACGACATACAATATAATGATTTGATTTGAGTATATTATATTCGCTGAGCTTTTATTTATATTATAAAAGCAGCGATATCTCAGCGGAGAGTGGTACGGACTGTCGAGACAAGTCGACGAAGTCGCAAGTTCGAAACCAGCCCCAAGAGCATACACCTCTGACTATTCTAAGTTACGTCATATTAATTGTCAATTATCGCTTCCTTAAACGGTGAAGGAAACATTGTGAGGAAACCTGCATACCTGAGAACTCGAAAAGATTTTTCGAAGGTAAATGAAGTCTGCCAACCAGCATTAGGCCGGTGGTGGACTATGGCCTAACCCCTCTCATTCAGTAGAGGAGACCCGTGCCTAGCAGTGGGACATGTATAATACTGGGCTAGTAATATTATTATAATTGTCTTATTGGTCTAGTGGCAGCGTATTAAGGCTGCAAAATTGTTAGGTTCTCAGTCACAAATCATTTTATTTTCGATCCCAAAAATCCCACGTCAGCACGTCAATCAATAAAACGGTTGAAGCATAAGAGAGTTGTACACACTATGCAAACAAAACAAACATAATCACAACTGACTTGAGCTCACTGTTACGTTGTTCCAGTTTCTGGTCGCTGTGCTGCGTGTTGGCTTGTTCCTGCATGCCTCGTAATATCAACGCAGAGTCCTTCTGTTCGGGCTCCGGTCTGCCGCGGCGGAGACGCAACTTGCGGGCTATTGGGTCTGATTTTACACCTGGCGAGAATGGATTGTCATTGTTGTTAACACGCTTTTATTAACTTCAGACGTATGTTAATATGTTTGTATGTTAGTATGTAACGGAAACTTGGAACGTGATTTTGACCTCCTTCAAAACGTCGGATTATGTCGAAATTTGAAATACTTATCAAGGACCGATGACAATGCAATACTATTAAAAAAAAGTATTGTAAATTGTGATTAATTATAAATAATTGTGATGTGTGTAAGACTCTCCACGTCTCTCAGTCGATGTAGGTACAGCGTCAGTGTTAGGGCTTGTTGTTACTCACTGTTAGGTGTGGTCGGTTCAGCCGTAGCCGCGCCGGCCAGTTGGAGCTGAGCTTGCAGCGAGAAGTCGATGTTATAGTACTGGAGGCCAGCACCGCGCGGTCGCTCCACCGGCTTCGGCGGCATCACCAGCTCTGGGTTACCGTGCAGCTGTAGACTCTCCAGCTCACTCAGCAGGTGTATAGCGTCAGGTAACGTTATCAGTTTATTGCAACTCAGATTCAGTTTCTTTAGAGAGCCACATCTAGGAAAAACAATACATTTTGATCTTTATAAAAAGTTTGAGAAGAAAAGTGATTATGTTTAAACGTTTTCCTCACCGGCATAGTCCTTCAGGTATCATCTCTAACAAGTTGTTTGCAGCCGAAAATACTTCCAAGTTGCCGAGTTTGCCTATCCCCGACGGTATGCCGTCAAAATCCAGCTTATTGTCGTCAACGTGGAGCCTTCTAAGATTCTGCAACTTGCACAGTGACGGTGGTAGGGAAGTCAACTTGTTTCTGGATAGGTTTAAGCTTTCCAATTTTTGCCAAGCGTCCATGGCTGAAATATAAATATAGTTTTTCTGACAATCACTACATATCAGAAAATTCAGAAAATGCGCCCGATCGTACCAGGTTACGATGACACGGACGGCTCATAAAACTCTGGCTTGATGTTTGAGGGGAAGATATGAGAGCCAATGATCTCACTACTGAGGATACTCAAGACCGAGCAAGTGGAAGTGCTTAAGTAGGAAGGCGGACCTAGGCATGAGGGTGGGATAATGCCAAGCAGAATAAAAAAACATAGCATAAAGTTCGCGTCTGCCCCACTGAAAGCGCGAATCTGAGAAGGTTTCGAATGGATCTAACTCAGTTTTTCACAAAAGGTATATGATATGTAGGTACATAAAAGCGATTTGAATCTATGGAAATCGTATATACTTCATACGAAAGGCAACAGCAAGCTGCCACACCACAATAGCTTTCTGTGACACTGATACTACCCTGGTCGAGCCGGCCCATTCATGCTGTAGACAAAACTGCTTACAACCCTACCATTTTCTGAACATCCAATTTAATAATGTTGAAATTTCATGCCACACATACGTAAAAAGATCAGTTGACATTCTTAACCACAATACAGTAAATATTTTCATTTCATTCCCGGCCACATACAAAAGTATAAAGACAATGACGGTAACAAAATACTTTAAGGGCCTTCCGTGAGCAAACGACCTTGACTGACTCGCGCCATACTAAATCGTGTACTTGGTGTGTGAGTTTACGTGCAGAATATGCACGTATTTAGCGAATAATTGATTTAAAAAATCAGGTTTTGGTCTTTTCGAAAATTTAAAACGGGCAAAATATTCGTTATTAAATAGCCTATCTAGTGGTGTTAATCTCATTTGAAAACATTCTGTACTTTAAAAGGAGACGCACGGAATCTTTGCATTTTTCTCATTTTTATGGTTAATTTATAACGACAATTTAAAAATATATATCAGCATTAACATGAATTTGAATCGAACAAAGTAAAGCAGACAGACTGTAGAAATATATTGTATATTTTTTTAATCAATATTTATTTTAAGTAATGACTAGATAGCCTCTAAAAACATCGATCGCGCGGCGTTTTGCTGGGGGCATGGCCTTAAGGCCAAAAGCCAGAGGAGCGAAGACGGCTGACTGAGCGCGTTCATACGGCGGAACATAACGCTGCCACGGAACGGATAGCGTATCGCGCCGACGGTGTACACTATACACTGCGTGCTATGAACCAACTTGACTTACAAATATATAAGGGTACCGGCTTACTACGACGAGGACGGTACGGAGCAGAACAAGATAATATTGCCGAAGTTCATTTTTCAAATAAACACGTTTATCGGCGTTTTAAAAATGTTACCCTTAAGAAGGTGAATTAGGTGTTGAAAGTTTAAATGGGAAGTATCACTTTTTCAGTTCTTGAAGCCAGTGATATTACTGGGCATTATGAGACTTAATATCTCATGTCTCGGGGTGACGAGCGCAGTTCAGTGCCATACAGTGCTTTGTAATTCAAAGTTCTGTGTGGTGTTGCTTCTGTTTATGGGTAGGCGTGGCGCTTACCATCAGGCGCGAGCCTTGCTCGTCTCATCATTCAATCAAATAAAAAAAAAATCTTGGAGTAATTGTATCGTAATTATCGTTGTTTCAGTAAATTTACTGATCAATAATCAATTTCGAATTCTTAATAACTTTATTATGTTATTGAATTATTAATTTCTGCTTTAGTATGCAAAATGCGAGTGAAAGCTGATAAATATTGTTTTCGCGCGGATTCATCTCGAACTACTACTATGTGGAGAGAGCGGCGTTTTATTGTGGTGTACAAACAAATTGCGATTTATGAATCTGGAGGCATGTTTGATTTTGATCAAAATTACTACTAATTATTACTAAATGGCTTTTATGGTCCTCAAAAGCTACATGCTATTACGAATTAATTTGTCATTAAACTATTAATGTTCTACAATCGGGAACACACGCTATATTTGTCTTAAAATTAAATATGAAACGAAATGTCTTAGAAGACACCAATATGTATATTACAATTTTAACACAAATGACATCACAGATCAAATAACAGTTTGGCGATTTTGTGTTAAATTTAACCGTGATTAGTTACAAAATAAAATTAAAAAAATACATGACATTATATTGTATAGATATATCCTACTAGCTTTTGCTCGCAGCTCCGCCTGCACGCATTTTTATGAGATAAAATGGATCCGATGTCCTTTCCTAGAGTTCCAGCTCTCTTTACACAGAAATACAGCAAAATTGGTTCAGTGGTTTAGTTATCACATTTATAATATTTATATGGATTTCCTAATATTATACATATTAAAATTTGGATATTTGTGAATCAATCAGTATGGCATGAAGTTTAGCACATAGATAGACCATACCCTGGATTACAACAAAGGCTAATTTTTATCCCGGTAAAAGTCATGGGAGAACCATCCAGCATATTATGCTTGTTAGTCATAACCTATCTTTAACTAAATATAATATTTCTCACCTGCAGAAATCTCAGTGATCTCGTTATCACTGAGATTCAACCGCTTCAAACTGAGCAGCGAGTATAGCGCGTCAGGCACTTTATGTAGCGCATTCTTGGAGAGGTCCACGTCGGATAGGTTCGACAGTGTGTCTAACGATGTTGGCAGGTTGGCCACCGTCCGCTGCGTATTGCGCATGTGCAGTGTCTCCAAACTTTGAAGAGATGGTAACTGCCTGCACGAAACACAATATTATGTGCAACCATGAATTTCTCCAATAATGTTTTAATTGCACAATATTTTTTTACTATTACATCATAAATGTCCCAATACTGAATAAATATTCAACTAACTACACATTTATTGGCTACATGTGGTATTACAAACCATATTTTTGGTTTGGAGTTATGTCTAAAAATACATTAAAAAAATATTGGTTTATGAATATGAATTGAGAACATTCTTCTTTTTATGGTGTTGTTAAAAAAACAAGTACATAATTCAAGTAGCATCAAATGCGACCAGTTGAACTTTTTACTAAGCTTAAGCTAGTGGCCTAGTGCTAACTTTCAAGAGGGTCCCTCAGCGTTATATTGACAATGAGAAATTACCTCAGTTGAAACAGTCCAAGGGGATTATCATTGAGTATAAGAGTCTGCAGGTTTGCCAGTCTTCTAGTCTGAGGTGGCAGAGTCTCCAGTAAGTTGCTGGACAAATCTAAGAATAACAGATCTGTCAACTGGACAAAAAGAGTTGGTGGGATGCTTTCAATTCTGCAAAAGATAAGTTTAAAAATATGCAAACTTTTCAAAGGCAAACAGTAACTTACAATGATGTAATAACTTCATTTTGTAACTGTATTTACCCCCCATATCCATAAAGTTCGACACTGTTAATCCCTACATCACTTAAATGCTGACAGGACGTAGAGAATGGCTTGAGTATGTTAAAAAAATATTAATAAAATAAATAAAAGCCTACAATATAAAATATTTTCCAAACAGAAATCTGTGTCTTAAGAGAGGTTGGGAGGGTGCAAAAGTGAATCCCCATTTGCACAAGAATATTTCCAATTTATCAGATTATGCAAGTTTAATGCCATATTAGGCCCAAGATCTAATACTAGCAAATATTTGTAACAATATAGGTTAAATTATGAAATAAACTATTATTATAATTTGGATGTATTTGATTTTGGATATTAATTTGAGTTTGTGAATCAATGTTTCTTAGTCAATCATTCCATTTTGGCTGAACAGTATTGGATGAAATTTGGAATACCCTGTAGACTATGACCTGGATGAGGACATAGGCTACTTTTTATCCTGGAATAGGCCATTCAAAAGCTAGTATAGAATAAAATAAAGTCCATATTCAAGAGCAATGTTGATAGATGTGTATAGATGTTTGTATTGCTTGGTCCATTTTGTTTAGTGTTAGAAATAGACCAATCATGTATTCAGAAATAGTGATTCTTGATTTTATGGTACCTCATAGCTTACTACAAGGTACCATAATTATTACTCACTTGTTATGGCTAAGGTTCAGAACAAGTAGAGATTTTGCCTTCTCCAGTCCTTCAGGCACTTCCTTCAATCTATTATGTGATAAATCCAAAGTGGTCAGCTCTTCAAGTCGGAACAGCTCAGCTGGTATTCCAGAACTCTTCACCTTGTTGTCCCTCACATTCAGAGATCGTAAACATTTCAGCTCAGTCAGTTCACCAAACAACTTCTCCAAGCCATTCTTTTTAAGTGACAAGTTTTCCTAAAATGTTCTGTTTTTTAGAGTATACCTAAAGTTCTTAACATCATGAAAGCAATCAGTGAGGTAATAGCCAACAAGCCAGCTGTAGTTAATTCAATTATTTGTTTAAATGAGTTCTACTATATCTACCAATCATAATATGTGTGTTTAGTGCAGGTTTGTATGGTTAACAATATCTTTTGTTATTTATACATCTCATTGTTGATAACACAATAATGTCATACATGTATATTTTAATGACAATCTTATTTAGGCCATATTAAGTGTGATAATTTCATTTATTAAGACATGAATTCCTAGTACATACAAAAACTATTAGACTTCCCTATTTTAATTTTTAAACTATATTTAGTTTTGTCATAATATTGGATCAAAGATATTTTAAATGTTTCAATTTATTTAAATATATTATTGCTTAACTTTTTGTGTAAAAAGTATTAGCTACATAAAGTTTAGCAAAATATATAATATTAATTCCCAATTTTAATTTAAAAGTCAGTTAGAGCTACGGAAATGCCTAAACAACTGATTCAAAAAAGTTACTATACACCAAATGTATGACCTCATAAACTACTCACTAATTTCATAAGTGTCCCCAACTCTTCAGGGATATCAGTCAGGTTAGTTTTGTCCAGCCTTAGCCATTGTAATCCGGTCATGTATCGGATAGCATCTGGGAATTTATCATCCTGAAAATATGAACTGATTAGACTCCAGTACTTAGGTTAGCTAAATGATATCATCGCACTGTAGTACGAAACAATATTTTTTTACAATATACATACACTGAAATCATTACACGTAAAGTCTATACCACGCACAAATGGCAACAGACCCGTATTTGCCATGTTTACAACAATAAATTACGAATTTATCTACATTAATGTTTAATAATACAACAGAAAAGTTGACAAATGACAAATTGAAATGCCAATAGCAGGGCTGCCAGTAGCAAAATATTTTATACCGCTGAGAACCCTAAAATGTACTTTCCTCATATAATTATAGTTTAAATTCATTATTAACAATTTGTAGGTAAATAGAATCCATTGTAAATAGACATGAAACATCTAAAAAAATACAATAAAAATAAAGTCCTGTCGAGGTCCGGTCAAAATCCTGTTCCAGTCAAAGTCCTGTCAAAGCCCGGTCAGAGTCAGATCAAAGTCCTATCGAGGTCCGGTCAAAATCCAGTCAAAGTCCGGTCAAAATCCTGTCGAGGTCCGGTCAAAATCCTGTTCCAGTCAAAGTCCGGTCAAAGCCCGATCAGAGTCCTGTCGAGGTCCGGTCAAAGTCCGGTCAAAGTCCAAAGTCCGGTCGAAGTCCGGTCAAAGTCGGATCAAAGTCCGGTCAGAGTCCGGTCAAAGTCCTGTCAAGTCCAGTCGAAGTACAAAATGTGACGCGTGACGCGTAACGGAAAAATGTGACGATTTTATTTTTCTAACGCCGATAAAGAAGTTTCACTTCAATAATCGCATCGATTGTTTTAAATCAATAAAATATAGAACAAATATTTATAGTATTCCAGCAACACCGTTTTCGCTGCTCACCAAGACAGAGAACCGCTTTCTAGAACTTAAAGTCGTAATCAGTACAAATCATAGATAAGTATACATACCTACTATATCCATACAAATTAAATGCAGGGCACTGCAGCGGCTTCCATTTATTTTTGATTAATTTTAATTGCTGTTACTTTGAAATAATAAAATATGGGTATTAACAAGCATGTTCATCTGGATGGATGTCATAAAACGGCAGAAGTGATATGGATACTTTACCGACTTTTATTAAAATGAAAAGGAACTAGGAGAGGTATTAGGTTTTTTAGGTCCCGGGTTTCCCATGCGTATGCGACTTTCGGGGTAGGAATCACCACTTTGTCTATTTCTGTCGTCAAACAGTGTTTAAGCACTTTTGTGTCAGTTGGAACGACATTGAAGCCAGTTAAAAACTGGGCGTTATGAGACATTAACAATTTGTTTTGGTGCTGCCACACCGATGTTATAAAATGTTTACAAAAATTTTCTAACATTAAATCTAACATTTTATAACATTTTCTAACATTGTCTAACATTTTATAACATTTGAAAACATGACATCGGCCCTTCTTCTTTGACGGCTTCTTTGACGACGCCGCTCTCAAAAGTACCGCCGCCCGCTGTTAAAAAATGTTCAAAAATGTTACAAATTGTTAAGAAATGTTTACTAAATGTTGCTGCCACACCGCTGTTATAAAATGTTATACAGTGTTATTTTGACACCCTGTTACTAAATGAAACCACATATTCATCATCGCCTCTGCTTACCTTGTACCAAACATGAGGCTTGAGCTTGTAGTAGTTTTGCCAAAAAACGTGATTTAAGTTTTGAGCCTTTTAAATCACACTGTACGGTTTTTGCACTTAACTCTATTGAATAAAATGTCACAGCTGACGATGTTATTATAAAACATAAACGCTTAAGAAGGGCAACTTCATACATATGAAAATACGTCTCAGACTCACAAAGACGCTCTCGACACATTCACTGAAAAAGTTGCGACAGTATTACTTAGTTCATTGATAATGACAAAACGTAAAAAAAATGTGTTTGGGAAATGCACATATCTATAAAACAGGTAACACAAATTTGACTAAAAACAAATAATCATTATAAAAGTTACAAGATTCGATTTTACTTAGGATTTTATTACATTTCATAGGGTAATCTAATATTTATTTAAATTACTATTTTGAGCCGTTTGCCTTCTGTACGCTTGGCGTTTTTATAAAGCGGGCACATTGACCTTGACGGTATAAAGCCCGCAATACATGTTGGACGAGTGTTGCCGAGTGATGACTAACACCAACGTATAGATAGTATTTTTGGGTATCAGGATAGTATCGTGGGTATCAGCAACTACGAGAGACTTTTGGTCTCACAACACCCAGCCCGGGGTCTGGGTTTGTTTCGGGAAACAAATATTTGTGGTTCACATAAACATTTGTCTCGGTGCAGGGATCGAACCCGCGGCCTCTCGCTTCAGAGCCGGCTACTCGATTGGTTTTCGATAAACTTGCCGAACGTCTAGGCACTAGCGCTTGCCTTGTATTAATTTACCTACACTCGTGTTGGCCTAAGCTCGTCCAACATGTATTGCAGGCTTAATGGTAATGTATGTGTGTGTGTCTCATTCATTCGATGACGGGATATACATGTTGATTTTTATATGTGTGTGCGCGCGTATACAGACTGTTTAAAATTAATCTAATGTTAACGGCATTTAATTTGTTAGGAAATATTATTTTTTTATTTTGCCTTTAATAAGAAAGTGTCTTAGCTCAAAGTACTTGTATTAACGAACACTACACATGGTTTAATTTAAGTATAGGGTGTCAAAATGACACTGTATAACATTTTCTAACACCGGTGTGGCAGCACCATTTCGGTGTAACGATCGCAGTCTAGAGCCATGCAGTGCTCTGTAACTCAAAATTCATCAATTCGCACAGTGGACTGGGGAACGCACCTACATTTAGTGCGACTATAAAGATTGACGAGAACTATACATATCATTAAAATTATTGTTTAATGAGGTCCACATTGATTACATACTAAAACATACAGAATCATGCTGTGTAATCAGTATGCAATCAATGTGAAGTCATGATTCACATTCTAGTCTGAGTTAAGCATTTAAAAAAATCTATATTCTTCATTCATTTATTATTATCTGAATACATTTATCACATATTTTGATTGAAAAGAAATATATCTGGGTACTTAATAATTATAATTTATTTTTATACATACGACCACCAGTTTCAGCAGTGGGATGTGTATAGTCTATGTACAGTGCTCGTATTATTATTATTAAATAATGGCATTTAGATAGATCACACAAATAAAAGAGCTTTTACATTTTAACAATCATTTTATTACTGATAACAAAGCATCACCTACAAAACATTTCCACAAATTATATTGTCCACATACACTAACCAATCAATACAATAAAATAAAGGCAGGAGTATCACATTGGTAATCTTCAGGATAAAAATAATACAAACTGAATGAGAAAATGCAAATAAAAGGTATTACAAACAATATTAGATTTAAAAATAATAACTGATACTGTAAATGCATAGGATAATTTTAAGTACATACTACTGCCTTTCTATTAGGAGAAAACAAAATCATATCTAAAGTAGTTACCTATTCATTCAAACTAGCACACTAATATTAAAGCATTATGATGACAATAATATTCCCTTGAGATATATATAACTAACATATAACACAATATTTGATGTGTGAATGGTTTATCGTGGCATTGGTGGCATGTTGGGCATTGGACCTGACATTGCTGTATTGGTCCCTAATAACACCTGCAAAATGTACAAAAATATTTAGGACATATTAAACTAGAACAAAAGATATTAGTATTGATATATGGTTGACAGAGATAATACTAATTGCATCATATAGATAACTAAGTAATGTAATGTCATTTTGTTTCACATTTTTTGTCTTTGTGACAAAGGAATACATTACTACTATATTACATGTGTTTTGAATAATATAGTTTTGCATGCAATAAAAGTACAATCTCACAATATGACTAATTTATAATAGTATTTATAATGTAAAAAATAGCAACCATTAATTTGACTTCAATTTATCCATTTTGTTAATTGTTTCTCATTCAATTGATTACCAACCTGTTTCTGTTGTGATTTTTCCATTTCTGCCATTTGAGCTCTTTCCACTTCAAATATGACAGGTGCAAACAAAATAACTGATGAGCTGGCCACTACCCACATTACTGAGCGCGACAGTCCATACAGGGACTTAACTCCAGACCTGTGAATAAGAATACAATTTGCTAATATTATAAATTGCAACAGTGTGTTTTCATTCCTTCATTTAGCAATGGGGCATGAGAGTGTGTATGTTAACAGGCCAGTGACATAGATTTTCTTTTATTCTGGAATTATAAACAGAAAGGCTTCCATGTGGGTGGATTCACAAGCTATTCGTAAATAAAAATATCTGTATGCAATTGCTAGAAGTGATCCATAAATTTTTGTTTTGTGAAGCAACAATTTTCATATTATATTATGAGTGTTTTAAGGTAAGTAAGTTAGTCTCACCATGACTTTGTGGTTATTAAGTATGTACCATTTCTAACAGTTTCAGGGAACATCTCTGTTAAACCCCATAATCTTTCTGACAAGGTTTCATCTGGTTCCTGAAATAATAAAATGAGCAGCATTGATATGATATAGATTCTTTATATCCTCTATGGCTTGATCTAATGTTTGATCTTAAAAATCGTGTGAAGAGTTTCATCATGACACTTAACATTGATTTTGTATGTAGAACAATAATGCTAAAAAAAAACACTCACATCGTCGTATTCTTTTAGTGGACCACAAGGTGGTGTTCCCGCGCTGGGCGACGACCCCAACTGTAAATCAATTAAACATAATTACAATGAACACACCTATCATGCACTGATTCTTATTAGAAATTTATACGCACGTACCGAAGGGGTTATGAAACTATCTTCAGGCCTACGTTCCGGGGTATCATCTTTGCTCGCAGTCAAAGATTCCATGCCGCTATCACTCTGTTCCAGTTCATCGGTCAAATCCATAAGCATGTTATGGATTACACAATAAGTCAAGTCGTAAAGATTACCTGTTTTATTTCCGTATTCTACTTTTTAAAATATTACGAAAAACCCAACAAGTATGTACCCCAACCTCGCACAAAAGACGTGATTAATGTTACCGGAATAAATAAAAACGGAATTTGCTATATATCCTTATTAGTTCTGGTAACATCTATAACTGACATTCTCTATTCTTTAAAGAAAGGTCTATTTTAATATTTTCTATAAACGCTTTATTTTAAATAAACTAAGCCATAATATTAAATCCATTCTCTTACATTTAAGTCCAATATTGTTACAATAAATTCATGTATTAATAAAAATTACCCTTACCATCATTAGATACAGACACCATTAAGGCTTATAGACTAAGGGCCGGCGCTCATAGACGGCATGGCACGGCATGGCATGGCAAAGGATTTTATTACTAATCAAGTTATTTTGAATCTTATGTAATAAAAAGGCTTGAATTAATACATGAGTGTTGTTTGTTCTGAGTCCTTTATTAGAATGAATCACAATGAATTGCCGAAAACTTATTTATACATGTTATAAAACTGACGTTGCTTAACATACTTACTTTTGGTGTAATATTCAAGGAAGACATATTTAATCATAATTATTAAGAAGTCCTAAATACCATCATTGGTACACTCTTGAGTTTATTAACCGATTTGCGCAATATTACATTACAACTCCCCCGAAAAAGGGCCTGCTACCCTTCCCCATTTAAGGAAAGAGAATTTTTTAAGAAAAAATTAAGAAAAAATTCAAAACTATTACAAACTGTTACTAAGTTTAGAATTTAACTTCACATATTTTGAGTAACAAAGATAACCAAACATTTATAAAACATACAATAAAGGTACTTAATATTAACTAAAATATCTCTTAGTATTATTCTTATGTATAACATATTCTTTATTATCCTTTAAAATCTTAACATTAGGAGAAACTTCCTCAATAACTTCGTAGGGGCCGTTATAGATATTTTCAAGTTTAGTTCCAGTTTGATTTTTTATAAGAATAAGGTCACCCTTTTATAAGTTACGGAGTAAGTTTTCTTATCGTACATTAATTTTCGTCTTAATTTACTTTGTAACAACTCTGCTTGACATCATACTGGGCTCGCTGTAAACGATAACGTTCAACCGCTGAGCTTGCAGTATTTGTTGTTAACATCGACTCTTTTACGATACGATTAGTCATTTTATTATATTGCCACTGTTGGTATTTCTTAACGTAGTCGATTACATCATTCGTCATACCTGGTCAGTAATCATATAATATCATTATTAAATCCTCGTGATCACTAATTCTTACAACATCGGTTGTAATTAAAATTCTAGGTACCTTTATATACCTTTATTACCTTTATATTTATAACCTTTATATAAGCAACTTTTCATATGACTTGCAAGTATTTTTATATTTGTTGCATTTTGCCTATTCTTTATAGGTAATTCATATTTCTTTTTCGCACATCAATCCTAAATCTCTCGCTAACTCCGTCGTGGAAGATTACGATCGAGTATTTAGGTAATAGTACAACTTGAAGGTACATACGTGCATTTCATTTATATTCTTTTCGAACATAGATCCTAAAACTCTCGCTAACTCCGTCGTGGTAGATTACGATCGAGTATTTAGGTACATATACATATAGTACTACGCGTACAATATCCTCTATTCGAATAACGACAAATCAAATTCTTAAAATCTTTGTCTTTAATAAAAGTCAATTCTGTCACATCAGTCGGTTTTTCAGAATTTCTACAGTCTCAGGTTGATCAGACCTGCTACTAGTAGAAGTCTGTTCTGTCAAATCATTGTTATCAGTTATGTATATCTGAGATTTCACACGTTTAGTTTGTGCTCTCGTCAATACAGAAACTACTTGTTCTCTAATAGATTTTAAATCGCCACACGTCATTGAAACCGGGAGTCGGCTTTATGCGTCTGCAGTTGCATTATTCCGATCCGGGATGTGCACGATCTCAAAATCATATTCTTCAAGGTATAGTCGAAACTTAGTTAGTCTACTGGAAAGATCTTTTAAACTAAATAAATATACTAATGGCTTATGATCTGTAAAGATTTTAAACCTTCTGTCATACAGATACGGTCAAAAATGCCTTAATAATACTTATAATAATTAACGCAAACGCTAAGTATTGCTTTACGTCATCGGAGTTCGATGACACTGGACACTGGCGTCTCGATTTTGCTTTCGTCATGAAAAATGCCATTCAATGTTATTCCATGACCTACATAAACCTTATTATATAACTTCACACCGAGGCGGTATCGAATGTCTGTTACTCATCATTATAACTTATTTTGATGCTAATATTTTAATAATTCTTATCAAGTTGTAATAAACTATCCTTATAATTAATAATTACTTCATAACATTTAAAAAAAAAAATCTCCTAAGATTCCGTTTGCAGTACATGACATATTCTAAAACACAAGAAAGAATTCACGAAATATTTCGTTAACAAAATTATTAAAGTTAATTAAAATAGATATTGAACATAAAAAAAATCTTGAAAATTACATACTTTAAGTAATTCTTACTCCAAACTTTGTTGTTGAGGAGCGCGTTGACAAATGTTGGCTGATGATGATGGCTTAGGGCGAGCGGAGCTGGCGCAGATGTGGAGTTTGCATCGCTGCTGCTGATTCATGCTGTAGTTGTGTGGTTGGGCCGGGCTATACCCTGGACTCCTCCAAACCTTCTTTCTTCTTTCTTGATAATTTCCAAAATAACCTCATGGTATTGCGTTGTCGTGGCCGAAGCTGCTCCGTTGGCGGTGATTTTTTCATGATGATATTGATTTTGAATTTTCTTTCTTCTGTTTTTTCTTGATTTTTTTTTCTTCTTTTCTTAATTTTCTTCCAAAAGAGGTACCAAAATAGGTGGCCATGGCCATAAGGCCATGTGGTATCCCATAGTGGATACCGCTGGCAGGGTCGCCATGTAATAATTGATGATCGAGTCTTGTAATTAAAACATGAGTGTTGTTTGTTCTGAGTCCTTTATTAGAATGAATCACAATGAATTGCCGAAAACTTATTTATACATGTTATAAAACTGACGTTGCTTAACATACTTACTTTTGGTGTAATATTCAAGGAAGACATATTTAATCATAATTATTAAGAAGTCCTAAATACCATCATTGGTACACTCTTGAGTTTATTAACCGATTTGCGCAATATTACATTACACTTATTGCCACGAGTTTAGAATTCACGTTACTTTATTTCAATACCACAGTGCCGCGACGTGCCGCGGGATGCTGTGGCATGACGCGACGCGCCGCGGGATGCTCCGGCCAGACGTGTCATGCCGTTTCATTCCACGGATTGCCGCGGTGCGCGAGAGAGAGAGAGTGGCTGGGCATTCAGCAGGATGCCACGGCATGCCACGGGACGCCGCGGGATGCCGCAGCATGACCTGCCCTGCCATGCCGTGCCATGCCGTCAATGAGCGCCGGCCCTAAATATCTAGTTTCTACAAGTACAACCTACCCACAAAATATCAAACTAGCACTTCCACGACAAAAATTATGATCTTGCTTTTACTGACCATTATTCTCAGCAATAGCATACGGCGTGTATCTACGCATATGAGTACTTCAGATTTTAATTTTATCCTACCTAAAATATAGGTACCTATCTTATTAATATTTATATTCTTACATTTCCAGCTGCACAATCAGTGGGAGAACTGCAAGCACAAGGAGATTCGCTTGGCATGTTTACAAGTAGCTAATCACTAGACTATTACTACTACTAGAATTAAATTGTAAATGGTTTTAGTTGACATTTTCATATGACAACTCTATGACAAAATATAATTCCCATTTTGAATAATCACTGTGATTGCATTGAATAAAGTAGTTTCTTTAATACGTATACTCTTTGGTACACAAACATTAAGGTAGATAGAGACTAATGTATGTATGCTACTATGCCACAAGAGACGCCGCAGCGCGTCGTTGTGTGCAAAACTGCAAATAGCGCAAATCGACGTACGTCGTTATGGAGTAGAGAAATGTTGAACAAATTGCATTGCATGCGAAAGTTATCTGTGCGTGTAGGTAATGGAAGTTAGATCGTATGTTTGTCACCAAAAACACGGAAACCATTTTGCTTGTTTGTTATCGAATTCATATTTCAAATACTAAATATTAACTGTCCTGACGAACTTCGCATTGCCTAACAGTCAATGAATTTCGTGTTAACTTTTAGCTGCACTTAATTTAGGATTTCATTAACGTAATATAATGAATACAAAAAATGTATTAGTTTCAAGATTTCATTAGCATAATATATATATAACACGCAGAAATCAACTTGGCACCTCAGTGGAATGCGCGTCCCCTCCCACCACACCCCACCGCCTACCGCTCTCGCCCTCGACGCGTCATTACGGTCAGTAAATTAAATACTACCGTTACGCACGCGCCTCCTTCGTGTTTTTTTCGTTGTTATTATTGTTATTTTTATGGATATAGAACTGTTACCAAAAAATATACCTACATTTAACCCCCTTATTGATAAACGCTGAATAGGTATCTATTGATTAATTATTATATGTTTAGCGTCAGTCACACATTTGTCATCTGTCAAAGTGAGAAAGAAACAAAACATATTTTAGTAACCAATTTAGTAGCCTGTACGCACGCGAACCCGCACCCGTGAACTTCGCTTGAAAACGTGACCATCCACATTCGCAGTCACAATCACTTGTATCGATAGGTCTTATAAGGGTACTTGAATTTTTTATGCAGTTAGTACATTCCTATGACGTCATTACACCGAGGTGCCTAGTTAACTTCTGCGTGTTGTACAAGGAAAATAAAAAAAACGTGTGCGTCTCGGGACGCTCGACAGAAGTGATAACTTAAACTAATGTGGGTTAAAGTGAGAGAGGAGGAGCCTGCCTTCTGCTGCCGTATGCGTGAGAGAAAAGGAAGCCAGACAGAGTGGCGCCGTAATACGTTACGTTACGTTACGAAGTCCGGTCAAAGTCGGGTCAAAGTCCGGTCCAAGCCGACTGGTCACTGTGTGACGCCACCTGGGATTTCGAAATAATCGATGTTCGAGGGAGGTCGGCTAACGCTGGCTGGTCGATGGACCACTCGCGTTACGGAACGTTTCGGTTCACCCTCCCATAAGAAGTTATCACTTCAAAAATACAATAAACCCGGTCGAGCCGGCCCATTTAGCTTTAGACAAAACTGCCTACAGTGTGGCTCTACCACTCAGACATTTCATATAAAATATCTACATAAAAAATAGACTCTAGCTTATATATCTGACTCTTAATTTGGCTACTTTACAGAAAAAATAATAATAGGCGATCTAATTTTAATATACTCGGAGACATTTTTTAGACGATTCAGTGTTTAGGCCAGTATAGAGTGCAAAACATGAGTTTTGGCGGGAATTCTGATAGTGCAGTTCATGGCTTATTTTAATTTATTTCATAAACAAGTTTAGAGTTGTGTTTATTGTATAAAAGTGGTGTGGATTTGTTCAATAAACATTGACGGTGATGAACAATGTATGGAAACTGGAGGAAAATGTATGGAATCGTACTGAAAGGAGTTAACACCAAATTCCGGCAAGACCTTAAAATCGACCGCACCCGTGTTTTATCGTTCTTGTAAAAATAACTTGAGAAAAATATACTTGACACTGGCAAAATGCATAGTGCAGTCCACCCCGTGACCACGAAGGCTGAAAAGCTTTCGAAACGTCGGGACCATAATTAAAACAAAAAACCGCGATAAAATCCGTTTAAATTAGTTTTATTTCAATGAGTAACATTCGCGTAAACGTAAGAAATCAAAATGCATAGTAATGCGAAAGCCATGAATAAAAAAAAAGAGTGCAAAACTTGGCAATACTAAACATCAACTTGACAGTTATAATTTATCTTTTCTTTTTCTGGAATCTTGATATTCGTGGACATAGAAATTACTTAAAAATATTAAAATGTCACATGTACATATGTAATTTTATGTTTTTTAGGATATGAAAGTGCTCGTTTGGCTCTACTCTGAACTCCTATAACGTTATTTTAGTTAGAGTTTCAGTGGATCTCTTTGGTCGGATAAAATTATGAACGTTTATGTCTGAAGGCTTGAATTTCTAATTTATGCTAATCAGTGAGTGGTATGCAATCAGTTTTCCATTTCTGCAAGCAAAACTACTTTTGGCCACCTGCAAATTTTATTAAGGTAAGTGTCAAATTTGGTTTGAGATTTTATCGGGCGTCATTTTTATTAATAAAAGTTAAAATATTTGTGTACATTGGTTTTTACAACTTTAGGCTTACGGCTCTTTAAGAACAATTGGTTATTCAGTGAAAATTCTTTCGACCTGCTTAAACGGGAGAAATAGTATTAGATTATTAATTGAGTTTGGTTGTTTTGCCATAAAAGCTTTAAAAAACATTACTGATGCGGACAATTTCAATAAACAATCTTACCGTAGCTATATTAACACTGAAAATATAAAAATTGAATAAGTTTTAAGAAAACCTAAAAGTAACACTTAAAAGTCAATAATAACAATTTCTATATTCTTTCTTTTTTTCATTCATTCATTCTTCATTCTTCATTCTTTCTTTTCTTAGGTTTCTTTGGAGTCAGTGCCTGTGTTGTTGCTGGTCAACTGAAACTACACTGACTCCAAGGAGACCTGTAGACATTGTTATGTTTGACTTTTCAGTGTTATTTTTTTTAAAGTAAGTTTTTAAGTTTTGTTATAACTTATTTTATATACATTTAAATAAATTTTAGCTTTCTGTATCTCTCTATATAAACGTTTACTATGCCACATCTCACTCCTCTGTAGGGTTCGAAAATATCCGATATTTATTATAAATATCAAAATATCGGATATTTATGATATATATCCGATATATATCAGGTTTGATATATATCCATTTTGTATGAAAGCCATATTATTATTTTATTGTATTATTTATGAATACTGTTTGCATATGTGTTACATACACATACTAAACTTATAAAATAAAAAAATCGTGTTTGGATAAGGCAAAATCAACTAAAAACCATAAACTCTTCTTTTAGGGCAGAAGTGTTGCCATTTATGGATTAGAACTTACCATTAGGGGGTATGTTTGAACACTACTCCCACGCCATCTATATTTGGGAAGTCGAAATACAGTAACAAACTCTAAAAATTACTTAATAACATTAATTTTTTAAACCATTTTTGTATTGCAATATAATATAAAAAAAATATTGATATATATCGTCAAACCCAGCTTGATATATATCGGATATATATCGGATATATATCATGATATATATCCATTGATATATATCCTCGAACCCTGCTCCTCTGTGTGTGCAATATGCTTATAAAGGGGTACAAAGGGGTTTACACTATTATCAACACTGTTTTATTAATAATGTGATGCCTTTCATAGTATTTGTCTAGGTTGCCAATTTGGAAGTATATGTCATTTCCCTTTAACATGGTTGAGCTGTACTAATTCAAATATGTAATACTCCAATGTAGTGTAAGTATTATAAATTAGTTTATCTAAAGAATGATGTTACAGTTTCTTGCCTGTAACAAAACAGCATTCCAAACTGGCAGTTGAGATAAAATTTTACTGAATCTAAATTATGTTTGACATTTCAATGATTCAATAAATGATTTTGATTTTGAAGATACCAAACAAATAATTGTATTTGAACTTGTATATTAATTTTGAAATTTTGAATAGTCAGCCAGTAATGGATTAAGTTTATTGTGGTATTTATATTTTATTTTACTGCTCTTTGTATAATGATAACTCAAACTCGGAAGGAAAAATCACCAAAACTCTGATTGGACCATGAAGACACTTTACACTCTTGTGATGACATGAAATATCTAAAAATGTCTTATAGTATTTAGTAAATGCCTAACAGTGCTAACCATAAAGAGGAGAAATACAGACATGTCACACTACTACACAATAATATACTCTCTGTGCTAGATATGACAGTATGCATGTAAACATATGTGTGTCATTGGGGACATCTTACTATCTCACTTGCATGCATGCTCATTTGCCATTAGGCCATTTTCAATAGTGTCATCAAGGATTGTGGCTTCTGTTGTTTCAAAAGACCCCTTTGTGTGCTCAGTATGATGAAGTGCTCGTTGCCTATCACACCATATGATGGAAATAACCTCGGTGAACCATAAGTGCACCAGTTGCCAGTGCATGTCTACTCTTTTGGGGATAAATTATATTGTTTTTATCATTAGTGCTCTAGTGCTATATCCTAATTCACGAGTGGTACATATGAAAAGTTTTTCATTTGCCTCTGCAATTGATACTCTTTCACATCATTATTAACTTATAACACTTTTTGTTAGTTAATTTTCGTATACACAAGAATCAACTCGCGCAATTTTGGAAGCTATCACCGCGCCGCTGCACTTCACGCTTGCTCGAGAGTTTTGGCTTAAAATTATAGAAATTTGGATTTTATCCTAATGTCACTATGTATGTCACCAGTAGAGATGTTACGGATTGTTAGAAATGTATATCCGTGGATACGGATAAATAGTGTCTAGATCCTCGAATACGGATACGGACCTCAACTTTCGTGCTCAATCGGCGTCCCTACGTGACCTTGGACCGTTGGATGATGTTTTGCATTATTACTATACTAGCTGTGCCCTGGAACTTCGTTTCGCCATCAAAAAGCTTTCATACAAACTTTCATCCCCAGTTGGGCCCTTTAGGGGTTGAAACTTTAAGAAAAAATACCCTATGTTTAACCCTGGGTCATCAACTATATTTGTGCCAAAATTCATTGAAATTGGTTCAGCGGTTTAGATTTTTCATACAAACTTTCATCCCCTTTTTAAACTCTTCAGGGGTTGATTTTTGAAAAGCATAGTAGCCTATGTCTTATTCTGATGTATAAGCTATATTATTGTAAAGTTTAATTAAAAACCATTCAGTAGTTTTTACGTGAAAGAGTAACAAACATCCATCCATCCATACTTACAAACTTTCGCGTTTATAATGTTAGTAGGATTGTCAGTGGAGAGGCAAAAATACTAAAGCGTCAATACGTGAACTTTACAGTAGAGCAATTTAAAGTTGTTTTCAAGAATAAAAATATATAAATATTTACCTACTGGATAATTTTTAGGAAAACTTATGTTTTTTTGAATCATATTTTTCCAATATAATTATTACGAATTTTAATTGGACAAATCAAATTTAAAATATTCTACCGTGAAGTTCACGTATTGGCTCTTTAGTATTTTTGCCTTTCCACTGACGATATGGTTCATTTACTATAGTCCATAGCCAAATATTTCGTTGAAATAAAACTAATTTAAACGGATTTTATCGCGTTTTTTTTTTTAAATTTTGATTCCGACGTTTCGAAAGCTTTTCAGCCTTTTTTTTTATGGAAAAAGGTGGCAAACGGGCATGAGGCTCACCTGATGGATATGATCACCGCTGCCCATGAACATCTGCAACACCGGAGGGCTTGCAAATGCGTTGCCGGCCTTTCAGGAGAGAATATGCTCTCTTCTTGAAGGTTCCCATGACGTAACGGTTCGGAAAGACCGCCGGCGGCAGCTGGTTCCACAGTGTGGTTGTGCGAGGTAAAAAATGCTACTCTTTCGTGGTCACGGGGTGGACTCCGCAAAAAACCGCGATAAAATCCGTTTAAATTAGTTTTATTTCAATGAGTAATATTCGCGTAAACATAAGAAATCATTAAGTATATCAAATATTTCGTTATTTCAAAATATATTATTGCTACGTAATGAAATTTACTAACATAAAAGATCCGCAAAAAAGAACAGTAAATGCCTGAACAGATATTCTTCCAACATATTAAGCTAAGTTGATTTAACCAGCTTTCAAACAAAAGGCGGTTAAAATCTGTCCATTCGTATAAACGCTTCGATACTACAGACAGATACACAGGCAGACTGTCAAAGGAATAACTTATAACACCCTTCTTTTTTCTCAGAGTAGAAAATGCATATTTTCCTAGCAGTGATACTTTTGAAATACTAAGTACTGAATTATTAATGGTATAAAATAGGTTTGACGCGCTCATAGCCAGTTGCCCTCTTTTATCGATAAACGATTATCGATTATTGAAATCTTTGGCGGGGTTAGTCTATGGATGGCCTCCATGCTTTGGAGGGCATGTAAAAGGTCGGTCCGGGGTGTTATCAACTGCCCCTAGGCCTATTTGGATGTTACTGACCAAGTTGTCTACTAATCATTTGATATATAGAATAGGTATTAAGGTATTAACAGAAACATGGACTCCACGATAATCAGTATTGGACAGGTTTTAACCATAAAGATACACTTTTTGTGTTATAATGAATTCCGTTTATTCAAATTAGGAACGCAGTTGTTTTGTTTCTCTGCAACAAAAACTTATTTAAAATTCTTATTGTATTCTGGTCTTGGAACCTGTTTTATTCTTTTTCGACGACTTCTTTAAATATATTTTATACGAATACATTTCAAGTTTAGTATCTATTTCAAGATGTATGTGTCACCAATAGTTATTATTTGTGTTTAGTACATATTTTGATAGCCTTGTGCTATCTCTCAGACAAGTATTAAGGCATGTGAAACTACACATTTTTTAATACTTTGATTTTACTGGTATTGTTTTAGATATTTCTAATTTCTATTGTATGCACCAGATAATGTTGTTTCGCTCTAATGAATAATAGGTGTCGCTGGTATTATGCTTCTTTGGTCATTAGTCACATATTCTTTGCGCACTAGGTACATTGTAATCTTGACATTGAAGTTTATATGAGGCGGATAACCCATTATAAAAATTCCGCTGTTATACGACGTGCGTAATGAAAACATGGAAAAACATTATAGCACTTCGCTGTATGTCAAGTAAAAATATTTTTACAGGATTTTCATAAATAAAAAAGTTATATCTCGCAGTTTGTATCAAAAATAACTCATACCGCTGCCACTGTGGAGCTGTTTTAATTATATTCGACGGCATTGCCAACAGTTACAGACATCTTAAAATTTTCTTTAGCAAAAAAACATGTATTTACGTTATTGTATTGCATGCTTACGTCCGGATCTAATATCTCATTATGCCGAGATGTTACAATTAATCTCATAAAAAAACGCTTCGTAAACTAACCCTAGGGCTACGAAAGCGACGCTCAAAGCGAATTCGCTCTACGCTGCAAGCACCCATTGGGATAGTTTCTCGTACGACTATTTCACAGAAAACCATAATTGTCGCAGCCGCGTCAAACGATTCTTATTTTAAACTGTAAGACGCGGTCTCGTAAACAAATGTTGTTATAAAGTCTTCTGTTTTATTCTCGCCTATATCGTACGAGAAGCTCTATCTAAATGGGACTTTAATTGTAAACTAACATCGTTCAAAAAGTGTTTAGAATTAAAATAAAGCGTTTCCACGAGGGAACAAAAATAGTAGTAGATATCAACTTTCCATATTGTTATAATAATCACACGTAGGTTTTATATACTTTTTTGCAAATGAAAAGGTATCCCTAATTCATTTCCGTTAAGGTCGGCAACGTGCCCATGATTATTCTGGTATTGTGGACGTACATGGGCGGTGGAGATCACTTACCATCAGATGACCCACTTGCTCGATAGCCGGCCTATGCTTTAAAAAAAATTGTTCGAAAATAACTCAATTTGCGTGATTTTAATCTCTTCTGGCTGAGGTCTCAGTTTATTTGAAGATTTTATGCTCTTCGGGCTGTAATCTGTACGTCATCTCGGAACAGTACAAGACTGTTGCCACGCGGTTGTTTCGTGTTTGTCTCAAAATTATGAAGTTTATTTATACCTCGGCTATCAACTAATGTTGGAATTCTTTTCTTTTTGCTAGTTGCTAACACTAGGGACTTATATTACAATTTTATTTTTAATTAATATAATCTTTAGGTAAGATATCCTGATTTTGAAATTCTTTGGATTGCTGCATCTTGCATTCGTTGCAAATAGAAGAGTGTATTAAAAAAATCAATAAGAGAATGTATATTGGTATAAGCTATTTATTGTTGTATTTGTACTGTGATTTGAGTCATGAAATATAACATTTAAAAATTATAATATTTCAAACAGAATAGATTTCAATAATTTCGATGTTTGAAGTAGTTTTTCCCAAAAAACCGTAATATGCAAGTCAAGTGAAACAAGTTGCATTGTAGCGATCGATGGCATCAGAATTAAATATTTGTGGTACTTCATAAGCAGTAGTAGGCGTAGTGGGCGATTGGCCGCGGGTTCGATTCCTGCACCGAGACAAATGTTTGTGAGATCCACAAATGGTCTGGTCTGGGTCCTGACCTGGTCTGGGTGTTGTGGGACTGCAAGTCCCTCGTAGTTCCTGATATGTACCATACAGGTTTAACCTAGTGTGGGGTTAGGATTTTGTGTGTAAGATTGTTGGGTGAATATATGAATATAATGTTACCGGACTCGTGAAGTACAGTCCTTACCAACCTTAACTTTGCGTCCTCCGTTACACAGATTCCTTTTGCTCTTGGTGCTGTTTTTCCTCATCTACCAGTGCTATGTAATTGGCATGTACCTACGGCTGCACAACTCTTATTTGAAAAGGACTCGGAGCTGAGTTCTGGTAGACCTATGTTAACAAGGTAGGGCTTAGTATATTGCCAACAGCAGTGCGAATCAGACCAGCAGAGTACGCCTCGGAGTACATTGGAGGAGAGGCGATCAAATTTTTTGTCTGAAGTGGGGATATTCTTGGTAGAAATGTGTAAATACTGTGAGTAATGCATGACGCGTAATATAACACGACCGCATACTGTAACAGTACCTGTTACCCGGCAAAATGTTGCATAATACATGACATTAAACATGACGTTTGCTGGTGGGAGGCTACTTGTATCCGACCGGATAGCTACCACCGTACACTGGTGCTAGAACCTGCTATAGTGGCCCCCCTCTTGTGGGTCGCGTTCCAGGGTCAGCCAGTGTATATATCCGGTTCTCCCCAGGAAGAAAAGAGCCAGGAAAAAAAAAGTGCACACGACCATAGTACACACACGGGCGGCTCGGTGAAGCGGGGCGCGCAATCGTAAAAGTTCGAGAAATTGTGCGTTCGAGGTCTAAAAGGTCTATTTATTGCTATTACATTATACCTGAGTCCTGACTGAACATTCAGTACAAGTAATAGTGGGCCGTTCCCATAGCGTGTCACTCAGGTTATGCCTAGAGTAATGCTGTAATGACATATTACGCGATACGAAATGTCATGCCATATGGCATTACTTCATAGAGTACTGTTTTGCGTATGTCTAATTCTTGGTACGGTTCGTCAGAACTTGTTCAATCACCACGTTTACCGCGAAGTGAAATCATTAATTATCATTAAGTATTATTAATTTCATTTCACCTTTGTGACGTGTTTACGAGTATTACTTGGTTTACTGACGATGATATATAGACGTATGTCGTGATTATTCAAGTTTATGGTCTGTTGATTATTCTTAAAATAATGTGTTATTTCCATTTTCGTTACCCAAAGCAATACAACCGCACTCACGCCTGTTATCCTCAAAGGGGTAGGCAGAAGTATAACTCAACACCCAAATTTCGACGGGCTTACTTCCGTCCCATGATGTGATAGGGGATGAGCCTATTGCCATACCGAGCACAAATTCCACACTCCGGGCTGATATTGAGCACTACGTGATAGAAAAACCCCATATCAGTTTTACCCTACTTGCGGATCGAACCCGAGACCTCTGGACGGCAGTTTCGCATACGTAATACAACTTGGCCACCGAGACAGTCAAAAAAAAAAAATAGATGAAAATAAAGAGTAGTTTTAGCAGCCTTTCGGACATTGGTTAAGGTAATTTTGAAATCATTGTTTACATAAAACGGAAGGAAATTAGATTAAGATTTATACAATACTAGCTTTTGCTCGCGTCTCTGCCTGCGTGATTGGCTTTTTCCGGGATAAAAAGTAGCCTATGTATCAGTGATAATGTAGCTTTCTAACGGCAAAAGAAGTTTTGAAATCGGTCCAGTAGTTATTAAGTTTATTCGTTACATACAAAAATACAAATCTTTCCTCTTTATAATATTAGTGTTGATTAAATGTATACAAACTTTTCCGCGTGCTCTGTACAATAATACATTGTTATTCTTACTTTGAAGCCTTACTTGGCCTTCAGGGCTTCGCAGCCGTGATGGCGCCGTGAGGATTTAATATGCGTCCTTCAGGCTACGAGTGTGAGAGCATACGGATCGATTCTTATTTATCAATATACTTTATTCCTATAATAATTAATGTGACAGCCTCCGTGGCGCAGCGGACGAGTAGCCGGCTGCAAAGCGAGAGGCCGTGGGTTCGATCCACGGTCCACGATCGATTTGTGTGATCCACAAATATTTGTCTCGGGGTGTGGGTGTTGTGAGACCGTAAGTCTCTCGTAGTTCCTGATACCCACGACACAAGACTCGTATCTTACTGTGAGGTCAGGACTATGTGTGTGACTGTTGGGTGTATTTATTTATTTAATGATTATTGAGATCGACAAGGGATTACATTGACTTATGACACCACTTTTGCCACAGTTTAGATCTTGAGTCAAGGCAGTTAGCACATGTAATAAAATATTATTGTTCTGACTAGATGTTTATAATATGTATATAAAACAAACAATATGTAAACATTGTTTCCATTCAAGCGAGTTGCGTCACGACACTCGTCGTCAGTGACACTGACGTCGTGTATCTACCAGAATAACTGTACTTGTACGATTTCCCATCGGTTAAACACGCGATCCGCTTGGTTAATGCTTCCGCCTTCCAACGGATTGTTTTCTCTTATTGTCAATACTGTTTGAGAAAAATTGAACAACTTCATGAAGAAGTACTTAAGATTACATAAAAGACATAATCTGCATTAGTATATTATTTACAGCTTGATAAAGACTGTAAAATTCAATGAAAACGGGATTTGATCTATGCGATGTTTTATAATATAGGTTAGTTGCCTCTGCTTTACTTTGTATGCTACTTTATACGCAACAGAAAATATACGAAAATAAATTCTACTGTGTAAAAAATAATTAAAATTGGTACAAAATTGAGGCTATAATTATTTAAATATGGGTAAGAGGAAAAAGGGTCGCGTAATAGAACTTACTGTCTTCTTGTTCTTGTTCGTTAAATACATATTTATACTACGAATTAACACGGGGAGACTGTGTGTTGCAGACTATATACCAAGTTTCAGAAGCACCATACATTTCATTCTCGGGTCTTCCATCAATGAACTTGGCTTGCAGCCGATGACACTCTCGTAGAGTATTATCAGCTGCATAAACACAAAACACCATTTCATAATACCTACTCGCTTTTAGTCAAATACAACATATTATAAACTCAATTCAATTCTTGATTCGATGGCCTTTATTATAAACTCATAATCGCACTTCTTAAACTCTGATTGTTGCATCAAATAAATGTTCGCATTTGATAACTGTTTTAAAAATTACAACATTAAAATGAAAGGCGGTCTGAGGTGCCACTGTTTTTTATTTTGTGTTATCCAAAGTTGCAAGTTGAATATCAACATGTTACTCATTAGATAAAAAAGAAAATGTTTTATAGTTTTAGCAATGCAATCGAATTTGGTACTATGGGGGGTCAAATGCTTATATCGCACACTATACGTTCCTGCTAACCACTGTTGTTAACAACACCTATCTATAACACGTTCTTCCTTCAATGATAATATTTTCTAGTGTCGTGTTGTTGCCTCCCCTCCACTCCGCGTCAGCTACGCCGCGCACATGTCTTGTTCGGCGAGGCACATCTATAAGGTTATAAGTGATGATCTCATATATAAATCACTAAAATAAACATCAGCAATAATTCATAAACAACTTTTAAGTAGTAACCATTTCTTTATTGAAAGTTTTGACAATGTGATGATGCTTCCTGCCATATTATTCTCGTGGCGGTGAGCCAAAATCCAGGCATTCCTGGTCCAATTTCCTCTTCATGGCCGATGAGACAATCAGATCGTTAGTGAATCAAATGGCGGGTAAAATAAATCATTGTCATGCGTTGCACTTCATCTGAGTCAAATGCCAAGTGCAAGAAATTAAACTTGAAAACACTTGCGTCCAATTTAGCAAGCGATATTTGATTAAAAAGCAACGAAGTACAGTGATTGTCCTATTCAAAATCAAGTTCCTGTTAATTCTAGTTTTTGTCTCATCAGTTGGCACTGGCCTTGGCCGTCGAGGAAAAGTGGTATCGCGGAAACAGTCGGTATTCTTGTTACGTCATCAACGCAAAGTAATCATCGTTTGTCTTCATTTATCTTTTGAGTGGACAATTGTTTTGTATCATACGAGACACGTGGACATGGCTTTCTTGGAACTCGAGCAATTAGTTTGGCAGACAATGGACCATATTAAGACACATTGCTTATTTTTTTTAATAAATTCACGTTATTAATTGGGTAACCATAAAAAATGTACAAGTCACCAGTTTAAATGATTTTTATGATAGCAATCTTGACCAAGATTAAATTTGTATCAATGCAATTGTATTAAATGCTTATGAAAAAAAAACTACGAAAATAATAATAATTCATGATACCAAGAATACGCTAGTTTAACCTTTATTGGAGGTTGATACGATTAATTGAGGTGAGGAGTGTAAATGAATTGAATGTTAATAGTTTGGCCATAATTACACTTACCCTGGTATAGTAACCATTCTATTGCCACAATAAAAAATAAGTTAAGAGTTGCAACGTTTCGATCGTTACTCTTGAGTTTAAAGTGCGACCAACGACCGACAATTTGAGATAACTATAGTTAGGGGCTGATAATGCATTCTGTCATACGAGTACAAAAAGAATTGAGTAGGTATTTAATATATATTTTTTTTTATTACACCCAACAGTCACACACACAGCCCTGACCCCACACTAGGTTAAACCTGTATCGTAGGTATCAGGAACTACGAGGGACTTGCGGTCACACAACACCCAGATCCGAAACTAACATTTGTGGATCACACAAACATTTGTGTCGGTGCGGGAATCGAACCCACGGCCTCTCGTTTCGCAGCCGTCTACTCGCCCGCTACGCCACGGAGGCTGTCAAAATTATAAGTCAATTATTAATTTTAATTTAATTTTTTTTCGGAAATATGGTGCGAAACACTTTAACACAGGCGGAGCGGATTGTTCATAATGTTGCATACTATGAAAAGGGCACTACTCCGTAGATGTCGACATAAACGTACAAGTTTTATAGTAATGTTCTTACAAACACATTGAGACCAAACTAATTTGTATCATAAAATATATAGTTAGTACACTGTATTCTTGTTATCTAGGTAATTGTTTGACTCTGTTAACAATCTTGTATCACACGTCTTGTTTGCCCGTGATGTTGCACTAACTGACGCACTCACAGATGTCACTAAACTTTGTCTTTAAGTAATTCGTAAAACTCGATTATTGCTCAGACACGTCAATTAAGATTTTTTCTGTACTCAGTAACAGAGTGTAAATCGGTAACTGTACGGTGTAATTGGTCGGTTTTCTGAATTCGGTAACGAAACCACAGGCATCAATTAGCTGTGAGTGACTTAATGACAATAAAAGTAATTTGAGGTCTCCGAGTGCAGCAGTAAGTGCGTTAAACAAACAATAGTTCGATGTACGATGATTGCTTCCATATGATTAATTTGCATTCGACTTTTAAATGAGTCTGTTTCGTTTATTTGCCTCTTAAATAGAATGAGATATTTTAGAACATTCACGTGTTTAATGAGAGTTATTTTTCAATGTGTATTATAACCGTTATTTGAAATCTCTGGCATTATGTATATATATATATATATATATATATATATATATATATATATAATATTTATATTATTATTATACATAATACATAATCTTCTATATATATAAAAATGAATCGCTGTGCGTGTGTCTCGCCAAAACTCGAGACTGGCTGTACCGAGTTGGCTAATTCTGATCTTGAAATATTAGTGGAAGTTCAGGGAAGGTTTACCCGGTGAGAAAAAATTACATAAATAATAAGTAAAGGAAAACACTAAAAACGACAACTTAATTTTCCAGTACAAACTGTTCCTGGGTATGAAACACTTGATGTCTTTTTAGGACAGGACAGGGACAGGGTTACCTCACGTGCAATGGTGCAGTACCTCACTTAATTGCATTTAATGTAAATGAAACATTTGTATTAGTTTTTACCACATTTTACAAAAATATATGTAGGTGATACGAAGTTCACCGGGTCATCTAGTAGTCAATTAATTAATTTATTATTTATTTTACAAGTTTATTTATAGTTGCAACGCAGCTGTCGGCAGTCGATATGATGCTGCTATATGAGGTTTATCTCATTGTAATAATTTGTAGAATTGTGTATTCATTAAACAACATCGATATCAGTTTTAAAACGAATATTGCATGCGCTTACGCACTGACGCCTGTAGGAAAGCGGACCCTGGTATTGGCCGATATAAATCCAGGCAGAGAGATACAATCTTCATAAGACATGGACAGTCTTCCTCTTCCATCTACCTTTATCCCACTCGTAGTGGGGTCGGCGCAACATGCTTTTTATGTTAACACATGTTATAGAAAGATTTGGCTTGTAGTTTTTACAACTGGCCGCCTGCCTGACGTCAAACCCTTTGCGGAGAAAACACACCCAGATTTGAAACAAATATTTGTTAATCACATAAGCATTTGATAAGACATGGATAGTAAAAAGTGTTAATTAAAAGGATTGTAATCGGTATTATTGTACAGTATAATAATACTGCGTATTATTATTAGGTCATACAAAGAGTCCCGCTGATTTATAGGTAAAGATACTTTATTAATAGGTATTTGATTGCTAATAATATCTGCTACATCCTGTAATTGAGTTGCTGTGATTATGTCATCCACCTATTATTCTATACGTAACGTTGACAATGGGACCTTGATCAGGTACCTATATGGGTTAAAACACCGTTCTAATTAACTCTTCTCTGATATGTTAAAATATTTTTAATTAAGTTTTGTAAAGATTTGAGAGGAGTGTATTTTAGTAGTTGTTAGGTTTATATTGTGTGTTCAGTATTTTCTGTATCTGTAGTCGTATAGCATCGCTATATTTTTTGTATTATTTTCGTGGGGAAAAATTATTTGTGTCTACCGCCTACGCCTGGGGAGGCGGGATAGTTATCTTGGACTCTTCGGTCTTACGAGCCAACAGAAGTGGACAACATCCGGACGACCGCCGCGCCGGGCCTAGTCCCCACAAGTAGTACAAATCAAATTCCACTATGGCCCTCTTCGGCGCATTAGAGGCGGCCCCGGGTTGTCGGGGCGAGAAGCGCCCTAGCGGCCCATTTCTATATAGGGAGAGGGGTTCAGAAGCCCCCCAATGCGACTCGTGAAGGCATTCGGCGTCTACGGCAGCAACGAGGCCAAACATCCGCGCTACCTTTTGGTCACACAATTTACAACAGTACTATAATAAGAACCGTACAAAAGGCCCGCTGCGAGCGTGACTGACTGCGTCAGCGAACCCTGATTAATGATAAATTTAGATTTTCTTTCTCCTTAGTACTGAGCAGTGACTAATCCTCTTTCTTTTGGGGTTTCAGACAACATGCCTCACTTATAAATTCTAATTTACAACTTTACACGGGAGTATTGTTACGATTGTTTACATATTAAATTGCATTGTTTAACTTTGTATTGTGTGATAATAGCCAGCCCGTTGGGCAATTATTCATTACTCATTTACGTCCCTACGCTGGAACCTACTGCCACTGCTACTGCGCAGTTGTTTACGTTATGTTATTTAAAAAAATATTTTTGACAACTTATCACGCGGTAATTCTCTGTGCGGATTAAGTTGTCGATTAGATCCGTCTTTGTTTAATTAAACGCTAAAATGAAAATATCAGCAATAGTATAATATAATTGATAAAATCTATGAATAAGGTATGCGTAATGCTTATAAATACTTTGTTCAATGTATTATTACTAATGATAGCTTTATCGGCAATGGCGATGTCGATTATTATATTTCTTATTATAGTATGATAACGAAGAGTTTCTAAACCGAAGACAAATTTGAAATATATTTTAATAATTTCTATTCAAATAGAAATAAAAAAAGTTATTGTTTATTACTTAGATAAATCTTTCCTCAGTTTAGTATTGAGGACAAGTCAGGGTAAGTCCTGCAAATAATTATAGGTACGTTATGTTATCGTGGGAACAAGTTGCGTTAATATTATTATAAAACATTGCCCTTTTATAAATCTACCTCCATTACAATACAACGATAGGCTGTAGAAGTTTGAGGAAATTCTGTACGAAACACATGCTTGATATAAAGAAATACAAGTTGATTTAGTCAGATGTTAGAGAAGATAGATAAGATATAGATAGATTTTAAGTCTAAATTAGGGCTAGCTAGCCATATTCGCCCACATCAGCGAATAATGAAATCCGGAACTACAAGGTTCGCCGTTGACGGATACGTCGTTGAGGCCATCATCATCATTAGAGCAGATAGATAGATAAAAGCAAAAATATATAAAAAATATAACATACGAATTATTCGCAGAAAATCAGTGGTTTGTGGAAATGGCGGTCGTAAATCTTTATTTCATCCCTTGGGATATCTTCTAAAGGTGCTACTGTCATATTGCGTTTTGTTTTAACCAGCTTTAAAATTGATAAAAATGATAAAAAATTAATTTCCATATCTGGTCAAAGATGACAATCTTCGGTTCGCGTCGCGCCGCCCTCTCGTGATACGGGGACGACGGCTACTAATAAAATTGGTCATATGACAACGAATCGCGCTTGATGAAGTGTTTATTCAACCTTTAACTTTAGACATAGTCAAGATGCAACGTGGATCAGTGGTCGGGTGGCCGTTGCAGACGCGTGATCTTGCGATCATGTTCAACACTTTGCCCTATTTGACGATACCGTGCAATTTGAATACGTGTATTGTGAAGTGTGGCCTAATGAAAATTTCTTCAAAAGATGAGAATGTTTCAAATGGACGTAAGTTAAAGTTGTTTATCGCTGTCCTTCTTTTTCTTCACGTTGTGACGTACAGGCTTTATATGTATTGAGAATTAGTTTTAATGTTTGCTGATTTTGCTATTTACATAAAAAATATACACTGGATTTTTACTAGAGCGGTAATAAATAATCTAAGTTTAGTCCAGATAAAGTGGCCCACTATTTATGCTCAATTCCAAAACGCTTTTACAACTCGCTCTAATTTTTTATTAAATGTTGTGTTGACACTACGAATGTATTATATTAATTCCAACATAATAATATGCCAACACGTCTTAAAATAATAGAAGTCACGGCCTGATTAAAATTAGTGCGTTTATAATTTCGATGAAAAAGCTTTTCACGTCAGACCGAATCTAAGATCTTGTACAGTTGTTCAGCTCTATTTCCCGAGTCTTATTTCCACTGTCTCTTCCATTGACCTGGTTATCAAAGAAACCATCAAATTGTGCCGCGTATATTTATAAATATCTTTTTAAACAGTTATTGTGCTATCGTCAGTCGTCGGTGTTTTAATTTAGTATAATATTATTTACATAAGCTAACCGAATAAAGTAAAACCGCTAAGTACGAATATATTGATCGTGGTTGCTTTTCATGCATAGCGTATCTAGTGACCGCCAGTTAGCGGTGGCAGGCGTCAAACTGGCTGGATAGGATCGGATCAATGCCGTGACGGCCGACGGGTGACCTATTGTTTACAGTTGCAAGGAAACGAGCCGTGACCAACTCTACCGAGAAAATCATTCAAGTTAATAGAATGGTATCACGTTACCAAGGAGTTGAATGATAGACCGATACCGCTATAAGGGAACGATATTGGTTGGCAGTTTTCGCTATAATTTTATATTCGTACACAATTGGATGGAGACGTCCACTTTCTGCCGCCATTGGGCAGTTTTTTCTACTGGTTTCATCCAGTTAGGTCTAAGTAATATGTCGCTGTACGATACCTATATTATACTACGAACATTACAAAACATGTTAAAAGTCTTGGTGATTTTCCACAACAGCTCGGTGGCGTTTCTCTAAGCAGTCGGTTAATTTGTTGTTCGCTTGCTTGCCTCACTCATCAGCCGTGAAGGCTAATGCCTAACTGTTTCCACGTGAAAGAATACTCAGTTTATCTAGTGATGCGCCTTGATATCTCGATTATATAAGTCATTGAATCTGTTGCGTGACTTTTTGGTTATGTAAATATATAAAATTAAATATTTTAGGTAACGCGCCATTCCATGCCAATTGGCATATTGTTTGCGCACGTCAAAAATATTGATGAATGTCTTTATCGATATCATTGTTAATAATGATTAATATCACAATCGGATAAGATTATGCTATAATCCATTGATCGATATCCGGATCATCTATGGTAGCATTAAATTTTATTTGGATAGTTAAGAGGATAAAATATTATAATTAATACGCAGGTCGTGTGAACAATAGTAAATTATTTTAAATAAGCTTATTGTTACAAAGCCTTAGTTAACATCGTGTAGTTCTATCATCTTGGAATAGAACTAGGTGGAGATATCGAGATATTTCTATATGTGCGATAAACAACAACCAACATTACGGACAATGACCTGACTGTTACACCGTATAAATTTACGTAATGTTGATACAAACGAAAACTATAGTATGGGTTCTTCCTAAATATAATGGTGCTGCCACACCGGTGTTAGAAAATGTTATATAACATTTTATAACACCGGTGTGGCAGCATCATTTAGTAAACATTTCTTAACAATTTGTAACATTTTGTAACATTTCTTAACATTTTATAACCGCAGGCGGCGGTACTTTTGAGAGCGGCGCCGTCAAAGAAGCCGCCAAAGAAGAATGTTCAGAAATGTTAGAAAATGTTAAGAAATGTTATAAAATGTTAAGAAATGTTATAAAATGTTAGATTTAATGTTAGAAAATGTTTGTAAACATTTTATAACATCGGTGTGGCAGCACCATAAGATTGGTGTACAGTATCAAAGAATGCCTTTGTGAGTATGGCGCGAGTCGAGTGGCCGAAGTTGCTCTAGTTGGCCACACTCCATCTTCTCTTGTGTATATCGTTAATTTCCTGGATTCATTAGTTTTATTACCCTCTGTGTTCGTATATTTATTTTAGCTAAGGATTTTTTTATGTGACCGTTAAATGTCTGTTTGGAATTCATTGAATTATATGAATGGAGGTTTTTAATTTGCATGTTTTCAAATTTCTTGTTGTTTATCGTACATTACGCGTTCGTTATGTACGGTAATAAAATGTTATTTCAATAGCACATGCATACATATTAAACTTTGTATGTGGCCATCTCACCAAGTTCGATGTCCGATAATCCTTGTTATTGGAATGGAAAACTCTTTAAAACCTGGCTAATATATGTTGTTATCTCATAATAAAGTAATACATGTTGGTAATATAACTTCTTTATTTTAAAGTCTAAGAGATTCATTTGTATAGTATTTGCTTTGTTATTTCTAAGGTCGCTTAGACACGACATAAATGGTAATTTATTATTATTTTATTCTATTATGTTACCGCAGCGTGCTGTTTCGTCACGTCCTCGATATTTTAACACAATACAAAGTTCTGAGTAATAAAGTATCCTAATTGTTCCGATATTCGATAATATATTTTGGTTAGTATTCATTGTATTGTATAGCGCAGCGTTGGACGTCCGCCTACAAGGTGGACAGACAACCTGATAAAGGTCGCAGGAAGTCGCTGGATGCAGGCCGCTTCCAACAGGTCGGTCTGGAAATCTTTGGGGGAGGCCTATGTTCAGCAGTGGACGTCCTGTGGCTGATGATGTTGATGATGATTCATTGTATTGTGTCAGTCAATATGTTAGGTTATTTACAAAACAATGCACCTGAATTGTTAGTGTTGTCTTCAGTTTGATAATGTTATCGCACTATTATACTGAACAGTGTACGCTATACGGTTGACCGATATCATTGCTACTTGTAGCGTCACAATTTCGCCATGTTGTTTCAAAATAACATTGTGTAAGCACTGTTTTGTTTCGGTTTAATGGACATTGAGCCAGTGAAATTACTGGGCATTATGAGATTTAACATCTTAAATTGGAGATTCTCTCCTTCACCTTTTTTATTAGATAACCGAACAAACTGCAATTTTTTGGGTTTAAAATTTTCTAATGTTCTTATGATGGCTATACTATAGCTGAGCGGAGATATCCGGTGTTGATCACCACTAATGACAGCTTCGTGACAAATGCAAGGAAAGTTTAATTTAATACATGTAATTGTCAATATGCGGTGTTATTGGTCATCCGATATAACTACATTCCTGGTACGGATATGATCAGTGATGATGCGGTGGTTTAGTAGCTTCTATTAGCATTTCGCCTTACTCTTTTGCACTTGAAATAAAATACGTTGCTAACTGCTTGCACGAGTTTTCATTATAGTTTGCCAATTGTACTAACCCAGTATTCTGTATCTTATGATACAGTTTTACGATTTAAATTCAGCAATCCCTCTACAAGAGTAGGTCTTTCGTATGCGAGAGGCCTTCTGAATTGGTGCCACCGATTAGTGTTTTTGTACCGCCAAGCAGCAGTATCAAACAATGTTATATATCGGTTAAAAGGGCATTTTAATGTCCTTCACTGGTTTTAGCCAGTGCAGTTCTATGTGGTGCTGGTTCTGTTTGGCGCTGTATGATGCTTACTATCAGGCGAGCGACCTGCTTGTTTCGTCATTCAGAATAAAAAAAGTCTTCGGATATTTCAAAGATACGGATATGTATGTCATTATTAACACCGTTAATTTGCCGAAGCGCATCATTTCAATTTTAAATTATTGCAGTACTCTTTGTATGTATTTAGACTAAATAGTCGTTTCTGTTTTATTTGAGACAGTTATTTGCGCAGTATTTACTCGCGTTGTGATAAATACTTATATTTAACATTCTACGTCGCGTTGTTTAGGTCATATTAGACGGTATTGCGGTTGAGCTACATAAAAAAATATTTTTCACTGTTTATTACATTATTTTCAAGAAATTAATAGTACAATTTTAGCATTATTTTGCTTTGTTTTAAGTCACATTTAGTTATTTTACTTGTGTCTTTGTTTTGGCAGATGAAAACCAGCTTCTTCTTGTTTTTTTATTTATGGCTTCGCATTAATATGCATTTCGCCAATGTCAAGTATAATTTATCCTCAAGTCTTCACAAGAACGATGAAATATCGGTGTGGACGTTTTCAAGGTCTTGTTGGAGTTTTGGTGTGAATTCCTTCCAGTATTTTATTCACTTATTTTAATGTTTCCATACACTGTTTATCACCATCAATGTTTATTGCACAAATCCACACCACTTTTATACAACAAAAAAAACACAACTTTAAACCAGTTTTTGAAATAAATTAAAATAAGCGATGAACTGCACTGTCACAATTCCCGCCAAAAAAAACTGAAAACCAACTTTTCTATTTTATTTGAATGCGTTTGTTTTTGTTTTAGTGTTGTGTATTTATATGATAAAATAGTATAAAACCAACAAAACGGCATGTCATAAAGTGGAATCCCTTGTACTTAATCGGTGGTATTTTTGGCTTACACACTTTATACTTTTAGCAACTCAACAAAAATTAAGAAAGCTTGTTGGTTGGGAAGTGATAATGCATTCATGATCTACCATATAGCCCTGACCTTGCACCCTCCGATTTCCAATTTTTTGGTGTATTCAGAAGGCCTTAGGTAGTTAACATCAAGAGAGGACTGTCAGAATTACTTGACGTAATTTTGTGACAGAAATCCCGAACTTTTTAGAATACATTACATATTACAGTTAGTAGTATGTAATAAAATACAACTGTATACGAAGAAACTCTTTCCCGACCTTATATTTAGTGACGCATGTAAAGTGCAATCACGTAGTTCTGTTTGTTTTATGATTTGTTATAATGAAATTATATATTTTGTTGTTTCTTGCTAATATGGACTACTAGCTTTTGCTCGCGGCTCCGCCCGCGTGATCTGCTTTTTCCGGGATAAAAAGTAGCCTATGTCTTATTCTGATGTATAAGCTATATTATTGTAAAGTTTCATTAAAATCCATTCAGTAGTTTTTACGTGAAAGAGTAACAAACATACGTCAATCCATACTTAGAAACTTTCGCGTTTATTATATTAGTAGGATTTGTTGCTGGCAAGCATTAAATGTCTTAATAGTTGTTGATACGCTTCATTATGAAGCGTATATTATAAATCTTATTATCGGTTTTTTCAGTTGTCAATTAAAATGCGACCTTATGGTGCTGCCACACCGATGTTATAAAATGTTTACAAACATTTTCTAACATCAAAATTGTTACATTTTGTTAAGAATTGTTAGATGTTTTAAGTGCTCCCACACCGACGGAAAATGTTTGCAAACATTTTCTAACATTTTATAACATTTTTTAACATTTTCTAACATTTTATAACATTTTTTAACATTTTCTAACATTTTATAACATTTGAAAACATGACATCGGCCCTTCTTCTTTGGCGGCTTCTTTGACGGCGCCGCTCTCAAAAGTACCGCCGCCCGCGGTTAAAAAATGTTACAAATTGTTAAGAAATGTTTACTAAATGGTGCTGCCACACCGGTGTTATAAAATGTTATATAACATTTGTTAACAAACATTTTCTAACATTTTATCACAATGTTAGATAATGTTAGTAAATGTTTGATGTTAGAAAATGTTATATAACATTTTATAACACCGGTGTGGCAGCACCATTAATTTTCTCCGAGTTTTTCTTGTGTAAAATTCTTTATCGTCTTTTATTACCGTGGAATGTAGGTTAGGTTGACAATTACGAGTAATATTTCCTTGAGATAATCGCTAATGTAGGGGTGGAGGACACACGGGTGCGTCACGGGCGTGGTATGTGGCTCCACCAATTTTAATATAGTATCCGGTATTTTTATTTACGATGACAAGCGTGCGAATTTACGGTAAAATGCTCTATTTCCGTCTTGATCGCTTACTATTATAACGTCGACCTGGCGCCGGCTAACGCTATATATTAGCGATTCTTTGGAATGAAGCCAAGTGTCGTTCGACATCAGAAAATCTTCGACACATGCCAAAAGAAAGTCAAAGTTCGACGTCTCGTCTATCTTAACAATACATCGCGGCTACTCGAAACACGTCAGTCAGATCGATGTCAACACGTTTCAAACGATACCAACCCCTGATTACACTGAACCCCTTTCAAAACAAAGATTAAACATCTGATACAGATATAGATTTATCGTGAGTCATGCAAAATTATTCTGAAGATCTCTTTATGTCACATAATACGTTCAAAACTGTATTATACATGCGAATAATGGCGTTGTTATTTTACGTTCACACCCCGTCGTAATGCGAGATATGATGTGATAATTTAAAGAGAATATTGACAAAATACTGGCGGTACGATGTGGTGTCGTGTTCTTTTTTCAATATTTATAAATGCGCGTTGAACAAAAATCAATAGCTACTTAAACCAGAAACAGATAGGCGCGTGAGTTATATCGATGCGGAGTTTTTCTTATAAACACGGTAAATAATCAATTACATAGTATTTAAAATTATTTTCGTACGTGTCGATGAACAGATGCGAGGTGTGCCGCGTTCTTTCTTATAACGCAAGAGGCGTCAAAACATACACGTTGATATTGTAAGTTGTAAATGTATTTTAGTGTTTTGTTTGAAACTTAATGGAAATTACGGCTGTTTATACCTGAATTTAACGTTGGAAATCCGCGAACACGATTAGATTAAAAATGATAGGCTGGATTTCCAGTTGTGTTTACGTGAAAACGTATCTATTCTTGGATAAACTTTTTCATGCAGGGCTGTGTTTTCTTCGCCAAATATTTTGTTTTTTACTCGGACACAGAGACGACGTTACTAAAATTATATTGTAACATACCTTAACATAATGAATAATCATACAAAATTACTGATTCACCGAATCGACGCGGACGGTCGGGAATTAGCCGAGTGATTTCGCACATTTTAAAGGTTAATTGTCATTGTCCTCTTTCCATTTTTGTCGATAATTTTGGAGCTCCCCAACTCTATATAGTTTGAATACATAATCTAACGATGATATGGTTGCAAGTCTTGGTATTAACTTAGGTGTCAACTCCTCAGTGCAAGTTATCTATTTACACAAACAAATGTAGCTGTTGCAACAAAATAAACATTTATGCTGTAATATAATATAGTCGGTGAAACAGTTAGCAATATGAAGCAGGTGCACCTACTAGGGTAGTGGTACGATAAACGAGGTGTTAAACTGTTGCTAAAGTGCAGTATATTCACGGGAATTACTCTATAAACATTATGAATCACGCGCGTAAAATACTTAAGCCTCCAACGCACAACGATCTTTTCTCGCGATCTTGCGTACCGCGATCTCTTCACACAGCCGCGATATATTCGTGCGATTTGTACCAGCGTCTACCAGTCAGGGACCGTTAACCCCCACCAATTGATTGCTATCAATTTTTCAACTGTAATAGTATTTTTCAGAATTTGATACAAAAATATAGAAAATATATACTATTTATGGAAAGAATAGAAAAGTAGAATATATTTGTTATTACTTTCTGATTATTCATTCGTTTTTGCTTGCGTATTCAATTATAAATAGGATTACACGTTAAAAAGAGCACAGCGTCGAAAACACACCAACCTATATATTAGCAGTGTGGATTGCAGCATAGCGTGTAAAATCGCGCGCAGTCCCTATACAAAATAAAAGTACTAGATACATTTATCGCTGGAGAGATCGTGATTGCCAAATCGCGGCTGTGCATTGGAGACTTTATTTTAAATGTGCGTGCATAAATTTCGCATCTAATGCTTCATTCGCAAACATTCTATAGTCTTGTTCGGCTAATTGTATCACAATCGCTGTAGCATTGTTTTAAAAGAATTTTTATCTGGATTCGTTGTGTGCCAGAAATGTGTAAAGGTATAAATTACATTCAAATATTTATTTGTTTGTGTTTATAATCTTCAAAATAAACTACTTTTGTATTTTATTGCCTCTATAATATGTTTATATGTTTGGCATTCGTCATTTGGATGCCTTTTGAGGGGTCTTTGCACTTAGATCGGTTTATACTACCCTAATTGTTATCATTGTTGGTTTTTTTATTTATTGACCAAACAAAATTATAGCAATTTCTAATGTTACCTTTAAGTGTATTAAATTAATATACTAAATGTGAGTGTGTCTTTCGTTTGTCTATTCATGCAGCAACAGATATATTTTTTTGCATAGATAGTTTATGGGCCAGAGAGTGCTTTCGGCTACTTTTTCCCGATAATAAATAGCCGCGAGCGAAACCTAGTAAATAAAAACATCTCGCCGGGAACATGAAATATATTTTTTGTACCATAAAGTCAAATTACTAATTTTATGAGTACCTGGCATAACGCCTGAAATAAAAACCGCGAGCCAATTGAGATTTAGACTCAGGAAGCGTGCAGTAATATCAAAATAAAATTATAAACATATTAGCCCACACTACAACTTCAATTCCACGCGCGATCGCCGAATATGTAGATGAATAATAATAGAACACATCTGCAAATGTGTCTGCTGATCCACATCGGGCCGGCGGCACCGGCGGCGCAGCGCGGTGGTCTCTGGACATAACCCAAAACGTAACAGTAGAGGAATTACCGATGCCCCGCATCTTGATAAAAAAAATTATAACAATGAGACGGAGTCATGCTTTTTCTCAATTTTTACATAACAATTAATTTTATTCATTTATTCACACGTATCGTATCTATATTAACTCGACTTAAACCATTATTACTACTCTTTAACAATATAATAAATACAGTGATGTTCCGAGACAGTACGGTACGTGGGATGGTATAGGGGTGATTCTTAGTTGTTAGGTTGCGCGTTGTCTACGAGGCAAGGGCGCATGACTGAAGGAAGATTGAGATCCGTGACGTCACCGCATGCGTAACGGCCCCTACGCACTTGAGGCCAAGGTCTTCTCGGCCCTCTACTACTCTTGACATTGAACGAATAAAGCACGCCCAATTTTCGGTAGGTTATTTAAATGCGTGAAGGCAATTTATCATACGATTTGTCGTCAGTATGACGTATTTAGCTATCAATTGATATGAACTCTATTTGCGTAGTTTGTTGTGTTTTTCTAATTATATTTTGTGTTTGAAATGAAGCAGTCATAAGATTATTATTACGATGTGACGAGCGATTTATTTTCGTTATGATTTTCTTGAGAATCGATAAGTTTTCCCCGTGTCGCTTTTCTACGAAATTTTGATGCAGTGACTCATTATTGAAGCTTGTAGAAAATATTCGGGATGAGTGTGATTTCACCACATTGTCGATGAAGACAATTCTTAAGTAAGCATGTATAACGTTTTAATTTTATCCACAACTACGATCACTAAGTATGTCGTAGAAACCTAATAATATTAAATAGAGATACCGATGAAATCAGTTCATCTTAATTTAGACATCCATGGTAAGCGTCTTACGCTAAACGCTCCCCGGTGGCCGTGAAAGGAATGCCCTCGGGACGTCAGCTTATCTTAACCTTGGGCCTGATTTATCGGGATACGAACAACGCAATGCGCCACTCCATGAATACCAAACGGGGATAAACTATTGGCTACACGTGTTTTTATCCCTGACCTATAAATAGATGAGGGAGTTTTCTGAAAACGCCAAAGGCGAGATTTCAGACTGAGGGCCTTTTTGAATAGGCGAACTGAAACATAAATAATATTTTTGTTCACGGATGATTGAACACGCAAAGAAAAGGAACACTTGATATGTTTTCTCCTTTATTTTAAAGACCATTACTAGTGCTAAAAGTTTAGTAAAATTGATGCGTATCCCCCTTTGTCCCACCGCTGCGCTTATCAGCGAAGTGAATTTATTCTTAATTTAATATTTGTCAAGAGTGTTGTACGGTAAAGGTATTGCGTATGTGTATTATCAGGTGGGCCCACAGAACACGGAAAATGGTGGTGGGCGTGATGTAGGCGTTTGTAGCTACCCTGGTTGCGCAGAGAAATTTAATAAACGTCTGTGAATCCTCCGTTTTACTTCATTGCCAGTGTGCTTCGCGTTGGTACAGAAATTATTTCTGCGCTATATTTGGAAGGGAATATCGGTTGATTCCTTGGAAATGTTACTCATTTTTACACGCTTTTTATTAACTTCACCTGTATGTTTGTTTGTATGTTTGTTTGTATGTTTGTTTGTATATTTGTTTGTATGTTTGTAACCGACTCCTTTGGGCGCGATTTTGACCCACTTTAAACGGCCAGATTTTGTTCAAACTTTGTAGATTTATCGAGGACCGATAACAATACACTAATTTAATAAAAAAATAAAAAAAATATTAATAATAATAAAATAATAATAATTAAATTTAATTAATTATTGATATTCGGGTTGGGAATTAAAATTGTACTCTCTGGATCTTCGTTAATTATAGGGAATATCGTAGTATCTAAGAGCGTCAATAGATGGCGCTTTTTTGATATTCGGGTTTAAAATTAAAATTATACTCTCTGCTACGATATATTTTTATTTTAACTAAAAAATTAAAAATAAATAATAGTTTAAAAAAAACTAAAAACACGCTTTTATAGAAAGTCTAACTAAAAAAACAGAAAATAAATTTGAAGAAAACAATGTATTTTATTGTAAAAAAAAGCGTGGGGTGCTTTTTAAGATACTATCTAAATGATAATCCTTCTACTCATATCTATCAATACAATAAAATATATAACTATTGACACCATGCACCCCACGCGTTATTAACAATAAAATACATTGTTTTCTTCAAATTTATTTTCTATTTTTTTAGTTAGACTTTCTATAAAAGCGTGTTTTTAGTTTTTTTTAAATTTAATTTGAGTTCTTGGTGAAGGAAATTGATTGGGTAAAATGCCGTTTCTATTTTCGTTAAGGCAAAGTTTACATTCATAGGCTTCTCAACTTTCGTCCGTGGGTACGTGATGGCGTAAGTTTTTATGAAAGGATCGCTTATGCGAAGAGACCTTACAAAATCTGGCTGGAAAGTACTAGTTAGTTTTCAGTTTTAGCCATAATGTAATCTTTTGTTGTTAGTTTAGCAGCAAAAAGGTTTCCTTTATCGGAGTGGGGTGCTTTGTTTTCATTAGCGATTCGAGTCGTGAATGTTATTGTGTTGAAATTGTTGTTTGTTTCGTGTTTGAAAATATAGGTACGTTACGTCATACATGATACTATTTACTAGCTTATTGCTCAGTAACACAAAGTATATCAGCGATCAATTGACATACACATTCACTGACTAACAGCCAACGCATAGACTCGACCGGTCTACAGGCATGAAATGTTTGACAGGACGTGTTCTTCATATAATGGTGGTGAACACTAAGACATTTTTGAATAATGATCCAGTAAAGGGTAAATAAGCTTGTGTGCTACGAACGTGGTTTTTTAACTTAAAAAAAATGTTGTGTGGGAGTGGCAGTTGATATTTTGGCTTCTGTAGAATTTGGAAATAACTAATTAAAAATACGTTTAATTTAATTATTCATGTTATAATAAAAGTTGCTAAGGTTTTGGTCGCTCAGTTGAAATATACCGCTAAGCGGTTGCCCATCCATAGACTGACCGCGCCAAAGGTTGCTTAATTCGCTAATCGTTTACCGATCAGTGAGTGAAACTGGCTATCAGTATAAAATAGGCTTTACGTAGCTAAATAAGTGTCTCGGAAGAACGATTCACGTGATTACAACAAATATCAAGGTTACTATACCGCAGAACAAATTGAATCGGAAAATAATTATTATCGTTTCATTGTACAGAAACCGGCACGAATCGTGAGCGGAAATTGCACCTGCTGCAGTTCATTTATTGGTCTGATAATAAATATAAATACACCTAATAGTCACACCTGTAGTCCCGATCCCATAGTAAGATACGAGTCTTGTGTCGTGGGTATCAGGAACTACGAGAGACTTTCGCTCTCACAACAACCAGACCCCGAAACAAATATTTGTGTATCACACAAACATTTGTCTCGGTGCGAGGATCGAACTCGCGGCCTCTGAACTCCCAACGGCCCCCACTACTAACCATCTGTGTTCACGATGCGAGTCGTTCGGATAACGTGCGACTAATATCATACTAGCAAATAATAAATTTTCTGTTATTTAGCTCTACTTCCCACAAATATTCTAACTTGAGAACGAGACTAAAATGTAAAAAAAAAGTGTGCGTCCCGGGACGCTCGACAGACGTGATAACTTAAACTAATGTGGCTTAAAGTGAGAGCGGAGGAGCCTGACACAGTCGTATCACAGTCGTGTCAGAGTCGTGTCAAAGTCGTGTCAAAATCGTGTCAGAGTCGTGTCAAAGTCGTGGTAAATTCGTGTCAAAGTCGTGTCAAAGTCGTGTCAAAGTCGTGGCAAAGTCGTGGCAAAGTCGTGTCAAAGTCCGGTCGAAGTCCGGTTAAAGTCCGATCAAAGTCCGGTTAAAGTCCGATCAAAGTCCGATCCAAGACTGGTCACTGTGTGACGCAACCTGGGACTTCGGAATTATCGATGTTCCAGAGAGGCCGGCTAACGCTGGCTGGTCGATGGACCGCTCGCGTTACGGAACGTTTCGGTTCACCCTCCCATAAGAAGTTATAACTTCAAAAATGCGCCCTTGAGCAAACCTTATGGCTCCTTGAGATAGAACATCTATAGGGTTTCATCTTAGGGTATTGTGAGAGCTGTCTGTAGCCTACACTTAACTTTCTAAAAAGAACAACATAAGGATTACTTTATAATTTCAACGTTCTGATTAGTGTGGGTATTGTTTATGGGTAGGCGCAACCATCAAGCGATCGACTTGCTCGTCTCCTTATTCAGGAAATTCAAATTATAATATAGCTATCAAGTTAATTAAAAGTCATCTTGCTCTACATTATCCTTCAACCATATTATGCAAGCTCATTCCCGTCTATTGTTATTAGTGGAGTGCCTGGAGCATTCAAAACCGTAAAACCTCGGATTAGAGTTACAGTGAATGAATTAATATGATCGATGTGGGATATTGTTATTTAAACTATAAATTGCAATGTTTACCCAAAAAAAAATTGTGCAAACCATTTAAGAAAATTATTATGAAAAATTCATGTTTGACCATATATTTTCACTTTAAACAGTTTTTTTTAATTTATATGTTAAATCTTACCTGAGTATTCTTATCTTATCTGGTCTTGTCTTTTTACGGATTGATTTACACGACTCAGTAAAAGTATTTAAAAATATCAATGAAGACCCCAATAATATATTGCAAGCAGGTATAGCATGTATTTTGAGTTTATATGGAGCTCCGTCTAAAACTTATGATTTAAATACATTGAGATTCAATTCTTTCATAAAAGCAACAGCCAAAAATACGAGTGTTCTTTTGTCATCACTGCCTCCAACAACTGATGCAGCGTTTGAGCACCTTAAAAGAGTGTACCTACAAATTCAGATATGGCTAGGAAATGACGTAGTTATTGAAAATTGGGGATGGAAGTATTCCAATAATATGTACATCCCAATAACAATGAATCAATTACCTGCTCCGGATAATTTATTGCAAATGTTATTTAGTAATTGCAAAAAGGGATGTGGAGCTGCGTGTGGATGCCGAAAAAGTGGTTTATACTGCAGTGTAGCATGTTTACAGTGCAGCGGATATAGTTGTTCCAATACTTCACCTATTATACAGATAGATGAAGTAGAAGAAAATATTTGATGTAGACAACAATCTACAGGGTTATTTTTAAAACACCAGCAACCTCGCAGGGGTAGATAGCTGTCCCCATACGGAACAACTTTTGTTCTACGAGTTTGGATATAACTCAATATATTTAAAAAAAAATGATTTTACAAGTTTTTGTTGTGTCGTATTTTTCTTCGTAGTATGCGGCACGGCGCAGCGTGCGCGCGCGACTCAAAGGCGCCGCTCAGCTGAGCGGCGCGTTGACCTTCAAAGGAGCTAGCCCGGTTCCCCACGCTTCGCGTATTTGTTTACGTAATCTGCGATCGCGTTGTAACAATCAAGACGGAAATTAAATGAATACTTATTTTTGTATGAAAATAAAATCTAACAAATTATCAAAAGTCGTAGAACAAAAGTAGTAGCTTATAACCTTAGGAATCTACCCCTGCGAGGTTGCTGGTGTTTTAAAAATAACCCTGTATAATTATAAAATAACATGTCCTGACTGACTGACTGATTCATCATCGCCGAGCGCAAACTATCAAGGCTACAAGCATGAAATTCGGACTGTATATTCATTTTGTTATGTAGGCATCCACTAAGAAAGGATTTTAGAAAATTCCACCCCTAAGGGGTCAAAATAGGGGATGATAATATGTATGAAAGTCCATCATTTTGAAAGTTACATAAACAAAATTTTGTATTTCGATTATTGACGTAAAAAAAATAAATAAGTATTTCAGGAATTTTGGAAATTTTATTTATTAAGGGATGAAAAAGGGGTTGAAAGTAAATGCGAAAGTGAGTTTGTTTGTTACGCTTTCACGCCTAAATCACTGAACCGATTTTGATGAATTTATCTACATAGACCGATGGGATCCTGGAGACGGTTACAGGCTACTTTTATGCCGGAAAATGCTGTTCACGCGGGCGGAGCCGCGAGCAAAAGCTAGTGTAATATATTTAAATAAACTGATTTTGTACTATTTTTTTTTTCTTTTCATTAGTCGTAATTAATTACCTTATTTTTTAAATGTACACAATAGAGTACGTTTCATTTATAATTAAACTGGCCGAGAAATTCCATTGTACATAGCAGCTGTCGCTCCGCTCTCCCCTCCACGTTTTTCTACCTGTTCGAGATCCCTACTGCTATTTTTATACACAGGTATCTTTGAACAATGTTCCTATATGTCTACTCAGGTAAGATTTAACATATAAATAAAAAAAAAAATACAGTTTAAAGTGAAAATATATGGTCAAACATTAATTTTTCATAATATTTTTTTTTAAACAATGAAACAATGGTTTGCACAAAAAAATTTTGGGTAAACATTGCAATTTATAGTTTAAAAAACAATATCCCACATCGATCATATTAATTCATTCACTATAACTCTAATCCGAGGTGAAAACCCCCAGGCGCTCCACTATATTTATTGTTATTTATTAACCACAAAACAGGTTACAATCATGTAAAAATATACAGTATGAGATACATTTGATGAACAATAATTATAAGCCTAAACATGTGTTCCAGAAAGTAATATATAAGTACGAGTAGATATTATTAATAATAACAATTACGTTTGAAAAACTTACAAATAACAAACAGGCATTAAAAATGTGAGTTACGAATCTTTGAGGATATTATGAATTTGTCGTTTATATACATTAAGATTATTATGGAATATGTCTAGAGAAGGATTGTCGTTGTTTAGTGTATTGTACTGTCTACACATACGTACAATGGGATTATAGTAAGAAGTATTATTACGAAAGATATCAAGGGCAAAAACATTTGGTTTGCGGCATCTAAGATTGATATTAACATTTAGGTTAGAAAGTAGGGAAGGTGAATCAACCATTGAATGTAATAGTTTAAATAGATAGATGAAATCACTTATTTTACGTCTGCGTTCTAATGATGGCACATCAAAGTGAATCAATCTGTCTTTGTAAGATTTTAATTTTCGGTGAAGGTTAAGACGGAAGCATAATATTTTTAAACAGTTAAACAAACTGATATTTATAGAAACCAACAGTTATATAAACATTGTATTAGGTTCTGATGAACTTAAGTATAGTGATTAAGAGTTAATGAGTATTACAAATTTGATCCTCACCTCACATCCTGCCCTTTGTCACCTTCATGTTATTTATCATTATGAGCTTTTATCACCTCTAATGAACCAAGTTTATAATGAGAGTTATGCGGTGAAATTCATTTAATTAGTAAAACCACGATAAAGGTTGACCTAGTAACTCAATTAGCCATAATTTTAATGTTCCCCGTTATAAGGTAAATAGTTATTATTGTATTGAACATTTGGATATTGTTATTAGATTTTTTACTTCGTTTTTTGCCTCGTGTTAAAACTGCAAGTATAATACTAATGTAACGCGACGTACGCGCACCGGGCCAAAAGGTTCGTGTCCAGATCCCGATTTCCGCACCCCACCAACCCTTCCTCCTCGAAGCCGGGAAGAACACGCAATCGCTTGCTACGTCACAACCTCGACGTCATTGTAACTTTTTATAATTAAAACATTTGTACGTGACGTATTATTTTCAATTTGTGAAACCGCCCCGTAGTGGACAGTTATACTACTTATACATTTAAGAAACTTTCAAGTGCTTATTTGATGTTTTTTTTCGACTCTGTGCTCATCTTAATTTGGTGCACACATAAGAACGCTTATGTAAATTAGATTTTAAGGAATGCTGTGTACTGCTGATGTACCTTTATAAATAAACTTAAATAATATTAAGAATTTATTTCCTAGGTTAATATTCGTTTTTTTTTGTAGATCTAGAATCTTTATAGATATAATATAACGACATGAATCAATATATCTTTGTATTTCTTTCATTCATAATTAATCTATTATGTAGTTTCAACAGCGTACAAATCACCTATACATATCACTCATTGCGATTTTTATCAACCTATTAATATTAAAAAATGTACGTGTTTCCGGAAATATTTTCTATTGATAGAATTTATGGATGTTTCACGGTCTGTGTTTAGTCTGCCGTCATTACCACGGTATATATTTCAATCATCCATTAGTTTGTTCAGCTTCGAATTAAGACTGCAGCTAAAGTTATAGAGTAAAAATGACCTTGAGTTAACTGACAACTCTGATAAAAATGCTGAACAAATTGCTATACAAAAATATATGTATATATAATATAGTTTCGCTGCCGAAACTGTCGTAGGCTTTGTGTAATTGCGCTCTACATATGTAAAAATATAAAATAATTAATGCTATTTCATAATTCGTCACATAATTTCCAGTGAATTTCTATCTATTTAAATGAATCTTTAACTATCATAATCGTAGTAGTTAATCGTAGTCGGCGTATTACTTTTACAGCATTCTAAACAAAAAGTTGAAATAACAAATAAACCATTCCAAACGATGTCACGTCATCGAGCTCCATTTCGGTCGCGCGAAACTTCTATTCCGGTAGATTTTTTTTTCGCAAATTGTTAAGGTCGTTGGCGTAGGGTACAGCCTTAACAGTGAGACCTTCAGTTATTTCAACGAAATAATACCTTTGATCAGCATTACTCGGTTATTTGTGGATACAAAAATATATGTATATTGGGTTATATATCTGCCAGTGAAGACTGGGTTTATTTATAAAATAAAACTGGTTTCCTATTGAGATTAGATCTGATGCAGAGACAAAGAAAAACCTGATTAAAGATTTTACAACATTTCACATTTTAGTTGGCAGTATTATATATCAACTTGTTTTCTTAAATTACGACTAAAGTAAGGCAGAAATTGTCATGAGAATTATAAATAAAATAAAATATTCTGTGAATATTCAAAGTAATGAGTAATTTAAGTTTATCAGTGCTTTTTGGGCCACGGCTGAGCTCTTTTATATATTGCTAAATTCGAGGAGTGAATTCATTAAGCTCGATTATTTTGAAGAAAAATAACCGTCGTTTTCACATTTTTATTACATTGATAAATAAAATGAATAATACAATTAAATATATTGTTAATGAGAAGGTTTTTGTAATATTTGTTAGGTTCATATATTCTTTCATCATCGTCATTATCAGCCACAAGACGTCCACTGCTGAACATAGGCCTCCGCCAAAGATTTCCAGACCAACCTGTTGGAAGACAGATAATTGTGTGGACAGACGACCTGATAAAGATCGCAGGAAGTCGCTGGATGCAGGCCGCTTCCAACAGGTTGGTCTGGAAATCTTTGGGGAGGCCTATATTCTTTAATAATAAGAAAAACAGTTTTCATAAAATATAGGCATGGGCATCTCCCTTATGGATTATTTTTCATAGCAGAGGCTAGTAAAGGAGTAGTTTACCTGATGTTACGTGATCTCTATCGGCCATGAACATTCACACCCATAAGCATTACGATCTGAAGGAAAAGAATGGGGATCGATAAGAGGAAGGGGGATTTGGGCCTCCGGAAATCCCACTTCGTACACAATGCAACAGCGAGCTACCACTCCACGTCAGTTTTGTATGACACAGGGGCTAATTATATCGATCGGTTTATAAGCTTTGTTTGCCAGTGCCTTTGGTGTCTAGACAGTAGTGTATTATCTTTTTATACAAAAATGCCCACGGGAATTCACCCACCTGCTTTATGGGCTATATATGAAGAATAAAATACAAACGGTCTTTGTCGCATTCAGAATACTTACTGATAAAATAATTAATTATACTTCTAAATATATAAAACTCAAAGGTAACTGACTGACATAGTGATCTATCAACGCACAGCCCAAAACAAAACACTGGAGGGATCGGGCTGAAATTTGGCATGCAAGTAGATGTTATGACGTAGGCATCCGCTAATAAAGGATTTTGATAAATTCTACCCCAAAGGGGTCAAAATAGGGGATGATAATTTTTAAATGCTGTTCACGCGGGCGGAGCCGCGAGCAATCTTATATATATACCGTGCCTCAAAGATTCAAACACATGTGATTATTCAGTTTGGGCTGTAATTGTTGCCAGTGTCCCAGTGTGTTGTTGAGGCAGTGTCTTTCGTACGCATCATGTTCCACGACCGCGGCTCCGCGCTGGTGTCACATTGATAAGGGTGCCGCCTGGTAATAGTCGGCACGCGATACTATATTTGGCAAAACACTGATAACGTGAAGGTTAATAGGATATTCAACATTCGCCGCTCCTTCAGTCATATATCGCGTGGAAAGGGATTTAAGTAAATCCGAGCGGACTTTGTAAATTAGTTTGTTTTCTGCATAAATTTCCATCCCTTTGTTTTTCACAATCTGCCCGTGATTTATAATGGAAATTTTAGCCACTTAAGAATTTAATACTGTTATCACTGCATGTTGTATAGATAAAGCTTATAATCTGTGTAAAGATCCTATTGTGAAACGTTAACTATCGTATCGCTCGTGAAGAATTATTTATAGCATAGTCAATATTGATTTTATTACTAGCTGGTCTAAGCTTATTCAATAGATACGGTAAACAGTTGGTGAACAACCTAATAACCTAGGTGCTACGTAATATTATCTGTGTTGTACCATTTTTGTTTTTGTCGCTTGTTATTGCTACCGCCCCACTGGGGGGAGGTGGAACGGTTATGTTGGGTTCTACCGACCTTACGACCCAGGTTCCGCCGCCCGGGAGTGATGGAAAACATCCGGGCGACCGCTGGGCCGAGTCCCTAATACTATGTACAACCTATGCCGGCAAATACCAACTAAAAACCCCGCGGTGACCATCTTCGGCGCATTAGGGACGGCTTCCCGAGGCGAGAAGCGCCCCGGCTTCAGCCGGAGCTGCCCCTGCGCGGTGCCGCCTTGCGGCCCATCTTCAATTGTGAGGGGGCTTAGAAGCCCCCGCCAACCGAAGGACACCCTCGGCGTCAACGGCAGCAACGAGGCCAACCACCCGTGCTGCCGTCCATCTCGGGGTACCTGTGTTGTACCTAAGAATAAATACAGCACGTGGGAAATGTACCTTACCATTATATTGATTTACACACTTTGCTTGCTACTTCTACAGCGAAACTGACTCAAGTTATTGCTGGTTTTAATTACCTCATAATACCCATGGATATGCCATCAATATCTATACTTATAAAATAACATGTCCTGACTGACTTACTAATTCATCATCGCCGAGCGCATACTATCAAGGCTAGAAGCATGAAATTCGGACTGTATTATTCACTTTGTTATGTAGGCACCCACTAAGAAAGGATTTTAGAAAATTCCACCCCAAAGAGGTCAAAATAGGGGATGATAATTTGTATGAAAGTCCGTCATTTTGAAAATTACATAAACAAAATTTTGTATTTCGGTTATTGACGTAAAACAAATAAATATTATGTGTTTCAGGAATTTTGGAAATTCTATTTGATAAGGGATGTAAATGAAATAAAATGTTTGTTTGTTACGCTTTCACGCCTAAATCACTGAACCGATTTTGATGAATTAATCTACAGAGACAGATGGGACCCTGGAGACGGTTACAGGCTACTTTTATCCCGGAAAATGCTGTTCACGCGGGCGGAGCTGCGAGCAAAAGCTAGTTATTGATAATATGCAATTTTTATATGCAAAACTTTGTGCAGGTGATAATATTGTCCCACAGTGAACATTATGTATGTCGGAATAAAAGGTGTGGCGTCGATGTGACAATAATATTTTCAATATATATTAGGTTCGTCTACGCAAACAAATCACGTTCGAAAATACATTTTGATATGTTGTATTGATTCATTAGAGGGAGTAGCCAAATATGATTGACGTCTATATTTTGATATTACACTTACGTGATGTATAAATTAGGTTGATTGTTACCTAGAAAAGTAATATTAAGCTATATCATCTATAACTTATACGAGTTAATAATAATCACGAATCGATTTATTCTTTTATTACAACATTTGTGGTGTGAATTCTTAAACCGACATAATAATACAGTTTATAAAAGAAGTCTGTATTTTTTTATTTATTAATCATTTTATTCATCTTATTGAAAATATTAGATTTATGTTGTGCTTATTCTAATACAGGAAAAATAGCCTCTCTAGAAGAGATTGCATCCATGTTACACTTCCATTTTTTTATACTGTAAACATGTATTTATTTATAAAGATAAATTAAAAGCTTAAACTATACTTAATCTTTAATTATTTTACCACATTACAAGTAGCATATCAATCAATTGATATGTTTTGCTAGCGGCAATGTGTTTTCTGTATCGGTTGTATTTGCAATGTTCTACGTGTGATGTACACTACAGTTATCTTATCTGTTAAGTAATCTATGCATTACAAAGAGCTGGTGAACTGTGAAGCGCTCGTTAATGTGGTTTATACGATGTTGTTGTCAGGTGTGCGGCGCACGTCTCTCCCGGCCGCTCTCTGCGCCCTCGGCTCGGACGCAGCTTTCGAAAGCCCTGCCGAGCACGACTCTACGCGTTACAAGGAGGTGAGTCTTAACAATACTGATATGATTATATCACGATATGTATCTTTACTCATAAATAAACTTTGTTCGACGATACTGAGTAATTGTTTTTTATGTACTTAACTAATAATCCGCTTACGTACTTCAGTGATACGTTTGTTTTGTATAAATATGTACATGAATAGTAATTGATATGTTTCTTGATAAATTTTAGCTATATTATACTATAATTCTTCTTTTCTTTATATTAAACGACACAACAAAATTATATAAATGACGCAATTGAAATGTCATTTATATTATCTTTTTGGGGAAAATCACAGACAATGGGGAGCAATTCGTTATAATACAGAAAGCTGACATAAAAATCATTCGTCTTGTGCAAATATGAAGATAATAAAAATCACATCTATCAAACTATGAAAGCGGTATAAATTTAGCCTAGTTAGCTTGCGTTGGTAAGTATCTGGATTATACTAGCTAGTTTTCGTCTGAACAAGTAGTATTTAGTGCGCCGACAACTGTCGCTAATAGAGACAATTAGTCAATTATCTTACGATTGGTTTGGTCGCTTGTTGATTCTCTTCATTGTTCTGGTAATTTTTTTTATGCATGCAGTATGATCAATGTGATTTGCGTTATTGCACTTGGAATTTACAATGTTTTTGGTATTAACTTATAGAGCTATCTACTTACCGCGCGCGCACCACAGGCTCGTGTGGGCGGCGGAAAATACGTTTTATTAAAACAAAAAAACCGACTTCAAAAAAATAATACTGTAAAGTCAATAATAACAAATTCTATTGGTTTGGATTTTAGAGCGGCAGCGAAACAGGCACATATTTTTTTTTTAATAAATTCAATGCAATCACGCACCGATTAGCGTATTTACACTAAACATACATAATATTTTGAAAGATCTCACGTGAGATCCGGGTGACGGAGGCGGTCGAGCCAAGTTTCCTGAAATTTCGCCAAAGTGGGAGGGGGGTCGAAAAATCGCCAATTCGCCTCACGTAATTAATTAATGGACACCCCCTTAGGACAGATAATAGACCGACGGCGACTCAACAACAATGTTGTGGTGGTTATTGTTTTAGTTTTAGTTATTGACATTTATTATTATATTATATGTGTTCACATAATAATATACTTTAATATTCTCACGGCTTATTTACGGAAAACATGTAATCACGTCTAACATAAATGACCCAGTATTTTAATTTCCATGTAGTATTTGCTTAACAACCGGATGCAGTGTTTCGAGAGGTAAATTGTAATTTTCCAAACATATTATTATGTTCTGAATGGTTTTGCAATATACAAGTTACGAGTAAGATGTAAATCGACAACAACTTTAGGCAAAAACATAATAATACGAAAGTACAGCCCGACTTGAATTGGTTCCTGAACATTTAGAATATTATAATAGATAAATACTGAAATAAACATAAAACACATAGCCTTTGTAGCGCGGTGGGCGGGTAGCAGCCCGTCTGCTGGCGTGTTTGATCCTGCGCAGGTATTAATAATATTTGTGTGATCTTCAAATATTTGTTCTGGGTGTATATTCTCCCCAGAGGGGTTGACATAAGGCAGACAGCCGGTCGAACAAACTACAAGCCAAATCTTTCTGTAATATTGTTAAAAAGCATGTTGCGCTGCCCCCACTGCGAGTGGGATAAGTGCGGGTGGGAAAAGAAAACTATTAAATATTTATTCATTATTAATACACTCAGTAAATATAGTGCTAACTGTACACTAAGATATCGAGTCTTGTGTCGTGGGTATCAGGAACTACGAGAGACTTTCTGTCTCGCAACACCCAGACCAGAAACAAATATTTGTAACTCACACAAAAAATTGTCTCGGTAGGCGGATCGAACTCGCAGCCTCTCGGTCATAGCCGGCTACTCGCCCACTGCCAAGGCCATTTGTTTAATAATAGTATCCGATTGAAGTATTTATTATTGTTTGGTATATCAGAATATAGAGCCGATCACAAGGTCGCGACGTGATGTAAATTTTGAGTGATTTGCAGTGTCCGTTACACCATGGCTGTTATTTATGTAGTATGTACATACACATGTTCTTTCATAGATTAGCTTATTTAGCAAGTTAGTATTCAGCATAGGTTACGTAACGGTTATGTAAGACGAGGTTTCCGCTTAGAACGCGCTGATCCTTTGATGTCACTTGTATGTAATACCATACGCACTTAGTAAGTTTCCCTTGACATTATATTTACCTATAACAAATTAATCTTTAAAGTAATATTTTGTTTCATTAACGTATTATAAAATATTTATTTCGTGTTTGCGATGAATACACTCAGATTAAATTCATTAACAACAGTGAACGGAGGTCTAACCCCTTTCATTAAGTAGAGGAGGTTCGTTGCCAGTAGTAGGACGAATATAAAATAGGGCTGGTATTATTATTTTATTAACAGGAATAGAGCCACGCGAGTTTAAATGGGCTAGCAAGTTGTAGGGCCCAAAGCCACCCTCACCTGCCGTGGTACATTCTGCTGACTAGCGGAGGAGGAAATAAGGAATCTAGGTTTATAAAATCTTTATTCCTCTCATAAGAACAATACAGTTCACTATTACATGAGATCATACTTATAATAAACAATTTCACAATCGAGTAACGAAGCATGCAATCACGTTCAAATATTATTAGTTAAATACAACACACTAATGTAGGTACTTTTGGATCTATTCGACAAAACAGTTGATCGGCTTAGTTCGTAAGATCTAGGTTCTCGTCGCGGGTTGTCGGAGTCAGACGGCGCGGCGGGTCACCTCACATAACACTAAATCCACCGTCAAATCACGATGGGAAGGATGATCTTGGCACTTAATCGGGATAAGGTCTATGGGATAAAGCTGTAGACAGTTTTGTTTTACAGCATGAATGGCTTAGGTCGAGCTCTATACTGCCACATGTCTGGCAGATTGACTGTGTGGTTGAGCTGATTACTAGGGCATATCCTTATTTACTTAGATATTTAACAAAAATGTATGAATGTGATATGTCCATTGCTCACCCCCTTACTTTTTGATGCCGACGATAAAGGGAACCAAAGTGAGATATGGGCTTCCCCAGAATTGCAGGTATTCTTATAAATATAGAATTACGATTTATCTTAGGCGCTTAGGTAATATTCGTTTATTTTGGAAAAAACAAATGTGATGACCCAATATAGAGCAGTTATCATATTATGGACTTATGTTTTAAGTGCCTGAAAAGGCCTGGAAAGCTGGAAGTTGTATGTATTTTTATAGCCTATTTGTTATCCTACTGCTGGACAACTGCCTAACTTCTGCCACCTTCTTCGCTCTTAGGTTCTTCGATCTCTTGCCACTTTGGACAGAAACTGTCTTTTCATGTCTTATTCACGTCCACATTGTTTGCATATTCGTGTTAATAAGTAATTGATACGCTAAGTTTTTTGTGTTTGACGATATTACTTATATGAGTAGCGACCGTCTAAAATACTTTATATCACCCATCTGAAAATAGTTTAGAAGACCCTGAATAAGTTTTACTTAACGATGTCCTTGGTTCAGATACTGTAAACAGTGGATCAGATGCGGGGTCTGATATCATAATAACTGTTTAGAAATGGATTTTTCTTACAATGGCACGGTATTTTTAGGCAAGTTGACAGCCTCCGTGGCGCAGCGGGCGAGTAGCTGGCTGTGAAACGAGAGGCCGCGGGTTCGATCCCCCCACCGAGACAAACATTTGTATGATCCACAGATATTTGTCTCGGGGTCTGGGTGTTGTGAGACCGAAAGTCTCTCGTAGTTCCTGATACCCACAACACAAGACTCGTATCTTAGTGTGGTGTCAGGACTATGTATGTGACTGTTGGATGTATTTATTTATTTATTTTTAGGCAAGTAACGAAAAAGCTAATCTTTAAGATCGGTTTTGTGTTGAGACAAAATCTACAGCCTGAAGCGCCGCTCTAGCACTTGTGAATCTCAAAAATAAGACTTACGTGGTCTTTGTTTAATATCCACGACCACAAAGTGGTAGATAGTGGTAGTCTCTGTGGTGCAGGCAGCCGGCTACTAAGTGAGAAGCCGTGGTTTCGATTCCCTCACTGAGGCAAATGTTTATGTGATCCACAATGATATGTTTCGGGTTTGGGTGTTATGACACCGCAAGTCCCTCGTAGTTCTTGATACCCACGATACAGTTTATCCTTATAGTGTGGGATCAGGACTATGTGTGTAACTGTGTGTATTTATTATATTTAAAGGTGAGTTTTTAATAATATTCATTCAATACTTGCCGCGACGTTTTTAGAGCTCAAAACGGAGATGTTATATGCCCTTGTCATTGTAACATTTAACTCGCCGGTAGGCATGCACGTTTGCGCAGTTATAACATGTTATAAATTTAAATGTCATCCTTACATATTACTGCGTAGTAACAACAACTATTAGTTAGTGTTTTGAATATTACGCACAGGACACAGCTGTTTAGTAATGTTCGTACGCGTCGGTTCACATGTTGTCAGAGTTGTGGCTACCGCTGGGGTTATCAATTTTGGTATTGTACCGTCTAAGTAATAAAATTACCTACGTATGTTGTATGATTAAAATTTTAATTTAAACCTGGTCTTACATAAATACAGTTCTTTATTATACTTGTATTTCTCTAGATAATCAATATAATTTTTATACAGAAATATGATTATCTTAAACCGTTATTTACCGATGTTTCGGCCAAGTTCCATCAGCCGTGGTCATGGATTGAGTGAATGAGTCAAGTGTCACGGGCTGACTGAATGAGTCAAGTCCAAATATGATCGTTGAAATCAGCATAATAAGTCACAATAATCGCGTGACATTGCACTGCATATGTGTCACAAAACTCAGGTGATACCCGTCCACTTCGTCGCATGGATCGGTGTAGTGGTCATAAATGGTTCGGGAGCGATTTGTCCCGGAGCTGTCTGTCGGAGTAGCTCGAGTGTTGGGTTGTTCGGCGCTGGTCGTCGGTCGCCCGTGGCTGTGTGAGGCGGCAGGCGGCAGGCGGCAGGCGGCGGCAGGCGGCGGCAGGCGGCGGCAGGCGGCGGCAGGCGGCGCGGCGGGCGGCGCGCGCTCTACACAGCGCCAGTCGCGCAACATTGATTCGTTGTTCGCGCCTCACCCGCCATGCCATCGTCTCAGTCACCAGTGCGCAACGCCCGGAGATACAAGTGCTCCGCGCTTCACGGCGCTGTTTTTTATTTTTTGCATTCATTTTTTTGTGTGCTTCACAGAGCATCCACAAAAACTGTTTTAGTTTTATGATCACCAATGAGAAGGAAATATCACTCGTTCGTTAGATGATACGCGATCGCAGCTCTCTCGCTAGTTCGGTTCCTGTGCGTTGAGTAATATTCTGTGTCAGTTGTAGTGGTAGTGCTTGTGATAGAATTAAACAATTTTACCGTGAACGTGTTCCCATTTCGGATTTCACCACGAGCGGGCTCAAAGAAGTTTATAGTCAAGTGAGTTACGATTTGTACGTTTGGACAAAGAACTATGATGAATAGGTTAGTCGCGTTTGATGGTATCGTAGTTTGAGTAACATTTAATGTATGAACTTGAGCAAAGTGCACATCAGCTGTTTTATCATTTACATTGTAGTTTTGTGTTGTTTATTGTCGTATTTAGTATCGAGTGGCGATGTGAATGGTGTGATGCGATGTCTAAATGTATGTACACAGTGCACAGTGACACAGCGGCACACCATTCTCCCGTCACACGTCACTCGCTGCTTATCGACTCTACAATCGTTATGTATTTCGATTGTTTGGGCTGAACTCATTTTTCCACTATTGAATATTGAATTGTAATACGATAACGCTTAGCGTGTAAGATTAGCTTGCTGTTTGATTAATTGTTTTAAAGTTTTTTATATATATTGTAATTATAGCTACTATACGCTTATACTATTGTGCTAAATTGACTTTCTTATCCCGACTTATTACCATATCTATGATATGGGGTTTAAATAACATATACTTAAGTATATTCAATGAGTTTTAAAGCAAAAAGAACATTCCAGGCACTTGAAGCTTTACGATTAGTTTGCCATATGAGATTGAATAAAATGAAAAATGCCAAGGTTGTCGGTTCGGTGAGACAGTCTTAACCAACCGGTCGAACCGGGCTGTTCATCCAGTAGACCATATATTCTCAACGGGGACTGTACCGCCCCGAGTGGGCGCTGAAGCCTCCCATAGGGGCGGTAACGGATCCAGCGCCAAGGCGGATACCTACCTTATCAGTACTAAAATATTTTTGAATATAATCGTATGTAATATTGAAAAACACAGTAATTACCTATTTCCAATTAATATTATGGATTGGATTGCGGGGCGTTAGGTGGTCCTGAAAAGCTTGAGTATCTGTGCTTAGTACAATTGCCTACATTGTCTATAGCGTGGGTTTATCACTTGGAAAATAAAGCTTGGGGCTTTATTACCATATCTATGATATGGGGTTTAAATAACATATACTTAAGTATATTCAATGAGTTTTAAAGCAAAAAGAACATTCCAGGCACTTGAAGCTTTACGATTAGTTTGCCATATGAGATTGAATAAAATGAAAAATGCCAAGGTTGTCGGTTCTCAAATGTGTTTGCTCAAAGTATCTAATGCTGCTTCGTGCTTGTAGTAGTCGGAATTATATTTATTCAGATATTTGTGTTATGTTTTGATTAATACTCTGTAATGCCGGGAAATAATAATAACAAAATGTGGTTGAACAAGTTTTCTGAATTATATTATATTCAAGTTTTGAATAATTAATGTTCTAAATTAATACAAAGAGGATTATTATATCTCAATAGCAATACATAAGTAGACAGTTTAGGAAACAGCTATAAAAAAAGAGTAGGTTATTAAATTATTTGCATTTCCTTTTTCTCTATCTCCAATTGTGGACAGGTTAAGATAATTATTTTTTATTCTAATAAGCTAGGGTTTTAAATCCAAGGTGGCCCCATGTTTTTGTTATAGAAGAGTCGGCCTAAAAATAGATAGATAACTCTTTATTGTACATCAATAACTAAAATTATACATTAAGAAATTTACAACTAAATTATATTACAAAAGGCGGTCTTATCGCGATCTCTAGCAGACAACCTCGATAATAATAAAATGGGTCACCTGATGGTAAATGATCTCGACCACCCATTCATGTACGCGTTGCTGATGTTAAAAGCAAGCAATTAAAAATTGGGGGGTATTGTGGCATCCGGATATCTCACTCACAGTACGAAACACAACAGCAATCTGTTACTTTCCGTCGGTTTCTGTGAGACAGTCTTAACCAACCGGTCGAACCGGGCTGTTCATCCAGTAGACCATATATTCTCAACGGGGACTGTACCGCCCCGAGTGGGCGCTGAAGCCTCCCATAGGGGCGGTAACGGATCCAGCGCCAAGGCGGATACCTACCTTATCAGTACTAAAATATTTTTGAATATAATCGTATGTAATATTGAAAAACACAGTAATTACCTATTTCCAATTAATATTATGGATTGGATTGCGGGGCGTTAGGTGGTCCTGAAAAGCTTGAGTATCTGTGCTTAGTACAATTGCCTACATTGTCTATAGCGTGGGTTTATCACTTGGAAAATAAAGCTTGGGGCTTTATTGGCTTTGATGTCAAAACACGATCTAAAAATGACAATTCCTTAATAGACCAATGCCAACCTGATACGGTTGAAAATGGTAAAAATAGAAACAAATTTATAGTAGAATTAAACCCATTGTAAAAGGAAGAGAATACAACAAAATTGATAGGAAAAATAAATTACGGGCGATCTGAGGTCGGGAAGTGGGAAGGGGGGGGCTTTTAAGGGTAAAAAACGGTTTATCTCGATTTCCGGAAAAACTACAAGTCCTATGGAAAAAAGTTAAATCGCAAAGTTGTAGGTAATAAAAAGATCTACAACTTTTGTATACACACTTTCTTCACATAACCTCAAAATATATGTGAAAATTTTAGATAGCAGCATTCGTGTCGCAGTTACTTTGTTGTACTGGTAATAACTCTAGTAAGCGCTAAAGAGGTAATAAAACATTGTTTAATATTAGTAGGGTATTAACCGTAATGTTAATTTGTAACTGTTTCGTTTAACCAGCTTATTTGTATTTACCTAGTTTATTTTAAAGGGGCCTTTTAATTAAGCTTTTGTTCAGCTTAAACTGTTCACTGCATTTTATTGGGATTAAATTAACTAAGTGGTAAATCCCTCATATGCGAGGGGCTGTCTGGATTCGTAACACCGCTATGGGCGAAGCAGCTGAGTGTAAGCCCAATTGTGATTCAGTTTAAAGGACATTAAAGCCAGTTGAATTACTGGGCATTGACAGCCTCCGTGGCGCAGCGGGCGAGTAGTCGGCTGTGAAGCGAGAGGCCGCGGGTTCGATCCCCGCACCGAGACAAATGTATGTTGTGATCCACAAATATTTGTCTCGGGGTCTGGGTGTTGTGAGACCGAAAGTCTCTCGTAGTTCCTGATACCCACGACACAAGACTCGTATCCTACTGTGGGGTCAGGATTATGTTTGTGACTGTTGGGTGTATTTATTTATTTATTTATTTATTTATTCATTATGAGTCTAAGCATTATGTCTCAAGGTAGCGGACGCAGTCCAGTATCATGCAGTGCTTTGTAATTCAAAGTTCTGTGTGGTGTTCCTTCTGTATGACGCTTACCATCAGGCGAGCGACGTGCTCGTTTCTATATCAAGCAATTAAGAAAATGATTTCTTGCCTGCTAAGCTTAGCAGAAATAGCAAATAGTATTAAAATTAGAGATGAACTCGATTTGCCTAGTTTTTTATCTAGTCCACAAAGGTTGCACAAGGCCTTGGTTTACGTAAAAATTGTTTACTGGTTTCATAGTCGCATTGGCACACATAACATATAGCCGTACATCGTATTGTTGGCTCTATGTGTGTTCTACTCTATAGGGTCTTTCACAACGTCAGTACCGGTTTATTTCTTTTTTATAAATACCATTGTTCAATGGTCTTCTATTCAATCGGAGTTTTATAGAGTTCACAAAAGAAAATGCCTCTTATTCCGACTGTACTAACTTTGTAATCGTTGTATATGTATAACTTTCTGCACCAGTAACCGTATACGTGGTCGGCACTACAGTCACTGTTCAGTTAGTAGAGAATGCTTGTTGCTGGTCGATCATGACATGAATATTCAGGAGCCCGTCCGCACGGCTTTCCTGCGGTTAATTATTTTATGTAGAGTCGTATTGTTTAGTCGCTACGAGCCCCCAGTTGTTTTCGGTATGGGCGGCCATGTCGCTTTTTTCTAATTGATTATTATTTGGTTGAAAGCGGTAAGGTCGTAACAGAACTGTAGTAGCTGATTGCAAGTCGATAACGGTGCACGTAGTGAAAGTGCCGCGGGCTGTGCCGGCGCATACGCCATCATGTGTCGCAAGTCCCTCCGTCCGGCGCGGCGTGTCCGTGCGATTCTAGAAAGCTCTTTGGAATTTTCCATTATGGTCATAACTAGTCGCTTTTGTTCCGCTTTGCTATCGTTACGGAGATGCCATGCTTATTGTTGTTACACATTTCTTGATCGACAAATTTCACCGATTGTTAATGTCGATTCTCTCACACGGGTGTACGACAACATGCATATCACAGCAAAACCAGCGTTGAAAGGTTGAATATCGTCGCGTCGGCCAGAAACGTTCCCTGCGCGCAGAACTGAATGCAATTTATATACGTCTTGTCATCACTTGCAATGCGTTTTCTATCGTCCAGTGCATCGACAGCAAATGATGTGACACCACGTTTCATGTATCAATAAATCGCAGCTCGGTACGATCGTTTAAGTAATTAATGCTGGCACACGGCGTGCGAGGCAGAATCGCGCGTGCTACTCCACGTGATGCTGCAGCGTGATCACGCCATACCTCACAAACCGCCTACATTCACTCGTCTATACACCAATCACCGTCGTCACTTGCATTGTATCAACAACTGTTGACCGGCTAATACCGGTAGAGCCACCCAAACGCTACAACATGCTCTCGCCGCCTGCGGATTGTTTTATATAATCGCTACTAGTATTGTCGCATTTTTATCTGGCCGCCTTCAGGTCAAGCTCAAGGCAAAAGAGGTTAATTATATCGCTTGTTACTGGTGCTCGTGTTAGTAAAATAATAAATGAATCCGAAAAAACACGTCAGGATTTCATGTTAGGGTAACTGACCTCGGCAACGAATGGTTATCGAGGTCGTTTTGTTTCCTTATCAAACTTCCTGTAATTATTTCTAACGTGACGGATTAAAAAGCGATTTTCCATGAATGAAAATGATGAGTCAGTTGTTAGACTCGACTGGCACTCGCTTTCATTCAGCGTAGTGAACAATATCTTTCTGAGTCTCGCCAAGGTTGACAATGATGTACGTTTTTTTCTACTGTTCTATTCCCTCAACTAGTACAAGATAATGCCGAGAGTTTGAATCTATTTTATATACATTATTTTTTATATAGGCGCCGCCAGTCGAACACTACGCCGCGTCACATCGGACCGAACTCGTTCAGGATCGATGCATTTAAATCTGGCAATGTTATATCTGTCTCCACCGATGATATAAATATCACATAGGTGTTACGTATTCAATGTCATGAGGTGTGCCCGATATTATGTGAATCACCTAATGTATATTTCGTCTCGTCGTAATTCCCAAAGAATCGGCGGATTTTATTTTTCGTTTGCTATTGCGATGCGTTTTGTTTGTGGCAACAGGTTATATGGATTATTGGCAAACGAGCCCGATGTTTTTGTCGGCAGAGGAATTGTTTTCGTGAACCTGATGAGAAATCACGCGTAGTTAGTGAAGCTACACCTGTAATTGTTTATAATGAAGTAGGTGTGGCTCCCGACCGTTGCAAAATGCCGCAAGTCGCAACCCAGTGACCTACATTTCCGAGTGCCAGTCAGTTTCGCCCTTAACTTTTCTAGCTAAATAATATTCGCTCTGGTCTTACTATACATTAAAACAAACATAGTAGTACGTAGTTTTGAGTCGAAATTAGAGTATAACTGTTTATTTGTGTTTTTTTTTCAATATGATAGCCATTAATAAATTGAGGTTAATGTAAAAATTGGCGACCTTATTAATTAAGGTTCCTCATCGTTACATCATGCAAATTAAGCCCTGCTCAAATATTTTTAGGCTAATGTGTCATTATGCTAACAGCCTCCGTGGCAAAGTGGGCAAATAGCCTGCTGCGAACCGTGAGGCCGCGGGTTCGATTTCTGCACTTAACCAAAGTTTGTGTGATACATTCATATGTATTCATAAACGACCGGTCGTAAAAACTGCAAGCTATATCTTTCTGTACCATGTGTTAAACAAGCTTTTTGCGACACCATTGCGAGTGGGATAAGGGCAGGTGGAAGAAGTGAAGCATAGGCATATTATGTCATTATACCCTACATACGTGACGTTGACACGAATCCGACCAATGTCAACAATGGAGCTAGCACGCATTAATGTACTCGTGTTTTATTAACGTCTAGTTGTTAATGAAGCAGTGGTAAACACGCAGGCTTAAAGTATTTTTGATTGCAAACACTACCGAGTTCTACATCTGCGAGCTACGAATGGATGTTAACGTGACGTTTATTTCATTGCCAATCTGTCAGGCACTGATTAGTTAAACACTGTTTTCATCTCTTTCTAGTCGCTTTATAAATCGCGTTGACAGAGTAAGACAAAAAAGTGTTTATCTATGTGTAGTTGTTGATGAGTTTTCATTGCATTTAAATCCCGAATACCGATCATTCGTTGATAATTAAATGAAATGCACAATTCCTTCTGGAAAAGATTAACATAAACTTGAGTTAACAAAACAATTGTCCGTGCAAGGCGTTCTCAGTGATGCTTACCAAAATAAACGTCTGGAATGCCGTGGATTCCTGCGAATTTGCTCCCCCTCCCGATATTGCCAAATATAAATATCATCATACCGTTAGGCCATCAACCTGTAACCAGTGCGGTTCTTGACCAAGGGTCTTTTGTATCTCTTTCTTATAACTAAAGGTAAACGTCAAAACTAAAGCACAGCTTATTCAATTGCACTTACGAAGCTAAAGGCTGGGTAGTATACTGAATAATGATTCTTTCATAGATTTATTAAGTAAATTATTTCATGTTTATGTTTGTGATTTATAATTATCCTACTAATATTATAAACGTGAAAGTTTGTAAGTATGGATGGATGTTTACTCTTTCACGTAAAAACTACTGAATGGATTTTAATGAAACTTTACAATAATATAGCTTATACATCAGAATAGGACATAGGCTACTTTTTATCCCGGAAAAAGCAGATCACGCGGGCGGAGCCACGAGCAAAAGCTAGTCATAAAATATATTAAAGAGTAAGTCCCCGGTAAATCGTGATACATACAAATTCTTTTAGTTTTATTAGATGGCCAAATCCTTTCAGTCCCCGGGCTGACGCATGTAAACTTTTAATGACGTAACTTTTGCCGTTTGCCGACAAATTATTTGACGTTAAAGAATTTTGAAACAAAACTAATGATGTTCAAGCGACCTTGCTCCCAGTCTCCGCAGTTCAAACAGTTGGACATCTTACTATTTTGCTTCACATTCGTTAGTAACAAAAGTGTGTGGGTTGTAATATTTTTGCCGACCGTAATGTGTGACAAGTTGGTATTAGCAACGAGCTTTAATCTAATACAATTTTTGTCATGGTTATGGGCATTGATAACAGTACTGTATATTTTTACTGAAGTATGCGCCATTTAAAGGCTTTAATATTTTTTTATGTATTCAAAAAACAATGACAAGATTTGAACTGAGTTATTTATGAGGTGTCTAAAAATGCTACTTTTGCAAATAATTGGTCTACTAAAATAAAAATTGCAATAATTAGTTCGTTTTATATGCATAATTAGTTATACGCATATAAGTCTTTCAAGTAAATATTAATCACATTCGTTGTTGTTTTATTGGAGGACAATCTACGGCGCTTGCTAACCTTCAAAATTTTCAACGAATGGATGAGGCGTTTGGTTTGGCATATATACAATCATACCATGGCTTTCCGCCGATTCGAATTCCGTTATAGTGTCGGTTTCTATCACAAAGGAAAGGAAGCTTATGGCAAGCGCTGATAAGACCCATCCATAGGCTTGCGAAGCGTCGACGAGCGGATTGTACAATCGTGTAGACCTAGCATAATAATCACCATAGTTGCCATTTAAAAAAATATATACCAATGTTTTATTATTATTAATACAACTTAAATGTTTTAGTAAAAACAATTATTATGTATTTGTATAAGTATTTTTTGTTGATTGCTGAGTTTTAAACTAGGTACTAATTTTAGTTTTTAGGTACTCGTAAGAAATTGTTTCTTTTCCCAACAATAAGGATATTTTATTGTGCAAAATTCAGTACCTCCGTACCACTTATTATATCTGATTGGGTTTTTCTGGGAACTGGGTTTTCCTAGAAAGCCCATAGGTATAAAATATTGGCATTACTCATCATTCGAGATTCATAACAACTGAGTTACATTGTCAAATTAGGTCTGGAAGCTTTAAGAAGAAACATCAAAGTCATGACACAGACTAATAAGATTAAGACTAATAAGGTAGATTATACTCCATTAGACCATTTTTTAATAAGTGCCCGGCAGAGTGAGTGGATCACCTGATGGTAAGTGATCTCTACTATAATACATGAATAATCACGGAGGCGTTGTGGATCTTAAAAGGAAGGGATTGGGAAGGAGACGGGGGTTTCTGCCTTCGAATATCTCACTCACCGAACGCAATGCAACAGCAAGTTGCTAGTTCACATTGATATTCTGTGAGACAGTGGTAACAAGTGGGTTAAGCTGGTCCGTTCATACTGTAGATAAAAGTAATTTAATCTATTTTTGTAGCATCCTCAAACAAAAATCTTGATGATTGTTTATTTATTTTTAAGTAATGGAACCCCAATGGTTATATAATTTTTGATAAATCGATGTGAGGTACTTTGTTGTATGGGAATTTGCTATTATTCTTTCTGCTTTTGTAATCACTATATCGTACGTGATTTCTTAACCATTAATGGAAAAATTATTTATTGCATAATATATCTTTGAAATAGACAATTCAGTTATAAGTGTACATTTTTAATACGTGTGTACGTGCCAATACAATGTCTACAGAATCAAATTTTAAAAATATTGTCACGGTTATGGAAAATAATGCTAATATTTTTTTATATAAAAGGTGGTCGTCTAACAAAGTGTACACATTTCCGCGGCTACTACCTGTCTTTAGGGACGAACAGTTCTCAGACTGTCTCAAGTAAATAAATTGTACTGTTTGGGCTTACCTTTAATTTATGGGTGTAAAAATACCATTAAATCAACAGTATTCCCATTAAGGTACATATTACATGGTAGGTAACACAAGGTTTTTATTTTTTTCATTAAAATATGAGTGGTTGAAGTGGTAGCTTATTGGCTTTGTCTAGCATCGCATGCACAGTTTATCTCTATTGTCTATATTGATATTGCGTTTATCAATTTAACGTTGGCTTCTTTTGTTATTTTATTCCATTGATAATTATATTGTACTTGTTGCTAAACCTACATAATATCGTTTTTGCTTTATAGTATTTCAATATAAAAACGACACCTTTTTTACATTCATCGCAATGCCATTGTATCCCAAATTCTTCCTTCCGTAGTAGACTCATAAAGTGCTTGTGAACATTTAGAGATAGAACTCTCACATGCAAAGGTCTTGCTTAGTATGTATTAATGTCCTTCATTTAGAATTTACCAATTCCCTGGAAATGAAAATGGTTAATTGAAATCTGTGAATAAGGCCCACGGGTTGAAAGTCAATCTAGCTAAAACGCGTCATTGTTGTCGGTAGCTTTAGGGTAATAGCTAAACTGATTCTAACATGTGTATCCTTTGATGGTACGAATATAGGAAAATCATGTATATCTCACTATAGGGAAGTGACAGCGCTAGAAATCTCGGGATATACTTGGATAATTTTCTTGGTTGGAGTAATTAGACTTTTCGCTTCACTTCCGTCCCCCAATGTGATGAGACTGTAGACTGACATTGAGCATTTCGTGATAGAAAAACTCATTATCACTTTTACCCGACCCGGGGATCGAACCAAAAACCTCTGTACAGCAGTCGTACCGCGTATGCATTATATGCATTATTACCTTGCCCCTGAGGCAATCTTAGCACTAAAATCTTACAACTTGCACAATTCCTGCTCCTGGATTGCCAGTTATATCAACATCACCGAAAAACAACTTAATAAATTTGAGCGTCTTCAAAGTTTTTAATACCGATCATTTGCGATTCTTTCCGTTTTGTCCACAGCAATTACCGTGTACGGTGTAGAGCTATACCTTATTTATTACCGTTTAAACATGACAAGACACTGTTCATTCATGTATTTTTTTTGTTTGGCTATCACACGGTAGTACAATTATCACACAGTTGCTGTATTAGCGTCAGTCAAGCGTAATATGTTTGACGTATCGCCTATGTCGAAAGTATATTGAGCAGTACTAGTCATCTGTTCGGAACCGGTCTCGCCTGGTTCGACACATTCACGACCTTATTATCTCCAGTGTCGAACGTTTGCTTCTCGGTATGTGATAACAATGAAATAAAGCAGCGATGCAGAATGATGTGACGACTTTACGTTTGTATATTATATCTGTTATAATTATCTAGAGTCTGAAGGTTTAGTTGATAATGCATTTTACTCGACAAACACCACGTTCTAAACATATCTCTACAAATAAAAATAAATACCTACTTCGACTGTGTAACCAAATTAGAAGAGCATCGTAAAACATAATTTTAGTCACCGGAAACATTTATTTAGTGCCAAACCAATAAGTGTAGATAGATTGTTTGTGACGTGATTTTACGAATTTTTATGATTTTTTAGTCTCTATTTCGGCACTTCCCCGTTACAACGGGTGTAAATGCGATGTTAACGGGCCAGCCGATCCCGAGGCGGGGCACGCGCGTCACACCATCACAATAATACACACGGAGCGGTTCCCGGTCGCGAGATCTAGTCTAATTTGGTGACGCTACGCCGCTGGTCGCTGGCACTGGTTGGTAAACGTCGCTTCGGCCACTCGGCTGGCGACGCAATTGTTTCGACGCCACTACCGCGAACGCTCCAAGCCGCGCGCCACACTCTGCGTCACGACTCTGTACAATATTCACAAAGAAAACTTCGACTGTGCCTGCCTGTTTACAATGAACGTGAAACATTAATGAGATATTTGTACTCATTACAGGAGCCGGTTATTTTAGTCCAGTATTAAAAGCAATAATAGCATGCCGAATGCAAATATAGCAACATTGCGAACAAGATATGTAAACACAATGCACTCAACCTGCACGTATTTGTCCGATGCGGGTCCTTAAAATGTCTAGAGGTTAAACGAGTGCTTGGCGCGCCAGCCTTTTCAATTGTTCTCCGGCGTGCCCTTGCTAGCTGTTGCCGTGCAGACGGACTGCCGTAAGCCAAACAAAATAAAAACCGGACAATACCATGTCTGACACACAATAAAAGGGACCCGCGGGGCACCTTTCTCACGGTATCATAACAAACTCATGGGTCACTAACTTTACACGGCTCAATATACTTTTTTCGCTTATGTCAATATAGCATAAAATTATTATATAAATGATACTGCGAGAATCGTATATTAGTAATGAAATATATATTTAATTTAACATAATTTGAATTTTTAAAATTTCTATATCAATCTGGTTGGTTGAGATCTATAAAACTATAATTTGCACGGTAACTACACGGTAACTAACTACTAATTCTGTATAATTAAAAGAATATATGCATTTATTGTGAAAAGTTACAGTTTTGGACTAGCTTAATGAACCTAATGAACTTCCAATGGTTCTAGTGTTTTCTTATTTTCCTACAGAGTTATAAAAATATTATGTCCGAGCGTTTACCGACTTTACTCGTAATGCTCATGTGCCGTTGACAAACCTTTTCGGCACGGCTCTACGGTTCCCTGACCTAAGAGTCGCCAGTTATCGGGACTTGCACTAGCCGGACGCGGTGCAGAGCAGATCCACTCGTACTTAAATCTTAAACAAATGTTAAAAAGAAGTATTGACCTGGGAACCGGTTACAACTCCGTCTTGCATAGTAACAGGGTTTTAAGCCTATCGTTGTGCACCATTGAACTATAATGATAAATGGGCGATGCAATATCGTATAGTTCTTACATCAGTCAGTTCTCAAAGTGATCACGGCTTTAAGGTCGTTTTAATTATGCAGCGGTAATCGCGTTCGTACGCCGCGCCGGAGCCTTGTCAGTTGTTGCTACGAGAACGTCGGTTATAATTGCCATCTTTGTGTTATTCATTGTGTGATTTGAATGCAGAATCGTGTCGGCTTGTTATCTTCACCTACTGGTCTATTTGCCTCATTGTTTTGTTTGACGGTCGGGCAGTGTACTACACGCAATACGCTTGTGGTTATTCGGCTAAACGTACCGTTAAAGGATGTCTATACGAGAATGATAAGCCTGTTATTGTAGCGTTATGTCATCGTGTATTTTTGTTTGTGTAACCATAAAATGGTTATACAATCTTTGACCCTAAACATTTAGAAAATTGTGACTCGTATTGCGGATTTATACGCCTTGCGGTTTTAGAATGTGTTACGTTTGACATGGCAGTATAATTAGAGTTAAAAAGGCCACGGCAAAGAACGAACCTTTACATGAGTCATGTAAATGTCATGTCATGTCAAGTCATGCATTACGTTGTGGATTGGATGAACACCCTTTATACTAATACCAAATATTATATTGTATATATACATTATATTGGCTCATATTGTATAGCAATGATCTGTAATAGAGCTTTTCTCTAATAAGACTCGTACGTTGGCTTTAATACCTTACCGAGTTAGTTGTAAGATAGGTTAAGTATGAAGTAGATGTATTGTTTGATTAGTGAGGTGCATGTATTGTGGCCAGGTGGACAGCGGTGGCGGTGGCTCGGCCGAAGTGATGGTGTACTCTCTCGGCTGGGGCATGGGCGAGCCGGAGCGGCGCGGCGCGGATCGCAAGCGCGCGCAGCCTCCCGCCACTGTGCACTCGCCTCTCTCTCCTCTCTCTCAGCTCTCCACGCTCTCGCAGCTCTCGCCTGACGAAGGACACGAGGTCGACGTATTGCCTCTTCACAATCAGGTATGTATAATCTTCTCTATCTAATATTTAAGTTATTTTATACTAGCTTTTGCACGCGGGTCCGCCCGTGTATAAATTTTGGTTAGACGGAAAACGAAATTTTATACATTAAATTAAAATCGTTTATTTCACACAAGTGCAGTTCATATTGGCATACACATTAACAATTTTAAAATATTATAACAAAAAAATACTTCACTTTCCCAGAAATAAACTGTATAGCAGAATATTAAGGCTTATAATGATCAGGTCCTAGTGGAAATATATTGAGAAATCCGATAAAGCTAACACGTTTGTGTATGGTTTCAGCATTCATAAGCAAATGACGCCCACATCCATGATATCACATAGGACCTAAATTACGTATTAAAATACAATATCGATTTTTATCTGACATCGGATTTACCATTTTCGAGAGAGGAGAGCAGGGAGGTCCAGAGAATACTCCTCACATGGACTACAATATCGATATCTAGGGGGCACCGTGGTCACACATTATATTAAAATTTATTTGGTATTGACTTTGTTCTGCGATCGACTCTATCGGAAGCAGTCTATTAAAATAAGTTAAAATACACAGTACAATATACAAAAAATCTGTATTTTTCTGACTTTTTTTTATAACTCTGTACGGTTGGAAAGTCAAAATACGATATGTTATTGACTCTACCTTGCATTGTAGTGACCCTAGGGAGTAGAGACCGCTTGAGCCGTTTATACATAATTTAAAGTTTAACGTCTTGTCCTGTTTAAATTAAGTTTGGACATTTATACAAGTTTGTTTCCTTATTGAGTTAAAAATACATATTGTATGTTCAGTAATGTAGGTACTTAGCGATTAGATTACAATTATGAATATTATTTGCGTATTTAATGTTAGGTAATAAATATATAAAAGTGTTAAAATATTATCATAAAAACATGTCTGTGAAACTTGTTGGAAAAAATCAGCGTGGCAGCGCCGAAAAGGATGTTGGTATCTAACGTTATCATGTTTTTATTTTAAATACATTTAATATGGTTATGGATTTGTTTATCCCTGAGTAATCCTCAATAATATATGTATTCGATGTTGGTATAATTATATAAATATGTAGTACGTATATATTGAACATGAAGTGCTTAATACATAAGTAATGAAAATAAATATAATATTGAAGAAGTATGAAACTTGTTGAACCGGACATGCCCTTTCATAGTTGTGTCTGACTTTCCTCAAAGTGTTGATCCATAGTCAAAGCTACAAAACGTTTCCTGTATCGGACGACGATACACTTTAGGACGTTATAGATAGTTAAATACTTGCTCGCGGTATGCGTGTGTTTGAAAGTTAGTCGCGGGGTCGACATTACTGTGTTAGACCAGAGTTTGAGGATATATTATATTAATGGATATATATCGGATATATATCATAAATATCCGATATTTTGATATTAATAATAAATATCGGATATTTTCGAACCCTGTGTTAGACAGGCAGAAGGCACTAGCCGGGTGTCTCGTCGCGTCTGGCGCGTGCAATGTGATCGCCCGTCCCCGGCTGTATCGTGGCAGGGTCGTCGCCTGCTCAGGTGTAGCGTGCCGTTCGTACACGGGTCAACGCCACGGGCCACCACACACGATCGCCTTTTTATTTTATTTCTTGCAACTGATCCTGCGGTTCAATCTTTCGTATAGTCTCTCTATGTCACATCGTTTTCACTCACCTTCCCTAACGAAACTCTTCATGCGTGTGCCCCGGTTTGTGACACGGCATCGTACGATATTATTTTTTCGTGTTATCACTTTTCACAAATACATGTTTGACAGATAACACTTAAAAACAAGTTGTTACGCCCGGCCCGTAAAATATTTTCGACTCATTCGCGCTCAAGGCTAAACATGTTTGATACGAGCTGCCGTATTTGTGTACATTCGGCCGATGTCGACAATGTACCTGTAGACGGAAACGGACAAAAAACAGATTAGAACATAAATGTAAATTGGCTTTATAGCTATATATATACATATATGTAGTATATATTGGATTTTAATGCAGTAGATATGCAAAGGGATTGCATATCCGGGGGAACAATACATTTTAGCCAATCAGTACTTAGTATGTATATGTGCATCTGTGTGCAGGTGGGAGGGCACACCAGACTGCTGGTGCTAAATGACAGCACCGTCATCAAGCCGCTCAATATCCGCGAGTTGCATTTCTACCAGAACATTCCCGAGGACATACAGAACTTCGTACCCCGATACAAAGGTGAGCATCACATACTTTTTTCTCAATATTTTTATTACTTTAATTTGCCCGGTACGCTTTCACGATTCGCTGAATGCATCATGATCATTCATTGCATCTTACATTATTGTTTTTTTGTTATATAATAATTAATTTTTACTTTTTATTTACATGTCGGATTGTGTTGTTTGACGTTGCGTACTGAGCAGTAAGGAAGCGGTGGAAAAGTCTACAGATCTTGTCTGTCAAAGCTTTGTGTTCTCGTGTTTGTAATTTATGAATAGTTTTCGTCAAACTTTGTGGCTGCTCTGAAGCCAGTCACGAGCGGCGTGGTAATTACTTTTTTGAAGAGACGTAAAGTGCGGGTGAAGTGACTTACTTCAGAGCTGCCATAAAATTGGACGAGAACTAAAATTAATGTTTTGATACAACAGCCATCAGCCCATGCTTGATGTGTACGATTAATAAAGTAGATGATTAAAAGATTCATGTCTTGCGTCATGATATTCAATCTTTACCTTATCAGTGCGTATCTGATTCATAATTAGAGATAAGAAACGAAATGTAAGCAAAGAATATTACATAACCTATAACTTCAAATTGTTGTTTCCTTGGATGAATTATCAAAACAAATTGATGATTGCAATTGAATAATTCGTTGTTTCCATTGTGATTTTGCAAAACATTTTGTTCAGAATTCTCAGGATTTTATTTTACATCAGTAAATACGACATTTGTTGAGGGTAAGTACTTCGGTAAATACGCAATAAAGTGCACATCAGTCGACAAACCGCTTGAAATAGTGCCATTTCTTTGTTTACATTGTTATACTCCTCAAATTATGGATCAGAATATATCTCGATGCACAAAGCTGTGATTGTAATTAGTGCTTTATATTGATCTCGTGTCGTGTCGTACACGTACTATTTGTAACGTTTCCTTATTGCTCGTCCGATAGTGTTCATTGCAAATTGAGTTGTTTGTGTGATTGTGACGTGTGTATGTGAATTATGTGCAAACCCGCCGACCGCAGATGGATAAAAACGCTCACTCTTTTACGCATGTAGGTAAATGATACGAACTGATTGCGTTTCAAATTTTAATAAATATTAAATACAATGATTATGATATTTATTTTATAATATGTATAAATAATAATAATAAAAATCATAATAAATAAAGGTGGGTAATGACTAACGCTAAATAAATTCTAATGTAAAGGACTGAGATTTTGTAAACAAAAGTATCAAACAATGTCGTCTATAAAATATTCGGAGGCCTGTATGATGATAGTAGTGACAAAGTTTGAAACATAATATAAATAGATTAACATTGATGAGCGAACACTGTTGTGCGAACACGCGGAATCTTTATTTGAGATCGTTTGGAATTGAATAACTATGATACAGTGACTATGATATGGGCAACTTTTTGCCTGTCGTAATCCATTATTGTTATGCAATATAACCTATTATTGTTATAATCAAATAAAATGAAAACCAATGTTACGCGCTTACTCAACAGCGGTTACGACAGCATCACCGTATCGATATGCGATGCTATGTTGCAACTAATGATGACAATAAATACTGTTTCACTTCTATAAAATAAAAACACCCTTTTTAGTCTAAGATCCCGGGTAACATTGACCTTCACCCATCTGTTTACCGGATGAAAATAATATTTTAGGGTATAAAATGTTTTGCTGAACACATACCAATAGGGTTGCCTAAAAAATATGGTCAAAGATATGTTTTACGAATAAAAAAAATATTATTACACTGACTTGACTTGACTTAAAAAATAAGTTAAAATAAAAATACAGCACGTCTTGTTCGTTTACAATAACATTGAACTTTTACTTTTGTTTATTTTTGAACGATCAAGTTTTTATAAAATCCGGAAGTTGGCTGGTAAATGTGGCGGTTTAATAATACGATATCGATCCACCCATGCGCCATGGTATCGAGAGAAACAATCTATATTTAAATTCATATACAAACTGCCAAGGTTTCCTGTGCAGATGAATAAACTTTTTGGAGGTTTTCATATTTCTTATAAAATACTTTTTTAATCTTCGCTATGTTATTTTCATAGGTAATGGTAGTATTTAAAATACAATATTGTATGAGTTAATGGGTGAGAGGTATAACCGTGCATGGGTGGGCAGACACAAAGAAATATAGATAATTCGACTCATTCTTGCACGTCTTGCTATGTGTGCGCGATCTTTTTGTATAGACACAGTGTGCTTGTCACTATTGACAAATGTTCCGTTATTGGCATATGAATCTAGACTACATCATATTTACAAGCCCGTGCATACATATCAAGCTTTGCAAAAATGAACTGATATATCTGAACAAAGCGAGTTTGATTAATAATAGTCTGCAGTAGAACATCTGTATGAGGAAAATGTCTAGGTTTAAAAAGCATTTGGAAAATATCGTCTTTATTGCAAAATTTCTGAACATAATTGTACTTTGTCGAAATAGGCAAAACGTGATTGTAAAATGATTTGTTCGTAGGTCTCAGTTGGAATATGACTAAATTGACATCCAGCCAATTATGGCTTAAACGCAAGATAGTCAAGTTAGCAAATGAAATAGAGCGTAAAAGAGATTATTTAAAAAAAATCTATAGTAAAAATGAATGCAATATGATGCATTGCTGAATCATATTTTATTGAAAGTAAAAGGGGGAAATCAAATTACGTCATATTTGTTGTAATTAAAACATTTTATAAACATCACTATTTACTTACACACAACCAAGGCGTTTTCCATGCCTTGACCATTTGCAACCAAGAGTAGTTTGTTTAGTTTTTTCAACCGGAACATTTTGCTCGTTCAGAATTTCTACCACGCAGACTACATTATGAACCTAACTCATCATAGTGTGTAAAGTTTTGGACGCGTAGCAACAACGGTAAAAGTTCAATAAAATGTTAGAAAGGATGTTAGTTATCGCGGAGGTTGACGGTGTACCTCGCGTTAGGGTGCGGTGCGTGCGCGGGCGGAGGGCGGGTTTGAATGCAAGAGCGGGAGCGACAGCGGAAGCGGGCCTGGGGTCAGGAACACAATATTAGTTTCCTTGTTGTCGCAAGGGCTGCGGCGCTGCGGCGGGCGGAGCGGCGCGGTCGACGCACCACACAACCGCCCCTATTAGCGCCCTAGCGGTAATTTTACATTTTGGGTTTGTAAACCTTTACTTAAAACTACACCCCACCTCACACTGACACATACGCAAACGCAAACAAACATATTATTATGTTAGTCCACATACACACACGCCAAGCAACACTTACGATTAACATGCATTCTCTAAACATATATTATATACCAACACATCGACACCATACCAAATACACACAACAAAAGATATACAAACCCTGTTCAAAAGTAACGCAAACTTTGTAATTTTTCACTACCTCATCAATATAACGCTGTCAACTTGCACCATAGTAAGTTTTAAAGAGATTTTACAACATAAAGTATACGCGAATCCAATTCATGTCTCGGTGATGAAACCACGAAGTGTCGTGGTCACCGCCGGTGTCGCAACCGCGTGGACATGTTTTGAGATTATTAATATTATTTATCTTTATAACGAACGCTTACTGTTCGAATTCTAATTAATATAAAAGTGATCAGCCGATAAGTTTTGTTTTGTCTTGAAATATGTTTAACCTGCGACCATAGCAGTGGTGCGGTAGAGTTACACAATCCGCGCGCATCTCCGCGCCGCAGTTATTGATTGCGAGGCTGTTTGTTTCAGGCGTGATGCAGGCTTCTAACACAGGGAGCACGAAATTGGACAAGCGGTACTCGCCATGTTTCCGCGAGGAGAACGGGCGCAAGCAGTCCCTGGGCGGCAAGCGCAAGCGCGACGACGTGTTCAAGTGCGTATGAGACCTCGCGGCACGGCACACCGCGACATCGACAAACTCCTCGACACTTGTCATGTGTCCTTTATCATATTTCAGAAGCTTTGACGTACGCCGGACCGGCACCCGACGTCGCCATTAATCCATCGCATTACTCGAAATACTTACATGACTATCCCACTAACGCGTGAGCGATGCACGCCCCATTCACACTCTGCGAGCCTCCGATCACTTGCCTCGTGGAGTCGTGGTAATCATATAATTTGATTGCAATGTAACAATATAACAGATGACACACCGAAATTGTGTTTCAATTAGTTCCTCTTAACTGCTATGTATATGTAGCTAGTCGGTAGCGGGCACACTGTGCGAATGTCTACAGCGGACCGGTTTCTGTTACAGGTTCAAAGTGCATAGAAACGGCAATGCCAGTGAGGTGCTCAAAAGCATTGCGCACATGGACAACTCCAACAAGCAATGTGAGTGGACACTGTTTATCAATACACTGTAAAGCGTTTGTTTGAGTTTTGTACAATCGATGCACACAGCTGGTGGGCTACTTGTATTCGACCGGATAGCGACCACCGTACACTGGTGCTAAAACCTGCCATAGTGGCCCACCTTGTGTAGGTCGCGTTCCAGGGTCAGCCAGTGTATATTCGTTTCTCCCCAGGGGGCTTGCCTCCTGATTCTAACCCTTTTCCAATCCCTTTTCCTTCCCCTCCCCCTTGGCCCTTTGGCAGGCCGGCATGATCTTGCCGACCTACGATGGACACATTGTTTATCGTTGGTCGACACTATTCTTGGATTGCGCTACACGCATCAGGTGTAGCGTAGTCACTTTGCCTAGCAAGAATAAAAAAAAAAAAAAAATTTTTTTTTGGAAAATGTAACTTTATTATTTATTGCCAGATTTCCTGATGATGGAGAACATAACTTCGTCGTACCGGCGGCCGTGCGTGCTCGACCTGAAGATGGGCACGCGGCAGCACGGCGACGACGCGTCCGCCGAGAAGCGCACCAAACAGATCGCCAAGTGTGCCGCCAGCACCTCCGCCACGCTCGGCGTGCGGCTCTGCGGCATGCAGGTACTTACCGACCACCTTTATGTCTAGTTTAACTTTTATTTTTTACTAGCTTTTGCTCGCGGCTCCGCCCGCGTGAACAGCATTTTCCGGGGTAAAAGTAGCCTGTAACCGTCTCCAGGGTCCCATCTGTCTCGGTAGATAAATCCATCAAAATCGGTTCAGTGATTTAGGCGTGAAAGCGTAACAAACAAACTCACTTTCGCATTTACTTTCACCCCTTTTTCAACTCTTTATAAATAAAATTTCCAAAATTCCTGACACACGTATTTATTTCTTTTACGTCAATAACCGAAATACAAAATTGTGTTTATATAACTTTCAAAATGACGGACTTTCATACATATTATCATCCCCTATTTTGACCCCTTAGGGGCGGAATTTTCTAAAATCCTTTCTTAGTGGGTGCCTACATAACAAAATGAATATACAGTCCGAATTTTATGCTTGTAGCCTTTATAGTTTACGCTCGGCGATGATGAATCAGTCATTCAGTCAGGACATGTTGTTATTTTATAAGTATAGATTTGTGGCTTTCGCATTATTATGCATTTTGCCAGTGTCAAGTATCTTTATTCTCAAGTTATTTTTACAAGAACGATGAAACACGGGTGCTGTCGATTTCAAGGTCTTGCCGGAGTTTTGGTGTTAATTCCTTTCAGTACGATTCTTAATTCACTTATTTCGATGTTTCCATACACTATTCAACACCGCCAATGTTTATTGAACAAATCCACACCACTTTTATATAACAAACACAACTCTAAACTAGTTTATGAAATAAATTAAAATAAGCGATGAACTGCACTGTCAGAATTCCCGCCAAAACTCCCTAGTTGAACTTATTGGGCTACAAGGAAACAAAAGTGTGTTTACATTTCGCGCTATGCCAGGTATACATGCCGGAGACGGGTGCGTGCATCCGACGCGACAAGTACTGGGGGCGCGCGCTCACCGAGAGCGGGCTGCGCGAGGCGCTGCGGGACTTCTTCGCAGCCGGCGCCGCGCCACGAGCGCGAGTAGTACGACGCGTGTTGCGTGACCTTGACGCACTACGACGCGCCATCGCCAAGCAGACCAGCTACAGGTTCTACTCGTGGTGAGCGCTCATTACCATTTACCACTAACCAATCACATTTTAGCTCGAATGTATCATCACGATTTCGTTTCTATTTTTCAGTTCGTTGCTAATAGTGTACGAGGGCGACGTCAGCGGCGCGACGATCACCGAGGACGGCGGCGCGACCACCAGCGAATACGAGGCGGACGCGTCGAGCAGCTCCGCGGAGGCGCCGTCGCCGGGACACTTCGACATGTCGACGCTGCACGACGAGATCTCGTCGGACGGACGCGAGCCGTTCCGTCCGCACTCGGAGGAGACGATGGGCGGGTACGAGGAGGGCTCGGCGGACGAGACGGGCGCGCACTCGGTGCGCCGACACCCGCCCAGTCCCGACTCGGCCGACAGCTGGATGGCGTACTCGTCGACGAGCAGCGAGTCGTGGCGCGGCTCGGCGGAGCGCGAGGCGGCGTCCTCGCCCACGCCGGAGGAGGGCAGCGGCAAGCGCGCGCGGTGCTGTCCCGCCGCGCGCCGCCTGCTGCCGCTCGACGAGCGTGTCGACCGTGTCGACCGTCCCGACGAGCGCGTCGACATCCGCATGATCGACTTCGCGCACACCGCGTACGCGGGCGCCGCGGCCGAGTCGCCGCTCGCCACCGCCACGCCGCACCACGGACCCGACTGCGGCTTCCTCACCGGCATCGACAGCCTCAAGCGCCTGCTCACGGAGATACTGGCGCCGCCGCCCTACAGTTAATGGGCCGCGACGAGACCAGCCCGAGCCGTATGGCCGCTTTTTAGAAAAAACTATTCAAAAAATGAACCTCCTTTTCGGATTTCATTCAGCAAATGTCGCGGCGGGCCGCAGTCGTCAGCGCGAGTGCGCGATCCCCGCACGCGAGAGTTCGGATCGCCCCCACGAGGTCAGCAGGACTCGTCGGAACCACGACATCAAACGGTTTTCCTCGAAAAATTTTCAACGGTCGACTGATGTAACTTTACGTAGGAAAATTATAATGGGGTCGCGGCGCGATCACATGAAACGGAGTAATGCAGGGTATTTTCGTTGTGTGGCGTCTCGTGGTGTGATCGTGTGATGTTGTGAGTCGGCGGTGTTGTGTAACATCAGTGCGTACATATGTCAGATGTCAGATGTCACATGTGTATATTGTACTGTAGGCGACAGTGCAGGCGGTGGGTTCATGTGACCGCGCCACGACTCTGGCACCTAGCGAATGTTGGCGATACGAGCTGCGTTATTTTAATCTTACAATTTTACTATAATTTTAATGTGGGACCCAGTAGTTACGTTTAAACTGTGTATATGTATAAGTATTATTGTTAAGTTATTCCAGATTGACGTGCTGTTGAGTTGTGCTCTGAGCTTATTTTTGGTTTATTTTCGATCGTCCACTTCATGAGTCTAATTTACTAGCAGTTGAGTAAACATGTCCTGATGTCGCTCGTTTGTAGATTATTGTTTTGATAGCCAACCAGCTCCACGCTCTTCCTCTACGTTGTGTCTAGGTCACATTTTCTGTTTAAATGCCATAATCCATACTTTCGTACCTGGTGTGTATATGTTGATAAGTTGATGTGCGAAAAATAGGCGTCTATATTATGGCGTATTAATGACTCGATATGTCTCTTGATAGGTCGACAAACGTAAAATTCGTTGCACGTAAACTTCTCAACATATTCACGGCAGGTATGGACTTGTTCTCATCTAATCCCAGTCATCGAAGCCAAAGTTAACGTAGAATATAAAGGGGAGAGCAAATATTTGTTCCCCGTAAAATAGCCGAATAGGATTATAATTCTTACAATTTGAATAAATTATCGATGTATAACGAAACAATGAATTTATACAGTAAGTGCGGGAGCTGAATGTGTCTCGTGTAGCGTGTCGATTGTTCAGATCGACACAACCAGATTGGAAGATGAGACACGCATATTTTGACTAATGAAATTTATTATAACTACGCTAACAGTATTATACAGTACTAGATAAATGTGAGAGTAGTATGCATATGACATTGAATATTGTATAAAAACTTTAAAAGTTATCGTGGAGACGTTTTGTAAAATATAGCGGCGGATCCCTTGTAAATAAAGTATAATATGATGTATTGTTGCGTGAGTTGGTGAGTTCGAATATTTTACAATGTGGGTCAGTGTAAACGGCTAGGACCGCACACTAGATGGTGAATGTGTGCCCACTACAAATAGCCAACATTCCTTTGTGCTGCATTCGTCATTGTTTGTCCTTTTACTTTTAATAGTGGGTTAAATTTTGAAAAGTACCTGGTTTAATTAGGATGCTAGGTTGTATTATAAATTATCATTTATGTCTGTTATTTTAAATAACTGTATGACACTATTTTGTTAAATAAATTTTAGATATTAAACTTTGTATTTTATTTCCTATATTAACACTGTTTTGACGCCACGGCCTTCGATAAGGATCAACATTTTCATGCTCTACACGCCACGTCTTTGTAAGAAGATAAAATTAAATATGCAATATTGAATATATAAATAAAAAAAATATCTGTAAAAACCTTTTCTTTTCTTTATTCTTTACCATCAGGCAATAAAAAAAAAACAATAATATTGTTATAATTGTTATTGATATAATTTAGAAATCTGTATGCTTATTTAGGTAGGTATTTAGGTACACTGGATTTTAGCCACTACATTAGAGCACGTCTACTAGTTCTGTAAAGTGGTTGTCAAAAGAATAAAGTTAACAGGTTCCCTGTCCCCATACAAACCACTTTTTTTCATCATATATGTCCCACTCTTTTTTTCATTTGTTTATTTCCCATTTTTTTTTATAAATCACTTCGGTTTGTTTTCTCACTCTAAAGGATGTAACCCACACGTCCCGATACTAAAAATGGGAATTAACCTGCTACGTCCATTTCAAAGAAAGGCATGAATTTGACTCTAAATTTGAATCATATATGATTCGTGAACGTACAGTTCTTGGTACAAAATATATCCAATGAATCATATATGATTCATGGGACAGGGAACCTGTTAATATGTAAAAACAATATTATTTTAATCACTCAAATATTTGTGATAATATGGTTAATGCCACAAGAATTTAAAAAATAGAACAATTAAAAAGTTAATGAAAACGCGCCAAATCAAAGTAAAGATGGCGGAACCGAGTGAAGCCCAAGCTTTATCGAAAATATCAAATGAAATAGATGAATCTCAAATTAATGTTATTCTTACTGGTCAATGCCTGAAAGGTACTTACTTTTTTATTTTATTTTTTATATATAAACACAATTCACTTATTTGGTTTTTATGAATATGTAACTTCCATGCCTTTATTCTACGCGCAGTGGGGTCGGCGCAAAGTTATTTTATTAACACTTCTTTTATGACCGGTAGCCTGTCCGACGTCAACCCCTTTAGGGAGAAAGCACTTCCAGACCCGAAACAAACATTTGTTGATCTTCTAAACATTTGTCTCTGTGCAGGACTCGAATACGTGGCCTCTCGCCACTGCGTTTTTTTATGAATATATTAATTAGCAAATAACTCTAAAAATTACGTTACATCCATCGACATATAAAAAAAGGGGGACGCCACTTCCCATACATCGAAAGTGAAGTGACCTATAGTGTGCCAGAATTCTGTACGTATAGGGGCCACACGCACACACTCTCATCATAGTACACCATTTCCCGCCATTACGCGACACGACCGCCTTGTGAAAAGTTCATTTCAACTAGTGTTAAAAAAAATATAATAATGCCGACATGTGTTATAAAACACTGTAAAAACAATTCCACATCGAAAAAGAAATATCAAGGAATTACTTATCACAGGGAAGATACGAATTTATAATCACTTTTATAATGGTTTTGGTAAAAATATTTATGTAATATTCGGAACACAAAACGTCAACTACACGTGCATGTGTTGCCAGAAAATAAATGAGGTATTTTCCCCAAAGTGTGAGTATTCCGTTGTGATTAAGAACATTAGTTCAAACATTACTAACCGACTTTAAAACTGGAGGAGGTTGTCAATTAAGCTTATATTTTATCTTTAATGTATGGACATAAATTTCCCCATCAAATATGGACCGAATTTGAAATATGTTGATGTTCGATAAAGTTTAGGTACTATGCGGTCTCCTATATACAGTGGTGTGTGTAGTGGTAGTTATATCAGGTCGAGTGTCTTCCCAAAACCGGTGACAACCGGGGTGCAGTGCCCTCTCCCCCCTCCGGTCCTAGCTACGCTACTGCATATAGATTTTCTTAAAATCTGATAACGGAATATGGAGTAAAGAAGATATTAAACTCCTCAAACAAACAAATAAATTAAAAAATAACTCGCCGAATTGAGAACCTCCTTTTTTAAAGCTTAACCGGCTTCATATCATCGAGATTACCAAAACATAAAATATATCTTCAGAAACTCATTGATAAGTAAATAATAACATTAATTTCCAGAGGTGTTTTTGGATTCGGTAAAATTTGTGTTGTGCGGCAGCGGCACAAGCCCCTGACTTTTTCAGTGCGTTTTAAACTGTGTTTTGTACAGTACTCTTTATTTAAAAATAATAATTATTATAAATAATAATTAAAAATAATAATAATTGAAAATAATAATTAAAAATAATAATAATAATTTCTTTAAAAGGATTTTTTACATTTTTAAATATTAGTCACAAAAAAAAAACAAAACATTTAAAAATAAATATCATAACCCTCCAATGACGAGGCCTATGACCCAAGCCACCGGCGGTTAGGACCTAAGAGAGAGAAACCTTCTCACAATGCGTGCTGTGTCTCTGTCTAATCTAAAGGGGGCCTACATTTCCCGGCTGAAGATTTATACAAAGTATGTCGCATTTGCGAGATGGCAGCCAGGAGGCTCATAAAAGAAAACATTATAATTTCTAATGAAAAACAACATACGTACATAATATAAAAAATATTGGATTCTTTTATAGCGAATAATAATATTTTTTTTAATTTGGAACTAGAACACACTCTGGCAGGCGCCGAACATAAGATCAATTTAATTAAATGTATCTTACAAAATATTTGAGCATTCGTTTCCACCACATTTCTAAATTAGAAAGTATTGAACGGTCCGTGCAAAGTAAGAGGCATGTGTATAGAAAATTAAATAATTTTAAAGGCTTTTAACTTATTTTTTAATTTTTTATATACCTACCCCATTATTACACGAAACAATTAATTGTTTGAACTAAGTACTTAATTACTATCTACATACTTTATTCCAATAAACACGGGCCGAATATAATACCTCCTCTTAGGAGTTGGTTAAAACTGGGGAAAATTTTCATTTATCTGGTATCCCTCAACTTTCGCACACATATATCATAATCCTGCATCACTGACGATATTAGTAGCGTTCTATCCTCCTTTTTTTATATATCGATGGTTACATCATTAATTTTAATTTTACAGTTACCTTAGTGCTTACTTACATAATTACATATTAATACACATAATAAGATCCACGTTAATGTAATAATATGAAACAATTCAATTTATAGCTACAATGCAAGTTATATATATTCAACTGATAAATATTTTCGTATCCATATCTCTATATTTCTCACACCAATAAGAATAATGTGATGGACTAAGTCCTAAACTCCCACTTCCCATAGAGGACGCGCGTGGTCAGAAATGGGTCAATTTGTAATGCAGGGCTGTTAAAATATTTTAGCTCAAGCGTTTTTATTGGACAAGTTGAGAAAGCAATCTGAGCGCCGCAAAGAAGTATGTGGTTTCATTAGTAGCGCTAATATGAAGCTAGAGTGCGAGATTAAACAGGCAGAGTTAGAAATATACAGGTAATTTAATGTGAAATATTAATTAAAAATGAAGTAAATATTACGTCCTTGCTGTATAGCGGAACCCTATTATCAAGCCTTGCCTATCTGTAGAGGCACGCAGGGCATTAGCCCAGAGCAGACACAGTTTTACAACTGAGGCAAAAGCGGGGCTGTTCAATTTTCCTTTTTTTTCGATGAATTAGTAAGTATAGGTACTGTACGAGTTGTGAATACATGCTTCAACTGCACAGTTCATTTACAGTTCAGCTCAAGGCATCGATTCTTCATGCGTTTAGTTCGTCAGTGGATAGGTACCTACTAATTTAATGGACTCTGAATTCTAATGAACTGCCCCCATTCGGCACTCCTGTCGATCTTTGCTAACAAGTTGTGCCGGTAATTATACCAATGCTGCAATATTTGCAGGAATGTACCTAATCACACTAGGCACTATTATGATACATCATAGTAATTTTCAGCTTACGTAATGCAATAGACACTATCAAACATGCGAACGTGGAACTTAAAAAGGATTATCTATTAGCGAAAGAGAATAATTATGAAATAGCAGAGCGTATCAATGCTGGGGAAAAGAAATATGAACAATTGTGGTTAGAGGCCAAAAGTAGATATGAAAGTATACCGTTCGTTAAAAAACTTCTGCAAGCCCAAAATAGAGTTCAGACATTACATGACACTATGGCTAAATATCAATACCAAGCGAAATCCCTCGCCAAGGAAACAGAAATTAAGAGAGCCGATTTTAAAATATCAGACAAAAAACGCATCATAGAACTAGCAGAGTTTGTAGTGTACGATATGCCTACAAAAAATAAAATTATCGACGAAATGTTAGGGAAAATTAAAGACTTACAAAAAGAGATAGAAACAATTGAAATAAAATCAAAATCTAAGAATTCTACCTTGCCCAATATGTGTAAAGATATTATTGAAAATGAGACAGAAGCATCACAAGAAAATAAAGTCGCATTAAATGGAGATGATTGGGGATGTCTTAAAGAAATAAATGATGATGCTTTGATGGTAACAGCAATAATGTTTTAAGAAATTATATTTAGTTAACGAAAAAAGTAACCCGTAATTTTAATACAAAACTGTTTGCTTTCTCACAATAATCATTTACATTTACTATATAAATATTATAAGCGACAAAGATATAAGCTTTTTATAAGTTGCTTATAACTAGATTTCTAATTTTTATATATTTTTTTACTAGCCTGAATACCGAAAAGCCAAGGTAATATTTTTTTTCTTCTGTCAGGTACCGAAATTGGACAAAACCAAGATTGATCTTGATTTTATAAGCGATAAATTGCAGAAGGTAACAGACATTATGTCATTATTATAATTTGAACCTGTTACGGCAAAGTAACTACACTGGACCTCACGTTTTTTGTATTTTTTTTATCGGGCACGGCAAAGTGACTGCACTACACCTGATGGTAAGCGTAGTGCAGTCCAAAAAACCTGCAACCACCGATAAGCTATGAGTTTATCGGTGGTCACCAGAGTCATGCCGGCCTGTATAAATGCTTCTTCCCTCTTTGGAGAGAGAAGAAGCAAATTGAGGGGCCTGCGACAGAACAGGCGGATGTATTCCTATACCCGCCTAAACCAACCATCAAGTCCTGTCGCAAGCCCCTTAGGAGAACCGGATATACACTGGCTGATCCTGGAACGCGACCCACACAAGGCGCGTGGATCACTATGACAGTTTTTACCACCATGTGTACCCTGGTCGCTTTCCGGACGGATATGAATATCCTACTACCAGCGTAATACCACCAAGTACGGTGTAATGTCTAATAATGTCTACGATCAAAAGATAATGCGCTCCTCGATGGTCGCCAACATTATACCTTGATCAAGAAACGCGACTCGCTTGAACGAGCCACTATGAGGCGGGTCATCATGTGTAGGTGGTCGCTATCTAGCCGGGTATAAAAATGATCAGGTTTGTTTTATAGCAGAAGCCAGCAAACGAACAAGTAGGCCACGTAAAGGTAAGTGATCCACCGATCATGAACATCCATAATACCCCAAGAATTATGGACGTGTTGCCGACCTTAAAAGAAATGGTTAATTCATGGAATGGGAAGAAGATTTAGTGCCTTTACATATGACACTCACCGTACGAAACACAACAGCAAGCAGCTACTTCAGGTAGATTTTCTGTGACACAGAAACACACATTTCGGTCTAGCCGGCCCATTCATGCTGTAGACAAAACAGTATACAGCGTGGTTCTACCATTACAAAATAATCAGGTAGTACTTTCCTACCCGAGAGATTTATATATATGTATTATAATTACGTTTATTATTATGTCTCAATGTTACATAGGTAAAGAAAGTAGATGTATTTTATACACAAATTGAAGAAATTCCTGCGATGTCAGGCAATGAGAAAGACAACCAACAAACAAAGAAATATGACTGGAATGTTGTAAATATGGAACCTTATATATCGCCGTATTTTCTAAAAAAAATAGACGTAGACAATGAAACACGTTATTCAAATAAAAAACTAATCAATATAATAGACGATGTTAGTATAGAGAAACAGGATGCGTACAACATATTATCAAATGTTAACCCTCAGAAGCTGCAAGAAGTAAATATGATCAACTCTAATTTAGAAACTATTGAGACATTGAAACAAAATGTAAGCGTATGTGTACCTAACATATATGAATAATATAAACGAGGTCTTGTTATCAATATGAATAATCCCGTTGTTACAGGCCAAAGTTTTAACAGAAAGTGAAGTAGTAACTTCATGTACCGACAATATAGTTTTACCACCAACACAATTTTTAGACTTGTCTCAGGTAAACATAAGAATACGTTATAACATAAAAAAATCTTTTAATTTCGGTATTAAATCTAATAACATACTTGAAAATATTGGGAACACATTATTTGTGTATATGCTTGATTAATTAGTGTGTATTTTAGGAAAATATATTTAATTCCCAAGCAAATAAAGGAATTAAACAAATAACAGCATCAGAAATTAATGCTAACGAACAACATTTAAAGGTACTGTACATATTGATATTTACATTTTATTTGATACTCGAGGGGGTTTTGTAGACTGTCTAGGTATCTAAGACAAGTAAACTAGATAGTGATTCAGCTAAAGGTAGGGTATCACTACCGACCATGCTAGAAGAAACGCACCGAGTTCAACAGTTCCACACACCCGAGTTTTAAAGTATGTGTGTTAATTAATAACACGGTTTAACCCTCTCTCTGCCTGGTGTTATCCCGGTTTAGTGACAGGGTTCCTTCCAACTTAACCGCTTCCACTTCGCCCGATCTTGAGCACCCTTTTAGTGAGACCATTGGCTCTCATGATAACACGGTTTAACAGTGAAGAAAAAACATTGTGTAGAATTCTGCATAATTACTACTTCATAAGTTTTGAGGTGTGATGCCTATCAACCCGCTAAGGCTGGTATGGTGGACTAAGACCTAAACCCAAATAGTAATAGAAGAGCGCGCAGAAATGGGACAGTATAAAACAGAGGTGATAATATATATATTAAAGAGTTCACAGGATGCTAAGAAGCGAGTTTCGTTTCATTTGTCTACTTCTATGGAAAAATCTGGAACATCTGAAAAACTCGAGGAAAGTTTTGTTAAAGATATTAGTCCAATAATCAATGATACATTAGACACAAGCGCTGTTAGCGATGAAGATTTTGTAAAAATTAAAGATATGGTATTAAAGAAACATAATTTGGAAAAGTCGCCTCAATTCGTTTACGCTAAGAATACAATACAATCGGTTTGTAAGAACAGCATCATCTTATCAACCGACTTCAAGAGGCCCTCATTCGTCTATTTTTAAATGTATGTCACGCGATGTTTTTGCAGATTTTTTCGTTAATATCCAATAGGGCTACTCCAAGGGCAGTTCCATATAAATTTGGTTACGACAGAGTACGAGGGAAAATGGAAAATTCAACATACAAAAAGCAAATTTATCGCGATTCGGATTTTGAAGTCGGTTTTTAAAGTTCTAACATAAAATTATTTTTCTCTATCCTTATTGATTAAGTTAATTTTGATTTGACAAACTTTCAGAATAACACTGTCCCGGCTAATATAATTAAGTCCAAATATTTCGACGATAAAAATGATATGGAACGCGATAATGCAATTGTTGATGGTGCAAATAAAGTAGCTGGCATGGATTGCTTAGAAAGCAAACATGCGGAGGAAAACCCGAAAGATAACGAACATAAAATGATAACTGAAGAACAAGATATAGAAAAGCAAAATAATATTGAGGCAATGGAAGTTGATAATGCGATTGAATCTAATGTTAAGGTTGTAATTTTTAAAGCTGCTAGTTTTTTTTTACTAGCCCTGTATTATATACGTCCCACTGCTGGGTACGGGCCTCCTCTACTGAATGAGAGGGGTTAGGCCTTAGTCAACCACGCTGGCCTAATGCGGGTTGGTAGACTTCACATACCTTCGAAAAATCTTATCGAGTTCTCGGGTATGCAGGTTTTCTCACGATGTTTCCTTCACCGTTAAAGCAAGCGGTAATTAACAATTTATTTATTTATTTATTTTTATTTAAACACAAGTACTATACACATAACTTAGAAAAGTCAGAGGTGTATGCTCTTGGGGCAGGTTTCGAACCTGCGAGTTTCGTCTCGACAGTCCGTACCAATCACCGCTAAGCTATCGCTGCTTTCTTTTTTTTTTGTTAGTTCTTAGTTTAGATAAATACTAGATAGTTGGTAGGTAGCTTTTTTGTTTTACACACATTTTGTTATTGAATATTTTGTTAATATTATATTTTAGGTAGGTGAATTAGAAAAAACTAGTGTAACTGGGCTTTTATTCACACATGGAAGGAATGCTATACCTGAATCATTGAATGTGTCCATTAGTACTTCTGGATATGAAGATGGAGATTTAGATTTTCCTCACTACATAGGTATACTTATTTTAAAATAGATCCTTATTAAACATAATATATACCTAAAACTGAATGTTTTTATTCTTAGGGAAATTAATTTCTTACAGACTCAAATCTGCTTTTGTCTCCAAAAGCTGATATACAAATGGGCGACGATAATCCAGAGGTACAATCTCAAGAGGTTCCAAATTTTTTGACAGGTGATTAAAGTTTTGTATTAATTCTTAACATGACAACATAATTTCAGTAATTACATTATTTTGATATGTTATTAGGATTACGTAAAACAGGACTTAGTCTTTTTGAAGATTTGCCATCATCCACTCCTAATACTGATGGCAATACGCAGAACCAAAATCCAGGAAGCTTCAAATTTAGCTTTGGAGAGGAGAAGAAAAGTAGAGGTGGATTTTTCAACATGTTTAACTAATGATTTTTTAATGAGATAATTAATTTGTTATAATAATTAGTTTGTTTTGTTTATTATTTGTTTCTAAAATGTTAAAGTTATTAAAAAATAAAAAGTAAAGTATATGTACAGAAATATTTTTATTACATTACAAAAATATCCACTATTGATGTAACTGACAGGCTCTGACTGCTATCAATTGTAATAATATAAATAATGGTGCAAACACTTCACTGAATTCTATTGCAGAATCTCCTTGTAACTTTCTGCACAGTAAAAACTTAAACACAAATGTTAAACCTAAGAATATTCCACTCCATGATGCTCTGTACAGAGAGGCTTTGTATGAACTTTCCAAATTCATTCTAATGCAAACAATACAGCAGAAATATGCATTCATAGAATCACTTACAAATAAAGGTGCAAATATAGTCCACCATGCACTGTTTACAACTCCATCTATTTTGAGTGCTAACAACACAGAAAATATTGTTATTGTAATTAGATTGATCCATATTTCAAAAACTGTAAGTCCAATCCACTGCACAATCTCATTGAGTGTGAAGAACATATTTTATGTTTATTGGTTTTGATAGGCACCAAGCATTGCAACTCTGAATATCCTTATATGTATTGATGATGAATGTCTTACTTGAGAATCAAAGTCTAACTCATCTGTGAGCGGCTCCAGATCATCTGTAATCACATTTACATTGTTTTACTGTTTAATAAACAAGAACTTTGTTTAATTGTAAAAAATATATACAATGGTACATTGAGATGCGATAAAAGTCAGATAGCTATAATAGAAATCTTTGAACCTTGAATATATGTCAAAAAAATTTAGTCATGGATAAGGATCAATGTTATGACCTGATATGAACAATGTTATTTATATTGAATATCTGACATAAAATAAACTATTTCTACACACATGAGTACACAATCAAATTGACCTGTCTTAGATGTGAAATTCCAAGCAATCATGTTTTATTTGTTTTCTGTTTTTGTAAGTGGACATATGACTATGATTTGCTACTTGTATGATTGTAGTAGCTTCCAATACTAATCATCAAAGTATTTATATCACCTCTACGAATTGTTGTCAGTTCCTATTAAAGTTTGTACCATCCACTTATTTCATTCAACATCGCATTAACAGACTTGGTCATAATTATATAAAAGACTAAATAAAGCAGGTTATTAAAACGCAACTTGTACACTTACCGACTAAGTCGACGGTACCAGTGTTGACTTCAATTTGGCAAGTTCCAGCAAACAATATTTCCAACTGCAATGCTAAGTTACAGCACCTCTGGATGGCGGAACCTAAACCATGTAAGATGATTTCATTTTCGCCACTAGTTAACAGGTCACAACATTTATCCAGTTGAGCCTAAAAATGTAAAACAATACAAACAAATTCGATGCTACTCAACAACATCATAGACCTCCACTGGCATACCTTAAAATTGGTTTTCTTTGTTATAAATATAACATTATTACCATCAATTGGCCTTGATGGTAATCGCTTTTTCACAGAATAGTTCTTATTTGGATATCTTTTTTGCTTTTTCTTCGGTTCTTCTTTCTTTTGTGAAATGTTTTCATCTGCCATATTTCCTACGACAAAATTCTTTGACAGTGACGTGTCAGAGCAGTGTTGCTAGACAAAACAGTGTCTGTGTAATGTGTATATTACGCGTGGAGCAAGAAAAACGAAGAGTGTGGAGTAGGAAAAGGCGTTATTTTATATTGCTGTGACTGTGACAGTTACAAAAAAATTATCGTGAATTTGTCATGTCACACTAAGTACTCAGATCACAACCACAGAGTACATTATTATATAACTGAAAATCACAACACACGTTTCTTTCGAACGTTTTTTGTTACCTTTGTTTTATTTTATGCGTTCTCGCGATATAAGTCACAAAAATAGCTATGTATTGATATTATATTGGAGCTCTAAGGAGTAGGAATTTATGTGATTTTGAAGTGTTGTTTGTTCCTTTCTCCCAAGTTTCGTTTGTTGAGTATTTCGGAGTTGTGACCAGCAAGCGTGACACAGTAGCGGCCATGAGAGAAACATTATTTCTTTGGATGTTGTCGAAGTTTATGATACATAGTAATGTAATACTTTGCACTTATTAGCCGGTCACTCAAAAGGGGATGTACTCAGTATTATTTTTTAGGATTTTTTCTTAAGCTTCTCATGAGCTTGCATAATGCATCTCTCAGCTTGCATAATGCATCTAAAATGCTATGAAACATTGGAAAATCCATACCGATAAATACGCTTGTATTTAGAAAAAGTTTTACGACGTCATCCTCGTGAGCGCACTCCATTTTAAGATATGGCGTGACAATGATAGAATTTTTTGTCACGGAGACAAAAGGCATAATAACAATCCATGAACATATTTAGCCGCTAAAATGTTTAAAAAACGCAAATGTGTGAAAATTTTACATTCTAGGGGTCGTCGTGCAAGTCGGCTTATATGTAATGTAAATATATATATATATAATAATAAATATAACTACTCTTTGTTAATTTCTCTTTGATGTCACCATGATTACTAATGTGACTGATTACGAATTAACAATTTCAGCACATCGGCTAAATCCAAAATTTGATGTAGTTAATAATTTTTAAACTTTAGATAATCTGAATATCGCCAGTTCATAGCTTGTTATAAGAGATGTATTAACTCTATTGAAATGAAGATTTAAATTATTTGTGATCTGTTTTGATGTATGCTGTATCAAAATGGGATGTGTATGCTGTTCGTTGAGTTCCTTCGTGTCCATCGTTTTAGATGCATTAGAAAGGTAAAGGTGATATAATTTTTTTACGATCTCCATCGTTCATGAATACCTATAATACCAGAAGAACCATAGATGCATTGCCGACCCTTAAAGACTGGAATGGCTATTGGAAAGGAAAAGGCGGATTTGGACCTCCGAAAATCTCACTAACCATACAAAATGCAAGAGGAAGCTGTGACTGTGCTTTGGTTTTCAGTGAGACAGTGGCATTAACCCGGCCAAACCATTCATGCTGCAGACAAAACTGTCTGTAGCGTGGCTCTAGGTACTAAGTACTTACTTGATCCGATTCCGTAAATCTCGAAATTAACGTCGCAAATATACACGTGCAAACTAAAAATTTTGAACTTTGCTTGTGCAAGGCGTGGTAGGTAATATTTTTTCTGGAGATTCAACAAGATTCTAGTGTGGGCCGGACCCGTTTCGGAGCTCAGGGTCCTGGCTGTTTTAATGCTCAAACTACATAATAAACTTACTTTATTATATAGGGTATCACTATGCACAGTGTGTGCAATGTTAACATGCTGCCTGATGCTGACTGTCATCACTGTTATGATAATGGGAATCGGCATCGGTTACCATTACTGTTTTGTACAAAATTCTGTTGATGCTATGGGTACGTATTTTGTAATTCTACATTACTACAATACAAATTCTGCGACAAGAATTAAGAAAAAAATTTGAATCTGTGAAATAATTAATATGAGTAGAATTTATCTTAGATATATTTATTTTGAATTTTAAAATAAAATGATGTACTGTTGGAACCTTTCTTTTATAGCAAAAGCTGCGAAATCCGCTGGTGCTTTGAGGTCAGGACCAGAGAAAGGTCCGGTGATGCGATCAGTGGATAAGGCTGTAAAAAGAGGATTTGCGCATCGTGTCAGCCGACGAGGAGCAGATGGGTTGCCACTCTCAAATAACAATACCGACATCTTTGTCAATCGAAATTATACTACCGGAAACAACAGCAATTTTACTACTTATTGATATACTTTAAGAGTAATAATACTTTTATTTATACATAATCGTTTATTTTATCCGAAGTCCTCATAATAAAGTTAGTCCTCATAAGTACCTTCTTTTCACAAGTAGAGTTAAAAGAACTTATTGTAAAATGTATTGAATAACCATTCCTTCACCGTAAGGAACCTAATTTATTAATTCAGGGTTCTTCGATAATTTATTAATTATCATAATTTTAATTACCTACCGAATAAAACCAACACCACATCAATCACAATATCACAAATCCAAATAGGCCCAACTTCCCCATAACGTTATTTTTATACACAACCTGGAAAATTTTACTAAAACCTAATTGTGCAAGGTAATTTCATTTTGAAAGTGTGTTTAACGGCTCAGTACTGTTTCTCAAAGGTCTCAAGAAGGGCATGTCAGTCGTGGTGTTGTTCCGAGAACGACGGAAGCGACCGATGAGCCTTCTCGCCAGTTCTCTTTCATGTGGTGACAGCTTCGGTTCCTCCGGAGGTCTGGACAAGAAATACTTTTATTAGATGATCCCTCCCCATGACATGTTCATGTATGAACTTTAACGCTCCGTTTAAGTTTAACGTTTATTCACGGTGAATGCTCCGAAGAATTGTTTGACCTTATCCCATCCTCGCCTTTCCTTAACAGAACCACGCGTGCTGGCTTGCGGAGCCACAGCTTCGTGGTCTCCTCCATCTCGGCTCGAACTAAAAAGTTCGCAAATTCGTACTTCTGCCGGACCATTAAGCTGTGGAATAGTTTGCCGGCACACGTGTTCCCTCCTTCCTATAATATTGGGTCCTTTAAACGGAGTGTGAAGAAGCAGTTAGGCAGGCCGGCATGATTGTGCCGACCAACGATAGACACACTGTTTGTCTTTGGTCGACATTATTCCTGGATTGCGTTACACTTACCATCAGGTGTGGCGTAGTCATTTTGCCGAGCCAGGATAAAAAAAAAAAAAAAAAAAAAAAAAAAACTATAGTTTATAGTTAACTAGCTTTTGCTCGCGGCTCCGCCCGCGTGAATTTTGACCCCTTTGGGGTGATAAAAAGTATCCTATCACCCAAGTCAGCTCATACATACCCTATCTGTATACCAAATTTCATCAAAATCCGTTCAGTAGTTTCAGCGTGATTGACGGAAAAACATCCAAACAAACAAACATTCACATTTATAATATTAGTAAAATCTGTTACTGAAAGGATTGAGACGTGTATAATATAGGGCTAGTATCATTAATAAGTATTGTACAGTAGTCGATTATTTTAAAATGTTATTATAAGTATGTACATATTTATTTGTTATATTGCTTTTTTTTTCTCACTGGCAGCATCAACATTCTATTATTCATCTCAAAATTAGCATTGCAGCCATGGGCAGATTTTAGATCCTATCGCAGCAAATTCAATAATACGACTCACGTTGTTTACCCATTACGATCAACCGAAGAGTTTTTCTATTCGAAAGTCTCTATTCTGATGACGGAGTAGGTACGAGGGAAAAATTGCGCCAAGATGATGGCTCTAGTTATCCATCTGCTGCAAACCACGCGCCCCTATACATCTAAATTTTATTGTATCTTAAGTACATATGCTCTACTTAGATAAATAAACTATACTTATTAGGTATATCTAAAAAGAAACAATATATATACTAACCTTTCAGTTTCTAGAAGAACAACCGGTGTTTCTGTAGACTCCATAAAAATCTTCTCCACTGGTTTTTGTGTCCGATAAACTTCTGTAAAGAGTGTACTTTTGATAAAATTTAACTTAGTTAAATTATGATAAATTATACATACTTACTCTTCCAATGCAGAAGACAGGCAGTAATGATATTATATCACATTTTATGAATCAAAAAATTTATACAAATAATTTTCGGGAGGTGGAAATCTCATAGTTTCTATCTTACATTCGCTGTAAAATAGATTTTGTAGGCAACGTGTAAAACATTGCCAAGCATAAGCACCGAAAGCTCAGTCACAAGTGCTACGGACTGCCAGACGAAAGTCGTGTGTATTCATTCTAATCCAGCCCAAATCTCCGACTTTTCGGTTTTATGTGTGTATTCATTCTCTTAACGGCTTTAACGGTGAAGGAAAAATCGTGACGAAACCTGCGTCCTGAGAATTCTCCGAAGGTATGTGAACCCTGCTAACATTATGTCAGTGTAGTGGACTAAGACATAACCTCACTCATTAGTAGAGGATGCCCATGCCGTATAATCCAGGTCTGTTATTATTCAAACTTGCCTAGTAAAGGTTCAGGAGCGTGTTCGACTTCTGATTTGTTAACCGCCAGCAGTCGCACAACAGGGCTCTCGACGCCCATCCTTCGTAGCATCGGTGCTTCTGTTGTCGATCTTGATGACACTGTAAACAAAAAGTAAAGCAAATTTTATTTTGCCTATCTTTTGGCCAGCGTTCTATCCATTTGGAACGAGTAGCCGGTCGTAAACCGAGAAGCAGCGTGTTCGATTCCCGCACCGAGGTAAATGTTTGATCCGCTAATATTTGTTTTGGGTCTAGGTATTTTGATTTGTGAGACCTTGTCTCGTAGTTAACTTATGTCCACGATACAGGATTGTCGTATTGTACAATGTTGTCAGAATTATATCTGACTACTTTATTTTATTTTATTAAGTAGGTTACCTAGCTGTTAGTTAATTAGACTATGACAGTCGAGAGTTCCATGTATGACGATTGTTAGAAAATGTTTAATCTTCTTAATAGGATCGATATATTTTTTTAAGTAAGTGATCACCACTGCCCATCGACACCATCAATACCAAAGGAATTCCTAAGTCGTATCGGTCTGGAAATACCATAGGTGGAAGCAAATTCTACAACGATGCTGTATGAGAAAAAAGAAAGATAACGCGCACTGTTGAGGAACACCAGGCATTCAAATGGTGGGGACGGAATCCTAACTTATGACCCATTGTGCGATAATAGAGCTCGGCAGCTGGTAGATTCCTAAGTACACTCCCCATGATATATATGTACGATAAAAGATGCAGAGACGCAACGTTTCTACGCCGTGCCAGTGAGTCGAACCGACTAAAGGATGTGGGTGTCTAATTGTACTTATCTTACTTTTGAGTGGTAGAGCCACGTTGTAGACACAGTTTTGTCTACAGCATAAATGGGCTGGCTCGACCGGGTCGTTACCACTGTCTCACAGAAAACCGACGTAAAGTAGCGGCTTGCTGCTGCGTTTCGTACGGTGAGTGAGATATCCGGAAGCCCAAATCCCCTCCCCTTCCCAATCCCTAATTATCCCTTTCCTTTAAGGTTGGCAACGCGCCCATGATTCTTTTGGAGGTGAGCGTACATGGGCGGTGGAGATCACTTACCATCAGGTGACCCACCTGCTCGTTTGCCGGCCTACGCTATAAAAAAAAAACTTATGTTTTATAAAATATAATAAATATTTTTGTTCTCATATACTCACTAGCAAAAGAAGCCAGCTCTTTTTGTGCGTAGTGGTACCCAACAGATATGCCGTAAACCATCAGCAATATGATAGTAAACATCATCAACATCAGTACGAAGGCGCAGCAGGTCCATGTTAGAACCCTGCACAGTAACACATTATGTAATTACGAGTACAATACAAAGATAAAGTCATGCGCTTCAACAATCTTCCTTTTTAAATAAAACCTATAAAAATGCAAGCCATGTCCGTCCATCCGAGCCTACCTAAGTAATCTATATTAGATTACATAATATAGATGGAGATTACCGAAGTGGATAATTTTATTTAATCCTACTTAGTACATATTTAAAAATTACTACTTATAAAAAATAAACAGGTTTTTATAATACAACACTTACCTTTCGACACAAAATGTCATAGAACAGAAAACAGACTGAATTAAACCCATTTGTCCAGATTGCAAGAATATCTGTAGAAGAATCGACATGAATTTAAAATTTAATGTCAAATGATAGATCAGGCTACATTAGAATGTAGTATCGCTATTATTAAAAAGAAGACAATAAACCAACAGGGTACCTAGTTTAACAAATAGAAAACACCTATCTATGAAGCGAAATCTGTTCGAACCAAATCAATGCTCGTTCTTTAATCCAGGTTACTTACCTTTTATAACCTAACACAATATGAAAGTAAATTAAAAACGTATTCAATATACAACAACATATTAGTAAAACATTATTTTAAATAAACCACTTTAAAACTTTAAACATCCGCAAAGTGCATTATTTTCAGAATTACTTTTTGTTAATGATAAACAGTGTCAAAAATGACAGCAAAAAAGCCCTTTGAAAACGTTAATGATAAATAAGTTTGAACTTATTGAACCGATGTTAGGGTGGCATCGCTATGTCATAATCACAGAGTACATTATTATATAACTGAAAGTAATAATGTATATTATATCATCATCATCAGCCACAAGACGTCCACTGCTGAACATAGGCCTCCCCCAAAGATTTCCAGACCGACCGGTTGGAAGCGGCCTGCATCCAGTGACTACAGTTGTCTACCTTGAAGGTGTCATACTTACTCATAGCATTTGTTCTATCATACGCAAATATTGTCCTCCTGATAACTGAATAAATACTTTTGTTATACCTTTTGCTCAAATACTGGCAACTTTCATGTTATATAAACTGTTATCCAAATTTTCTAAGGAATAAAAAGAAAAAACATGTATAAAATCAACCAATTTATTTAACAAGTTGTAAAATAAAACACAAATACAACAGTCTCATGAGTTGCATCAACCAGTCAACATAAATAATACAAAGGTAACGCATAACCCGTGATATATCCTATATGATATATCATATCCTGCGATAGTGGAGCGGTGTGTGTTGACATATGTATTTTATTCACCACGTGTGTAGCGCGACAATGGTGTGACGTCATATTTCATTTGTAATTAATTACCCCTCCCGCTCCGCTCCATTACCGCAGGACTACCTACTCAGTTATGCTCTGCCCCCTATAGTTATATTGTTTTTTTACACAAAAATAATGGACCTGACCATTACTTATTTTTATGTTTACGTTATAATATCGGCATGGATGTATAATATAGAGTCAAAACCATTTTATAAGGACGGATAAAGTATACGTGTGTATTTTGATATATTTTATAAAGAACAAGAAATGAATAGTATTATAGTTGCCTCTGTTTAAAATTGAATAGTTATTATTTTATACATAACAGGAAATAATTCGAAAAAGAGTTTGAGCTCTTGAAGATAGTTAGTCTAGGTTCCGATTCTATCTTATACGTTTCTTAATTTATTAAATAGGTAACAAATTATTGCTTTAAAATACAAATATGAATAATTTGCGGGATAACTAAGTGTCCTTAATATATATTTTCACTAATATATGTGTAAAATTGCTTGTAAAATATCAAAATAATTGTCTAAATGTTAAAGCACTCGGGTGATGTTACAAATTATGTCACAAATTGAGAATTCAACTCACAAACATTTTTCTGACAATAAAAAAAAATACGTACAAATACATTTTTTTTGGTGGAAATTTATTCCATATAATATGTACCAATATGTATACAATAATGCAATTTAATAGTCACATTTAACACAATATCGTACTTTTATTAGAAAGGCAATGGACATATTAAAAAATAAATTGCTTTCTAATATTGATAAATGATTACCTCAAGAGTAAATAAAGAAAAGTAACATAGTGTATACAATAGTAATAAGAAATAATATGTGTATTAAAATAAGAAATGCAAGTTACAATGTAAAGAATAAATTTAAAAAAAGAGTAGGAATAGCATGGATACTGTTGCGTAGACGAATGCCGTTTAACCGCCTTCGACAAAATAGATCAGCCGAGAACTTGGACCACACTGGAGAAAAAGTAACGAATTAATTATGCATAGTAACAAAATAGAAAAAAAATAGAATGACTATTTTTGTTTTCTTTTTTAGCAGAACTTCAGCAAAAGAGCAAGCGGGTTAGCTTGGTGGTAATTACAAAGCACTGTATGGCACTGAATTGCACTCGACACCTCGAGACATAAGATGAGTGCTTACACACTGTTGCTTGGCCGTAGAAATAAACGTCGCGGTAGTACCAATGCAGACGGCCTCTCTTGTAATGGAATCGGAAAAGTTACAGTAAATGTCGAAAACGCGCGCTCACAGCTACACGAGTATTGTCTGCCCTGTCAGTAATACGATAACTGTGGAAGTCAGCACGTGCAGGAGACAGTATTATGGTTTGACAGCCTCCGTGGCACAGCGGGCGAGTAGCCGGCTGTGAAGCGAGAAGCCGCGGGTTCAATCCCTGCACCGAGACAAATGTTTGTGTGAACCACATTTATTTGTTTCGGGGTCTGGGTGTTATGAGAGCGAGAGTCTCTCGTAGTTCCTGTTACCCATGACACAAGACTCGTATCTTATTGTGGGGTAAGGATTATGTGTGAATGTTGGGTGTATTTATTTATTATTGTATGGCAATGAACTGCGCACATCACCCCGAGACATAAGATGAGTGCTTACACATTGTTGCTTGGCTGCAGAAATAGACTCAGCGGGGGTACCTCGATTCTCGCATACGAAGGACCTACCACCTTGTAAAGGAATCAGACAAGTTACAGTAAATGTCGAAAACGCGCGCACACAGCTATAGTATTGTGTGTCCTAGACAGTCAGTAGAGACACGGCAACTGAGGTGAGCACGTGCAGTAGGCAGTAGTATGGTTGTTACCTGGGTAGTCACCGTTCAGCGAGCTCGTCCCACAGCGGCAGATGCGCCAGCTCGGCGAGCGCGGCGTGCAGCTCGTGGTGCAGCTGCGCGAGTACTGCGGGCGCGGTGAGGAGGGAGGCGGCGCCCGCCACCCAGCCGCGCGCCGCCGCGCCCGCGCCCGTCGAGCTCAGAGCCCCCAGCCCGGGCACGTGCAGTAGGCAGTAGTATAGTTACCTGTGCGTTCACCGTTCAGCGAGCTCGTCCCACAGCGGCAGATGCGCCAGCTCGGCGAGCGCGGCGTGCAGCTCATGGTGCAGCTGGGCTAGTACTGCGGGCGCGGTGAGTAGAGAGGCGGCGCCCGCCACCCAGCCGCGCGCCGCCACCCCCGCCCCCGTCGAGCTCAGCGCGCCCAGCCCGGGCACGTGCAGCTCCGTACACCTGGAATGTATCAACATGCGATATATATCACATCGCAAATAAACAAATAACCTTACAAGACACATACACACACTATTTGAGTGGTAGAGCCACGCTGAAGACAGTTTTGTCTACAGCAGTTAAGTCAGTTAACAGTTAAGCCTCATAATGCCCAGTTACTTCACTGGCTTCAATGTCCTTCAAACCGAAACAACAACAGTCCTTACACACTTTTGTTTGGCGGCAGAAATAGACGGCGCGGTGGTACCAACCCAAACGGCCTCTCGCATACGAGGGACCTACCACCTTGTAATAATTGAGGCTGCTGGAACCAGAGTGGCCTAACTGCATTTTGATGACTTTTGACCTATTTGTATTTTCGTAATTTAAAAATGTTAATCTACAAGACCAGACCGGCCTAAAATTGGTAACATCATCTTGACATAGATGGCAGTACAAGTCCATTTCGGTCGTGGTTTAAATTGACGAAAATACAAATAGGTCAAAAGTCATCAAAATGCAGTTAGGCCACTCTGGTTGTAGCAGCCTCAATGGTAGTGTGCAAGTGTGTGTACTGACTCCATACGCTGCAGCCGCAGGTCGTCGAGCTGCGCGTAAGGTTCCCACTGCGCCAGTCCCACGGTGACCGCCATGTGCAGCGCGTTGTCGTTGAACGCAGCCACGAGTCGCCCGCCGCAAGATACACCCATCGCCTTTATACGGTACTCGTCGTAGCCGATCTGTAAATAAATAAATACACCCAACAGTCACATACATAGTCCTGAACTCACAGTAAGAAACTATATTACACAAATATAATATGAAATTCATTGTAATGACAGTGGCGCCATCTGTCGAAAATTAGTCGTATCAACTCAAAAACCTTCATGGGCTCATGGAGTGTTGTGCATATCAAAGTTGTTACTGAGCTAAAAATCATCAAGTGATCAAATGCATAGTTTACGATTCTATAAAGGGCATACAGACAAACATTCATTTTTATATATGTAGAAGATCAGAATGAGTGGTAGAGCCACGCTGTAGACAGTTTTGTCAACAGCATGAATGGGCTGGCTCGACCAGGTCGTTACCACTGTCTCACAGAAAACCGACGTAAAGTAGCGGCTTGCTGCTGCCTTTCGTACGGTGAGTGAGATATCCGGAAGCCCAAATCCCTTCCCCTTCCCAATCCCTAATTATCCCTTTCCTTTAAGGTCGGCAATGCGCCCATGATTGTTCTGGTGTGGGCGTACATGGGTGGTGGAGATCACTTACCATCAGGTGACCCACTTGTTCGTTTGCCGGCCTATGCTATAAAAAAAAAGATACAAGATAAGTATGTAATGAAAATATGTTTACCTGTAAATCTTTTATCCTAAGGGTGACTCGGAAGGTGGTTTTGGTCGGGTCTGCTCTGCTGACGCTGACATCGTTTATTCTATTTATAGTGGCCAGGTTTTTCACCCAACCAGTGTCTGTTTCGAATCTACCTACGAACGACGTTGAACCTATCTGAAAAACTATATTAAATGAGTCAAAACTGGATTGTCATGATCTTGATTATCACGTTGGTGTGTCTTATTTGAAAGTCTATAAGATTACAAAAATTGGTGTAAAGAAATAATTGACTATAAGACTATAATTATCATTTCTTTTTTTCAATTGAGTAAAAATGTAAACAAACAATTCCTTTCTTTTACTTAATACATCTGATCCGAAATTTCGGTAAATATAAATCATAGGCCATAAACCATTCAAACATTGTGAGGAAACCTGCATACCTGAGAACTCGATAAGGTTTTTCGAAGGTATGTGAAGTCTGCCAACCTGCATTAGGCCAGCGTGGTGGACTAAGGCCTTACCCCTCTCATTCAGTAGAGGAGGCCCGTGCCCAGCAGTGGGACATGTATAATACAGGGCTAGTAAAAAATAATCCGACGTTTTGAAGGAGGTCAAAATCATGTTCAAAGATTCAGTTCCATACCGTAGAGCGCCATCTATTGACGCATAAGAGAAACTTTATACACAATTATTTATAATTAATCACAATTTACAATACTTTTTTAATTTTTTTATATAATATTGCACTGTCATCGGTCCTTGTTAAGTATGCCAAATTTTATCGGACTTTTGGAAGTAGGTCAAAATCATGTCCAAAGATTCCGTTACAGACAAACCTACCAACATACATACGTCTGAAGCTAATAAAAGCGTGTTAAAAACCATTCACCTTATGCATGAAGGTGGCGTGTAGTGGCGGCAATTCTAACACCTCTCTACAGGTTTGTAACAGTGTCCGTCTCATATTGATCAGTATTATATCGATCACTTTGTTGCCATTTTGAGCTAAGCAGTCTACCATTGAACTGGAAAAATTCAATACAAAACATAAGCACACGCACGTAAGTAGGCAGAAGTACAAATATCCACAATTCATCGAGCGTATATCCATTCCATCACGTTATATTGGGTAAGCCCTTTGCCATATCGGCCACAAATTCTAATCCTTGGAAGCTCATGAGTATTTTTATGATTAAAGGATATTAAAGATCACGGTGGTATTATTTATGAGTCTGATATGTCTCATTCTAAAGCAAAAGTTTGCTTTCTTTGAGTGTAATAGTAGAATTACCATAAAAAATGGTGCAGGTGACTGCAGTGCAATGTCACTTCGACGAGCGATCTCGTTTTATAGCAGTGTTTCCCAACCTTTTTAGGCCATGCCCCACCTTAACATTTTTTTGTTAAATTTGTCACCGATATCTAGCATTGCATTTAAATAACCTAAAGCGAAAGAGTTAATGTCTTGTCGAGTAAATTTTTAAATTGCCCCCCTTCACTATCAAATTGCCCCCCTGTGGGGCCTGGGCCCCACATTGGGAAACACCGTTTTATACTCATTAAGGTGAATAAAAAAAAGTTGGTTAATTAAATTACCTGTACGCCTCATACAGGTTGGGATTGCACGAGACAACTTCCGATATGCTAGTTGCTTGTCGCAAGCACAATGATAAGTGTCGTTGTAATTTATCCCTCAACAGTGCATACAGGGGCAAAGATATCGCAGCGGTCAAAGGTAAATCATCTGTAAATAAATATATTTTTTTCACACTACTTTCGATGTATTGTAGCTTGTCACTGAAAAGTTCAGGCAATTCAAAAAAAATTAAAAACGATCCAGTGTGTCTCACGCTCTAGGGATTTTTAAACAGACGACAGATAAAAAGTCCTTTAATATGGTTATAATGTAGTTACCTACCAGTATATTAGGTTCCTATGTCTTTCAAACATATGTTTTTCATTGATTTATAATATAAACTAATCTAATTTTCCAGTTTTAGTACTTTACGTATCCATTATGCATGAATAGATAACGCTTGTGTTGAAATTGTGTATGCTTGAATACACACGACTTGAAATAACCTGTTTTGATAATTATCTCCAATTTGAAATTCTGAATGTAATTATATAAGCAACGAAATTTAATATGTACTTAGATTGTTGGTTCTAAAATGTGTGTGGGCGGATACAATATCATGTACATAGACAAGAGTGTTACCAGGATTTTCCAGGATACAAGGTGGTAGGTCCATCGTATGTGAGTGGCCGTTTGGGTTGGTACCACCAACAGTTTTTTTTTTTTTTTTTTTGAAGCAACAGTTCAGTGCCATGCAGTGCTTTGTAATTCAAGGTTCAAAAGGATAATTTTGTATCATTGCCCGGGAAACAGGGGTAAGCTGTGTTGTCGTTTTCATTTTACTGACCACGAGCGACGCAATGTCTCTCATTGTCAAAATTATGCTGGCCTATTACTGGAATAGACTTGCTGACCTTAGAACGCGACTCGCCGGAGCGAGTAATTGTAGCGGTTTATAATGTGATTTTAAATTATCTGAAAGTTTGTAGTCTTATAAGTACCTGTCTCACTTACCTATATGTTTAGCTAATTGTTCGGTTGTTGTGAAGTCGTAACCGCCGTTTCTTTGAGGTGAAGGCCACGATAACTGCAAATCATAACATAGGATTGAAAAATTCTACTTACTACTACTAATTCTACTTATATTATTAACAGACGGCGAAATATGGACGATATTTCGTATATTCAGTATTAGATTATTTTTTAACGTCAGTGGAAAGTTAGGACATGCAGGCGTGGCTGTATTATGTACGAATAAAACAGAATAATTTTTATTCAATGCATGAAAATGAATGGGCCGATATTTTTCATTGTGTTCCATAATCGGTGCATATTGTATATCTGGCTAAGATACGATTGAATCATTAGAATATCTGAAGCGCCTATGTTATCTTGAATGACTTGATTTGTAAACGTTCACCTAAAAAAGCTTTAGCAGCAGACGCGCTGCAGTCACCAAATGTTATAGAGCACGATTGTGCGAGATTAGATATAATTGCATACAAACAATACTATCCGGTTCTCCCCAGAGGCCTTGCCCCCTGATCCTAACCCTTTTCCCATCCCTTTTTCCTTCCCCTCCCTCTTGGTCCTTTGGCAGGGCTTTGATCGTGCCGACCTACGATGGACACATTGTTTATCGTTGGTCGACACTATTCTTGGATTGCGCTACACTTACCATCAGGTGTAGCGTAGTCACTTTGTCGAGCCAGGATAAAAAAAAACTAAAATAAGATGCCTGCGTGTGGCTCTTGCGGCGTGTTTAGGTGTACATTCACCTTTAAACCTACATATATTTATAATTATAACATTCTGTATTTCTGCATAGTATGAACGTGACACAACATCTAAAATACTGACAATTTACTTTAAGTATAAACAGTGTTTATACATTTTGTTATCGGCTCAGTATTAACAAGCTAATGCTGTTGCGATACATTACTAATGAATCACATTTATTTAGGTACAACATCTCTTATCGTAATCATTACAATTTAGAATTTTATCGATTTAATTAAACAAAACGAGTACATTTAACGATCACAAACGTCAGTATTTTCTACTTTGTGAGTTTAAAAACTGCGTGGCTTAGACCTAGATCAATTATTTCTGGTCAGCCTGTACTGGGGCGTAATCCTAATTCACCGACATCCAAACTTTCAGATCTATAACATGTATCAATAAGTAGGGTTAAAAAAAGAGCTTAGGGTGTGCGTACACCTAAGCGTGCCGCAAGAGCCATACTAGCCGCAACGTGAGGTGCGATTAGGCACGTGCACAAATATTTATACAAAAAATTTTGAAACTATGTTTTGGGGCGCGTGTGGCTTTTGCGGTGCGTTTAGATGTACGTTCACCTTTATATTTACCTTTACTAAAACTTCGTCATGCGTGAACTCAATCCCAGGGTTGATTAAGGAGAATGCGTCGTCGTGTAGCACCAGGCCGACATTCACATCTGCAGTCATGTTTGATAACGACATGCTAGAAGTAGTGCACCGGAACATTGTAACTATATTTATATAAATATTATTGGTAGATAGTGTTAATGTTTTTTATCAATTAATCAATCTATACACAGTAGATGGTAGTTCCTTCATATGTGAGAGGCCTTCTGAGTACTAGGTAGGATCGTGGGTGACCACTTTGTCTTTGCAGCAGTGTAAGAACTGTTGTGTTTCGGTTTGAAGGACATTGAAGCTAGTAAAACTATTTGCAGATTATAACTAACTTGTGGTGCCGTACGCAGTGCATTTCCATTCGATACTTTGTTATTCAAATGTTACTCTGGTGTTGCTATTGATTGTGGGCAGGCATGGTGCTATCACCAGGCGACCGAACTTCTCGTGCCATTATTCAATTGAAACAAATAGAACCAAATTGAAATTTAAATTATATTATAGATGACAGAAAATTATAGTAGCAATAATTATTCCAATTTATGTATTGTTTATTATAACACTCCATGATAGGATAACAAAACAATATGCTAATAAATTAACTGCTTAATGACTGTAATTACAAAATTATAATCTTCTCCTTTCTAATACTACATTAAAATTATCCTAATTATTACTTACCTCATCCATTATTTATGAACAGACCTTTTAAAGTGTTACGAAATATTAATAAATGAGATGCATTTGCTAATTGCTATATAACAAATTATCTAGGGTCGTTTCGCCAGTTCGCCGACCGTCGCCAGTTTTCGACTTTTTTATCGACCTGTTTGACTAATCGGTACAAAATAACAATACTAACAAGATTACAAACTAAACAAAAATAATATGGCAACCCTAAATAGTTCGGTTCTATGCACACATAGACAAAATGCATGTTTGAAAACAAAGTACGGAATAAAAAAATACATCAGTCAATGGTTCGCAACGAACATGTAACAACGCGTACTTCGTTCCGGAAAAAATAGTGAGAAGCCCTACAGTTCATGGTAAGTTTTTAAATGTCATTTTATATTTTTTGATTTGTTTGTTATTTGTATTGATAGACAATGAGTCTTAGTATTTATTAAAAATAAGTCTTATTCTAAATTTCTTTGGAAAAAGTATAAAATTTAATAGTCGGTAACTGGTTACCTCGATTTCATAGATTACCTACTTCTCGACCGTTGCGGTCGAAAACTGGCGTCGCAGAGTCCAGTAAAGTTGCATCTTTTTTGACATATTATTAAAGAAACTACTGAACCATTTTTTTTTATTTGAATCTTATTTACACCAGCATTGTGTCAGCCAGTTTTCGACCGGATTATTGCAAATGTTTTATAAATACCACGTGTCGTAAAACTATCTTGGTCGAAAATAGGATAAGTAATAGCTGTATGCCATTTTCCGACTACCGTATTCGAATATATATAGGTTTATACTTAAATTATACCTTTTTGTACAAGAATCACATAAAATTTATCACACGATGTATATTGTGCCGAAATCTATTTAGCAAAGGATAAAATACGAATGTGTTTACGTTTAATACCCATAATTTTCGGTCGGAAAATGGCTATGATGTGCTTGTTTTCGATCTCAGTAATGAATATCGGTTAATATTGTTGGATAAATTAATATCATTAGTTCTATTACATATATGTTTAAACAGCCCTCAATAAATAATAAACAGCGTTGGCTTGCTAGTTAAGAAAACAACTGATAACTTCTTTTTGATTCTAGATGAGTTCGAATGCTAAAAATAAAAGAAAAAAGACTGCTCCCTACACCGAAGAGGCCTTGCAAAAAGCGCTGACTGAAATAAGAGACAAAAACAGGGGAGTTTCGGCAGTATGTAAGGAATATGGAATACCGAAGACAACAGTTTTGGATAGAATAAGTGGGCGAACCACAGATAGCCTAAAAAAGCCTGGACCCGATCCTGTATTGGGAAGGGAAGGCGAAGCAAAAGTAGTAAACTGGCTATTAAATATAGCAAAATGTGGTTTTCCCGTGAAGAAACAGGAGTTATTAGACGTCATACAGAAAATAGTTAGAGACGACGGCATAAAAAACAATTTCAAGAATGATCGTCCGGGACAGAAATGGTTCCAACACTTTTTAGAAAGAAATAAAGAAGTTTCGATTAAAAATGCAGAAGGGATAAATAAGGCAAGAGCATATGTTACAGAAGAATCGATTAGGCTATGGTTTAAAGAGCTCGAAAATTATTTGGATAGTATTGGGCAAAAAGATATTTTAGACAATCCTGAAAGAATTTTCAACGGTGACGAGAGTGGGTTTAGTCTATGCCCTAAAACAGGGAAAGTTCTAGGACCAAAAGGTTACCGCAATCTTTACCAAATCAAGCAGGGCAATGAAAAAGAAAACATTACGGTACTCTTAACATTCAATGCAAATGGTGATATGTGCCCACCATGTGTTGTATTCCCTTACATCCGACCGCCGAAAGCCGTGGTAGATAGTATGCCGCCTGATTGGTGTTTAGGCAGATCAGAAACGGGCTGGATGAAAGGGGATGTGTTCTTCGAATACATAACTAACGATTTCAACAAATGGATAGCAGAAAATAACATTCCCAAGCCTATACTTTTGTTGGTGGATGGGCATAAATCGCACATGTCATTTATGCTCAGCACTTTATGTGAGGAAATGCAAATAATTTTATATGCACTTCCTCCAAATACCACCCATATACTACAACCGGCTGACGTCAGTGTATTTGCCCCTGTAAAATCATATTGGAAAAAATCTGTGCGAGACTTTCTTTCAAAACCAGAAAATTTGAATTCAGCAGTGACTAAAACAAACTTCTGTAATTTGCTCAGTGACACATTAAAACACCCAAGTATGCCTGACAATATAAGAAACGGATTTAAGCGTTGCGGGCTTTATCCTTTTGATCCAAATGGCCCTGATTACACAAAATGCGTCCGAAACACACTGGAAAATATGACGATAAAAAGCCGAAAGACAAGTACAGACATAAACTACGCTGATATTGCGAGTACAAAAAAAGTGCTAAAAAAATTGAGACCGATTTTGAACAAGAAGAAAATAAATGTTAAAGTTATTATGAAGGAAATCAATACCTTGAAAAAGTCACTGCCAGTCGAAAAAACTGAAATTGACGCAGAAATTTCAATAGAGACAGAATCAGAAGCTAATGAAAGTTCGTTAATTGATACCTCGAATTCCGGAAACGTTATGGATACGGATATGCCAAATACTAGAAGACCTGTCGAGTGTGAAATTGATGCCATTGCAGAAATTTCTATATCTTCACTTCAAGGTGACAATAAAGAAGACCAACAACGGCCACAGCCAAGCCTGCTAACTGAAACTGTTTCTGCTCTGGTGCACACTAGTCAGAAACGTGTTGGAGATTTACTACCAAAGCCAAACACCAATGCCAAAGAGAAAGAAACAAAAGACAGTACTCCTCTTTATGATAATTTAGATGAAATTCTAACTTATTCTGAAACAACTCAAGACTTTTCGGTTGCCGATACACTACAAGACGTTTGTAAGCCACTTAGTTCCACTTACATTTTCGAAGGTGAAGAAAAGTTAGGTTCTCTTTCTACGCTACATCTTTCTGGGAGTTCTTTTGATGTAGGTTCTGTTGTCTCCTTAGATGACGTTTTAATACTGCCATTTCCTGATATTGTTTGTCCATCTCAGACCGCGGAAACGTCAAACAATGAAGAAGGAACACGACCAACGACAACGGTTACATCGAATGTTGATGCGTTTAAGCATCATTTAATGTTACCAGAAGTCATCGAAAAAAGTAACAAGAAGAAAGAAAGGACTCCTGCGGCTATTTCGTCTGCTGCTTGGAGAAAATATTATGAGGACAAGGAAAATAAAATAAACGAAAAGAAGATGTCAACGAGAAAAAGAAAATTGGAAATTGATAAACGGGCAAAAGAAAGATTATTATTCAAAGAAAATGCTAAAGCCCTTACACCACCAAAACGAAAACGAAATATTGTAAAAAGACCATTGCAAGAAGAAGCCTGCAATAAATCTAAAGACAATAAAATAAAATGTTCCGAATGTGATACGACTCTGATTTCCGATGTGGAGGATGACGCTGAAAAAAACCTAGGCTGTGACAAGTGCCTGAGATGGTACCACTTAAAGTGCACACAATTCGAAGGACAAGAATATGTAGATGTTAAAGATAAAGCATTTAAATGCGACCACTGTGATTGATTTTTTTTGATACATATAATGGTTAGAACATAATATTTTTTATAAATATTTATTACAGATTTTGTTAATGTAGATTTTTTATTGAGTTTATTCTTATCTAGAAGACTGAATTAAGAAGAACCATATTACTTTTTAAAAAGGTTGTTTAATCTTTATTTATTTATCTTTATGCAGAGTCAAGAGAGTTCTAATGATATGTTTCTTTAATTATACTTTTGTTAAGCATACTGATTTGTACCTACTTAATCATGCTAAGTCATGTTTGAGGCAAAATGTTGTGTTTAAAAGTTACGTTCATATATTATAAATAATGTTTAAAAATCATAATTTTTCGTACCTTTGAGGTAAAAAGTGTGATTTTATTTCTGTAATTAGTAAAACGAATAAATCAAAGATTGACCTTAAGTTACGTGTTTTATTTTGTTGTCGTAACGTTGTATTTTATATTATAATAACAAAATACTGGTTTTTATATTCAAAATATATTGGGTACTTCATGTATTTGTCATCACACTCAATAGTCGAGAACTGGCGAATATAAAGTCGGGAACTGGAAATTTCGGTCGAAAATTGGTAAAACCGACATTTTCCGCTTTACTATTTTTTGTTTAATTATTTCTAGGTTTTATTTGAAAATAAAGGTCTTTAAATGAAAATAGACTATATTGACCATGTGTATTATTTTTCTCCAATATTCATTCTCGTTATTTATATTTTTTTTTTCATTCTAAACTTGACAACTCCACTAATCGGTCGCGAACTGGCGAAATGACCCTATTTATAATTAACACATAACATGTTCAACTTTTTTAAAACATGTTTTTACATTTTTTTTATAAAAAATGTAATACAAACTTGATTATTATAATGAACTAGTTCGCTTTCAAATGTATAACATAAAAAATATACAGTGTTATTTTGACACCCTGTTACTAAATGAAACCACATATTCGTCATCGCCTCTGCTTACCTTGTACCAAACATGAGGCTTGAGCTTGTAGTAGTTTTGCCAAAAAACGTGATTTAAGTTTTGAGCCTTTTAAATCACGCTGTACGGTTTTTGCACTTAACTCTATTGAATAAAATGTCACAGCTGACGATGTTATTATAAAACACAAACGCTTAAGAAGGGCAACTTCATACATATGAAAATACGTCTCAGACTCACAAAGACGCTCTCGACACATTCACTGAAAAAGTTGCGACAGTATTACTTAGTTCATTGATAATGACAAAACGTAAAAAAAATGTGTTTGGGAAATGCACATATCTATAAATAGGTAACACAAATTTGACTAAAAACAAATAATCATTATAAAAGTTACAAGATTCGATTTTACTTAGGATTTTATTACATTTCATAGGGTAATCTAATATTTATTTCAATTCCTAAATTACTATTTTGAGCCGTTTGCCTTCTGTACGCTTGGCGTTTTTATAAAGCGGGCACATTGACCTTGACGGTATAAAGCCCGCAATACATGTTGGACGAGTGTTGCCGAGTGATGACTAACACCAACGTATAGATAGTATTTTTGGGTATCAGGATAGTATCGTGGGTATCAGCAACTACGAGAGACTTTTGGTCTCACAACACCCAGCCCGGGGTCTGGGTTTGTTTCGGGAAACAAAAATTTGTGGTTCACATAAACATTTGTCTCGGTGCAGGGATCGAACCCGCGGCCTCTCGCTTCACAGCCGGCTACTCGATTGGTTTTCGATAAACTTGCCGAACGTCTAGGCACTAGCGCTTGCCTTGTATTAATTTACCTACACTCGTGTTGGCCTAAGCTCGTCCAACATGTATTGCAGGCTTAATGGTAATGTATGTGTGTGTGTCTCATTCATTCGATGACGGGTGTGTATGTTGATTTTTATATGTGTGTGCGCGCGTATACAGACTGTTTAAAATTAATCTAATGTTAACGGCATTTAATTTGTTAGGAAATATTATTTTTTTATTTTGCCTTTAATAAGAAAGTTTCTTAGCTCAAAGTACTTGTATTAACGAACACTACACATGGTTTCATTTAAGTATAGGGTGTCAAAATGACACTGTACAATATAAAAATTATATTTTAATGTCTTAAATGGTTACTTACATAACATGCCCCTCTGCCATGACAGGTATTAAATTGAACAGGTTCTCATTGTAAGCACTGTATATTCCTTTCACGCTGACCTCCCCAAGTGAACATCGTAAACTGAGGGCCATTGACTTGAGGTCCAGAGATAGGTTTTGCACATGGAATGTTGGTGCCCTTACTAGTTCCAGTCTTGTCAGGTTTCTAAAATGAATTATATTTTTTTTATCCTTACTGCCACACTCAGAGATGTCAATTCACTTAAGTTGTCATTGGAATTATTTAGAATGGCTTTGAAAATGGAAATAAATAAACTTCAAGAGATAACCTTATTAGAAATGTGTTAATTGACATCTCTAAGTGTGGCAGTTAGTCTCTGAACTTGGTATGATTGTAACCTGTAGATTTTAATGCAGTTCAATAACATTAAACAATAATGGATTATTGTTGATTTGCATTATAGTTTATACAGAATGACAGATTTTGACCATGTGAGTGGTATGTACTGTATAAACCAGTGTTTCCAAACATGGGGCCCACGCCCCACAGGGGGGCAATTTGATAGTTAAGGCGGGCAATTTAAAAATGGACTTGACACGACTTTAACCCATTCGCTTTGGGTTATTTAAATGCAATGCTAGATATCTGTGACAAATTTAACAAAAAAATGTTAAGGTGGGGCATGGTCTAAATAAGGTTGGGAAATGCTGGTATAAACCATTTTAATTGGTAAGTTGTACCTAAAATTGTAACATTATTGCATATGAAAAAATACAGCTTCTTCTCTACTTATCTAATTGGACATTCACTTAGACGAAGAACCTACTAATCCAATGACAGACTTTACTATAATTTAAACGTTATAATAATTTATTTACAACTAAAATATGTATATTAATACATTATTGTCTAATATATATAATTCCACTTTATTACTAAATATAATTAAGCCTTACAAATCTATTCAATAGGTGTGAATTAGTCTATACTGTCACTTTGCTGCTAATGCATCACATACATGAACTTTATGGTTTAATTTTTTATTTTAAAGTTTTATTTTTATTATAAGGGCAGGTGGAAGAAGATTGACATACCATCAGGAGCTCAAAAGTTACACCATAAATTGTATGCTAATACAAGTGTAAAAACATTTTTTTCATAGCATTTATGATAAATGAACAATACTGTTAAACTTACACTTGGGTGTTTTTAGCAAAATATGAAGTGTCTCCAAGCACATCTGGCTTTATCTGTTCACCATTCTTAGTTTGCTGCAACGCCACGTTTGTGAAGCTCTATGATGAAAATACATGTCAAGTTGTTATAAAAAAAATCTCTATTGCTAACAGTGAAGAGGAGGCTTTTGCTCAGAGGATTGTATGCTATGTGGATTTGATATATTTAAATTAGTCAAATCAATACATATAGCATAATAAATACAACTGGACTTGACACTAATAAGTATCACATAGTAAGCATTTGTGAGAATGCATGTGAAGTCCAGAGACAATTCAAGTTTCCAAGGTAATGAACAATATTAAAACCGTCATAAATTCAAGTTGTCTTATGTGCCAAAATGTAAAAAAAAAACCGTTTATGACACTCATACCTAATAAGAAAAGTTAAAATACAATTTTAAAAGTCCTAAAGTGAGATAAGACTGGATTTAGTGGCATGTTTACAATAGGCTTAATAATCACATGTCATAATAACACCGTGAAAACTACACCAAATAAAAGCAATTAATATAAATAATCACCCTTTTGATAACATCTTGTAAGTTAGGTTGTACTTTTGTTAGGAGTTCATCCAACTCTTGTTCAATATCAACACTTTCCTCTTCCGACATTTTTAAACACACATTACCTACTATATTCGTGAGGCACAGGAATTTGTTTTACATAAATTAATTATCACCGAAATACTAACATATTGTTGTTATATTGCACAGTGAGCACTAAACAGACAGCTGACAAGTGACAACTGACAAGAAATAGTTGTGTTGTCAACTGTCATCAGTCATTGGCTCAGATCAAATATGAACATGGAATAGATAATGTAAGGTCATTGGGCCATACTATTTTTTTTACAGTGCACACAGAGTGAGCAAAGTCGTCTTTTTAGAAACAGTGATTTATTTATTTAATCACCTCTTAGTTTAAAAGAGTTATTTACATTAGCCTAAACTGGGTGAGAATATTTTTGTCAAGTATAATAATATACAGGGTTACAGGAAAAGTCGTGCTAGATCCGTTAAGGGCGTGGAGTACCCATCATTTCTGACTTATTTCACTATGAAATACCCTACCCTAAACTTAACCCTATTCGAGATATTCGACTTTTAATTTTTTTATTGAAAATCGCCGATTTTTAGGCTACTAAATTTAATTTTGTTTATTTTGTGTGTCTTATTATTATTATTATTGCATTTTTACATGTGTAATAAGATGCTCTAGGATGTCAATCAATAAAATAGTTCATAAGTTAATTGAATAGCCCGTAGTAGACATAGAAAGTAAAGAAATTAAAAAATATATTATTAAGTTTATTTTTCTCTTAAGGGATATCTTAAAAAAATATTATGGCAGTTGTTCGGCAGATGTGTTTTAAAATATCTACGTTTCATCAGCTATCTAACGAGGTATAACAACCTAGGGTTTTATATAAATGCATTGAAAAAAACTGAGTTTCATAGGCGACAGTGGAGAAGAAAATTAATACTTAGCCCTAAAAAGTAAAATAAATTCCCCGGTCGTCGAGTGCCAGATGTGGCCGTTTTTGACAGAGTTTATCGAAGACTTCGAGAAACTGGCTCCGTTTTGAGACGAAATACAGACATGGGAAGACCACGAATTGATGACGAAAAACCGGACAATGAGATAGTGCAACACTTTCGAGCTGATCCGACTACTTCCACTAATATTGTTGCCCGTGATCTGGAACTTTCGCAATGGAGAGTGTGGTTTACAGTGCATACTGCTGGCCTATACCCGTACCATTACACGCCGGTAGGTTATTTAGGTTGGCCTTCTGCAGATTTATGCTAAATGCTGACGTAGAAGACCCAGATTTTCTGAGAAATATCTTGTGGACAGATGAATCCAAATTTGATAAAGACGGCATAACTAACTATCACATATATATCATGCCTATTACTGAGCCCCAAAAGAACTAAGGGATCCCAATAAGAAAAGGATGAAGGGGTCCCAACAAAGATTCAACGTGAATGTGTGGATGGACATTATCTCCAATCATTTGATTGGATCTGTCTTTCTCCCGGACAATCTAAATGGAGAAAGGTACGAAAACTTCTTGAGAGGAGACTTGAGTCATGTGCTGGATGATCTGCCACTCAGCTTGATCAGGGACATGTGGTTCCAACATAATGGCTGCCCTGCCCATTTCAGGAGAAGTGTCAGAGACTGGCTCGACACAAATTATCCAAACAAATGGATAGGACGAGGTGGGCCGATACCATGGCCAGCAAGAAGTCCGGACCTAACCCTCATGGATTTTCATGTGTGGGGGCGCGTGAAAAGTCTTGTCTACAGCGAGCCAAATCCAGTTTCGTCTGTGGAAGAATTAAGAGAAAGGATTGTGGATGCAGCAAATAAAATGAGGACAATGTTGACCACTGGAGCAGTGAAGACTGGTCTCCGTAGAAGGATGACAACAATGTATTAGAAACAGAGGCAGCCGTGTTGAATATGCACTGTAGAGTAAAAAAAAGTTGTGTGAAAACCTGATTTAATAAATTACATTTCATGCTTACCTATTGTTTTATTTTACTTTTTAGGGCTAAGTATTAAATTTCTTCTCCACTGTCGCCTATGAAACTCAGTTTTTTTCAATGCATTTAAATAAAACCCTAGGTTGTTATACCTCGTTAGATAGCTGATGAAACGTAGATATTTTAAAACACATCTGCCGCACAACTGCCATAATATTTTTTTAAGATATCCCTTAAGAGAAAAATAAACTTAATAATATATTTTTTTATTTCTTTACTTTCTATGTCTACTACGGGCTATTCAATTAACTTATGCACTATTTTATTGATTGACATCCTAGAGCATCTTATTACACATGTAAAAATGCAATAATAATAATAATAAGACACACAAAATAAACAAAATTAAATTTAGTAGCCTAAAAATCGGCGATTCTCAATAAAAAAATTAAACGTCGAATATCTCGAAAAGGGTTAAGTTTAGGGTAGGGTATTTCATAGTGAAATAAGTCAGAAATGATGGGTACTCCACGCCCTTAACGGATCTAGCACGACTTTTCCTGTAACCCTGTATAAATTTAAAAAAATTAAAGTCCTGACGGACTCGCTGACTTATTAACGCCCAGCCCAAATCCTTGGACCTAGAAAGCTAAAATTTGGGGTAAATGTGTTATTGCGGTTTCATGGGACTCTTTGATTATGAAAATGGCATTTACATATTTTGAAGTCTTAGACGGTAGACATGACATAATTAAAACCCTATAGTGGTAAAAAGCTTAGAGTTCAGAGTTTGTATGGAGAAACAATATTATTAACAGACTATTTAATTATAAACTTCGTAGGTGTACTTAAATAAAAAAAAAATATCACTTATCTTTTATTTTTACATATTCTTATCCTTTGTAGCAGATATTGCTATGTTATTTTTAGCTATAAATTTTTTCTTCAGATGGAGTTTTATGATGTCTTCTAATTAATATTTTTACCATTATTTATATCAACTGTTATTAACTTCAAATGATTTTTCTGAGGGTTTTGCGTTAAATTGCGATCAGGCGAAGTTACACCGTCGATATGGTATATTGTACGAACATGACCGTCTCGTGTGTTATCCTTTACCATATCGTGGTCATCACCGTGTAAGAGGGATGTATCGTGACCATTAGCAACATCCTCATCAGCAGATATGTTAACACTTTCGTTATCGCTTTCGTGCGTGTTTCCTCGTGGTCTGTTTTTTAGCTCCACATATTCCAAGAGGAATGGTTCTAGAAAATTATTTAAATGACTTTCATAGGTGAACTGGGTACTATTACATAGGTGAATTCCCCAGAGGTTTGACGTCAGGAAGGTGCCCGGTCATTAAACTACAAGCCAAATCTTTCTATAACATGTGGTTTAAAAAATGTTACGCCGATCCCACTGCAAGTGGCATATGGGCAGGTGTAAAGAAGGATAGGTGAACTGCTATTAATCTATTTTATTTGCCTGAATGACATGGCATAATTCTGCCAACCGTTGAGGGGCGTAATGGCTCATATCAATCGACACTATATTTGGACTGCACTGTACTTAGTGTAGTCACTTTGCTGTGCCAGAATAAAAAAGTATCACCTAACATACATAAATATCCAGATAAAATGGAATGCACCTTTTCGAAGTCAATAGAAAAACAAAATCAAATGTATTTACTGCACTTAGGTAAAGTTCTCAGCGTTTTTATGGTGTGGATCAAGGTGTTCGACATGATCGCAATGATATGATGCTCCAACAAATGCTTGAAGTTGGCGATCATTCTGTTGGCTGGGCCCTCCACTGTCAATGACTCTGGCCTAAAAATAAACAATCCGATAATCATTAAATAAATAAATACAGTCAACGGTCATACACATGGTCCTAACCCCAAACTGGATTAACCTGTATTGTGGGTTTTTTGAAGTGAAAACTTCCTTAGCCGCGTTGAGCACTTTTTGGTAGAAGAAAATCTTATGGGTTCGCATCACCGACATGCTAATTTACACGTATACACATCGTATATACCAGACCGTGTGCTGTGCGCGTTAGAAGTTTTTGGATGGGTGAAATCTTGTGTGTTCGCATCACCGGCATGTGTAATAGCAGTATACCTGTAGCTATACAGGTGGAGTGGAGTGGGGCGGAGTGGAGCGGAGTGGAGTGAGAGAGTGAATTCTCTGAGTTCAGGCTTTAAATATTATATCAAACCATAGGCAAATAGGGCTATATTTAGATCTCGTTCCATGCTAAAATTTGTTTCAGGCCGGCGCAGGCAGTTTTGTAGGCTTGCATAGATAATGCAATGTCAGATATATTGTAAGGATATAAAAAAATCTGTCAGAAACTCACTTCATTTGCTGAATGAAATCGATGTCGATATCTACTGCCTCAGGATCCTTAACCAAAGACAGTCCCAAATGAGCTGTCAGTTCGTCAGCTGATAGTATCAAAAGTCCAGTTAGGGGAGGTGCGTTGGTAGGCAATATCGCTTCATATTTATAAACTACCTACAATTCACCCATAATATCAGAGAATTTTATATTTTCCTATCACTCAAATAATATATATAAATATATACATGTGTACCCAATGTACTTAGGAAACGTCTGACGTCAAATTGTAAAAAAAACTATGATTTCTACAGACTGAACAAACTTTCCACGAACGGTTAAGGCCAACTCGGTTAAACGAACTTAAAAAAAACCGCTATGAATTCGGTCTATTGGTTAAGGCGCAAAGATGCCACAGATATATTCGCGTATAATGGGGTTAAACATAAAACACTCCTCTTTTTGTCTGGGGCTAAATGAGGTAACAGATACAGGCTTTGTTTTTACCTTTAAATTACTAAATCCCACGATGAGGTCTACTTTCCGAACTTTCTTTTCGTTTTTGCCTGTAGCAACTGAACGTCTGTATAAACTATCCAGACCTCTTAGATATCCATCTTTTAATCTAATTAGCTAGAAACATTTTAAATAATTATTTCATTGATTTAAATAGATCTTCAAGACGTTTATTTAATCGTAACTTTTAGTCGCATTAATAGTTATCGTGATATATCTGTTAAGTTCTTTATGTTGCTAATAATGGTAACATATATTGAAGTGGAGATGAGCGGGACACTGTTAGAAGAGACGATGGAAGATAACGCAAAAGATTTCTAGGCCCATCAGCAACCTGTTGGTCAGAAGATATTGTAAGCCCAGCTGGACATTTATAAATAGGAAAGGCCTAACCTCTCTCTTTCGAAGAAAAGGCACGTGCCCAATAGTTACATAGTATATTACAGGGCTATTATTGTTAATTTATGAGTACTTTATTAAGTCCTACCATTCGTGTTGCTCCATAAATTGTGAAGTTGGGTATCTTGACCACGTTTGCATGTAATTTTCTAATTCTGTTTTTGATTATATTTATCGCTCCATCTGCGTATTCGTTAAGAACCATCGTTCTATCTTTTTCGGCTTGTCTAAACATAAAATTGACTTGTATGTTTGTAATGTTGCCAAGATAACCTTTTTGAGCATATATGGGATCTAACTGCCGTACTCAAGCTATTTCTAGATTAAGAGTTAGTCCGTTACTGAACACAGAAGTTTAGTTAATTGATGTCTTTGAGAAATAGTGGAATTCTAAGAAGTGGTTACGGTAGAAACAGTAATTGCCTCCACGGACTTGTGGCAGCGTACTAAGGCTTGAAAATCGTGAGATGTGTGATCAATTTCCATCTCGGGCAATTACAATTTGTATTTGAATTTTCGATTTAAAAAAATACATATGAATTGCTTAGGATTGGAATTTGTGTTCCAATGTTATGTTAATGTTATTCGGGTCTCAATCCCGAGCTATCCATTACGTGTTTTCCGAATAAGTACAGAAGCTTCAGTACAAATGTTGGTTGCTCGTTTTGAGAATCGATATGCAGGTCCCCAACAGTTTCACAAGATATTGGACAATTTTGTACCGCCTATTCTCTTATGTCTGCCTGCTTACTTCATAACTTAGCTTGATTACGTAGTAAAACAAAATGAAATAGATACTAACATAAAGTTTTGATTGGGTGATTCTAAAGTAGTGGAATACATTAGATAGTCATTGAAATAGTCTTTTAACCATTTATCAATATCAGTCTTCAGCCTTTCCAGGAAATCCTCTGAAACAAAACCAATTATGGAACTATATCAAATTATATTAGTGGTTAGTAACTAGGTACCAATTACAAGGTTTATAAGATTTTTCGAATCTAAATCGAATCTGCGCGTGGGATTTTTCTGAATCGAGGAAATAAGAACCTCTTTCTTTTTTAAAGACGGTTTAAAAGATATCCGCTGCCATCCGATTCCATACACTTCATGCTGCACACAAAATTGATATATGCGCTGCATGATGGAACGTGCCAGTCTAGGTATACGCACAAGCATTTAAATTGCTAGGACATTTCATTCCAAAACTTATAATAAAAAACTCTGTTTAGCCCTTTGTCGAGGAACCCAGCTTCTCTGGACGGTCCATATATTATTTGAACTCTTAATCTTAGAATATTGTGTTATTATTTTAAGATAGCAATATACTTACCACCAGATCCAGAATTTTGGGTATTTGGTAGTGTGAAACAGGAATATGTGTGCGACTGTTGGGTGTATTTATTATTATTTTTTACCTAAGTTTTGTTTCCGCAGCCTCATTGGTTTTCCCGGAAGTTCTTTACTTAAGTACTGAAATAGGATGTTTTATTAAATTATATATGAAAATGTAGATTATATCTTAATAAAGGAATAGGGTAGTTTCTTATGTTGAATTTTATATACAATAGAAATAACACGACAAAGAAACTCTTTTTCGTGTAACACAATTAAACACAATCAAAATGGTTTCAAAATGATTTTAAATATTGGTGTGAGTGAAGGTGGCCGCGTATTTGGGGACATCTCAAAATCTCGTTCGCACCGATGCATTGTTGTGGTCATTTTGCTTGGTGACGTCAAAGTTTGCGTTGTCTGTCATTTGACAACTACCGCTTCTATCAGATTAGAATAGCTTCTAAGTTATTTATTTTTATACGGATTTATATTTTTTGCAATAGTATTTAATTTATGTAAGGTAACTTATTGATTTAATAAAATCCAATTTATCTAGACTAAGTAAAGTTTGCAAAAAATATTCTAATTTATATACATATAATAGATTCAAAAGATAAAGATAGGAAACAATGCATACGTAAAATAACGACAAAAACTAAGATATTCGCATATTTACTGTCATAAGTATATCCTCAATAAGCATCTCGGATATCACCAATTCGATTATCAATCTGTCTTTTATCAAGCGAAGCCGACCTTCCATTTTATAATCCACGTTTTTCAGCAATAATCTATAAAACAAGGGAAATATAAAATTTATAGTGAGGAAGCAACCCACACGTTATGTCATTTGGATATTTCGGGATCGGATATTATCCGCGTCAAATATTCCTTGACGTGATAAAGCTATGAATATGTTAGACAGGATACAGTTTAGAATACAGGATACAGTTTTAGAAAGTATATCGATAAATATATAACGTGATATTTTTTTTTTATCAAAATTAGACTGTAGATTGGGTAAACATACAGTAGGTATTTTAAATAACCCAATCTCTTAACGTTTGCTTATATGTCATTTTTAAACATACTCATATATCAAATATAAAAATCAGTATTTCTAGTTTATAGAAATTCCTGTTAGAATGATGAAAGATTTAATTATTTTTTTTATCAATAAACCTCACTAGAGCACACTGGATGCTTTCGCAGTCGAAGTATATCAAAGGTACATTGTACAATAAGTACATTATAGGTATAGGTACATTATAGGAATACATAGGTATGTACGGTTTACATAACATAAAAATAAGTAACTGTTGTATAACTGTAAAACAAATAAAAAATCGATGACTGCGACGCGTGGGGTCCTGCGGTGCGTATATACGTACGCTTGCACTTCACTCTCCTTCTTCTTCCACCTGCCTTTATCCCACTTGAAGTGGGGTCGGCACATAATGATTTTTAACACATGTACAGAAAGATTTGGTTTGTATTTTTGATGACCGTCCGCCTGCCTGACGTCATTCGTCTGGGTAGAAACACTTAGACTCCAAACAAATATTTGTGGATCACACAATCATTTTTGAGTCGGTGCGGGAATCGAACCTGCGGCATCTCGCTTCACAGCCCACTCGCCTACTGCACTATAGAGGTTGTCGATAACTGTAACTTCACTATAATAACCTAACTGTTATAAACCCCCGACATCAATTAGAAAGACCTTACAAATATTTAAATGGCTTGCCCCACGCTAGGTTAACCTGTATCGTGGGTATCAGGAACTACGAGGGACTAGCGGATCCACAACACCCACACCCGAAACAAATATTTGTTTAAGTACAAACATTTGTCACGGTGCGGGAATCGAACCCACGGCTTCACTCTTCACACTCATTGTGCCACGGAGGCTGTTACTTTCAAATCGGTCCCTTCATTGACCTATGTGCTACGATGTCACACACAGACAGACAGATCAAGAGGTCAAAATCATAACACCAGTCGCCATCATTTGGTCGGGGGTCAAAAATAGGTTTGAGCGGTAGAGCCACGCTGTAGACAGTTTTGTCTACAGCATGAATGGGCTGGCTCGACCGGATCGTTACCACTGTCTCACAGAAAACCGACGTAAAGTAGCGGCTTGCTGCTGCGTTTCGTACGGTGAGTGAGATAACCGGAAGCCCAAATCCCCTCCCCTTCCCAATCCCTAATTATCCCTTTCCTTTAAGGTCGGCAACGCACCCATGACTCTTCTGGTGGTGGGCGTACATGGGCGGTGGAGATCACTTACCATCAGGTGACCCACTTGCTCGTTTGCCGGCCTATGCTATAAAAAAAAAGACGATAATATACAACAATGACTTGTTACTTGTTTGTACTCTAGCCAAAGATTTGTAAAACTTACTCCAGTTCACCGTAAGTGGGTGCGTAAAACAGGATGGAAGGATCTTTATCTGTCGGTGACCTCTCATAAGCGCCTACTAAATGAAGGTCGTGTAAGGAAAGACGCACTGTTAGCGACATATCCTGTAGGTCATTTTGTAAGAAGTTTACACGGAAACGCGTATCGTTGCGTAGTTTCATGCGGTGGAAGAAGCTGGAAAGAACAGTGTTTTTTGTGAACAAGGAATGGTTATGTGAATAACCGTTTATCATGCAATTGTAAGGCTGAGTGAGATCTGTAGTCCCCAATGACCAAATAATTGGTATTGGATTGGAGTATTGGACCATTTCATTGGTAGTCCCGAACTTGAACTGTTGATAGTCCACGAATTATATAATACCTGTCACTATTTATTTATTTTTTGTATTACCATTTTATGGCAAGCGAAAACATCTTTTATCATAAAAATTTAAAAAAATAATAATTAATAATAAATAAGTCACGGAGCTGATTTGCCGTTGTTAGGATTATAATTTGCTCTAGAATACCTAGATTTCAGCCTAATCTGCTTTACTAAATGGTAACGTACTTTTCAAATTTATGATATTACAATATCTTTAACATTATTCGACGAATGTTGCAACCCACGCCAAATAGAAGAGTAACTTGCTAACACATGCATAAGACCGTCACAATAACATGCACCATTTGTGATAAAAATTAAAATGGAACAAAAATAAAAAAAACATTTCTATATTAGCTAATGTGTTTTGATTAGGGATTCAATAAATATTATGACATATTTTTAATCGATTTTCTGCAGGACTATACATTATATTAATAGGGGTCTTCTTTTAAAATAATTGTTGCGCTTCTATTTTGAGTATTTGTGAATATAATGCGGCTGTATAGAATGCAAACCTTTAACTATTCTAAAAAGTTCAACTTACAGAATGGAGTCTTTCATCCTCATCATACAATACCCGCCTAAGTTGAGTCCAGCCGGTATTAGATTAATATTTCCCTTAGCTTTGTGAACTTCGCGCTCTGCCATTCCTCTGACATCCAACATTGCCTAGGGGTAAATATACAGGGTTATTTTTAAAACACTGACAACCTCGCAGGAGTAGATTCCTAAGGTCATTTGCTACTACTTTTGTTCTACGACTTTTCATAATTTGTTAGATTTTATTCTCATACAAAAATAATTAAGAATTTAATTTCCGTCTTGAAAGTTACCTACGCTCGGCGCGTATCGCAGATTACGTAATGCACGCAGCGCGCGCGTCAGTTCAATGACCGGCCGCGCCGTATCGATCGATAATACCTACATCCAGCCGTCAGCTGACGTACGAACACAAACACTACACAACAAAAACTTGTAAAATCATTTTTTTTCTTATGTATTGAGTTATGTCCAAACTCGTAGAACAAAAGTTGTTCCTTATGGGCTCAGCTATATGGCCCTGCGAGGTTGTCAGTGTTTTAAAAATAACCCTGTATACATTACTTTTGTTAATTAGGAAATATGCAAAGAAATTAAACCTAAGTCTAAGACACGTCTAACGAATTATGATATGATGATATAGAATAATAGTGATCAGTTCTAATTTACTTATACGTAAAATTATTCGACATTAACTAAACAATACCCTTTGCAAAAACAAAATCGAATTTAGAACCTTATAATACCTGTATTAAAGTTACACAAAGTTGCATTTTTAAGTACTTAAATTTCCAATTATGCCTAATAATAAAGCCTGATCTTTATTGCACTTCTATTTATATGTAATTAAGACAAAATTATACGCAACCAGAGAGTAGAGTTCAGAATTCAGAATCTTTGTAAAATAATCATTGATAAGTAAATAAATACACCCAACAGATTCAACGTAGTCCTGAACTCACAGTAAGATCGTGACCACGAGTCTTGTGTCGTGGATATCAGGAAATACGGGAGACTTTCGATCTCACAACACCCACACCCGAAACAAAAAAATTGTAGATTACACAAACATTAATTGTCTCGGTGCGGGGACCGAACCTGCGGCCTCTCGTTTCACAGCCAGCTATTCGCCCGCTGGGCCACGGGGGCAAACTACATAATTTAGGATCTTTCCCACACAGGCAAAATATGCCTTATGAGATTTTTTCTATTTGTAACAAACTTTTTTGTGGATTCATTGGGAAAGTAAAAAGAAAAAATACTGTACTTGAAGCATTTGTTTATCAAGCTCCTCCGCCACTTCTTTTTGGTATGCGCTACGAATTTTTGAGTATTGTTCTGAAATTATATTTATATCAAATAAATCTAGAATAGAAATGACGTATATGAAAAAAGCCTGAAAGCAGAATTTCTAAACAAGAAATAGTCGATATCATAGGAAATCTATCGAATAATAACAGTGCTACGGTTACATATTGCTTGATTGGCTATTTGTTGATTGTTAGCAATTATAAAAAAAAAATGATGTTGAAATAATGATTTAAAATGGAAATACATCGTACCGTCAAGTTCATCCATAATTTTAAAATGCTGCCTAGCATTTAGCGACATCCAGCAGTTGTGGTCATCTTCTTCTACATGAGTTAAATCTAGTTTTTTACCAACATCCGAGTCGTCCGATTGGCTTACGTAATCTCTTTCAACAGTGTTAAATGCATCTAAGCACATAGAATTAAAATAGTGATTACTTTTTGCTATTTTCATAACTCTAGTTTTGGAACTATCAGATTTAATTAGTTGAATGATTAATTGGTATACTCACCGCTTGCATCATTTCTTCGTGATACAGATTTATTTTTGGCGTTTACTAAGACTAAAATGCCAAAAATACACAATGTTGTTTGATATTTATGCATAATGTTAAGCCGATTAGCCAGTTGGAGTCTTTAATATTTATTAACTTCGCGAGTGATTGCCATTGTTTGTTATCAAAAGTTAACAATTAAAAAGGAGAAATAATTGAATTTTCATATTAAAATCGCATACTTTTGAAATTTACTTCTTTGATTAACGAGCGTTTCTATTATTGTTATATTGCTTTTGTTTCAAGGCCTTCAACTCTGAAGCAATGGAAATATATTACGTTGCGTGTTTTATGACTGTTACGATAGCTCAACTAGAGACTAAGAAAATTGAGAGTAAAATTACTGAATATTTCGCTAGTGGTAAGATTTGTGCTATTATACAGTCTATTAAAGACTCGTATGAATTCGTCATAATTATATAGTTGAACTAGTATATACTAGTATATAGTTAAACTATAATAATATATAGTTCATGATATAGTTGTTCTTTCCACTTTTTTATTAAATTCCTCAGGAGAGTTGATGTCAGGCAGTCGGACTTTAGTAAAGGTATAAGTCAAATCCTTATATTATTATACCAAGCTACGTGGTAGGGGCAGGGGATCGGTGAGTTTAGAGGACTCATGAAAGGGATGTAGAATTATATAATTGTAGCTAAATATGGATTTTAAACAAGTGAAAATACACCTTAATATAATAATAATATGTCATATAAATTGAAAAAAATATATCTCAGAATTAAATGTTACGGGCATTTCGTCGGCTTTTAAAAAATAGATTTAATGTGGTGTCATTATTCAACTTCCACTGTCTTGGCATACTTGCAGATGTTGTTCAATCGTTTAAAAGTAATTGGGAAAAGTTTAAAAAACCTTTAGAAAATGCTATTGTACATGTAAGTTGAATTCCTATAAAATGTGCAATTTTTTGCTAATAACATTAATTAGTTCTGTGAAATAAAGTTCTGTTTTTATTTTAGGCACTTAAAGATAATTTTGGATATAAATCTATGAACGTCTATGTTAGACGAATGCAGGATTCATACAAAGTTTCGAAAGGCTATTACCATTCGGACAATCAAGTGAAAATGTATGTTTGATTATTATTAAAACGCTAGAATCAATTTAATTGAGATTTTTATGGTTACAACAAATTTTCAAAATTTTAGTGGACGACATACTAATAGTATTGAACATATATAAATATATTCTCAGAATATCAAGATATTTATATATAAGGACAAAAGGTTTAGTTATAGATATAATAATAATAAGGATTATTTTTAGCACTTTAGCAGATTTGGAATTAGACGATCTACCTTATCTATGGATGCCAGAAGTAAACTTTTTATTGCCTTTAAACTTAATACAAATCGGCGCCAGTTTGAGCAAAATGATCATCCGCAGTAACTATGTAGTATTCAGAAATAAAACAGATATTATCTACGACTTGAAAGATCAGAATTTTTATGAAAACTCTCCGTTTAGATTTCAACAGGTGCAAAATATGGGACAAGTGGGGTAAGTGTCACAACTGCTTCTTATAAGTAAGTAAATATGTAATATGTGGAGTCCCAATATTTTATTGCCAGGCTTAATTTTTATCTAAAGATAGAAGTTTATCTTTATGTTGATAATAGCCAAGAAGTCAGTTTACATGGTAGTAAAAAAGCTATAATAATCGAGTTTTGTTTTTATTACACCCTTTCAGCTCTATTCGCTTCAGTTGACAGTACTAAAAATCAGTAGAAGCCTTTTCAGAAAGTATTACTTTCGCCTCATACGTGTTGTATGGATGAAAAGTTATAGAACAATTGGAAATTCTTCGCTGAATCGTGTTACGTTGACTGCCACTTATATTCAGTGTTATTCGGTTTAAAAGTTAGCCTTATTTCAGACAAGCCTGAATGACAGCGTTCTATTAACCTAGTTTATTTTGGGATTGCAAATGTTATTTATAGCTGAATGTGGCTCGCTCTTTAATAAAGCTAACGGAATTCAAGTCAAAAGTGATGCTGATTGGCTTTTATAGGCATACCAACACTTTATATATTTTAAGGTATTCATTTTAGTATTTCTAGGTCGGATGTAAATATTGACAATGCTTTTCACGATTTTCACTCAAAAAGGACTCTCCAATCCCTATATGTATCTTATATATGTTCACGAATAAATCCAACAATGATATTAATCGAATTATAACTGAATATAGTGTGTAGATATTTTTATATTTTTTTTAGCATTATAATTGAAGGATGTGTTATAACCGGTATGTCGTTGGCTACGCTTAGCGGTTCAACTGTTAATTTGGGCTTCAGCTCTTTTAACCTATCTAAATGCGAGTATACATTTGAGGAAAGTAATAATTTTATTTTACTATTTTCTATTAGTACTTACTACTGCTTTTTATAGCATAAGCCGGCAAACGAGCAAGTGGGTCATTTGATGGTAAGTGATCTCCACCGCCTATGTAGGTACGCACACAATACCAGAAGAACCATAGGCGAGTTGCCGACCTTAACAGAAAGGTATAATTGAGGTATTGGGAAAGGGAAGAATTTGGGCCTCCAGATGTCTCCTTCATCGTAAAAAGCGTAGCAGCATGTGGTTTTCTGTGGGTTTCTGTGAGACAGTGGTAACAACCCGGTCGAGCCGGCTCATTAAACAAAACAGTCTACAGCATGGCTCTACCAGTTACCACTTAGTTATTAGTTATAACCTAACCTTTTAAATCCATCGCATCAAGTAGAAACGGTCTTATAATTTCTAAATGGCTAGAACTATCTCGATAAAACGAATTTTCAAATCAAAATCGGATTCAAATCAGTTTATTTGCTTAGGGGCTTCGTTATAAAAACAATTACACAGACAGACAAACAGGTTAAACTTATAACTACTCTCTTTTTTTTTCGGGGGTTAAGGCTTCAATCAAAAACATCGTAAGATATTGTATAGATGTAGATATAGTGACAAAAAATGTATGCGATGCAAATGCAGTAAAACTATATTGCTCGCATTTTTCATTTTGGTATTGCAATAAAAGAAGGTATTTGCGACCGGCACACGTGAGCATTATTGCCTTTAGCCTGCGGAAGACTGTATTTGTTAACAATATCTAAATACTTAAGTATATTGCACTTGAAAATATTTTCATTAAGTTACGTATTGGAAAGATAGAATTTGGCATAGCGAGTTCACACGATTCGATTTGAGTTGATCAAGTGCTAAATCGCATTTGATATGAACCGTCTGAACAGACTTTCAATCGAACTAATCATCTATAAAGAGATATAGACAGACAGAAAAAGGGGTTAAATTTATAACACACGTTTTTTGTCGGTGTTAAAAATATTTAAGTTCAAGTAAGTTGAATTATTGTCTGATCTTTCAATAAATGTTGTGGAAATAGAAGCTAAATTGGAAAAAGGAATGACATGGGTCCAATATTGTCGAGTGACTCTAATTCGAATTCCACGAATTCTTTAGTGTCTACGAGACAGAGGAATTGCTAAGCTGTTGTTTTAGGTTCTGCCAAGTTTTTGCAGTGTAATCTATAATCTACGCACAAAAACCTTGCGTCTTATTTTCTGAAAAAATATGCCACTAAATCTGTTAGGAAGGATTAAGATTTTACTTTAAATCTGGACCCAAATTAATTAAATGAAAATATCTAATACTCCATTTCAACTAAATTGTTACATCCTTTTCAAATATATCTTGTATTAAACAGATTTCGACGCCAGGATCAGGGTCGCCGCCTGTCGTTGCAAAATATTATCCGCTGGGAACTGGTGAGTGAAATTACTCCACTCCGCTTTAAGTTTTAGGGAGTTCAGCAGAAATACTCATTATTTTAATTTTCCAAGTCGTCGCTTGAAAATAAATTAGTGAAGGCAGACAGGCTTTAATAGCCGTCACGCTGTGGGTGGACGCTTAGTGTTACAAACTCCAAATTTCGAAAATAAGGATTTTAAGTTGGACCAACCAGGACAATTCAGTTTTAAAACAGGACGCAGTAATAGATTAGCGATAGTTCAATTAAGATGCAGTGGAAAAGGTTAAATGCAATTTAAGTTATAATAATCATATTTATAATAAAAATAATTATTCGTATGAGTTATTAAAATATTGAACAGATAATTAAGTTTGTAACGTAAGGATTGCAAAAGTGGCGCGTGAATTTTAAAATACAGGACCTTATCAGGGCGCTTTGACGCTGCTTAAAAACCATTCAGGAAATTCCAGGACACTCTAAAAACCGAGTCAAGCTTTTTATTTTTTATTTGCTTGAATGACGAGACGAGTAAGGCGCTCGCCTGATGGTAAGCGTCACGCCTGAGATAGTAGTCACAGCCCGGTCGAACCGACCCGTTCAAGCTGTAGACAAAACTGTCTATAGCGTGGCTCTGCCACTCTGAAAATCTATCTCTAAATATCTACCTAGCCGTATAAGTTTAAAAAGCGTGACAAAGCTTAGATAGAGTAGCCAACCGTCCTGTTTTCCTAGGACATTTACAAGGTGGTAGGCCCCTCGTATGCGAGTGATCGTCTGGGTTGGTACCACCTCTTTGCCTATTTCTACCATCAAGCAACAGTGAGTAAGCACTGTTGTGTTTCGGTTTGCAGGACATTGAAGCCAGTGAAATACTGGGCATTATGAGACTTAACACCTTATGTATCGGGGCACGAGCGCAGTTCAGTGCCATGCAGTGCTTTGTAATTCAAAGTTCTGAGTGGTATTGCTTTTGTTTATGGACAGGCGTGGCGCTTACCATCAGGCGAGCTTCTTGCTCGTCTCGTCATTCAATCAAATATCAAATAAAAAAAAAAACTAAAGTCGAACCATCTAAAGAAGGAACTGATGTCAAGTTTTGAACAAAAATTTCAATTCACATAAACTGCATTTACAGTTCCAAAAGATTCTAATTAATGCCAAACTTTTAGGTTTAAATATAGAACATTTATTAATGAGGTCGTTAAGAGAAGAGCTCATGCCAAAGTTGCAGGCAACTATGTTTAGTTACATCAACACATCTGCCATACTCGGTGATATTCTTCCCACACTGCAGTGAGTTAGTTTTTTTGTTATTTTTTCCTCCGAAAGAAAGAGTACTACTTAATGTCCCAAATTTGGGAGGTTACTTGAAACATATTTGTGTCCCGCCATAGTGGCTCGTCCGGCGATTTCGCAGTCAGCCGTGTTTAACCAGTAATTTTCTAGTTAGCACAGTTCTGCTGATCGTCAAGGGACGCGAGGAATCTAAATGGTCAACACTATATTTAGACTGCACTGTATTTACTATCAGGTGCAGTATAGTTACTTTGCGATGCCGGATAAAGAAAAAGATCATTTTGATACCTATTGGTGTTGATATTCTTGTCAAAGCAACAAATATAGAACATTTCACATACATTTTCAGACAAAAACAAGAAGAATTGTTTCATAATACACACCAATACCTAAACGACATTATTAGGAACTTGAATAGAATAGTTATTGAAAAGAATTCAGGCGTCGTTGATATGGAAGATTTTAATATATCTTGGAATGATTCGGTAAGCGGCTTGAACGCATTGATTCTACAACAATATTGTACTAGACTTTAGTAGAAGGTAGTGTATAGAACACTATCTACCCTTTATTATTACGAAGAACTCGGACTACAATATCATCAGAGTTTCAATTAAGTTAGCCTTTTGACGTTTACCCATTATGGGATAGCAAACAAAATGCCGTAAAGTTTACCAATTGTTTCTAGTTCGAGGGTAAGCCAACTGATAATGAAATTTATCTATCGAAAATGGTTATGAGCGGTTTGGAAACGGCGTATTCATCCCATGTTGGGGGTCCGTACAAGCAGCCCGATCCGCAGATTAGTGAGGAGATAAGGTTCGGTACTTTGAGGGTGAGTACAGATGTGTATTGGAAATTATACGGAACTTGCTAGTACTAGCTTGACGTCGAAAATATAAAAAATAACGTATAGACCAATGCCGACCCATTTTGAAACAAAAATAAATTATAGTAGAATGAAACCCATTGTAAAAGGAAGAGAATACAACAAAATTGATAGGAAAAATAAATTACGGGCGATCTGAGGTCGGGAAGTGGGAAGGGGGGGGGCTTTTAAGGGTAAAAAACGGTTTATCTCGATTTCCGGAAAAACTACAAGTCCTATGGAAAAAAGTTAAATCGCAAAGTTGTAGGTAATAAAAAGATCAACAACTTTTGCATACACACTTTCTTCACATAACCTCAAAATTTATGTGAAAAATTCAAATAACCAAGTTTATTGTTTTTATTTTTATCTTTTACAAAAAAACATTTTGTTCCACGAAATTTGGTGAAAACTTACCGTTTTATATCCCAAATACACTGTAATTTTTTTGATTTAAAATATTTATTTTTGCACCTTATTTTGACTTAATATCGAAAAAGCAGTCTAATTTTCAAACGAAAATTCTCACGTCAAAACATCAGCTTTTTTAAAAAAGACTATTGGTTTCTTGTTTATTGAAATCTCTACTTTCTGATGGTGTAAAAAATCTATACATTACTATGGTAAATGTGCTTAGAAAATGTAAAGTTATAAGTTAATATTTAATAAGACTACTAATAGCATTTACTAATACTCGTTTACTAATAGCATTTTTTTATTTATTGTAACAAATAGGTACGTGGAAGTATCAGCTATCAAAGTGATCGTAATTATGAATACAATTTTGTCGCTGAAATCGAGGATTTTGCAGTTGAAATATTACTAAACGTAAACAAGTTACAACCACGAAAACAATTGGTAAAACTGACACCTAACGGAACGGAGCACCAGTTTTATGTTACTGGATGGAGGTGAGATAGAGAAAAGTAAACATAATTGTGTAGTATGATGTAAGTAATGTTCGAAATAATAAAATAATTTGAATTTTAGACGTATTGAGTTATCAATACCACGTGTGCATTTTATTTATGCAGACGCTTTGGTGACTGGTTTTCTATTGAACTCTGTACCAAAATATATAATGGATAATTTAATAGACAATTTCGATAAAGCGTTGGAGCAAGCAGATAGCAACAAAGCAGGAAAGTTAAATATTGGACAGAAACGGAAAGATGATAACGAGGCGTTAAGTCAAAGTGGGGATTTGACTGAATTTCCTGAATATAAAGGTAATGGACGTCTCAAACTACAAGTGCACAATGAGTTTGTAATAAATACTATAAGAATTGGGAAGTAGAGACAACTATAAAGTATGTATGGAGATTAAAGCTATGATGGTAAAATGTAGATCAGTCGGCTTCTATAACATTGATTATGAAAATAGGACTTTGCTTGTTTGAATTGGCAGATTGATAACGACGTGAAATATTTTATACAATTTGCTAATAAGTGCAAATAGTGCGGCCACATCGGGTCCCGGGGATTTATATTTAATAATAAGTCTTCATCCCAGAAAAAATACGGTTTTTTTTTCGAAAATGCATGGTTGAATGAAAAATGTTCCGTATAAAAACCAATAGAATGTAGTTATTTACTATTAGTAGTTATCTACTATTTATTTATAAACCTTATTTTTATACATTTTGTTATAATTCGTCATCGTTTAATGTCGCCTAACTGTATGGTTTTCAGGGAAAAAACCTCTTTATATGATGTCTAGCGACGACGAGGGTAATGTACATGTTGAACCTTATAGTAGAGAAAAGGATTCAGCGTCAAATGAAAATCAAACTAAACAAGATCTCATTCATAATGTTGTATACGATACGGATTACCAAAAACACTTGATTGGCAACGAAGATGAGCTGCGAATAATCAGTGGTGAAGCAAGTGGTTCACAACGAGACGGTTTGGTTGAAACATAATGAAAAGAGAAATCTGAACATTCTCCAATTCCTTCGCAATCTTTTAATCAAATACGTACTGATAAATAAAATGGAATGGATCAATCATAGAAATATACATTTTTATTTATTCATTATAACCATTTTCTTTTAAATTCGGTGACGGATAAACCTTTGCCTAGTAACGTGAGGAAATTACATTTGTCACTTCGTAAATTCTTGTGTCGAACATCAAGGACGTCACAGATGAAAGTCACTTTTTTGCTGTTATTATCTATTTCTAAGTAGATAGACCATTTGATGACATCTTTTTAGTAAAATATCAATAGGAATAAAATATCGTTATAGCAAAACCGTGGTATATTTATTTATAATGTTGTTTACACGGGCTTGTAAACTATATTGTCCTCGTCTGTATCCTCTGTGGGGTAGTCCATGATGATGGGAGGATTGTTAGTAGTGCCCCAGGATCGCATTGGGACGTTATTACTGAAACAAACATATTTGTTAGTAGTCATAGCAAAGTGGCGGACAAACTCGTACTGATTGGTTAAACTTTGTCGAATCCGCTAGAGTACGTTGGTCGTAAATGCCTGTACTAAGTATTACTAAGGATATGATCCCGCGGACGGCCCAAAAAGTGTTGATATGACGTATTAGTGAAGAACATGAGAACCAATAGTCCCAATATAGGGGATGCTGAAAATAGAGTGATTTGAAAGTGAAGGTAGCGCGTAGTTTAAGTAGTAAGCCGGACCCTGGCAAAAGGCCGAGATAACGAAGAATTTCTGAATTTCAGAAGAAAGAAGAAGAATAATTTCAGAAGGGGTCTGGGTGTTGTGAGACCGAAAATCTCTCGTAGTTCCTGATACCCACGACACAAGACCCGTATCTTACTGTGGGGTCCAGACTATGTATGTGACTGTTGGGTGTATATTTATATTTATTATATTTATTTTGCTCATATAGAAGAAAAAAGTGGCAGGTCGTGGTAGTCGCGGCCTCAATTTAGTTACAATTACCAGTAATATCTAGTACTTAAGGGAGACGTTAGTAATGCGCCGCGTACCAACCGATAACAGTTATTAGCAATAATAGTAGTATTGATCCACTAGTAATTGTATTGAGGTCACGATTATCACTAAGGTTTGTATCAACTATAGTCATAGAGACATCCTGTATCCAGTTTTCTCCATAGCCAGAAAGATTTGACCTAAATGGAATCACTGTCTCATAGAAAACCGGCGTGAAATGGTCCCCTATTCTTGTGTTTCGCACAAAAAATCTATGCCATCCCAATCACCATTCCTTTCCTAGTGAAATTCGGTCCCGTGTTTCGGTTTCCTATAGGATTGTGGGTGTTCGAGGGCGGTGGTGACCATTTACCATTTGCCATTACCGACCATCAGATGATCCACTAATTCCTAGAAGGATCCCAATGGAAAACAATGTTCGTTTAATATGTTATGGAAATTGTTTCAAATGTCCAGGTCTACAATATTTTGATATAGACCAGTGTTTCCCAACCTTTTTTATGTCATGCTCCAACTTAACATTTTTTTGTTAAATTTGTCACCGATATCTAGCATTGCATTTAAATAACCCAAAGCGAAAGGGTTAAAGTCGTATCGAGTCGATTTTTAAATTGCCCCGCTTAACTATCAAATTGCCCCCCTGTGGGATGTGGGCCCCACATTGGGAAACACTGATATAGACAGTCTTCTTAGCGTAGCGGGCGAGCAGCCGGTTGTGAATATCTGAGACCACAGGTTTGATTTCCGCATCGAAGTAAATGTTTATATGATCAACAAATATTTGTTTCGGGTCTGGGTGATGTCAGACCGAATGTCTCTCGTAGTTTCTGATACCAACGACACATTAGAGATAGGACTATTCTTATCCCCACACTAAGATACGAGTTAGACATAGCTCTGAATTTCAGATGTGTTTATTTATATATAGTAAACGAGCATTAAAATATATCGCATCATCATCCCCTGACAACTCTATCGTTGTACGTAAACGCGTCATTGCGGCCCTTTAAATTATGCCTAACATTAGAATTTATTGTTGATTAAGGGAATTTCTCAATTTAAGGTATCCTTAAATATGCGGATGGGTATTTATTAACGTCTCTTTAAAATCTATGTTAACTTTAGTGTTCTATTTATTGTTAATGCAGCGCTTATTAATGTTGATTCTAAAAAAAAACATTTTTTTTTTAAAGCCAACATTCTTTTTATAACATAGACAGGCAAACGAGCAGGTATGACCCACTTGGTAAATGATTGATGGTAAATGATCTCCACCGCCTATGTACGCCTACAATAGAAGAACCATAGGCGTGCTACTACCTTAAAGGGAAGGGATAACTAAGGGATTGGGAAACGAAGGGGGATTTGGGCGTTCGGATATCTCACTCACCGTACAAAACGCAGCATCAAGCCGCTACTTTACGTCGATTTTCTGTGAGACGATGGTAACGACCCGGTCGAGCCGGCCTATTCACGCTGTAGACATCATAAAATTTTTATTACAAGGTGGATGAAAGATGAGACGAGCAAGGGGCTCGCTTGATGGTAAACGCCACGCCGCGCCTGCCCATAAACAGAAGCAATACCAGACAGAACTTTGAATTACAAAGCACTGCATGTTACTGAACTGCGCTCGTCACTCCGAGACATAAGTCTGTATATCTATGTGTACATAGTTACATCAGATTACCCTAACAAATAAAAAATTCACAAACCGTTATTTAAGGGCGGGCTACGGAACTCTTGCTGCGCGAGTTCGACTCGTACTTTTTTTTATAACCTATTAAATATAAGGTCATTCATTACCTTTTTGTACTATAACCATCTTGTATTTCGACCTCAATATTCACTTCAGTGCTCTGTTCACTAGTTTCTGATGATGCTTTTTGGCTTTTATCAAAATTAGCGTAATCATAGTCTCTGTCGGAAATCGCGGGAGTGAACTGTTCAACGGGCCGGAATTCTCTCATGATAACATCCGAAACCGCGCCGTCTTGATCCATTGTTGTTGGCACCCAACGATTTGGTTGGATCGAAATGAGCCGAGGTGGTGGGGTTGTTAATTTATAATAGCCTAGACTTTCGGGTATCATCTGAAAATGTTATAAGATTCACATAAAACCTTTAGACAACGCGACGTAAATAAACCAAGATGAATGACATGGTAATGTTTCTCAACCTCTGGGGCTAGATAGATAGAGATGTAATTATTACGCTGATTTTTGCCGCGTGATGTAGCTGGTGGGTTTTTTATACACAGTCATGACCCCACACTAGATTAGGGCGCGTTTATATGACACGGAATCCCACCGCGTTGCGGCCGCGCGGGCGCCTCGCTCGAATCACTCGAAAAATTTGTAATGTAAACTCTATTGACTATAATGTTTAATTCTTCGCAATGCTCCAACCGCGCGGCGGCCGCGCGGTCGCCGCGCGGTTAGTTACTCACAAAGAATTTCAACGTTAAGTCCTAGTTAATAAAACATACATTTGCTATGACTGAACAGTTAGTACGCGGTCACCGCGCGGCCGCACGAAATTTTTCGCGTCGTCTAACCGCAGCCTTAAACCTGTGTCGTGGGTATCAGGAGCTACGAGGGACTCCCGCAACACCCAGCCCGAAAGCAATATTAGTGGACCACACAAACATTTGTTCCGGTGCGGGAATCGAACTAACGGTCTCACGCTTCGTAGCCGGCTATTCGCCCGTTGCGCCACGAAGGCTGTTTATCATCATATCGGACACAAATACCAATCCTGGATAATTCGTGTGTGATTTTTCGAGTCGGAATATAAAAACACAAATTATTCATTTAAGTATTGAATTGAACTTAGTAAGGACCTCAAGGTTTCGCAGCTTAAGTGCGCTGCCACTAGACTATTTTAAGTAAGCACAAAATATTGTGGGAATTTGAATTAATGTAATATGGACATAAGTCCATAATTTAGTCTAGAATAATCTAGTCAGAACCTAAGGGCCTTACTTATAAACTTATTTAAGTAACGTTTACAAGTAAGGCCCTTATTATTTGATAATCGTAACAATCGAAAATATAATAAATTATGAAAAGAGACTAATCTATACTAATATTACAAAGCTGTAAAGTTTGATTGTTTGTTTGTTTGTTTGAACGCGCTAATCTCAGGAACTACTGGTTCGAATTGAAAAATTCTTTTTGTGTTGGATAGTCCATTTATCGAGGAAGGATTTAGGCTATATAACATTACGCTGCGACCATTAGGAGCGAAACATGAGTGCAAAATGTTGCAAAAACGGGGAAAATTATTTATATTTGAAGGCTTCCGTTGCTACGGTAATCAAATATGGTCGGAATTAATGCATTATTGACAATTATTTTCCAAAGTGTTATCAACATAATATTATTCCTTATCCAAATAAATGTATTGTTGATTAAGAGTATTTCATTGTAAACAATAATTTATAAAGAAGAAATATTTGTATTTTTGTATGTAACGAATTAACTTAAAAACTACTGGACCGATTTGAAAAATTCTTCCACCATTAGAATCCTACATTATCCCTGATAAACATAGGCTACTTTTTATGCCTGAAAAAGCAGATCACGCGTGCGGAGCCGCGAGGAAAAGCTAGTGTACAGATAACGCTTTGGTGTAATGAAACGGTACATGAATTAAAGAGACATTCGTATTTTTTTGTATCTCGTACCATTGGTTCTAATAGTTTTTCTTTGAATCGACCCTGCGATGAGTATTTAGTGAGTTTCTCTGCATATCTCCTGGTGTCTTCGGCTTTTAGCAATGTATTGGACAGTGGGTTTGTGTCGCCCAGGATATTTTCGTCTTGGTAGTCCGATGTCATATTTGAGGATAATACTGAAATAATTATATTTTTCATAAATATATTTTTTCTCGTTTTAAACACTTCTGATAAAATTTTATGAGTGGTAGAGGCACGTTGTTTCCCGTTAAGTTTTAAATTATACGAAGTTATTTAAATAATAAAAATGCTAGAACAATGGTAATTTTTAGCATCAACGGCAAGTCTTGTTAAAATCCTTAACAACCAATCGTTAATTAGACAGTAAAGTTTTGAATTGAGAAAATGTGGGGCAGCGTGGGTCGTCGCCCTACGCAATGCCAATAATAATTGAAGTAAATGTATAAGAGGAGCAACATATCGAACATATTACTCGTATTATGTGAGTTTTCTTTTACAAGAGCCTTATTCGTATTGAATAACATTAACTTGAGTGAACATCTTCCATTTTTTTTATGCTGGCACGGCAATGGGTCTAATATTAAGTTTTTTTTATGACGATACGAACAAGGCGCTCGCCTGATGGTAAGTGCCACGCCTACCCATAAACAGAAGCAACACCACACAGAACTTTAAATTACAAAGCTCTGCATGGCACTGAACTGCGCTCGTCACCCCGATACATAAGATGTTAAGTCTCATAATGACCAGTAATTTCACTGGCTTCAATGTCCTTCAAACCGAAACACAACAGTGCTTACACACTGTTGGTTGGCGGAAGTAATAGACGGCGCGGTGGTACCAACCCAGACGGCTTCTCACATACAAGGGACTTACCACCTTGTACAATGTTAAGTACAGACTAGTCCAAATATAAAGTCGACCGTCAAGAGATATTGCGTCTCTCAACTGTCGGCTGAATTATGCTTACCTGTAGTGACTGGATATACACTGGCTGACCCCGGAAAGTGACTCGCCCAATCGAGCTATTCTGCCTCGTTTTTCACCATGTGTATAGTCGTCGCTATTCATTCGCAAATGTATCCCACCACTTGTCTATGGATTGTTTTATATCTTCATAATGTAATTTATTTCACTTACAATCGTACGTTTCGTCGCCAGATCTTCTGGATGGTTGTAGGTCTGGCTTATCCAAAAATTGTCCTCTACGCATGTATACCGTAACATCGGATCCTGAGCAAAAAAGATCTGAATAGTTTGTTTACAATCATAATATAAATAACATTGTTTTAGCTGTTAACGTTTCATACATGTTAATATAGGTAATATTACATTATGCGAGCCGTATAGCCGCAGTAGCACCTCTGCTTACTCCTTCGGGGATACGGGACTGAGCTTATTAGGTATGTGTATGTAAAAATTATGTGTTTTAACAACTTCTGTCTACCATTTTCGACAATTTTAAAAGTGTGCTTTATTGTTCTGTGTTTTTCATAACTGATTTGCATTAACTATAGTGAATTACATGTCTCTTGACCACGTTGGTGAATGTTAAATTAGTAGGTAGATAAATCAATATAATTTTAACGCAAGGCAATTGTAGGCAGAAATTCGGTGCTTTAGTGTAAGTCGCACATGTATTTCAGGCATAACGAAGTATGTTATATAATAATCCATTTCACCTAAAAATAAATGTGTTATGAATCCGTAGCAACGTCAAACGGGACCCAGTGAGTTTACGTAAGTTCCTGTTATTTCATTATTCCCTCGGGATACAGTGCCCGTAGTATAAGATATTTGATGGCTGTCACGTCATCCGTATTTAAGAAAATATTTATGCAGATGCGTACAACGCCCCTGGCGCGAGCGTATTGGAAGCGTATTAACTTCATACATATTTCTCGTATAGGTATATCATATATCAAACAAATTCCTACTACAGCCACTGGTGACGTAACAAGTTGGATTTGAAAACAACTTACGTGCAAAGGTCAGAAACTCGGCCAGAGAATAGTTGTATCCGTAGGCAATGCCGGCTATAATCGCGACGCTCAGTCCGCAGCATATGGCCATTGACATTACACATACTAGTGCGAATGTGATAAACCTGGAGTTTGGCATACATTACTTTAAATTAGCATTCTAACGTAAATACAACAAAAAGTGGCTACAGCCCAGCGGGTAGTGGAATGGACTACAGCGTCAGACGTCGCAGGTTTGGCGATCGGTCACAAACACAGGCAGACATGGTGGTTTTGAGTCTCTCTGACTTTACACGATTTTGTCATACTTTTATATCCGTTTTGTAGCGCTTATATATCAAAACCGAGAACGGCATCTATCAGGAATCAAGTTAGGTAATCTTTATAATAACTTATTCATTTTACGTTTTTCGACGAGACTGCGGTCTATTACCTAAAGTGCTACATGAGTATTCATTTTAGCTGCATTGTTATTGGGTGCTAGAAATTCTTCTACTTTAATATTCAGAGCGTAGTGAGGTCAATCCGATGTGATAATATCGATTCGTTTTCCGTTTCAACGTAACGCGTTTACAGCTGGGAACTTGCCTTTATCTTGGTGTTTTCCTGCTCACCGTCTTCTTAATAATGAGCGATGGTTTTCGATTCTCTTTGGGGAATAAATATAAATAATCGTTGTCAGTACAAAGATTATTATTAGTATTTTTTCACTAAAAATCTTTGCGTAAAAGTAAGTGAGGTTACTTTCGATAGCCATTTTGACTGATGCGCCAAAATGTCAAAATTGACAGATCCTTAATTAACTGTTGTTGTGTTGTTGTAATTAACAGTACCCCGTTCTAAACTAACCTTTGCACCAAGTCGAGAGTCCATGCGAAACAGTTACAAACGTAGCACATAGCAATAAGTTCAGTCACTTGTTTTGAAACACCATTACTCTAGCCCTATTTGGTTTAGTACAGGCTTATATTTTCACCGTAGGGTGTAAAAATCTGAAAAGAACAAGAAAAATGTGTAAGATACAGATAAGGATTAAGTTTTATTCGTATAAAGTAGGTAAAATTCAATTTGGAACTTGGGATGTTATATGTATATAGGTTGTTAACTATAATTATTGTTTTGCTCGCAGCTCCGCTCGCGTGGAAATCTTTCCTGTCATATTTCCGCGATGAAATTACCCTATGTCACTCTCAAACTTATAAACCATGTCTATGTAAGAGATAATGTCGATGTGATGCTGCGTGAATGGACAAACAGAAAAATAATGAAATGAAATGAAGGACATTGAAGCCAGTGAAATTACTGGGATATAAATATAAAAAACTAAAATTACTTTATAAGACTTAACATCTTATGTCTCGGGGTGACGAGCGCAGGTCAGTGCCCCGCAGTGCTTTGTAATTCAAAGTTCTGTGTGGTGTTGCTTCTGTTTATGGGTAGGCGTGGCGCTTACCATCAGGCGAGCGCCTTGCTCGTCTCGTCATTCAATCAAATAAAAACAAACTGGGGAAAAGCCAAGTGTATAGATAATATCAAAAATAATAATAACAATAATAATAGCTTTGTATTATATACGTCACTCTTCTGGGAACGGGCCTCCACTACTGAACTGGATTCACTTATGGATTATACAGGTATATATTATACAGGCACTTTATACAGGTATACAGGTCTCATCACCATGTTTCCTTCGCTATCAAAGCAAGCGATTATTAACAATAATGATTAGGTGCACACTTCATTTACGAAAGTTAGAGGTGCATGCTCTTGGGGCTGGATTGGAAATTGTGTTCGCTATGGTGATAGACCACCCATTAAACCATGGAACGATACTTTAAGTCTCGGTGAACCGTGGATGTACTATTTGCACCTTTGTCTACCCCTTCGTGAATACAGGCGTTAGCTTGTGTGTGGATGTATGAGAATCTAATAAATATATTTGAATCAGATGGTAGCTCATGCGCCACTCTCAAACGAACCAAACCAACATATTTAAAAATTTATTTAAAAACTAGCTTTTTCATCTTTAGCACTTTCATCCCCTATTTTATCCCCTTGGGGGTAGAATTTATCAAAATCCTTTCTTAGCGGATGCCTACGTCATAACATCTACCTGCATGCCAAATTTCAGCCCGATCCCTCCAGTGGTTTGGGCTGTGCGTTGATAGATCACTATGTCAGTCAGTCACCTTTAAGTTTTATATATTTAGATAACAAAACGGGGAAAACTGGACCGATTTATCTGTAGCGATATATTATTTAGTAATTCCTTTGCGTTCATGATAAATTACTTCTATTAAAAAAAGAAGAAAACAACTTTATTAATTTGCTTCATCTATCGCAATTTTTTTATATAAGTTTGCAAAGCGTGCTCTGTACTGAACGAGCATTAAATGCAAGTCTGTCAAAAATTTCAATAACAACATTGTCTAAACGAACCGTGAAGTCTAGATTCCCAGACCAGACACAAGTTGTTTATAACCATTATTGTAAGTGTGCATCTGTTTTTAATGTCCAAATATACAGAGAAAAAATATAGCTAAGTAACTTGTTTAACATTGATGATAAAAATGTGAAGATTTTTTTTTTTATCTTTAGTGAATAATGTGTATTTACATATAGGATATACAACTTATTCGATACCTAACTATGGTCCTATTCCATTCTTAAGCTGAACCTCCTGAATTGAATGGATTCACATTTTAGTATATTAAAAGGAAAAACAATAAAATAACGAAAAGCTTATTATTAATGAAAGTAAAGTTAACTCACGAAACTGAAAAGTAGTAAATTTAATGACCTACTAATGTAGTTAATTTTGAGAGTGTGTGTGTGTATAATAGGTACACAGAAAAAAGGAGATTATTAAGGAGGAGAAATTCTGATGTGTTTCCTTTGCTTCTTTTTTCAAACATTGACATAAAGTAGCAATAGCATTGATTAGATTAGGAGCAGATTTTATATTAAGTCCAGGTATTTTGAGTCTATTCTATCGAATTATGTATAACAAGTGTTTTAAAATTAGAAGTGGAACGTCGTCAATATCGTAGTATGACGAGACTTTAAGTCATAAAGAATGCGTAGCGCGGAGTCGTGGGCCACATGTAAAACATGTTTTATAAATTGCTTGAAAACACGCCATGTTGAATAATAGTTAAATTCAATTTTGGTCAAAGAGCACCCCAAAAACATTCACTGAGTAGTGAGTTATAGCGCGGTTATTTTTCCACATGACGCTGAATAAACGACCTTTTGTGACCTTTGGTGTTTTGATATGTTAATATCAGTTGGTATGTTGTAAGGAATACTCTGAATCAACCCGGAATGTAGCCTCTGTAGGCGAGAGTTCGGTACCTACTGTAACTACTTACTGAAATGATGGCTAGTGAGTAGTCTCTAGTCATCTTTTTTGTCTTAGCACGGCAAAGTACCTACATTGAACGTGATGATAAGGACAGTGCTGCCTAGATTTAATGTCGAAATATTGCGTCCCTCAAAGGTCGGTAGAATTATGCCAGCCGTCAATTACTAGATATACACGGCTGATCCCGGAAAGCGACTCGCCTGAACGATAAATTATAGCGGTTTTGTCACCATGTGTACGATTTTTACTATACAGGTACAAAAATCAGGTATCCTTTTTTTATCCGAGCACGCAAAGTGACTGCACTACACCTGATGGTAAGCGTAGTACAGTCCAAAAAACCAGCGACTACCAATAAACAATGAGTTTTTCAGTGGTCACCAAAGTTATGCCGGTCTGTATAAATGCTACCTTCCTCTCCGAAGAGGAAGTGGAACTCCGAAGTGGGAAGAAGCAAATTGAGGGACTTGCGACAGGACAGGCGGATAATCGATGCAGGCACAGTAATACAAGGAAGTACCTATACCCGCCCAACCAACTATCAAGTCATGCCGCAAGTCCCTCGGCAGAACCGGATATACACTGGCTGATCATGGAACGCGATCCACACAAGATGTGTGGCTCTACCAGTTAAATTCATTACCTATCTATCTATATCAAAAACATGTCACCCGCTGCAATATCAATTAACATGATCACATTAATATCATGTTTGAACAACGACCGGTGGATGTAAACACAAAACGGAGTAAGTTAGTTACTAAAGGCCTAATGTAAATGTATAGCTAACTTTTGATACGTAGTGGGGAACTGTTTACAAAAATAAAGTAGGAAATAGATATTCGTAATGATTTCTTACGTTTACGCGAATGTTACACATTGAAATAAAATTAATTTAAATAAAATCCGCTATGCAGCGATAGCTCAGCGGGGATTGGTTCGGAATGTCGAGACGAAAGTCGCAGGTTTGAAACCGCCCCAAGAGCATACACCTCTGACTTTTCTAAGTCACGTGTATATTAATTGTTATAATTAACAATTAATAGCTAATGCGCTTGCTTTAACGATGAAAGAAACACCGTGAGGAAACCTGCATACCTGAGAACTCGATAAGATTTTTCGAAGGTATGTGAAGTCTACCAACCCGCATTAGGCCAGCGTGGTGGACTAACCCCTCTCATTCAGTAGAGGAAGCCCGTGCCCAGCAGTGGGACAAATATATAATACAGGGCTAGTAACAAAAAAAATCCGCTATAAAATCTGTTTAAATTAGTTTTATTTCAATAGATATTCGTAATGTTAAAAAAATACGCTTTCTTTCAATCCTCGGTTTTAACACAGAAAAGCGAATGTTCTATAAAAATATTTTACCAAGCAAATGAAAAGTCGATCGCTCTTTCTATAGACTCCTTTCTATAGAACTTTTAGACAATTACTTTTCATCAGTAGATAGTGAAATATATTGATAAATATTAACGTAAGCCTTGTTGGCGCAGATGCGTACGCGGTACGACTGGTGTGCTGAGGTCGCAGGTTCGCTCCCCGGGTCGGGTAAAAGCGATATTGCGTTTTTCTATCACGAAATGCTCGGTATCAGCCCGGAGTCTGGAATTGTGCCCGGTGTGGCGATAGACTCGGCCCCTATCACATCATGGGATGGAAATACGCTCGGCGAAAGATGGCTGTACTGGGTACGCCTCTACCCACCCCTTCAGGGAATACAGGAGTGACGTATATACCTAAGTGAAATTATGGTGTATAGTCCCAATAGTAATTTTATTATCGACTAGCTTTTGCTCGCGGCTCCGCCCACGTGATCAAACAAACAATCAAACTCTACAGCTTTATAATATTAGTATAGATTTGGGTAGCTTAGCAACGGAAGCCTTCAAATAATATTATTTGGGTAGCTTAGCAACGGAAGCCTTCAAATATGAATAATTTTCCCCGTTTTTGCAACATTTTTCACTGATGCTTCGCTTCTAATGGTTGCAGCGTAATGTTATATATCCTAAACCAGTAGTTCCTGAGATTAGCGCGTTCAAACAAACAAACAAACAATCAAACTCTACAGCTTTATTATTAGTATAGATTAAAAAATCCTTACGCATAAACGCTTTGTAATAAAAAACGCAATGGTATTGATCCACCCGTTTGAGAGTTATAATGGCACAACAAGGACAAGGGCTTCAATGAAACAGTCACCATTTTTCGTCGGATAAAAATACAAGTAACACAAACGAGAAGTTGAGCTAAATAAATAGCTTCAATGGTCACATTTACAGAGATGTAATTTTTTTATATGATAGAACAACGAGACGGGCAAGCGCCACGCCTGCCCATAAAACAGAAGCAACACCCCACAGAACTTTGAATTACAAAGCACTGCATGGCACTGAACCGTGCTCGTTACCCCGAGACATAAGATATTAAGTCTCGTGATGCACAGTAATTTCACTGGCTTCAATGTCCTTCAAACCGAAACACACAGTTGCTTGGCGGCAGAAATAGACAAAACAGTACCAAGCCAGACGGCCTCTCGCATACGAGGGACCTACCACCTTGTAAAAATTATTCAAATTAGTTTACTATTCCAAAATATGCAAAAATATTTAGCTATGTGTCATAGTTAAAGTTATTGGGAAAAACTTTGTTAAACAAGTTATCCTTTTTTTAAAGATAACGTTTTAAGCCTAACATGCCGAAAACTTCCCATGCCAGTTTACTTCGCTAGTCTAATATGATTTTATAGAGCACTAGCCTGAAATAGCCTTGGCGAAACATGGGTGTAGCACGACTTGCAGCTGTGCCTACCCCTTCGGTTATACAGGTTTAGGCTTATCTACGTAAATATAAATTTCATTATTTCCGAAACTTAAAAACCTTAAAAGATTTACAATAACTCAATAGTTACTGTCCATTAGTTAAGGCTTTCAAACTTCTTTCCACCAATGTGAAATGATTTGCTCCATTTCCTACCCTAAGACCGGGACGGAATGTGAGTTTTATTTCTGCGAGCGCTAGACCATTTCCACGTTTCATAACACAACGTTATTACAAAGTAGAAGTTATTTGAGTTTAATTGTGATGATATAAAATATTGTTATAAAGACCCTAATTGGTCTGGGAGTCTGGGATGCATCGGGGTGGAACGGCAAGCTCTTGTTTTTTCTAAGAAGTCTTATGGTTAGTTATTTATGTTTTTTTTTAATATTTATGTCACGGTGGGCGGTGGAGATTAATTACCATCAGGTGACCCACTTGCTAATTTGCCAGCCTATCTATACATATAATAAAATTGTAACGGATCGCTGTCTGTACAATGAAGATATATGAGAAAAAATATTACTGGGGAACTTTATCCGCACAATAGCACCCCATACAATGATTGTTAGAATTTTTGTCTGTTTGTCTGTGCGTTTGTGCACGCTATTCTCAGAAGCGACTTATCCGATTTAGATGTAGTTTTCACTAATATATTGTAGTAAGCTTCACTTATCATTTGTTTCATGCCAATCGGTTCATAAAGAAAAAAGTTATGCCAATTTAAAGATATCTAAATATATAAAACTAAAAGGTGACTGACTGACTGACTGACTGACATAGTGATCTATCAACGCACAGCCCAAACCACTGGAGGGATCGGGCTAAAATTTGACATGCAAGTAGATGTTATGACGTAGGCATCCGCTAAATAGGGGATGAAATAGGGGATGAAAGTTTGTATGAAAATCACGCGGGCGGAGCCGCGAGCAAAAGCTAGTCGATAATATAACGGTGCAGAACGTCACGCGGGCGGAGCCGCGAGCGAATGCTAGTGCTATAATAAAAACATATTATATTATTAGTATTTTATGTTTGATGTTATTGCTGAGTTTCTTTCTTTCTTCTTCTCACACCATGTCCACTGCATATCGGAAGCATCGGTAGATTCTAAATTTCATACGTAAAAGTGCCCTTGGCGGCCTTATTACTTAAGAAAGTATCTGATTTGATCAGCTCGCACCCCTATCACATCACGGTATATAAGTAAGCCCGGTGAACCAATGATGCATTAATTGCATCTCTACTTCTTCGCGGATACAGATGTAAGCTTATGTAATATATTAAGATAAAAAATAATATGTACCTGGGAATTAATATTAAATTTGGAACCTATGCAAAATTAAAGATAACCAGCTTTTACAGGGAGACAATATAAATAACAAAACCGAACACACACACACAATCCAAAGTGTAAAGTTTATTAAAAAAATCACAACAATCACTTTTACAATCACATTTGTTATCAGTAGAGAGTAATATATTCCTTGGTTACGTCAAAATCACCAAAGATCACTGTTATAACCTCTAGTACCTATACATACTTTTTGGATAAAACGTAATATAAGTGATATACTATATGAAGAGATATAAAGTAAGTCCACACGCCTGTCAAATCCGCTTTTACCAAACACTTGGCAAGATTAGTACGAATTGCAAGTGCTCACTACGAGTTTCCTTTGATTTGTGTCACAAAACCGATACTCGATTCAAATTTGACTCAGCGGTAAGCCCTTGCAAGCCGTCACAAGCTAAGCTAATAGCATGATACATAGGTTGTAAACTATGAAGCTTTTCATGGCTTGGCAAGCATCTGGATTCGGTATAATAATAATAATACTAGCCCTGATACTCGTCCCACTGCTGGACACGGGCCTCCTCTACTGAATGATAGGGGTTAGGCCTCAGTCCACCACGCTGGCCTAATGCGGGTTGGCAGACTTCACATACCTTCGAAAAATCTTTTCGAGTTCTCAGGTATGCAGTTTTCCTCACGATATATCCTTCGCCGTTAAAGCAAGCGATAATTATCTCCCACTCTCTATACCAAATGCAACAATTTCTTCAACTTCACGTTGATTTTCTGTGCGACAATGGTAACAACCCGGTCCAGCCGCCCTATTAATGCTGTAGACAAAACTGTCTATAGCGTGGCTCTACCATTTACAAAATCTGTAATGTAATCCCTAAAGATTTGGCTAGCGTGTGGATACGGTTTAAAACTCTTAGAATTACCATAAAGAATAACAACGTGTCATTCAAGCTGGAGCATAGAGTTATAAAAGTTAAGTCATTATGCAAGAAGGCTTTCTCAGTAATTATAAGGAAAAATTAGAGGCTTCCGTTAAAGAACAGAAACCCGATGCCGACTTTAAAATAGTATAAGGTATTTCCGTAGAAAATAACGACCTTTTATGCATAAGCGCTGATGAGCGCTTCATTAAAAAGATTATATTAGTAAATTTGGATTTTATGTCAATAAATAAATGAACCTAGCCTTTTAGCAATAAACTATTACTACTATATTTTCGGGGTTACTTTATATGCCACGCTGTAGACAGTTTTATCTACAGCATGAAAGGACAATATTGACCGTAGTTGAATCATTATCTAACAGAGAATCAAAGTAAAATGGGTTTCGATCAGTGAGTGAGATCATCAGACGCCTAAATAAAAAAATGTGAAAAAACAAAAGAATCATATATTTATTTCGAGGAAAACAGCTGCAAATATAACATCATCTAGTAAATTAAATTTCACACAACAATTATCCCTTAATTTAAAATTAGTTTTATTACCCATTTAATGCGCAACTATTTACTATACAATTTTTTTAAGGCGACTGACGGACATTGTAGTGGCTAAGTCAGTAGCACGTAGTGTTTCTGCCTGGGCGGTCGCGCCGCCCGCCCACCGTGTCGTCGCGAGTGACGAAACTTGGGAATACGGAGTTGAAAACATTAATCCACAGTTTAGTTTTTAGTTGTTTGAATAAACGCGAGTGAGGTTTAAAGTGTTGTCAGTAAACTCGGATTAAACTTTTAAGGTAATAAATAGTATTTTAATTTTCACATCGTTAACGGAAGGATGCATAATAAGTTTCATCGCTTGAGGCAAAGTATAAATTGCCTCGCTGATATTGAAGCGTTCTTGCGCTAATGAATACTTATAGTAAATTGATGTTTAATCATTTTGATCGATATTTTATTTTAATTATGTTGTATTATTAATAAAATAGACTGCTATTTACAACAATTTTAATTATAAATTTATTTTTCTCGTGAAGATATTGTTAATTGCCAAAACAAGTTTACATAAGTAAGTATGTGTAATATGCTAATTATAACTTTTTTATGAAGTGTTAAAAAGTATATTGTCTCGATCACTCATAAATTAATTATTTAAAGTAATATAAATACAAAATAGTGATTCATTGAAACATTGCATAAGAAATTTTTATGGGTAAATGAGTTTATGTTCAAAACATAAGTATTTTAGTTTCGGTTAGTTTTTAGATTTTTATTTTCAATAATATTAATAATAAACACCCAACAGTCACATACATAGTCCTGACCCCACAGTAAGATACGAGTCTTGTGTCGTTGGTATCAGGAACTACGAGAGACTTTCGATCTCACAACACCCAGACCCTGAAACAAATATTTGTGGATCACACAAACATTTGTCTAGGTGCGGGAATCGAACCCGCGGCCTCTCGTTTCACAGCCGGCTACTCGCCCGCTGCGCCACGGAGGCTTCGGAATTCATAATTTCGAAAATACTTTAATGATTATTGTTGGAAATTAACTACAAATTAAGTGCGTATATTTCTCTTTTATTTGGCAACACCACAATGAGGAAATAAAATAAACATTAATTGAGAAGAGATAATAATATACTCCAGGAAATTGTCGCGTCAAGAGCAATACAATTAGTTTGTTAATTACATCGTTTTGTTTTCCGCCTTGTATCCTATGCTCCCACTGCTGGGAACGGGCCTCCTCTACTAACGACAGGGGTTGGGCCTCAGTTACCAAACTACGCTACAGAAATTTTAAACTGCTATAATGAGGCAGGTTTAAAATAAAATCTTGATTAATATCTTTCACGTGTTTAGTTTGGATAGAAACAGTTGCACTGTCAAGGTATCTTACAAACTCCGGTCTTGTTAACAAATTGCCATTCTATAAATAAATCTTCTCTTAAATGCATACAGTTAATATTTGCATTCATTGAAATGTAAATATTGTTATTGGCGTGGTTACGACAGTACAGTGGGAGTGTGCCCGTGGCTCAGTTATCGGGGAGCTTTGCAAGAGTTTCGTCATCATCATCATCATCAGCCACAGGACGTCCACCGCTGAACATAGCCCCCCCAAAGATTTCCATAACGACCTGTTGGAAACAAGAGTTTACAGGATCTATTTTCTGAATCGGATACATATATATTACATATGCATTCACGCCTGTCATTTGGATTTGGAAATTTGAGTGGTAGAACCACGCTGTAGACAATTTTGTCTACAGCATGAATGGGCTGGCTCGACCGGGTCGTTACCACTGTCTCACAGAAAACCGACGTAAAGTAGCGGCTTGCTGCTGCGTTTCGTACGGTGAGTGAGATACCCGGAAGCCCAAATACCCTCCCCTTCCCAATCCCTAATTATCCCTTTCCTTTAAGGTCGGCAACGCGCCCATGATTCTTCTAGTATTGTGGTCGTACATGGGCGGTGGAGATCACTTACTATCAGGTGACCCACTTGCTCGTTGCCGGCCTATATCATAAAAAAAGCCAGATTGTTCAACGTTAACAATTGGAAAAGAAAGTTTTTAATTACGAAGAAATCCATGCTACTGTAAATGTTAAGTTTTGATTTTTACTATTAAAAATATTGAAAACAGCTGTAAGCGCCACGCCTGCCCATAAACAGAAACAACACCACACAGAACTTTTAATTACAAAGCACTGCATGGCATTGAACTGCGCTCGTCATTCCGAGACATAAGATGTTAAGTATCATAATGGCCAGTAATTTCACTGGCTTCAATGTCGTTCAAACTGAAACACAACAGTGCTTACACATTGTTTCTCGACGGCAGAAATAGACGAAGTGGTGGTAGCAACCCAGACGGCCTCTCGCATACGCGGGACCTTCGAAAGGCATGTAATTTGTCTGTATTTTACTCAATTTCCCTGCCGCATACGTGGGACCTACGTATGCATTCGCGATTCTACTAATATAGATTAAATTGAACAGACGGCAAAGACTGTTCTACTTGTTCGCGCCGCGCTGTCTGCTAGATAGAATTTATGTTGAGAGTAGGTACCGAGCGACGACTTCGACGGATAATTATTTATAGCCCTGGCTAGTAGTGTAATGTGAATTAATATTATGGACCTTGCATGTAAACATTACTTATACATACAGTAATTAAACATTCCTAGTCTTTTTCTGTCAACGCGATTTATAAAGAGGCTGGAAAGAGACGAAAACAGTGTTTAACTAATAAGTGCTTAAAAAGTTATAAGTAAGGTCCTATAACTTTATCTTTACTTTATTGACCAGTATAAACCAGTAGGTATATTCGTTCGTCTCGATACCCCGTGCCACTCCCCACTGAGCTATCACCACTTTTAATAAGAAAAAAATAACATCATATTTATCATAGACTGCCTCAATGGCGCAGTTGTATTGCGTACGCGGTACGACTGTTGAGCTGAGGTCTTAAGTTTGATCCCGGGTCGGGTATAAGTGACATTGGGTTTTTCTATCTGGGAATACTTAGTATCAGCCCGGAGTCTGAAATTATACTCGATATGGCGATGGGCTCGCACCCTATCATGGGACGGAAATACTCTCGGCTGAATGTGGGTGCTGGTCATACCTCTGCCTACCCCTACGGGGATTGCAGGCGTGGATGTGTATGAATCAGAGACTGTGAAGGGATATAGTTTTACACAGACTATGAACAAAATCCTATCCTACTTCCTATCCTACTAATAATATAGGTATTATAAATGCAAAAGTTTGTAAGTATGGATGTATGTTTATTACTCTTTCACGTAAAAACTACTGGATGGATTTTAATGAAACTTTACAATAATATAGCTTATACATCAGAATAGGATATAGGCTACTTTTTATCCCGGAAAAAGCAGATCACGCGGGCGGAGCCGCGAGCAAAAGCTAGTATGTAATATGGGCATCGAACCGCAAATCTTCAGTACACTGCTCACCCACCGTGATATGGAGACGGAATGGTTGTTCTATTTCCTCTGAGAATAAACAACGTTGCTAAGCTAGACTCTAAACAAAAGGCTATGCAACTTCAGAAAACATCTAAGACAGCTTTTATCTCTCAAAGCTGTAAGTTGCGTCATGTTATGCTCGAGTTAACAGCATAACTGTATAGAAATAAAATTAATTTAAACGGATTTTCGTTTCTCTATAATAAAAACCGCCATAAAATCCGTTTAAATTAGTTTTATTTCAATGAGTAATATTCGCGTAAACATAAGAAATCATTAAGCATACGTAACTATATTTATAAACTGACTTAAAAAAGGAGGTTCTCAATTCACCTGTATTTTTATATATGCACTACTGGGGGATAGCTTAACGGGAAGTAGCACCGACTGCATAAAAAGTTGCGAACCCAACCTCACAGCACATGCCTCAGTTTTTACTTATTTTTTTTATTAGCTTCAATGACGAAACGAGCAGGTCGCTCGCCTGACGGTAAGCGCCACGCCTGCCCATACCCAAAAGAAACACTATGCATAATTTAAATTACATTGGATTGCACGTGTGTCTGGGCTCATCACCCTTAGACATAAGATGTTAAATCTCATAATACTTAGTAATTTCATTGGCTTTAATGTCTTTTAATCCAAAACACAATAGTGTTAAGACACTGCTGCTGGACGGCTGAAATAGATATAGCGGTTGTACCAATGAAGACGGTCGCATTGACATTAGTAGAGACCCGTGGTCAGCAGCTTAGCTTCTGCTCATGGCGTCTTTCTATAACCCTACCCTAACTTCTTATTCAGGTCATGATTTGCCTATATGTCGATTAGGCATGTTTGTGAAACAAACATCCAAATTCACAAACACGCAAATATCCAAAATTTGACATTTAGGAAGTAGGAAGTAGGATTGCAATAGCAAACCGACATGGTATTACTGAATAACAGATAAAGTTGGTATTTATCAAGGGGAGATATGATTCAAGGCCTGATTTTTAATATTTGAGAGGCCGTGGGTTCGATTCCCACACCGAGACAAATATTTGTGTGATCCACAGATATTTGTTTCGGGTCTGGGTATTGTGGGACCGTAAGTCTCTTGTAGTTCCTGATATCCACGATACAGGTTTAACTAAATGTGAGTTCAGGGCTATGTGTGTGACTGTTGGGTGTATTTTTTTATTTATTTTACTTTAACCGTATTACAGCCTCCGTGGCGCAGTGGGTGAGTAGCCGGCTGTGAAATGAGAGGCCGCCGGTTCAATTCCCGCACCGAGACAAATGTTTGTGTGATCAACAAATATTTATTTTGGCTGATTATTCATATCAGCCTGATACTGAGCATTTCGTGATAGAAAAACCCTCTATCATTTTTACCCAACACGGGGATCGAATGGGAGACCTCAGCACAGCAGACGAACCGCGTACGCAATACAATCGTGCCTCCGAGGCAGTATTTTATTTTTATTTATCCGTAAGCGTATTTAAATATGAAACATGATTACTAATGTCAGATTTTCATACGATTTGAAGTTTCATATACATGTTTAGTGGCTAAATATGTTTAAGGATCGTCGTGCAAGTCGGCTTTAGAAATTAAAAATCACCTGTATCTCAATAATTTAGGTGGCACTGCATCGTTTTGTTGCAAACTTATTCTTTTACGCATAACGTGATTTCGTGCTAATATAGCTAATGTTTTGTATGAAAAGAATATTGCCAAAACCGTCTTGTTATCACAAGCATTTTTTATTTTTATTCTCTGTTATTGAGGCCTCGCGTCTTTGGCATGTAAAGAGGGTTGTCCTTTCGTTTTATAATATTATGACGAGAATTTAATACTGTTTCTGTATCACAAACTATAAAGTTGCCTATTTGTTTATTGATTTTCTGCTTCTTTATGGCTTTGTCGTCTGCCAAGTTTCACCTTCTTACTTACCTTTGTTCACATACGTAACCAATATTTGCTAATTTCTAGAATAACAGCAGGGATCGATTATACTTGCAAAGAAAATGGTATGGTTTTAAATTGGTATAAAGTATAGTAATTTGAAATTACTCACAAAGGTTTTCCAATTGAAGAAACTCCAGACTTTGCGTAAAACTCTTTAAATATTTAAATGACATAGGTTGCTTGTTAGTAAAATGTGCGATATTTATCAAAGCAAAGGAAACGGGCGTGTGAAAGGGCAAAAGGACGTTGTTCTATTGTTTTCGTCCATTTTGTAGTTAGTGCTTGGGGCAAGGGTCCTTGAAACTCCATTGCCATGCTGTGTTTCCTCTAGGCAAACTAATGTTGTTCGTTCCAACTTTGTGTGAATAGAGTGAATTTTTCATTACCCTTGTCCATTACAGTATTGTATACTTATGGTGGACGTATTTTAAGTGGTGTTTGTGAAATGAATAGCATGTGCTTTTTAGGGTTGGTTTGGAAAAAATATATTCTCTTCGAGTAGACTATTATCGATGCAGTATCGATGCTGGATCGATAAAGTATGACTACTAGCTTAAGCCGCACGTTTGTATCGATGCAGTAGCGATCAATATCAATACCATGCTCTGGTACGGCTACTACATCGCTTTTATTGCGCGTTGCAAATTCAACAAAAGGGGGTCAGTCGCCCCGAGGAAACGAGCCGATGCCAAGCTGGTCTCATTTGGCATAATTAAGGTGTACCGAAACCTAGTAATGAAACCCGTGGTGAACCGAACCGGACCCTCGATTAAACAAAAGACATGTAGTGATGGAGTAGCTTATTTACAAAAAGGATGTCTTCTTCTTTTATCACCTGCCCTTCTCCCACTTAAAATGGGTTCGGCGTGACACGATTTTAACAAATGTTATAGAAGATTTGCATTGTAGTTTTTAGACCGCTTGCTTGACGCCATTCATTGACGAAAATACTGTATCGTAGCAAAAAGTCATCGTGAGTGAAAGTTCTAAGTAACATCTCGCTGCAAATACCTACAAATCCTTAATGTACTTGCATAATGCACGTAAACATATTAGGCATGTAAAACAATGAGAAGGTTTGGGTTGCATTGTAGATATCAGAGAAGCAACATACACTTCGCAAAAAAGGAGACGACTCACCAAAAATAAGGTTTTACCTATTAGATATTATTTAATTTCGTATTAATATACTACAAATCCCTTTTAGCTCTGCTTTAAATAAAGTACTCTGGTTAAACAACTATTTTATTCTATAAGAGTTTCATAGAAACAGATTTTCTGCTAAATAATGACCGGGTTTGAAACAACTTTAGAATACGAGCTTGTTTAAACTTTATAAGACATCGGTTCGTTATGCTTTTACTTTACGCCTAACGAACTAAATAGTAAGTTAAAGAAAATAAATATCTATTTAGGTCTTCTGTCAGGCCCGTGCCCAGCAGTGGGACGTAAGTAATATAAAGCTAGTAAAAATAGCTCTTATTTATTTCAAGGTCGATTTTTTTATGTTCGAATGATTTTTATCTCTTGGGTAACGCATTAAAATGCCCGTTTAGGAAATATACATTTGACATACGCTTCCGCTTATCTTCTTCTTCCACTTGCCCTTATCCCACTCACAGTGGGGTCGGTGCAGCATGACGCTGCGTTTTTTTACGTATACAATATTTTTAGAAGTTACGTAGCATGAGTATGATTTCAAAAATAAAAAACGACCGTTATTAATAATTCTAATAATAGTTTATTGGTGGTCACTTTTATAGTCATTGCTTTACAAATCACATGACAACCCGATGTCAGGATTCACTACCAAACTGTTCTCTAATTAATTATAGGTTATAACTAAGACCGAACTAGGACCGAATAGTAAACCAGCAGAACTACCATGTAATTAGTTCTTAGACTGTAGGCGGAGAACTGGAGATTACGAATTGACGACTGGTGACAGCCCTAGATACTGGCAACTGGGCTTCAGTTATACCGAAGACCTCTTTTATATGATTTATCCACCCTTCTACTACTATATCGCATTATATTCTAGGAGTGGTAAAGCCACGCTGTAGTCATTTTCGTCTGAAGCGCCAATGAGTTGGCTCGACCAGGTCGTTGCCATAAAAAAAAACAGCGTAAAGAAGCAGCTTGCTGCTGTGTTTCGTACAGTGTGTGTATATCCGGAGGCCCAAAGTCCCTTCCCAATCCCTTAATTATCGCTTTCCTTTAAGGTTGATAACGTGCCCATGATTTGTCTAGTATTGTGCGCATACATGGGCGGTGGAGATCATTTACCATTAGGTCACTCACTTGCTCGTTAGCCGTCATATGCTATGAAAAATATTAGTTCAAAATACCCAATTTTCTTAGACACCCTCAATTAATAAATATTTTATACCCTAAATAGATTCAAATTCAGAATTGAAGCCAGTAAACAATCAGCCCTAAAAAGAGGAAAATATAAATTGGTGCAATCGAATAAAATGATAATTTGCGGCTTTATTAAATTGAGGCCGAGTCTTTGAACCTGATTGAAAAAAAAAAACAGAATTAAGTACGTGACTGAAGGGAAAAGAAAGCAATATGATGCACGGAAAATTAATGAAAAATGGATTAAACCTGGGTCAAAAAGTTAAGTTAAGCATTAAGTTGCGAAGATAAGCTCAGCGATACGTGGATGCAGTAATTAGTTACCACAAGGTGGTATGTTCCTCGTATGCGAGAGGCTGTCTTGGTCGGTACCACGGCTTTGTCTATTTCTGCCACCAAGCAACAGTGTGTAAGTTCTGTTGTATTTCGGTTTGAAAGACATTGAAGCCAGTGAAATTACTGGGCATTATGAGACTTAATATCTTATGTCGCGGGGTGACAAGCGCAGTTCGTCGCCATGCAGTACTTTGTAATTCAAAGTTCTCTGTGGTGTTAATTTTGTTTGTGGGCATGCGTGGTGCTTACAATCAGGCGAGCGTTTGGCTCCTCTCGTCATGCAATGAAATAAAAAGAACACTGTCTACCCCTACGGGTATAAACGCGTGAACTTATGTATATTTGTATTGAATCCAATACACGGCTCACTAATGATACGGTAGATTACGGATTCGTACTGAAAGATACATATGTGTGTCATATCGGTGGCATTTTGCCAGAGGAGTGAATGTAATAATAAAAATCTATACAATTCACAAGTATGTAAAAGAAGGTCATATACTCAAAAAATAGGAATATCAGAACATTGATATTTTCAACAGTCTCCGTGTTGCAGTGGGCGAGTAGCCGGCTGTCAAGCGAGAGGCCGTGGGTTCGATTTTCCTACCGGGACAAATGTTTATGTTTTCCACCAATATTGGTTTCGGGTCTGGGTGTTGTGGGAAGTCCCTTTTAGTTCTTGGTAACCACGATACGGGTTAATCTAATGTGGGGGCAAGACCATGTGTGTGTCTGTTGGGTGTATTTTTTTTAAATTATATATTTGATTAAATGACGAGACAAGCAAGGCGCTCGCCTGATGATAAGCGCCACGCCTGCCCATAAACAAAAGAACACACAGAACTTTGAATTACAAAGCACTGCATGACACTGAACTGTGTTCGTCACCCTGAGACATAAGATGTTAAGTCTCATAATGCCCAGTAATTTTACTGGCTTCAATGTCTTTCAAAGCGAAACAACAGTGCTTACAGACTGTTGCTTGGCGGCAGAAATAGACAAAGCGGTGGTACCAACCCAGACGGCCTCTCGCATACGAGGGACCTAAAATCTTGCCTATTTATTGAGAGTACATAATAGTTTACTTTCTTTAGAGATACACTCGCTACTTTACGGGAATGGACCAAATGGTGATTTCGCTAATGTGGGTTCCTGAAACAACCAAACTAATTGAATAAAATCTCTTTGCTGAGGAAAGTGAGCAGTCTCAATTAATGTTGTCTAAAGGTAATTATTTTCAGTCAGCATTTGTTTTATTGGTTCGGTGATCTGTTACCATCAGATTGATCATTGATTTTATTTTTAAAAATCACACATAAGTTGCCTTGAATTGGCATTTGTGCCCGGTATAGCGATTGGTTCGCCCCCTATCACATCATGGCGCGGAAATGAACCCGGCGAACCGTGGGTGCGGCTCTAGTTGCATTTCTGCCTACCCCGTCGGATATACGTCCATGTGAGCTTATGTAATTTATTTTTTTACTAGCCCTGTATTATACATGTCCCACGGCTGGGCACGGGCCTCCTCTACTGAATGGGAGGGGTTAGGCCTTAGTCCACCACGCTGACCTAATGCCAACGCCAAAGTCTGCCAACCCAGACTTCACATACCTTCGAAAAATCTTATCGAGTTCTCAGGTATGCAGGTTTCCTCACGATGTTTCCTTCACCGTTAAAGCAAGCGATAATTAACAATGAATATACACGTAACTTAGAAAAGTCAGTGGTGTATGCTCTTGGGGCTGGTTTCGAACCTGCGACTTTCGTCTCGACTCCCCGCTGAGCTATCGCTGCTTCCTATATTGCTTATGTTATATTAATCTGAAATTCACGATTCATAAACGGTTGAAAAGAACAAAATTGCAATGTAAATATGAATGGAAAACCCAGCGAGAATGAAAGCAATGTCGTGAGGTAATAAAACGGGCACCGCTCGGGAAGCAAAAAACATCGGCATTGGAATACAAGTGCAGCCGGCGAGAGAGAGGAAAAAACAACCCTTAATGATTTCCCTTGTTTTATCTGTAATGTGGCCTGATTTAGCTGTGTTTGTTTGCTGTGATTGTTTGCAATTATTGTTTACTAGCTTTTGCTCACGGCTCCGCCCGCATGATCTGCTTTTTCCGAGATAAAAAGTATCCTATCACCCAAGCCAGCTCATACTCTGTCTGTATACCAAATTTCATCAAAATCCGTTCAGTAGTTTCAGCGTGATTGACGGACCAACATCCAAACAAACAAACTTACACATTAATAATATTAGTAGGATTAGCTATTGAATGTAAAAGGTTACCTATAGTATTGAAAATTAGCTAAATATTGTGGTTACAGTTAACAGACGGCTAGTGAGACTTTCGATGGTCGGCAGATATATGTTGACCTGTAGTTACTGGACTAAATGCGACTCGCCTGAACGTACTACTGTGTCAGCAAATTTACTGAACTAAACCTGACGATAAGTGTAGTGCAGTCCAAAAAACCAGCGACCACTGACAAACAATGAGTTTATCGGTGGTCACCAGAGTCATGCCGGCCTGTATAAATGCTTCTTCCCTCTTCGAAGAAGGAAGAAGCAAATCGAGGGGTCTGCGACAGGGTAGGCACACGACCGATGGGGTACAAGGATACAAGGATGTACCTCTATACCTGCCCCAACCAACCATTTTCAGCTTTTCGAAAAGCTTTCGAAACGTCGGAACCAAAATAAAAAAAAAATCGCGATGAAATCCGTTTAAATTAGTTTATGTCAGTAAAGTATCCACATGAAAATCCGTGTTATACAAATACGTTATACCACCTGATATGGTATAAGGATCTTAAACAAGCTAAGTCACACTTGTAGCTAATCTCAAAGGATTACCAGCGATTGCGGGAAAAAGCAATTATTGCGTGTTTATTAATTCACAAAAGGTTTATCTTTCTTGAGCTGTTTATATTCATGCTTAATAACTAGCAATCGTACGTTACGCTTACAGTAAGCTTTCTAATCTCTACAACAAAGGGAAATACCCGCATTGTTTTATCTCAAAAATGCTTGAACTTTTCTTATTTCGTTGTACATTTTTGAATGTTAACCTTTTTGGCCATTTACATTGTTTGTGCGAATATTACGACTGGTTTGTGAAAGTAAATAAACTCAGTTAGAAATTACTGTAAATAAAAAAATCTTGAGCTGCTTGTTTGTTATTTAGTAATAAGGGGGTTTAACTTTGGTAAATCTTGAAATAAAACTAAGTTTAACGGATTTTATCGTGGTTTTTTATTTTAATTTGGGTCTCGACGTTTCAAAAGCTTTCAGCCTTCGTGGTCATATGGTGGTTCGGTAAAATAAAAAACCGCGATAAAATCCGTTTAAATTTGTTTTATTTCGGGTTCGATCCCCGCACTGAGACAAATGTTTGTGTGATCCACATATATTTGTTTCGTGGTCTGTGTGTTGTGAGACCGAAAGTCTCTCGTAGTTCCTGATATCCGCGACACAAGACTTGTATCTTACTGTGGGGTCAGGACTATGTGTATGACTGTTGGGTGTAAAAAAAAACGCAAACGCGAAAACAAACGCAAAATTTGTTCACAATGACACTTGTTTTTATAACAGCTAAAATGGTTAAGTATTGTTTGTTCTTGCGAAAAAGAGCAAATGGGTGACATGGTATTTCCATAGTGTATCAGTGGTATCGGTGGTGATCTCCATCGCTCATAAATACAATACTAGATACCATTGATGCCTTGCCAAATTTAAAGTAGAAGACTGAGGATTGAGAAGGTAAAAAGGATTTGGATTTGCGAAAAACTAATTAAAAAAAAGTTGCCACTTCACGTTGGTTTTATGTGAAATCTGTCTACAATTTTTTTTGTCAATTTAAAAACACATTCGGCTGTTCTTACCACCTTTGCGTAAATGCTACTTACCAAGTAAAATATGATGATTAAATAAAACGTCACACACAAATATACCAGAAGAAAGATGTCTACTTAATTGGTGGTTAAATCTTACTCGAACGTTGTGATCTAGGCCCTCACTCGTAAGTTAGTAGTACAACCTAAAGCTCCAAATGGATTCTTCCATTACATAGTACTATCAAAAATAGCCTTAAAAATCCACTACATCAATCCGAATAATTCTGTAACTTCTAAATGGCTCTAAATGGAAAATCTGCTTAGATTTTCTTTAAACATAGCTAAGAATAATTTCGATTAATCCAAGCGAATCAAAATGTATTCAAAACGGTGCCACAGATACACACAGTCACAGCCAAAGGAGCCAAACTTATACGACCCTCATTTTTATCCGGGGTTAAAGAGGCGGACGCTAATTTAATGAATAAAAAGGAATTTGATGTTTCAAAATGTCCTCAATAAATGCCTTATTGGTTTTCTATCACTCATCTTTCGCAATATTGTGCCAGCTCGCATTCAAAATCTTTTCCTTATTCGGTTGTTCATTAAATCAGCGGAAAAGTAGGACGATTTTGGTGAGTGAGCCTTAAATTTGTACGCTGTCTTCACATTTCTTCTTTGAGTGACAGTGGTTAATGGTGAACATCTTCATCACATTTTTTTAATAAAACACAAGGAAATAAATTATGGCTGCGCAGTTCAGGTTAAAACAAGCAAGATTATTGATTTACTAGCTTTTGCTCGCGGCTCCGCCCGCATGATTTTCATACAAACTTTCATCCCCTATTTTATCCCCTTGGGGGTAGAATTTATCAAAATCCTTTCTTAGCGGATGCCTACGTCATAACATCTACCTGCATGCCAAATTTCAGCCTGATCCCTCTAGTAGTTTGGGCTGTGTGTTGATACATCACTATGTCAGTCAGTCACCTTTGAGTTTTATATATTTAGATTCCCCTTCAATTATCAAATAAGCCGTTAAATGAATAACAATCATATTACGGTGATTATTAAGATTATTACATAATGCCCGTTTTTTTTACAAAATGTTTTACAAAATTTACAAAAAATACTTAAGCTATTCTGTGTACATGATTGGTCTGTTATTATTTAGGGCCAAACTAACCAATGACGTTTAGAGAAATCGTCACTAAGCATTCGCACTCACTGTGAGGGATCATATGAATACGGGGGCAATGTTTGATGCGGAGTACGATGGGATTGAAATACCATTGCTGAGTAAAAGTCCTTAAATAAAATAAAACAATAAAACTAAGGTGCTTAATATGAGTATGCGAGAAGCCGTCTGTGTAGGTATCTTCGATTTGTCTATTTCTGCCGTCAATCAGCAGTGTGCTTGCATTTATTTGTACTGCGCTGTACTTAACATCCGGTCCAGTGTAATCACTTTGTCTTCTAAACTAATATTATAAAGCGGAAAGATTTGATTGTTTGTTTGTATTGAATAGGCTCTGAAACTACTGGACCTATTTGAAAAATTCTTTCACCATTAGAATCCTACATAATCCCTGATGAACTATGTTCATCGATATCGATAATATAACGGTGCAGAATGTCACGCGGGCGGAGCCTCGAGCGAATGCTAGTGTCAAAAACTTGCTCCGATTTTGTTTAGCGACAACAACGGACCAATCACATACCTATCCAGAAACCATCACTATACGTTTGCGCGCACTATAAAACTATCTAATAATGTTTATGACGGGGATTGACCTAAGTGTAGTTCATATAGGTATTCGTGGAGACAATACGACCTTCAGACTGTTATAATGAGGTAAACTTATTGATTGATTTATTGTAGCCGGTTCATTTATACGCGAGCAGCGTTGAAAGATTCCTGTTATGAAATATAAATCATGGGCGAGTAAAAATCTTTTTGCACAGAATTTCTAACTTTGTAGCCCGGAATGTGGTAAAGGCGGGTACATTTTTCATTCAGTTAGATTTTGATAGGAAAATACTTATATAGCTTTTTCGAAAGAAAATATATTGAAAATCGTATCACTGAAAAGTTATAAATGGTTACATAATGACTTCTTACGTTTACGCGAAAGTTACTCATTGAAATAAAACTAATTTAAACGGATTTTAGCGCGGTTTTTTATTAAAATCGAACACTTTTCAGCCTTCGTGGTTTTCAGTTCCCCCCGTGACCACGAAGGCTGAAAAATCTTCGAAACGTCGGGATCAAAATTAATAAAAACCGCGATAAAATCCGTTTAAATTAGTTTTATAAAAACACACATATGCCGCGAATTGAGAACTTCTTTAGTTATGTCGTCTGTTAATAAATAGAGTTTAGTTCATGTTTATACCACAGTAATGTTACGACTGTTTTAATTCTATCCAACTCGATATTTACGATGACGCAAGTTGCGCGTTAAAAGCGTGTGATTGGTTTGAAGCTTTTTCATAATACGTAAATATAAGTTGTGAGCTTGCGTGGTGCTGTTTTCGAACTCTAGTCCAACGGTCTTAAAATTTATCGCATAATCTTATTTCATCCACTGTTCAACGAGGTTATTTTCTCATAATGTGATAGGGACGTTTCTATCGCCATACCGGGCACAAATTTCAATCCCTAGCAACTCATGTGTGAAGTATCGAATCAAAAATTCAAAATTTTGATTAGAACATCTGGGATTTAAATTTGGAATTAAAGAATCTCATGGTTTATTACGTAAGTATGCTAACTAGACCAATCAGAAGATATGACATTTTTATAGCACGTTACCGAGCCCTTTACAGTTGAAATGGCTATGCCACGTCATCGATATAACCTTGTCACTTTGACATAGATTCAACTGTAGGTTACGGCTTGCGTGTGGTTACGCCTTACGACCGTTCTTCTTCCTTAATACTTTTCAAACCGCATCATAATACATTTACGTTTCATAATAATTAACGTTTGTTTACATTTAAAATTATGTTGTAAACTTTGTATTCTCAGTTGCCCGAAGGTCAGATATTTATAAATAAACTAGCTTTTGCTCGCGGCTCCGCCCGCGTGATCAGCATTTTCCGGGATAAAAGTAGCCTGTAACCGTCTCCAGGGTTCCATCTGTCTCTGTAGATAAATTCATCAAAATCGGTCCAGTAATTTAGGCGTGAAAGCGTAACAAACAAACTCACTTTAGCATTTACTTTCACCCCCTTTTTTATCCCTTATTAAATAAAATTTCCAAAATTCCTGAAACACGTATTTAGGTATTTGTTTTACGTCAATAACCGAAATACAAAATTTTGTTTATGTAACTTTCAAAATGACGGACTTACATACATATTATCATCCTCTATTTTGACCCCTTAGGGGTGGAATTTTCTAAAATCCTTTCTTAGTGGGTGCCTACATAACAAAATGAATATACAGTCCGAATTTCATGCTAGTAGCCTTGATAGTTTGCGCTCGACGATGATGAATCAGTCAGTCAGTCAGGACATGTTATTTTATAAGTATAGATTAGATCTTTAATATATTTTCGAAGTTAGGTTTTTTTTTTAAAGAAATTGAGAAATTGACTTGGCAGTCGTGTCGAAGCATATTATGCTAAAGGTACTTATGTACGTTATTTTATATTAAAACATAACATAAGCTCACGCCTGTATGACCGAAGGACTGGACAGAGGTGCAACTAGTGCTGCACTTACGTTTCGTCGAGCTTATTTTCTTTAATTCTCTTTTCTTAGGATCCGGTAAATGGCAACCCTATTGCCATATCACTCACAAATTATAATCTCGGGCAACTCATGTGTGATTTTAACCTAAATCCCGCAATGCTCATTGTGATTTCCCAACCTACTATCGTTATATGACTTGCAAAATTTGTGCTTCAAGGTCAAAGTTGGAAATGAAAGAATGTTAGGTAAAAGAAAGTGCTAAACGTCAATTTATTTGGATTGTTAGACATCGCCTCATACTCTTATTATCTCTGACTAGCTCTCTCCCGCAGTTACACCGCAGGCATATTACTACCCTGCTGCTATGAATCATAGCGTAATATATATGAACTTTTCGGAATAAATTCTCTAAACTATAGTAAAATGGCATCTAAATCGTTACATAATTTAGGAGAAATAAGTGGAAAAACGATAGACAGACATATTAAGCGACTTTGTTTTATGCTATTTATTGATGCTAATTGCTAATGTATGCCCTACAGCAGGGATCCCCCAACTAATTTGGACAAGATACCCCTATTCCAATATAAACTGATACCTCAGACCCCCATAGACAAATTACTTTAAAAACCTATCTCTAATTTTATTCCTATTGATACAAACTACTTACTAATTTAAAAACTTTGTGGTTTTCGTTTATGTCGACCCTTGGGAAACCGATTCAAGGGGGCAATATCGACTACTTTGGGAATCCCTGCCCTACATACAGTATGTTGGTAGTATGTACGTATGTAAAACAGATCATGCCTTATCACGTTGATTTTATTAGCACAGGATGACGTTACGGCTATAAAGCTCACAGTTCTTAGGATTTATTGCTGTGACGCGAGGATTTCAAAATCTTCTCCAAGGATAATTCAAGTCTCAGTTTTCTCCTTATAATCTGAAGTATTTGCACTGAATGGTGTTCATTGTCTTGTCCTCAGAAGGGTAGAGATGCAACCAAATTTCGATATCGATACTTTCAACCCATAAATAAATTAATTCACCCAACAGTCACACACAGTTCAGGCTTAACCTTAGGCTTAACCTGTATCGTGGGTATCAGGAACTACGAGGGACTTGCGGTCTCACAACACCCAGATTCGAAACCAATATTCGTGGAGCACACAAACATTTGTCTCGATATGGGAATCGAAACCAGGGCTTCCCGCTTCGCAGCCGACTACTCGCCTACTGCGCCACGGAGGCTACGCCGTGATGAAGAGCTAGCCCATTTCGATATCCAATATCAGTCAGAATCGTAAAAGACACATAGCTTGATGTGAGAATCGAGTGAATTGCTCAAGTTAATAGCTATTCTAACAACGCATAGGAAATACTTTAGTCAATCACTTAGCCCAGAATTTTTCAGTAGTAATTGATCTTGCTATTTCAAGTAAGCTAGATTTAAAGATTTTCCTCATACAAATTAATATTTAAACAATTTTCTATAAATTTCTGACTTTGAATTTGCAAAATTGTACAAAGGCAATACTCATAAAAAATACAAAGCAATCTTTAGCAATGGATTTCAGCCTTGGCAATGTAAACAATTTATTGACTGCCTGCAGTCAGGGAGCGGAACTAAAAGGGGTCGCTGGCTCTTGTGTTTTGAATAAACTATGTGCTTTCAAGTATTTATAAGGAGAGTCCCACTACTAGGTTTGGAGTCAGATAAATTCGTATATTTTTAATGCACTGATTTAGCAAAGGATGTCAACAATATAATCCAATAACGTGGTCTTTAACAATGCGGATATTGAAGAGAAGTAGCAGTATACTTCGGTCATGAACCGTAATGTCCCGGCGTTGATTCATCTCGCTCTGGTAATCTATTACCCAATCTGAATTTGAAGTAATTTACCTTAGTTCTCAGAAATTCTTCATCAAAATTCTCATTGACGTCTACACCAGTAAGATATGGCTGCTTTATTTGACGATTCACAGGGCATAGGGAAAATGCATGAAACCCCAAGACAGAAAATATTATAAATTTTATTTACGTATTGCATGATCAGTCAAGCCGTTACTTCAAGTTTAGCCAAATTTATTCACGTAATTTAGTTTATGTTCTTAATAAGGGGTATTCAAGGCATGGCATAGTCCAGTCATGTAATATCTAATTACAAAGTTGTAGGGTTGGCACTACTTGAATTTTGTGGGTATTCGGTCTCATTTCTTGTTGGTTCTCCGTGGAATTCTTGTACGTGCCTTAAACCTGTTGCAAAGGAAATTCTCAGGTCTAACATTACCCATGTACCCATGTGTTTTCGTTTGTCGAATGTTTCGTTAATGCATTAAAGAATACAAAGAAATTGACGGTACACTTATAACGTTTAAATTTCATAGTATATCCCGTTGTTTGTCTAAGTTGCGGTGATTGCTGCGTTTCATTCTCCACAGTTGTCATAAAGCAGTACTACTGCTTTGTTTTAGAGTTAAAAAGTCTAATCTTTTATTATCTGACCTTGATTTATTCATCTTTTATGTTTGAAAAATAGTTCAATGCCACGGTCAATGCTTATGTAAGGCCAAGTGTAAGTTAAAGTGTTTCTACTCACGTGGCTTTAGGTCACGCCTACATTATACCCCATCATAAAAAATTCACACGCTATTGTCACGCAAAACTGAATATTATATTTTAAATTGAATGAAGCTTTGGCTTTCCTATTCGTTTTATTATGGATTTGGAGTATTCACAAGAATTCTTAGGTAAATTCAAACAGGAAATGTTAGGTGTTTAATTACTTGTTCGAATACTAGTTACTAGTTGAGGGTGACTACGCGTTTTCCAAGTGAATTTTGTACTGTTACTCTATTAATTTTTAGATCATTACACCTCAATTTCATAGGTGGAATATTCTTACTTTTCTTCTGTAATACAACAGGGGCTTGTAAAGTATATATACAAAATACCATAAAGTCAGAGTAGCACGGTCATAGCGAAGCACTCACCATTCTTCTGGCATTATGTTACATGGGTATTCATTACCGTGCCAGTGGAATAAATACCTAGTTGTGTTCTATTTTCTATTATTATGTAGGAGTTATATTTTAAGAAATACATTTTTAGTTCAAGTGGAACACCTGCACCTAGGGGATCGTAAATTTCAAGATTCGACGTACAATATGCACTTTAAACACAAGATTGCAGACGTTTGAATTGTTCTCTTGTGGCTTACGATAAATATATAAGCAGGTAATATTAAAAGAATTTACTGAAGTGAATATACTTGAAGTACCCAAAGAGTACGATATTTGAGTTTTAAAAGTACATTTAAGGTGCGCGACCGATAGAAAGGAGATAGCACGAGGTAGATGACTGAGCGGCGGCGGTACGTCCTCTTTGAATACTGGATTGTATACTGTGTACTTTGGAAACATTCGCCGTCCCGATTTTCTCGCGAATGCGTCCTTCACAACGTACAGTATACAATTGCACAAGCAGCGGACGTGGCGCATCGCTGCCTCTTGTTTCGGTCGCGCACTTCAAAATATACCTTTAGGTTTCTCGTTTTTTTTGGGTGGACGCTATATTGATAGCTCGACTTGAGTTGGCCTTCATATCACCGAAATTATTTTCACCCCACGATAGAATAGAGTGGTAACCTTGGCGTTAGGAGACTTTACGTCTTTGAGACAAGCGCAGTGCAGTTTCAGTACTTTCTAAGTTCAGAGCAGTGTGTTTGAGTGCTTCTGTTTATGGGCGGGCGTGGTGCTTACTATCAGGACAGCGACTCGTCTCGTCATTTAACAGAATAAAAACAACTTGCCCAGATGGACTCTCGTATATGGGAGACTTACCAAATAATATTTATTTCAGCGTACGTGCTGTGTTTACTAGACAAAGTCTCTCCCTACTCCTTCCCCTTATCACTCTTGAGTCGAGTTCAGTTCATTATGATTCTCAAACAATTCTATGTTTATTTTAATTGATCTGTCGGAGTCTAATATTTTTAATAAGTATATATTTTTTTTTTAATGCACAGCAGGAATTCATTTCATTGTTTCGTTGGTAATTGTATATTTAGTATCGTCGTAATTTTTATGTCTTTCAGTACACACGTGGGCTAATTATGTACAGACACGCTACTTCTTACAGTTTACTGTAAGTACAACGTAATATTATAATTTCTTACGTTTACGCGAATGTTACACATTGAAATAAAACTATTTTAAACGGTACGCGGTTTTTTTATTTTAAGTTTGGTCCCGACCTTTCGAAAGCTTTTCAGCCTTAAAACGAACGAAGAAAAATTGTAACATTAGCTCCTGGAAGTATCCCCGAAGATGTATATACAGTTTGTCGAGATTATTTCCCATCCCATTCCCATGCCCATCATGTAATGTGGTGATCTTATTGCCTTAACGGGCACAAATTCCAACCCGGGAAATTCCTGTGTGGTTTTGATTCGAAACTCGAAGACAAGACAGCCTCCGTGGCGCAGCGGGCGAGTAGCCGGCTGTGAAGCGAGGGGCCGCGGGTTGGATCCCCGCACCGAGACAAATGTTTGTGTGCTCAACTGATCCACATTGATTTGTTTCGGGGTCTGGGTGTTGTGAGACCGAAAGTCGCTCGTAGTTCCTGATACCCACGACACAAGACTCGTATCTTACTGTGGGGTCAGGACTATGTATGTGACTGTTGGGTGTATTTATTTATTTATTATTTAATTTGTGATTGCTGGACCTGGGCAACATCACTTGAGACAATACTATAAGTATACGTTATATTTTTAATGTAATATCAATCTCGAGGTCACAATGTCATTGTTTGTGGTTCATCATAAAAGTAATCAAAGCATCACGGCCACTTTTCTATTTCGGTGTATTTTACGTGATTTTGTGAGCAATAAGTGTCGTGGTGACATGTACCATGTGGATCGTAAATATGAACCAAGGCAAAGAAGTCATTTCTTCCTTGTGCAACAATATATTATTTTTTATCTGTTTCTTTTTGTCGTCAGGAGTAAATTTCCTCAAAAGATGCATATACTTGCTGAAGTTTATTCTGGAAGAGAAGCCGTCTGGGTAGTTACCACCGCTTTATCTATTTTTCGCCAAGCAGTGTGTAAGCACAGTCGTGTTCCTGTTTGAAGGATATTTAAGTCAGTGGAATTACTAGACCACACTTAACATCTGATGTTTCGGGGTTCCAAGCGTAGTCCAGTGCTATTAGACCGGTGATTTTCCAATTTAAATCATAAATAAATTATAGTAGAATGAAACCCATTGTAAAAGGAAGAGAATACAACAAAATTGATAGGAAAAATAAATTACCGGCGATCTGAGGTCGGGAAGTGGGAAGGGGGGGGCTTTTAAGGGTAAAAAACGGTTTATCTCGATTTCCGGAAAAACTACAAGTCCTATGGAAAAAAGTTAAAGCGCAATGTTGTAGGTAATAAAAAGATCTACAACTTTTGTATACACACTTTCTTCACATAACCTCAAAATATATGTGAAAAATTCAAATAACCAAGTTTTTTGTTTTTATTTTTATCTATTATAATAAATCATTTTTTTTCACGAAATTTGGTGAAAACTTACCTTTTTGTATCCCAAATACACTGTAATTTTTTTGATTTAAATATTTATTTTTGCACCTTATTTTGACCTAATATCGAAAAAGCAGCCTAATTTTCAAACGAAAATTCTCACGTCAAAATATGAGCTTTTTTAAAAAAGTCTGTTGGTTTCTTGTTCATTGAATTCTCTACTTTCTGATGGTGTAAAAAAATATATACATTACTATGGTAAATGTGCTCAGAAAATGTAAAGTTATAAGTTAATATTTAATAGACATATCTACAATATTTTGAGAAAGTTGTAGAATCTTCTTTAAATTAGATGCGTAGATGCCTCTTTATTGTTATTTTAATATGACTTATATACCTGAGTGATCTACGGAAAATTTTAGCCCATCATAAAGAAGTGGGGAAGGGGCTAGGTGGGTCTGGGCCTTACTACCTGTTATTTAGTAGTTCGTTTCTTTGCAGATGCAGAATAAGTTTGAATCTCTCAAAAACACAGTGAAATACGAAGTTTCAGTACGAATTACTGCAGTCGATCAACTAAAATAATGTGTAACCGAATATATCCCACATCTCAAAAACGACTTATCTATGTTTGAAATAACAGTAAATTTTTAATCAAAACTCCTATCGAAGCGCGTTACTAAGAACGTGAATTCGCTTGGAATTATTCTATGTTCGCTTTACCACTAGATTTGACTAGACAAATGAGTGAGTGAATTTTCACAAAAACACAGACAGTTTGTACACAGTAATAAACAAGGTTAGCGCGAGTGCTGCTTAGACTCTTCACTCACTGACGGATATAGTTTATTTTATCTTCACTGGATCCACTTGAAACTTCATCTGTTGCCTTACTACAAAATATATTGTGGTAGACTCGCGATACTATTTTTAAATCTGTTGGTACAATGTTACTAGTAAATATTTAGATTGACTACGAAGAACGTCTCTCTTGTGTGAGAGGCCGTTTGGCTTCGAACCACCGCTTCTTCAATTTCTGCCTAAACAACAGTGTAGACACTGTAGTAAGCAGTTTTGAAAGACATTGCAGTACATTTGACGCCTTAAGTGACGAGCATGATGAGATAATGAGCGCAGTGGGTGCACTGCGGCCATTCGAATGATAACCGAAGAGTATTTATTAAGCTAGGTATATAAAGAAATGCTATTTTTCGGATATGAAGCTATTTATATTCTATATTGATCAGCTAAAGCTAAAGAAGTACATTAATAAAAGTGTGTTTTAAAGCACCATCTACTAGTTTTTGCGATTCCTTCTGAGCATTTTTATAAAAATATCTCCAAAAAAAAACAGAACTAAATAAATAGATAACCATTATTTATTTTTTGCTGCATTGCTGTTTTTATACAAATTTCTAAAAGTAAATCTGTGTCCGTATTGGGTAAACATCGTACTCTCCGACCTTACTTAGGTATTTTATGAGTTCGTGCGTATTGACAGACAGTATAGCTTTCATGTTCAATATTTTATGCCCCGACCCGAAATAGCAAAACTGTGGGCACTACGTATTGATTTTCTAAATGTAGGTATTGGGCTTTTCTGTATGTAATAATTTTGTGTGATGTCCAAAGCAGTGTCATTTATTAGAAATTCATATGGTACATTTCTAAACTACTATTATAAAGAGGAAAGATTTGTATTTTTGTATGTAACGAATAAACTTAAAAACTTCTGGACAGATTTCAAAAATTCTTTCACCATTAGAATCCTAGATTATCCCTGATGAACATAGGCTACTGATATTTTTATCCCGGAAAAAGCAGATCATGCGGGCGGAGCCGCGAGGAAAACCTAGTATATATTAAGTTGGACCGTAGAATTAGCCTGCGAAATTATTTTATGTTTTTTTTAATTCACCTCAATCCTTCGACATAAATCAATAAAAAATAATTTTACGCCAATAATCACAATAGATACACGGAATATTAACAATGAAAACTATAGATAATCGGCCTTACTTATAAATTTTATGAGCGCTGTTTAATTAAAACATTATTTTTGTCTTATATATTAATTTTATAAATTGGGTTGACAGAGAAAGATAAAAGAGAGTTTAACTAATCAATACTTGTAACGCTTATAAGTAAACTCAGAAAATATTCCATTTAAATATTTTTAATAATCTTGCAAGCTTATGTTTCGATAATCCAGAGCTTGTTTTGTGATTTAGACCTTTAACACTGTTAATTAAATCATTAATGCCCGTATTCACAAACAATACATAAGTATGCTCTGTGCCAAGTGTCGCATTCTATGTACATGATTAGTCTGTTTTAATTTAAGAGCAAAAACTAACCAACGAAGTTTAGAGAACTCGTCACTATGCGTTCGCGCTCACTATGAGATATCATAGTAACGTTTATAGTCAATCTTAGTCAATATATTTATTTTTGAAGTGATAACTTCTTATGGGAGGGTGAACCGAAACGTTCCGTAACGCGAGCGGTCCATCGACCAGCCAGTGTTAGCCGACCTCCCTGGAACATCGATAATTTCGAAGTCCCAGGTGGCGTCACACAGTGACCTGTCGGCTTGGTTCGGACTATCACAAGACTTTGACAGGGCTTTAACCGGACTTTGACCGGAGTTGGACCGGACTTTGACAGGATTTTGAAAGGACTTTGACCGGACTTTGACAGGGCTTTGACCGGGTTTTGACCGGACTTTGACAGACAGGCTCCTCCGCTCTCACTTTAACCCACATTTGTTTAAGTTATCACTTTTTTATTTGATTGAATGACGAGACGAGCAAGGCGATCGCCTGATGGTAAGCGCCACGCCTGCTCATAAACAGAAGCGAAACCACACAGAACTTTAAATTACAAAGCACTGCATGGGACTGAACTACGCTCGTCACCCCGGGACATAAGATAAGAGTTAAGTCTCATAATGCCTAGTAATATCACTGGCTTCAATGCCCTTCAAACGGAAATACAACAGTGCTTACACACTGTTGCTTGGCGGCAGAAATAGACAAAGCGGTAGTACCAACCCAGACGGTCTCTCGCATACGAGGGACCTACCACCTCATAAAAATATAGTAAAGACGTGAGTTTTATTTTCAGTCATGTTATGGTAGTGTATCATTTACCCGAGCGTGCGGAAACAAATGTTAAACTGAATAATATCGATCAGTAAAACAATCTCAGCGATTTCATTCTCAGTTTTTATACAAATGTTTTAAATTAAATCTAATGTTTTAGTAAATTCCACAAGTGAAAATGAACAGAGCATGATTGCTGATTGTTTATTATCGAGGATTAAAACTATATAAGCAGCGATAGCTCAGCGGGGAGTGGTATGGACTGTCGAGACGAAAGTCGCAGGTTCGAAACCAGCCCCAAGAGCATACACCACTGACTTTTCTAAGTTACGTGTATATTAATTGTTAATTATCGCTTGCTTTAACGGTGAAGGAAACATCATGAGGAAACCTGCATACCTGAGAACTCGATAAAGATTTTCGAATGTATGTGAAGTCCTCCAACCCGCATTAGCCCAGCGTGGTGGACTAAGGCCTAATCCCTCTCATTCAGTAGAGGAGGCCCGTGGCCAGTAGTGGGACGTATATAATACAGGGCTAGTAAAAAAAAAACTATATATGTTCGATGAAATAAAGTACTCGGATTAGCACAAACTGAGCTGAACACAGTTACGGAGAAAGCAATGCGGTCGAGCCGGTCCATTCACGCTGTAGACAAAAGTGTCTACAGCATTTTATTTACCGTTCCTACAGTTTCATCCAACCAACCACCAGCACTAAACATTTTAACTCCGCTTATATCCAGAACTGCAGGTCAGCATAATTCTGCTGACTGGCGAGGAATGCAATCTCTGTCGTCATTCGCCATTATATTTGAACTTTACTGTACTTATCAGTCACACTCGTCACTGCCGTGCCAGGATAAATAAATAAATGGTACTAATCCTGGTAATCGGTTCCATTGATTAAGTTATGAGCTGGTAGAAGAGATCTGCGCTATGTTTGCAAAGTGACACTAAAGGTGTTAAAGATTAATTAATTTTACTTTGATAATTAACTTGCGGTAGGTATACCAGTGCCCTGAATTTTAAAAATAAAACAAACAACGAAGTATTTACGATAGCGAAATTTAATTCCCATGCAAATGTGAGTTTACCCACATGTAGCCTCGACACTGAAGCGATGTAAAGTAACATTTACTTAATAAACTGTCAAGCGAAGCAGTGGCGAATGGTAAACATTTACAAATAGGAACCCGTTACGAGTAATACTTAATTGTAATTTTTAATATGGTAGAATGTATAAAAACAATTTATACTTTATTTTAAACTCTATAATTACGTTCTTGCTAATAAATTTGAAATTATGGATGATTGAGCAAATTTATATTTATTTTTATACAAATTTCTGATAAATATGATAAATATTTTTCGTATAATTACGTGAATAAAACGCGCGAAGTTATAGGCTACATTGACAATTATTACTTACTTTTTGAAAAGTTTAAGAAAGATAAGCCTATGGCAATCTTATTATATGGAGCCTTCGCCACCGAGATGTAATACGGTAAAAGGTCACCCAAGTGACAGTAGGACAATTTAAAATTAAAGAGCGTCACATAATCTGCTTGTTTTCTTTGATCTTAGTCAAAGGACTAAGTAAAAGTTATCTTAATTAAATGTTGAAACATTTTGTTTTCTATTGTTAAATTAGAATTTTAATATATGTTCATGTTTTGCTGTTTCTGCAAATTTTACCGACGAATAAAATGGAGGATACTTTCAATTCAACGCGTGTATTTTTTGTACAACCATACAATTATACACAGTAATATTCGCGTAAACATAAGAAACCACTTTTTTTGTTTTTACTAGCCCTGTATTATATACGTCCCACTGCTGGGCACGGGCCTCCTCTACTAAATGAGAGGGATTAAGGCCTTAGTCCACCACGCTGGCCTAATGCGGGTTGGCAGACTTCACATACCTTCGAAAAATCTTATCGAGTTTTCAGGTATGCAGGTTATCTCATGATGTTTCCTTCACCATTAGAGCAAGCGATAAACACGTAACTTAGAAGAGTCAGTGGTGTATGCTCTTGGGGCTGGTTTCGAACCTGAGACTTTCATCTCGACAGACCATACCACTCCCCGCTGAGCTATCGCTGCTTTAAGAAATCATTATAATAGAAAAATAAAAAAAAAACCTCGGAGCTACTGCAAAATTATAGGTAGAGAGCACCGACTTAAAAGTGGTTGATATTATTTTTAAGTTTTAGATTTTGGAATCGATTTTATTTTTGTTAAAAAGATATTCATTTTGTGACTCATTAATCAGAACTTGTTTGGTGTTGACCATTTGTTTGTTTTCGGGGTAGGAAACCCTCCTGTTTGGTTGGTCTAAGGTTTCTTATTTTATTTTGACAACTAACATCTTCGACTACTAAAATATCACAATAGTTTTGATTAAAGCTTTATAGGAACAAATTATCTACTATTTTTATTAGTATAGCTCTTATAATCTGTGTACATATACATGTAAAAAAACAGTAGGTTATGATACAGGTTTCACTATTAATTTAGGCAAATCTCCATTGAACTTATTACAAGCTATAATCTATACTAATATTATAAAGCTGTAGAGTTTGATTGTTTGTTTGTTTGAACGCGCTAATCTCAGGAACTACTGGTTCGAATTGAAAAATTCTTTTTGTGTTGGATAGTCCATTTATCGAGGAAGGCTTTAGGATATATAACATTACGTTGCGACCATTAGAAGCGAAGCATCAGTGAAAAATGTTGCAAAAACGGGGAAAATTATTCATATTTGAAGGCTTCCGTTGCTAAGCTACCCAAATAAACAATAATTTATAAAGAAGAAATATTTGTATTTTTGTATGTAACGAATTAACTTAAAAACTACTGGACCGATTTCAAAAATTCTTCCACCATTAGAATCCTACATTATCCCTAATAAACATAGGCTACTTTTTATGCCGGAAAAAGCAGATCACGCGTGCGGAGCCGCGAGGAAAAGCTAGTATTATATATTTTTTGATATTTTTTTATGTTTATTATATAAATCGGAACCACGACCAACAGCTAATAAAACTTAAATACAAGTCTTAAAATAATACATAAGTATTCACGCATATAATCCCCGAAGGGGTAGGCAGAGGTATAACCAGTAGGTACCACCTACATCTCGCCGAGCTTATTTCCATCCCATAATGTAATGGATGACCCAGTCATCACACTGAGAAAATTTCAAACTTCGGACTGATACTGTAATGGTAATGGACAAACCTAATATCACCCGACCTGGAGATCGAACTCGAGACCTCAGCACAGCAGTTGTACCACGTACGTATTACAATTACGCCACCGTAGCAGTAAAATAAAATATTATTTAAAGTACATAAATAAATAAATAAATACACCTAAAAGTCACATACTTAGTCCTGACCTCACAGTAAGATACGAGTCTTGTGTCATGGGTATCAGGCACTACGAGAGACTTTCGGTCTCACAACACCCAGACTCCGAAACAAATATTTGTCGATCACACAAAATTTTTGTCTCGGTGCGGGGATCGAACCTGCGGCGGCCTCTCGCTTCACAGCCGGCTACTGTCTGTCTGTCATATTCTGTCATATTCACATGTCACAGTACATTCTGCAAAATAGCATGCTTTTAAACCTTTAAAAACCTGAATACACTAATATTATACAATATTCGGAATAATGTTTCCATTATTCTATGTAAATAACACATTTGTGAGAACAATATAGAAAATAACATCGTTACGTTCACCTGTTTGAGTATTTCGGTGCCTATTTTTCAACTTTATGTCGTTATTGGGTTTTTCCTGAAGGCAACTGAATGGCTACGGATATATAAAAGATATCTTGGTCAATTTGTTATTTGAGTGAATTGAAGGTGTCGTAAATCAAAAAGGCTTACGGATATGTTTTGCCTAGTTCAACTTTATATGTCACTGTCAGTTTTGTCGCATAACCAATACCTTTTTTTTATTTTTTTTTCTAGCACAGCAAGTAACACAAGAAGGAAAAAGCATTTATACAGGCTGGTATGATTCTGGTAACCATCGACGAACTAATTGTTTGGCCGCCGCAAGCACAGATATTAAAGCGAGCATGACGGCATGAGCACGACAAAATGATTGCACCACACCTGATGGTAAGCGTAGTGCAATCCAAAAAACCAGCGACCACCAACAAACAATGAGATTATCGGTGGTCACCAGAATCATGCCGGCCTGTATAAATACTCTTTTCCTCCTCGGAGAGAAAAAAAGCAAACCAAGGGGCCTGCGACAGGACAGGCGGATGACCGATGCAGGCATAGTAATACAGGATGTACCCCTATACCCGCCCCAATCAACCATCAAGTCATGTCGCAAGCCCCTCGGGAGAACCGGATATACACTAGCTGATCCTGGAACGCATACCAAAAAAATTGTGTATCATTATGGCAGGTTTTAACATCACATGTCGATGGTTGCTATCCGGGCGGATATGAATAACCTACCACCAGCAAAACATACCCAAACTGCTCACAATTAGCGTTTATAGTAAATAACAAAACTAATTAGTTACGTTCCTCCCCCCTCCATCGGGAAGACTCCTGTGTCCAACTATATTTTAAATAATCTCAAATATGGTTATGTACATTTACCCGGAACGTCGTGTTTCAAGAACGGAATTAAGAGTGAGGTATCACAATTTTCATTCGATATCGAAGTCGGTGTGTTCGCAAGGGAATTCCTCGATCGTGCCTTCAATCACTGTCGAAGAAATTTTGTTTTAGCATTCCGTAACCAAAGTGTGACTATAACCTTATTGCCAAGCATACACAGTAGGAAAGTAACTTTTAATATTCTTTTGAATCGTTATACGTAGCCGGCTGTAATTTTCACAGATTACATATGCTCACGCCTTTACCCGAAGGGTGGGCATAGGTGTAACTAGTACTGCACCCACGTTTCGCCGATTTTATTTCTGTCCCATGATGTGGTAGGGGGCGAGCCTATCACCATACCCGGCACAAATTCAAATTCCGGGTAATTCATGTTTTTCGTATCAAACATTAATTGTGATTGTCTGACCTGGGAATGGAATCCAGGACCTTGTGGGGAGATTTGTTATGAAGACAATTGTTCTTGTAGGAATATCATTTATTACTGACCACTTGATTATAAATGTGTTATATTATTTATGTACCATAGATCTTACCTCTATAATAGTATGTAATACTTAGTACGCTGGAATTAGGCTAATGAGGTGATTACAAAATATGCGTTACTATCGCGGATATCCTAAAAAATAATGACAAACAAAAAAATATACATTTTATGTGGTGGTACAGAACCTTTGCTGGACGAACCCGACTCGCACTTGGCTGGTTTTTTCATTGTTATATCTCATTTCAATTGAATAATGTGAACAAAGAAAATCAATTTCTTTTCTACGTTTGTAAAAGCAATTGCAAATTGAAATCAAATCCTGTAGACGAGGACGCCTACATGTTGCTGGAGGGATATATACTTAAAAGTAAAAAAATTGAGTGGGTGTTCTACCATAATAGCTGGAGGGTGTTTTATAATAGTTAAAAGGCCACTACAGACTTTAATTCAATACTGATGTTTTTTAGTTTCGTATATTTATATCAACAATGAAAAGGCAAGAATGCTTGAGCGCCAATGCGTAAACTTTACGGTAGAGCATTTTAAATTTGTCTTCTAAACTAATATTATAAAGAGGAAAGATTTGATTGTTTGTTTGGATTGAATAGGCTCTGAAACTATTGGACCCATTTGAAAAATTCTTTCACCATTAGAATCCTACATTATCCCTGATGAACACAGGCGATATCGATAATATAAATTTCCTCGCGGCTCCGTCTGGGAGATCTGCTTTTTCCGGGATAAAAGTAGCCTATGTTCATCAGGGATAATGTAGGACTCTAAATGTGAAAGAATTTTTCTATTCGGTCCAGTAGTTTCAGAGCCTATTCAATGCAAACAATCAAATATTTCCTCTCTCCACAAGACAAGCGTATATAAAAGTCAAAATAACCTTAATTCTAGGGTTACACCTAAGTTATATAAATCTATCGTGTGTATAATTGTGTTTATGTAGTTTTTTTGCCACATTCTTTACGTGCGTTGCTAGTAACCTTCTTCTTCTTGACTTTATTACAATGTTAATGCATACATATCCACAAACATTTGTTGGGTGTGTTTTGTCCCTAGAGGGGTTGACATCAGACAGGTGGCCGGTTGTAATAAATACAAGCCATAACATAACTTTCTGTAACATGTAAAATATTGCATGTGGTGCTGAACCCACTATTTTACATTTTATTTTTTATTTTTTTATATTGGAACGTAGTTCCTTATCGCGCGTTGCGAAAGGGGGCTAGACGGAAAAAATTGGTACGAAAAGTTGGCACGAAATTTTTGTCACGACATAATTCTCCGACCAAGAATAAATATAATATTAATTTGATATCTAGCACACAAAGTTAAAGTCGAAATTCCGTTAATAAAAGTAAAACTTATGACATATGGAAATGTAGACGTGGTTTGAAATTTGAATTTTTGATTATCGAACACGGCGCGGCGGTCCACCGTTTAGGCTGCGTTTAGACGACGCGAAAAATTTCGTGCGGCCGTTTACACGATCGCGCAGTCGCCGCGTGGTTGGAGCGTTGCGAAGTATTAAACATTATGGCTTAGTTAATAGAGTTTACATTAGTTTTTCGAGTGATTCGAGCGCGGCGGCCGCGCGGCCGCCGCGCGGCCGCAACGCGGTGGGATTCCTTGTCATATAAATGCGCCCTTAGTAGCCAGTCACCAAATTACCTATCATAAAATATTTGAATGTTGGCTGCTTCCAGATTATACAGTGTCTAATATATAGTCTACGGGATGACTGTTTAATATTACGACTCACATCGAATGTTCTGGAACTCTCTAGAACGTTCGGTGTGACGTCACGTAGACTGTAAGACCGGCCGGTGCTCGCCGATTTACGGGCTGGGCGACGTAGCAGCCGGTGTGCTCCCTTCGGACCCTCCGTCCCCCCCGAGATCGAGATCATTTTAGTCAAGCCCGAGAGGTGGTCAAGCGCGAGCAGTCCATCGATCAACGGAAGGTTCGAGAGAAATCGAGAACCTTCCGGGTGACGTCACGCGCGCCGATTGACCAGCCAACGCTAGCCGACCTCCCTGGAGCTTCGAGAATTATGGAAGTACCAGGTGTTCAAACCCGTTCCCCCTAGCCCCACCCAATTTGTCCTCACCCCCCCTCGGCCTAAATCGGTAATTTTTGAGGCTAGAGGGTCGTGCGACGGCTTGTCGCAACCGGCTTATTGAGCCCGACACTTTGGCCCCAATAAAAATAAATTTCGACCCCCCAGTAAGAAAGATCTGTAAAAATATCTCTAAAAATTCAAATATCTCAGAAACTACAATAGATAGACAAATAAAATTTTATTAAAATTCCTTCACTAATTAATCGAAAGGAACTTCGTTCCATCCGGGTGTCCCTTGACACCTCTCAAGTTTTTTTTATCTGGAGAGGGTTCAACCACTGACCGCTTCAATGCTAGAATTTATGTTTGTACACTCAAAATATGTTAAAAATGTTTTTTGGAACGAAGTTCCTTACGGCAGGCTTGGAGGGGATAGGGATTTCGCTGCGTGACCGAACTGAAAAAAATGTGATAGTAAAACCGTAAGAAAAATGCGTGGAAAAAATGCGTGGAATAAAAGCGTTAAATGAGACGTGTTCCTTTTTTAAAATGAAATTCATTCAGCCAGTTATTGAAGTATTTTATACCTCCTTCGATTTTTAAAAGATTACGCTAGCTCGTTATTATTTATAATTACATAAGTTGATAAAAAATGCTATACAATAGCTTTACCGCGGCAGTCTCCGAGTGCCACACGTCTTTTTTTTATTTCTATTTTTCTATTCTATTTCTATGTCATTTTATGTTGTCAAACAAAAATAAAGAGACATATTTTGTTATTTTAGTTGATAATTTGAATTTTTTGCAATTTGTGTCGATTCTACATTAGCCGAAGAAACTTCGTTCCTACCTGGTGTCCCACGACACACACCAATTTTTTTAATAAAAGTATAGCAGTCCGATTTAGCGCTTCGGCATTCTACGAATTAGTATAGTCTAAGATCCCGGGTAAAATCGACCTTCACCCATCTGTTTACCGAATGAAAAATATATTTTAGGGTATAAAATGTGTTGCTGAACACATACCAATAGGGTTGCCTAAAAAATATAGTCAACGATATGTTTAATTAATATATTAAAAAAATATATATAATTTCACTGACTTGCTTACCAAAAAATTAACCTTAGGAGCTAGAGCGCAATGACCACTTTTTAGTACCTTCTACTACCTGTTTGCACACGGCAACCAGATAGTAGTGGCCAGATAAAGGTAGGCAACCTAGCTTCACTTTGAAGTGCCAGGAAAAGCCTATCCCTTACAACCTACCATTGACTATTATTAGACACCTGTAAATAACACCGTCCAAGTCAATTTCTTTAGACAAGCCCGTCTAATAAAACGATTGTAAAAATAGACCATTACTTCACAACGCCCATAATTTTTATGGAATACCGAGATTGGCCGAGTATATTGAGTAGAAACGCGTGTCGGTGTCGCGTTTGCTAATAAATATTCTATTTTTGTGGACATCGATGTCCCAATTGCATTAGTCCCAATATTGTGCTATTTCTGAAGACCTAGCTTATTTAGGAAGTTCAATGGCCGCATGACTAGTTTTCAAATGCTTCTACAGAGTCGTGAAGTAATAATACTTGTTAAAGATATGATTTTTATAACTACATCATAGAACGATATTTCTGCATGATTGCATTCTGGGGATTATTAAAACGGGATCTCGATAAGCCTTTTATTATTTCCATCTGCACTAGTTGAGAAAATATATCAGTACCTATATATAAATGCTATATTACTTATATGCATGATTTTTATGCACCTTTGAAGTTATAAATGTATTCATTTTGCACACGCAGGAATACGTACACCGAGATTTTTTAAATTGGGGGTTGTAATTATTTTAATTTGTTTACTTGCAAACAAAATCATACCAACCGCACCTATATTTTAGTTAGTAGTATATATATGTTTAAAACTATTTTTGGCACAAAAAATTATAACAAATGACGATAACTACGGCGGTATAAATTAAATCTTTGATTTTTACTTTATGAAAACAATTACATACATAAAACATTTATTTTAGTTTACACATAATTTTAATTGCGGTGTAAATCCAATGTCATCGTCGAGAGTTGAGATTATCTTGCAACGGCTGACACCATGCCAACACACCATAGAGAATCACTACTACAGAATCCTTAAAATATTTAGCTCTAGGGAAAGGTGATCCGATAATAAAAATTCAAATTTTAATCGATTGTTAGACATATTAAAATGATTTAAGCGACATAAAATAAAATAATAACCATGAAGTTTATGTGATAGGAAAACATATGGCTCGTCGGAAAGTAAACGGTTGCCGTCTCGCGGGTCATCTACAAACATGATGATGGATGCGACGATAAATATCACGTCTATTTATATTCCCATATCACGACTTTCAAGTAAATTTATTTGTTTCTACGCGCCTTTATTGGATGTTTATTATTATTATCCATTTTATGACGCTAGGAAAGCTATGGATTTGGCCCTTGGGGACGTTTGCAGTTTTTTCCAAATGCCATAACCTTGATTAAGACTGTAGATATTGATACACATATAAACTCAACTTCTGTTTCTCATTGGGTAGGCAGAAGGGGTTCCGCTTGCTACGATCTTTGCACGCCTCTTTAATCTTAATTATATGCACGTCAGTTTATGGTACTCCTCATATAGTTTATCGGTGGTCACCAGAATCATGCCGGCCTATAAAAATGCTTCTTCACACTCTGAAGTATATAGTATAGTATGGTATTTACCATTATCAAAATAATACAAAATAGTTAGTTTATTTTTTAATCGGCGACTTATTTATGGGCTAGCAAACATATTCAATTATTTTTGAAATCCCTTCGAGCGATTTATTATATTCTGTTTAAAGAATATTAAAACAATATTTTAATACGCGTTTTCAAAGAATAAGAAAGAAACTTTAGCTGAATTGTTTCACATAAACAATAGTTAAATTATTTATTTTATCTAATAAACCGTGGCATGAGAAATTTTAAGACACTTGCCTGCGGCCATTTCGCAGTGTAGTTAAATTATTACGATGAAAAAACTAATTCAATTGCTTATATAGAATTAACATGCTTAAAACACAATGTTAGCTAGAGTTCTGTACTCTCGAAAAATGTTATATCAAACCACGTTACTAAGTTTTATACAGTGTGTAATGTAGAGTAAATACGCAAGTTTTTTGCGTATTACCATTTTCTTTTTCTGTACACACGCCATTTGTTAAAAAGTTAGGCAATACTGTTCTGTTTTATTAATGCATACGACGTTGTTAATAAAATGTTTATTAATAACAAATTACAAACCTCACGTTGCACACGATATGTATGTTTGTAATGGGAACACCCAAATACTCCGAAATATTTTATTCCGAATTTCGATGTTCCGATGTTCAAAAGTCCGAATTTCATAATACCTAAAAATTATAATGTCTATTATTCAAATTTACGAAAATTATTTTACCGAAAGTTGTAAATACGATCTGTTTGTTTTCCGATTTTTATATTTTCGAAGAGTCAAATGCTCGATGGGTTCTCGGTCCGAAAAACGACATTCCGATTTTCAATATTCCGAATAAATTGCTAAAATTAGGATTTTGATTCAGTTAGCATAATCATTACATACATTTGGGTTAGGTCAGGTTAGAACTGTGACCAAATAAAGCGCGAAGGCGAGCGAGCGAAGCGAGCGTGCCGCGAGCGCCAGATCCTCTCTATTGTTGGTAAATCATTTGGGTTAGGTTAGAATTGTAACCAGCGAAAAAAATATTTTTATTGGAAAGAATATATTTTTAAAACGCATTTGACATTAGCTTTTTTAAGTCTACCTCACAGAGTACATTATTATATAACTGAAAGTCTACCTCCTCATACTATTATACTTCTCTTTGACAAGCAATTATGTGTTGATTTGTCTTTCTATTCAGTTTTACAAGGCGTTTAGATTTCGGAATTTTAATTAATAGGTATTTTAATAATCGGAATTCGTATTTTTGATGTTTCGAATTATCATTAATTCGGACTTTTTGTTATTCGATCTATTGAAACTCGGTATTTTGAGAATCGTCATTATATACGTTAGGAATATTGACATTTCGGAATTATAAAAATAGGATAAATGATACATCGGAGTTGTTATATTCGGAATTTGAAACTATTCGGAATTATGAAAATCGGTATTTTGAAATTCGTATTTGTGACTGTCGGAATAAAGTTTGTCGTATTATTGTAGTGTACCCGTTTGTAATCTTCAGATTTTTATATAAAGTCACGTGCCTAGATCTCATATTACCTTGCATACGTCGTACGTGAGAGAAGCAGGGCACTCTGTGTAAAAGTTTCAAAGAAAGACAATAATTTTTACATTCCTACTTCGGTATTCGAAGGATCTAAAAAGGGTTTTATTTATGACAATATCGTGGGTCGACTCTTACAGTCAGTTTATTTCTCCTTAGGTTCTAAGGTGCACTTATGTATTTTCAGAGTTCAATTTGACATTTACTTGAATTTCATTAATAAAGTTCCATAACTGCAATTTTTGAGTGGTAGAGCCACGCTGTAGACAGTTTTGTCTACAGCATGAATGGGCTGGCTCGACCGGGTCGTTACCACTGTCTCACAGAAAACCGACGTAAAGTACCGGCTTGCTGCTGCGTTTCGTACGGTGAGTGAGATATCCGGAACCCCAAATCCTCTCCCCTTCCCAATCCCTAATTATTCCATATCCTTTAAGGTCGGCAACGCGCCCATGATTCTTCTAGTGGTGGGCGTACATGGGCGGTTGAGATCATTTACCATCAGGTGACTCACTTGCTCGTTTGCCGGCATATGCTATAAAAAAAAATGTTATGTTATGAAGGGATATAATCTACGAAGATAAAGGGAATTCTTTGAATTACGAGATAACACATTTTAAAACAGAAGCAAACTGCTACTTTACGTTCGTTTTATGTGAGATAGTGGTAACAACCCCGTCGAGTCGGGACACAGAATCAGTAAGGTTTTTGACCTATCTATCTAATTTCATATTCGCGTTTACCATAAAAGTTTCGATCATAATTCACAAGCGCATTGAATTAACGATCCATAACGAGGTGATTAGTTTTGCCAACTTCACTCTTCGTTTAACTTCTCGTGAAAGTTCTAAAAGGTCGTATTGGGGGTGGAAGAGTTTCTATACGCGAGGCGGGTGCATGCAATTTGTATTGGGCTTTAGTCCGACAACGGGGTGGGATTGGTTTTCCATCCATAACAGCCACTGCGATTTGTGGTTTGTATAAGTACGGTTATATAAATCGTAGATCTGCTAGGGAAAACGGGACATGTACTATGGAAATCGGCACATTAATTAGGGAAAACGGGACTTTTGCTAGGGAATCGGGACTTTTAACATTATTACTAACTAGCTTTTTCTGGCGGCTCCACCCGCGTGATCTGCTTTTTCCGGGATAAAAAGTAGCTTCCAGTGTAGGATTCTAACAGTAAAAGAATTTTTCAAATCGGTTCAGTAGTTTCAGAGCCTATTCAATGCAAACAATCAAATCTTTCCTGTTTATACCCCCCGGCCGGTACTGTAACACTGCGTGTTCAACTGTTAAATATTTTTTTATACTATACTTACTTTTACTGAGGAAAAGGGCACACCTATTAGAGAAAATTATACATTTACTAGATGGTAGGTCTCTAGTATGCAAGAGGCCGTCTGGGTTGGTACCACCGCTTTATGTCCGTCGCCAAACAGCATACACCATGCTGCTGTGTGTGCACCACACTGTTGTGTTTCGGTTTAAGGAGGTTGAAGTCTTAACAACTTATGTCTTGGGGTGATGAACGCAGTCCAGAGCATGACAGTGCAGCACTGTATGGCAATGCTTCGTCTGGTATTGTCTGTTTATGGGCAAGCGTGGCGCGTACCATCAGGCGAGCGACTTGATCGTTTCGTCATTTAGGGTAATAAAAAAATCATATTATATGCCTACATCCTTATACGATTCACCGCTACATGCCGGTTGCCCCACGAAAGATATACATCAGTTTTCGTATAACCTACCATCCAAAAACTATAAAATGACATACGTTGTAATAGTGTATATTTTATGTAATTTTTTATGGTATACAAAAACTATGCAATACATGTTGCGTGGTGTAGTCGGCGAGTAGTATAACGTCATTGTTTGTCGGTGGTCACTTTATAGACTGCACTGCGCTTACCATCCGGTGTAGTGCAGTCACTTTGCCGATAATTTTGTCTACAGCATTAATTGGCTCGACCACTTAGTACCACTGTTTCACAGAATACAAACTTGAAACGGCAGCTTGTTTTGTGTTTCGTTTCGAGTTAGATTTCCTGGGGCTGAAGTCCACCCCAATGTCATTCCTTTTCTTAGAAATCAGTAATGATTATGATATGATAAGGTATTGTGAGCGTTTATGGGCGGTGGAAATCACTTATCATCAAGTGACCCACTTGCAATTTACAGCCATTGCTATGAAAAAAAGTGATGTGAGTAACTGATTCTGTTTTACAATACGTTTGCTATTATCCCATAAGGAATTTCCCATTCATGGTCGTAGTCTATAATAAATAAAAAAAAAAAATAAAAGGAGCTGCCATCGGAGCAAACCCTATCACATACAAAAAAGAATGATCAAAATCGTTCTATAATGGGTGGCATGTTCATAAAAAATATAAATACAGACGAATTGAGAAATTCTGATTTTTTTAAGTTAGTAGTGAATATTAATTAGCGCCATGACCTTGATCATCAATGGCGATTAGAATAGATTCAAGAAATTGGGCTGTTTAACATTCTGAAATTTCTTTTTATAAACTTGGCACATGTTCTAATAAGAATGTCGTTTGTCAAGCGGTTAGGATAGAAATAATGCCGAATACTAGAGATAAATACTTGAAAACTGTTTAATATTGTCGAATATGTGATTTGTTTACTTTATGTATTAGATATTTGCCTTTTATTATTATGTCTAGGGTATCTTAAAGCTATTTCATTCTTTACTGTTTTTTTACCGATTTCAAAAAGGAGGAGGTTCTCAATTAGCTGAGTTTGTTTTTTTTTGCCTTTTTTATGTATTTACATCGATTTTTTTGATTGTTTTTTTTTTGTTTTGTTAAGATGTTTCTTTAGTTCCTCAAAAGTGAATACAGCATTAGAAAAATAAATCTCAATAAAAAAAATGATGAAGAAACCTTGTTTCGGGCACGTTTTCATGTATATCTCATGAACTGTACGGTGTTAAAAGATGGATTTTACTCTGTTAAATAGGTGATAACTATTGTGAAATATGTGTAAACCAGTTTTTTGTTACGAATGTCATAGCGATGCGACGGTAACATACGACTCGACGACGTGTTGATGTATATCAGAGGCGATGAGCACAAAAATCCCTTGGCTGCCACATCTATGTTAATCAGAGTAAACAGCTGTTGTTGTGATTGTATTGTCAATAATATACAGAGTGTGATTATTTGTGACTATTCTTTCGAACTAAATCACACAATCATTCTCACAGATACTCCACGTTAAAGGATCGCTACATTTGATGCCGTTGCCGCTCGAGGATCCATTATATACATATAGTACTTTGTATTATCCATAACGTTTACAGAATATAACAGTATATATGCCAAAGAGTTATTTACTTTTAACTTACTTTATTAACATAATATGTATATCATTTATGAACTTATTCGTCTTAAATGCTATAAAAAAAAAAAAAAAATAAGGGTAGGAGGGTCACGCCTAAAGAAATTATGTACATGTATACATTTTACTCATTTGTTTGATTCTGGCACGTTTTATAATTTGTATATATAACAGCGTATATACACTGTAGTTAAAGTAGATTATTTGCTAAGAATTTTGGAAATGGAACACGTCTTGAATCGATTTTTTTTTCGGAATTCAGCTAAGATTATCTCGGATCAGAAGACATAATCTGGCGGGAATTTGTTCGCAACAATGAAGCTCACTCGACGTGATTTTCGAGTTATAATTTATTGATAACGACTGTTAAAATTGTTTAAAGCCGCAAGAATGTTTTGAATCTTTATGAGTGGTAGAGCCACGCTGTAGACAGTTTTGTCTACAGCATGAATGGGCTGGCTCGACCGGGTCGTTACCACTGTCACACAGAAAACCGACGTAAAGTAGCGGCTTGCTGCTGCGTTTCGTATGGTGAGTGAGATATCCGGAAGCCCAAATCCCCTCCCCTTCCCAATCCCTAAATATCCCTTCCTTTAAGGTCGGCAACGCGCCTATGATTCTTCTGGTTGTAGGCTCACATGGGCGGTGGAGATCACTTACCATCAGGTCACCCATTTGCTAGTTTGCCGGCCTATGCCATAAAAAAAAAAACTTGAGAGGTGTCAAGGGTCACCCGGATGGAACTGTAGAGGAACGGATGTTGGTGTTCCTCTGGCGAAGGGGGAGATCTCCAGTCAGGCGGGTGTTGTACCTGACCGGCCGCGGCCCCTCCGATGGTTGATGATCGGAACTTGTATATATACTAATCTTCGCTTAAATTTCTCTAGCGCGATGCAGGATTGCGCGCTTTTTGTTGTGCACGCTAGATGTCGCCACATCACTCCCCCCCGGAGACCGGAGGTCGATGAACTTCATTCTTTCCATTGTGTCATTGCTGTCATTGCTTCTCAGTCTTGCCAGTGCCATATTGCTCTATCCCAGTGAGTCGGGACCTTCGCGCTGATAGTTCTAGTGAGTCAGAACTGTGCGCGGGTAGTCAGCTCCAGTGAGTCGGAACTGAGGGTATTCGAATCCAGTGAGTCGGACTCGAAGTTTGCGTAGTCGGCGATGAGGCGTGTCACGGTGGTTGAGCTGCGAGAACCGGCGAGTGCCCGTAGAATATCCGGCTGTAGCGCAGTCGTGCCGTGATGATGCATGTGCCGAAGTCGCTTGTAGTTGTGCCGAGGGTAGGTACCAGGCTTGCGTCGTGCTGCATGCGTGTGGTTAAACCCTGTAGGCTGCGAGTGATGGCTGGCGGTGCGAAGTGCTGATTGGCTAGAAGGAAGTGGCGAAATGACGATGTGTAGATAGGCGACGATGTAGTTGGTCCAGCTGGAGTTCCGATGTAGGTGCTGCTGCGTTGTTGTTCAGCGTCTGGGGTCACCACTGTTGTTCAGCGTCTGGGTTCACCACTGTAGAGGAACGGATGTTGGTGTTCCTCTAGCGAAGGGGGAGATCTCCAGTCAGGCGGGTGTTGTACCTGACCGGCCGCGGCCCCTCCAATGGTTGATGATCGGAACTTGTATATATACTAATCTTCGCTCGAATTTTGCTAGCGCGATGTAGGATTGTTCGATGCATGATTGTTTATATTGTGCGCGCTAGATGTCGCCACATCATCATCATCGTCGCCACAGAACGAAGTTCCTTTTGATTATTTTTAATTTTAATGTTGAGGGTCAAGGTCGGGGTCAAGGTCAAGGTCGAAGTCAAGGTAAAAATCGGGGTCAAGGTCAAGGCCAAGGTCAAGGTCGACGTCAAGGTAAAATTCGGGGTCAAGGTCAAGGTCGAAGTCAAGGTAAAAAATAGGGGTCAAGATCAAGGTCAAGGTCGAAGTCAAGGTAAAAATCGGGGTCAAGGTCACGGTTGGGGTTCAAGGTCAAAGTCTTGTGAAAGTCCGGTCCAAGCTGACTGGTCACTGTGTGACGCCACCTGGGACTTCGAAATTATCGATGTTCCAGGGAGGTCAGCTAACGCTGGCTGGTCGAAGAATTATGTCGTGACAAAATTTTTCGTGACAACTTTTCGTACCAATTTTTTCCGTCTAGCCCCCTTTCGCAACGCGCGATAAGGAACTACGTTCCAAAAACTATTTTTTTATCTGAGCTCGGTACAGTGATTGTACACCTGATGGTAAACGCAGTGCAGTGCAAAAACCCAGAGACCACCGACAAACAACGACTTTAACAGTGGTCACCAGAATAATGCCGGGCTGTAAAAATGCTTGTTCACACTCCGAAGAGGGAAGAAGCGAATCGAGGAGCTTGCGACAAGACAGGCGGATGACCGATGCAGACACAGGGATCAGTGTATATGATGTATCCCTATACCCGCCCCAACCAACCATCAAGTCATGCCACAAGCCCTTCGGGAAAGTCGGATATACACTGGCTGATCCTGGAACGCGATGCACACAAGGTGTGTTGGTCACTATGGTAACTTTTAACAGCATGTTTACGATGGTCGCTATCCGGGTGGATATGAATATCCTACCACTAGAAATAATAAATATCTTAATGCACTTTTCTCACTATTTTATTATAATATCCTTGTAAATATTTCCCTTTGCATTTAGATTTTAAGTAGGTATGTATATTTTTATTCATGTCCAACCATGATAGCTCTTTTTTCAAAAAGTTCTTAACTTTTTATACTTCTATTATAGTTTCATTGCTTGTTCACTACAGTTTTCAATTGTTGCTGAATTTAAAAAAGGCTATCAACCGCACTGACTTAAGAATACATTCAAGCTGTTAAAAAATTTAAGCATCAACAGGCCAGGGTGACTCCAGACTGAATAAGAATAATGCAGTTTCGTCAACAGACGTAAATAGATTTATGTTTTATGAGTATGGTTGTGTGTATCCTAAATTCTTATTTCACAATGCCCCAATAAACGGTACTTATTTAATTAAATACAATACAGAAAAAATATAAACTATGAAAGCGTATATCAAATTAAAAAAAAAAACTGTTTAATGTGTTATTTGGCAGATAAAATATTACCTACTATTATGAAACTTTTATCGATGTTCTAAAAAATAGAACGACATTGACACTTACATAGACGAAATTACTTATTTCATGGACATACAAAGCGTATATAATTAAATGTAAGGTTTTAATTGCTATCATAATTACATGACGTAAGTGGCTAATAGCACTGTCTATACAGCTTTACATAGTGTAAAAATTAATTGTATTAATTAAAATTATTCATTATTGGGCACTTTATTTTTATAATGTCGTATCACTCTGAGTAATACAGTCTGCACTATGTCAACTAATAAAATAATTATAATATGAAAATATTTTTTTTACTTCTTCGGAATTATTCTTTTATTGATCTTCTTATCCCTCTTTTATGAAACTCTGTGACCGTGTCAGATAAAAGTATGGACAGTTGACAAATGTTCCGAGTACCTAATGTAACGATCACTTCGTTCTGACACCTCGTTGGATCTAACGAACTTTTTGCTGTGTCATGTCTGAACTCTCGCTCACACTCAGCGTAGTAAGTTAGACAGTGACAGACTCACAAATGTGGACGCAGTTGTTATTTTAATTGTTAAAAACGTCTCCATGACTACATAGTATAAAACAAAGTCGTTTCCCAGTCTGTCTGTCCCTATGTATGCTTAGATAATTAAAACTACGCAACGGATTTTTATGCGTTTTTTTAAAAAGATAGAGTGATTCAATAGGAAGGTTTATATGTATAATACATGTATAATATAGTAGAGAAACCCTGATAATTTTAGAGGTTTCTAATGTGATGTCGTAACAAACATATTTTTTTTTCCTATAAATCTAGACTAAAGTATCATACGATAGCATTTTATTGGAAGAAATTTCTACCACAGTTTACTTCTGGAATTAAGTCATTACTGTTGGAGGTAATTGTTCGCGTGATAACAGCCCGTGCATAATGTCTGCATAGAGAACGTTATTAGAGCATTAAAAATATAAATAACGAAGATTTATTTTACTGCCAATCTGGATGAATGGTTTTCTGTTTCATTAGATTGCGATTGTGGTGGAAAATGGTTGTTACAATTGAATTATGTTTATTGCTAATGATTTATACATTAATGTTTTCTGTTTTTTCCTCGTTTGTTATAGATTAGACATCAAGCAGTTGCACATTGATTTATCTAAATTAGATGTCTCCTTTCTGTTCTCTATGGGAGGTATAGTTTAGAAAGTGTGAATATATACAATTTGCTCTTTTTATGGGTTTGAACATAGAATAGGGAGATTGTTATTAACATCTTATAATAAAATATTGATGCTTCTTATAATTCAGCCTCCGTAGTGCAGCGGGCGAGTAGCCGGCTAAATGTTAAGTGAAGTTTACCATAATATATTAGTGAAAACTACGTCTAAATCGGATAAGCCGTTTCTGAGATCATCATGCACAAACGCACAGACAAACAGACAAAAATTCTAAAAATCATTGTATGGGGTGCTATTGCGTTAATAAAGGTCCCTTATAACATTTTTTCTCATATATCTTCCATGTACAGACAGCGACCCGTTACATTTTTATTATATGTATAGATTACAAATTTACCATACTTAACATACCTACATATGGCGCGATACATGCTCTACACAATATATTTAATGTAATTCTGCTTTGGAAGAAGCACATAAAAAGTATAAAGGAAAGCACTTCTCATGTCTATTTGTGACAACAAAAGAGTATCAATTGTTGATTTGTTTGGAAAAAAGCTATGAAAGTTCTGTGTGGTGTTGCTTCTATTTATGGGCAGGCGTGGCGCTTAACATGAGGCGAGCGACTTGCTTGTCCAGTCATTCAATCAAATAAAAAAAACGTATAAAACTCTATAGTTATATTACTGCATCGAGAGCTAAAAGTGCGGTACGAGTACATTAGTCCATATCCAAACCACAACACCCATTAAATATTACCCTCCAAAGCAAACGTGTAACATTTCAGACACGTTCAAGTACAAATACGTGTAAATTGCACGGGGGTAAACGCAATTATATTTCGTGTCACGTTACAAACAGCCGTGTACACCCTGAACCTCAACCCTTATTCAATTTCCTGCAGAATCGTTTAAATAATTCGGCTCTTCGTTAGGCAAGGTGTTCACTAAATATGCCTAAAATGGCGGTATGGTGTTGTGCGATATCCGGATCGTAATGCCATTAAATATGGTATAATATCTTGGCATGTTGGCATAGATAATATTAAGGGCTTGTGTCTATTGGATATCAAAATTGGCGCTGTTGCAGATATTGGCAATGACCGTCGTCAGTATAACGCTATTAAAATGGCTTCTAGTTTGATAGTATATTAAACCACTTTACGATATAATATAGTTTATATTGCCTTGTTTTATTAGGACGTAAACTATTTCAATAATATGATTAGTCACGATCCATTTAGGTAAGTTATGTTTCATGGTTTTTTTAAAGTGGTATTTGTTTTCCTCCGAAAAAAAATTGCGTTATCCCTGCTTAATGCTAGGCTCCTCCATTTCATCATGATTTCACGGTGGATTTGGTATATGGAGTGACCCCTAACGGAAACCAGGCTTCGCCACTAAGTGACGTCGGCTTTGGGTCTAAGATGTGGTCCACGTAAGTTCGAGACGTTTAAAATACGTATAAAATCGGGTTTGTGATTGAAAAAACCAATGGAATATTATACTGCTCTGACATAACCCTCCTGGTAATTTTTTCTATATTTTTTTTGTTAAATAACATTCAATCCTATACGACCTAGTCAAGAGTTAAACTGACAAAGCCGATGCAATCGAACAAGCAACTCGTGAAATATGCACGCAAATGGAGCGTATCCAGCGCAAACCTGTTAAATTGGTTATTGATTCTCAGTGAAAACTGTGGAAGGAAAGTGGAGCATCACAATAAATTGATATGGATTTTGTATAATAGTATAGCTAACGGGAGCTGACTTTTTGTTGCATATTGTATTTTATTTATCACACAGATACAACACCGAATATATTTTTTATTCATTAATGCTAGTCTTCATCTAAATTTCACCAGGTTACATAATATGGGGATAAATAATGTCGCGATTTGTAATATATTATAATATTTATTTAAATGTGTCATAATCGTGTAAGTTGAAGGTATTCATTTAATTATTTATTTCATCGGCCGTGGTCACGGTTTGACTCGTTGGGTTGGGAAAGAACTAAATAATAGGTAATTTATACCTTCAAATACTACGCGATTAAGACCCGTTAAAATAAATATTATAAAATCAATATTATATTCAATAAATATGTACTCATGATGTTTTCATTCTTATTAATGGAGCTTATTCTAAAGAATAGGATCTTGTTAATCTATATCTATAGATTGCAACTAGTTATTTTAGATATAATTTATTTTAATTAATATTTAAAATAACTGTTTTGTTAAATTTGTTGTGTAATCTGTTTTGTTGTCCAAATCTTGTCGTGTTAAATTGAATCGCTTCCGTTGTCTGTTCGCTTAGATCTTTTAAATTATTCAACGGATTATAATGCAGTTTTCAGCAATATATAGAGTGATTCATAAGGAAAGTTTATATATATATGGGTGATTATACAAAAGTTGGGTAACTTTTGAGGATATTTTGTTTACTATAGTTATTAAATCAAATTATTACAAATTCGGGTCTATATGATGGCTAATCTAATGATTATATTGTTCCAAATCGGGCCAGTCACTTTTCGGCTTCTCTCTTTTTTTTTAATATTTCTTCCCTAGTCAAATTGTTTTTAGCGTGCCGCATGATGTTTTTAACTGAAATATAAAATAGAAATGCTTACATACGGTAGCAATTACGATAAAAGTGCTCTAAAACAAAAAAAAAACATCAGTACCTGACAACGGACTGACGCCAACGGATTGACGAAATAGACATAATTTGAGGTTATAATCAAAACTAATGTTTTTTTTGGTAATTTCGAATATCAACAAACTACATTTTAACAAATCATAGTTAACTATGTATAAATGAAAATAAACCTCAGATTAACAAGAAAATAACGACTCACCATGGGACTGAAATTTTGACTGGCTTCGCACGTGTATAGACGACAAACACAACCCAAACACTGGTACTATTATGGCGGCCGTCAAATTGTGCGGTCCGCAACTAACTTCATTACCAACATTAAAACTTAAACAGGGATTTGACCTTGACTCGGTGATATTCTCCGCGAATTTTAAATTTAAAGAACACACAACGGACTGACGAAAGAAACTAAACACAAAGTTTCTTATTTTTTATTAAATAAAATAGAGAACATTGCATTATGAAAGTTGTAGTATATAATACTATGTACATCACAGATTGTAGTAAATTAGTAAGTTTTCCTAAATCAATGATAATGTTTAATGGATAGTCACTTGATTGTTGGTTTTCGGGATTGTGACATGCCAACGGACTGACGTTTTGAGTATTAATTTTGTTTTTTTATTAACTTGTGTTTAAAATGAAGAAGTGAAATTGGGTGACCAAATAAAGGACTTTTCATTGTTTTAAAATAAATTGTTATTTCAATACAATATAATAAGACTTTGTATATATTGGCTGGTGACATTGAGTTACCCAATTTTTGTAGAATCACCCATATATATCACAGTATATCAGCAACATGCAGGTGAAATCGCGAGGTACAGCATCGCTATTGTATTTACAGTGCCTGGTTATTTATAATACAAATTACTCATTATACATGTCTAAAGGTGCATCCACACCGAAGTTATTTTTTGTGGTACAACGTTCGCACGTGTTAGTGGGAACAACCTTATAACAAAAATATTATTTAAAGTTGCCAAGTTAGGTAACGTTGCTCAAGTTTTAAAGACAATTAACATATGAAAACTTGCAGTAACATTGTTACGAACTGGGAGTACGATCGCTCAAATTACATGCTGTGTAACACGCATTCTTGTTACTGAAAGTTACTCTTTGTTATTACGAAATTTCCAAAGTTTCGTTTTGTTAATTAAGTTTATTGAGGATGTGGATGCGATGAGCAACATCCGATAAATAGCAACAAGTGGCAGCAAAAGTTGTGTGTTGTGTTACACAATGTTGCTAAACAAAAAGTAGCTTCGGTGTGAATGCACCATTGTAATTAAACCGAGGGATGATTCAGATTGAAGATATCAAGATATTACTTTTTTGACCCACGCATCTTGTGTGGATCTAAGGGTTGAGAGCGCCTAAAGAGCTCACCCGAAAGTCCGGTGAAGTTGTCAAAAGCCGACTCGCGTCAGGCTAACAGCATAATGTCACACAGCAAAAAAAAAATGCGTGGATCGCGTTCCAGGATCAGCAAGTGTATATCAGGTTCTCTCGAGGGGCTTGCGACAGAACTTGATGTTTGTTTGGGGCGGGTATAGGTGTACATCCTTATATCCCTGTTCCTGCATCGGTCATTCGCCTGTCCTGTAGCAGGCATCTCGACTTTCTTCTTCCCTCTTTGGAGTTTGAAGAAGCATTTATACAGGCCGGTATGATTCTGCTGACCACGGATAAGCTCATTGTTTGTCGGTGGTCTCTGGTTCTTTGGACTGTACTACGCTTACCATCAGGTTTAGTGCAATTACTTTGCCGTGCTCGGATAAAAAAGATCACATTCGGCGAAAAACCAATGCACATACAATAATATAAAAATAAATAAGCGCCAAATTGATAACTAAAAATACAAAATAAACTTATAAATATAAAGCAGTATAAATAGCGAGCTTATCGCTAACTATGTTCGTAAACTATATCGTAAAGTATATCGATTATTTTTTATTATAACTGTGCGTCAATGCGTGGACAGAAAGACGTAATGACAAGCAGCTGCCAATAATGCGATATAATTAGACGTTTTATAGCTATAATACACACAGTATAATATGGAGGTAACCATACTGATTCATGATATATTGTCGAATAATCTCATGATGTCCGGACACCCACGTTTCTATAGTACATACATACGCACTCAAACCTGTAATCTCCGAAACGGGAACACCCAAATACTCCGAAATATTTTATTCCGAATTTCGATATTCCGATGTTCAAAAGTCCGAATTTCATAATATCTAAAAATTATAATGTCTATTATTCAAATTTACGAAAATTATTTTACCGAAAGTTGTAAATACGATCTGTTTGTTTTCCGATTTTTATATGTTCGAAGAGTCAAATTCTCGATGGGTTCTCGGTCCGAAAAACGACATTCCGATTTTCAATATTCCGAATAAATTGCTACAATTAGGATTTTGATTCAGTTAGTATAATCATTACATACATTTGGGTTGGGTTAGGTTAGGTTAGGTTAGAACTGTGACCATTAAAGCGCGAAGGCGAGCGAGCGCAGCGAGCGTGCCGCGGCAGCGGCCGCCGAGCGCCAGATCCTCTCTATTGTTGGTGAATCATTTGGGTTAGGTTAGAATTGTGACCAGCGACAAAAATATTTTTATTGGAAAGAAAATATTTTTATAACGCATTTGACATTAGTTTTCATACTATTATACTATTATACTTCTCTTTGACCAGCAATTATGTGTTGATTCAAATCAAATCAAATCATTTATTGAATCAGTAAAATGTCAAACATCATTTAGATTCAGTCAAATTTTAACTCTACCGCCAGTTCGGAATGCTGATTTGTTAGAGAAGAACGGGCAAGAAACTCTAACGTTGCTCTTTTCTAAACTTATTACAATATATATTAGCACTACATACATTGAAGTATTATTTATTTGAGTTAGAGCAGCTCAATTTATGCCAATGAGGAACGTCATAAAGTAAAATAATTAGCATAATATAATAGTTTTTTGTGCATGATCTTCAAGAACTATATGAATAAATCAACTAAACACGCAATAAGAGCTTGAGCAGACCAGTCCACACAAGCAGCACCCGTTCACGAGTATGACGCATGTGCCAGTGATTTGTCTTTCTATTCAGTTTTACAAGGCATTTTTATTTCGGTAGGTATTTTAATAATCGGAATTCGTATTTTTGAGGTTTCGAATTATCATTAATTCGGACTTTTTGCTATTCGATCTATTGAAACTCGGTATTTTGAAAATCGTAATTATATACGTTAGGAATTTTGAAATTTTGGAATTATAAAAATAGGATAAATGATACATCGGAGTTGTTATATTCAGAATTTTAAACCATTCAGAATTATGAAAATCGGTATTTTGAAATTCGTATTTGTGACTGTCGGAATAAAGTTTGTCGTATTATTGTAGTGTACCCCTCCGAAACCCGTACACTAACATTTTGCCGAGTTTATTTCCGTCCCATGATGTGATAGGGGCCGAGCCTGTCGTCATGCAATATAAATGTAAAATATTACGCCCAATATATATGTACATTTTTTAGTCATACGGTCTACCAATTTAGGAATAATACTGTAATAGATATGTAAGAGTAGGCGAAAATGAACCCACGTTCCTTATTAACGGGGCAATTACCGGACATCTTCCTAATTATAATTAGAGAGCAAATAATGGACGCCATTTATTTGCTTTTAAGACTCCTTTGCCCAAAACCCTTACGTTTGAAGTCCACTCACGTCTTTAGTTTATTACTTCTTTAGAGTTCTCAAGATGAATTTTATGCAGTCTTTGTTGAATTTTCAGGAGTAGGTACGCTTAAATTTTAAATTAAACTGCACCTCATGTTATGATAGTTTATATCTAATAAAGAGTGTGTTGCAAAAAGGCGGTATTAATAAGCTGATTTCTAGAGAAGCTGATTAGTTATTTACCAATAGCTATTAAAGACCTTAAGCGCCGCTTATAAACTTTCTCAAGTATTGATTAGTTGAATACTTTTCAGTCTATCTCTGTCATAGTGATTAATGAAGTGGCTAGAAAGAAACGAAAACAGTGTCTAACTTATAATTGCTTAAAAAATATATATGGTTATTATAAGGCAGAAAAGTTACCTGATGGGTTTTAAGCCATATTCTCTAGTATAGAGATGTCGAAATTTGCACTACCTACTTTCAACTTGCAGCTAAAACCACATAATATGGTTAAGTACTATACTACTCGAGAAAAAGCGGTAGTTTATTTTGCCAAACAATAAAGAAAGAAACTATTTATTATATTTAAACACAGTATACTAAAAATAACAAACAGAGATATGCTAGCACGCTGTATTAAGTATGGATAAATAAGTCAACTATTTTCCTGTGCACCACTGGCTTAGCTTGTCACGTGGGCGAACTGGAGGTTATTCCAGTTTAGATTAATGCCACAACATTCATGCTTCTATACAAACATTGAAAATGTCATTAGGTGTTCTATTCTATTCGAATCTAGTATCAACTAGCTTTTGCTCGCGGCTCCGCCCGCGTGGTCTGCTTTTTCCGGGATAAAAAGTAGCCTATGTCTTATTCTGATGTATAAGCTATATTATTGTAAAGTTTCATTAAAATCCATTCAGTAGTTTTTACGTGAAAGAGTAACAAACATACATCCATCCATCCATACTCACAAAATTTCGAGTTTATAATATTAGTAGGAAGTAGGATTAAGCAAGATGACCATCTAGATTGGACTTGTAATCGAAATATAGAGTAGGAGAAATGTTTCTTTATGAAACATTTTTCGTTTGGAATTGAGAGTGTCCCTGATTAAACCCAGTAGTTGTGGAAAAGTAGGTCAAAGAAAATGTTATTTAAAGACATGTAATACAATTTGGAGAAGTTCTCGTCGATTGGTCGGTTCGAACATATGCCGTTGTTTCGAGTTTAGTTCACGGTTCCAAATACATGGAGCATTACTATTTCGTCGTCATTTGGTTACTTGTCAAAATAATTATAACGCATCTGATGATAAATTTTAATACTATCGCCTCATTCGTCATGTTGTAGGCTGAGAAACTGATGAGGTCATTGCGTTCAAATCCCAACGCAAGCAGTCACAATTTGTTGTATAAATAAAATTTAATTTTAAATATAACTACATACGAGTTGTCTGTGCCTGATATGACTACAGACAGATATTGACATTGAAGCATTGAAATTACTGGGCATTATGAGACTTAACATCTTATGTCTCAGGGTGATGAGCGCATTTTAGTGTCATGCTTTGTAATTCTAAGTTCTGTGTGTTGTTGCATCTGTTTATGGGCAGGCGTGGCACTTACCATCAGGCGAGCGCCATGCTCGTCTCGTCATTCAATCAAATAAAAAAATAAAATAAACAAAAGCTATATAAATATAAACTCAACGAACTGCGTGTGCACTAGCTGCACCTCTTCCTACACCTCCGGGGCTACCAACGCCGTGATCTTATAAAATATTTACAAATATTGATGTTTTTTATCCTGGAATAGCACACCGATTACACTGCATCTGGTGCTAAGTACAATGTAGTCCATAAACAATCTCGACTGTAGAGAGGCATTGCCGCACCGTTAAGGGTAACAGTCGGCAGAATTATGCCGGGCTGAAGTTACTGGATATAGACAAGGTGGTAGGTCCCTCGTATGCGAGAGGCCGTCTGGGTTGGTACCACCGCGCCGTCTATTTCTGCCGTCAAGGAACAGTTTGTAAGCACTGTTGTGTTTTGATTTGAAGGACATTGAAGCTAGTGACATTACTGGGCATTATGAGACTTAAAATCTTATGAGCAGTTCAGTGCCATGCTATGCTTTGTAATTCAAAGTTCTGTGCGGTGTTGCTTATATTTATAGCCAGGCATGGTGCTTATCATCAGGCTAGCCCTTGGCTCGTCTCGTCATTCAATCATACACTGTCTGACCCTGGAACAAATCATTCTGCCAGGTTTTTCACCTTGTGTACGGTGGTCGCTATCTAGTCGGATTCAAACGTTTCAGGTACCCTTCTGAATATACAGGATATTAACACCAAAAAAATTAAGGTTGACAAAGTTATTTTGAAATCGGCTGTCGCCATTTTATTAAATCACTGATCATAAAAATCAATTGTATTAAAGGATGCTCTACATAATTTGGCTGTAAACAACGATTATTGTTAGTAAATAAAAAACAATTTTAGCGTCTCTGGATGCCGAAGCGACATGATTTACGAATAAGCAGTACATTCGCACTCTTGGAATTTACATTAGAGTGTCCTTAGAACGTTTTATTAGCTCAGTCTGTGAGCAGTAAAGGGGGAAAGGAAATTTTATTGAGCAGTTATTGTAAGAAATATTGGTCCGCATTTATTAACACCATTCCGCAAGGAGTTGTTCTTATCCTTAACTTAGAGTATTTAGGCGGTAGAAAATTGGGTTGACTATTTAGTTTTAGATTTTTTTCAAAATTTTGTTTTTATGTTGTTTTTTTGTTGTTTGTTGGTATTGTTTTAAAGTTCATTTAACATAAAAGCAGATTAGTGGAATTGACTTTTGAAACTATATTTAGCTTCTTCGATGGTTATCTGCTTGTTTACAAAGCATGATTAAGAAAAATAATAGTTTAAAAAAACTAAAAACACGCTTTTATAGAAAGTCTAACTAAAAATAGAAAATAAATTTGAATAAAACAATGTATTTTATTGTAAAAAAAAAGCGCCATCTATTGTCGCTCTTAGATACTACGATATTCCCTATAATTAACGAAGATCCAGAGAATATAATTTTAATTCCTAACCCGAATATCAATAATTAATTAAATTAAATTATTATTATTATTATTTTATTATTATTATATTTTTTTTTTTATCAAATTAGTGTATTGTCATCGGTCCTCAATATATCTACAAAGTTTGAACGAAATCTGGCCGTTTCAAGTGGGTCAAAATCGCGCCCAAAGGAGTCGGTTACAAACAAACATACAGGTGAAGTTAATAAAAAGCGTGTAATATCTTAATTTTTCCACGTGATTTTTCACATGATTATATCATGCGTGAATAAATTTCTCTATTTGAACTAGAGAGGCGATAAATCTTACTTCCTGCTAGTTCTAGTATCTGACTTCCTGTAGGAAGTATTCTACTTTTATTATAAATTACGAAAGTTTGGATGTTTGTGAGTTTCTGAATTTAGATGTTTTTTCCCTTAAAGGATATGTATGAAATTTGGCCCACATGTAGATCAGAACATGGAGTAAGACAGAGGCTACTTTGATCCCTAAAAAAACTAGTGTTCCAGCGTTTAAGATCTATTCTAAATTAAAATCATACTACTATAAAAAAAAATATTCTTTTTTTCGCGCCTTTATTCATGTAATAATATTTATCGACAATACATGTCTATGAATTTGTTTAATTGTGATTAAAGATCTTTCAAGAATGTATGGAGCCTAGGCCATATACAGGGTTAATTTTAAAACACCAGCAACCTCGCAGGACCAGATAGCTGACCCCATACCGAACAACTTTTGTTCTACGAGTTTGGATATAACTCAATATATTTAAAAAAAAATGATTTTACAAGTTTTTGTTGTGTCGTGTTTTTCTTCATAGACTGCGGCGCGGCGCGACGTGCGCACGCGACATCAAAGGGGCCGGTCAGCTGCTCGGGCGTTGACCGTCAAAGGCGCTAGCCCGGTTCCCCACGCTTCGCGTGTTTGTTTACGTAATCTGCGATGCGCGTTGTAACATTCAAGACGGAAATTAAATGAATACTTATTTTTTTATGAAAATAAAATCTAACAAATTATCAAAAGTCGTAGAACAAAAGTAGTACCTTATAACCTTAGGAATCTACCCCTGCGAGGTTGCTGGTGTTTTAAAAATAACCCTGTATATATACATAGCTTATAAATATAGCTAAAAAGGAACCCTTTTTTACTATTTATTGTCTGTTATATTCCTTTAACTTTACGTATGTATATAGCTGTTTTTCGGTATTAAATCCAGTTGTACATTTTGACTGGACAATAGAAAACTAGAATATCAGTTGACTGGCACATTCACAATAGCAAAGTTAAATGAGCTGACCGTGTTTTGTAAGGTCAGCTTCTGCCGTAGGGGTGTCAATTCGTGTACGAATCAAACATGGACACTACACTGTCGTTTAGATATGTCAGTTGGCAGTTTGTTAGACGAGTCGAGCGCTGAATCAGGGCTAAACTTATTCATCAGAAATAAAGATGATGTTATTTTCGTCTATAGCGATCTTCTATTTATTATGAAACACGCAAGGGTTTAAAAATTTGAGTTATGGCTCATGACAGATTTCATAGCATATATCCTAATATGTACACCGATAACAGGTATTTACAACATTCGCTATGACCAGCGGTGGAGACAGAAATATTATACGTACAATTGTTATATAAAGAATAGCATCGGAATCTTCTAGGCCAGAAAACTAAAATATTATTAAATATCTTTGTAATTGCATTAGGGGTTTTTTTATCATATCGTACACGGAGGCCCAATAATAGAATTATTCTTACGCCCTTGAGGATCGTGTGTGCAAGATTGCTAAATGTGACTTATTTTTAAATGAAATTTTATGGCTGGTTGGCTATGTTCAAGCTTAAAATACCTTACAAGACGAGCAGGTCGTTCGCCTGATGTTAAATGCCCCTTCTGCCTATAAACAGTAATAATGTCACGCACAACTTTGGTTAAGTACTCCATAGCATTGTACTGCGCTTGTGACCTTGAGACTTAATGATATTAGGGGTTACAATATTAAATAAATATACCCAACAGTCACACACAATTTTATATGTGGTAAAGCTGGAGTCATTTTTGTCTACGGCATTAATAGGCCAGTTCGATCGGATTATTACCACTATCTCACAGAAAACGAATGTGAAGTGGCTGCTCCGTTTTGTACGGTGAGTGTAATTTCCTGAGTCCTAAATCAAGATTCCCCTTCACAATGCTGATTCCCTTCCCAAAGTTTCAGTATGGTAGACTTAGGACTTTCATCAATGGCAAAGGCCCGTTTCCAACGTTTTGCTTTCATCGCGGCCCTTAAATTTCCCTAATTTGAATCTATTTTTCGACAACAAGGTTCGGAACGTCTTTTTATAGATAATCAGGTCAAAGAAGCAGTTAAATATTCTCCGCCATTAGCGTGTAATGAGGCCTTCGTAGTGCATCGTGAATAGAGCTGTCTTTCTAATAATTTATTGATTTTAAAATAGTAGGCGTTGCACGGAAAATCATCACTGTTGACATTTATTGCAACGTTGTAGCATTACGCTGTCAGGCAATTTCCGCATATACTAATAATTGGTATAATTTCAGTTTTTAATAAAGTACATAAGATGAATATTACTAAATATGTGACGGATAATGCAATACAGCTAGCATGCTCTTGCCTCTTGCCAGCATAAGAGATGTTGCCAAACATCAATTTGTTGGCACGTGTCAGTTGTTAGGGGTACCGTTTGGTGTTGCCATATGTTATTAATTTGTCTTGTTATTATTTCCTGTGTTTTATATATGTATATATGCGACATAAATTTGTGTTGGACTTACAAGTTACGGTTTTCTGCGTGTATTTTACCCATTTATGACTTAAAACTTTTGAGCATTTCGCCAATTACATTTTGCTGAGATATTTCAAGTCATGATAATGACGATGAAACAGGGATGTGACCGATTTGAAGGTTTTTTCTGTGTTTTGGTATTAATTCATTTCAGTATGAAGCTTCTTAGACGAATTTTCGAAGCGGATCAAAATGATAGGTCGATCAACCCGCTCCGACGCAACAACCCTAAATTCGCTTAATATAAAAGTCTCCATACACTTTTCATGACCATTAATGTTTATAGCACAAACACAACACTTTAATAATACAACGAACCCAACTTTAAATTCGTTTTTTAAATAATTAAAATAAATATTTTTTTATATTGTATTTTGTACGTTTGTAGCCAGTAGCTACTTTGATTTCTATTTTTCCCCTGACGATTATAATGACATAATATGTCTTTTATATTATAATGGATTTATATTATCCTCCATTATATTATAATGGAGTTTAATATAGTGAAAGTATCGCGTAGGTGGTATAAGAACGCAAAGTTTGTCGGGACCGCCTGATATAATATTTTTAAGATTTTCTGGGGCTGTTTACGTGGGTAAATCATTATTGAACGTGCTAACGATACAAAGCTACGTGTGTGAATATATTTATTATATTCGTGTCGTAGTGAGTCGACTGAGGCTTTTAAGGGTATTGTTTAGATCACAATACTTTTTGGGTCATTTAAACCATTCCATACGTGTTGTGACTAGCTTCCATACGACTGGAGTCGCGGGATAATATGTTATAAGCTTTACAATTTAGATCCGTTTATCTTAAACGGGCAAAATTCCAACAAGGACTTTCGACGCTTTGCCAAAACTATATTTACATAAAAGAAAAAGGACGATGACCAAAGATTTTGTGCTTATTTGGAAGCCGGCGTTTTACATTCCAGCCCTATCTGAAAAATACATTGTAGTCATTATTTCAAATATGATTTACATTACATATAATATATTTATGTTTTGTAATTTTAATTAATTATTTTATTGATATTCGTAAATTTGTTAAATGTATGTTAAGGGTCTTAGTAACCTGATATAACGGATTAAATTAAAAATATAACTGTCAATATTTTATATAATGAGTTAAGTGTTTTCAAAAATACTCGTTTGTCTGACTTTGAAGGAACAAAGACGCATATAATTTTTTTGAAAAATGGTAATTGTTGTTCCAACAACATGCGAAATGAAAATGTTAATACTCTCATCATTATAAAAAGCCGCTTAAAATTATATTACATATTTATTTAAAACAAAATATTAAATGCACTTTGCTCCTGTAAAAATCATTCCCCGATTTACCATACGGCATATTTCAAGGTAGAAAGAATTAGTCCAAAGTAATATAAGCCGAAAAATATTATGTTACATATAAAAAAAATCTTGGCTTTCCTAAAATCACAAAATATACAGTTGTGCTCTTCTCTTACTGAATTTTGATTATTTTATGAGTGATTGAGTAATTTTAAACATATTATAAATTAATTTGGGTAGTAATATAAACGCACAGTAGTGATATAAACTAATACATCACACGAGTAAATGACCAGCAAAAAAAATGTCAACAACATTTCACTCGCACTAATTACCTCACTGTCAGGCCATTATCGTAGCCGTAAGTTCTCATAAATCTACGCCTCAGCATTTTGATAGATGTATCCGTAATCCAGATATTACTGTGAAGGTTTCCACTAAATTAAACCTCAATACGAATGTAGCCGAGCGACAAAATGTCGCGTGACGGTACGTGACCTCACCGAGCATATCGCCAAGGGTGCAATTTATATCGATCTATCTAAAAATATTAGAGAACTTTTGCATTCGAGTGATTCGACGCGGGAATTTGATACGTATATTTTAATTACGTGTTTACATTCTTGGAGCTCTTTCCTGGCGCTTGTAACTTTCTATACATACTTAGCTTGGCCGAGATGACCGCGACACCGCGACGCGTGACCATTTCAATGCAATTCCATACAAAGCAAAATTGTCGCTTTGTATGAAATTGTTAAAACTAGTGTTTACAATGTAAATAGTTATGCTGTTCATGGCTCTCAGGGGTAATGAAATTTCCAATTGATTTAGAGTTTTCAGAAATGGATCGATAGTTCCAGAGATTTAAGCCGTACAAAGTCGCAAACTTTAACTCTAATGTAGCAAGAGAAGTGTAAAATTATTTATTCAGCGAAATACCTAGACAGTTTACTTAGCACATTAAAATCTTAAGGTATTTAATGCTCAGTTAAGTATTTAAGTCGTATTATTTACATATAGATAAGACTTTAGCCGCTTTAACAGGATAAACGGAGCTTTACCGAAATAATTTACTTCTATAAATGTACTGATTCTATGTACATTGCTATTTTTGTACTAAAACTATTTTTATGTATTGGACCAATGTTGTCTCTCGCGAACTTGCATTTATTTTGTGATAAAACACATTGATTTTGTTTTTCCTAAAATTACAATACTTTAACTGATAAAATAAAATTAATTTATTCTTTCTTCTTCTTTTTCAAAACTCATACAAAAATCATCATTTTGAAGTCGCTCTACTTAAAATTTAATTAATTTATTATACATAATTAATAGATAAATAAAATTTATAATAATAAGTAAAATTTATTAATTTTAATTCGTTGGATTTGATTTGTGTGGCGGTACGCATCGTTCGTCATCCTCTAACTATAATTTTCAGATACTCAATGTTGTTTTGTTGGAATAATGAATACGTTACTGACCATATAAATGTAGAAAAGGGACAATTAAGGAATTACGAAGCGGAGGCGAGGGGTTAAGCCTCCGGATATCTCGCTTACCGTACAAAACGCAAGAACAAGCTGCTATTTCAAATCATTTTTCCTACCTCAAAATATACTTTTAGCCACCTCTACGCTCTAAAAATAAGGAGGCGCTATTCGTACAAAGTCGTTGACCCGACCCTGAATAAAGATCGTCACTATTACTAATTCTGTGTATTACATTTCATCGTGTTATCGCCATTTAATTAAGCAAAAACCTTCATAATTGATTATCTCGAAGACAGTAATGTTTTTTGCTGGTAGTTGTCACGCGGCCATTGGCACCGTTCCAATTTTGTCAAATAGCTAGAGAAATGTTTTTTCGTATTCATTGTTATATTGCATTATTTTGTGTACAATAATTTACCGATGTTTTGTTATCTCAACCTTGTGTTTCGCTATGAACAATGTAAAATATGAAATATGTGTCTACTCTCAACGCGAGCCAAGTTTGCCAGTGTTGCAGTTTTCAAATTTAAATTGGTTTCCGGGGTCACACATTTCCTGATGAAGCCATAACGTTATTGGTATAATGGCAGCGTTCTTATGCTGTCAAACTGGTAAGTTCCGGGTTTCAAATCCCAGTTCGGGCGATCACGTTTTGTTTAAAGTTTTCCCGGATTGGTCCGGTTTGGGATTGGAGTTTACGCCCTTATGGCGATAAGACACACGTCGAGAGACGAAAGGTCTATTGTGAGGGCTTTAGTTGCGCCTCTGTCTCGTCCGTTATATGCGTAATCTTATGTATGTATTTTACATCTTATAAAATCTTTTATTATAGAATAGTCTTCATGGTACAGGGCGAGTAGGTCATTGTGAAACGAGAGGTCGCAGGTTCGAACCTCGGACCGAGATAATTGTTTGCGTGATCCACAAAGTATATTTGTTTTGAGTCTAACCGTTCTGAGTCCAGAAGTCTGTCGTAGTTCCTTATATCAATCTTCGTCTAAATGCCCTTACCCCACTCGCCGTGTGGTCGCAACATACTTTTTAACACATGTTATAGAACGGTCTGGCTTGTAGTTTCTATGACCGGCCGATTATCTGACGTTAACCCCTCCGGGGAGAAAACACCTATATCCGAAATAAATATTTATAGCTCACACAAATATTTGCTGTGGTGCGGTAATCGAACCTGCGGCCTCTCCCTTCACAGCCGTCTACTTGCCCACTGCGCCCCGAAGGCAGTCAGCTGAGAGTTGGAATGTCTATTCTATTTTATTTTTAAATTATGACCCCATCAATTTTCGATGATTACGCCAATGTAATAGCAATAATCGCCAAGTATTATAAAAGCAATACCTAAAAATAAAGGTCAAAACGGAGACAGACTTTAAAACAAATGTCTGAAGGGTCTCTCGTAGTTCCCTAATACTAATGACTTAATATAATCGTATCTTTCTGAGTAGTCAGGATTATGTGTGATTCGGTATTATTTCATCAAAGATAAAATTATAGTTCATTTTAGCTTAAGCTCATGTCTGCAAAAAAGATAATGTAACGAAGCCAGCACATTATTTATATATTTTATGTGATAGTGCCTTTGGGTGTGCAGCACTAATGTAAGAGTTAATGCGGTTTGTTAATGGAACCTCTGTGTAGGTTTACACCGTAATGATCTTTAGACTCTTTAGACCATAGACTGTGACAATTATTTTTAATATTATAAAACACAATTTAATCGAAAAAAAATGATACATATGCAATTCGTTTTTTAATGACTCGTTCTAAATATTATAGTATGTATACAAGCCTATTTTAACCCCCGACAAAAAAATATATAAGTTTGTCCTCTTTGTTAGCTGTCTATGTATTTAAGACATCGTTACGCCTTAAGAATAAACCAATTTGAATGCAGTTTTTTTTTCTTTTGAAGGCTATTTTTATTGGAAATGGTCTAGTCCTACTTTTCTGTATTTTTTAAGCATAAGCTGTCAAACGAGCAAGTGGGTCACCTGGTAACTGGTAGTGATCTCTACTGCCCTTAACATTCATAATACCAGAGGAATCATGGATACGTTGCCGACCTTAAAAGAAAGGTATAATGAAGGGATTGTAAGGGTAGGGGGATTTGAGCCTCCGGATATCTCGATCACCGTACGAAATACACCAGCAAGCCGCAACTTTACGTCAGTTTTTTGCGAGACAGTGGTAACGACCTGGTCTAGCCGGCCCGACGGTACAGAACAGCATGGCTCCACCACTTATCAAAGGTGACTAAGGTCTAACCTCCTCATTAGTTGAGGTGGTTTGGACCTCCTGTGCTTGGGCACAGCAGTGTTACACTATCGAATACAGGGACGATATTATTCTTCGTTATCAGTTGATAAACGTGACGACAAAGAAGGAAATAAAAAAAAATTGTTTGGTTGAGGGCTTCGTATTTTTTTTCTGGCTCTTTTTAACGATTTGGCTCATTGTCTTTTGGCCGAATATTGTAAGTTAATCTTTTAGTGTTGGCATAATGTGTTATTGAACTTACTCAAAGTTACTTATTACTTACAATACTTGGCCTATATTGCAATAGCGTATTTAGAAAATGTATATAAGTGTAGATACATGTAATAAATCGACAGTAATAGTATATTTTAGTAATATACTTCGTATCGGTATCGCGGCCATATTGTCCTGAAGTATGTGTTGATTTGGACTAAACTATTTATTGTAATTATAACTTCGATCTCGACTCAACAGCTGCGTACAGGGCTGTAGTGTGGTTATTTTTGTATATTATCTACTCGGTGGTGGCTTAATTATAGTATTGTGCTATAAAATGACTAAATAATGTTAATGAGCGTAGTTTAATAACATAATTTGTTAGGAAAAGGAATTTTGCTATAATATTGTCATGCAATAATAATAATATCTTCTTTACATAGTATAAAATGATGTCGCTTCCGCTGTCTGTTCCCTTAGATCTTTTAAACTATTCAACGGATTTTAATGCAGTTTTCAGCAATAGATAGAGTGATTGATGAGGAAGGTTTATATGTATATCACGCTATGACCCATGGTACCCATGGGCAGTAACATGCAAGTGAAACTGCGAGGGACAGTAGATACTAAATTGAAGAGAGTTGAGAGGTACACTAGAGAGTTGAGTCACCTGTAGGAAAGATATCCACCGCCCATAAACATCAATACAATCATGGTTGGCTTGCCAATCAATTGGCACGGCAAAGCAACTATGCTGCTAGTGGTAAGTATATCGCAGTCGAAATATGTTTAATATCGACCGTGAAGACATTGCGCCTGTCGTCGGTCGGCAGAATTATGCCGGCAGAAATATTATGGCATATTAATGCCGGCCTGATGTTAAGCCGAATTTACATTATGAAACTAGTGTTATGCATGATGAAACGAAATTCATGAAACTAGTTGTAGCACTGCAATGCCTGTGGTATTGCACACGCGGTAAGACTGCTATGCTGAGGTTTCAGGTTCGATCCTCGGGACGGGTAAATGTGATATTGGGATTCTCTATCACGACATGCTCAACATCAGCCCGGAGTCTGGAATTGTGCCCGGTATTTTTTTTTTTTTTTTTATATCATAGGCCGGCAAACGAGCAATATCATAGGTAGCAATATCATATCAAAGCAATATCATAGGTATGGTGATAGGCTCGCCCTCTATCACATCATGGGACGGATATATGCTTGGCGAAATGTGGGTGTACTGGTTACACCTCTGCCTAGCCCTTAGGGGATTACAAGCGTATATATATGTTGTAGTAGCACTTGTGAAACTCTTTTCGTTAAAATAATAATGTCATGAAATCACCAGTTCGTTAAGATTATGGCGCCGCCAGCATCGTAGTTTTATTTTGCAGTTCACGTACAATTTTTGTTGCATGCATGCATGCATGCATGTTGCAGGACATTAGTTTTATCAAAAAATATCGTACAATTTTTGTTGCATGCATGCATGCATGTTGCAGGACATTAGTTTTATCAAAAAATATCGCGACACAAGAAACTATTTCAGTGTGATAAAATTAATGCATGCGCTTAAAACTTTTTATTTACATTACACACAATTGCTGGTAAAATTAATGTAATGTAAATTGCATGCAAATACGAAATATCGTTCCGACATCAAGTAAAAATTTAGGCAATTTTTGTTGCATGCATGCATGCATGTTGCAGGACATTAGTTTTATCAAAAAATATCGCGACACAAGAAACTATTTCAGTGTGATAAAATTAATGCATGCGTTTAAAACTTTTTATTTACATTACACACAATTGTTGGTAAAATTAATGTAATGTAAATTGCATGCAAATACGAAATATCGTTCCGACATCAAGTAAAAATTTAGGTACTTTATGGTGAAATTAATGTAATGTAAATTGGGTGCGTAATACGAAATAACATCACGTACATCAAGTAAAAATTGAGGTATTGATTTTATTTTGTTAAATGCATTAGATTTAAGTAGATTAAATTCCGTATTCTATAAAAAATCATAAACGAAACATTTCATGTGTAGGGATTATGCAAAATATAAATTGAAATCATTTATTTGAGTATTTAACAAAATAAAATTAATATCTCAATTATTACTCAATGTGGCCATCTATGATGCGGATTGAAATGCTAATGCATATTTGCATCTAATTAGGCGTCACTGGATATACAGTGGCTGAGCGTGGAATGCGACTCGAATAAATGAGAGGCCGCGGGTTCGATCCCCGCACCGAGACAAATGTTTGTGTGATCCACAAATATTTGTTTCGGGGTCTGGGTGTTGTGAGACCGAAAGTCTCTCGTAGTTCCAGATACCCATGACACCAGACTTGTGTTTTACTGTGGGGTCAGGACTATGTATGTGACCGTTGGGTGTATTTATAAATGAAAAATTAAATAAAAACAAGTCACCATGGAGGTTATTCACCATGTGGTGGTGGTCGTTATTCAGTCGTGTACAATTATGTATTAGGTACATTCCTGTCAACACGACGTCTCTGACTACGGCAGATTATTACGGGTTGTAATGAAACTTAACGCTACGACAAAGGTTCTTTTTAAAAAACAAAAGTCCCATAAAATTTTATAATAAAATTTATATCGCGCCCGCACTCGTTTGTCGTAAAACTCAAATAAGGGACAATGTTGCAGAGCGGATACGAATTTTTCTCTACATATTAGCTTTTACTGTAAACAACATTTCACCTTTTTATTATCAATCAAAACACATATATTTAACATATTACATTCTTGTTTTTAGAACGGTTTTAAGTTTTGCACGGGTGACTTTTATAATACTTCATATCCATATATTCCTTTTTTTATATTAGTTAATTATTGATTAAGTAGTCCTATGCTAAATTATTTAAAGTGATTATTGGTTATACAGTAAAGTGTTTTGTATTGTATTAGTTATGTATAAATAATTATTGAACCAATTTTCCGTCCCATAATGTGATAGGAGGCGAATCTATTGCCATATGTGGCACAAACTCCAATTTAAAAACAAGCAATTAAGCAGACCACCATAATTTTGACGACCCACGATAAACATATCGTCTGTTGTTGGTCAACACTATGTGTCGACCAATTGTATGTAGTCACTTTGCCGAGCTAGGATAGAAAACTGAGCTCGGCGACATGTGGGCGTACGGGTGCCACCCCTGCCTGCCACTTTCAGGCATTACCGATGTGAGTGCATATGCAACAACAACCCATACAATCCACGCCAACAATGGCTATCAGGTGGCTGATATCCACCAACAACTTCAAAGTGTGTTGACGTCAAACAGATTGTAACAATAACAAGCGAAAACTTCACAACGACAATACTCTTTACGATTCCCTCGCTACAGAAATTTTACAATAAAAATGATAAATAAACATATGTACTAAGAAAGCAATTTGTGGCTTCGAACAAGCAATCCTCCTGGGGTTGAGTTGTTGATATTTCAAGATGTTATGATTCAGTGACTTTATAGTGTTCGCCGTTTAATATCGCTTCGTGCATATTTCACTGCAGTCCGCCTCTGTTTATGTACTATTCTGCTTGATAGTGCAAAGTTGAGAAGTGAAATGACTTTAGTTCGCCATTTGTTGTGACGAGAAATGAAATTAATGTTCGCTATACTTTTGAAATGTTTTGATTGTTCTTTCTAAAAGTATCTACTTTCTTTCCCAATGGAAACATTCTTTTTAACACTTGTTTCAGAAACCTTATTAATTCAGGAAATACTGTGCAATATTTTGATTTCAATGGAAATTTAAAGAAGTGTGTAAGCACTATTGTGTTTCTGTTTAAAAGACATTGAAGCCAGTGAAATTACTGGGCATTATGAGACTTAACATCTTATGTCTCGGGGCGACGAGCGCAGTTCTGTGTCATGCAATACTTTGTAATTCAAAGTTATGTGTGGTGTTGCTTCTGTTTATGTGCAGGCGTGGCGCTTACCATCAGGCGAGCGCTTTGCTCGTCTCGTCATTCAATCAAAAAAAAAATATCTATACTGTACCAGTGGAACAATATTCTGTGTTATTGTCTAACCTATTGGTTAGAAAAAATTAAACTGAGTCGAAATTGTGCAATCATATCATAATATAATATTTACAAGGTAAAGTGATCCTTAGGAATCCACATATAAACATGAACATAATTATGCTACTATTATATTTTAGACAATAAAAAGCCTACAAAGTTATAATAATTGACATTAAGGTAATAGGATATTTTGGGGCTATCCCCTATGTATTTAATTTCAAATGTAGGTACCTGATCCTCATGTTTACCTATGCTTTTATCTCAAAAATCTGTATTACTTTTACGAATGTCTTTAAATTTTAGACTATAATCTTTAAGGTTGAAGTAAAAGTTAAAAGACGACATTTTATGTCATCAAGAAAATCGTCGCTAACAACCGCTCCCTCTCAAGGCTTTTAACGTCCTTAAATGCTTAACTTGGTTCTACTTTATATTTATCAGGCTTATTCACAGAATATTCTGTTTTATCTACTGTTTCACTAAAATTCATAACATAAATATTGCTTTTCAGATATTCAGATGCAAATTTCATTTACTACAAAATTCACAAAGGGTATCCAATATTTCATTGTGAATGAATCCTTTGTGATTTATCTATTCGAAAAAAAATTGTTTAGCTCTGCCCTCGCCTTTACGGGTACATAAAGTAGTTAAATATGTCTAATTCTTCTTCGGATTATTTCAAACTTCGTAAGTAGTTTATAAGTATCGCGTCACAAGATATTGTTTCGCTGCACCTCTTAATGTTTCCTCTGTACCATACTATAACCAAATAGACTACATTAAACTGAACTTGCTAATAACTTTTAACAGAATTTGCTCATGCAATGCCTACAAAATCTTATTTGAGGTACTTCCCGGCGTAGTTGCCTTCCAAACTTCCATTATTTGAGAGTCGAAGCTCCTAGCAACGTTTGGAAAGTCCTCAAATATTTGCAATTGCTAAACAATGGCCTAACTTTTTTCCCTCAGTAATTTCGAGTTCCAATCTTGGTTGTAATTACTTTTGGGAAGTTTTAGTGTTTCACGAGTTTCTATCTTTTATGAACCCGTAAATTATAAAGGTAAATTGCTGCCATTATAAAATCTATAGATCTATCCTTCCCATCGACAATAAAAGTGCTTTTTTATTTCAAGGACATTATAGGCGTATTCCCTTATTATATCACATAGGTTATGGGTAAAAGTGAAGTGAAGTGTGATAGTAACAATTTTATTTTATTTTATTTATTTTATTATACCATAGGCATAGATCTAGAAATTGCCTACATATTATTTACTTTATTATGTATGAAAACATGTTGATGACGTTTTACTATATTTTACAATGCAATATACTTTTTTCATGTATTCGGTTAACATCTTACCTACTACGAAAACGTCGAGAGCGTATTCAATTATTGTACTCGTAATTATGATTTAACAACGTGTAAACGCAGCCCAGCCAAAAACTTAAATTTACTTCAAACTTACTAAATAAGTTTGTATAATTTTAATAGCAGATTTGAAAAATTGTAAAACATAAAATCAACCATTGTCTTGACACATAGGTACATGTTTGTTCTCCGGTGAAAAGTAGGAATTATTGACTTCGCTCTATAAGAACTTCACCAACATAGGTATACTTAGATAGTTTATAAGACCTATGTTTGTGAGAATTACCATGTACGAGCCAGTAGGCTACGGATAAAACTGGTTTGGAATTATGATGGCGCACATCTATAGAATATTTTATTTTGTTTCGAAGATCATCATTATTAAACTATAATAGATTATTGACTGTAGATATATTGAACAATTAAATTATCATTATGTTCGGAACAAAAGCTACTGGTAAAGTATATCGGTCTTTTGCCAGAGTCCGATTTCGATTTGGGTATTTTTTCTTTACCCGATCTGAAGCATTCAATTCAAGCAGCTCTGTAATGAGACCATAGACTTTCTTGAAGTCACGTTTCAGCGATTTATTATTTGTTATTTAACTACAAGGTGGACAGACGACCTGATAAAGGTCGCAGGAAGTCGCTGGATGCAGGCCGCTTCCAACAGGTCGGTCTGGAAATCTTTGGGAGAGGCCTATGTTCAGCAGTGGACGTCCTGTGGCTGATGATGATGATGATGAATAAAATAAATTTGGATTATGATTATGTCTGTTAAAACTGATTTCATTTATAACTTGATAATATATAAAGGTCATAAAACAAATATTGACAAGCAAAATGTTAAGAATAACTTCTAAAGATCCAGTCATGATATTGTTTATAGAGCCGTGGGCAACCAACCTCAAAAGAAGTCCTAAAGGAAGAGAACATACAAATAAACAACCTAACTTCGGAATATTATGTTTAGGACTGAAACTTTTGTGAGTTCAGCCGTGTAAACATTGTTAAACTAGTTTGGTGTAAGTTATACAACTTTAGTGTATTTGGACTTATTTTTGCTAAGGCTGACTACTGCATTGTTATTTCATTGAAATTAGGCCATTTGTCATTAAAGTAATTCATAATTTTAGACCTTATTTACGTAGTATCCATGATTTCACAAATACATCAACTAACAGTTAAAACTCCTGACATAAATTATATCTTTCTGTATTAAGATCTGTAGTTTCTAAACGGTTGGACATATTTTATACAACACAGCTAAAGATTAACCCGATACGTATTCCAATAAGTCCATTAAGTAGTTTAGGCGTTACTTTTTACGATGTTACAGACGGATACACAGACAAAGCGGTCAATCTTATAACTGCTCTCTTTTTTAACACAGGTTAAAACCGTATAAAATGAACCACGGCTATGTTACTACGTTTTACGAAAATCAAAATGAATAAAACCTGTCGACAGCCAAATTCATAACTAAGTCAGATATGTGTATGTAAAAGTTTTTGTGTAACACGAGGACAATAAAAACCGGGATGTGTTAGAAGAATAATAAGTCGGGAACAGCCTCATGGGTAAAGTTACAATGGGTCAGGTACAAAGGAATGATTCACGGTTAGGGATGGCATACTTTTTCCTTTGGAATAATCTCATATGAATAATGTTTAAACTCTGGCAGTTTATAATAGTTTTTCACCTATTTCGAAAAATACTCGTAAGTCACGTTTTTAGGTAAAAAATCCAATAATAAATCAAAACCAGTAAATAGTTGCCTTTTAAAATTGAACACTTTATTTTGTTGTAGACACTAAACAAATAATACTAATAAATTTATATTAATAAAATATTACACCTAAATGACATACAACATAATCAATATTGTCGAATAATAAAGGAGCAATGTTTGCATATTTGCTGGTTTATCGATTTGTTTGTTCCGACTAGTTACCCATTAGCGGGCAAATGTATTGATTCTGTTTATATTATGCGACATAATTCGATATGAATCATACGTGACATGAATTCCGATGGTCGAATCAAGCGTAATGAGCTGGCTTCAGTCACGCTCTCGTTTGTCAACACCATAGTCATTTACAGCTTGACAGATAGTGACGCTGAGCATTAGTGAAGCTACCGTTGAATCATCTCCTATAGGTTTAAATAGTGCATAGGACTAACACGTAGGCATAGCATGACTGACTGATGCGATTATGGGAAGTCTACTTCAATTATTTAAAGCAAATCGTTGCGGTATCATCTTTTTCTTGCTAGGCTGACGAAATGGCTTTCGTAATCTGAGAAACATTGTTTTGATTGTAGTTGAATAATAAGTAATTAGTTATTTATTATTATAGGTACTACACCTATTTTATATTGGTTTACATTAAAAACGTACATTAATTTCTTGTAAGTCTAGCGACCCTACTACAAAACGCGTAACGCGACAGAGGACATGTATTGTGTGGAAGGTGAATGCACTTAAAGACTCAGTACTTTATGGTAGTGGACGCAGAGAACAGTTCTTTTTCGGAGTCGCATTGCTGTGAGTGATACTTCCTGGACAGGTATTAAAAATAACAATATGTAATATGACCTCCTTAACAGTGTTCATTTTAGTGTTATGTGTCAGATAACATTTTATCTACAAAATATAAAATCTAGCTTGCAATAGAAAATGGTACTTTCTTATCGACCAGCTACTATAAACCACATTTATATGGAAAGGTTTTCTCGCACGATACAGGCGAGAATACCACAGAAAACTGTCATTTACGAGAACACTGCATAATAATTTTATTTCCAAATTGCATGACGCGGACTCGGGAAGTTTCTGTTAAATTTTTGCCTCTATCGTTTCGTAAACTTTGTCAATTTAAATGGGGTTTAATGCTTTAATGTTTAGTCAACATTGGGGTGTCAGTGTTGTTGTTTAATAATGTACTGTATTTTATCTTAACCTTTCTAATGTATGTTTATTTTCTTTGCTAATTGACTGCAAGAAAAGTTCTCAGCGAGCACAAGGTCGTTAAAAATATCCCGTCTTTGTTTTATATTTCAGGCCAAGGGTTGTTCGTACCTTCATTAGTTAGTTGGATGTCTTGGTCGTGTCTTCCTCTTGGCGACTATATATCTGTTTCTGTTAACTACAAAGTTTGAAATACACCCAACATATAGTCCTGACTCCACAGTAAGATAAGAGTCGTCGTCGTCGTAGTCGTCGTCGTCGTATCGTGGGTATCAGGAACTGTGAGAGACTTTCGGTCTCACACAACCCAGGCCCCGAAACAAATATTTGTAAACGTCAGCGTATTAAGTGATCACCGGAATTCTGTTATTTGGGATTACCTTAGATAATATAGATTTACTAAATACCTCAAAAATTAAAATTAAACAATTTGGGCATAATTTAGACTTATTCGTATAAGTTTCACCAATACGTTATCTGTGCAACGTACTTTGTCATCGTGAAACCCTCAGACTGCAGTATTTGAAGCGTTTAAATCTGTTAAATAGACCACGTGATTATCAGGACCACCCGGAATCTCCAATTAACTCGAAGTGATTAGAAAGCTAAGATGGGAATGTGTTTTTGCCGAGGAGACAATTTGCCACCGCGCTGCCATTTACGGTTTAATCAGTGTATGCTCTGTGATTAAAGTGCTTGAAGGTAATTTCCCTTTAGTCGGTTTTAGAATAATGTATTTTTCCCTTAAGGTTTCTTACTCCATATGCATGTAGATAGTTATTTACTTATTTTACAAGGAGTTTTTTGTCTTCCGTGACACTAACACAAATGGCCCAACGGATGACTAGCTAGCTGGCTGCACTGCCAGCTTATTGCTGAGTTGGAGCCTTTTTGATACAAATATAGTTTTTGTGTTTTTTATCTGTTTTATTTTATACGTGTGTATTTAGTGTTTATGGTAAATAAATTAAATTTCTTTCTTGTTTCTTTCTAGATGATAACAAGTTCGCTTTGTATGTGTGTAGTTTGAAGTATTTTTGTGGCAGCCAAAACGATGAAACACGCGTGTGGCCATAAGGTTTCGTCGGAGTTTTGCTGTATATTCCTTCCAGTATCGATGCCTCTTAGACGATTTTTTCCAATTGAACGGAATTTGTTATTTTATTTTATTATTTTATATTAGGCTTTTTTCCACGGTGACGTCAAGTTTTACGTCGTCTGTTATTTTACAAGTATTCCTTCCATCAGATTTGAATGGCTTCTGGATTCATATAACTCTTTTCGCGATTTCTGCGTCGTTACCCAAAACCTTAAAGTAGCTTATTGATTTCAATAATATAAATAGTCTAGCCGACTACTTTATTATGGCGACGTGGGTCAGTGTACAATGTGTAGGAGAGTTAAATGTGAGAGGGTTTAGAATAATGAGATTTTTGCAAGGGCGGAAATGTGTCAGTGTGATATTTTAAGGTTATTAGATTAAAAAAAAAAACAATACCTATTTAAAATTACATGAGACGTTGAACCTGCCCGTATTAAATCAATAGAACACGCAAACGGGGCTGGTGAAAATTATAGTGATTTATTACTTGTTAAACTTAAATTATGACAAACAATGTATTACATAAAAATCTTATCTACACCATATACAAATAAAAATAGACTTCGTAATAGTATTGGTGTTGAAAATATACAAAAAAATAGTCATAGGCCAAGGTTAACTGTGTGATAACAATCAATGGTGTAATAGTACATATTTCCAACAAAAATAGTTATGTCTGATAGAATAGGTGATAACATCAATGGTAAATTATAAAAAAGGCAACGAAAATCATTATTATTGTGTTCAATACTTTTGTAACGCGGTTATCAATGTTTGACGTTTGTAGTCAAGCGTGTATTTATTATCTGTGCTTATGGTTCCGCAGGTGCGGAGTCTCTACTCTTTCTCTTCACATTTTTTTTTATAGCATAGGCCAACAAACGAGCAAGTGGGTTTCCTGATGGTAAGTGATCTCCACCGCCCATGTACGCCCACCACCATAAGAATCATGGGCGCGTTGCCGACCTATAAAGAAAGGGATAATTAGGGATTGGGAAGGGGAGGGGATTTGGGCGTCCAGATATCTCACTCACCGTACGAAACGCAGCAGCAAGCCGCTACTTTACGTCGGTTTTCTGTGAGACAGTGGTATCGACCCGGTCGAGCCAGCTCATTCATGCTGTAGACAAAATTGTCTACAGGGTGGCTCTACCACAAAAAAAAAAATTAATGCTTATAGTTTACTAGCGACCCGCGCCGGCTTCGCACGGGAAAAATATGTTTGTTACGACATCACATTACAAATCCTTGGATTTTTCGGCTTTTCTGTAATGTAATATGTATGTATTATACATATAAACCTTCCTCATGAAACACATCTATTGCTGAAAACTGCATTAAAATCCGTTGAATAGTTGAAAAGATCTAAGCGAACAGTCGGCGGAAGCGACTTCATTTTATACTATGTAAAGATGAAGTTACTGGGGTTTCTCTTACCGCAATAGTGAAATATGCACCGAAATTTGTTCCACCATTTTCATGTGATGCACTATCAAATTAACAGACAGTATTCAGACTCTACTGTTTCATCATTCCGATCGTTATTGTTTCCGTAGCTAAAAATAGTGTTGAACAGTGGTTGACATAAATTCAATACGAATTGATGGACTGAAACATTCTCGATCAGAAAGATCTGGAAGTTTTATAGGTCGGCAAATGAGCAAGTGAGCAAGTGATTACGTGATATTAAGTGATCTTCACCGCCCATGTCGCCCACAATTCCAGAAAAATCATGGGCGTGTTGCAGACCTTAAAGGAAAGGGATAACTAAGTGATTGGGAAGTATAGCACGATTTGCGCCTCCAGATATTTTACTCGGCGTACGAAATGCAGCAGCAAGCCGTTATTTTATCTCGGTTATCTCTGAGACAGTGGTAACGACCCGGTCGAGCCGGCTGTTTTGTTTCATCATCCAAATTCTTTCTCCGGCGCTAGAATCGACACAATTTTTACAAGTAAAAATAAGCTTTTAAACACAAAAAGTTCCATAAAAATTCTGGTATCCTTAATTTTGGGTATCAGTCGAACAAAAAGTTAACAGATATCCACAGGTTTATAATTATAACTAACTCATACCCAGCCTCGTAGAATCTGATGTCAGAACAATGTCAGGGCTAAACATCAATCTATAAATAACGATACCATCGCGTGTGTACACCACACTTCCTTGTAATTTCTATTCATAAGGACCAATCTTATGTCACGAAATTGTACCAGAGACCTTGAAATGATCAAACATGCTACGTTTTGGAACTTCGTGAAAATATGTAATCTACACTTATTTAACTGTAATTTTATTTTACTTCGTGATTGTGGTTTAAATTCCTTTAATCAAACTAACTATTTAATTAAATTAATGTATGTTTTTATAGTACAGGCCGGCAAACGAGCAAGTGGGTCACCTGATGGTAAGTGATCTCCACCGCCCATGTACGCCCACCACCAGAAGAATGATGGGCGCGTTGCCAACCTTAAAGGAAAGGGATAATTAGGGATTGGGAAGGGGAGGGGATTTGGGCTTTCGGATATCTCGCTCACCGTACGAAACACAGCAGCAAGCCGCTACTTTACGTCGGTTTTCTGTGAGACAGTGATAACGATCCGGTCGAGCCAGCCCATTCATGCTGTAGACAAAACCGTACCTATAGCGTGGCTCTACCACTCAAAGTATTATTATTATTATTTATGATTTACAAAAGTGACACACAATGATCTGATGAATCGATATTTCGGAGTTGTTACCTACCAATACATTATGTTTCTCAAACTATATATTTACTTCATCTACTACTTCTGTTTATTTTTTACACTATTCAAACAAGTTACATTTGAAATTCATTCAAGGCTCGGTTCCAATAAAGCCAGTTTAAGAGGAGGCTCCCTAAATTGTACGTTAGTTTCGATGACCATACTGCGTCAATTATATATCCAAGGAATATAAAACTTTAATATATGATTTTTCAGTCCTATTTCTTTCCGTTAATAAGACAGTTACACAATTGTGTTATTTTCCCTCGATACATTTTTATTCCGAAAACGATGTATTTTTGGTAGAATTTTTGCTGTTTCTAATAAATGGCTTGAGTTATATGTCTAAAATAAATATTCACAGTTAGTAAATATTGTTTATTATCCACTGCTAAGATATAAATTACCTAGATCAATTAAAACTCATAATATAAATTATAATAGATTTGCGACTTACGTCATTTACTTCTGTGCATTGATAAACGTCCGACGATGTGCGCAATATTCAACCTTATGTCATTTCTCATAGTGTGTTGAGTAGTGCACGGTAACTAATAATTAAAGCTATTTATCGTTAGTACAGCGCCGTGCTTCAAGGAAAGACTACGTGTATTATTTTATTCCGCGCGAACGCTCTGCCCGAGTGTTGAATCAGTTTATTATATTTGACAAACTATGCGAAACAAAGACAATAAATAATTTGTGCAAAAAAGAAAGAAAGTGAATCGTTTCAAAAACTTTGCAATGATTATGAGAGAAGCAAAAGCGTAAGTATTTTGTTAGAATGTTATTTGTACATTTTGAAATTAAAAGTATTATTATATATAATATAACATATTTTAATAATATTATTTCTAAAATAGAATTTAACTATTTACATTATTACATACATAATAATGCCTCGGTCGCGTAGTTATATTTCGTACGCGGTATTGCTATGCTGAGGTCTCGGGTTCGATCCCCGGGTCGGGTCAAATGATATTGGGTTTTTCTATCATGAAATGCTCAGTATCGGTCCGGAGTTTGATCCCGAATTGTGCCCGGTATGGCGATAGGATCGCCCGCTGTCACATCATGGGATGGAAATACACTTTGCGAAATGTGGGTGCACTAGTTACATCTCTGCCTATCCCTTCGGGGATTACAGTCGTGAGTATGTATATACAATCATTATAATGACCTATATACCCTATCTTTTTTAGAAAAAGAAATAAAGAAAATCGAATGATGGTTATCCGGAACAAAGAGTCAGTGGAGTCGCCTCGGCAATTATTGGATTTAGTTTCTACTTTTGTGATGCATGAAGAGTGAGTTACCCTAACATTATATTATACTATACTAATAATAAGATTATAAGCAAGTATGCATCTAATCGTCATGTATAATTACTAACTTGATAAGTAATATTTACTTTATCTTCTTCTTCACTAGGTGGTCGGTCCTTCGTATGCGAGAGACCAACTAGTTTGGTACCACCGCTTCGTTTATTTGTCCTACCATGTAGCAGTGTGTAAGTAATGTTGTGTTTCGGTTTGAAGCTAGTGACATTACTGGGCATTATGAGACTGCAAAATTTGTGTCTCGGAGTAAATATCGCAATCGCAGTGCGTTGTAATCTAAAGTTCTGTGTAATATTGTCTGTTTATGGTCAGATGTGGCGCTTACCATCAGGCTAGCAAAACGTTATTCATGCTAATAAAACAAACTATTACATATTTTATTGGCATTATTATATGATAATGGGTAATAACTACTAACTATGTATGTAATCATTTACATTAAATCTAATCTATGTTCTTTTTATTATCATGGAGAAACAAAATGACGATTATTTTGCTATGTAAAGAACCATGCTGTAGACACTTTTGTGATTTATCTACAATCTGAATAAGCCGGCTCGACTGTTATTCATACTCAAGTGATCTCCACTCATTCATGATTTATTTACATAATTACCTAAATCATTGTTACATTATTATTTAATCTATTTACATAAATCACCAATGAGTGGAGATCACTTACCATCAGCTTACCTACTTTTTGTCCTAGCACGGCAAAATGACTGCGCTATACCTGATGGTAAGCGCAGTGTAGACCAAAAACTCCAGCGACCATCGATGAACAACGAGATTATCGGTGGTCACCAGAATCATGCCGGCCTAAAATAATGCTTCTTCACACTCCGGAAGAGGAAAGAGGCAAATCAAAGAGCCTGCGACAGGATAGGCGGATGGCTGATGAAGGCACAGGGATACAAGGATGTATCCCTATACCCGTCTCAACCAACCATCGAGTCATGTCGCAAACTCCTCGGGAGAACCAATTATACACTGGCTGATCCTGGAATGCGATCCACACAAGGTGTGTAGGATCATTATGACGGGTTCTTACACCGTGTGTATGGTTGTCGCTATCCGAGCGGTTAGGAATGTCCTACCAATAGCCAATTCCTCAATTGATTACATAAATGGGTAAGGATGAAAATGATGATGATCCTGAGCTCTAACTTCTAGTGATGTTAAAAAATATGATTTGATTATATGATGATAATTGTTGATGATGTTTTTGCAGACTAAACTTGATAAACCTTGAATCTAGCGAGAACACTGAAAACATAACAGCTATTCATCGTGCATATATTTCGCCACCTTCAACTCTCGGGGACAAACCTCCCATACGATGTCAAAGAGAACATTTCTCATAATATTTGTTCCATGAAAGCAAATATGACAATATATAGCCCTTATGCATCAAGCAACTGACATTGTATGGAATGTACTGTTATGCTGTTTAATTTACGATATTTTTTTTTTATATTACAAAATGTATATTATTATGATGTCTTTCAGATTGATGTTGATCATGAAAAAATCCTTACGAGGTACAAAATATAAGGTGAAGATTTAAGATTTTGTTGTTTTATTTCGACCTTAAACCATTCTATAGACACATGAGTATCATCCTAATAAATAAATACACAGTATTTATTCCTTCTTTTTTGCACTTTTCGTTATTTCCTTTTGAATACACGTTCTAATGGGTAGACGTATCATCGACGTACAGTCATTTTTTGAAAAACAAAAGAAAATTAAACTATAGTCTATTTTAAAGAAAATTCATTTATTTTTGAAGTGATAACTTCTTATGGGAGGGTGAACCGAAACGTTCCGTAACGCGAGCGGCGCCACTCTGTCTGGCTTCCTTTTCTCTCAGAGCGGGGGCCCACGTTGCGTTGCGGCGGCGGTGCGGCGACGGAGCGATGTCGCTGCGTCGTTTTACATAGAAATTATTGTGGCATGTCACACGATGCGCCCCGGCGCCGCACCGGACTTGCAACCACCGAGACGAGGCGGGGAGGGGTGAATGCGCTGCGACGTCGGAGCGGCACCGCTCAGTTGTCCATTTTTATTAACAGACTGTCCAACGCTGCTGGGGCGACGGCGATGCTGCGACATAACAACGTTGCGGCGCCGCATCGCTCGTGTGCCCGCTGATACGGTGAAATCTTTGCGGTGCGGCGCTGCAACGCATTGTGTGCTCCCACTCTTAGGCAGGTTCCTCTGCTCCCACTTTAACCCACATTAGTTTAAGTTATCACTTCTGTCGAGCGTCCCGAGACGCACACTTTTTTTTTGTTTTATATACACATGGTCTGGGTTCCCTGGGCCATTTTTCCACTTGATTACTATCAAGCTAATTTTCCGTGAGTAGCTTCGTTTCGATGAGACGCCCAATAATTCCCTATGCGAAAATTCTCTATTGTGATAGCTAACAGAGGTAGCAAGGATAGAATATTTCGATTTGATGATACCTAAAAATTTATTATTTTATTTGTAGGACAATATGACTGTTAAATTATATAAATTTTAACTAAGTAAAAACAAAAAAATCAGCTGGTTAGTAATCATACCTATTGGAAGGAGGGGCTTCCAATAGGTATCGCTAACGAGTTCATAAAAAATTATTACTAACCAGCTGATTTTTTTTGTTTTTACTTAGTTCATATTTATATAATTTAACAGTCATATTGTCCTACAAATAAAATAAATAAAAATTGAGTATCATCAAATCGAAATATTCTATCCTTGCTACCTCTGTTAGCTACCACAATAGAGAATTTTCGCATAGGGAATTGTTGGGCGTCTCATCGAAACGAAGCTACTCACGGAAAATTAGCTTGATAGTAATCAAGTGGATCAGCTGGCCCAGGGAACCCGGACCATGTGTATATAAAACAAAAAATAAATGAATTTTCTTTAAAATAGCACCAACACATTTGTTCAAACGAAAATATATTTCATTTAAATTTTGAAGAAGAAAAAAAGAAAAAACACTCAAAAGGCGCAAATAACATTAATTTCTTTCATGAAACTACTAGAGTATATTTTTGTAACCAGTCTACATTTAGCGGCATTATGCATGAACATATAATAAACAAATATATTGTACTTTTTTTTTTATAGCATAGGCCGGCAAACGAGCAAGTTTGTCACCTAATGGTAAGTGATCTCCACCGCCCAAGTACGCCCACCACCAGAAGAATGAATCATGGGCGCGTTGCCGACCTGAAAGGTAAGGGATAATTAGGGATAGGGAAGGGGAGGGGATTTGGGCTTCCGGATATCTCACTCACCGTACGAAACGCAGCAGCAAGCCCCTACTTTACGTCGGTTTTCTGTGAGACAGTGGTAACGACCCGGTCGAGCCAGCCCATTCATGCTGTAGACAAAACTGTCTACAGCGTGGCTCTACCACTCAAAATGTAATGTAAATGTATGTTCGCAATTCGTCTGTATATATATACCTCCTCTGTTTTTCCATTGGTTAAAAAATGTGAAAAAAGCATCAAAGATTCTAAGTTTGGAAATATGCATACAAACTGCGGTAATCCTGTTCATATTTCCATTCAGTGGGTTTTCGTGTACAATACACGCACAAACATACAGACAAGATAATTAAAAATATATATTTCTGTAATCGAATATGTTTATCATTACTTTTTAAACATATCAAATGCACAGACACAGCTCTGATACAATTTTGTTATATTATATCAACAAATCATTTATCTTTCAAAACAAAATATATTATTAAAAAAATATTTATCTACAGAAGTCTCCGTGGCTTTTATGCCCACTACTATAACGTCAAGCGACGCGCGAAACGACGCGTTGCGTACAAGTGCAGAGGGTAGCGGGGTGGATGGGCGGAGCTAACGCACGAAATATTTTAGGCAGCATGCTCTTAATTGTAAATTTATTTAGATGCTTTCATGGTTGTTTTCATCAGTTTGGCGACGTTGGAGTACTTCTGCAAACAATTAAATTGATGACAACTTGATCAAAATTCAAATTTGAGAACTGATTTTAATGGAATTATTATAATTTCCCTTTAAAAATATTATTTCTGTAGAACATTTTAATCTTGCATAGTAAAATGTAACAAATAGTTTATAATTTTTTTCATAGAGTTTGATCATAAACATCACATTTAGCGATGACCGCACTACTAAACAGTATAATAAAGTGTTATAAATCAATGAGAAAACTGGAGAAAAGATTTGTTTTTATCACATAAAGCTGAGTTACAGCCGCGTTGACCTCCTAATTGATTTAATAAAAGGGCTTTTCCACTGTTATTCTATTTGACTTCTGGTTACTTTTATGTACTTTTGTGAGGCGCAAGCGATGAAGGGATAGGTATTTACTTTATTTCCCGTTGGAATTTTATCTTTTCTTGAATCTATATTTTCATTGTTCAAGGTATACATAAACATTGGTCTCAATAATAATATAGGAAGATTTTTTTTTAAACTTATTGAAAAGAAAGAAATAGTGAAAAACAAAATTTAACTTATAAATTATGAATATTTTTGCATTGCCATCATAAAATCATACAGAGACTTGGAAATCATCTTATTGTGACCATGTCTGTTGATGTCAGACAAGCATAAATTTGTATATCGGTAGTTTGAATAAAATATATAGAATGGTGATACCCTAGCGGGGACTGGAACGGGTGGCCGCGAGCACCGATTGAAATTATTTGAGTGGTAGGGCCACGCTGTAGACAGTTTTGTTTACAGCATGAATGGGCAATATCGACTTGGTTGATACCACTATCGCACAGAAAACCGACATAAAGTAGCGGCTTGTAGTTATATAATGTACAGTGAGCGGGATACTGGAGGCCCAAATTCCCTGTCCTTCAAACTCCATGAATTGTCCCATTCAACAATCCTCTATAAGCATTTCGAAGGTATATGAAATCTAAGAACAAGAAGACTAAAGGCCTAACCCCTCTCATTAGAATATTTAGAGGAGGACCGTTGCTCATTGCCGTTTCTCCACGGACGCTGTATGGCTCTCTAATATATGAAAATATTATTAAATAAGTCCGCTTGTATCCTATGTCTTGATGTCGTGCGTACTTCGTCATTCCTTATTCTTCCTCCGCAGTTCGTTAGCCGCTGGCGGTGACCAAAATGATATTGGTATAATAAAATACAATTAGGGATATGTCGTTCACATGCCTACGGTAACTTAGGTGTATTGGTAAAAGGAAATACTACTTATTTATCGTGTTTGCGCGCTGCGTCAGACCCGAATCCATGATTATGATATAAACATTATATTCTCGACTTCGGAAGACGAATTGCGGTTGTAGTACACACCTTATAAATACTAAGGCTACTTCAGGCTGAGATGGTTGGTGAGATGAGATTATTCGAAAAAAAATGTATTAAGTTTTGAACACATTTTACAAAAATATATGTGTGATACGAAGTCCACTGGGTCATCTAGTAATGTATTAAATTAAATATAGGAAAACATTTAGATATTGTAAGTTTAGACTGCTTTTTAGTTATGTCAATGTGTACTCTCAATATGACATTAAATTTAAAATGTTAAAGCATGTTCAACTTTGTGGAAAAGTTGATGAGATTTATTCACTGGTTATAAAATAAGGTTCTCTGGTTGCAGTAGAAACTAGATTATGCGCGATCCCAATCAGATTGAGGCAATGGTTCCCAGTTCGTTATAATGGTGTGGTCAAAGCATACAAATTGTATCATGAATTTCTTTCATTTTCCATAGAAGATTGAGCACGAAACAAATATTTGCTATTCGCAGAATAATTCAAAAGCTTTGCTCTTTGGATCCTTTGAGTTTCACAAAAACGGTCTATTGAAACAGTCAATCGTCAACAGTACTTATTTTTATTTAACAAACATTTATTTATTTATTTATTTATTTATTAATTAGACAAAGTAATTAAGTAGGTATTAATATTCTCTTATATATATAAAATTCTCGTGTCACAATGTTAGTTACCTTACTCCTCCGAAACGGCTTTACTGATTTTTACCTAATTTTATATGCATATTCAGTAGGTCTGAGAATCGGCTAAGTACTATCTATTTTTCATACTCCTAAGTGAACTCCTAGGTTGTTCACCCTTAACATTGTTTTTTTAATTTTTGGACAAAATTTGTTGTTTTTATTTTTCTATAATATGGTATTAATAATACATACAATCCTAAATTTTTACCCCTTTATCACCAACCCCTATTTTTTAATAGCCATTTTAGTAATTTAATCATTTTTCATTTAGGCTACTTTTATCCCGGAAAAAGCAGATCACGCGGGCGGAGCCGCGAGGGACAGCTAGTAGCATATAAAATAAAATATAAATAAGTGACTGGCTCGGTGGGGCATTTGTATTGCGTATACGGTACGACTGCTGTGCTGAATACTCTGAGTCGATCCCCGAGTCGGGTAAAAGTAATATTGGGTTTTCATATCACGAAATGCTTAGTATCAGCCTAGAGGCGATAGGCTTGCCCTTATCACATCATAGGATGGAAGTAAGCTCAAATGTGGGTATACTGGTCACACCTCTGCCTACCCCTTCAGTGATAACAGGCGTGAGTGCGCATGTATGGACAAAATAAATATTTTTACAACATTTAGTGTGTTATTAATAAAAAAAAAATAATATGAGTTTGAGTAAGTACCTAAGTTGGTAACTTATGAACGTGGAACAATAAAAAACCTTTGCATACATTATTGCGACATGCGCTAGTGTACAAATATGGTAAAAGCTCTTCCCGTGTGTAGTAAAAGACTTTGTATCCACTTTCGTGAAATACCTCACTACCACTTTGCTCCGGATTTTAAAGCACGTAAATCGATCGAAAGATGTGTGTGTATAAAATAAAAGGCTTTCAGAAAAGTGGTTTTCGGATAACTAGTTCAGTTGCATTATTATTTAGTAATGTAGGTCACAGACAATGCATTGTTCAAGACCAGCTGCAAGTTATTTATTTAGTTTATTTACGTAACACAATCAAAATGGCGCGAATCATGCAACGTGTATTTTGTATTCAGATTTGTTTTCATATTTATTTTATTGCCTTTTGTATCTATTAATATCTTCCTTCGTGGTTTTTATTTATTGATCTTTTTAAAATAACATGATTAATTTTAAATTGTCTTCTCACGCCTGTACTCCCAAAGTGGTAGGCAGAGATAGGAAATATTAAATCCGCGTTTCGCCGATTATTTTCCCCGAATCCCCATGATATGATATGTTATGTGGCGGGACTATCACCATCATATCGATCATAATGGCAAACCCAGGCAACTCGCGTTTGATATTTTCTAATTGAAAACTCAAACATATTTTTTTGCCAGTGGGTTACACACAATATAATACCAGAAGAATCATGGACGCATTGCCAACCTTATTGGAGAATGTGAAATGGCGGGAAATCGAAAGAAGTTTTTAATATAATAAACGCGTTCTAAATTCAAAATAATTAGAGTTGAAAAAGAGAACAGTTTTTATGTAATAGTATTATTGGCCAGACTAGTTACATAGTACACCTATGACCAAAGAATCTTTGATTCTCAGATAGGATTATATTAATATTTCGGAAGTCGGGAAAGAACTGCACTCTCCGTGGTGGTGAGCGTATTTATAAGGTGCCATCTGTCGTCGATGTTATTCTTATACTTATCTACCTCCACTAGCAAGTCTAATATACTTGATCTAGTGTCGGTTATATGATAATACGCTCAATAGTTATACACTACAGAGACGATCTCACTAAATACAAATATTTCCTCACCAAGTTGGACTACGTGTTTATTTATCCCATATCTTTCAATATCCGGATTCGGGAAGTGGTTTTCGGATTTCAATCTATATTATTGGATCTACATTGTTGCTCTCGCTAGTGATATAAATATTACCTATATATAGTATGGAACGATTAAAATATTACTACCTACGTATATTATGTGGGAATAATTGTGTAAATTACTAATTTGACTTATCTACACTAATATTATACAGAGGAAAGATTTGTATTCTTGTATGTAACGAATAAACTTAAAAACTACTGGACCGATTTAAAAAATTCTTTCACCATTAGAATCCTACATTATCCCTTATGAACATAGGCAATTATATTTATTATATTTTATCCCGGAAAAAGCAACACAGGTTTTGCCTTGCCTATATATGACCGCGTGGTTGAATTAACGGGACGAATGCTTACATATATCATTTTCTACTTAGGACTGACTGTTTTCCTCAATCAAGGCTCAAAGTATATTGGCTTGTCAGCGTTACATTCAACATAACTGTGACAAAATAGTAATAAAATATTTTTCTTCATATCGGTATTCGGTCAGGGGGTGTGTATGGGTGATATACATAGCTTTATAGTTTGGGGTAACAAGCAACGTATAAAACACTAGCATTCGCTCGCGGCTCCGCCCGCGTGAATTTCTGCACCGTTATATTACCGATATCTTTAAATTGGCATTACTTTTTTATTTATGAACCGATTAACATGAAACAAACGCTAAATGTTAAGTGAAGCTTACCATAATATATTAGTGAAAACTACGTCTAAATCAGATAAGCCGTTTCTGAGATCATCGTGCACAAACGCACAGACAAACAGACAACAATTATAAAAATCATTGTATGGGGTGCTATTGCGTTGATAAAGGTCCTTTATAACATTTTTTCTCATATATCTTTCATGTACAGACAGCGACCCGTTACATTTTTATTATATGTATAGATTAACGGGGTGAGAACTGCTCTTGTCAATAACCAATGTTTAAACGAGAATTGTTAATAACTCCATACAATAATCAAGTCAAACACCTGACGCTATTCAATATCCTAAAGGCTAGCCCAACATTTGCAAACGACTCCCTAGAGTAAATATTTTCTAAATCGATTCACTTCGCGCGATGTTGTTTACTCCATGTACCCTAGGAGTCTATAAGATTTTATAGTCAAGATTATTGAATTCAATTTGTTTTAAAGATCCAGGCCAAGTAGTCTCTTGGGGTGTAAGTGGGTCAAAAATATCGGTACACGATGCTAACTTGCAAACTAGGCAATGGCGGTTTTTGGGGGTTAGACGGCTGGTCTCCCCAAATAATACAAAGTTTACCCTAAAAACATAATGGGCAGGCGGACCATGGATAACGCCGGGCAGAAAGTAATAAAAAAGAAAGATTCGTTTCTGAAAATAAAGTTTAAACTTCAAAATTGACGTCAAATCACGATACGACTGCTGTTTTCCGTTAACATTTCCCATCTTCCCCCGTACTTAGTCACTAGATGATTAGCATGTATAAGACCCATACCATATATGTATAAGACTACTACGGAACAAAACTTTTAAACAAAGAATCATCTAGACAGATATTTGCCGGAGTTATGCGTAAATAATAAATATACATAAAAATGTATAGTCAAATACTGACATTCCTCCTTTTTGTAGTTGGCTAAATAAAAACTGGTATTCTTAAGTTTTGGGTGCGAATAAATTAATAATGTATTGTAACAAAACACTGGGCCCTTTAATAAATGTAAGCAACGGAAAGTATCACTATAAAATATATTTTTTTCTTTCTTTTCTTTCGGAATGTAGCGGGATTAATCGAGTGCAAAACTAAAATACTTTCAAAGGAGAACAGGTAAAAGTCCCACTACGGGTTGCTTATTCAAACGCGATAAGTTAGGTATGCCGCAACTTATTCAAGTCAGAAGTATTGACCATGTTTTCCCGGATAAAACAGGGACGTTATATATTTTTAATAACTTATTATAACTTTTAAAATACCGGTTTGTAATAACATGAATATGTGTGACACTACGAAGGCAAGATAATATTAATAAACAGCAAAGTTTGAGCCGAAAACATCATTCAAAACCGTTTGGCCATACGTGATTGACTAACAAACATCCATATTCACAAAGTCATAAAATTTAAAGTCCGGTAAAGCTGTAGAAAGCCGTAACAGCACAAAGTCAAACTGAAAAAAAAATAATAAAATTTCTAACTTTTACGTTTATATTAGCAGGAAGTAGAATATAATAGATGTGGAAGAAAATAATGAAACGTGGTATCCACGGACATTTATATAACGGAAAAGGTTGGCTGTAAAAATGCGGGCGACAAGAATCACGAGTAATTAAATCACCAAGTAATTTGTCGTAATGAAGTCATAACAACGGGAACTTGGCCCGTTTTTTACAGCTCCGTGTCTTAACAATTTAATTGTTTGAATGTTATCAGATTGAAGTTTGGAAGCTGGGAACAAAATGTACAATTAAAATGAATCATGTTACGATTTTTGCTTCATTAACCGATTTCAAAAGGAAGAGGTTCTTATTTCGGCGCGTATATATATTTTTTGTGTATGTACATGAATTTCTCCGCAATTATGGACCAGTTTTGGTGGAAAATAAATCATTCAATAGAGTTTAGTTGTGATATGGTCCGACGGATGACGATGGATGGCAATGACGGGGTATGGATTAAAAAAAATATGTCCTCAAAGGACAACAGCTCACTCGTCGCGATTGTGTATTGCATAGGAAGCTATATTATCATAGCTGTACCTAACAATGAAAATTAAAAAGTAAAATAAGTTTTAACAAAACTCAAGAGCCGATTTAAAAAATATTAGTAAAGTCGAAATAACAACTTTTTAAGTCTCCTTGGAGTCGGTGCATGCGTCGCTGCCGGTCAACTGAAACTTTTTAGTGTTTTTTAAAGGCTAGTGAATTAGAGCGTAGCCCTTATTCCACCACGCCGCGCAGGGCGGGTTAGCAGACTTCACATACATTCGAAATTCTTATGAAGAACTTCTCAGGTGTGCAGGTTTCCTCAACACAAGCGATAATTAATACATATGTAACTTATAAAAGTCAGAGGTTATAATGTAAAACAAACAAAATAAATATAAATTACTTAATTCCTTTTCTGACGATTGACAAAAAAATAATTCAAGTTTAGTTGGGTTTCTATTTCTAGAAAATAAACAGTTGGATCTACAATAGTATACTAAAAATCATATAGTATAGACCTAAAAACAATCGTTCAAAGTGCGCATCATTAGCCCAGTAAATTGAAGCTACATAGCTAACTAATGTAGGAAGATCTGGCGAAATCCCAATTTACTTTTGAACAGGTGTTTAAGTGGCAGCGGCGTCCCGTGACATTGACAAACAAGGAGTTTTAGAAGATATTTGAAGAGTATTTCTTCTACATTTAAGCAATTAACGTAACAGACAATTTCTTCAAGAACAAACTTAAGTAATTAGTAAATATAAAATGTTTTACTTGACCATTACTGATGTCATAGCAAATATGTTTTTTCATTCTAGTAACAGCCAAAGTAAAGCTAAAACAGTCGCCATACATAACACAATGAATGTCGCAACTTCCGCTAAAAAAAAACCTGGGCGTTTTTTCACAAATAATACGCGGCGGCGGCAATATATATAGTCATATATATCGTCATAAACATAGTCATAAACATTGAATGAAGTTAATTTTTGCTGGTGGTAGGATATTTATATCCGCCCGGATAGCGACCACCGCGTAGATGCTGTTAAAACCTGTCATAGTGATCCCTCGATTTGTTTCTTCCCTCTCCGAAGAGGGAAGAAGCTTTTATACAGACCGGCATAACTCTGGTGACCACCGATAAACTCATTGTTTGTCGGTGGTCGCTGGTTTTTTGGACTGCACTACGTTTACCATCAGTAAGTATTTATTATTATTAGTATTTTTTTTTTTGTATTTGTAGTGCAGTCAATTTGCCGTGGTCGGATAAAAAAAAATATAGCATACAATTTTGACAAAATGACAACTTTACTTTAACTTTATGACGTTACTTTCGCTGTTACTTTGCAATTTCGCTTGACCGATCGACACATGCACCGACTCCAAAGAGACCTATAGAAATTGTTATTTTTGTTTTGTAGGTTATTTTTTCCCGTTTTTAAGTATTCTTAATTTTTTTTTTTTTATCCTGGCTCGGCAAAGTGACTACGCTACACCTGATGGTAAGTGTAGCCCAATCCAGGAATAGTGTCGACCAATGATAAACAATGTGTCCATCGTAGGTCGGCAAGATCATGCCGGCCTGCCAAAGAGCTAAGGAGGAGGGGAAGGAAAAGGGTTAGGATCAGGGGGCAAGCCCCCTGGGGAGAACCGGATATAAACTGGCTGACCCTGGAACGCGACCCACACAAGGCGGGCCACTATGGCAGATTTTACCAATTTCTTTTTGGTTGAAAGTTTAAGGAGATATACTTAACATAAAGTTTCACTTATGTTCAGAGGCGTCTTTACCGGGTGTGCAGAGTGTGTGGTGCACATGGGCGCAACGTTCTAGGGGGCGCCGGCCGGGCTCCACTCACACACTGGTCGGGAACTTTCAAATGCACCTGCGCCCGTGTTATAATATGTTCTGTTTAAAAGATCCGTTTCACATAATATCTTTAAAAAATGCGCGAAACTAACTAATTTACCTATCCAAGGTCAGGATACCCGCCTTACACGTGCCAGCGGTGCTTTTGAGAGCGGCGCGGTCAAAGATGAATGATTGCACACGGGGGCTACATGGGCTAGAGACGCCTCCGCTTATGTTTGTTCTATCTTAGATAATGCATACCCCTAGGATATATTATATAATTGAGGTTGTAAGCAAATAAAATCAATAATTTCACTTTTTGTTTTTTACTTTACTGTGGCCAGTGCCACTAAAATCAATTTGAAGTAGACCGGTAAAAATACGAAGCCAAAACAGCACTTTAGTCCACAACGCGTTGGGTAAGAGAGATAATCATGAACAACATATGAGCATTTCTTTTACATTGTAACATGTCGTCTGTCTTTTAGATGAAAGTTTCAATTTCAATTTAGCTTTAAAATATATAGCGAAATGGAAAAATAATCAAATATTCGTTCCAATCATCTAAAATCTGAATTCTCGTTTAAAATAAAACATGATAACACATTTTCAACGTTCACCTTCAAAAGCACAATAACACGATATTATTGTGACCGACAACGTAAATCGATGTCCTTCAAATAAATTCCCGTGACAATCGGTATTGTAACACGAGGTATTTTTATGTTTCACTCAATACGAATAAGGTGAGGGTCGAAACTCCTCAATTGTAGTAAACTACTTATTATTGGTCTTATCGGCATTATTTTTACTAATAGATCAAAATAATGTACTACAGTATTGTACACCTTACAAAAGGTCTACAAAAAAGTACACTATGGAATATGTGAGATAGACATTAGGGATAACCCACAAAAACCATTTTTTATCCTTTTGCTGGACTCCGTTATAAATAAATATCTCTGATTATACGTACTTACATAATAAAAACGTTTTGTGTTGTTACACACGTGACTTTTATAAGTTAGGTGTGTATTTATAATTAATACTAAATTATATTATAAAGACGAAAAATTTGTATTCTTGTATCTTTGTATGTAACGAATAAACTTAAAAACAACTGGACCGATTTCAAAAATTCTTTTGCCGTTAGAAAGCTACATTATCACTGAGTAACATAGGCTACTTTTTGTCCCGTAAAAGCAGATAACGCGGACGGAGCCGCGAGGAAAAGCTCGTAGTATAATAGATTATACTTCATTAATATCTTCTCTTCTGTAGAGACAAAGCCGTGAGCATACTATGGATTTAATCTGAAATTAGCTAAAGTCTGTCGTCAAGTTTGACTATAACAGTTTGCAGCTTTGTAACTTTGTCGGGTTTATTGTAAAAGCGCTGATCGCGCTGTAACTACAATTATTTATGGATATATGTATGGGTCATATCGGTTTTGTTGTTTGGCTATTTTTACACAGATTTCCAGACCTTTTAGACAATGAATAAAAAAAAGCAAAAAATGTCGCCGAATTGAGAACCCCCTTTTTAAAGTCGGTTAAAAATAGCGCCAGTAAGTGCAGTAATATCTCCACATGTATCACTTTGGGCATGATGCAATTGGCATGTATGTGCTTAGGGGCTATAAATATCCCTGGTGCCACTTTTACAATACCTATTTGAATGAAGAGGGTCCTATTTAACTCTATTAAACAACAATAGGGATTAAACATACTTCATTGTTTCAGATATTGAACACTGCGATGCTATGGAACGCAGCTGCTGCAGTAAGGTGACGAATCCGAACGCAATGGATCAGTTCTACAGCACGCGGAAAGGGTAATGGTTTGAGCGGTGCGAAAGGGACAGACAAAGCGGGTCGGCATGGAGATGAACGGGACGGAAGCACGCGGCGAGGAGGCGGCGGTGACGCTCGCCCTCAGCGTCGCCGTCACCGTCATCTCCGCCATCGGACTGCTGCTCAACGCTTACATACTCTTCGTCATCATCGTTACTAAACAGGTGAGTCATATCAGCACCTTGTACAGTACTTTTTTAAATTCGAGTACGGCAAAGTGACTGCACTACACCATGGTATGGTATGGTAAGCGTAGTGCAATCCAAAAAACCAGCGACCACCAACAAACAATGGGTTTATCGGTGGTCACCAGAGTCATGTGGGCCTGTATAAATGCTTCCTTCGGAGAGGAAAGAAGCAAATCGAGGGGACTGCGACAAGACAGCGGATGACCGATGCAGGCACAGTAATACAAGGATGTACCCCTATACCCGCCCCAATTAACTATCAAGTCATGTCGCAAGCCCCTCAGGAGAACCGGATATAAATATATAAACTCTTTATTTTAAAAGGATTTTTTTTCATTTTTAAATAATAGTTACAAACAAAAAAACAAAATATTTAAAAATACAAAAAACCGCCAATGGCGATGTCTAGGACCCAAGAGAGAGAAACCTCCTCACAATGCGTGCCGTGTCCAATAATACCGCTTTCTGTATCTGGCATTTGACCCAACGACCAATTGAGAGCCTTTGAAGATGTTGGTCGAGGCACTTCGGTATCAACCCATGGGCTGAGACGACTATCGGGACAATAATTGTTGAGTCCACCTCCCACATTTCGGTAACCTCGTGTGCCAGATCTAAATATTTGGTAATTTTATATTTTTCGGCTTTAACGAGGTTCTCACCATTATTATTAGTCTGTGTTAGTCCACTATTGAATATAGGTCTCTCCTAAAGATACAACCACCTACTCCTACCTGCTTTTGTATGTTACTCCACCTAGCTTTAGGTAGGACAAGTACCAGACGAAACATGAGCACAAACTCTATAGGTCTGTGTTGAGGAATACTAGAGAACGGGCCCTAATGCATCGCTTCACACGATTGGTTCGTCATTGGATGTTCGTCGTCTATTGAACTCTCATGTGAAGTCACGTGTCAAGGGTCTTGTACACTCTGCTCACGATTCTCTATGCTTACAACTTGTGCCGATATTGAAAACTCCGTAAAAAGCATCGTTGATCAAATCATAATGAATAAAAAAGGAATTAACTGGGCCTCTAATGGCCTTGTTATGTAATAATGATGCTCAAAATAAACACAGGGGAGGTACAACTCACCACAGGTGCTTATAAGACAAACAACAAAAGCCTCGCGTTACACCAATTTATGTTCTGAAATAAACTACGGCTTATACACTTGAATACTTTATAAAGCAACGTTAGTCTATAAAAGGGTTTTAATTCGGTCTATCATCTCTCTGAATATTTAACGTTGATGTAATCAAATTCCATTAATTCAAACACATCAGCCAATTAAGAATGTCTGATCCGCAGTTATATTAAACAATTGTGTGGGTGTATAAGTTATTTTAAGTTTGAAGCTTGTGCACTTGGGGATTTAGATTTTTGTTAATCGATCACGCATTAACGGCTTAAAATAATTAGATAACATTTGGCACACAAGTAGACCATGACTTGGATTAGGGCATATGCTACTTTCATCGTGGAAAAGACATTCACACGGGAGGAGCCGCGAGCAAAAGCTAGCGTGGCAATACTTAGAAATTGCCACTTCGCACAATAGTTTAAACTCTATGGGCCTTATTACAAAACGTATTCTAACTTTAAACTAGGCTTATATTGGCCAGTTTGTATGGGCCATAAATTTACTAGTTGTTATAAACCTTGTTTAAAGTTAGAATACGTTTTGTTAAAAGGCCCTAAAGGTTTAACAGCCCTCCATACATTTCACCAAGCATCTAATTTGGTTGCGCGGTAAAGTTTCATATATTCATCAGTTATTAATATTTGATGATACATTACACTGGATCGATCAGTTTAGCCGATGAATTTTACATTAGCAATCGTGATATCGGCTTCGAATACCAATTGCTGGATTTAATTACGTATGTTGTTGTAATTAAGGTCAATTTATGCGGACAATCCGTTGACAGGTAGTAATAGCAAGACGTATGAATACTTAAAAATGGGCAATAAAAAAATAATAATTTCAAAGCTTTATTGCCAGCCCCCGTGGCGCAGTGCGCGAGTAGCCTGCCGCCGGAGGCCGTGGGTTCAATTCCCGCACTGAGACAAAGGTTTGTGTAATCCAAAAATATTTTTTTGTGTCTGGGTTGTGGACCCGCAACACCCAGACCAAGACCAATGTATGTGATTGTTTTTGAATTAATTTCATTTAGCCTGTAACTACGATATAGAAGTTATATCAATGCTATTTTCAACTATATCATATAAAATGCTGTATTCATATTTGACATAATATCAAATCCAGACGAATTTTAATAACAAAAGAAAAGTGCTTAAGCACTCGGCAACGTCAATTAACATCGATTGACGTCATATACACCTTCAGAGCAGAGTTACCTAATGATTTTATTTCGTTCCTGAGAACAGAAAATTATGATAATTGAATAAGCTAATTCATAATTATTAGTAGAGGATTCTGATATTGTTTTTTTTTGGAATTAAATAACATTGTGCAAGTAAGTTATTTAACCAAAGTAGTATTTTTAGTAAACCATTTTTAAAACTCTGATAAATAGTGCGAAGATAAAGCTATACTAATAAACTCGCTGTCTACTTCTTTGCAATGAAATGCAGAATTTCATTTAAACTAGTGGTTGCATGATCAGATTTATTTTTAGTTTCAAACGGATTGCTCCGCTGAAATGTGTAAGTGAAACACTGGTTCTGTTTGATACATGTTCATTTAACAATTATTTATGAATTACTTGTTCGGACACTCGCTGAGAGACTAATGATTAGAGCTTCACCAAGTAATAATCAATCAGTATACAATGGAATACTTCATTCACTACACAATTTATTTGTTTGTATTATTAACATCTTCCTAATCTGACGATTGGTTAAATTAGCAGCGATAGCTCAGCGGGATGTGGTACGGACTGTTGAGACAAAAGTTGCTGATTTGAAACCAAACCAAGAGCATGCAGCTAAGAATGTTTTTTATTTACGTGTTTATACAATGTTCATTTATTATTGCTTGCTTCGCGGTGAAGGAAACATCGTGCGAAAACCAGTATACCTGAATAGTTCTCCATAATGATTTATTTTAATTATATCTTTTTAATTCAAAAATTAACTTGACCCATCCTAAAATTGTGGCATGGCATAAAAAATACGGAAACCAAAATTTGTGAATATTGACTGACAATTAGTCATAAATAAATTTAATGTTTAATAAAAGAAACATTTTGTTTTCAATTCAGTGGAGGCTCTGATTCTAGTTATGTATTCTGTAAAGGTGTATCCATGGCCACAACGAACAATCCACTTAACCTTGTTAAAGCTAGAACGTACAAATCCCTAGCGACGTTATATTTTGCAGATTTCAATTTATTAGGGGTCGTGTTAGGCCTTGTTTTGCATTTACAACAGGTACATTTATAATGTAAGAGTATGGGCTAAATAACAAACTACTGCTTGACTCTGCAATGCGTTCTTCACCAAGAGACTTAATATGTTAATTGTCATCGTGCCAAGTAATTTCACTGGTTTCAATGTCCCTGAAACTGGAACACGAAAGTGCTTACGCTTTGCGGCTTGACGGCAGAAATAGATAAAGTGGTAGTACCTACCCAACTGGATTCTCGTATACGATTACGAGTGGTAGAGCCACGCTGTAGATAGTTATGTCTACAAGATGAATGTGCCTCGATCGGCTCAATACCACTGTGCCACATAAAACCGTGGTGAAGTAGTTGTTTCCTTCTGCGTCACGTTTGGTGAATGAGATTTCCTGAGACCTAAATCCCACTTTCCTGTCCAATCCATATTCTCTTCCTTTAAGGTTGGCAACGCGCTTATGATTCTTTTGGTATCGTGGGTGATGGTGATGCTGTACCATCATCAGGTGTATTTCGGTTTGAAGGACATTGAAGTCTTTTTTTTTGTTTTTTTTTATTAAAATAGCCTGTGAATTAAAAATTAGAAAAATTACTTGGCATTATGAGACTTAACATCTTATGTCTCGGGGTGACGAGCGCAGTTCAGGGCCATGCAGTGCTTTGTTATTCAACGTTCTGTATGGTGTTGCTTCTGTTTATGGGCAGGCGTGACGCTTACCATCAGGCGCGCGCCTTGATCATCTCGTCATTCAATGAAAAGAAAAAAACATTAATTATTGCTTCAAGAAAGTTGATATTTGTAAAAATAATATAACTTAAACAGTTATGCACCCATTATAGCCTCGAAGCATAAGCCTTGTGTCGTAAATGAAAGTTAACCTAAATGTTGAATATGTGACCTGATGCCGTATATATTCTTTATCACGATACATTTATCTTCAAGATTCGAGAAACTCATCAGCAAGCCGGAAGTACGCAAGCGAGGTGTAACTTCCGTGAGAGCAGAACACTTCAGTGGCTGGTATAAACCCGATATAATATATAAACATTGTTTAACGAGTCGTACTGATATTATTCCTTTTACATACATTCGAATATATTATTATATTTGAATATATTTATATTATTCACTACTTTTTTTTTATCCTGGCTCGGCAAAGTGACTACGCTACACCTGATGGTAAGTGTAGCGCAATCCAAAAATAGTGTCGACCAACGATGAACAATGTGTCCATCGTAGGTCGGCAAGATCATGCCGGCCTGCCAAAGGGCCAAGGCGGAGGGGAAGGAAAAAGGGATGGCATTATAAAGGGAAGGATAAAGGGTTAGGATCCTCTGCCCTCTGGCAAGCCCCCGGGGAGAACCGGATATACACTGGCTGACCCTGGAACGCGACCCACACAATAGGTTCAATAGGTTGAGATATGTTTTGATAATTTTCGAAAGCGATGAGTTTCCGTTTTCTCTCCATATTCGACTAACAGCAAACAAAAATACGTAGCTACTAGCGGAAGTCGGTTTTTGAGTTTTGTTAAAAATTATTTTATTTATATATTTTCAGTATTAAGTACAAGTATGGTATGTAAATCCAATTCAATATCACAATCGTCACGACTGAGCTGTTGTCCGTTGCAGAGTTTATTTTTTTACTCCGTACTACCTCATCAGATCTTACCTAATTTTTATGGGACTACACCGCAGCTAAACTTTATCAAATGATATTTTTTCCGTGACAATCTAACCACAATTGGCAGGGAAAGCAAAAAAAAACAGATAAATACTCGCCGAATTGAGAACCTTCTCCTTTTTTGAAGTCGGTTAATAATTATAACCAAATCAAAATTGGTTTGCGTATTCTACCTTTAAATTTAAATAGTACCGTCTCCAAATAGTTTGCTTATGTTTATATTTATTTGTTAGTTTGTTTTTCATTTTCAATCCCGAATACGAAATTGACTTCCAATAGTGAAGGGTCTGTAATAAAATATCTTTGATGAATTCATATTTTTATTGTTTCCACGCGAATTGCGATATTGAAACAAATTGTTTATGATATCCTTTGGCAAATAAAACCCTGTATCAATGGAGATAGCATGTAGGTACGCCTTTTAATCGGATTATAAACTGGCTGGTAATTGGAATTTTATTATTTGTAAGCATTTTAGTAAAAGTGAATTGCTCGGAATACGCTCATTTAAATCTAACATCCAGTCTTTCCCAAAAAAGACTTATGTAGGTACTCATGAATTCAGTCCAAGATACCTGAAAATATTTAAATGCAGGTCACTACCAATGTTCTCTGGCCTACTAGGAGCCATCCCAGCTCCTCAAATCCAGGCAATTCCATTGCACCATCTCCACTGCGAGTGGGATAAGAACATATGGAAGAAGATGATTATCACAGGAAATTATATTAATATGAATAATCCTGCACTTAAAGCAGAATGTTAGTTAACCCTCATTTTCATTAACTAAATCAACATCAACCATTAAATACGCTCGATAATTTCAGCGGATCGCGAGGGATTGTCGTAAACTAACCCCTAAGTCGAAGATATTACCATTAACCCTAGATGATCTTTGTTGACCCAATGTTCGGTTTACTCCATAATATGTCCATAATATATCCGGAAGCCCAAGTCCCCTCCCCTTCCCAATCCTTAATTATCCCTTTCCTTTAAGGTTAGCAACGCGCTCATGATTCTTATGGTAGTGGGCGTACATGGGCGGTGGAGATCGGCCTATGCTATAAAAAAAAATGTTCCTTCTTCCCCACAACTGCATACCTATTAATATGGCGCTAAAATTACTTAGAATTAATTAATTCTGCATGCACAAACACTCGTTTGTGGTATTGCTATTGAATCTCGAATAATGTGGTGTCAGCAACGGCTGCTAGCTAGAAAACCATTTTGGGAATGTACGTATTTAATAATACCAATTTTATTTGCCATTCAGTAATATTGTGACCGCATTAAATTCTCTCTTAAATTTGTTTGTGCTTCGAATTGAAACACTGATTCAACAAAAGCTTTACATTTAGTATAATAATTAAAAGATTCACTCCTAACAGCGGCCAAAACCAGAAAATTTATTTCATTTGAGTTTCTTACTTTTTAATTAAAAGAATCCTGCAGTTGTGAAGTTAAATTAGTTTTGTGAAATGTCTACCAGAGCATCAGTTCAGGGAAATGTCATCAGACATCTAATTTATATCCGGGTTTTAAAGGGTTTCGTTAACTTTTAGGGGTATATAGCTAATAAAGCCTGAATAATTCAAGGTACACTTCAACATTCATTTCATGATAAATTAGTAAGAATACTTTATTTACAACAAAAAATAAAAGTAAAATCTTAACAGCGTAAGTGCATTTTAGACTTTAGAAATACCTCGAATTTATTTAAGTTTATTAGTAAAAATTATTTAAGGTTTTATCTCTGAAATCTCTCCAACAAAGCCAAAATAATTTCGGCACGGCAACACGATGGACCGACTCTGGCAAGTTTTAAATGAATTACTTATGCATTTTGCACTAACCAACTATTAGTTATGCTATACAATGGCAAAGTATATTCAAAACAAAAGATTAATATATTATGATATTTCGCTTTGCTATTCAGAATAACAACATTATGGTGTCGGAAGTGTGTACGGGCCCGTAGTTTCTGTTGCCAAGGGAAGCGCAAGTTACTGATTGTAAGTAACGGATACCATGGAATATGTTGCCAATAACGTAGTATGCATTTATGTATTTTTTTAATTTCGTTTATCATTTGTTTTGTGTGTTATACAATATGAAGTTTTCCGTCATCATCATCATCAGCCACAGGACGTCCATTGCTGAACATAGGCCTCCCCCAAAGATCTCCAGACCGACCTGTTGGAAGCGGCCTGCTGTATCAGGTCGTCTGTCGACCTTGTAGGCAGACGACCAACGCTGCGCTTGCCAGTACGTGGTTTCCATGTTTGAAATTAATTAATATCGAAAAAATGCCTTTGATTCTGCAAGAAATGCTTACTCCGACCATGAGTATTATTTGTAATATTAAGCACTAGGGTTTTAATTTTACCGGAGTTAGCGTATTCCCGGAATCAGGGATACGAATCATCACGCTCCCGAGAATATTGATTAAATTATTGTAGCCAACATTTTCTATTTTATCCTTGTTTTTAATTGTATTTAACTCGTTACTATACGTCGAGGATCGTTACTTTGTTTAATTGGTTACTTAGAATGTCCCCGACCTCCCGAGATTGCACAAAACAAAATTCTGGGATCGAGATTAGCTTAAATTTTCGGGGAACGGGATTGCGGAATATGCCTAATGGGAACAATGCAACATAAGTTAGGTTGCAACTAAGAGTTTTAACATAATTATTAGGTATTATATGTTTCAATAACGTATGTTTGTATATTTTGTAAACAGAATAAATAGAGCTAAGATAAAGTTATTCATTATATTTATGATTTAAAAGTTGTTTATGATATGATAGGGGGTGAAGCTATCGCCATACCGGGTACAATTCTAGACTCCGGGCTCATATTGAGCATTTTGTAATAGAAAACCCCAATATCACTTGTACCCGACTCAGGGATCGAACCCGAGACCTCAGCATAGCAGTCGTACCGCTTGCACAATACAACTGCGCCACCGAGACAGAGATGTTTATTTATAACAAAGCGAAATTCTATTAGAAAATATGAAACTTGTTTTGAATTAATTACCCCTTTGTTTAATTTTTACTCTTGAAATAACTACGCAGCTTTCATATTATTATTACAGTATTCAGTGTTTTCTTTGTCTGCAATAAATGTTATTTCTATTTGTTATTTCTTTACCATGTTAAGGGACAATTCGTTTGTTAGTATAATTTTATTATCTTAATATGGAGGTATTGGGTAATATTATATGAAAGCTTATTAAAGGGATCAGAGTACCTTTTAATACAACCAAAGAATAATGTAATAAATGTTATTATGTTATTGGATTTAGTAATAATGAGAAGAGTTTTAAAATAACTGTGAAAATAGCTTTATCTACCATTAAAAACGACAACGTACAATATTAGATTTATTAAATACATTGTCGCAATATGTAGTTAAAAATACAAGAGCCTGCCTGTTGTATCGGTTTCATCGAAGCACTTGAGCTCACCTGCCGCCTTAGCCACTAGGCGTATCTCTCCACATCTGTTGATATTTTAACCTTGGGTCCCTTTTTTGAGCACGCTTTTAACCATAGATACATAACCAAATCAAATCATTTATTCTATAAATTGGATCATAAATATCACTTTTATATGTCAAGAATTTTTCAAACTAGATTATATTTACATTTACATCGGCATTTCGTGGCTAGCCATGAGAAGAAATGCCGAAACAAACTCAAGGGTTATTGCCTCTATTAATGACCAGTCATTGATTTTACATAATTATGCGAGTGTAATGGACAGAAATTCTTGGCCTGTTGAGTACATGGCCATGAGTAAACCCGACATACATGGCACTCGCACTCATATCTATATAAAAAAATAAATGATATGATGTAGTCGCTGGATACAGGCCGCTTCCAACAGGTCGGTCTGGAAATCTTTGGGGGAGGCCTATGTTCAGCAGTGGACGTCCTGTGGCTGATGATGATGATGATGACATATTGTTATTTTTGACTTGTCAGGCTAATCTATTTGAAATCGATTTTAAAGTTTTAATTTTTTTATTATCTTTGAATTTTTAGTGCTGGGCACACCCGTGACATTTAAATTCTGATGCATGCTCCTGGTTACATAAATTGTATCACGTTTATCAGTCCCCTAAAATTAAGTATTTACAAGAGTTAAATTCAAGAGAAAGTTAAACAGATATAAATTACTAATCATTACACAATTATTTTGATTGATATTGGTTTCATAACTTTATCGTTTTGGCTCTCGCCTTTTGTTCGCCGCAACATTTAATTTTCTCGATAACATGAGTGGATTCTTAATAGGTCTGTCTGAAGTAGCAATTGTCTTCGATTCTTTAGCTACGCCATTAATGAAACATTTACAAGATCGGTTTATCAAAATGTATCGATTTCCAGTGGCATTTTTGTGAGAGTATTCGAAAGATAGTGTTATTTCTGTTGGCCGTTTGTCTGTGGCCGTTTGTTTGTAAATTTCAGTTAACATGTTTGGTTATTTTGAAACCTAATAGATAGTCTAGAATTTGAATGGATGGAGACTGATTTCTTGTATTTTTAAGTTCGTTTCCTAGACAACGAAACTGTTTGCGCTTATACCTTTTATTTTGAGTGGTAGAGCCACGCTGTAGACAGTTTTGTCTACAGCATGAATGGGCTGGCTTGACCGGGTCGTTACCACTGTCTCATAGAAAACCGACGTAAAGTAACGGCTTGCCGCTGCGTTTCGTACAGTGAGTGAGATATCCGGAAGCCCAAATCCCCATCCCGTCCCAATCCCTAATTATCCCTTTCCTTTAAGGTCGGCATCGCGACCACGATCCTTCTGGTATTGTGAGTGTACATGGGCGGGGGAGATCGCTTGCCATCAGATGACTCACTGTCTTGTATGCCGGCCTATGCTACAAAAAATCGTGTGAATTCGCTATAAGAATCCGTCGTATATTTTATTCACCTTTTCCGATAACGTTCTCATAATTCGATAATTATGATAACAAAAGAAAGTTTGATTTCCATCGTTACTGTCATTTATGATACCAAGTATTATCCAATGCAAGATACGTAAACATTTCGTGGAACAACAATATTTAACGTTTGATTCAATCAAAACACGTCTCGGTTCCAATAATCCGTAGCAAATCGTATTCTTTTGATATTAAAGAACTTGCCCTCCGTACTGCTCACATATCAATGGAATGAAAATTTATGGTCCAAAATATCTTTTTGGGGCTTATCTTTATTCAAAAGACGTATGTAATTGTACCCAGTTCCGCTTCAGTACAAAGTAAGTTTGTGTGATTTGCTTGTTTGTTTTGAGTAATGGAGACTTCAGAAAGATCACTGCCTCGTAGTATCTTGTTCTATTGTAAGTGGTGGAATCATGCAGTAGGAACTTTTGTCTACAGCATGAGCGCGGCTAGATCGGATTAGTTCCACTGTCTCACAGAAATATGACGTGAATTGGCAGCTTATTGATGCATTTGATTATCATAAGCTTTCCAGAGGAAGAACTCACTCCCTCCCCTGCTCAAACCCCATTCCTTTCTTTAAAGATTAGCTAATTGTAAATGATTTTTCTGCCATAGTGGTCGCGGTGGAAATCATTTACTATCAGTTGACCGACTTGCTGGAGTGCCAGCTTCGGCTATAAAAAATATTTTATTAGAATCGAAACTAGAACAAACCTGTTTTTTAATTTCGTATTATTTGATCTGCATTATTTTATAATCATAACATTACATTTATGGACACAATAAATCATTCCAGTCGACGGACAGAAGTTGTTATCTCTTCTTTCTTCTTAAACCATAAAGTTATTAATACGCAGTTATTTAAATTGGCATCTTCGTCAAAATATTCATTTAATGAGGGGCTTAGCAGGTTTATTGCTGGGGATAATGGCCTCTAGCTTTAGGATTTGGCGACTGCAGTCATCCGAAAAGGTTCAGTGTCGACAGAGTTTTAATTAGTTAATAATTTATTATTTCTCTCATTGTGAATATTTCTGACACAAGCTCTTTGCTGTATATTGATTCGAAATGTTTTTGAATAATTTCGTACTATAGGGTCGTGGTTCTACTTAATAATACATTAAGAGAATTTAATCATTCATGATCTTCCTCCTTCCCTAGAATGCTGATATACAATCAGCAAATGAGACCTAAATATGTCTGTGAACAAGAAACCAGTAATAAATGTCCAATTTATATTATCTAAACTACAATATACTAGCGGAATGTTTCACAGCCGAGTGCTTACTACGCCTTAGCACGGCCACAGTCGTATCTCTTGGAATTCTGTACGCTTCGCGGTGAAATATAGGATTTTCATTATGTCTGTTTATAGCCTATAATTTATTAGTAATTGCCACAACAGATGTTTGATTCTTTATTACAGGATATTGCGTTTGTTACGGTCTTAATATTGTTTTGATAGCCATAAGAACAGGAAATACAATAAGCGGTGTACCACTACTCTTTACCCCTTCGGAATACAGTCGTGAGCATATGTTATGTACATTAACATCAAAAGTATATGAACATTGTAAAATATCGAAATTAACAGATCACCAGATTTTCAAAAGTTTAACTTTAAGTTGACTAGCATGTGCTACAGTAACTGCTGTAGATGAAGTAAAATAAAATATATTTTTAAATTCAATGCAATACAATCAGTTTTATTTAAGCTTTCCATACGCACCATACTTTTTTGCTGGTGGGAGGATACTTGTAACCGACAGGATAGCGACCACCGTACACTGGTGCTAAAACCTGCCATAGTGGCCCACCTCGTGTGGGTCGCGTTCCAGGGTCAGCCAGTGTATATCCGGTTCTCCCCAGGGGGCTTGCCTCCTGATCCTAACCCTTTCCCCATCCCTTTTTCCTTCCCCTCCCCTTTGACCCTTTGGCAGGCCGGCATGATCTTACCGACCGACGATGGACACATTGTTTATCGTTGGTCGACACTATTCTTGGATTGCGCTACACTTACCATCAGGTGTAGCGTAGTCACTTTGCCGAGCCAGGATAAAAAAAAACAAAAAGAAGATAAAGACATATTACAAAGAAATAAGAATGGTAAAGATTATTATTGGGAGTATTTATTTTAATGACATTAGCAATCTTATGTAACATTTTGATGAACCTATGCGACCGAGATAGGAGAAGGCGCGGCGATGCGCGACGAGAGTCAGGCGAAAGCGACGCGTCCACTTTTAACGCAGTAGGGTAACTACCTCAAAGCATAGCTTTAATGAAACTCAAATATCAAAATGGTCGCTCTATTATATCTCGTGCTAATCCCATGTTCACAGTGGTAAACAATACAGTCTAAAATGTGCAATGTTTATTTACTTATCGACTGTATGCGAATACTGTTCTGAATAAACACAATTCGGTGCAAACATATTTAGGCTCAGTTTAACGTTGTGTATACTGATGAGTTTCGTGAACATTCGCTATTCATATGTTTACATACGATTAACAGAAGCTTTATGAAATTAGATACACTAGATTTAATTAGTTGCTTTTGGATGTTTATTTATTATAACTTTTATAATTACTTTGGTAACTTGCAGCACTTAATTGCTGATTCACAACGATGGTTTTAGGATCTGCCATTACTTGTCCTGTTTCTTTTTCTTAACATTATTCTTTGCTATTAAGTGTAGTTCATAAATGTCAGACCCACGCTGTAGACTGTTTTGTCTACAATATGAATGGTTCGTCTCGACTGGGTCGTTAGCATGCTCTCACAAAAAACCTACGTAAAGTAGCAGGTTTCTATTGCGTTTCGCACGGTGAGTGAGATATCCAGGAGGCAAAATCCCAAATCCCATAATTATGCCTTGCTTTTAAAGTCGGCCACGATTCTATTCTTGCCATATTTATTGTGAGTGCGGTGGTGATGTTCGTGGACGGTGAAGATCAGTTTCCATCAGGTGACCGAATTGCTTATTTGCGGGCTTATGCGAATTTATATGCCTCCATGTACCAGTGGGAGGAGGGGGTTCATATGTGTGAATACATACTAATGGAAAACAAAGAGATGTGCGGAGAGCGATTCCCTCTTTTGTCATAGTTCCAATTCTAATAAACTCGTGCACGGACTTTATCTGTGATGGACGACTTGAAGATCCAGCATTCGCTACATAATAGTAGTTATGGTTACAGTGGACAACTAGTGTACACTATACTGACAATAATTACTGATAGTCGGTGTGTCACACCTCTGCGAGGTCGAAAATTGCATATAGTGTCAACTTTATCATATCTGTTGCCATTGCTGGTGGGGTAATTTAAATGCAACAAAACATAGCACAATTTAAACAGTTTGAGTTGATATTATGTCTTTCTTTAGCATTTCTGTCTGAAGTGATTGCCAATTTAAATATTAGTACGGCATTTTAATCGAAAGTCAACTGGGAATATGGACCATTACGATCAGTTTATTCATATTACTCTGAAGAATTCAGCAGACAGAATACTTGACTTCGTTGGTTCATAATATTCATTTAATAACAAATATCATTTACTCTATAGCAAATTAAAGCAATAAGTATTATGTTTTGTTCCTTTGAATCACGAGACAAAGCAGATAGCTCCTTGAATGTAAGCGCCATGAGTGGCAAATAACAGAACCTTCACCACTCAGAACTTTGTACTTAATTAAAAAGTCTACATGGTATTGAACTCCGCTCGGAGCCCCGATACATAGGATGTCTTATAATGCCTACAAGCCTGAAATACATTCAAATCAGAACACAACAGTACTTATACACTACTGATAACTGCTAACCTATCTAGAAGGCCTCTCGTATACGAGGGATCTACCACCTAGTGACTAATAGGCCAAGCTTTGTGATTATCCTTAAAAGTTAAAGTGTCAAATGAGAGTTATGAGGTAAGTTTTCACCATTCGCTTACTGGATTGTGTACACGATGGAAAAAAATTGTATGTAAATCTGCCATCCCTTAAATTAAATCCAACGTCATTACACGCACACGTATGTTTTGCAGCACTTTAATGTATTTCGAAACAAGGGGGAGAACGTAATAATTGCTTCGTACGCAGATAATAACAATCCACCATTTCCAATTTCAACAACGTAATAATTGGATTTTATGACAATGTTTGAATTCCGTGATGACACACCTGTTGGCGATACCAATTAAGAACTGGCGCAAGGAATGTTCGATTTACGAGCACGAGCAGTAGTAAAAGAAAATTCGACATTTTAAAAGTATCATGTGATTGTTCTTTGTATGTTTATTTTACAATGCGAGGACAGCTATTACAGTAACTTTAAATATAATAGGGAGACCTTGAAGTAACATATCTATTTCAATTCTTTCTTTCTTTCTGACACAATCCTGGTTTAATGCCAGGGTCCGCTTGTCCAACATGAATTGACAGTGGATTTTTTATTATGTCACGACCCGTCGTCTGACACCCACAACACGCAACGGGAGCTAAGTAGGTGTCGTAGTAGTCAGCAGAGTGCACCACGTGCAATTAAAGTTGACTTTGAACCTAAGATGTTGGTGGCCCATTTAAATTCCATAATTGGAATATTATGTTCCAATAATAAGTGGCCAAGTAACGTAGTAGAAAATTTAGCCTATAGTATGGAAGAGCCCATATTTTTGTTCTAATTACTCAGTTTAAACTCAGAGATTTCTTAAATGAATAAGGAAAAATAATTTATACAACTTTAAATGTACTTAAAATCCCCTTTAATAAGACGAATCAAAACATTTACAAACATAATCCCAACTTTAGACTCACATCACGGCACAGTTGTTGCTTGCAAATACAAATTTAAAATAAGATATTTAGAAGCCGGTAGTTTCCCTAATTTAACGTCATTTGAAATCACACTTCGATCTGTGGTAGCTTCTTGTCTTGAAGCTAAATTAATGGTTTTCGATTTTTGTACTGATTTTTTTGCTGTCTTATTCGATATGATAAGAAATTTGTTCATAAAAGTACTTTCAAAATCTTGAGTTTCTGTTTCAACATGTTGTTCCTTGGTTTCTTTAGGGTTTGAAACTGTGTTTGTTGTATGTACGTCTATTTTATCTTTGTACATATTTGTTAAATCGGCGTAACGCCTCCTTCTTACTGGAAGACCTTTTATATCTTCGTCGTATTCTTCTTCAGTCTTCATAGGACGTTCTTTTGGCATTCTCATGAAATCTTCGTCTTTAACGCTATAAAAAATATAAGCAATTACAAAGTCAATAACAATTAATTTATATCAGTAATGAAATACTGTCGAAATAAATTCTTTATGCGTAATATTTAATTTTATCACGAATAAATACGTATGATGATAACAGCAAATGCAATAGTGATTCTGGTTTTGAAGTCTTTTTAGTATTCGTTATTTTTTTTCTTTTGATATTGCTGACTTTGTAACAATTATACAAAAAAAGAACATATTATGTTATTGAACACAAATAAGATATTTACCCGGGTGCCTCATATTTGTCTAAAGTAAGCTTCTCTTTAAATTCATCAAGGTCTCGATCGATGGATTTTGGTATGGACATGTCGATGTTCTTCCGCGCCGTCTCCGTCACTTTCCTCGTAGTTTTTGTTGGTCTTGCTCTCAAGACTGTTGGTTTTGGTTTCGGAGGTCTCAATGGCCCAACTCTAGGAGTCACTGGGGGTGGATATGTATAACTCTTGTCATAATCTCCGTACATGGCCTTATTCATATCCTCGGGAGCCAGTTTCGGGTAGAACCATTTAGCCGGTTCCTTTATGGAGATGTCCGGTACGGCATATCTCGCTGAATTTGGTGTTGGTGGTGAGCCAACTATAACATTCTCCGGCATTCTACGCCTGCCACTTGCCATTGGATCAGGAAACGCCGGAAAGTGTGGGAGATATCGTTCGTCGAATCCATAAGTGGAAGACTAAAACAAAGGTGTTCCTAGACTTTTATTTAAAAACATGCAGAGTATTACATTCGGGAACGGGCACGGGACTTCTCTGCTAATGATAGGGATTAGGGCTTAGTATAACACCCTGGCTTAAAGCCGATTGTTACCACACCGACCATCGGAATCCTTATTGAGATTCAAAATTCTAATGGAGAATTTCTTAGCTATATATCTTCCCACAATATTTCCATCAGCTTTAAAGCAAGTGATCATTTATAATGAATACACAAGTAATTTAGTGGTAAAAGCCTTTAAGGGTTTGCCTGTGCTGTATGGTTTCAAATCCGTGACTTGCGTCTCGACAGTCCGTAGCAATATAGCTGCTTATTATTATAAGATTAAATAAAATTTATTATCAAATTTATAACAATTGCTTTTGCTATAGCCCATATTTGAAGATCATCAACAACTACATTTTTACAGAGATATAAAATTCTAAAGCACGTTTCTCTGAAGACTTTCTATTATTGGAATACTATTTTTATCTTTAATTCTCACTTGAAAACAGCAGTTATATGAATACTTTAACTCGGTTCTTACCTTAGGCACATCCTTAACAGTGGTGTCACGTGCGTCTCCCGACTTTCTCATGTTAATGAGACTCTGGATTGCTTTCAACTGATCGATAGAACCTAGAGGGTATTTTGAAATTATCTGAAAGGTTATTATAGCTTATGAGCTTAATGTTATTGCTTTCAAGTGGAATTGAGGTAATAAGTTGCTGGAAAAGTATAAATGGGTAGTGAAAAAGAACTATGATTATTATTGCCGCCAAGCAGTAGTGTGTAAGCACTGTTGGGTTTTGGTTTGAAGGACATTGAAGTCAGTGAAATTATAGGACATTATGACACATAACTTCTTATGTCTCGGGGTGACGAGAGCTCTAATGCGCATGGCATGGCAGTGTTTTGTAATTAAAAGTTCTGTATGGTGTTGCTTCTGTTAATGGGCAGGCATGGCGCCTACCATAAGGCGAACGACCTGTTCGCCTCGTCATTCAAACAAATAAATAATATGATTGCATCGTTGCTAAAAGAGAGTAATCTATATGAATGAAATTATGAGTACGAAGGTGGGTTTCATTCAGTTCTCTTTTTCACATTTCTACATAAAAATAGCATAAGGGACGGAAAGTGACATAGGCTACTTTTATTCTGGAATCATGGTGGGAAAGACCTATATGGCTGGAGTCGCGATTATACATACATACGCACTCACGCCTGTAGTCAACGACGAGATAGAGTTGTAACAAGTACAAACACATTTCGCCGAGATGATTTCTGTCCCATAATGTGATAGGGAGCGTGCCTAATGCCATACCGGGCACAAATTCGAGACACCAGGCTGATAATTACCATTTCATGATAGAAAAACCCAATATCATTTTTACGAGACCTGAAAATCGAACCCAAGACCTCAGCACAGTAGTCGCACTGTGTACGCATTTCAACTGCGACATAGAAGCATACGCGAGCAAAAGCTAGATATTTCATTAATTAACAGTAGATTTTTTAAAAATATAATCTGTTATTTTTTTTTCGCCAGATTGTCGCAATGATTATATTTCTGGCGTGAACTAGCACATTTAACAATCTGGACCTACATCAAATACTTAAGCCATATTATTTTCAATTCTGTAATTTTTAAACCCAAATATTATTTTGTCAAGACTCAAGCTGCGAATTAAACAGCTTTGTTTTCGTGTAAAGAGTCTGGTTTGTAATACTTGAAACTATAAAGAAATAATTTTATATTTTTTATTCTTTAAGTTGATTTAGTTGACTTTTTTTTTTAATCCTGGCTCGGCAAAGTGACTACGCTACACCTGATGGTAAGTGCAGCGCAATCCAAGAATAGTGTCAACCAACGATAAACTATGTGTCCATCGTAGGTCGGCAAGATCATGCCGGCCTGCCAAAGGGCCAAGGGGGAGGGGAAGGAAAAGGGATGGGAAAAAGGTTAGGATCAGGGGGCAAGCCCCCTGGGGAGAACCGGATATAAACTGGCTGACCCTGGAACGCGACCCACACAAGGTGGGCCACTATGGCAGGTTTTAGCACCAGTGTACGGTGGTCGCTATCCGGTCGGATACAAGTATCCTCCCACCAGCAAAACTGACTATTTACTAATACTGGATCACTAGCTACTTAGCTACAAGTTCCTTCTTCCTAATCGGTTCAGTGATTCTTGCGATTACGTAATAAGATCGTTAGAGGCACAAAGTTTGATAAAATAACACCCGTATTCAGGTTGTTCCTGAATACTCAAGTGAACTCTTCCTAAGTGTAGATTTCTGTATATACGATTGCTCCGTTTTTGTTTAGCGCCCAAAAACGGACCAATCACGAGTACAGAAATCTCCATTATGCATTCGTGAGCACTAAGTGACCTCATAGCATAGATGCTCATAGTAATGTTTATGAATACGGCGCGGCGGTTGGTTTAAAGTTGACAGCCTCCATGGCGCAGTGGGTGAGTAGTTGGCTGCGAAACGAGAGGCCGTGGGTTGGATTGCCGCACCAAAACAATTTTTTTTTTATAGCATAGGCCGGCAAACGAGCAAGTAGATCACCTAATCCACCGCCCATATACGCCCACCACCAGAAGTATCATGGGCGCGTTGCCGACCTTAAAGGAAAGGGATAATTAGGGATTGGGAAGGGGAGGGGATTTGGGCTTCCGGATATCTCACTCACCGTACGAAACGCAGCAGCAAGCCGCTACTTTACGTCGGTTTTCTGTGAGACAGTGGTAACGACGGTCGAGCCAGCCAATTCATGCTGTAGACAAAACTGTCTACAGCGTGGCTCTACCACTCAAAAAATGTTTGTTTTATCCACGAATATTTGTATCGGGTCTGGGTGTTGTAGCATGTCCATCGTATTTCCTGACGCCCACGATAGTGTTTGTGTGACACCCAGGTTAGTGTGGGATCAGGAAAATATGTGTGACTGTTGGGTGTATTTATTTATAAAAATTAAAGTTTTTCATACATCGGACATCTCCTGATCGCTCGTAACCTCCTTAGTCGTGGTAGTAGCGTAGGGTACTTTAGCTGTGAGCTTCATGAGGGAACCTTCGAATTTGTTCTGGTCATTAGATTCGAAAATGGAGTCATCCAACCTGCGGCCAGATCGCAACGCGGCAGCATCATCTTCTGCTGGGGCTCCGGTCATTACTGAAATACAAATATAAACTCACGACTGTATCTTCGGAGGCGTAGGCTAAGGTGCAACAAGAGCACCATCTATTGGCATACTGGCACAAATTCCATTCCCATAACTGATTAGTCATGTCCAAAACTCAAAATGATTGCGTGACATGGGTTTTAAACCCTGAACCACACGATTTCTAAAGACATTGTCACTAAACTACTGATATGTTATATCAGTGCCTTTTATAGATTTCCTTTTATAACTATATTTACTGTTAGACTCAGTTTTAATACATTCCAATGATGGACAAGTCATGTGTGATTTTTCGTATCTAAAACTCAAACAAATTGTAATTACCCCGCCTGGAACTTGAACTCAGGACCCTACGATGCCTCAGCCTAAGTAAGCTCTAAACCCGAGGATCCCAGACATTTTTTGTCATAGACCACTTTCAAAATTTAGCTGGTTCCGGTGGGACCCCCTTTAGCTACATTTCTACCATATTCTCAAAACTCAAAAACAAAAAATGTGAAGAGTAGAGATTTGCAAGTCTCGACACGTTGTACTAAATATGGAATATGCAAGTTTTTACAAGTAACAGTCGCTGAGCTTCTTAAAATATTATCTACCTACATTGATAGGCGAAGTCAAGCCAACATTTTAGTTCTTCACTATCGAAAGCAGATTAATTTTTGTCGTCCTCCGCTTACGAATTGCGAACGCCCATTTTTTTTGTCACGCCAACGTAGATCCCCGTCGAGTATCCCGTGGATCCCTGGGGGTCCACCTGGACCACTTTGGGAACAAATGGTCTAGACAAATGAGGCTGATGAAAATGCGGTTTTTTATTTTAATTTGGTCCCGACGCGACGTTTCGAAAGCTTTTCAGCCTTATTGGTCACGGGGTGGACCGCGAAACATCCGTTTAATTTAGTTTTATTTCAAACAGACGTACGATTTTTATCAGCGATATGTCCAGCTATAGGTAAGTGTCCACTTCGTCGCCAATCCATGTCGTCAGCGATCTCATCGTCGAACACACCACGTTTTATATACACGGACACGTTGGTTTCTGAAATACATTGGAACATATTAAACAAACACATTTATATTATTAACTAGCTATCCTACACTGTTTCATCCACAACATATAATTAAAAATTGGTGTTCAAACTACCGGGTCCAATAGTGATCTAAACTGTCCCGGGACCCAATCAAAAAGGAAAATATCGAAATAGGTCCAACCGTTTAGGAGGTTTAGCGAGACTAACGAAGGGGGATTGATTTTTATATATAAGAAGAAAATATAGATGGGTAATATATTTAATTCAACCCACTAATTCCAAATCTGCAAGCTGCATCTACAGCTAATATGTGATTTTCGTATCCAAAACTCAGATAGTATTGAGTTGCCACGCCGTAGACAATTTTGTCTACAGCATGAATGGGCCGGCATGACCAGGTCCTTACCCCACTCTCACTAAAAACCGACGTAAGCAAGCCACTGCTGCTGCTACGCTTCATACAGTGAGTGAGATATCTGGAGACTCAAATCCCCTTTCCCTTTTCAATCCCTAAATTATCTCTTTATTTTAACTTCAGCAAGGCGCCTATGATTCTTCTGGTTTATTTTTTATTGATTTTGTCAAATTTATAAGATTTCAAGTTATATTACGCTGTCTACTTCTCTTCTTATTAATTGTTTCCTTATTACGGTTGTCTGGAAAAGATTGCTTCTAGCAATAAGACCGCCCATTGTCCTACATAGGTTTAGCACCCGTTTTTTAGTTTTAGTTACTTGCATTGTAAATGGTTTTCAATAATGAGTTTTGTATTGTATTGTACGCAAAAAAATACCTTTCAAATCAATATACTCAGCTAACGAGTAATTGTATCCGAGTGCGATACCACACATGGAGGCTGTCACGAAAGAGCAGCAAACCGCAGAGCTGATGCAGCACGACATTGTGAAAGTCCATAGTCTGTTACGGAGTTAATGGGTTTAATAAACATTGAATATCACACTCTATAAACATTGATTGGATATCAAGCTCTAATCTGGATTACGCGAGTATATAAACTAAGACTAAACGGGATTAAGCTTGTGTGTAAGCACTGTTGTGTTTTGATTTGAAAGTCCTTGGGTCGACTCCGAAGGAGGAAGGGCAGTGCACTGTCCAAATGGATTTGCGACAGTAATGTCGACAGCTGATACAAGTCAGTTAGTAAAATCATAAGTACTAAAGCTACCTTTACGACTGTACCTTATACATTTGTACCTAACTGGATAACGTGGACGTTCTTCTGAATCTTTAGTAGGTGGACCTACTAAAGATTCGAAGTTTTATTGCATTCCATTGGTGCTAATTATCTTCATAAATTTAAAATAATCGTTAGTTTTATGTCTTAATATTTTATGGGACCACATCACAGCTAATTTGGATTTTTCCAACAAAATATGTTATATAGAAGTATTTTAATTATGCTTTTATTATAAGCCGGCTATTGCACCATTTTATGTATTATGCAATATTTTAATTTTAAAGCCATCACGGACGGTAAGAGTCCGCCTTATGGCATTTAGCGCGAAAAGTACTCAAGAGCCTCATTTGTTAGTCTCTATGAAACAGCGCTTGCAATTAAACAGTGCTAAAATGTTTAAGACCTAGTTATATTTCCTTAGCGTCCGTAAAAATTGAAATAATATGAACAATTTAAAACGCTATTCGCTCTAAAGGCGTTTGGTATGGCAAGATATTAATAATATACCAAATATTTGGTATGTGTAAGTGAACCCATAAAACTGATGTGTGTGATGTGAAGTAACACCGCGCTGTTGCGTTTCGTACAGCGAGTGAGATTGTCAAAGGCCCAAACCGCCCCTCCCCTTCTTAATCTATTTTCCTATCTTTTAAGATTCGCGACGCATCCATGATTCTTCTGGTATTGTGGATGTTCATGAGCGAGTAGTGGAGATCGCTTACCACCAGGTGACCTACTTGTTCGCTGGCTTATGCTTAAAATAACAAAAAGTCAGCTAGATTTAAATAAACTGTTCTCTCTAATCAATAGATCCAGTATGTATGATTATGAAGGTAGGTTTATCATGAGACTTACTATCTTATGCGAGAGAGGGGCGATGTGGCGTGGTACGGACTGTCGAGACGAAAGTCGCAGGTTCGTAACCATCCTCAAGAGCATTCAATTCTGAGTTTTCTAAGGTATGTGCGTATTAATTGTTAATTATTATCGCTTGCTTTAACGGTGAAGGAAACCTGAATACCTGAGAAATTCTTTAAAATAATTTCTAAGTATGTGAATTCTGACATCCCGCATTAGGCCAGCGTCGTGGACTAAGGCTTAATCATAGTCATTCAATAGAGGAGAACTGTGCCCAGCCGTGGGGCGTGTATATTACAAAACTATTATTATTATTTACCATGACGACCATTACGTGTACTGAACTGCGTACTGTACTTTACTACAGCGTGCAGTACTTTAATCAAAGTTCTGAGTGGTGCTACCTCTGTGTATGGGCAAACGTTGCGATTACCATTTGGCGAGCGACCTATTCGTCTCGCCTTTTAGGTTAATAAATAAGGGTACACAATAAAATTTGACAAGACAAATTTCACAATACCTTTGTATGAGATCGATTATCCAACCGCAACAAGTGAAGATGCAACACATTATGATTTAGTAACAATCCCATTTACGAACAGAGTCCAAGGCTGAAACAGACAATGTACTGTGATTGTATAAGCACTCGCGCAGACTAACGACGATGTCGCTTTTTCAGAGCAAACTAAGGCGGTTTGTAAAACATTATCATCAAGTACTTTCTTTTAAATTTTACGAATTACACCTTTAAAAATGTATTTTTGGTATTTCAGTGATAAAAAAATTATTAAAGCAGTACATTTGTTTATAAAATCCCGTAGTCATTATCACCAACGGAATAGATACAGTGGCTATCCTAACTGATTATTGGTTTTTAATTATTGTAATAATTAAAATTATTAATTAGTACTACGATTCCAAATATACAATTGATTTTAATAAATAACTAGCTTTTCCTTGCGGCTCCGCCAGCGTGAACTGCTTTTTCCGGGATAAAAAGTAGCCTTTGTTCATCAGGGATAATGTAGGATTATAATAGTGAAATATTTTTTCAAATCGGTCCAGTAGTTTTTAAGTTTATTCGTTACATACAAAAATACAAATCTTTCCTCTTTATAATATTAGTTTATATTGCCAACGACAAAAAATCGCCCGATTTAAAGTCGATCGTGTGCAGTTACTAAGCAGCACAAGCACTCCTGTATACTTCAAGTGCCGTGCAGTACTAGAGGAGGCGAGTGGCCGCTCTCTGATAAAGGTGAACAGGGAGTTATATTCCCTGAGTATATTTGTCGTATACGAATGTATTGTCCTCGATTCTTTTCCCAATGGAAGATTTTTATGTCTTTCTTTTGATTAGAAAGTGTAAGCGGGGTATTTGATGCTATTGGGAATTCTTTGTTTGTTGCGTAGTAAGGAGGAAATAAGAAAAATTGCAAATTAATTTTTATTTAAAACGACAATGGACAAAATGCACATACACACATACACACATTTTTCGAGTGGTAGAGCCACGCTGTAGACAGTTTTGTCTACAGCATAAATGGGCTGGCTCGACCGTTACCACTGTCTCACAGAAAACCGACGTAAAGTAGCGGCTTGCTGCTGCGTTTCGTACGGTGAGTGAGATATCCGGAAGCCCAAATCCCCTCCCCTTCCCAATCCCCAATTACCCCTTTCCTTTAAGGTCGGTAACGCGCCCATGATGCTTGTGGTGGTGGGCGTACATGGTCGGTGGAGATCACTTTCCATCAGGTGACCCACTTGCTCGTTTGCCGGCCCATGCTATAGAAAAAAGAAAACGCCCGCTACGCCACGAAGGCTGTCATTTATTATATTTGTGATGTAATGTATTTACCACCAGGTACAGTATAGTCGCTTACTCGAGCCGGAATAAAAAAAAAACAGGAAATAAAAACAAACTCGTACCAAGATTGGTTGTATAAGGCGTGGAAATGCTTTCTTCCTTTCATACATTTAGTATGAGTTCTCATTTGTGCCGTTGTGCAACGCTATAGCGGGGCGATTTCGCGCATTTTTATTAGGGTTGAATTGAAAACATGTTACACGAAGTCCATTATGGTAAATTGTTTTTTGTTTTTGTGTAGCTACGTCATCAGTATCGTAAAACAAAGTGATATTTGCAAAATCATTGCGTAAAATAAGAGTGTTGTATTGAATGTATCAATTTATTTCTATAATATTTTCAATAAACCCAAACAGACGTGCATGTATGAAAATATTAACAAGAGTAGATGAATGAATACTCCTATGGGAAACAACCGTAAGTCTATGTATATATAAATAAATACAATAAACAATCACACAAATAGTCCTAACCCATACTAGGTTTACCTTTATCGTGGGTATCAGAAAACACGTGGGACTTGCGGTCCCACAACACCCAGACCCGTCACAAATATTTGTGGATCACACAAACATTTGTCTTGGTGCGGAAATCGAAGCCACGGCCTCTCGCTTTGCGGCCGGCTACTCGCGGCATGCGGGCTGTATAATTTAGATTTTAGTTACTTACTTTCGATACGTACTTACTACTTCGTTTCATGAACTAGATACTTTAATCAGGCATGTAGGAAAAATTAAATACATATTTATAACAAAACAAGTAGTTAACAAAATAATTACTTTCACCATTTCATTTTTTCAAAGTTTTGGATACAACTACAAATCATTTCATAAATGTGTTTTGCTTTTTGCTGCCACTTTATGTCGACTTTCTGTGAGACAGTGCTAATAACCCGAGCCAGCCCATTTACGCTGTGCACAAAAGCGTCTACTGGCTCTATCACTTCTTCTTTCACCTGCCCTTATCCCACTCGGAATGGGGTCGGCATAACATGGTTTTAAAGCATGTTACAGAAAGATTTGTGTTATAATTTTTACGACCGGCCGCCTGCCTAACATTAGCCTCTCTGGGGATTATATACACACTAGCTTTTGCTCGCGGCTCCGCCCGCGTGATCTTCTTTTTCCGAGATAAAAAGTAGCCTATCACCCAAGTCAGCTCATACCCTGTCTGTATACCAAATTTCATCAAAATCTGTTCAGTAGTTTCAGCGTGACTGACCGACAAACATCCAAACAAACAAACTTTCACATTTATAATATATCTATCACTCATAAAGACAACAATAAAAACAACATATAAAGAATTAACGCAAACAATGAACACGTTGATGTAATTTGGTGTAAATGCGAGGCTAGATATATAGAAATGCTTACATGCAACAATAATCTAATGAAGAAAGAGTCAAACCGTATGTTACGTCTACTCTCCCTTCAATCTTCTGTGTTTGTGTTTTAAACACATTGCGGATAAAATAATGTTAAACTGCAATGCTTTCACGGAAATTTCATTGGCCACATTTCAATAACTGACGTCACCTGACTTCTGCTGACACCGTCATGAATACGCAGAGTTTTTTTTAAATTAAATTTTCCTTTTATTGGGAAGGCAAAGGCATCTAGCCCATACTGCCTTGTCATATATGATAGGTATTTCAAGAACGATGAAACACGGGTGTCATCGATTTCAAGGTCTTGCTGTAGTTTTGGTATTAATTCCTTTCAGTACATACGATACTTATTAGATGACTCTTTAAGCGAACCGAACACACCAGGTCGACCAATACATTTGTCAAAAGTCACCTAAATTCACTAATTTCAATGCTCCAATTTACTATTCATCACCGTCAATGTTTATTGCACAAATCCAAACACTCCTAATATTTTTATTTTCAAAAACATTATCGCATATGTTGTAGTATTTAAAAGTGGTAGAACCATTTCTGTCTACAGCATGAATGGGTTGGCTCGACGGTGTCGTTACCACTGCCTCACAGAAAATCGATGTCGTACGTGCACGACATCGATTTCGTACGATGAGGTCAGGAAGCCCAAATCCCCCTTCCCTTCCAAATTCCTTAATTATCCCTTTTCTTTAAGGTCGGCAACGCAAGCATGATTCCTCTGGTATAGCGGATATTCATGAGCCGTGGAGATGACTCACCATCAGGTTTTCCCGAGGGGCTTGCGACATGACTTGATGTTTAGTTGGGGCGGGTACAAGGGAACATCCTTGTATCCCTTTGCCTGCATCGGTCACCCACCTGTCCTGTCGCTAGCCCCTCGATTAGCTTCTTCCCTCTTCGGAGTATGAAGAAGCATTTATCGGTATAAATTCATTATTGGTCAGTGGTCGCTGGTTTTTTGGACTACGCTTACTACCAGATGTAGTACAGTCATTTTGCCGTGCTCGGATAAAAAACCTACATGCTCGTTTGTCAGCCTATGCCATAAAAACTACCATAGTTGATTCACTTGCTCATTTACCGGTCCCTACTAACTATCATATAAAAATAAATAAATGCCAATGAAATAAATATGAAATGCAACACACTTATCTCTTTGGATAACTCCTACAAGATGAATACTGAAATTTATAAATGCAAGGGAACCATAACTCGTTACGTAACCATACATTTACATCAATAATGATAGATAGCCATTGTCCCTATAGAAACGCGCATAGAAAATTATGTAAGAATTAGTTGAATATCTGAACAACACTAAACTGTGTACGTGATGAAACAGCTATGTTACTGCTTACATGCGGCCTGTTACACAGATGTCACTGCATGTTACGTATTGTATACTTAAATCACAAAATCCTTCCTAACGAAGTCACGCGACTGCTAAATATGGTACGACGGTTTCGGATCCAGCTATGTATTGCGATAAATGATGGATAAGCCATCAGCCGTTCTAACCCTCGGATTAAAACTTCCCAACATACCAGTGGACTTAATTTACATGGATATATGTTCTAAATTCACTTGCAGGTGCAAATATTTCGGGAAATTGTGTTACGGTACATACCAGGAATATTCAATTGTATTTTTATACCAATGCTATTTTTGGAGTGCGGTTGAAGTGCGGTGGGACAGATTGTAAAAATATTTTCAAAAAATAGAACAGTGGTAGAGCAAATTGTATAACCATTATTGGATCCAACTTTTGGCAAATCCTATATTAAACCTACTTCCTATTAGTCCTACAAATATTGTAAATATACAATTTTTGATGTTTGTAAGTGCGTTAGAAATAAGGTAAGTAAGAGGCGTGGTGTAAGAAGGTCTAGTGACGGAGATCGTTTATCCCCGAAGAGGTAGAATAAAAAAAGGACCCTACCTAATACAGTAAAATAAAATTCTATTTCTACTGACTTTTTTTACTACAAAAAAGTTTTAACCAAATTCAAAAATCGACTTGATGAAATAAAACTGAAAAGTCAAAAATAATGTCAAGTCTCTTTGGAGTCGATGCAATTTGGAACTTCCTAGTATTTTTGAAGCCAGTTAATTAAATCCATGTAACATATAATTCATAAACAATAACAACTCTTTGATTACATTTGTGTGTACACAGTAAAACAAATTGATAAGAGCATTCTCATCGAAGCCACGCAACCAAACTTGGCGTCAAAGGAAACGGTATCTTTCGTCCCACTTGTTGCTAACTTTGCACCGGAAGTACCCTACAGCGGGCGCGAGGTTAACGGAAGCTGCGCCCGACGTCATATCCGCACGCGAACAAAATGTTGCTGTTTTAATTAATTTATTAATTTATAATTAAAAGTACCTAATATGAAGGCATTTGATTAATGTGTTTTCTATAATAGATTTTTTTCATATCCTACAATAACAGGAGCTAATTACGTGATAAATAAATGCACCTAACACTCACACACGTAGTCCTGATCGGACACTACCTTTTACAAGGTGGTAGGTCCCTCGTATGTGAGAGGTCGTCTGGGTTGGTACCACCGCTTTGTCTATTTCTGTAGCCAAGCAGCAGTGTATATGCACTGTTATGTTTCGGTTTGAAGGGCATTGAAGCCAGTGTAAGTACTGGGCATTACGAGACTTAACATCCTATATATCGGGGTGATGAGCGCAGTTTAGTGTCATGCAATGCTTTGTAATTCAAAGTTCTGTGTGGTGTTGCTTCTGTTCATGGACAGGCGTGGCACTTACCATCAGGCGAGCGCTTGGCTCGTCTCGTCATTCAGTCAAGTAAAAAAAAAACACTGGGTTAAAAATGTATCGTGACCCGTGAGTATCAGGGAACTACGAGTGACTTGCAGTCCCACAACACTCACACCCAATATAATAGTTTGTGGATCACACAAACATATGTCTCGGTATGGGAATCGAATCAGCCTCTCGCTCACAGACAACTACTCGCCTACCGTATCACGGAGGCCGTCAGAAGACAGCTTTGAAGTATGATCACTATCACCAATAAATAAAATTAATTGTAATTCGCAATTTCACGTCAATATAACAAAAACGAACGTAAGCCTATTTTATTTTCGCAATTGTTATTATTGGTATAGAATAAACAAATGGAATTCATTCTGGTTATTTACAAGAATAAACAATAGTCATTATTCTTAACAATGAATAATATGACAGACCCTTTGTAACTTCGTAGACAGTAACGCACAAGAGTCTTCATTTCTCTTGTTTAACTCGGATCATAAAGCAGACAAGGAATTACAATTCGTAATTCAAAATATTCCATTATTGTTATTTTATAGAAATAACTTATTATAGTAGAGGATCCCGGGTAACATCGACCTTCACCCATCTGTTTACCGAACGAAAAATATATTTTAGGGTATAAAATGTGTTGCTGAACACATACCAATAGGGTTGCCTAAAAAAATATGGTGCCCGACAGTTCAGCAAGTGATATTTTAAATATTAGTTAAATCTATTATTTAAACTGATTCACGGTAAAGTGACGATTCGTTGTAATAGACAAAATGTGCCGCCACACGCATCATCGAGTAACTTACCTCTTTTGTAGTCGCGCCGACCGCTCAGTCTTATTTTTATGGTAAAGCTTTTACAATGATTGACGTATTTCCTTACGTTCGGATATCAATTCTGAGCAATGTGGTTAAAAGGAATAACAGAGTTTTTGGTACATATTGTATATTTTTAATGCTATAATAATATTTTTTTTAAATGTACCGTAAGCTCACTGAGTGATATTTAATGCCTGTATAAATTACTATGTTTCAATAAAGAAGTCTAAAGGAGTCTAGATCATCAGTGGAAAGGTAAAAATACTAAAGCGCTACTACGTGAACTTTACGGTAGAGCATTTTAAAGATGTTTTATTAAGGTAAAAATTCATATAAATTTACTTACTGGATTGTAATTATTAATGTAATTATTTATAGTACAAAAATTCATTTAAAATGCTCTACCGTAAAGTTCACGTAGTAGCGCTTTAGTATTTTTTGCTTTTCTAATGACGATATTAAGTATTTGTGTATCGATAACTACTATTTTATTTTGTAGCCTATACCATAGATGAATTATAATTCTCTATATATAGGATCCTATCCATTAAAGTGCAAGACACAATAAAACATCAATATTATGCTATAAAATATCATTGTTCGAATCCTGTATTGGAACAAATAATTGTTTCTGATTTAGATTTCGTGTTATCAGAATTGATAATTCTTTGTAGGTTTTAATTACTAGGAACTGGACTCTTACTACGGAAAAATTGCGACTGCACGGCAGGTCTGATATTCTTCACGTTCATTATCCAAAGAAAAACAACTATAAGGAGAATGCTGTTCCACATTTAAATCGACAGCAGCATATTGTTTTGTCTGTTTATAAAGACTTTTTTAACAGAAGTGTAATATTTTTTTTTATTTACAGCCAGCGTCAGCATCATCAGTTTTGCTGGTGCACCTTGGGGCTGTTGGTGCACTGGCCAGCGGTGCGGCGTTGTGTGGCGAAGGAGGGGCTTGTGCTTGCGGAGCCTTGCTTCATGCCCTGCATCCTTTGCAGCTGTGGACTGTGTGCGGGCTGCATGCTGACCGAGCAGCGGCAATCGCAGCACCTCTGCATTATGCTGCGATTGTTTCTGCGAAGAAGGTAATTTATATAAACCTGGAATACAAATGTGTAGACATTATTTTTTTCTCACTTATGACATCTTCAGCGATGGAAAAGTTACGAGCTGGAAACTATTACGTGGTAGTGGTTATCTGACCCGCTCTATTACTAACGATTATTTTTTATGAAAAGATACCAAAGATCAAGTAACTGATAATAAATAACTTTCTATAGGAAACGGTTTCTAAAGAAGAAAATGGACTATGAATAGTGTTTACTCTTTGTTACTTTCAGGTGATGATTTGCGTAGCCAGTGGTTGGGTGGCTACAGCAGCGCTGCTAGCGCCGCTCGCTGCTGCACAACCACCATTAGCTTACAGTCCCGGTCTTGGAGGCTGTGCGCCCGACTGTGGCGCGGGACCAACTGCACTAGGATTCTGTTTAGTCTACGCATTGATAACGTTGCTGATCCCCGCCGCCTTGGTTTTACTGTGCAGTCTGAAGATTCTGCGCATCGCTCGATACCACCGGCACAGAATCGCGGCAGCCATTTATGAGGTAACGCTGTCCGCACAAGTCACTGTCACACACCAAAGAAACCCATTTTCCCCACCACCACCGCCACGTCGCCGAGCTCTATCTGCGGTGTTACAACCTCTCGGATCACTGGCCATTTTGTATTTCCCGTACTACTGTGTTTTAATATGGCCGGCTGTAGCTGTTCCTCCGCAACCTCTCGCAGCTCTGGCAGCAGTTTTGTTAGCTGCCGCACCACCTGTCAACGGTATTTTGTATGGTATTCGAAGTCGAGCGCTTCGAGATTCACTGCGAAACTACAGACGTAAACGAATGACGAAAAGTGAGGTGACGCAGGAGATTCAAGCACGTACACCTAGTGCATGTGGATCTCGACGGCCCTCTTTATCGGCTGGCTCAGGATGTATAAGACCACCGACTACGAGGAGACTATCTGATGCAGCGGCTATAGGATCGCGAGGGTCAGAGCGACCAGCGCAACGTGCGGCGTCTTGTCATATGCTGCAGGACTCTCAAGAAGAAGAGGTTCCGCGACCTCGAACTTCTGCTATACCATTAATACGCGCTCCGCCGCACGTAGTACTAGGACGAGCGCTTGGACTAGAAGAGAACGGGACAAGAGACCGTCGACGACGTCAATCACCTCGCATTACAGTGACCAGAGCGATGTCAGATGAGAGCGACTCACCGACGCGTCGTCCTTTATGCAGACAACAATCTCGGTCGAGTGGCGCTCTCCTCGGCGGACTAAACTATTCACCAGTCATATCGGAACACATGCATTTAGATCATCCCGCAGATGAGCAACTCCTTCTCTCGTGGCCACAACAGAAGCCCAATGAGAAACACGACGTTTTATAAAACGGGTAATGATAAATTAGAGTAGTAGTTGAATAGATGTGCATATAAAGACAATAAATGAGTGTGCGGTTTGAAGTCGAGTCAGCTTCGGTGTTTATGAATATTGTTATTTTTTAATCGCTTTGTATACCGGTCTCTACTCGACCTTTCTTGCCGAATGGTGACCAAATAAAAATTTTCCTATGAACATTTACTATATTGTATGTAGGCGTTACAATTCTCCTACAGGGTTCCTCCATATCGTTAGCTTTACCTACTGAAGTATTACTTTAGTGTATTCTATTTCCAATAAATTCCATAGGTTTACGAAGAGATTATATTTTATTTGGTTTGTATTTTAAGAATTGTTATTTTCCTATTAATTATGAAACTTGTTAATAAGTGTATAATGTTGAAAATTCTATATAAATAATAGAGTATGGAAACCTTATTTGGCATTTGTAGAAGCCAGGGCGCCGACCGTAAAATATTTCTGCTGTGACAAAGCCAAATTTCATGCATTTATGTATTCTTTTATGCATTAATTCCTTTGAAAGCATCCAACACAAACTCGTGAAACATTTTACGGTACGTGAGGGGTAGATCTTTTATCTTTAAGCTTTAAACCGAGTCACGTTTTCATATAAATGTAAGTGTAAACTTAATTAACGGCCCTGAGTTTTTACGAGTGACTAATGATGTTCCCAAGAATAAATGAATGAATACGTAAAATACATTATAATAAATATGTTTAAAAAGCATGATTCTTCTAGTCTCACGACATGTTTGCTAAAGTACTTGGCACGCAATTAGTCTAATTTAAAATATAGGTTTTATTAATATATATACAAAACCAGACGCTTTTTAACTTCATAGCCGTCCAAAATCGAAACTCGTTATCAATGATTAGTGAAATGTATCAAATTATAGTCAATGACAATCAGTATGGATCAATTCTTGGAAACTTCCCTAATAGTACAAGATCCCGGGGAACTTTGACCTTCACCCATCTGTTTACCGGATCAAAATATCATTTTAGGGTATAAAATGTGTTGCTGAACACATACCAATAGGGTTGCCTAAAAAAATATGGTCAAGGATCTGATTAATTAACATTTAAAAAAATATTTTGAAGTGATAACTTCTTATGGGAGGGTGAACCGAAACGTTCCGTAACGCGAGCGGCGGCGAGCGGAAGGTTCCAGAATGTTCGAGAACCTTCCGTGAGACGTCACGCGGGCCAGTTGACCAGCCAGCGCTAGCCGACTTCCCTGGAACTTCAATAATTTCGAAGTCCCAGGTGGCGTCACACAGTGACCAGTCGGATTGGACCGGACTTTGACCGGACTTTCACAATACTTTGAATGGACTGTGTTCGTTTTTTTTATGGCGAATAGACATGTTACCGTAATTTTGGTTTTTGATATTGATAATAAATAAAATGACGATATTTATTTTATAATTTGGAAAAAAAGTACCAGGTTCGCATAAACGCGAAGAGAGTAGAATGTCCATTTTTCATGGCGAGTAGCCGTAATTAATAAACAAATGACGATTTGGACAAAGAAAATCTTTTTAGGTTTTTTCTTATTTGGAACATGTTGCCGTAAAAAGTACCAGGCTCGCATAAACGCGAAGAGAGTAGAATGTACTTTTGTCATGTCGAGTGGACATGTTGCCGTAATTTTGTATTCTCGCATGTTGTTTAGTAAGTTTTCACTTCTGTCGGCACTCCCGGAGTGCAACCCGTTTTTTTTTTTTTTATAATGTCCCTGACTTACTTACCAAAAAAAATTAACCTTCAATGAAAAGTGTATAATGTATACCATCTGTAAAAAATAGGTTGCCTACCTTTTTCTGGCCACTACTACCTGGTTGCCGTGTGCAAATAGGTAACTAAAAAGTGGTCATTGCGCTCATCTAGCTCCTAGCTTTTGCAGGTAGTATACATTGTAGGTTTTCATTGAAGGTTCATTTATTTGGTGAGCAAGTCAGTGAAATAATATCTTCTTTTTTTTGGCTTTTATTGGCAAAACCTATCCTTGACCATATTTTTTAGGGAACCCTATTTGTATGTGTTCAGCAACATCTTTATACCCTAAATTATTATTTTCATCCGGTAAACAGATGGGTGAAGGTCAATGTTCCCCGGGATCTTAGACCATAAGATAAATAGTAAGATAAATAGTTACATTACATATTTAATGTTTCTTTTACGTTAAATACCATTACAGTATTATTTATTATTACGCAACAAATGAGCAGCCACTCAGGCCCGGTCAGCCACACACGAAACATAAGTAAAATAATCTAATGATGCAACCGGTCTATTATATTAAATTATCATTATCACGCATCTGTATTTGCGAAATATACGAACACTACCGAAACGCATAATTTAAATATCAGTAGTACCTACTGTATAGATAGTTAAGATTCATCAAATACCTTAATCATTATTCAATAATATTTTATTTTTTATTAAATTTTTAATATAAGAGGTAATATACATCATCCAATAATAATGGTTGGCAACCGCCTCAAAAAAAAAAAGAAACAAAAGTAATATCGTCTATGTATATGTTTTTTTATGTATGTTTACTCATAACTCTGCCAAATGTGAACCGATTTGGCTGATTATTTTTAATTAATTTATTAATTTGAAGAAATAAATCCACTCTTAAGGAGGTGAAATCGAGGATGAAAGACCAAAACACCTTTATGCCCTGATTTTGATAATTCTTTTATTAAAAATAGTAAGATAAAAACTTTTTAACGAAAAATAAAACCGACTCAAAAAAATTAAAACGAAACAATTTTGAGTCGGTGGTGTTAATCAATGACCATTAAACTACCAGTATTACCGACAAAAATTGTTTAGTTTTTTTTGTCGGTTTTATTTATTCTCAAAAAACTTTCATTTTACTATTTTTGAGTAATGGTATTATGACTGTTGCAAAGTACGTGAGTTTTAAATTTAAGCCCCATATATATGGAGAGTTATGTATGTACAGATGACAATATAAAATAAATCTCTTATTTACTCGTAAACAGGTTTGGATCCTCGGCTTCATCATACGGTTTGAAAAAGTGTTTAAGACTAGTACATTATTTCTATTATGTTGTCACATATGTCGTAAGAGAAAATGTCTCCTTAAAAGAATTGATCCCATAAATCCAACAGTGGACGGAACGGCACATTCATAAAATATTTTTATTATACTTTATTTTTCTCAACACAATATATTTATTTAAAATAATTGCTTTGATACATTCCACTACTTGTAGTATAGTCTGCATAGTTCTTGGGAAATTTGAGGGCCAGTGCTAGGCACGGTAAATAGAATCCCCTAGGTTACCTAATTTATGGCCTGAAAAAAATTGTTGATAGATATGGTTATAATTACAGTATGTCGTTACCGATGACAGCCTCCGTAGCGCAGCGAATGAAAAGCCGACTGTGAAACAAGAGGCCGCGGGTTCGATTCCCGTACCGAGACAGATGTTTGTGTGATCCACTAAAAATGTTTCGGGTCTGGGTGTTTTTGACCCGTAGGTCCCTCGTAGTTCGTGATACCCACGACACATGTAGTATCAAGTCTATGGGTGTGACTTTTGGGTGTTGGGTTAGATGTATTTATAAACGCCATTTTAATACTCTTTAATTGCCAGTAAAAAGATTTTCTTATGAAGTCCAAGCCTATTTGAATAAACAATCTCAATCCAAATCTACAGATCATTCCCACAAATGAACAAGTGTTTGATCCGCGCTTACAAATCACATCGATTGATTAACTGATCGATCTTTAGACACGGATTGTTATTCTTTATTAACATTTTTCGGTGACGATATTCAAAGTTAGTTAATGTTGGCAGAATTTTGTTTTGCAACGTGTAAGGCTTACTTTAAACAACGCGACAGACATTTATGGAGACAAAATTACGTGTTCTAAATGCGTTTAAAATGTCTACTCCGAAAATGAAAAGCTACATTTTATTTTAGATTAACGCCCGAATACTGAAACGCTACTCAATTGTCTGTCTAACGGCTACTTATTTTCATATAATTTTTACAACTATTTTTTTAAAACAATTTTATCGGAAAGGACATTGTCAAAAATGGCCTATGAATCAACACGCATGAAACATTTACTATAATTATTATTATTATTTATAATGTACATTATAATTATTTCAATAGAACGGACACTTCTTAATTTCGAAAACAATTTAAAAAGTATTCACTTCCGTCATAGTCCTCGGTATTATAATTTTTGGTTCAAATTCGGGTTTTAAATAGGCAAAGGTATTGTAGTTCATACAGCCAAGTCTTTGTAACAGCACTCTTAATAAGATTTTAACACAGACAAACGTCAGTATTCTCAAAACTCAAGTTGTTGAGAATACTGACGCTTGTCTGTGTAATTAAAAACCATTATTTTATTAACCATGATTATGGTTTTTAGTCACAAACAGTCCGATATGATGTCGCGGAACAATACGGCTTGTAAAAATTATTTTTTTTTATTTATTTATGGCTTCGCATTGTTATGCATTTCGCCAATGACAAGTGTAATTTATTCTCAAGTCTTCACAAGAACGATGAAATATCGGTGTGGAAGTTTTCAAGGACTTGTTGGAGTTTTGGTGTGCATTCTTTTTTTCAGTACGATACTTAATTCACTTATTTCAATATTTCCATACACTGTTCATCGCCGTAAATGTTTATTGCACAAATCCACACCACTTTTATACAACAAACACAACATTAAACTAGTTTTTGAAATAAATTAAAATCAGCGATGAACCGCACTGTCAGAATTCCCGCCAAAACTCCGTCAAAATGAATTAACAGATGACAACATTTGACATTTGCTAGTATTTAATGGCCTAATTATAACCTCAAAATCCGAAAGTATTTGATTTATTTTTCGGAATTCTCAAGTGTCCGTAGTTTTAATTTAGTTTCAATCAAATATAAACATTATCTAAAATCCAAAAAGTAAATTCACCTCCCTGTTGTTTCTTAGGCCAACTATGTATGGACGACGAACAATGTCCTTTATTTAATTGTATTTTACTACTACAGTCAACTTGATTACCTCATTTAAATAATTTTATAGAGTTCTAAGACACATGTAGCTAGTTTGAAATGTTAAATGATACACTTAGTTTGTTGGGCACAACATTACGGTTCAAATAATGACTTGTTGGTGTCCCTCATTCGTCGCTGTCGGTTTTGAACTGCGTTGAATTTACTGTATAACTCGAACAATTCGTTTTGTGAAGCCTTCTGTCCGCCGCAAATCGCGAAGATTCCTTATCATCCTTTATAGTAGCTGTATTGCAGAATTAGTTTCAAAAAGTTTTATACCCAGTTGACAACTAGCAGTTGTGGCTTTATATTTACAAAGTTTTTTCTTTCGAAATCTTTTCAGAATCTGTCGCCGTTATAAGTAAGCCTTTAGTATAAAGTAGAATGGATGTAGTAATGTAAAAAAAATATTTAAAAGTATTGAAAAAAGATTTTAATGTCGTTGTTCTATAATAAAGGTTTAAGCAGATGTAATACGAATTGTTATTCTAGTCAATCAGCTGTTGTTTTATTGTCTGTGTTAATTTAAAATATGTTAGTAACAATTAAACGACACAATTGTAAGATCTGTTTTATTTTTTACAACCCATAATTATTTGATTTCGTTATAATATTCTATAAATAATATAACTTGCCTCACATAGGTGGCCATAGTATAAAAGGTAGATTAATCTTTAGGACTAAAGATCGGTCGGACTCGGTCGCTGACCTAAAATATTTATTGAAGTGAAAACTTCTTTAGCCACGTTGAGCACTTTTTGGTAGGGGATAATCTTAAGGGTTGGCGTCACCGACATGCTAATGTTAATTTACACTTACGAACACATCGTATATACCTGACCGTGTTCTGAACGCGTTAGACGCTTTTTGGATGGGTGGAATCTTGTAAGTTCGCGTCACCGACAATCGTAATAGCATTATATCTGTAGCTATATATAGGTGACGAATAGTGGAGTGGAGTGACGAATTTCATAAAAACCCTATCCAATTCATATTGCAGCATAAAATTCATTTTTATTAACAAGCAAGCAAATAGGTACAGTAAAAATTTTACACCGTTATTCAAGAGCTTTAAACAGCTACCTACTATTATTTGTTCAAATGTTGAAAATGTGAAAAACGGCGTTGGTAACAAAATAAATATTATAATGTTCTATTTATACCGAGAGAGTGTATCGCACGACAGAGGTATATATCAGAAAACTCTCGATTGCTTATACTTGTTACGCAATTGACAGCGATATTCGTATATTATTATGTACTGACTGTTTAAATAGGGCTTTATGCTCACCATATGCTGGAGTTACGGTTGAAATAATATTTTCATAAATTATGTGTGACAAGTCAAGTGTTACAAAGCCTTTGTTTTCGCTTTAAACGTAATTACAAAATTAAACATTCTTAAGAAAGTATTTTATTGTACCTAATGTCGTAAAGGATACAAAGGTTCTTTTGTCCGCCATAATAATTGAGAACTCGACGCTTGTAACACGAGTTTTAGGGTTAACGACGGGTCCTTTTCAAACTTTCACGTTTGGGAGTAAGTATATGAAGTTATACGGGTGAAGTGACTGTTAGCAGTTACCTCACGTATGCTAATTATATGGCTTCTTTCTGCATAGCATCATCCTATACCGAACGTCACCTTCCTTTAAATTAAATCGTCTTTATACTTTCTAGATTCTTGTAAAAACTCTCAGGTATGCCGAGGTTTCCTCAACATGTTTTGCTTTATCGTTAAAGCGAGCAATAACTAACAATAAAAACATACGAACTTAGAAAAATCTCTCTCCATTTTATGTTAAGTAAAGTTACAAAGCATGCATAATATAGCTTCACTTAACATGAAAGGGAGACAAATTGAATTGCGCGCAAAACTACTCTCGCAACAAAGACCCTACGTATAATAAAAATAACTAGTTGACGAGAAATTTCAAATTGTAATTGTGTTTTCAAGATGAAAACGAAACGCGAGTAAACACATCTGTACAATTGCTCCACCGTGCGTTTCCATCCACATTGATTTTTATGAGCCTTCATCGACCCTCAAGGGTTGGCTATTGATTGGAATCGTTGTGCTGAGATTGCTGATCACGGGCCGAAACGCGTTAACGTTGATTACAAAGATTTTTCACCTGAGACTTTATTCAGAGTTTCAAATCTATTTTGTGCTGAATAGCTTTGGCTATTATCCCATTGGTCTAGAGATTTGTCTCTGTATTTAAGCTGAGCAATCGGTGTTTTCTTGGGTTCAGGTACCAGACCGAGCAACCTCAATTTGTGTGTATTTTTATTATAAACGTCGTCTATGCGTTGAACAAATTGAAATTTGGGCTCGGCATGACGATGGGCTCGCGGCCTACAACATGGGACGTTTTATGCACTAGTTACACCCCTGCCCATCCCTTTGAGTATACAGGTGTCAATATCTAATTAAACAAATATCATATTTCTACCTAGAGTACATAATTATAAAACTTGATACCCCATATTTTATAATGAATAATTTCGATGTAATTTTTTCTACGTTCATTATCCTTCAGAATTATATGGATTGTAATTATAATTGGAAAAGGCATACAGAGACAGGGCTGACAGACAGACCGTAATTACGTGTTATTGCCACTCTTTCAGCATTTAATCTATAAATCCAAAACGAAGTGCAGAATATACGTAGAGAAAAGTAGATACCATTACAATTATAACATTTTTGATGTAAATTACTACCACAAATATTAGTTTATAAGTAAACACGTATATGAGAAATGATTGATTTTCCTTCTCTATTGTTGTTTCCTAGAATATAAGAGTATTAAAAATACATAAAAATTCCAACATAACACGTTGCAATTATAAAACATATTCCCCTTTAGATACATGTTTTTACCGACTGCTTTATTTTAGTCGCAGTATTTTATATTAGAAATGTTATTATTGTGATACATATACTATGTTACATTAGGATTACGCCTACAAACTTCGTCACTTCATATCGTTTAATAGTAGTAGTCAGAACCCCAAAAATACAACATACTTCGTTAATTTTGCTGGTGGTAGGATATTGATACCCGCCCAGATCGTGACCACCGTACATATGGTGTTAAAACCTGCCATAGTGATCCACACGCCTTGTGTGGATCGCGTCCCAGGATCAGCTAGTGTATATCCGGTTCTCCCGAGGGACATGACTGCGACATGACTTGATAGTTGATTGGGGCGGGTATAGGGGTACATCCTTGTATTACTATGCCTGCATCTTCTTTCCTCTCCGAAGAGGGAAGATTCATTTATGCAGGCTGGCATGACTCTGGTGTCCACCGATAAACTCATTGTTGTTGTGGCTGGTTTTTTGGATTGCACTACGCTTACCATCAGGTGTAGTGCAGTCACATTGCCGTGCCGTGCCGTCATAAAAAAAATGCGATAGAAACTTCATTTCACCAATGAAGTCCGTAAATCCCTTAGAAGTCGAAGTAATGACTACTCGTATTATTAATATTTCCTCGACCAATTTACCTTGTATTTTTCTTCAAACGTAATTGCCATTCACATTCAAAAGACGTTGATTACTTCAGTCTATTTCAATTATAATAAATATTACTCTTTTGGTATAATAATTTTGCTCATATAAGCTCACGCCTATATCCCCGGAGGGGTGGGTAGAGGTGTATCTAGTAGACTCAAGGCTCGACAAGCATTTTCCCGTATCGTTACAGGACACACTATACCAATTCCAGGCAAATCATGTGTGATTTTTTTAGCAGAGGCAGACATACGATTTAGTGGTTCACCCGATGGTAAGTGATCTCCATCCCCCAGGAAGGACCATCCACAATACCCAAAGAACATTGGTCGTTTTGCCGATCTTAAAAAAAGAGGTATTTAAGGGATTGGGAAAGGGATAAAGAAGGGGATAGGGTAACGAGATGGGTAGAGAGAGTGAGTACTTCAACCCGGCCAAATTATATTGCGTGATGTGATAATTCTTTTTAAATACAAAATTTTGTTTATGTAACTTTCATACATATTATCATCCCCTATTTTTACTCCTTTGGGGTGAAACTTTCTAAAATCCTTTCTTAGTGGGTGCCTACATAACAAAAAGTATACAGTCCGAATTTCATGCTTGTAGCCTTGATAGTTTGGTCTCGGCGATGATGAATCAGTCAGTCAGTCAGGACATGTTATTTTATAAGTATAGATAAAAAAATCGACTGCAAAAAGACCTATTAAAAGGTAAAGCTAAAAATTACGTATTTAGTTAATTATCTCTCGTTTATTACATGGTTCATTTTCTTTACAAGTACTTATTTACAACAACATTGGCAAAAATTTACTTAGTTAGATGAATTGCCTTGTCCAACAAAAGTAGAATGTATGCGATTATCTGGAACTCAAGAGAGAAAATTCTTTACAAACTCTTCCATGTGCCTCTCGGCCCTAACGACAGGGTTTTCAAACTTTTAATTAGATACAGGAATAATTATGTAATTGAACATTTATTTTCATCTTACAACGAGATTGTGGATATTCTAGGTAATATTATACTTCGCAATAATGTTTTTTTTTTGTATAGTATAGGCTAACGAAAAGTGATTGTAAGTGATCTCCACCACACATTATTGCCTAGAAGATTCATGGATGCGTTGCCGACCTAAAGGGAAAGGGATAATTAATGGATTGCCAGGGAAGGGGGATTTGGTCCTCCGGATATTACCACCCTACAAAACGCAGCAATAAACCGCTACTTTATGTCGGTTTTCAATGATCCAGTTATATCAACCCGGTCCACCCATGTTACTTTGCTGTAGACAAAACTATCCACAGGGTGGCTCTAGCACTCTATTACTTCAATACTGCTCATAAGTCTATTTTAAATAGTTACCGAGCCTCAATTACATTTGGACGTCGTTATGCAAAAACATTTCGACCCACACAAGGTAAGTGGGTCATTAACAGGATTTAACACAATATGTACATTGGTCGCTTTCCGGGTCGATGTGAATATCCTACTGCCAGTTGTCACCATACGTGGTCGCAACGTTGACACGGAGTTAGCTCTGTGTCTATAGCAACAAGACAACTCTCTACTGTATGTCTTTCATAAAATGATATTTCAAGTTATAATAATTTTAAAATAAAAACCATAATGATTTTAAATTGAACCCAGGAATACTGTCCATGTCTAAAAAATACTGCCATCAGTCAGATTGCTGTTATTACTATGTTATTTTCCTACTTTCAAAGGGAAGTAGGAAAATAACATAGTATATTACTTCGGATCTAACACACGGGTATATTAGTTTTCTGGGAACACGTTCATACCGTCTCCACGTCAATCCCTACGGCAAACTCTCTCGTTGATGACGCGCAAATTATTTGTAGATTGACCTCTGGATTTTCTCAAAACAAGAATATTAAAGAACTATTTTTTATATTCTGATGATTCCTATTTAATTCAATTTGTATCTGAATCTTTGTATAATTGGTAATTTAAACAACAATAAGAGATTATACAAAATAATCTTATATTATCGGTAGTTCTATTGTCAGTGATTGAACTAAAACCGAAATTAAGTAGTTTTAGTTTAGTCTGGTTTTAGTCGAAATTCTAAAAAATTCCATGACTAACTTTAAAAATTAAGTTGTCTATACTAAACAGCACCTAAATTAAATTTACACATTATGAACAAAAAGTCCTTTAATATGTACTTCTAAATTTAAGAATCTTGATTAAATTATACAAATTAAAGCAGCGATAGCTCAACTGGGAGTAATACAGATTGCTGACACGAAAGTCGCAGGTTCGAAACCAGTCCCAAGAACATGCACCTCTATTTTTTAAGTTACCCGTGTATTTTTGTTATTATTGTTAATTATCACTTGTTTTAAGGAAACATCATGTCCTCATGATGTTTCCTTAAAGCTTACATATTATCCAACAGGTCTGGTCAAGAATTTCGAAGGTGCGTGAAGTCTGACAACCCGCTTCAGGCCAGCGTGGTGGACTAGGATCAAACCCCTCTCATTCATTAGAGCAGGACTATTCCCAGCAGTGGTACGAGTATAATACACTGCTAGTATAATACATTTTCATTTTATAGGTCATAGGTACAAGCAGTGATCCCAGAAAATGCGCCAAAATGTTAGTTTGCCTTGAAAACTCCATAAAGCGTGAATAATGCATAAGCTTGTACCACGAATCGTAAAATATTGAAGGACAGGTATAAACTTGATTCTAAAATTCATTGAACGCTTCCTTATTCCAAATTAACAGTATATTGACCATGACTTTGGAATGGATTATTACATTTGGAAATAACGCTTTTAATGCAAAATTGACCTAATGTAATGTAGTTTAAAGTCTTTCTTTCCCTAGATTTGTTGTTTCCTCCTTCCTATAATTGAGAATCGTAACTCTGTTTTTTATATCAGAGCTCGGTATACGAGCAATGCGGTCACCTGATGCTAAGTGGTCTCCACCGCCTACAAACGCTCATGTCGACCTTAAAGGAAATATATAACTATAAAGGAATCGGCAAGGAGAGGAGGTTTTGGGCCTTAAGATATCTCACTCACCGTATGAAATGCAACAGCTGATGTTTCACGTCGACTATCTGTGAGACAATAGTAATAACCCTGTATGTATGTATACAATAGTAATATGGTCCAACCATTCCTGCTGTGGACAAAACTATACACAGCTTGGCTCTACCACTTATAAATACAGTGCAGTGCAAGGACTGTACCAAAAATGTTTCTCCTTCTGCCACGGTCATCAACTCAACGGATAGCGCCGTGACCTGGTGTATCCAGCTGTTCCGACACCCAGAGGATCTAGTATGAGTCGACGAGATATTTCACGCGTGAGTAAAAAAAACTAGCAACGACAAGTAATAAGTGTCTACATCCGACAAAATTACGATTTTTTTTTTATGGCATAGGCCGGCAAACGAGCAAGTGGGTCACCTGATGGTAAGTGATCTCCACCGCCCATGTACGCCCACCACGTTTTCCACCCAAAGGGGAAGGAAAACGTACGTAAATTTAAGCTTTGTAAAAACACCACAGAGAAGCAAAAATTACCATTTTCTCTACTTTTTAAATGTTAAAATGAATCTATATTTTTACAAAATAACCAAAAGTATAGATTAAAAAATCATTTTGCTAATGCATATTTGACCATTTTATTAGAGCATATTTTGCTATTTTGTTAATACATATAATCCGATTGTTTAGATAACAATGGCGATGTTTAATAATCAGTATTTGCCATTCTCAATTTAATAAGGTAAACTGAACTTCAAAGCCATAATATTAACACTACATACTAAATAGATATGTACAGCAGCTGCACCATGTAGCTAAGTGAGATTCTGTTGTTAGAGCAACTTATTTCTTTTCTAACGTTTGTAGACCTTGTGTAACCTTCATATTGTTCCAATAACAAACATATTTATTTCCAAATGTTGTGTATCTCGCGGATCTTTACGTTCATTTGGTTAATTTCATTTTTATATAAAATTTCTCGCGCTCCAAAACCTAAAATTTTTAGAAGCGCTGGTTTGAAGTTATAATTTATATAAACAACGCAATGAAAGTGCTAATTACTTCCTCACCTAAAGGCTTCGTAATCCACTCGTCTATATGCTAATTACAAAGGTTCAGCTCTTTTGCTTTTTGTTTACCGTAAAATTTTATAGTGGCTCCCGTATGTGTGTTTGTTGTATAGAACATTTTTTTTATTCAATTAAATGACCAGACGAGCAGATCGCTCGCCTGATTGTAAGCGTCACGCCTGCCCATAAAAAGAAGCAGCACCATACAAAACTTGGAATTACATAACACTGCATGGAACTAAACTGCGCTCGTCACCCCGAGACATAAGATGTTAAGTCTCACAATGCCCAGTAATTTCACTGGCTTCAATGTCCTTCAAACCGAAACACAACAGTGCTTACACACTGTTGCTTGGCGGCAGAAATAGACAAAGCGGTGGTATATGGTGATATGCCGGTACTGTACAAAGATGTGTTTGAACGGGGTTAAGGATCTAAATCCACCACTCTGACCTAATACGGACCTTAAGTTATTTATTTTTATAGCAGAGATTAGCAAAGCAGGAAGTGGATTACCAGGTGATAAATGATCTTGATCACCCATGAACACCACCAATACTAGAAGGATATCATAAATGCGTCCACCGAACTGATCTTCAAGGAAAAGGATATGAAGGGACTAGGAGGGGAAGGGGCGATTTTGGCCTCTGGATTTCTAACTCGTCGTACCAAATATAACAGCAAGCTGCCACGTCACACTGGTTTTGGAATGAGATAGTGGTACCAGCCCGGTCGAGCCAGCCCTTTCATTCTAAATACAAAACTGACTTGTTCTTTGAGGTGGTATAATCACAGGAATCACAACCGATTATATTCCATAGAAAACTGCCACTAATTTCCAACTGTGTCCTAAAGTCAATATGAACAAATCCATAAAATACAAAGTTGACATAATCCTACATATTTTGGAATACAAACAGTCTTCATCACAAAAAAAATATTTTGTGTAAACAAAAATAATTCATAAGCAATATTATACGAATGTCCCTTTCCTTTGACTGGGCTTATTTATTCTATGATTACATTACCGAATAAGAGGCTTCGGTGTGTACCGGAATTATATGAGACGCGACGGTGCGTATACAGCTTACGACGGACAAACATGTCATTTCATAAGGACCTTAGGTTACGTAATAGTTATGTAATAATATTCTGAGAATTTCAGGGGAATAGATTGAATTTGAATTTAAATATCATTACGCCCAGTGGATATGGCAGTAGTATATTACTCTAGTATTAGGTTTTAATCTATAAAGCTTAAAAGGAAGAAGAGGAAATTAAAAGGAGAAGTACTCGTTTGCCTTGACGCCTTTTTTCTGGCCTTCATGAGAGAAGCATGCGGATAACCAGACAGCGCCAGGGTGGTTTGACGATTGGAAATTATTGTAAATTAAGATTATTCGCAACATTTTATTTTTATAATTAACTTGTAATAGTGTCTAACCTCGGAATATAAATAATATAATGTGCTGTTTGAATAATTTCCAAAAAAAAGGGTTTTTTTTTACTAGCCCTGTATTATATACGTCCCACTGCTGGGCACGGGCCTCCTCTACTGAATGAGAGGGATTAGACCTTAGTCCACTACGCTGGCCTAATGCGGGTTGGCAGACTTCTCATACCTTTCAATCTTATCGAGTTCTCAGGTATGCAGGTTTCCTCACGATGTTTCCTTCACCGTTAAAGCAAGCGATAATTAACAATTAATATACACGTAACTTAGAAAAGTCAGTGGTGTATGCTCTTGGGGCTGGTTTCGAACCTGCGACTTTCGTCTCGACAGTCCATACCACTCCCCGCTGAGCTATCGCTGCTTCAAATCAAGGTATAATTTGATGAATTATGAATGTGCTGCCAATCAGGCAGTGGATAAATACTACACTAGTCTTGACCCCACAGTGAGACATGAAGCTTGTATCGTAGGTATCAGGAACTTCGAGGGGCTTTCGGTCTTACAACACCCAGACCCGAAACAAATATTTGTCGATCACACAAATATTTGTCTCGATGCGGGGATCGAAGTCGCGGTTTCACAACCAGCTACCCGCTAGCTGCGCTACGGAGGCTATCAAATTATCTTTGAATTAGACTTAGAATACAGGACCTTAAGGCTCAAAGCAATCGGTAAGTATTATCACTGGATCAATGAGGCTACATATTACTTTATAAATAAAACAATCGGTACATCAAAAAATATTTAACAAATAAAGTAAAACTATGTATAAAAACCATACCCAAGCATCGAGTCGCACATATTTTATGCTTACATTATGATACATCCCGGCAGTACAATTATTCTTCACTTATGAATTATAAACGCCTTTGTATCTCCAGACGTTGACAATCTGAAATACGACATTCTTATTAAACTTCACAACGAATTCAGTGGAATACCGCTTATAAAGTTTTCATGAAATAACTTCACAAGGTGGTAGGTCCCTCGTATGCGAGAGGCCGTCTGGGTTGGTACCACCGCTTTGTCTATTTCTGCCGCCAAGCAACAGTGTGTAAGCACTCTTGTGTTTCGGTTTGAAGGACATTGAGGCCAGTGAAATTACTGGGCATTATGAGACTTAACATCTTATGTCTCGAGGTGACCAGCGCAGTTCAGTGCCATGCAGTGCTGTGGGCTTTCAAAGTTCTGTGTGGTTTTGCTTCTTTTTATGGACAGGCGTGGCGTTTACCATCAGGCAAGTGCCTTGCTCGTCTCGCTATTTAATCAAATAAATAAATAAAAAAAAAACAATAAATCTACTTAACAAAATTTTAAACACTGAGTGGAATATACGCAAATCCTGAACCGGTGGGTCTAGAGTCATTTGATAAAAGTTGGATGGTTCATGAGATGATGCCGATGGGAAATCATATCGGGCAGACGGCTAGTAAAGAATAAAGTCGTTAAAATACAATCCCTTATTTTAGCTGTTCTTTGTAAACAAGCATAGCCATTATATCCAGAATATCTCTGGTAGATCATCGACATTTTCGCAATACACTTGGTTTATTGAAGTTATTTTGTTGAGCCAAAACAGAAAAGTTAAAGAGATTATTTTTACAGTTTACGAAGGTAAACGAAACAGACTACTATCTGTTTTACGAAAAATATGTTTCGCCTGTAGTCTTCCTCCTGGCAACAACAATTTTAAAATGCTTATAGAACGTGGAGAAGTGAGATTTGACATTGACACTTAGAGTGGTGAAGAACTCTAAGTGTCAATTCTATAAGGCTACAGGCGAAATGGTCTATCAAGAGTCATAAGAGATACGGCCGGTGAATTAGTTTAGAATGTTTTTTTAGTAACACTAAACTATCAGCTAATAGAAACTATCATCATCATCATCATCAGCCACAAGACGTCCACTGCTGAACATAGGCCTCTCCCAAAGATTTCCAGACCGACCTGTTGGAAGCGGCCTGCATCCAGCGACTTCCTGCGATCTTTATCAGGTCGTCTGTCCACCTTGTAGGTGGACGTCCAACGCTGCGCTAATCCGCTGAGCTATGTCGGTGACTTTCGTTCTTCTACGGATCTCCTCATTTCTGATTTGATCACGTAGAGAAACACCGAGCATAGCTCTCTCCATAGCTCGCTGAGTGACTGTGAGCCGTCTTATACGGCCCATATTTAGAGGCCACGTCTCAGTGCCGTATGTCATCACTGGTAACACACATTGATTGAAGACATTAGTCTTCAGGCACTGAGGTATTTAATAGAAACTATAGTACTTTATTATTCTGTGCTATTGGTTATTAAAAAAAACATTTTTATAAATATCCACAAGATCAATAAACCAGATTCTTTCAATAATAATTATCAGAGTCAAGTGATTGAAATATTAAAATTATATTCAGTAATAACGACCTTGCATTACAAATCTAATTGAAATAATAATTTTACACACAGATATTATAATGGATGGTTTATATAAACTGAGGGCTGCAAATGCCAAAAGCTTTTAAAATCACATATAAACCCAAAAAATATTTTTGAGACTCGCAATAGACTAACAATACGAGAAAATGTAACGAGCTTGGATTTTCACACAACTGCTTAACATTACTTACATACAACTACTACTAAGGTTTACCCTCATTAATAAAGTGTGTATTACGCAACAAAAATACAAGAAACAGAAGTGCTAAACATTTGCCGTGACCTAACAGCGTAATAAATAAGTAAGGATCATTACTTAGTAACGTAACACTGACCTCGAGTGTGTAGTTTAATCTGAGGCGGGAGTTCAAGGCACACCGTGTACGTTCTTTTTCAGCAGGTTGTATAACATGAGTCCGACAATCACTACCAAGACAAGTGGTATCAAAAAGCATAGCAGTTTGCTTAGATTACACATGAATAAACTGGAAAAGAAGTCTATGCTATATTACAAGTACGGACAACTTCGTACAATCAGAGTTCTGTTGAAAAAAGGGTTATCATAATTGCACATGCATGTTATGGCATTATCAACGAACTTATGGATAATTAAAATAAAGTTGCTGAGTGTTCTATTTTAGGAATTGTTTTTAGTCTTGTCGCGATCGATTTGCCTTTCACCCTATGCCCTATCACCCGCCTATTGACTAGTAGCCCATTCTTGATATATAAGACGCTGACGAGTACCTGTTATTTACACACTACTAGATAGTGACCACCTGGTGAAAACCCCACCCCACGGCAAACGTTCCGGCAAGCCCTATTCCATAATCAGCCGGTAGACATAAACTCAGATAGTCCGGTAGGCATAATCCTTTAAATCGTCAAGAGACGCATGACTTTTATCATCAACTTTATTAATAATATTACTTTATTAATAATTATTACACTCTTCTCTAGCTTAACCAATATGCTTATATTTCTATCAACTAATTTCCAGTTTGCTTGATTATCTCCAGCTGTTATCCACAATTGAACTTCGCTAACCGCAGTTGGTTTTTGCAGCTTCGTCGTACAAGTTAAACACAATTGGCGTTCCAGCCAGAGTAACATTTCAGCAAATCTAGCCCAAGGATACTTTGTAAAGTGTAGACCTTGGGTTCATCTTTAATAATGTTTATTTTATAAAGTAGATAATTAGAAGTACAGTTCATACGTGTAGCTAAATAAGTATTATAAATTATAAAACGTAAAACAACCTGTATTTCAGAAACAACGAAATGCTCTTCGTTTTGCCTAACATCAATCGATAATATAAAACAAAGTCGCTATCTGTGTCTATCTATCTGTCGGCTTATTTTTTCAAAATAAATACTAAACTATAACAATTTAGATATCGTTTTCACTATTATTAAAGAATTTATTCCAGAAGTATAGTAATATGTAGATCACGCTAGTCCCCGTGGGAGCAGGGTAGTAACATGCCTGCCGTGAACAGCGAGGCACATCTAGTATAATAATAAAACAATAAATAATATTTTACCACATTTCAATAAATAAGCCACGTTCTCAAATATTTGTAAATAATTATAGCATAGCTTACACCTGTCATCTGTTTGGCCTTCATGACAAGTCTTCGATAAGTCAGAAATAAACACTTTTATCTATATTTTTTGTACCTTCTACATATGGAGGGTAAAAGTAAGGAGGACCGTCTTATATAAGGGACAAATAAAATAAAATATCAAACAGCTCATATCCAATACAAGAGGGATCTGCATTTCGAAATATGTACATATTTAAATTATCCAAATAAACATGCCGGTCCAATTCGTTTGAAAAAGGATTTTATTGTTACAAAAGATGATATTTCAACATGTTAAGGGCATACGAACTCGTATCAAATACAACGTAACAAAGCAGGGATTTCCTTTACAGAGTTTTTGGCCTCAGATGTTTTTTTAGGGACTACAAACGATACGTCATTATCAATACGTGTATAGAAGTTGATATTTATAGGCGATACCAGTTTCAAGTCTAATCATAGCAACGTAACAAGTTTCATCAAAATCGTTCTAGTAGTTTTTGCGCGATGCTCGAACAAACCAACAGGCACACATCTGTGGGTGTGGTTTTTTTTTATTCGAGCACGGTAAAGTGACTGCACTACACCTGATGGTAAGCGTAGTACAATCCAAAAAACCCAGCGACCACCAACAAACAATGAGTTTATCGGTGGTCACCAGATTCATGCCGGCCTGTATAATGCTTCTTCCCTTTTCGGAGAGGAAAGAAGCAAATCGAGGGGCCTGCGACAGGACAGGCGGATGACCGATGCAGGCACAGTAATACAAAGATGTACACCTATACCCGGCCCAATCAACCATCAAGTCATGTCGCAGGCCCCTCGGGAGAACCGGATATACCGTAGCTGATCCTGGAACGCGATCCACACAAGGCGTCTGGATCACTATGGCAGGATTTAACACCATGTGTACGGTGGTCGCTATCCGGGCGGATATGAATATCCTACCACCAGCAAATTTGTCCTATTGATCTCAAAAGTCGTTGGTTATACACGTTATAACGTATTTAAGACTATCCGTTACAACGTATACGTTACAACGTATCTTACAAATTTTAGAGACTTATTTATTTAAATTTCCTTTGTTTCTATTACAATTTACATACCACATAATTTAATAAAAGAATACCACGAAACTGCGTTTCCTGAATTAATATCTATAAAAATTTAATTAAAAGAGTTTAGCATTTGCGTACGTTACAATATATTTTTATATTATCCTAGAATTGTTAAGCAGAAGCCATAATAATACGTGCCAGCAAAGAGTACTAGATGCGGAAACTGTGCCAGCGTTCAGAGTGGTCATTCTCCAAATAGTCATGTGGACAGAAAATAGTGTCCATTATTGCGTCTATACGCTGCTCGCAGCTCACCCGGCGTGAATGGTATTTTTTGGGGTAAAAGTAGGCTGTACTAATCTAGGTCGTACTGTATGCCAAATTACGTAACCATTAGGAGTGATTGACTAAACAAACACTCGAATTCACATCCAAATTTGCACATTTATAACAGTAGTAGGATACAGGATTTGGTTTTCGACTCCTTACGGCGTCTTATTAAGTAGGTACTTATTGATAGTAGCCCGGTGTTATTTAATTTGTAGAGTAAATATTTCAATAAAGTTATAAAGATATTCCTTCTAACTGTAATTTGTTCGCCCTGATCAGTATTGCTTTAGCTCTAAACAACTTTATATAAACAAATAGTATTTCAAAGAGTTCCATGAATAAAATATTTAGAAAAATATTTTTAAACAACTTACAATTGCTCACAATCTCAACTATCTAAAATAACTAGTGAAAAATATCTATAAAATTCTTAAAATACTAAACTACAAATTACATAGTGACAATTTTCAACGAGTAATTGCTGTTTTCGTCAAAAATATAAAGTGGGACAGCAGCGTGATAATATGTAATCCGTTAATCAGTATGATCATAGTGGTTGGTCGAAAATCATCTCTTTGTGCAGATGACAGCATCCGTGGCGCAGTAGGCAAGTAGCCGGCTGCGAAGCGAGAGGCCGTGGATTCGATTCCTGCACCGAGACAATTGTGTTTATATGAACCACAAATATTTGTTTCGGGTCTGTTGTGGCAAGTTCTTCAGAATTCCTGATACTGATGATACAGTGGAACCTAGTGTGAGCTCAGGACTGTGTGTGTGACTTGTATGTGTGTGCGTATTTATTTAATTTAATTTATTGGTAAGATTCATAGCCGCCCGGATAGCGACCCTGTACACATGGTTTAAACCTGCCATAGTGATCCACACATCTTGTGTGAATCGCGTTCCAGAATCAGCCAGTGTATATCCGTTTCTCCCGAAGGGCTTGCAACAGGACTTGATGGTTGGTTGTGGTGAGTAAATGGGTACACCTTGTATCCCTGTGCCTGCATTGTCATCCGCCTGTACTATCGCAGGATCCTTGATTTGCTTCTTCTCTCTTCGGAGTGTGAAGAAGCATTTATACATGCATGATTCTGGTGACCACCGATAAACTCATTGTATATCAGTAATCGCTGTATTTTTACTGCACTGCGCTTAACATCAGGTGTAGTGCAATCACTTTGCTGTACTCGAAAAAAATACTTTGGCAAATATAATAAAGCAAACAGCCAATTTATATCCACAAACTTAAACGCTGTATTTCTCATGTAAATGCGATATAAAAACATTGCTCAAGTGGTTGTCGCAGCTCACGTTATTAATTCAAGCGTGATGTTTTTCTTGTATCCTCGCAGTTTAGCCAATAGAAGTGGAATATCTTCGCCTTTGTTCAGTGGTATTATCATTGTTGGTTTTACTGGTTGTTTCGGTGTTCTGTGACGTGGTTTGTACAAATCTGCTTCTGGTATAATCAGTCCATCAAAAGGATTGTCGTCATCAGACATCTTCCGTCTGAATGGAAGAAATGTTGTCGTAGGATAACCTGGAATTTTACAAATTTGTACAAATTCCAATCCCGGTTAACTAAGGTGTGATTTTTTCGAAATAATTAGGATTTGAACCCAAGACGTGAGGTTCTGTTTGGTTTACTGCCTACATTGCCACTAGACCAGTGAGGCAATTAAATAAAATCAAAACTTTTCAAACTAATCATTATAACATAAAAGGTAATTTTACTAGCTAGCTTCATATCGACGAAACAGTAATTGTAACCGAGGCCGATGCCGACTCCGAGCATGATCGTCAGTGTGGTGACAATACATGATATGACAGCTGTCATGGCGCAGCAAGACGCTATTCTGAAATAACATTTATAGAAGAAAAAAAATTAATAGAAGAAAGAAATTTTGCATATTTTGGTCACGTGCAATACAACATGATATGACAATCAAACATGACAGATATGAGCTCCTTCAACTCATAATGATGGGAAAAGGAACTGGTAAAAGGAAAGCCGGTCGATGGAAATAGTCATGGCTGCGGAACATCCGAGATTGAGCAGGGATAACGAGCGCTACTGAATTATTTCGTCTCGCCAGGGATAAAAGACAGTATGCTGAGCTAACTGCCAACCTTCACTAGTTGGAGAGGCACTACAAAAAAGAAGATATTTAAATATACCCAGCAGTCACAGACATAGTTGTGTCTAGAATAACTTGTGTAGTTTAAGGATGGAATACTTTTTAGTAAGGGACTCTCGATTCCACAAATCCCAGACTAGAAAGAAATAACTCAATCACACCATTTTTTGCAGGCGCAACCCGCAGTCTCATGTCAGAGTTGACTACTCGCTTATTGCGCCACGGAGGCCAAAATCGACACGACGAGAAGTAGATCAAGCAAGCAACTAGTAGCTGATGGAAGAGTTGATACATTTTTGTACCAGACTGGATTGTGATTAATATAATGAGAAACCCGCCATAGTAGCTCGTTTAGGAGAGTAGCGTTCCGGAGGTAGCCAGTGTGTATCCAGTAATTTCAGGCCGTCATAACTCCTCCAATCATCGAGGTACGCAATATCTCTTGACGGTCGACAACACATCTGGACTGCAATTTGTCAGCTATGCTATTTATATTTAGCGAGAATCAAGAAGTAAGCGTGTAATAACTTATTTTAATTTATCGCTAGGTTATAAGCGAGTGACAGAGTACTATGGGCAATTATTCGCACCAATTGGTTGGATAGGATTAATTTGTGCATAGTGTATCGCTCGACTACTGATTCACCACCCCGAATATCGGCGAGCAATTCTTTCTTTCATAGTTCTTGACTCTGTGATAACTATACGCTATGGTAGAGCGAGGATGCTCATGTGAACAGCGATTAACATAAAATCAAAACATGTATGTCGTATATATACACGGAATATTAGTAAATATGTTTCTTTAGCGAAATCTTAGCTGATTGCCATTCGATTTCGCGTCGCCGGTGCAGCGGTGGGACAAACACCTGAACTACAGCCGAATTTTTCGTATCCTCACCCTGTAAAGTTACTGATATATTTGGTCTAAGTATTATATTTACCTTTCTAGTATATAAGTCACTGTTCCTAGCGCAAAGCAAGGTTCGGAGCATGAACAACCCATATCGGTAAAAGCACTTAAATAAATAACAAGAAGTATGTAAAAAATACAATAAATGTATAAAGATATATAAAAAATATATGATGCCCACCACAAGCAACATTACATTGATTTTTGACACTAATGACAAATAAAAAAAAAGCGTGGGGTGCATGGTTAAATTTAAATAATAATAATTTTTAATTTGGTTTCAATAGTTATATTTATTGTATTGGCAGATATGAGTAGAAGGATTATCATTTAGATAGTATCTTAAAAAGCACCCCACGCTTTTTTTTACAATAAAAACATTATTTTCTTCAAATTTATTTTCTACTTTTTAGTTAGACTTTCTATAAAAGCGTGTTTTTAGTTTTTTTTTAGTTAAAATAAAAATATATTGTAGCAGAGTATAATTTTAATTTTAAATCCGAATATCAAAAAAGCACCATCTATTGACGCTCAGATACTACTATATTCCCTATAATTAACGAAGATCTAGAGAGTACAATTTTAATTCCTAACCCGAATATCAATAATTAATTAAATTAAATTATTATTATTTTATTATTATAAATTTTTTTTTTATCAAATTAGTGTATTGTCATCGGTCCTCGATAAATCTACAAAGTTTGAACGAAATCTGGCCGTTTAAAGTGGGTCAAAATCGCGGCCAAAGAAGTCGGTTACAAACATACAAGTGAAGTTAATAAAAAGCGTGTAAAAATATTAATTAGCTATCAATATCGTTCTTAGACTTTTGTATAGATACTTTAACCTTAGATTTCTAACTGACACAATACTCTTTGGGTTTTACTATCCAACAAGGTACGAATTAGATTTGACTTTTTTTGTATTTAATGTTAATTAATAAAAAGCGTGTAAAAAAAGCCTGCACGTATTATAATCTGTGCCAAAAATATAAGGCACTTAAAAAATAGAAAGTGTAATAAAAAATCAAAGAGTATAAATGTCTCTGGCTATTTATTTGGTTATTTACTCTCGCCGATAAAATATTTATATTGTCATTTACAGTGTTTTAATTTTTATATATTTTACATTTTCACAACGTACGTATATGATTAGCGACGATGGGTTACACAATTTTGGAAATGGAAAAATTGCCCGAGGTTCTTAAAAAGTAAGTTTATCCCCTTTTGATTTAGATTATTTTCTCTATAAACATTTGTCTCGTCCATATCTGATATCACAGCATGGGTCAATCCATAAATAATAAAATGAAACTTGTTCAATCTTATGCGTAAGCAAATATTAATTTCTTTATTTGTGTAGAGATGAGACGACCAGTGCGCTTAACATAAGCCCACGACATATTATCTCGCTCCCGATATCGACTTGTTTAAAACAAACAAAAAGGGAATGATAAAACAGAGATATCATGAGAAAACGAGACGGCAACATTTTCTCGTGGCGTGAATACCGGAATGATATGTATATATTTTTTTACAAAAACATGAGTACAAAATTATTCAGAGTCGCTTATCGTGAGACGCCTGTCCATAAAAATTAGCAACAACACAGAAGTGCTGCGTGACACTGTAATGCGCTCATTATCCTGAGACATTTGAAGCCAAGTCTCACCATTAAACCGGAACACAATAGTGCTTATACACTATTGCCTGGCGGTAAAAATAGAAAAATCAGCGGTACCTACCTAAATGCTCCCTCGCTTACAAATCTATCACCTAGTGAATCTTACTGCCAAGTCTCAACTACGTGTTTGCTATTCTAGTACTTTTTTTACGTTTATAATCTAATACGTTTCCTAATATGTTCATTAATGGTCCAGAGCTCAAACTGTAGCCAAATACGTAGTGACAACTCATATGGCATTGCTGTCTATAGGCAGTGGTGATCGCTTACCATCAGGTAACCCTCTTGCCCGGTTGTCTCCTCTTTCATAAAAAATAAATAATCAAATTTTTGCTTACAACAAACTCATTTTAATAGCAGATTCAAAGATAAGGAAAAAACCATGGCTAAATGAAATTATCATCATCATTACGTATAGATATATTTTTATTCAAATAGTGTATGTGGCCCTGACTCAGCGAAATCATCGCCAAACAGTTCGATCGTGCAGGAAAAACCTAGGTAATGCAAAAAAACGAAAATCACAGAATAACTGCATGATATTTTTATATCATTCATTGCGTTACAATAATTGTTAGTGCGAATCGATGAGGTCATCCAAATACTATTTATATATTAGATATTATACAAAATGTAGTGTTAATAAAAATATACCTATAACTTAAGCTCACGCCTGTACCCCGAAAGTGTACCAGCAAAGAAGCAAGTGGGTCACCTAATAGTGATCTCCACCGCCCATGAAGGCCTACCAAGCAAAGGTCTTCTCTACTTTCCACTCACCGCGATCTAATGCCTCTGTAGGCCATTGTGGCTCAAATGCAGGTCTCGGCACCGCTTTCTAGGACGGCCATGTCATCACCGACCATAAGGTACCCATTCGGTTACTAACTTTGCACAGCGTTCTGGTTGCATTTGAGTGACATGACCTTCCCAATCCCACTTGAGACGCGCTGTCTCTCGTCCCACACCTGCTATGTCTGTTTTTGAGCAGATTTTTACAAGGTGGTGCGAACTTTTGTGTTTCGGATTGAAGGACATTGAAGCCAATGAAATTACGGGGCATTATGAGATTTAAAATCTTATGTCTTGGGGTAACGAGTACAGTTCCGTACCATGCAGTGCTTTATTATTCAAAGTTCTGTGTGGTGTTTCTTCTGTTTATGGGCAGGCGTGGCGCTTACCATCAGGCGAGCGCCTTGCGCCTTCGTCTCGTCATTCAATCTAATAAAAAAAAGGTTTCACTGTTTCAAACCTAAGTAACTCATTGTTATTTTATCGGATTTTAGACCATTACTCACTCCAATGCACCACTGATTGTGGTTGGGCAATTTTATCGCGCTTTATCTAAAAAGTCCTTTGTAAAACACGGTAACTACCAAATCGCGCCATTTATTCCACCAAATACTGACCTAATCGCGTGATTATGCCGCATCGTGGGATATCCGTTCCTTTTGTTATAATTGACAATTTCCTACCCATTAGACGACGATGACTTGCATTTTTCAACTTGGTGAACCTACTTAGTTCAAATAAATATTATTCCATTCAAACAAAATATCATGACTGATCAAATAAAGTATTCAATTTCACAGTATCTAATAAATCGCATGTATAATGGGGCCAAAATAAATTCAGCGAACTGTGGGTGCAACACTAGTTGCAACTCTACCTACGCCTTCAGGGACACAAGCGTCAGCAAACTATGTATCACCATCATCATCAGCCACAGGACGTCCACTGCTGAACATAGGCCTCCTCCAAAGATTTCCAGACCGACCTGTTGGAAGCGGCCTGCATCCAGCGACTTCCTGCGACCTTTATCAGGTCGTCTCTCCACCTTGTAGGTGGACGTCATATATGTATGCCTCTAAAAAATCACTTCAAGGAGGACAGCCGTCATTACTACCCTAAGCCACGAGTGACCGTAAATTTTTGCCGCAGCAAGCCGCGATGGATGACCTGCCTAGTGTTCACTACTGGGATTCTCATAATAACGGTGACTGCGGTATCAGTCGGCGTGTTCATCGGGTACACATACTGCTACATTGAGCATCGAACCGTCATCAAGACAGGTACTTTCTACTCCATAAAGGATAGGATGCGGAATTGTTGAGTGCTAGATGTTATCGTTGACATCATTGGTTTTAGTATTTCGTTTGATTACTCAATTTTTAGTAATTCCATTATCACCATTTTGGTTTCGATAATTCAGTGGAGTTATTATGTTATTGAATTATGAGGTTTCAGATTTCGAATCTTAGGTTATAAATTATTCAATATCCTCATCGCCTCATTAGTCATTAATGGCAATGCACTTAGAATGAGAAACCGTGAAGTCCTGGGTTCAAATACTAGGATAGACAATTACAATGTATCTTTCGATTCGAAAAATTGTTGTCCGGGATTAGAATTTGTACCCAATGTGGCGATAGGGTTGCCACGTGATGAAAATAAATCCAGAAAACCGTCGAAGTGCAATTGCACCTTTACCTACCCCTACGGTTACACTATGAGTAAATCAAAATCAATAATACGATATCTTTAATCATATTTTCTTGTAATTTCTCTCCAGGAAACCTGACACATTCAACCAACTTCCAAATACTCCATGTACCGTACTTCGAAACGAATGAATCGAAGTATAACAGAACTATTAACGGAGCTCTGCTGTCCAGCGTCATAGTCTCGAAGATCCTCAAAATTGGTCACGTTCTCATGGAGGAAGAGACAGGGTGCCAACCCTGGTCCCGTGAGGGACAAGGTTTTGATAATACTTTATACAATAGGTAGGTAGAACAGTGGTGTTACAGACAGGGTTGCCAGATGAGAAAAAATCAAGTAATATTATAAATATTATGTAAATTATTTTTATCGCCGAACAATTGTAGTAAATTTGTAAGTGCATAGTAATATTTTTTTTATTTGAAATATCTCTTCAACCTATCTGTACCTTCTTGTCGACCTATGCGATATTAACCACCCCCACAAATCGTCAAACTCTCCATTCCTTTAATTTCGGCAATACATGTATGATTCTGTAATTATGGGTATTATGGCGGAGATCACTTACCATCAAGTGACGTACTCGTTTGGTGGCCTATGCTCTAAATATAATCACTGGAATGACCACGTAAGTAGCATATTTATGCCTTGGGAAAATCCATTGAAACTGAACAAGCGGATGCCTTCCCAATCCGGGTATGGAGTAATGGTTATGCCGGCCTCATCATCCTCCAGACCTAGCTCATACCCGACTAGATGTTAGATTGGCAAATGAGTCATTCCGGGGGATCCTTGGTACCTGGATCGAGGCCTGTACCAACCCTGCGCTCTGCCAGGGGTACTGTATTAGGTCAATTCTGGTACAACATTTTGTAACGGAGACCCAATGCAGAGTTTAATCCATTTGTTTTTTTAGAACGGTTAGTATCCAATTACACTAAAATACACAAACAGAAAATTAAATAATCAAAGCAAGTAGGTTACACAACAAAAATATCAACATAAGTAAAGATATACTTAATCGAATAACAATTACGTATATTGTAAGGAAATATATATATACAAAAAAAACTATTGTTATGTTTATCCAATTTCACGAAATCGGAGCAACACAGGCATTAGCGGCGACCATGTATCCGCAAACAAATCACAGTCTGGGTTGGCCTCTACGAGGGCACTGAGTGCGGACAACTCATCTAACAAATTAATTAGATGTATACTAGACCCACTAGGCCTAATGCATAAAACATAAACATTGCACACTAAGTTAAGGTCAAATGACAGTAACTCAATATTACCATCTCGTTTCCTCTTAACTAGAACCAATCTCGCTCCCTGTCTGTCGACAAACCCCCGCATTATGACACATTTTACATCAAAACAGCTTATAATATACATTAAAATAATTTAGTATAAGACCCCGGGTAACATTGACCTTCACCCATCTGTTTACCGGATGAAAATAATATTTTTGGGTATAAAATGTGTTGCTGAACACGTACCAATAGGGTTGCCTAAAAAAATATGGTCAAGGATATTATGATTAATTAACATTTAAAAAAAGTCCTTTTTTTCTCTGACTTGCCAAAAAAATGAACCTTCAATGATAAGTGTACAAGGTAAAAAATAGGTAGCCTACCTTTTTCTGGCTACTACTACCTGGTTGCCGTGTGCAAACAGGTAACTAAAAAGTGGTCATTGCGCTCATCTAGCTCCTAGCTTTTGCAGGTAGTATACATTGTAGGTTTTCATTGAACGTTCATTTATTTGGTGAGCAAGTCAGTGAAATAATATCTTTTTTTTTTAAATTCGTAACACATCCTGGTATGTGTTCAGCAACACATTTTATACCCTAAGATATATTTTTCATCCGGTAAGCAGATGGGGGAAGGTCGATGTTACCTGGGATCTTAGACAATTTGATTTAATCAGAGTTAATGAAACATGATAAATAAATAGCCTATAAAACGTAAAAAAAGATGAAACGAAATGCTTATAATAGGTATCAGTATTTAATTACAGAATGAAGGGAAACTTACGAGGGCCCTATTTACTCTGGCTTGGATTTAATTTCCACCGTGAATATTAAAACAGCGTAATTAAATAACTGTGGAGTAGAGAGTATTAATATGCTAGTAATGTACAGTATTAACTCACGCATATTTTATTATAAGTTACAATGGTATGACAGATTACTGGTGGTAGGATGTTCATATCCGCCCGGATAGCGAGCACCGTACACATGGTGGAACGCGATCCACACAAAGTGTGTGGGTCACTATTGCCGGTTTTAACACCATGTGCATGGTGGTCGCTATCCGGGCGGATATGAATATCCCACTACTAACTCTGTCATATTCGCAAGTACTGCAATAGAAGAAACTTAAATATCTTAATAATAACTACACGTAATGAACTATACTACTAATACTACAAGTAATAAACTACTTTCGGTGACATCAATTTGTAGCTCTACATTATTCCTGACTAGCTCATCGCTGCGGTGACCAAGTGAAAAATGATTAGAAGGACAGTTTTTCTCCCCTGAAAAGTGGTTACACTGGATTTGATGTTACGTAATATAATGTTGACCGTTAAAATATATTGGGTACATCGACGATCGGCAGAAAAAAAATACCGCACTGAAGTACTGGATATATACACTGGCTGACCTCGGAACACGATTCGCCTGAACAACCTGCTATGATGAGAGTTCAGTAACTGTATGTGTACGGTAGTCGCTATCCAGTCGGGTACAAAAATAATCAAGTACCCTCCCACCAGCATATATCGAACAGCCTCTGTGTCGCAGGGCATGCAATATAATAAGGGGCTGTGAAATAAGTGACCTTGGGATCGATATTCGCACTGAGGTAAATCTTTGTGTGATCCACAGATATTTGTCCCGGGCCTTGGTGCTGTAAGACGTATAAGTCCATCGTAGTTCCTAATACCCATGCTACAGATTAACTTAGTGTCGGACTGATCCCAGTCCTGAGACTACGTCTGTGACTAGGGTGTGTTTATATAAATGCCTATTTGTGATACTTCCCAGAAAAATAATTTTGTAAATGTCACTATAGTTCCATCGCAGTGTGATGATATAACGTAAATGGATATCGAAGATCCAATTTGACTGTTTTATTTCAGACGGCTATTACACAACATGCTTTTTTATTTTGTATTGAGTTTTATTTTATTTATATAGTAGAGAAAACTCACTTACCGTACAAAATTAAACATCAAGCTGCTACTTTATGCTGGTTTTCTGTGTGAAAACCTGGTTAAGCCAGCGGCCCATTAATGCTATAAACAAAAGAATTTACGGCTTAGCTGTCACTTATAGTAGTAGTATATTGGTCGTTCGGTACGTGTAACGTCGGGATCAAAATTAAAATAAAAACCCGCGATGAAATCCGTTTAAATTAGTTTTATTTAACTTATAGTATTTTCATTGTATTTACTCTATAGTTAATCAATCTCTGAAAATTTTATTACTATTTCTTTAGATTATCGCTTTGTTAGGGAGCCTAGTAGTATCAGATTTATTAATTTTATCATCAAAAACCGTTCTCTTCAAAACGTTTCTCTACAAATTATTACTAACCAACGACATTACCAAAATGCGATAGGAAATTGGCATTAATTAACGTAAATTAAATTAAGAACCGGACGTGATATCTTAAATTAAGTGAAAGTTACACTGTAAACTGGTTTATATGCCCGGATATTTCAATAAAATTATTTTATTTTAATTTCCTTTTTGATATAAAATACGGAATGTTCATTTGGTAGAATATACCTTAATCGACTTAATCGAATGACGTCATGTGCATTGTGCTCAATGCATTTATTGGTTAATAGCTCGCTGCTTCAAAACAAAAGGGCCACAACGCGAATAGACCTAATTTTACAGGAGAGCCATTTAAAGTTTTCAAAATCAGTTTTTGTATAATTTCTCTGTGATTTTAAAACTGATAAATAGGTGTTATACACTGTTAGAAAGATATTTTTAATCTGCTTTTAATGGTTAATTCGGTTATGTGTATTTTTTTCTAAAAAAAAAGTTATGAGCAGATATGTCTCTTTTGTATATAAAGATATTGTTTGAATTATGGGGAAAATTTAACAAAACAGTCACAAGTTTTAAAAATAATATGTATTCATGGTTCATTTTGTACCATAGCTTGCACAAATTAGAAAAAATATATTATAAACCAAAGAAAGTGACCATGTCACATAAAAATAATTACTAAAACAACTTTTTCTTCTGTGAAATATAAAGAAATGCTACAAAAACATTACTTTCTTTTGTAGAGACTATCCCGCCCACACACCCGCCACTGTAACTCCTGTGCACCAGGATCAACAGTGGCATGCATTTTTGTCGACACCGAGCAGTGAACCTTGGCGAGTCTCTGGAAATGCCTAAATGTCTTTGTCCCGCAACGAAATTAATCAGGTTAGGGAAGAGTTGGAAATATTAATTGTCCACTTCCCTCCATAGCAAAGCGGGAGTCAAAATAATGAATTGAGGAGGTATTAACCTCAAGTGTAAGGACATTTACAACTGGAGAAGCCAGATGTAAAGCACCACGGATGTCATAAGTGGGTCCTATCACGCGAGCTGTTATACTTGATTCCAATAATAGGTATGGCAAAAACGCCGGAAAGCACGGAAATTCTTTCTAGTCTCCACAAGATCCATATAGTATACAGCTCCAGATGTTATTTGCATACTGTCTAACATAATGTTGCGCTCATGTTGCCAGAGACTACACTCCCAAAGAATATGATTTTCGGATTGCTCATACCGGCGGTTAAGTGTAGAGCATGGGCACGCAGCCGAATCAACCAACCTAAATGAAAACAGTTTTAACTTAAAGTTGCCATGACCCGTGAGAAATTGGGAAACACAATGATCAACTTCTACCCAAGTTTTTGTTAGACGATCGCAAACCGACGGAAAGTACTGCTACAGATGCCGTCCCTTAGTAGAATTGTCTCATCGCCATTGCCATTCGTTTAGCAGATCGTTGTCATTTTCGGAGCACGATTTGAAAAGTCGACTGATTCTTAATAGCTCCTGCGACGTAAGAAAGCTTTTGTCCATATTTTCTTTCGTAGAGTAACAGGTACATAGCGGTGCGACGCTGCACCTCCAGATCGACTGGAAGTACACCCGCAAGGACACCAAAGCTTCGGTGCTAACTGTTCTATACGCCTTACACAAGAATATCAACGCCAGGCGTTGGCTTTGGAGCAGTTTTCTTCGTACGGCACTGATAGTAGCCCTATCAGCCCATACAGGTGATCCATAGCAAATACATCCCAAGTAAATAGCTCCATAGATGACTTTTAATGTGCTAAATGATAGACCCCACGTCGAAGTTGATATCCTTGTCAAGGCATAAAAATTACGTTTATACTTTTCTCACACGTTTTTAATATGCTCCAGAAAAGAAAAAAATCGTTCTAAAACTAGCCCAAGGTAGCAAACCGATTCTTTTCTTTTAACTAAAACGTTGTTAAGTGTTATTCGTGGCGGTGATTTCAGAGTGCCCTTTAAAAGTAATTGGTAAGTTTTAATTTAAATTTTAAATTACTTACTAAACAAATACAAACAAAAACAAATAAAAAATCAATAAACTGAAATTGTATTGACTATCAGGAATGGAACCACTGTCCGAGGAGTCATTCAATGCTGGTGCGTTATTCATCTCCTCAATACAGGGATCACTTTCAACGTCGCTGTTTTTAAATAAAGTTTCATCATTGTCATTTGGCTGCTTGATTTGGTTTTTGTACTTTACCATGTTGAGTATCCTATGCGCTCAATTGTTCATTATATAAAAAATAATTAAAACAAATGTTAAAATGCATAAAATAAACCTTTACCTTAATAAAAGAAACTTACAATAAAAATAATAAGCAAAAATAGTCTATTTAATTATAAAATAACATGATTTTACTTTTAAAAATAAATATACAATGCAAATGTATATCAAAATAATAACTTTTATTCATTAATAATTACTATAACCTAGAAAAAATCACCAGCAAAACGGACGTATTCCTAACATGTCCCTTTTGAAATAACGTAATTATTATCTCCTAAATGCATCTTCTATGCAAAACATACTTATTTCAAAATATGGTACTTTTGTTTTTAAATTGTTATTACAACTCCTATAAAGTGTTATAGACAAAACAGGCTTTTTTGCAATATGGTCCTTTTTATTAAGTAAAATATGTGATACTTACATGAATATTATATGCAAAACGGACGTTTTTCAAAATATGGCACTTTTGTTTAAATAATAAAAGTTTAATCAAGGGATTTTTTAGCGTTATGGCCCTTTAGCACGAAACAAACGTGCACTTTCGTCAACGTTCGGGCCGCAACTCACAAAATGGCAGCTTTGCACATAATGTTGCAGCGTAAATTCGAAAATACAAAAAAGGCGTCAGTAGTATTTTTATTGCTTAAAGTGAGAAATTCATGGGGATCTTTTTAAATTATGAAAATATAACCGACAACATTTGAATTTTTACAATAAAAAGGATTTTGAATTTTTTTGATTTGTGGCCCTTTTGTTTTAAAGCAGCGAGCTGTTGCCTGCAGCTCCGCCCATGTGAGCGGTCTTTGAGCCTATGCCCTAATCCATCGAGGTCATGGTTTACCTGTGTGCCAAATTCAATCCAAAACCGTTCAGCCGTTAAGCCGTGATTGACTAACAAACATCCAACTTTATTACAAACTCACAAATATCCTAACTGTCATATTTATAGTAATAATTAGATATTACTAAAGTATCCGTTTACACGGAGAGAGCGTTTCGTACGGCATGGGCTAAATACACCAGAAAGCCCCGGTTTACAAAGCGGTATCATAAATTTGTTGTCAAATTGCATGATGCGGATTCAGTTTGTTGTTTTATTCTTTGATCTATAGGTAATGCGATATATTTTTTCTGTGTAAATGGGGATTTAATTACAGTTATAATTAAATCCGAAAAAATATATAGTGCAGGTAGTGAATGTTCGAATTATTGTGTTAATTCGTTCATATACTACATGACATCGATAGTGAATGTTAATCGATTCCTGAAAATATGCTCTAATAATTGCTAGATATCTATTAATTTATTTAAAATAATATCCTCCATAACACGCTGAATGTATGGCTATCGTAGCACCTACTAGGTAGGTCCATAATTTGTGTTTCAATTGAATAAAGACCCGGTCAGGCATATTCAGCCGCTTATGACCAATTAGTATCGATTTAGAAGTGCGGAAGTATTTAGGATAGTTTGTCATACGATGTTGAATTATTCGATAAAACAAGCATCTTAATGCAAAATTATGTGAATTGTGTTTGTTGTTGAATTGTTTAAGTTTATGAAAGGTGTACGTACCTGTTATTTTTGTGCATGCTAGAATTATTTTACCTATCAAAAATTTATTCTATACTAGCGACCCTCGCCGGCTTCGCACGGGTAAAAATATGTTTGTTTCAACAACACATTACAAATCTTTGAATTTTTCAGCTTTACTGTACTATAATATGTATGTATTATACATATAAACCTTGCTTATGAATCACTCTACCTATTGCTGAAAACTGCATTAAAATCCGTTGAATAGTTTATAAGATCTAAGCGAACAGACAGCGGAAGCGACTTCATTTTATGCTATGTAAAGATTAGTGTAAGGAACGTGTCCTGTTGGTGTGTGTTCAATAAACATGAATACGAGTAAATGTTAAACTAAAACAATATTATGTTAGGGTAAAATTTGGATCGCACCGTAACTACATATTTAACTAATACTATATAATACTGGCATGTAATCCCCGAAGGAGTAGGCAAAGGTGTAATCAGTACACCCACATTTCGTTGAGCTTAAATCCGTCCCATGATGTCATAGAGAACAAGCCTATCCCCACGCAATCACCACTCTTTTCCAAACAGGGCTGATCCTACTACCTATATAGGTTCAAGTTTTCCCCATTCTAAATATTATATTCGGATAGCGACCACCTCATGTGGATCGCGTTCCAGGATCAGTCAGAGTATATCCGGTTCTCCCAAGGGGCTTACGACATAATACTTGGTTGGGGCGGGTATAAGATACATACATCCATACATACATCCTTGTATTCCTGTGCCTGCATCGGTACTCCGCCTGTCCTGTCACAGGCCCCTCGATTCGTTTCTCCCCTCTCCGAAAAGGGAAGAAACATTTATACAGGCCGGCATGACTCTGGTGACCACCGATAAACTCATTGCTTGTCGGTGGTCGCAGGTTTTTTGGACTGCACTACGCTTACCATCAGGTGTAGTGCAGTCACTTTGCCGTGCTCGGATAAAAAACAATATTACAGGATACGAGAGGCCTCATATTTAGATGCCGATACATCCTCAAACTATCCTCACAACGGTCCTGTTCCAGATTGACCAAAATCACATGCAGAGTTACTGTAATAGAGCAATTTATATAATGCCTGAGGCATCAAGATCAGTTTCAATCAATATGTGATTTAGTTCATTAGTCTTACAATCAAGGAGCATTAGGCAATCTCCTCTCGGTCAGCTGTTAATGGTCTGACAATTACCATTGATGCCAACATGCAATTGGTCAATGGCAAAATATTGGGAATTGGCAATGCATTTGGTCAATACCTACAAACGGTAGATGTTATCTCAAACATTTCAAGGGCGAGTTACTAGATAAAGAATTTCTGTAATTACAAAGATAAGTAACGGAAAATCTCTAGCCTTTAAATCTGATTTAATTCGGTTTTAATTATAGATTCTTTATAGAGCAATTTATTAAGTTTACCATTGTGAACTGTGGCTTGGACAACTTTGCAACCATCAGCGTACTCGTTTGTATAGAAACGGCCTAAGGTTTTGACTTTTTGTTATTATTAGTCAGGATATACGTTATAGTAACGCATATATGTTAAAACTACATTTGACAAACGTTTCGGATATTTTATAAGGGCACATGTATATAATTCCATAGTTAAATAGTGCGATGTTAAAGGAAAATATGCACGAGGTTAAAATAGTATTAAAATATTGGCTAACTACACATAATTAGAATGGTACCGAAGATTTAAAAAACAAAATTAGAATATTTGTTTTTTTTTACACGTGGTTGAATGTGTCCATGTATTAAATAATTAATATTATATGTGTGTTTATTTATTATTTTATGTATATAAATATCTTTGTTTATTTATTTATTGATTTAACAGGTTCCCTGTCCCCATACAAACCACTTGTTTCCATCATATATGTCCCACTCTTTTTTTCATTTGTTTATTTCCCATTTTTTTTTTATAAATCACTTCGGTTTGTTTTCTCACTCCAAAGGATGTAACCCACACGTCCCGATAGTAAAAATGCGAATTAATCTGCTACGTCCATTTCAAATAAAGGCATGAATTTGACTCTAAATTTGGATCATATATGATTCATGAACGTACAGTTCTTGGTACAAAATATATCCAATGAATCATATATGATTCATGGGACAGGGAACCTGTTAATTAAGTCGTTTGTGTATTACCTAACAAAATTAAATGCTTTGGCATTGGAATTAAATTGTAATGTTGAATTGTTCAAACTTTAATTTCTAAGGGTATGAGTCAATTTAGATGTATTTTACTCAGCTAAGATTAAGATTGTAGTCGGGTTTAAGGTGTATGGTAATACAGCCTAGTATAGGTAAAGACCACAAAATAGCACTTTGTATAAACATAATTATATTAAAAAGATTTTGATATTATATAAAAAATCAACCTTTCTTTGATTAGGATTCATAAGACAAAGCTATTTAAAAGTAAAACAGGTAGACACACGGCGTAAGCTTAGTAATAAGGTTCCATTGGCACGTGTTCAATATGAAACCCTTAAAATTAAACGAATGCTCTAAGAAAATGCTATTGTCAGCAAACTGCAAAGTAGTCTAATGTTCCGCTTGCTAAACTGAAGTACTCTATAGTACTAAAAACTTATCGGATTACCTGTTGGAAACAAAAGCGATTCGTTAAGAAGGGTTACCGCAGCTTTTCTATGAAATTATAATTGGCAGCTAAAGTTAAAAGACTTTTTTAGCTTGAATGATGAGACGAACAGGTCGCTCACCTGATGGTAAGCGCCACCCACGGCTATCTCCTGCCCATCAACAGGTACAGCATTTTGAAATACAAAGCACTGCTTGGCACTGGATTGCGTTCGTCGCCCTGAAACATAAGTTGTTTAGTCTCATAATGCCCAGTAATTTCACTGTTTTCGATTTCCTTAAACCTAAATAGATCAGTCCTTATATACTGCTCTTGGTGTCCGAAATAGAGAACTGGTAGCAACCCAGACAGACTCTCGCATAGGACGCATGCATTACCACCTTGTAAAAGCTTTGTAAACGTAATGTTAGGTCGTGACTGCATAAGAATAGAGAATTTTCGGCTACCTGGGTTTAGCTTTGTAACTCCAGCAAGAGAGGATATGGGAAGATACTAGAGGAAGGGATCCTGACACATTTTAGTATCTGACAGGATAGCGACCACCGTAAACATGGTGAAACGCCATTATTGCTCACCCAGGCGAATCGCTTCAGGCGCAGCCAGTGAATATCCAGAACGTCAGGCCGGCATAATTCTACCGTCTATTGGGAGACGCAATGCCTGTTGACGCGTACTATTGTCGAAATTATACATACTATGTTATTTTTTATATATGTTTAATGTTTATGTATTGTATCGTGTATTGTACTTGGCACATGCTACTAGTTCTAGAGTTGCAATCACGTTACTTATTATAAACAACCTTAATAATGTAATTTACCATTGTGAACTCAGTGTGTAATCCTCAAATAAATAACTAAATAAATTATATTTGGTCTGTATTGTCATTATCATCATCAGCCACAGGTCACAGTCCACTGCTGAACATAGGCCTCCCCAAAGATTTCCAGACCGACCTGTTGGAAGTGGCCTGCATCCAGCGACTTCCTGCGACCTTTATCAGATCGTCTGTCCACCTTGTAGGCGGACGTCGAACGCTGCGCTTGCCAGTACGTGGCCTCCATTCCAGAACCTTCCTGCCCCATCGGTTATCGGTTGTGCGAGCTATGTTTTACTCTATATTGTACTTAACATCAATTCCAATGCAGTTACTTTGCCAGGATAAGAAAATGATGCGTATACTAAAGTGCGTACCAATTGTGTGAATGCTTTATTTATATAGCACTAAAGATTTGTTCAAGGCAAACAGTCGCATATTATTTGCCTTGTGCGACTATGGCGCGGGCGAATAAACAAGATAAACACGCAATCGGTAAGGCGTTGTCGTAAGATGCAGAGGTTTGAAACTTAGAAGTGTGGAATGAGATTCATGTAGGTACGGTAATATATTATTTATTTATTTATCATGACGAGACGAGCAAGTCGCTCGCCTGATGGTAAGCGACACGCCTGCCCATAAACAGATGCAACACCACAATGCAATGCAATGTAACAGTGATTCATTTGGTTAAAGGTTCATTCGAATAGACGTGTCGGATCACTAGAAATTTTGCGTCTAAGATTATATTATTAAAAAATAAATTGTTACGTTTTGAGATTTAAAAAACATTATTTATCTAATTAAAACATTTTCACATACTCGTTAAGTTTACCGCACGCCTACAAATTCTACGTATATATTTGTTGTATTACGATTGCATCAGCAAGTTTCTCAGAATTGTGTAATAATCCAACGTCACTAATACGATTGAGCTTATGGTTTGGTCAAACAGCGAACGGGGCGGGACGGTAACACGACGCTGACGGGACTACGTATAGATAGTCGAGCGTCGAGCGCGACGATTCTAAGTGACATTTTTTATATTGACTAATGCATTACAACTGCTCACGTCCCGTCAGCGTCACGTTGCCGTCCCGTCCCGCGTCGAGCGCGACGGTTCTGTGACATTTTCTATATTGACTAATGCATTACAACTGCTCACGTCCCGTCAGCGTCACGTTGCCGTCCCGCCCCGCGTCGAGCGCGACGGTTCTGTGACATTTTCTATATTGACTAATGCATTACAACTGCTCACGTCCCGTCAGCGTCGCGTTGCCGTCCCGCCCCGCGTCGAGCGCGACGGTTCTGTGACATTTTCTATATTGACTAATGCATTACAACTGCTCACGTCCCGTCAGCGTCACGTTGCCCTCCCGCCCCGCGTCGAGCGCGACGGTTCTGTGACATTTTCTATATTGACTAATGAATTACAACTGCTCACGTCCCGTCAGCGTCGCGTTGCCGTCCTGCCACGTCCGCTGTTTGACCAAACCCTTATTTACAGCCTTCTGCACCTTTGTGGTATGCGTCCGAGACAGATGAACGCGACGAGCGACCGATTCCATACTATACGGACTTGTCGCAACCGCCGAAGTCGCATCACGGTCTTCCTGTCTGCCTGAAATTACGTGCCTTTAGACAAATCCATCACGGTATCTACAATTAACATACCATTCAAATGCAAATTAAACGTAACAACACATAAATTAAAATGCAAATTGCATTTTGCAGTTGGTTGCATTCATTAAACACGCTTACAAGGATATTATAAGGACTAAATGATATTATGGACGACTAGATTTATACCTTGCCTACAAATGCCTTGGACGGCTATGCGTACCAATAAATCTATACTGGAGCAACTTCATATACGCACCCGATTGTCAACAGTGTGCAAGAGGCGAATTCTCTCTTTCTTTGGACACATTTCTCGCAAAAACGCAAACAAGAGTCTTGAAAAAGATATTTTGATGGGCAAAATAGAGGGCAGGCGCTCTTGAGGTACACCGCCGGCTAAATGGAGTGAGCAAGTCACTAAACCCCTGCAACTTAAACTGCAAGATACAATTCACATCGCCGGTGATAGAACCAATTGGAGGGCCCTTATATCCTCGGCCTGCTGCGGTCACGATCCTCAGCATTGAGGGAACGACAGGATGATGATGATAATGATGATAAGATATATAATCTTATCCTCAGCTTATTTATTTCAAATTAATATTATAGTGGGTTCACACAATTCGATTTTAGTTGATCAACTGACTTGAATCAACAGTTGTATAGTTTTTGTTAAACATTGCGATGAGAATGTTTAGATGGTTTAAAACGCACGCATCGCAATTTAGCAAATGATCAACTAAAATAGAACTGTTGTAAATCCGCTGTTAGCAAGACTGTATTGCATAAGATTTAGTATATATCCGGTGCTCCCGAGGGGCTTGCGACATGACTTGATGGTTGATTGGGGCGGGTATAGGAGTTTATCCTTGTATTACTGTGCCTGCATCGGTCATCCGCCTGTCCTGTCGGAGGCCCTTCGATTTACTTCTTCCCTCTTCGGTGAATATACAGGCCGGCATTTTAATTTGCTATTTTCAAAATTCTTATGAAGAACTTCTGCAGAATGTAGGCTTTCTTATGATGTTTTTTCGCGGTTAAAGGGAGCGATAACTATCAAATAATACATACGTAACTTAGAAAAGTTATAGGTGTCTAGGCTGGTTTCGAACCTGAGACTTTCATCTCGACACCCCGTACTCCCCGCTGAGCTATCGCTAGTAATATTTTTTCCTTGTGTAACCTGCCGAATTTTTTATAACCATTTAATACATTCTTAATAGTGTAACCTTTTAAATGAACATGATTCGCAATTCACCTTTGCCCTATATATTATGAGCAAGGCCAGATTGTTACATCAGCATGGCTGACTTCTATTGTTATATAATTGGATTTGTTTCCACGCCTAATTATTTAATATCGAGTACTAAATATCAAAAAATAAATACATAAATTTCGCATTAGTCAAAACTAAAATATCGGCATACAACCGTCCTGAAGCTTACGATAGTTGACTGCCTTTATCCTACTAAAATTAAAAATGTGAAAGTTTAGATGGTTGTGGGTTTGTAAATTTGGATGATTGGTAATCAACCGGCTGAATAGATTTGGCGCACAGTTAAATCAAGACAGTGGCCTCATTATTTTATCTCGGAAAAAAACATTTATGCGGTCAGAATTGCGAGCATAATATGTTAGTGTTTAATAATACTTGAACTATTCATTCCTTTACTTATTGACATCCACACAGCAGCTCGAGGTCTAATATTGGCAATTTTAGGAGTATTATGAGCTAAGATACAACAAGGTTATATAATTGTTGTCGCTGATGAAATATTTAATTAAAGTCTCCTTGGAATCCGTAATACAGTCTCTTGGAAACCTATGTAAAAGACAAAATATTAAAATAGTGGCATAGCACAAGTATTGTGTCGTGGGTCTGAATTGTTAGAATATCTATACTTATAAAATAACATGTCCTGACTGACTGACTGATTCATCATCGCCGAGCGCAAACTATCAAGGCTACAAGCATGAAATTCGGACTGTATATTCATTTTGTTATGTAGGCACCCACTAAGAAAGGATTTTAGAAAATTCCACCCCTAAGGGGTCAAAATAGGGTATGATAATATGTATGAAAGTCCGTCATTTTGAAAGTTACATAAACAAAATTTTGTATTTCGGCTATTGACGTAAAACAAATAAATACGTGTTTCAGGAATTTTGGAAATTTTATTTATTAAGGGATGGAAAAAGGGGTGAAAGTTAATGCGAAAGTGAGTTTGTTTGTTACGCTTTCACGCCTAAATCACTGAAGCGATTTTGATGAATTTATCTACAGGGATAGATGGGACCCTGGAGACCCTTACAGGCTACTTTAATCCCTGAAAATGCTGTTCACGCGGGCGGAGCCGCGAGTAAAAGCTAGTTTATTTATAAAGACGGAGTTAATTCCAAAGGAATTTTCTCCTAGTCAAGCATAGGGTCATGCAGAGATGAATAAAGTAGGTGCAAAAGACAAGATCATCATCATCGATGTTTATCAGGTGGACAGACGACCTGATAAAGATCGTAGGAAGTCGCTGGATGCAGGCTGCTTCCAACAGGTCGGTCTGGAAATCTTTGGGGGAGGCCTATGTTCAGCAGTGGACGTCTTGTGGCTAATGATGATGATGATGAAAAGACAAGAAAGAATACATAAAATTAATATACTTTTAAATTAAATAATGAAAAAAAAAGAGAAATGTTAATGGGTCACAGTATTTGCCTCAGTTGGGGATTGAACCCGCAACCGCGCCATAATAGCCCTAAACGCCTTAATTGTCACGATTGCTTATTTCAGAGTCTATAGATCATATCTGTCTCCCCGGGTCGTTACCTCTGTTTCACAGAAAACCGACGTAAAGTGGCGGGTAGCTGCTGCGTTTCGTACGGTGAGTGAGATATCTGGAGGCCCAAATCCCCCTTCCCAATCCCACAAATATTCTTTTCCTTTAGGGTCGGCAACGCGCTCATGATTCTTCTGGTATTATGGACGTAGATGAGCGATGTCAATCACTTACCATCAGGTGACCCATTTGCTCGTTTGCCGGCTTATGTTATAAAAAAACTAAATACCATAGTTACATGGCGACATAGATAGCCCGTCATTAAATGTTGTCAACGCGATTGCTGATTAATTACTAACTTGCAACAGCCCGGGGTCATTTAACTTGGTTCAGTAGTTGCAAATTTCCGATCCTAATGAAACATACACATGTTGCTGAGCTAAGTATTTCTGGGGCCGATAATAATACATGAGTATGTAATTACAAACAGTTCTACAGCAGGATGGACCGTGACAGCGAAAGCTGTAAGTAATATTTACTTCTTATTTGTTTTAAAAGGCTCTTATCATAACATCCTTAAATGTATAGGGCCTTATTATTATAATTGATGGCGAAAAAAATAAGCCCGGAGTTTCTTTCTGCCTTTCTTCTTCGGGTCGTCATCAGTAGGCAGCTAGAGAAAGGTTGGTAGGTTAGCTAGGCTAGGGATATTCCTGCCAGTTAGGTCCACGACACATCTCCTTACCTTTTAAACCCTTACAATTTTTTTGTAAACTTACCCTACTCCGTCTTGCCCTATCCAGATTTCCATATCCTAGTCCGTGAATCCCTTCACTTAAGGATGCCCTCCCTTTTCCCATGCTTGTTGGTGTGCCCTTTCCTGCCAGCCTTTAGCGCGGCGGTTAGTCCTAAGTTCCCTTAATTCTAAGTTAGTCTTTTTAATGACAAATTTTCTGTACTTGACCTGTCATAAGCGCTATATTAGCCTACATGATTAATAAAGATTTTGATTTTTTTTTTTTTGATTATGAAACGTATTGTAACTTAAACTAGGATTATATTGTTTGTCAGTTTGTATGGGTTACCATATTGAGTAATTGTTAGAATTAGTGTTAGTTAGAATACGTTTTATAGTCTGTCTGGGTTGGTACCACCGCTTTGTCTATGTCTGCCGCCAAACAACAGTAGGCCAATGAGATTACTGGGCATTATGAGACTTAACATCTTATGTCTCGGGGTGACGAGCGCAGTTCAGTGCCATGCAATGCTTTGAAATTCAAAGTTCTGTGTGGTGTTGCATCTGTTTATGGGTAGACGTGGCGCTTACCATCAGGCGAGCGCCTTGCTCGTCTCGTCATTCAATTAAATAAAAATAAATAAAATCTTAATGTGTATTGTTTACTGTACTTTTTTATATATCTATTTAATATCGGCTTTACTATCACGGAATGCTCAATTTAAGCCCGGAATCATAAATTGTGCGCGGTATGGTGATAGGCTGGCCCTCTAGTTTTATAATAATTAGATAGATTTATATTACAAGAAAATGTTGAAAATTTATAAGAATTTGTTACGAAAACGTCTCTAGAGCATTTTGTCATAGCTCATGGTTGTTTATTAGCTTGGCCGTCAACTGGGAAAAATTCATATTATTCAGTATTCCGAACACATATTATTATCGCGGTTATACCTATGTAACAAACATATTTTTAAGAATTAGGGTTCCTAATAAAAGAGGGAAAATAGTGAACAATAATATTAAATTAATAAAACTTCCTTTTGTTGAAATAAAACGAATTTAAACGGATTTTATCGCGGTTTTCCTTTTGTTATTGCGTTTATCATAAATTACGTAATTGTTAGATCATGTTTTAGAATTTTATTGAAAAACGCCAATAAATATTTCCTTTTCTATTCAATAATACTAATAATTATTATTTATTTAACATGTTGAGGCCAACTTTCACAACATACTTAATCATAATATGTATTTAAACATGTTTACTAATGTCAAACTTTTATACGATTTAACGTTTCTTAAATATGTTTAGTGGCTTTTTTGTTTTGCAAGTCAGCCTTATTATTTTATCATTTATTTATTCAGGTACTTTACTCGTATGTAGCAAAATATTTTGATCATATCACATTTTATCACAATTTTTGGAACATTGTATTTAAATTCTGGCCATTCATACTTAGTAAATTTTATTGAAATTATATACATGTTTGTCTTTAGGCATTAGAAATTTAAAGTGAAATCTATATTACTTTAGAGTTTAATCAACTTTTACCACGAACCGTCCAGCGCTATACATTCTCACAATAGTCTCAAACAATGGATGTTGAATAATAATAATAAACAAATAAAACTGTCAAGTGTGAACACCGCACTATTTCATAAATTCAGTACAATCATAATAGATTCGCCTCTGAAATCATTCTGGGCTAAAAATAAGTTCGGTACAGCGAACCGTATTGAACTAGTTGCACCTCTGCTTATCCCTTCGATGACAAAGGTGTGATCTCATTTTGCGTGACCTGTTTGTAACATGGTAAAACATTTTAAAATTCCTTTAACAGTGTTCCGTAGGTATTTACCGGTAATATAGAGAAGTAGTAAACATAATTTTTTTTTATCCTGGCTCGGCAAAGTGACTACGCTACACCTGATGGTAAGTGTAGCGCAATCCAAAAATAGTGTCGACCAACGATAAACAATGTGTCCATCGTAGGTCGGCAAGATCATGCCGGCCTGCCAAAGGGCCAAGGGGGAGGGGAAGGAAAAGGGATGGGAAAAGGGTTAGGATCAGGGGGCAAACCCCCTGGGGAGAACCAGATACACACTGGCTGACCCTGGAACGCGACCCACACAAGGTGGGCCACTATGGCAGGTTTTAGCACCAGTGTACGGCGGTCGCTATCCGGTCGGATACAAGTATCCTCCCACCAGCATACCAGCATTTGGTATTGCAATGACGTAATCGCGAACAGTACAGTACAAATTGAATAAAAAAACTTACAAGTAGAACTCCATCTGCTGCTTCAATTACGTAAATCCGCAGTTACGTAACTATTACGAAATGCCGTAATGTCAACTTTATTTTGTAGGTACTCAAATAATAACGTATATATAGTACCTTAACAACCGGTTTAACCGAAGAGAAAAAGAAGGAGGTTCTCAGCATATATTTTATTTGTTACTTTTTACGGACGTAAGACACATACTTCTGGTCTGTACTATTATAGATAATGTCATGTTTATATTTAGCTATACGTGTTTTAATAATACCTTTTCTGTTAACGTTTAATAGCTACACATGGTATCTAAAATCAGAAAATACAAAACTACTATGTATAGTCGTGAACTTACTAATACGAAAGTATCTTAAGTTATTTAATGATAGGTCAGTCAGCCAAATTACGCTTTGAATGACCATAAAATTTTACTACATTACACTAGAAACCCAGTTTTTTACATCTGTATGAGGCAACATTTCTAGTGTTCCATATGTGATTCCAATTCGATACTTCGTTTAATAAAATGATTATACAAGGATTCTGATTTCCATTTTAAGGTATGAAAGCCTAAAGACTGCAATGTACTTAAATCTGGTAGCAAATTTGGTATTCTATTTTTACACATATGCCATACCGACAATGATTTTGCTAGTTTCTAAACCACTAACTAGAACTTTTAACTTCTCCTTTAATAAATATAAAAAATACAACCAACAGTCACATACATAGTCCTGACCCCACAGTAAGATACGAGTCTTGTGTCGTAGGTATCAGGAACTACGAGAGACTTTCGGTCTCACAACACCCAGACCCTTAAACTATTATTATTCTATACTTAACAAGCCGTGCCACACCGCGCCGCGCCGCCGCGTTTTTATACGCCTCTCGCATCCCATTGAACCCTAAAAAGGATGTGACTATAAAAAAGGTTTACCTACGGGTTTGTAGTTGGACGCTGTTAGCTGTATGCTGAGTCGTTCCAACTCATCGCTTGCGCAGTCGCCGCGCCGCGCCGCGCCAGTTTGTGACCACTCCGACGATCAATTCGATACAAAAACCAAAAAAATAGCCAATTCAAACAATAATAACTTACTTAATTACTTATAAACCAAAGAAGATAAATTGAACAATGTATAGTAATAATTAACGTGTTGTGTTTTTTTTGTAAATCGTGAATGGAATCGATCTGTGTATCCAAGGTTATTTTTTCAAAGTGAAATTTGTGTGTGGACTACTTTCGCATTGATTGGATGCAGTGACCGTTGAAGTGATAAGAAAAATGTATGTATATTGTTGAAATTTTCTTTTACATGAGTACAACTGTAGGCCTATGTTGTATGTGTATTAATGTATGTGTATCTATGTTGTATGTGTGTCAAGTAATTATAGAAATCATGTTTACTTACAGAACATCATGGATATTTTTTCCATTTCATTGTAGTTTTTCTTTTTCTATTACCAATTTAGTGCCTGTTTCACTAACTCTAAACTAAAATATAATACGTACAAATACAAAAGTCACACTTTGAAATATATACTGGCAAAAAGATGTGGTTAATTATTATGAAAAAGGTTTTTTTTTCGATTTGACGTTATGCTGTTAGCCTGACGTGAGTCGGCTTTCTACAGCTTCACCGGACTTTCGGGCGAGAGCTTTAGGCGCTCTCAACCCTTAAATGAAAGAAGAAGTGCATGGCACCGGACTGCGCTCGCCACCCCAAGACATACGATGTTAAGTCTCATAATACCCATTAATTTCTTTAATGTCTTTCTAAATATTATCCGAAACACAGCAGTGCTTATACATTGATTAGCGTCAAAAATAGACAAAGCGGTGGTACCAACTCAGACTGCATACGAGGGACCTACCACCTAATAATTTTCAAGGATTTCACATCGTGTGTATTTTTTATGTAACTATATTACATGATTTCTCTGCTAAAATATGTGCAGCGATTTTAATGATTCTTGTTGAGGGGTACGGTTTACTTCGAAGGTAGAACATTATACATTTGGTCAAGGCTGTAACTGTAAATAATAATGTTAACTGTTAAAACGAAAGCGTTAAAATTAGTTAAAATAAAGTTGAGTAGAAGAAAATTCTGAATACTGCACTCATCGTAAATAAAAAAGTGTTGTAATTACAGCAATTTTTAGTGAATCCATAACCAAAATAGTTCATGTGACCGGATAATAAATCGCGACGTGTTTTTCAAAAACATTCTATCCTATCCTACTTCCTACTTAACCTACTAATATTATAAACGCGAAAGATTTGTAAGTATGGATGGACGTATGTTTGTTACTCTTTCACGTAAAAACTACTGAATGGATTTTAATGAAACTTTACAATAATATAGCTTATATATCAGAATAAGACATAGGCTACTTTTTATCCCGGGAAAAGCAGATCACGCGGGCGGAGCCGCGAGCAAAAGCTAGTATTATAAACGCGAAAGTCTGTAAGTATGGATGGATGGATGTATGTTTGTTAATCTTTCACGTAAAAACTACCGAATGGATTTTAATGAAACTTTACAATAATATAGCTTATACATCAGAATAGGACATAGGCTACTATGTTTTTCAAAAATCAACCCCTGGAGGGTTTAAAAAGGGGATGAAAGTTTGTGTGAAAAATCTAAACCGCTGAACCGATTACATTCACGCTGACAGGGTCGCGAGCAAAAGCTAGTTTATAATATACATATGGGGAAGATTTGTTGTTTTTGCGTCGCTTAAAAATAAACTAAAAAAATGTTGATGCTGTCATCAGCATTTTTGGGGACTTTTCATTCGTATTCCACCATCATTAATCTTTTCCCCACTAACTTACATTGTTCACGAGTCCGTCACATTTAGAATCAATAAATTAAACTGTAATAGGCATCATTAATTTACTTCGTAGCTACTATTCTTTTTTAATGACCTCTTTTCCTTCATTGGTGATACGGAGAATTGAAGCAGTTTTAAATAAGAATACAGTACATATATTTGTATTTCAAATTCAAAGTTCTGTGTGGTGTTGCTTCTGTTTATGGGCAGGCGTGGCGCTTAGCATCAGGCGAACGCCTTGCACGTCTCGTCATCCAATCAATTAACAAAAAAATGTATTTTTCCCACAAATACGCAAGTTCCTCGTAGTTCGTGATACTCACAATACACACATACTAGTGTGGGGTCAGATATATGTAGAGCTGTTCAGTATATTTATTTATTAATAGTTATAATATACTTAGATTAAAGTAGCTCTAGAATTTTAATTATTTATTATTTTAATTATTAATAACAAAAATATTTAATTATTTATGTATAGTACTCGTTATTTTAAAAGGTTATTTTTAATTTTTAAATATTAGAAAAGAAATAAAACAATTAAAAATATAAAAAAATATAATCCTTCAATGGCGAGGTCTGGGACCCAAGCCACTGTCGGTTATGACCCCAAAGTGAGCAACCACCTCACAATGCGTGCCGTATCCAATAAACCGCTTTCTGAATCTGACCCTTGACCCAGTGACCAATTAATGGTGCTGCCACACCGATGTTATAAAATGTTAACAAAAACATTTTCTAACATTTTTTAACATTTTCTAACATTTTACAACATTTGAAAACATGACATCGGCCCTTCTTTGACGACTTCTTTGACGGCGCCGCTCTCAAAAGTACCGCCGCCCGCGGTTAAAAAATGTTACAAAATGTTACAAATTGTTTAAATGTTTACTAAATGATGCTGCCACACCGCTGTTATAAAATGTTATATAACATTTTCTAACACCGGTGTGGCAGCACCATAAGAGCCTCTGGTGGTGTTGATCGTGGTTCTTTGGTATCAACCCATTAGCAGTAACGACTATCGGGACAATAATTGTTAAGTCCACAACCCATATGTTAGTAATCTCGTGTGCCAGGTCTATATTTGGACATTTTGTCTTTTTCGGTTTTAACGAGGTTTTCGTCCTAATTTATAATTATTTTAATTAATGACGATTTTTAATTATAATAATATTTTTGTAAAAAAATAGTACAAGTAAGATGAATTTGAGGCTAAAAGGCATATGTATATGGAAAATGATTGATTTATCCTAAGATGTATTGAGTTATCTTAGATATATATATTACACTAGGTCTACGTTTCCAAACTTCGTGGCTTCGAATAGTTCTATAGCAAAGGGGCTCTGGTCTTTATTTGCTATAGTATAATAACTGCGCCCATTTTGAGAAGACAATGTGTACTTTCATGTGAAATATTGTTAATTGAAAAAATTGACAATGCAGGCCCGAGGGTAATAAGTACTAGGGTGAAACTAAGTCTAAAGTCTAAGTCTAGTATTTTGTAAAGCTTGGACTCGTATTTCGTGTGCTGTTTGAATTTTCAAAACGAAGTCTTGATTTTTTTCTATTTAGTAATTCTGGTTAATAACATATTAATAAAGATTATACGCTCAAAGTATGAGGATGTCTAGGTAAATGTTGATTTTAATAGTGATATTCTTTTCAGCATCTGTAGACATGACGATCCAAAGCATGGTCGTCACTGACGCGAGAGATGCCACGAGGAAACATTGCTGCGAAGGGTGAGTAGGCGTTAAAATATTTGTTATTACGTACATTTTTTATTTTACGTTATGAAGCACTACCACGTCAAATACATACATTGCTATTATAACATTTTGATACAGAATTACTTGGTTTAGAACACTTTATACATAACAGTAAAATAAGCAGCTAGGGATCCAAGGCAGGGAAAATGATTGTAACTATAGCGTAATACAATAATCCTGGTGAATTCGAAGTAGGTATTTATTTTGAGATCAAAGGCAAATTAATCTTCCATTCGTCTATTAGATAAGAGATGGCGCTAAAATAACATTTTCACATTTTCGTAGAGTCCTCATTCAAAATTAGTTTATTTACTTTGTGTCGCAAGTCAACAATTCCATCCCAGAATTCTCTTTTAGAATATTTATCCATTTAAATACGTGTTTTATGAAGATTGGAAAAAATAGATGTCCTTGCAAAAATAATAAAAGACAAAATGTTCTTAAAAGGCAATTCCTGATGCATTATTGATTCAAATTGATTGTTTAGTGTTTCCTAGTTTTAAGTGCTTCCTTATTATCATCCTTGGCCTCGTGGCAGCAGTCTATTATTTACATTTTTTTTATTTTCATACCCTTTTTACCGAAGTTGAGTGGTAGAACAACGCTGTAGACAATTTTGTCTACTGCATGAATGGGTCGGCTCGACCGGGACGTTACCACTATCTTCATTTTCTTTGCCCAATATTAAATATAAACATATATTCATTTTACTTATCTTACCTTGAAACCATGCTCCTCCTTTTTGAATTAAACAATTACTGAATTAATGGAATTCAATAAAAGATAGGATTCCAATAGTCGCGTCAAGCGTCAGCATGTTTGCGCCTTTTTACTATGCAATAACTGAATCTATGGCAACATAATTGACGATAGCTAGTATACCTAGCATCTATTTAAAAAAATGTAAAAGTATCGCAGTTTCCCAACGAGTTCGCGGTAAACCCTGTTACCCATACTGATTAAACCGACTGACTAACACTGACACGGAGTCACGAAACGTTACAAATATGGACGTACTTAAAGGAATGGGTGATAATATAAATAGGAAAAAAAAATAGCTTTTCAACCGCAACGTAATTTACTGACGTAAGTTGTGAGCTATAAATCTAAGCAATGGCGTCACATTTGTGTTATTCGTAATCAGTTTGACGTTTTACACTGAACAAAATTGATTGAATTGAAAAAAAAAGAATGGACGATCCCGTAATCAAAGTACGATTTTATTATGTACTTTTGCTTATTATTATTTGATTGAATGACGAGACGAGCAAGGCGCACGGCTGATGGTAAGCGCCACGCCTGCACATAAACAAAAGCAACACCACACAGAACTAAGCTCGTCATCCCGAGACATAAGATGTTAAGTCTCACAATGCCCAGTAATTTCACTGGCTTCATTGTCCTTCAAAGCGAAAATAACATTGCTTACACACTGTTGCTTGGAGGCAGAAATAGACAAAGCGGTGGTACCAACCCAGACGGCCTCTCGCATACGAGGAACCTACCACCTACGGACAAAGCGCTGGCAACTACTATCCGTGGCGGCAAGCAATAATTATATTAGTCACGTTTATGTAACCATACATTATTGTGGTACACAGGTAATTACAATTCGTGAGCACAAACTTCAATCGCGCAGAGTTTCATTTAAAAGTCTGATTAGCGGAATGAAGGAGCGCGATGCGCCGATCCGATACGTGATACATTCGTCAGTCGATGCTCATGTCTTTTGGACATTTATCCCCATTTCTATCCATCTCCGCTCACGACTCGTGTCATTAAGTAGTGCATATGCCAAATCCAGTTGTTTACAGAGTTTTCCCTATTTAGTTACTTAATATACCTACGTGTCACAAAAAGTGTGGTCAAGTTTAAGCACTATTATTGTACAATATAAGTATTTCACTCTCGTATTGGCAAATTGGATCGCATTGCTAGTAATAAATCATTTTTTTTTAAATAGTGGTGTGATCGATCTAGATCGTAATAATCGAGTGATTAAAATAAGCGTGAAATTTAAGATTCCTAGATTTTTATAAGATATGTTACATTTTTTTTTTTTTTTTTTTTTATCCTGGCTCGGCAAAGTGACTACGCTACACCTGATGGTAAGTGTAGCGCAATCCAGGAATAGTGTCGACCAACGATAAACAATGTGTCCATCGTAGGTCGGCAAGATCATGCCGGCCTGCCAAAGGACCAAGGGGGAGGGAGAAGGAAAAAGGGATGGGAAAAGGGTTAGGATCAGGGGGCAAGCCCCCTGGGGAGAACCGGATATACACTGGCTGACCCTGGAACGCGACCCACGCAAGGTGGGCCACTATGACAGGTTTTAGCACCAATGTACGGTGGTCGCTATCCGGTCGGATACAAGTATCCTTCCACCAGCAATGTCATGTGTATATAACAATTCTTAAATATAACCGAACCTTTCTGTAACATGTTGCTTAAATAAGATGTATATACCCTTATTAATAATGAAACCAATCACGTATTCTCCCATTGTACATACCGAGTACCCAGGAAAAAAATCCGCAAGCAAATCACATAATCATGGCCCCCTCACGCTGGTTCGAGACAAATATTTATCTTGTGATAAAATATTCACGTTTGGAACGTGATTTTATGATGAAAAGCGTTTTATTTTTTACGTTTATTAACCAGGAAATTCTGCTACATAAAAATATATTTTTTTGCTCGGGGATATTTTAGCCACTATACGGCATTACATATTGTAATTTAGATATAATAGTAATACCATACAATAGAGCAGCAACATAATATGTAAACATTTGGGACAAACATTTTATGTTCATAGAGTTGGGTAAATTTAGCAATTAAGCATCAAAAAATAATGGCCGTACTTTATTATTATAGGATCCGTAATAGTGACTTTTTTATCCGAGCACGGCAAAGTGACTGCACTGCACCTAATGGTAAGTGCAGTGAGTCTAAAAAACAGCAACCATCAACAAACAATGAGTTTGTCATTGGTCACCAGAATCATGCCGGCATGTATAAATGCTTCTTCACACTCCGAAGTGGGAAGAAGCGAATCGACGGGCCTGCGACAGGACACGCGATTACCTGATGCAGGTACAGGGATACAAGGTTACCCTAGGACTCTATACCTGCCCTAAACATTCATCAAGTGTTGTCGCAAGCTCCTCGGGACGACCGGATATACACTAGCTGATCCTGGAACGCGATTCACCCAAAAATGTTTGAGTCACTATGGCAGGTATTAACACATGAATATCCTATCACCGGCACGTAGTTCGTACTTCTGTATCTGTAATATATCGAAAATATCGTAACACGTAGTCCAAAGCGCTATCGTACGGTTTCGCTCCTATATTTACGGTATAAAATAGATTTAATCTTGATACTACGTAGCTGACTTCAAGCAACAATAGATAAGGAAGAGACATATAAGAAGAAAAAGAAGGATAACAAGAAGGATAAACCTGGTGAAGCGAAACAGATGCTATTATAAAAAAAAAATAGGAATAAAGCATTTGACAACTAATTGTCAGTCTTACGCCCGAATACTGAATCGTTATTGAAGCATTTAAAATAATTTTAAAAATGTTGATGGTCCCTTACCTTTCAAAAATGTATAAAATCAAAAAGTCGAAGGCTGAAAAGCTTTTGAAACGTCGCGTCGGGACCAAAATTAAAATAAAAAATACGCGAGAAATCCGTTTAAATTAGTTTTATTTTAATTTATATCAATTATTAATATTCGTTAACCATTAAACAACATTGCAGTATTCAGGTGTTAAATGAGAACCCTATTTGACGATTTGGTCGAATATCTATATTAGTGATTTCAATGCCGCTGCCGTTCCCGTTCCAGGGTCCAGGATCAACCCGGAGTAGAGGGGCCGCGCCGCACTGGTTCAGGTCTAAAAGCGACTCCACGTATACATTCTCCGAGTTTAGGCTTCAATTACCCCAAACCATGGGAAAGCCATATTTTTATTTCGCCCCATCCTAAAATGAGTCAATTAAAAAATGGCGAAGTAGTAAAACCGATTCAAAAAAGAAAACAGCAAAGAGTAAAATAAAAAAAAATTGCATCGCAGCTTAATGGTTAATGATTGATACTACCAAGTCAAAATTATTTATATATTTTTTAATTGGATTTATTTTACTATTTTTACAGAAGAAATCATCAAAGTCGGTACACTCTATAAAAAGTTATCCGGACTGATGCGTGGTAATATATCCAAAAAAAATGTTTAAGCGTCGAATTGAAAACCTCCATCATTTTATTTTCGTCGGTTGATAATACAGCATGCACCGCAATCCAAAATAATAAGATAAAGAGAGCAAAAGTAATGAGTAGTTTTTGCTAGAAGCGCGGATAATTTCTTTTGTTACAATTTTCACGTGATTTATATATAGGTTTTTCTGCATATATACGCGCGTGATTTCATCTCGGTCATAATCAGGGTTGTCGCTTAAAACATAATTGTATGAATTATGAACTATACAATATTTACGATAAATGTGTCGTAGAGGTAATGAACTGCCTCAGTATCAGCCCGGCGCAGAGTCTATAATTGTGCCCTGTATATGCTCCCCTGCTCATGGGTTGAAAATAAGTTCAGCAAAATTTGGATGTACTGGCTATACGTTTGTCTGTCACTTCGGAGATTACAGGCGTCATATATCTAGGAAGTGGAATCTGTGGCCTCGTACTCGACTACGCGTCTACATACGTCAATTAAGTAATTAACTGTTAACCTCCGTGGCGAAGTGAGCGAGTAACCGGTTGTGAAACGAGAGGATACAGGTACGATCCCCGTGATAAATTATTGTGTGATCCTACTTTGATTTGTTTCGGTTTGGATTTGTCTCGTTTTTGTAAGATCGTAGTTCCTGATACCAAAATATTAACCTAAAATGGAGCCAGGACTAAATGTGTGGCTGTTGGGTATATATTTTTAATTAGGTATTATTATGCGTCGAAGTTGTAATACTCATAAGTTAGTAACTACGGGGGTGAAATACATATTCATACTCTATACGTGGCCTTAATTTGACCACATCTTACTATAACACGTTGTATATTTGTAGCAATGTTTTGCGTAAACTCGTGTAATGAAGATTTTATACACATACATCTTTACATAGTATAAAATGAAGTCGCTTCCGTTGTCTGTTCGCTTATATATTTTAAACTATTCAACGGATTTTAATGCAGTTTTCAGCAACAGATAGAGTGATTCATGAGGAAGGTTTATATGTATAATGCATACATCTTATAGTACAGAAAAGCCGTGCGATGCCGGGGCGGGTCGCTAGTTTTGTCATATAATAAGAACCGAAGCATACAATTTATAAAAAAACATGAAAAATGCATTAAAAACATTGAAGTGGTGATTTATAGTAATTGATCCATAACATCTTACGATCAATTATAACATTTTATATGCCATTTATACTAAAAAGCAATTATCTAAGTATTAAAAATACAAAACTATTAAAAGAATAATTGTAACCTTATTCACGAACCGTGCTGTGGCCTGTGAAGTCTCATATACAGAAACATAGAGGAGAATGTGGTACGTGATTTGTCCATTTTTGGTGTTAAACAAATCGGACCAATTATATTTAAAGGTACGCGACCGAGACGGGAGACCGCGATGCGAGACATGACGTAGTCGATAGTAACTCATCTACTCTGTATGCAATTATAATATGATTTGATTTATAAACGAATTAAAAAAGTCTCCTGAGCCAGTTGCATACCCCAAAATGCGCCTTTAAAGTTTCAGCTGAGTGACAACCCTACAGTAATCGCAACAAACGCCGAGTCGCGCCTCGATTCAAAATGTACAGCTTTACTATAACGCACTGGCAGTTTACTAGCCGGCTTAGTTACGACGGGCCGTATCATATGTACAGTGTTTGTATACAAATCAGACTTTTCAGTTAATACAAGTGTTTGTGTGAAAAAGTTCGTAAGATAAAATTAATAATTTATAACACAAACAGTTCGTTGTTTTCCTAGACAATAATATCGTAATATCGTAAGATTTTGGAGTGAAAAATAATAGTGATGTAACAATAGATGTATGTTTGTGCCTATTACGAAATATAAAACAAAATGTGTCGGTGTTGGTCGCAGTCAATTAAATATAATGATTGTAATTTTTTTTGTGATTAAACTCGTACAAATACGTTAATAGTTAAAACGCCATCGGGGCTTGTTGCTGCAAAAAATACCGTGATTTGTGGCTATGGCTGGATTGCACCATAAGGGCAGTAATAGTTAAGGTTTATGTAAAATTTTACGATAACAGTAACGCTGACTTTAACATTGACTGCGGAATGTGTTGCACCATCGTATTCCGATACTACTAGATTCCTCCATTAATAATTCTAGAAGAAAGACATGACATTACATTGGAGCATAGACGCTTTAGAAGATATATCCGTTTGGAGGTTATAATTGAATAATCTGACATCTATTTAACTTAAACAATGGCTTTAACTAGCGAATTTTGGGCGGTTACCGTTACAGCTAAAGTTATGACTATATCTAATATTTTTCAAATGGTGCAACACATGTTTTGCTTAACCGGTACTTTTAACATGTTTGTCATTGGTAGAGTAAGTTGGTGCAACCCAGCATAAGAATTGTAATAATGACCGCAGGCGGTCTCTCTAGGATACGAGGGATATAATTTTGTACCTACTTCAAATACAATACGCCCAAAATTACTTTGCTGTTAGTCACGAGTGGTGCAGCTGTTAGCTCGAGGATAAAAACCCCTGACAAATAACAGTTTATTTTATAAAGTAAAAAACGAACTCTTACTGTATACAAAATTACCTCTCATCATCATCATCAGCCACAAGACGTCCACTGCTGAACATAGGCCTCCCCAAAAGATTTCCAGACCGACCTGTTGGAAGCGGCCTGCATCTGCACCTTGTAGGTGGACGTCCAACGCTGCGCTTGCCACTAATAATTAAAAATAATCCCAGGTTATATATATATGTGTTTATGTGATAGTGATAAAATAAATCGAAAAGTAATTTTTAGTTCTTAGATGTGGGGGAGGGGTGCTTGTTACTTGATAATATTACTTTATCTATTCCGTTTCAACTTCGTAAGTTTTGTATTAGAGTGTACTTACACTACCACCAACCTAATTAGGCCTAAATCAAATCCCACCTACACGTGATACACGGACGAGACAATGACGAAAGTTGGTTTCCATTGCGGGATTTGGGGGTGAAGCGGTAAGTCGCCCTATAAAATATCAAATCCATCGTCAAATCATGATAGGAAAGCGGACCTTGGGATAATGCCAGGCAAAAGTAGTTGTAATTTTACATTTTCTATTTAAGCAGCGATCTGATGACGACACTAACTTCAATATGACAGCCTCCGTGGCGCAGCGGGCGAGTAGCCGGCTGTGAAGCGAGGGGCCGCGGGTTCGATCCCCGCACCGAGACGAATATTTGTTTCGGGGTCTGGGTGTTGTGAGACCGAAAGTTTCTCGTAGTTCCTGATACCCACGACACAAGACTCGTATCTTACTGTGGGGTCAGGACTATGTATGTGACTGTTGGGTGTATTTATTTATTTAATCCAGCCAATTTTGCATGCACTGCTACTGCGATAAATAAATAATATTGCTAATAAACGGCAAAGATTTAGTACGTACAGCACTTACGTAAACTTGGTCAAAAATACATCAAAGGGGAAATGTCGCAGTTGCCTAAGTAAAGTTTGCCATTAGTAAGGCTTCCGGAAACCTCAAAACCTTCCCAAGTTTCCTCACTCGACATAAATGCAAACATTATGTACTTATAACCATTCTTATTGAGCAAGAGGTAGAAACAATGCAATGTAAAAATAAAATAATTGTTAACATTTTATACCGACAAAAAACGGAAGAAGGTCGTGAAGTTATTGCGTATTTATATTAGTGTAGTTGTTGGCTTTTGGTATTTGGATGGCTCGCCCACTACCCCACGAAAGCTGTCAAAGAATATAGCAAGATATACTGATTTACTGGTGGTCGGATATTCATATCCGCCAGGATAGCGACCACCGTACACATGGTGTTAAAACCTACCTTAGTGACCCAAACACCTCGTGTGGATTGCGTTCCAGGATCAACGAGTGTGTATCCGGTTCTCACGAGAAGCTTGCGACATGACATGATGGTTTGGTTGGGGGCGTATAAGGGTGCATCCTTGTATCCCTGTGCCTGCAACAGTCATCCGCCCGTCCTGTGTGGTGTTGCTTCTGTTTATACGCAGGCGTGGCGCTAACCATCAGGCGAGCGCATTGCTCGTCTCTTCATACAATAAAAAAAAACTTGTATTGATCAGCGTGTTTCAATTAAAACTGAGTAGAAAAATTTTAATTCCCATACTAATTATTTTTATATGTACATAACTAGATTATTTCAATAAGTATTAGGTAGGTGTATATATTCTAGTCTGTCCGCAACGCCACATTCCATAACAACCCTTTCTTCCTACATATCAGGAATTAGTCTGTTAGTTTATTATCTATTACTTATACATAATTCATTATCTTGCTTAGTCTACAGTCGATACAAGTTATTAATCAGGTTATGTTTCCGCATTACTATAAAATTTGTAATATAATTGCGACAACTTCAATCCACTAGTGTAAACATATTAATAATTAATTAATTTGTGCCCTAGGTTTAAACCGACGACTTCTGTCTCGGTAGTCCATTCCACCCTGCTAGGCTACGGCCGCCTTTTATAGCGGGGTTGATATCATACGTGGTGGCTATTCAATCGGATACAAAAATGTATCACGTACCCTCTCACTATACTGCCAGTAAAAAAAATAAAGTTGTTTTTCCTGCCACTCTTATTGGTTTCTTATTACTATGCTCTTGTTTAAACTGATAATTCTAGATTATATAGAACAAGAGGGAATAAGTAAATCGCTGTATCGCTAAATTGCAATATAAGTACTATGGCAGTTTCATTATAATAAAAATTAAATAAAATGATCAGGAAAATCAATGTAAAGTCTATTCGAGGAATTATATTACATTACTTTAATAACAAACTAGATACGTATATTTACCATAGTCGCTTGTATGCGTGAGTCCGAGTTCAATATAAATACGCCTTGCCTCACAAAACGTCAAGTTTACTTAATTGTTTGCAAATGGTAATGGTATGTATTGGTATTAATTACATTTTATAAAATGTTATAAAGACTGATTTTCAACCGATTGATCGATCCATACTAAGTTACACGATAAAATATAAAAATAATAATTCTTACTTTCTGCCTTACTACGTTATGCTTCTTCTACTACGTTATTCTATACTAATGCCAAGGTCCGCCTTCCCATCATGATTTGATAGTAATTGGTACAATATTGGGTGAATCGCCATCTGACCCCCATAGCCCGCAACGGGAATCAAGTTTCGTAATTGCCTCGTCCGTTTGTCAGCAGAGTGCATGTGCAGATGACTGATGATGATGGTTGGCTATGGGGCTAAGATGTTGGCAGCCTACTTATACTGTAATTATGCTTATTTAGTACCGGAATAATACCGATCTCTTATATTTTAAGTATGTAGCTACTCTATAAAATATGCCATAATTTATGAATGAAATCTTAGCTAATTAATACTGAAATGAACAGGCTAACGATATTGAACTTGACGTATTTCAATATTAAATGACACGTAAGGCCGGCTTGAAACCACATTTCTGCAAATATTGTGTAAATAGTGTTCAGTTCATTTATTCATATTGTTCTTGAGAATCATGTACAAAAACCTATTATAATCTAACGAGCTTTTCCTCGCGGCTCCGCCCGCGTGATCTTCTTTTTCCGGGATAAAAAGTACCCGGGGATCGAACCCGAGACCTCAACAAAGCCTGTACACAATACAACTGCGCAACCAAGGCAGTCATATCACAAATTTCATACATATTTTTTGGGTAGCATGAACCGTGTACGCAGCGCACGCAACGGAAGCCTTCAAATATGAATAATTTTCCCCGTTTTTGTAACATTTTTCACTGATGCTTCGCTCCTAATGGTCGCAGCGTAATGTTATATAGCCTAAAGCCTTCCTCGATAAATGGACTATCCAACACAAAATAATTTTTCAATTCGAAACAGTAGTTCCTGAGATTAGCGCGTTCAAACAAACAAACAAACAATCAAACTCTACAGCTTTATAATATTAGTATAGATTATTTTTCGTTATAACTTTCCTCATTGGCATAAATTGAGCTGCTCTAATTCAAATAAATAATACTTCAATGTAAGTAGAAAAGAACAATGTTAGAGTTTCTAGCCCGTTCTTTAACGAAACAGCATTCCGAACTGGCGGTAAAGTTAAAATGTGACTGAATCTAAATGATGTTTGACATTTTATTGATTTGATTTTGATTGATTAAATAAATACCGCATTGGAGAACGACAAAATTGATAACAGTAAATTCCACGCATTATTTACTCTTCTAAAAACATGCTACGCGATACGAGGTCTTATTGCACAGTGTATTGAATTTAGCTACCAGTTAGCTTCGGCACCTACTTTCCTACCTTACCCTTGGACCAGAACAATAAAACACTGTTATTGTATATTGTATTGTCACCGACTAAAACTAAATTATGAAACTTTTAATGTATTCCAGTTTTAGTTCAATGTTAGTGTGACAACCTACAACTGTGCCGATCCTATTGCCAATAAACTCTCTAAACTATACTAAAAATCACTAATCTAAGATTGTTTTTTTCAAACGAGATTTTGTATTCTGTAATTCATATAAACTAGACTAAAGTGACAGGAATAAATATATTTTAGTTGGTCAGGATTATCAAACTTGGTACATATTTGCATATTTCTTATTCTGTTATTTATTTATTATTTGCTATTAATTTATTCTACATTGTTCAAGTGCCTATTATTAGCACTGTTGCAATTCATTTAAATAATGTCTGAATATTTAATGTTGTCATCAAAATACAATCCGTTTAAATAACAGAATAGCTTAATTCAAATCTCTAAACTGAAATTAAATAATTTTTGAGATAGTTTAATTATGTGAGGTGTACAAAATAATTGGCACCAATGTCATGTGTATGCTCTAGCTCATTATTTATGGTCATGTACAGTAATTTCTATTTTAAGAGTATTTTTATATTTATAAAAAATAAAACATTAAAAAAATATCACCCTCCAATGGCGAGGTCCAAGCCACCGGTGATTAGGACCATAGAGTGAGAAACCGCCTCACAATGCGTGCTGTGCCTAATAACACCGCTTTGTATCTCGCTTTTGACCCAACGACCAATTAAGAGTCTCTGGAGATGTTGGTCGAGGCTTTTTGGTATCAACCCAATATCAGAAATGACTACAGGGAACGTGATTGTCGAATCCACATCCCAAACGTCAATAACCTCGTGTGCCAGGACTAAATATTTGAACATTTTATCTTTTTCTGGTTTGACGAATTTTTCGTCATGCGGTAGGGTGACATCAACAAGTATTGCCCGAGGCGCCAATCAATCTACTACCACAATATCAGGCTTATTGGCAACAGTAGTCCTCATTACTGCTCATTATTATTATTTATATAACTTCAATTTGACAGGTGGACATTATGACAGTCTGAAACGGAAGGCATGTGTGGCGTTGTCGAACACGCACTGTTGAGAAGTTCGTGCCCTGCAATCTAACAATGACTTCCTACTTTATATTTTATGACACTTATGAATAAACTAATGGTATTTTAAATTAATATTACATGTTCATATTACAATATTATTATGGCGTTTATAACTCGGTCACGCAGCATGTTGAAGAAATAAAAATATATATTTTTTTTAACAAAAACTCTCAAAAACTCAGATCCTGGATTCAAATCTTTGGTCAGGCAAATCCCTGTATGAGTTTTCAATTCCAATAGTCACACATGAGTTACTCGGGATTGTAATTTATGCCAAGTATGTAGGCGCCCCCTTTATCACATCATGGAATGGTAATAAGCTCTATGAAACGTGGGTGTGACACAATTTGCACATTTGCCTACCCCTTTGGGGATACAGACACAATCTTATATTTATTATTATTCAAAATATGCTAGGTTAATGACCTGAGAATACTCCAATTAAGAAAAAAATTACGTTGTCTAGTTTGGTTCAACTAATCGACTATTAATAAAATAATAATAATACCAGCACGACTTACCAACGAATGAAAGGAGTTAGGCCTTAATCCTCCATACTGGCTTGATGCGGCTTGGCAGACTTCGCATACCTTTGAAATTCTTATGGAGTACTTCTTACATAGGTTACTTTATGATGTTTCCTTCATCGTTAAAGCAAGCGATAATTAAAATGGAATAAACACTTAGCAAAAGTCAGAGGCGCATGCTATTGGGGCTGGTGGTAAACCTGCTACTTTCGTTTCCATACCACTCCCCAGTCCCCATTGAGCTATCGCTGCCACCTCCTGCCAAAGCCCTGACATCAATTAAAAAACAGATACACTACTTATCATCATCATCCTCATCATCAGCCACAGGACGTCCACTGCTGAACATAGGCCTCCCCCAAAGATTTCCAGACCGACTTGTTGGAAGCGGTCTGCATCCAGCGACTACCTGCGACCTTTATCAGGTCGTCTGTCCACCTTGTAGGCGGATAGACACTACTTATAGTACTCTTAAATGGCTGAATAACAATAATTCAAACATAGCTAAAAATCATACCGATTGAACCTGATTTCAAATTTCTTTTGGTTTAGGCGATGCTACAGTCATATAACTCTTGTTTGTCATAGGTTGATAAACTAACCTTAGATGCATATGTAGCCAAGGGCAAAAATTAATCTGTAATTAATTAATGTCATATTTACAACAACGTTAATAATCAAATATTATTACATACCGATAAGGATTACGTATCTTATCACTCTGCAAAAAATGATAATGCAGTGATTTGTTGCGATACTAAAAACAATCTTCCGGAAAATTCGTATTAGCAATCATCTGTGATGCAATATGATTTTTTCACGTGCAGTAACCCTTTTTATTGATTCCGGGAGTTTCTGTTAAAATTAAACAAAAAGCTACAGGATAAGCTACATAAAGGATTGACACGTTACTGAGAAAAGAAATGAATTTGAGGGGCTGGTTTCGGACCTGCGACTTTCACTTAGGATAGCGACCGGATAGCGACCACCGTACACTGGTGCTAAAACCTGCCATAGTGGCCCACCTTGTGTGGGTCGCGTTCCAGGGTCAGCCAGTGTATATCAGGTTCTCCCCAGGGGGCTTGCCCCCTGATCCTCACCCTTTTCCCATCCCTTTTTCCTTCCCCTCCCCCTTGGCCCTTTGGCAGGCCGGCATGATCTTGCCGACCAACGATGGACACATTGTTTATCGTTGGTCGACAATATTCTTGGATTGCGCCACACTTACCATCAGGTGTAGCGTAGTCACTTTGCCGAGAGAGTATAAAAAAAAGACCTTTTTGTGTCTGTGTTTGTGTGTGGGTGCGTGTGTGTGTGCGTGCGTGCGTGGGTGCGTGCATGCGTGCGTGCGTGTGTGTGTGCGCAGTTGCATTATGTGTATGAGTGACATCTAGATTCGTATATCTATTGCCGATACAATGTATTGTCGCATTACAATTAACAATGTACTCGTACAATAGGTTACGCAACACATCCTTTAGTTTCAAAATGTTTAGTTCCAAACCACATGAGTTTGGAATGGAAAGTTTTTGTTACAATAAAGTCCAGCTATCCTACTGTTTCGGCAGAGTTGTGTACAATATACTACATGTGTATATTGTATTTTATCTGTAAACTTTTGCTCATAAGGTCATCAGTGACAGAAGCTGTGTTGACAATAATGAATTATGATTATACAGGGTTACTTTTAAAATACCAACAACCTCGCAGGACTAGATACGACCTTTGATAATTTGTTAGATTTTATTTTGATATAAAAATAAGTATTCATTTAATTTCCGGCTTGAATGTATATATCTCTACGCGCATCGCAAAGATTACGTAAACAAACCCCTGCGAAGCGTGAGGAAGGGGGTGCAGCGCTAGCGCCTTTGAATTTGACCCATTTACCTAGCCGTCAGTCGTCTGTCAGTCATTTTTTTATGAGTGGTAGAGCCACGCTGTAGACAGTTTGTCTACAGCATGATTGGGCCGGCTCAACCGGGTCATTACCACTGTCTCACAGAAAACCGACGTAAAGTAGCGGCTTGCTGCTGCGTTTCGTACGGTGAGTGAGATATCCGGAGGCCCAAATACCCCTCCCCTTCCCAATCCCTAATTATCCCTTTCCTTTAAGGTCGGCAACGCGCCCATAATTCTTCTGATATTGTGGGCATACATGGGCGGTGGAGATCACTTACCATCAGGTGACCCACTTGCTCGTTTGCCGATCTATGCTATAAAAAAAAAAAAAAAAAAAACGTACTGAGTTATGTCCGAACTCTTAGAATAAAAGTTGTTCTTTATGGGATCAGCCATCTAGTCCTGCGAGGTGGCTGTTGTTTTAAAAGTAATCCTGTATATTATCAGTTTAATTGTAAACATGTCAAAATCTTTACATTGATATAAGCATTACCAACATTTTCCTATTCCCTACCCTGTCGAAAAGGTGACAGGCACTTAAGGAGATCGGGGCCACTTAATCGCCCTTACTCCTGTTTTTTATTACATCTAGAGAAATAGGGCTTGAAAAATCTTGTGGGTGCCTTTTTTATCACGGCTATATGCTTGGTAACCTTTAACTATTGGTATTTTACATGTTACGAAAAGTTAACAAAAAGGGTCTAATGACTAATATTTATATGGAAACTACAACAAATAACACTTACATGCTAAAATCTCATGCGTAAATATTTAAGAAACCCACTCAACAATGTAACGTAATTGTGCGTAACATTTTTACCACCGCTAAAATAGAAAACAAATGATCACATTGAAATAAAACGAATTTAAACGGATTTTATCGTGGTTTTTTATTTTAGTTTGGTCCCGGCTTTTCAGCCTTCGTGGTCACGGGGTGGACTGAAAAAAAACCGCGATAAAATCCGTTTAAATTCGTTTTATTTCAATGAGTATCATTCGCGTAAACGTAAGAAATCATTAATTGATCACATTGTTGATAACGTTGTACTTTCAGCTGTTACGATAACCATCTTGTTAAAAAATAACAATAATAACTTAACCACTAAGTAGAAAACAATTGATTTATGATATAAGCACCATTAGACCATATTTTTTTAGGCAACCCGATTGATATGTGTTCAGCAACACATTTTATACATCAAAATATTATTTTCATCCGGTAAACAGATGGGTGAAGGTCAATGTTATCCGGGATCTTATACTATCAAAGCGTCTTATTTCACTATATTTGTTGACAGATAACATATTGGCGCTGACCAAAATCATAATAATTAGCTGACCACTTAAACCATAGCCATAATTTTATAGGCAATCTGAGACAACCTCTATAAAAATAAAAATAAAAACAATTGAAAAACAAATGGACGTAGAGGATGAATTTCAGGCCGGCATACCTAATTCTATTCCACGACCATCAAAGTATGCAAATCGCAATGTCTCTTGATGTTCGATAATATAATCAGTGATACCTAAATATCGCTTTATTCGGTAAACCGAAATGATTATTTTACCGAGTGAGTCACTTTGTTGTGCCAGGAAAAAAACACGCAGTGGGTTCATAGACTATAAGTCATGGTTTTGGACTAATGTCCAAAGACTTAGTCGTAGTCGTTGTTGAGATATAAAAAAATACTAGAGACTATACTAAAGAGGTATGCAGCGTTTTAAGTTAAACAGTTTAATGTCTAACAAAGTTGGTGTAGTTCGAGAAATTTAATCTAATGGGCAAGTTCCGCTAAATGGACTCGGATACTATGAGCCGCTCAACACAAGAGCAGCCTAACCCATTAAAATGTGAAAACGAGTTATGCATCAAAATATAAATGGTGGAAAGATGTTTCAGAAATTTATGGAGCCTGGGCAGGTCAGTACATAGCATAAAGATGTAGACAAAATTAGTAATAAAAGCCCTATTTTACTATTTACTTTCTGATATTTTTTTTTTAACTTTATGTACTATCATTGTAATTCGGACAAGGATAATAAAATATATCGGACTACATCCGTAAAATGTTTTAATATTGATACCTAAAAACTGTTGACGGTTGGATTACTGGTAATATTTATTGTAATGCAGTATTCATATAACAGAGTAAATAAAAATTAAGTTAAAAGTGTAAAATAAAGAGAAATTGATAACATTGCGTCCGCGTTAGCACCCATCAACAGTCATGGCTGCCACCAAGCATAAAAAAATAATGTGGTTATTCTTATAATCGCACTTAATGAACATTTTAATTCGCTATCAAATTAATTCAACTGTATTTTTCCTAGGACCGCATCATCTTTTCATTTTTTTCTATATAGTGTAAAAGATCTGCCCCAAAATGAAACATTTCTTTTAACAAAATATGTGTTACTTATGGCGGATATCCCAACAGATACTAAAAATAACAAAGAGTAAAAAAAAGGTGTGAGCAAGAAACCCTCAGTGCCCCAGCCTGACGTAACGTTTAACTGTAAAGTTAAACGTTTTTTAGTTTTAACTGTTTTTTATTTACACTATTATTCAATTTATGGATTACATCTTTCTTTCGCTAAGCGACAAAAATGTAGAATCCAGTTAACTCTGAACAAAGTTTGCGGTTCGTGTGCATGACACTGCATATTTTACAAAGAATTAAATAAAGCAAGGTGTTCCTTGTTGGATAACCATCCTATTTAACTTGTTTTGAATCGACCCTTTGACATAAAGTTATACAAACTACAGCACAAGATTGGTTTTAATCAGTACAATAAGGGTTATCATAAGTTTTTTAGAGGTTTTATGAAAAAGGCACACACAAATCGGTTTATTAGATTAGACGCTTCGATGCCACAGAACGACAGGCGGACGAAAAAGAGGTAACTATTATCACCCCTCTTTTTTATGGGAATTAACAAATCTCATAAATCAATTAAAGAACGTTGATAAATTCGAAAAAAAATGTTCAGAGTGGATATGAATATTCTACCACCAGCGTTATATGTGTTTATATCAGCAGCATATGTGTTTCAAATTGGTAGGGTAGACCATCCCGCCTACACACCCGGCACTGCACCTCCTGTGCACCAGGATCAACAGTGGCACGCATTTTTGTCGACACCGAGCAGTGCAGCTCGGCGAGTCTCTGGGAATGCCTAAATGTCTTTGTCCCGCAACGAAATTAATCAGATAGAAGGTTAGGGAGGAGTTGGAAATATTAATTGTCCACTTCCCTCCATAGCAAAGCGGGAGACAAAATATTGAATTGAGGAGGTATTAACCTCAAATGTAAGGACATTTACAACTGGAGAAGCCAGATGTAATACACCACGGATGTCATTAAGTGGGTCCTATCACGCAAACTGTTACTACACTTGATTCCAATAATAGGAATGGCAAAAACGCCGGAAAGCACGGAAATATAAAACTGCTTAGGGTAAAAGCGACACTATCGTCGTATGTCCTGGTCGCCTGTCTCAGTCGCGTATCTCAAAACATGCCTTAACGTTTGACGCGGCCATCGGAAGTCTGCCTATAATACCTTAGTATCTATTAACTTTATCTTACCATCCATGATCAATCCATAAATATTTCCATCAAAAAACATTAGATCAGCAAAAACTAACAGTTAAGTTTTCCAGAACAATCTTCACACTCTTCTAATGTGACGGAACATCCGAAAAAATTATGTACATATAATTAGCAGTACACAATTATTCACCAGGGAGGAAAAAACTAGTACAGCTGAGTCATGCCAAGATTTAATCAAAACAATACATCTGTTGTTCATTTTTCATAATTTTATTGTGAAAAAATATGTGGTTTTACTGTCATCTCAGTTATCACTTCTACTATCATCCGGTTTTATACAAAATCACAGATTCTGTGTAATAATTCCATTATAAGCAAAAATTAACCGGATTGTCACACTTTATCATATAAAGCGTACAAGGTCGTATAGTCCAAGAGCGACAGTATTTTTCACACATCTTATATTACCTACATACATTTGTACGATATGTATATAATACATAATGTACATAATAAATATATGTCAAGAAATGGTAAAGTAGGTGTAAAGAACCTTTTTTATTTTTTTTATTTGATTGTAAGCGCCACGCCTGCTCATAAACAGAAGCAACACCACACAGAACTTTGAATTACAAAGTACTACATGGCACTGAACTGCGCTTGTCACCCCGAGACATACGATGTTAAGTCTCATAATGTGATTAATGATAGGTTAGGGTTATCATTTTATCGTTTATTATGCTACCACCCATTCGGAATGCTGTTTCGTGAGAACATCATTTACACATGTCGTTACTAACACACAAAAATTACGATTACGCGTCATTTTACTAGCGTACAATTTCTTTGTGAGATCACCACTACACTTAAGCGATGCAGGTCTGCCATAATTCCAGCATTGTGATCTCTAACTTTTACTAGACATTCATGTGGCTCGGTTACGCTAAGACTGCAATGTTCCAATAACGAGACGCTTACATTGTGTTTCTCTCACTCCGAGACTAAAACCAACTTGATAAACTGACAACCTCCGTGGCGCAGTGGGCGACTAGCGGGCTATGAAGAGAGAGGCCGCGGGTTCGATCCCCGCACCTAGACAAATGTTTGTGTGATCCACAATTATTTGTTTCGAGGTCTGGGTGTTGTGAGACCAAAGTCTCTCGTAGTTCCTGATACCCACGACACAAGACTCATATCTTACTGTGGGATCAGAACTATGTGTGTGACTGTTGGGTGTATTTATTAAAAAAAAACATTGTAAGCCATCTATTCCCCATCGTTCAATCGGCAAACCCAACTATACTAGCTCCTTGACAAAACTACGTCCACCGCAGGTAATTTTGTTTTATATGTCATTATCTGATTACCGCTCGGGTAGATCGTTGCGATTCAAAATCTTGCGATATTCGTATTCGTAATATTTATGCAGTGTGAGAATGTCGGATAAAAAACTATTGCGAGCAAGTTCTTTGAAGAAACCAGGAAGGCCAGATATCAGGAAAAATCGACATGTGCTTATTAAATTGCCGGATGATGACGAAGGGTAAGCGTAAGCGTATTTTTGGTACATTTTCAGTGCATATTTTAAGATTACCATGTGTACGCCATGAATTAAAAAAGGAAAAATTGTGAATAAAATTAGCTCATAATGAAGTTAATGTTAAATCGGCGCTTCAAGTTTAAGCATCACATCCTTTATTATATTAGGACCTAATTTTGTTTTTTATTTTCAATTATTTAAGTCGGTTGTATTTATCTTAAAAAGTCATCTTTTAGAATCATTAAAATCAGGTGAACTAAACGCTGAACTTAAGTTTTTCATCTCTGATGACATATCCTTTTGTGGAATTCATAGTGTGGAATTTATCATCAACTTATTATTTCTATCAAATAAAAAAAATAATCGTCTACATCGGATCACTTAGTGACAAGATATACGTAATCATACATATATGTATACAGGGTTATTTTTAAAACACTGACAACCTCGCAGGGCCATATAGCTGACCCCATAAGGAACAACTTTTGTTCTACGAGTTTGGACATAACTCAATACATAAGAAAAAAAATGATTTTACAAGTTTTTGTTATGTAGTGTTTTTGTTCGTACGTCTGAGTGTAGGTATTATCGATCGAGACGGTGCGGCCGGTCATTGAACTGACGCGTGCGCCCGCGTGTATTACGTAATCTGCGCGTAGGTAAAATTCAAGACGGAAATTAAATTCATAATTATTTTAGTATGAGAATAAAATCTAACAAATTATGAAAAGTCGTAGAACAAAAGTAGTAGCAAATGACCTTAGGAATCTACTCCTGCGAGGTTGTCAGTGTTTTAAAAATAACCCTGTATATAAATGACATAAAAATATTGATGACATAGGCATACATTTAAAACATAAGAATTACATCACATCACCATGCACATCGCTTATAACATAAGAATTATGACGTCAACTATTAAAAAAATAAAATCTTTCTGAAAGTATGTAGATCACGTTATTAAAAGAACGATCAAAATGATTAATTAGATTTTGAGAAATCGTGATCATAAACAAACAAAAACTATTACACGAATAAAATTGTGAAACCCTTCTTTTTCGCATCAGTAATAGCTTGAAATACAAAAATTCAATGCTAAATTCGTATTCTGTTTATGGGCGTTGTGCTTCCATTAGACGAGCGATCTGCTCGTTCCATTATTCAAGCTAAAAAAAATATTACTACAGCTACTTCGGACCGAGGTTTATCGGATTCGAATCGGATGCAGTGCGTAAACATTTTTAGGCCAGTTACATGATCTCCTTGACAATAAGGTGAGCAGGTGTCAATAGCATAAAGATCTTTAAATCTGTCATACTATCGAATATAGGCATAATAATAGTTATTGAACATTTTTTACAAGTAGTTAAAACATTCATAGAGTTTCTCGCATAGACGAGAATATCTTCACATCCACGGCAAACTTACGAATTTGCAAAGTATCCATTTTACAAGGGAGCGTTTTGAATGAATATAGAATAATTTAAAATATTTATTTTTGTAACAGAGTTGTCAGTACTGTGGTTCATTTGGTTTTCAAGATAAACCATTTTAACCATTTTATGATACAATCAACAGATATTCTATATTTTGCTATATTAACAGTGTTTTATATAAATACCAATTTTACTAAAATGACAGGTTTGTAAGTTTGCCGTGGACGATATAAGTATCTAACATAAAACTCATTTTTACGAGGCCGCGGCAATTGTTTTTTTCCCTGGCGCGGCAAAATTACTACCCTGGTGTGTTAAGCACAGGGCAGTCCAAATATAGTATCGAATTTTGATAGCCTCCGTAGCGCAGCGGGCGAGTAGCCGTGAAGCGAGAGGCCGCGGGTTCAATCCCCGAACCGAGACAAATGTTTGTGTGATGCACAAATGTTTGTGTTGTGTTGTGAAACCGAAAGTCTCTCGAAGTTTTTTTTTATATTCACACCTACATCGTACGCGATTGGTAAATTCTCTCTATCTAATAAGGTTTTATTCTAGAAGTTACTTGAGAAATTATGTTTAATCTACATGGTACCTATGTAACATCATGTCTTCTATATTCCAATATATTTTTGTGTGAATGATTAAAACTGGTAAACGTTTTTTATGGTTAATAGCTTGTCCTAATGTGTATTTTTAATTAATTACAAGGTTAAACACAAAGGTAATATCATTGAGAATCTTAATATGCATTTAAATTATTTTTAAATTATATGAAAACATCAAAGTTGTGATCCTTTTGGGGATTTAAACTTCATCATTTGAAAGTTACCGTGACTTATGTAAAAAGATGTGCACATTTTTCATACAAAACGCTTTATTATAATCAATCAAATGAAAGCATTTTGAATTGCCTTTTTTTCACTAGAAAATATCTTGCTATAAAAAAGCTATTTAAAAAATATATAGCATCTTCCCATGTTTTTTACCCAATAATTATTAAAGAATAATAATTTTCGCTTACTCATAACGGTATGGAGTGAAGGCCCCGTCTTGCCAGTCGGATACAAATATGCTTCAGGCCAAGGGTGGGTACCCACCAGAAACTATTAGGAAATAATCATAGCGCATTTCTATGTCTAATGATTGTATGCCTAGTATGTACTTACGATGTACAGTGACACATATTTGGAAAAAATTAAAAAAACCAGCCTTGCTTACAATTTTAATTTTTTATTACTATGAATTTTCATTAACACACAATGTACTTAAAATATTGTTGCATGTATTAATTAAGTAATGTTTATTTTATTTATATCGTTACTACTTCGTTATCAACGCCATCTAGTTCCAATATTAGTAAACAGATTACACAACAACCGCCTGAAGACTGAACAGCTGTTTTTCCTATTGATTTTCACAATACCCGCATGCAAGTTCACTCCGTAACCACCTGCCATTTCACGGATACGTCATGAAAACGTTAATAGTCAGCAATAGCGTTAGTGTTAGAACGCAATAAAATAATTAAAAAACCGCGGAAGTAACCGACATTAAACTAGGCAGTAGAAATACGTATCGTTTGTATGGAAATCTTTGTGAAATATTGAGGTTATGTTGTCATACGCCTCGAAATTGTAAACTGGTGATGCACAAAATAAATAAAGCCATGGATCACCCATTTCGTGCCGGTTTGCATCGAAGAAATTTCATAAGCACAAATTCAGAGGACGTACCTTTGGACAGAATACGTTTAGTGTCTCCGATTAATAGATTTGCGATATTTCAAGGCAATTTTAGTCATGATGACGATGATTACCCTGAGAAGTAAGTAGCGAGACTTTAAAACGCAATAACAAATACAAATAAAGGATACAGGACATATTGCATTTAGTTGCGTCATAAATTAATGTAATTTAGTTAATTGCAGTCCGTAATACTACCTTGGAATAGTTAACAATACAGTATCAAGAAAAAACTAGTACAGCTAATCGCTAACAGATGGCAATAATTATTTATTGCTTAAAGTTTTATAAGAAACTTAACTCTAATATTACAATAATTCTTATAAGTAATACATAATTTAATACAAGTCTACATTAAGTAAAATCATCATGTTCATATTATAAGTAAACATGTTTTCAATTAAATAATTTTCTTTTCCAGACCCTACAAATTCCGGACGAAGGTTATCATCACAGGTTTAGTGGTGCTAGTGTTCGTGTCAGCGCTGGCTGGATACCTCATCGGCAGTGCAGAGTACAATGCTAGAAGGATCTCGGAGCCACCAGATCCTATCGACCCTTTGAAACCTTCGGCATCAGCACTTCACGTGTTTCAAAAAGCAGCTGTGTGCACAGATGCTCCACAATGTTCTGTAATTGGCAGGTAAGACTAATACAATTAATATACTAATATTGTACTAACGAATCATGATAACTACGAGGCCACGTGTTATAAAGACATTTTGATACTGATTGGAGGTTGAAAAAATATTGCTGGCCTTCTTCCCTGTTGTAGCTGGTACATATATGTACCCGACTGTATAACTAACACCCTACACATGATGAACAAGCACCCATAGACAGTGACACGTTCCAGCGAGTCGTGATGCAGAATCAGTGTGTGTCAGTAACTTCAAGACGGCATAATTATAGTGTCTGTCGAATTGTCTGTCGTTTGAATTGCACTGTACTTACCGTCAGTGTAGGCACAGCCGAACCAGAATAAAATATACTGGCAGAGTTTTATCGCCAAAACGAAGTCAATAGATGGAAATGCGATTTCAATTTATCTTCGCATTTGTAGAATCTGTCTATTCTCATTTTATATTCACCAAGATCAGTTCTTATAATATTCTATATATGCTCAAAATGCACATACCAAATTGAATTTTTATTAAAATACAAGGTATTATTAGTTCCGATTAGGTTATGATAAGTAACAGATAATTCGTCACGGCGAAATACGTTCCAGAAAAGATTATTATAACGATGCTGACTTTTACTTTACCATAATAAATAGACTTTTTATTGGCCTGAATGACGAGACGAGCGTGATACTCGCTTGATGGTAAACACCACGCCTGCTTGTAAAAAGTATGAGCACCCCTCTAGAAAATACTGCATGGTAACTGCACTGCTCTGCGTATTAAAATGAAATCAACTTACTTTAATGCGGTGACATCCACCGTAGGAAAATAGGTTAATTAAAAAAGGATCTTACGATAGAGAAATATACGACACAATTTAATAAAACGCATTCGTATTTACAAAATCTCTACTTTTCGATCTCTACACAAAACTTTTTACTTTTTTCACTCAATGTTTAAGCTAGGTTATATACATTCTGAATGATAATAATTAGTTTAATTTTAATAAAACCAACTAACAGTAAAAATATCGTAATAAATGATAAAAAAAATATTTGTCATATCGCTTTAGTAAAAAGTAGCGATTGGGTCTTTCTATGCAAATGCAAATGTAATATAATAATGTTCATTTTAAGTAGCCTAGATCTACTTATTTTAATGATTTCTACAACATTTAGCTCGTATTAGTTGGTGTAAATAATCTGCTTCTGTCTCTGTAATCTGCAAATAAAAAATACCTTCTTTAAGATACATTCAGACCACCAACCATCGACCACAGTGCATGGTCGACACTACCAACCGTCATATATTTTTTTTTATTCCAACTAATCAGTAGGTAACCATCCTCTGCCGGTTTATTAAGAATACGTCCCCTGAATTTAGGGTCCTCCGTAAATTCCGTATGTAATGTTGCGTAATTTCTATCACCGAGCATGAAAATATTTAAAATTTTAGTTGTGCTATTCCCCAACAGATGGCGTTAAACGCTTGAAACGAGTAGAAATAATTATATATTATGCCCACTTATCAATCAAAACCACAACAAGGAAACATTTTGAATAATGTTGCCAATAAATCATTTATCCAGATTTTATGGGAACAAATTTAGCTTTGTATTTAGAATTCAATAGGTATGTATAAGTTTTATTGTAGGTATAAAATATTTTTTCATATAATTTGTTTAAAAAATAAACGATTGTTATGATCTATTATAGAAATACTTTTAAAATAATGCTCCACCAGTATTGTTGGTATATACTTATGCTTATTATGATTTTTCGTCAACATTAAAATATTTTTATAACAACAATAAAACAATATAATTTCTTTAATCATAGTAACAAAATACTCTGTAGTAACTTTTACGACTTAAACTTTAATATGCAAATAAACTTATATCACGAGACACAGCATATCAGCAAGTCACTCCAGCTGTTGAATAAATCAAAACCGATCACATGATATCGAAGCAGGAAACATGAGGTTATCATACCGGTATCCCCGACCGGCTTACTCACACATGCAAACATCTAATAATAACAAACAGACTTCACGAAATCGGGTCGTAGCATTTGTAGCAACTTCGTAGTTGTTGCGTTAACCAATCACGTTTCGAGAAATTTACCGACGCGCATGCGGTCAGTGACGTGTCTCACACCGGGTATATAAGCGGTGCGCCGCTAGTTCAGCGAACATTTTGTTGAACAAAATCTATAGTGACACTGTCACCTCGCCGCTCACGTTTAGTATTATATTGAATTTTAAATTTTAAATATGTCAGAAGCCTTCTTCGACGAATACGACTACTACAACTTTGACCACGACAAACACATTTTCACCGGACACGGAGGCAAGCAACGCACAAAGAAAGAGGCAAGTGAACACACAAACCACTTCGACCCGTCCGGCCATTCTAGAAAGATCGTTACGAAGTTGATCAACACGGAGAACAACAAGAAGGCTGCGAACAAAAATTAAATGGACTGATATAAAGAGAAGACTATGGCTTGCAGAAGGATAACCGAGTTGCCGAACGAAAGGAGGACATTATGGCGAATTCCCGAGGAGAGTGCGGGTCGCTCATCGTCTCAGAGATCAATGGAACACCCAAGACGGTTCCTGTTCACGCAGGGCTTCTACTTCGCGCACCATTCAAACAGGTTACGTTTTAGATTGAGGCAACGCCAACGAGCCGGCCAGTAAGTGCGCCGGCTGCATCTATTTTGGACCCAACACCGTTCCAGTGACTGATCTCGAATATTGAGCTTGTTGTAGAGCTCAGAACTGCTGTGTTATTATTCCTAGTTAAATTAAATTATTATACGTTAATTTTGTATCTTTACTGAGGTACACAAAGGACTGTAATAATTATTTTAAGATTAATAAAAATGATAGTTACTATTTATTTGTTTCTTTGTTAATTGTTAAACCTATAAAGCAACATAACTTTCAACAAGGTTAAGCGTGATGCGAGTGTTTTGTTCGAACGATCGTTTGGCTCATGTTTACACACAAAAACAACCTTGAATGAAGCCGGGCAGACTGCGAGGTGGCTGGCCTTGTCGCGCTGGCTATTATATTATCAGTGTCGACTGCCGGTGCTTTGCTTTTTGCGTCGTAAATCGTATTACTAATACGTTTTACTTTGAATAAAACCATGAACTGATAAGTACGAGTACATCAATTTTTAATCGCTCAGAATTAGTAACGTCTTCTGTAACTACCTAATTAAAATCTTGCTTTTTTAATTTACTACCTACATTTCTTGTTTATTTTTTATCAATTCAATTGTAACGGAAATCGCTTCTACTTAATTGTAATAATATGTATAAATGACGAGTAAAAACGGAGGTAGGTTCGTTCGTCATCAATTAATCTTCATCTAAACATATATTTTTTTATGTAAATTTACGTTTATCTCCAATGGACAAATTTGGATGATCCTTTTTGTATTCGATAGGGTTTACATCCACGGGGATTCCATAACAAAAAAAAAACAGCTTAAAAAAAACAAAAATAAACAAAAAATTTAATCAGTGGGATCAATCATAGCACTCAAAACTGTTTTTATATTTAGCCTTTTAGTTCTTATAAATAATTTAGTAAAATTACAGTACACAACGCATAGCTATCTTATTCAAAGCATGTGGTACTTTGTTTGTTTTCTACAATGATAATAATTTGTAGTGTTATCACGTTTGTTCGACGTTTGTGTTAATCATTTCTGTTGATAGTGTAGCCGAACAACAGGCTTTATATTATTTTGAAGTTACTTAGCATTATTACGTTATACTCGTAAATAAACAGTTAGTGACGTATTTAACCGACATAAGACTCTTCGTACATAATTATTTCACTTTATAATTTATTTTGTGGTTCTTTCAAATGTCGTATCATAATATTAAAATAAATATGTACCGTGGTATTGCCAGATATTTTCAATTATAGGGACATAAATGAAAAGAAACAAGACACTTAAAAAGACGTAACAATCGTCATAAAATAATCATTATAAAAAGTCGGAGTTGAATCAATCTTTACATGCACCTACCACTGCTAACACTACAAATTCCGAAAGTATAAAGTTATAAAGCGGGATTTTCGACAACCGACTCGGAGTTTTATATGGTTGCGATAAGTTTGCGTTCTCAAAAGAATTAAAAAGCGAGACCTTCCGTCAAAAGGGTCAACTCTGTCAATACGGTTCTAACGGTTGTGTACTACCTGCTAATAGATTTTTTGTTACGTTTTATAACTTACTAGTACGTCACAAACAACGAGGCTATTCGTAACAGCAGGTAGAAAAAAAAAGTTATTTCCCTACTAAACAGTTATCGAATACTAGGTAATACTTTCGGACTCAATATGTTGTTTCAATTTACATATTTTGAAAGACGTAACTCGTAAGAAACTCGTAAGAATTTAAAAAAAACAAACCTAATTGTATTATATCTCGAGCTAATGAATACAACACTGTATAACGTTCCTCATTGGCACATGGAGTTGCTCTAATTCAAATAAATAATACTTCCAATGTATGTAGTTCAAATATGTATTGTAAATCAGTTTAGAAAAGAGCAACGTTAGAGTTTCTTGCCCGTTCTTCTTTAACGAAGCATCATTCCAAACTGGCCGTAGAGTTAAAATTTTACTGAATCTAAATGATGTTTAACATTTTAATGATTCATTAAATAATTTGTTTCCAAGTTAGCTCCTAAAATTATTCAAATGGGAATTGAGTTATAAACAGTGTACGGACCTATATGCTATTTTATTTAGTTTAGGTATATATAGAACAAAATATTGACGACATACGTAGACATAAATTATGCATATAACTTACATACATCATGTATTATTAATACGCTAAAACTTTTCAGAAAGTATATATACATAGATTAGACTAGAGAAACAACCGTCAAAATTGGTTTATTATTTTCGAGTAAACTGCAAACTAAATACCATTTAAATAAAGAAACTGCTTTTAAGTCGGTTAATAATTATTGTTTCTGTGTTTGTGTTTCCTCTATGCTTGTCTATATTGTTCATCCGATTTCGATGAAACTTTGAAGAGTTGTGCGCTTATCCTTGAAGGTTTGTGTGGAAAAAAACATGAAAAATCCTAACTATACTAATAACCAAGTATGTACCTACATCTAACAAGAAAAAGAGGCACTCCAATACACGTCAAGCACTACTAATTATTGATAAAAAATCGAATCATATGATTTGCGATGTGATCAACACAACGATCCTCGATGCATAACTTTTCTGATTGCATGTTCGCAACGTGTAATAGGGGAAAAGAAACTTCCGTAGAGGCAACAGCGTGAAACTGTTAATAGATTGTACACGGCCATTATATTTAGTTATCACACAATCAAATGAAAAAAAAAACATTTTTATTTGTTTGAATATTGCGGGATATAGGTTTAGAAAAGTAAAGTAAGACGTTAGGTTAGGGTTATAACTCGAAAGTACTTATTAATACGCTTTTTGGATCATGTCAGATATAATAGACCTAGATAAACCCTACCAAAACTGGTATTATACAATCTATTAGTGTTGTTCTTAAAACCCTGTCCTAATAGTTTAAATAGCGGTCAACAAATTAATTTTCATAATCATAACATTATAAAGTAGCTGAATCAATAGTTTTACGGATTGCCTAGAATTAACAATTATCATGCTGATTGTGAAACATTTAGCGGCATGCAAAATTATGCTAATACTTATTGCAAATGCAGCGGCAATTGTTACTAAGGCTCATGTCCCAGATTTAAAATAATATTTTTTGCTGCTCAATGAAGCTCCGCTTACGATTAATTGATGGTAAAATATTTGACACGTTCGTACAAAATGCAGTTAAAGCCAGGTATTACCTGTGTAATCATTTAATACTTACGATAAAATTTCTAGCAAATCTGTACCTACATTTATGCAAAATAGGTATTAGGTGAATATACCTAATTCGAAGAAACGGTTAATTAAAAATTCACTTAATATATCTATTTATTGGAAAAGTTACTCATACCTTTTGAATCATGCCATAATTGGAGAAATTAAGCACGTAAATATTAATTTACGTAAATAGGTTCCATATATATTATAATATTCATAATTTTTTAAGTAATAATTATTTGAATATTTTTCATTTTATGTCCATTCAACGACAATTCCATCAGTTCGATTTTAGGTGCCATTTGGTTGTGACTGAAATTAATTATTAGTTAAGGTCGTCAATATGTTGATTTAAATTAAAACCGGACTAAATTTAATTTGGTTTTAGTTTAGCTAAGTGACAACAAAATAGGTGGCTTCCATTTTGTCAAAATATATCATACCTTAAAATATGGTAATAAATAATATGATATAAATGTATAAAATAAATATGCTTTAAGTTACCTTCACTTAACAGCTATATCTACCCAGCTACATACAATACAATAAACATGTATACCATTTTTAATGGAAAATATTACCATACCGTGCGCGTTACATTCACACGTGATATTTGCCACGTAATGATCGCGTTTTTTGGCACGATTCAACGAAAATGTGTTTCCTTGGTTCACCCTTCTTACAATTTGGCACGGTAGAGCACAGCAACACAGTATCGTGGTTATAAAACGCCTTTATATATAAGACTTTGTATTTCCTTAAATAATTTGGATTGAAAGACCGGACGAAACAAGCCCACTGAGTTTTTCTAGCTGGATCTTCTCAGGGCTGCCACTGATAGTTAATATGTAATAACAAAACATAATCTCTTTACAAATAGCTGCTGTTACAATGCGGCCAATAAGTGATAGATACAGGAAAATTCTGTTCCGGAAGATATTGTCTAAGTAGTTGTTTGATAAGGACAAGTATCAACAAATGCGCACAAAGCACGTACGGGTAGCAATAGTGCATTACTTGGTCTTAGCTCTTCTCGAGGTGAGAATGTTTACCGCTCGGCACCGCTTCCAGACCTTACGTGGATTATATGTAATAGATTCTATAATAAACTAGTTGTGTGCCGAGGCCAGAGGCAGACTTTTCCTAGGGCGCGGCGGCCAGATATGAGTAGCAGCCAACACGAAAAAGAAAAAGCAGGTACAACATGGCCTAGGGCGGTCAAGACTGCTAATCCACCTCTGGCTGAGGCTCGAACCGCAATACAGCACTGATTTTCAGTGGTCACCCTAAATGACGTATTGAAGCAAGCCAGCCAGTATTAATAAAATAATGTAAACATTAAATTTTATATGTATAGATTGTTAATGGCACTAACTATAAATGAATGTACAGACACCTGTATAACGGGTTAGGTATTTTATTACAATTTTTTGCTCTATGCCTAACCGAAATAACAGTTCAACGATCGTTGCTTCTAAGATTTTAAAACATGATAAATGTGGTAAAGTGAGTTAGTTAGTTCTCGAATAGAATAATGCAAGCACGATTCAGTTACATCCGGCTTTTGTCACGTAGAAACCTAACATGATGGTGCGTCCACATATTTTGTGTCATTTCGACGCACCGAGAAGCTGGTTGTATCACGTACTTTCTATATGGATGAGATTAAGAATTGTAATATGACAGTAAAATGTTGATTAGGTCCCGGTACGGATCGCTTCGTGAGGTTATGTTGTAACATTTAACATCAGTCTACACTTATGTCTTTGTCGCGCGTATCTGTCACGGGCAACGAATTTCAGCGGCGCGTCGTAATGTCACAAATTGATGCAAATACGCAATAACATTTCAACCCACATCAAGAAAAAGAGATGTTGATTTTATTTTGCTAAATTAATTCGATTTATGTGGGTTAAATTCGGTATTTTACAAAAAAAATCATAAATGAAACTTTAAATTATTGATTTAAGTTAATGAATTTAGCAAAATAACATTGATATCTCATTTTTAATTGATGTGGCTTGAACTGTTCTTGCTTGTTTTCATCCAAATGTACACGCAGTTTAATGTTTAATGGTAGCATCTAACCGCTAGTTTACATTAAAAAACATGCCACGTATGGCGTGTTTTGTTGATGCGTTTACACTCCCAGTACTAGAAAGGTGACATTTTTGATCGACCTTTAAATGTTTTTGGTGTATCATTAGTTTAAACTTGCCAATGCAAATACGGTACAAATTCAATGTATTGGGACAAATGACGTCCTTTTATGTGACTGTTTCATCAATGCAAATGGCATATCATTAATTAACTAAAAAGTCAAGACAGAGAGGCGTGACATACAAAAATAAGACTAAGGTTCACCTGTCTGTCATTTCACGTTACCGACGCGACGTCGTTATTTTTGTGTGTTTTTTTTTATAGCATAGGCCGGCAAACGAGCAAGTGGGTCACCTGATGGTAAGTGATCTCCACCGCCCATGTACACCCACAATACCAGAAGATTCATGGGTGCGTTGCCGACCTTAAAGGAAAGGGATAATTAGGGATTGGGAAGGGGAGGGGGATTTGGGCCTCCGGATACCTCACTCACCGTACGAAACGCAGCAGCAAGCCGCTACCTTACGTCGGTTTTCTGTGAGACAGTGGTAACGACCCGGACGAGCCGGCCCATTCATGTTGTAGACAAAACTGTCTACAGCGTGGCTCTATCACTAATATGACCACACTTTTCTATAAAACGTTGTATATTTGTTTTTATCTATTTTCGTATATGACAGCAAAAGTATAAACATTAAGTGGAGCGTTTTATGAATGTAGAAAATTCTATTTTACACTACCGGATACCCCAAGGTCAGGTTGATGCTAATTTTACGAGCTGAGGATTTCGTATAAATAAAACACACAAAACAAACAATATTTATTTTTTTCCGATAATAATTTGTTATCATTTACGTTATGTCGACAACATCGTAACTTTAGGCGACATTTATAAAGAGTAAAGTGGATAAAACAAGATTTAAATGTATATTTCCTGAGTGTTGACTAGATAGAGCAACTTCGCAGCCTTACTACGACTTAAGTTTCCATTATTCTTATTATATAGAAAATCCCTCAACTTACATGTTTTTTTTATTATTATTTGATTGAATGACAAGACGAGCAAGGCGCTAGGCGGTCTGATGGTAAGCGCTACGCCTGCCCATAAACAGAAGAAACACCACACAGAACTTTGAATTACAAAGCACTGCATGGCACTGAACTGCGCTCGTCACCCCGAGATATAAGATGTTAAGTCTTATAATGCCCAATAATTTCACTGGCTTTAATGTCCTTCAAACCGAAACACAATAGTGCTTACACTCTGTAGCAGCAGAAATAGACAAAGCGGTGATACCAACCCAGACGGCCTCTCGCATACGAGGGATCTACCACCGTACCAACCATGTTTGTTTTTTTTTTTTTTTTTTTTTTTTTATCCTGGCTCGGCAAAGTGACTACGCTACACCTGATGGCAAGTGTAGCGCAATCCAAGAATAGTGTCGACCAACGATAAACAATTTGTCCATCGTAGGTCGGCAAGATTATGCCGGCCTGCCAAAGGGCCAAGGGGGAGGGGAAGGAAACAGGGATGGGAAAAGGGCTAGGATCAGGGGGCAAGCCCCCTGGGGAGAACCGGATATACACTGGCTGACCCTGGAACGCGACCCACACAAGGTGGGCCACTATGGCAGGTTTTAGCACCAGTGTACGGTGGTCGCTATCCGGTCGGATACAAGTATCCTCCCACCAGCAACCTGTCATGTACCTACAAAAATGGAGTCCAAGAATCTGCTTTTAACTGCATAATATGTTTCATTAGGATACTTGGCAATCTTACTTACTGTATGACTCATGAATTTCGATTATTCTCGTTATATTAGTCTTTAATCCTCCACTTACACTTTTGCAGTCATACACAAAAATGGAGTTCAAGGGGTTAGATGGAGACGGAGGAGACCACGAAGCTGTAGTAACAATAATATACTATTTGACCATTCTCCTTGAAGGTGGAACGTTATCACTACTAGACCTAGTTAGTACTCTGTAGTTGAAATGGCAAGAGACAAATGCCTCTTGTCATTGATGCACAACCCTAATAATAAATTCAGATACTTATTCTCTTTTATAATAAGCTATCTAGATTTGTGTCTTCAATAATTCTTTATGGTTAGCATCTGAAACATCTACACTGATAGTGTTGGCGTACGCTTTCGGCGTCTAGCCAGAATATTTTTTTGTTCCAACTAGCTCAAGGGCATCTAAACTAAACCCAGGTTTACCTACTTTCACTTTTGTAGTACCTAGTTATATTTAAAAACAATAGGATAATGAAACTTCATTCAAAAGGTGTTGTGCTGTAGATATGTTGAAAAATATAACGTGTTTATCTCTGCCATTTATGTTGCCGTTAAGGCATTTAAGACACTCACGTGATTTTTGCTCTTTAACTAATCGAATAAAAGCATTTTGATCTCGTTCATGGCTGTATGATGTATATTGTTATCATAAATTTTAAATATTCGAATTTCGACCACAGGCGATACTAGTTTGAATCATAGTTATTTTAAATGATTAATTTACTTATTATTTTATTTCGTATGCATACTATCAACCACATGAGGATGAGGTTTTCGTTCATAGATATTGGCTTCCTTTTCGAAACTCGTGCTAGTATTTCATAATATTAGTATTTTATTTGCCTCGCGGTTTCACCGCTGGCGTATTACTGCATTGCTCCCGTGGGAAATAGCGTGATATACATATAAACCTTCAGGAATAAATTATCTAAATTATAGTGAGAAGCCAATTACATAGTTTAGGAGTAATAAGCGGACGGACAGACGTAGATAGCGACTTAGTTTTATACTATATATATTGATGATTCATGAAATATAACCAAATATTTAATTTATTTATGTTATATTATTATAGTTCTTAGTATTAATGCCCATAAAAAATAATTAAAGATACGCGACATTTGTCGCGTGTGTTAACAGCGTCACACAAACAGGTCACGCCTGTGAGGTTATAAATATCGCATGATGAAATATTTATATTCCATTAAAACATTCTTGTTTACCAATTTTTATACCTATACATATTACGAGTACATATCAATAATATTCCGTATTTCTTTCTACATATTTCAAAACGTTTTATAAAGTCTGCCCCGGTATATTCCCGGGAAAAGTGTAGCCTAAATTACTCTCTGAAAAGTCTTGAATCTGCCAATGAAAGTCTGTCTGTCTTGGCAAACAGACAAAAAAAAGTAAAAGCGTGGTTTATGGTTTTAAACATGTTTGGGTTTAAAATAACCATAAATAAAACATTTACTTTGAAATCACAGACAGGCACTTTTTTATTTTACAGACACTTCATGCAAAGTGGACTTATCGCTATCGCGTTACTCGCGTCACGCGTCACGTTCTCCGTCTGAGTCGCGTACCTCAAAACAGGCCTTAAGACCTTGCAACTAAACCCAGACTTGGGCATCCAGACAACGGAGGTCTTTCGGAAAACAATTATTATTGCCATTAAAAAAATTCCTTCCATGTGAATAATTTTAGGCCCCCCGATTTGCATACATACCTATTATGATGCAACTCGGTCGAAACTTCGAGAAAGAAATAAATATCAGGTATTTATACCTTGAAATGCTACGCGATTACGACCCGTTTAAATAAATATTATAACATGTTATTGGACTTGATTTTGGACCTCTGTGTCACTTGACTGGAGGTCTATCTACGCCTTAATAGCAATTGCATATAAAGCCCACTTACATGGAGAGAGTTTCGTGTACGCAGTACGACATAGGCAAGAATATAACAGAAACATCTGGTTCATGAGCCGGCATCCTACAATACTCGCTGTTAAATTGCATGACGCAGCCTCGTAAACGAGTGTTCTATTATATTCTCGCCTCAGTCATGCGATAAACTCTCTGAGTAAAGGTACTTAGTAATAGTAAATTGGCATACAACTATACAGTTTTTAGGTCGAGTACCTTATTGTTTGCACCCACCAGCCACATAGCCCTGACCTTACACTAGGTGCACCTGTATCATACGTATTAGAATCTACGAGGGACTTATGATTCCTTAGCACCTAGACCCGAGCACAAGCATGTATCGCAATACGGGGATCGAACCCACAGCCTAGATACACAGTCGGCTATTTACTCACTGTGTCACAAAGGATGTCATTGAAATTAAATGTATACCAAAAAAAAATCGGTTGTCTGTAAAGTGGGTTTACTGACGATAGTTGAACGTGATAACGTCTTAAGAAAATACTGATGGAATGGTAGCATTTTTCAAAAGAAAATGTTAATTTCATTTGTTTAATATTTGATAGTATTTATTGGCCTAATTATAACCTCAAAATCCGAAAGTAATTTATTTATTTTTCGGAATTCTCAAGTGTCCGTAGTTTTAATATAGTTTCAATCAAATATATACATTATCTAAAACCCAAAAAGTAAATTCACCTACCTTTTGGTTCTTAGGCCAACTATGTATGGACGACGAACAATGTCCTTTTCGTAAATCTAGTTTTTAAAAAGCCCGCCTCAATGTGTTTGATATAGGAGAAAATGTTCCCTTTGACGGATGGCTGGTCTAACCTGTCATTTCAGACACGTTGTTGTGATATGTGGAAGATTTATGATAATATAATATAATATAATATAATATTTATTTTAATATTTATGTTTAAATTTTTTTAAATCTCGAACGCTGCCGAACGCAAAGGCCGATTGTGCTTCTTTGTCGCTCGTTCCGCGCTTTCGCTTGCACTTCAAGCCTTAAATGGAACGTGACATCTAGCGAGGTAACGACGCATGAGTCATGTTTTTTCGTGCGTGCAGCCGGCTCTATCGAATTATAAGACGTTATCACGTCAAAAAAGTTTAATGGAAACTAGCCATTTTACTGCTGAGACACAATTTTTATCGGAGTTTGCAGAGTCCGGATACATTCATGTGTACTACAGTTTGTTATAAGGAAACCAATAGTAATAAATTAACATTTTAAAATGTTAGAGACTAAGGAAAATATTCAGATGTCGTATTTTAGTGTAATCAGGCCATTTCCTTGGCACTAAAACAAAAGTAAATACAGAGAACATTTATTTATTTTTAATTATCATAAACGAATTTTCTGTAGTTTTCAAAATGATATTTATTTCTGGCACGGCAAAATGACTAACTACACTGTACCTGATAATAAGTACAGTCCAAATAAAAATGTAATGTCGGCCGTCGAGAGATATTGCGTCCCTTCGTCGTCGCCAGTGTTTGCCGGCCTAAGTTACTGAATAGAAACTCTGACTGACCCTGGAACGACTCGCTTTGTGGCTCTCCTTTTTCACCATATGTACGGTGGTCGCTATCCAGTGAGGTCCAAATAAGTACCAAGTACTCTCTAACCAATGTAATATACACTTCATCGTAAAAGTCTTATTCAAGCAATTGTGCATATAAACCAATTTTTACCTTACATAATACCTTACATTTTTTTACCTTACATTTACCTTACATAATAAACTTTATTCTTTTTTTTTCGTGTAATGAGCATGACGGATGGGCTCCAATGTCCACCGCCCTGTCGAGATTTTTTAAATTATTCTGCTCTTCGCATAGGTCTTTTGGCTCGTCTAAAATGCTTATCTTTTTTTCATTATTAGGGAAATTCTGACCAAGAACGGCTCAGCGGTAGACGCTGCTATCGCTGCGATGTTCTGCAATGGATTGTTAAATCAGCAGAGCATGGGCCTGGGCGGGGGTTTCTTCATGACCGTCTACATCAGGGAAGAAAAAAAAGCGTACACTGTGAATGCCAGGGAGAAGGCCCCGGCAGCAGCCACGCGGGATATGTATAATGGTGATTACTCGAAAGCTACTAAAGGTAAGAATGTGATTTAAGACCTTCTTTTTATAGCATGGATTCAAATAAGCCATGGAATCACAATTTGTATTTTAGTATTACATTTTAAATATCACATGAGTTGCCCGGTGCCAGGTATGGCGATAGGTTATGCGACGAAAATAATTCGATGGCATTAGCTGCATCGATAAGGACAGTCCTATACAGGCGTAAGCTTATTATGTTTTGTTGCTTTTATACCATGATATTACAAAACAAATATTTTCGAATTTTGCCACAACTGGTTTGGTAAATTAAAACGTCGATCTCGGAGGTTTCGTGAATATTTGGGAATAAAATATTATCAGTAAATATATAAGCTCATTGTTAGATGTTGGTTAAAATTTTGCAAATTAAAAAAATCTATTTGCGTTCATCGAAAAATGTTAGATCCACGACAAAACTCAACTTATAAATTACATTGTATAAATTTCGTGAGCAAGAGCCTATCTTATAAGTGTGCAAGCAACACAGATTTTGCCAACTGGACGCAGTTGTGTCCCAGTTAAAAGAACATTGCAGTCAGAGAAATTAATGGGCATTATGAGACTAAACATCTTATGTCTCGTACTGACGAGCGCAGTTCAGTGCCATGCAGTGCTTTTTTGATTCAAAGTCCTGCGTGGTGTTGCTTCTGTATATGGGCAGGCGTGGCGCTTACCATCAGGCGAGCGCCTTCCTCGTTTTGTCATTCAATCAAATAAAAAAACTTAATATTTTACGTCTCGGAATTATTACCGCAGTGCAGACTACAGTGCTTTGTTTTATAATATTATATTTTAAAGAACTGAGTACTGTCGTTTCTGTCGATGGACAGGCGCTTACCATCATGCGAGCGACTTGTTCGTCTGATCATTGAGGCAAAAAAAATGTTTCATTATTATCTATCTTATTGTGTTTTTCCTGGAAATGTAATGTCACCGTTTATCTATAAATGAATAATACCCTAATGTGTTTAACCTATCGACGTAGTTTTTTCATTGAAATTATTGAGAAATAACTAAAATAACAATGAATCATATATTTACATTACGAAATTATACATACGTGACTCAAAAGTTGAAATGATAAACACATCTGACATTATACTTTCCACGGATATTAAGATAAAAATGCGATAAATGAATAATAACGACGTATTGTCTTAAAAATAACGTAAAATGTAAATGCGATTTATAAAAATTGTTTTCGCGAAACATCTTAAGCCGGATTTATATATATCAGGCATATTATTCATACATATTATTATTTAAATTGGAGTGCGAAACTCTTTCTCAAATTTGTTGTCTGTCCGTTTGTGCGGTCTAGTATTTGAACCGATCTAACAGATTATGACGAGAGAGGATGAATTCAGATTTTCGGTTTCGGATTTCGGAATTCGGATTTATCAGAGCGTAATGTAGGTTACTTTTTATCCCGATAACATGATAGGTGATGACGCAAGTAAAAGTTAAATTTACGAAATGTAAAAAGTGTAAATTTGAAGTGATAATGTACAGTTTTGTGTACAATATGTATGGGCCAGCTCGACCGAGTTGTTACCACTATCTCACAGAAGACCAACGCGAAATAGTAGCTTGCTGTTGCATTTGTACGGTGAGTGAGATATCCGGAAGCGCAAATCCGCCTCCCCTTCCCAATCCTTTAATTATTTCTTTAAGGTCTGCAAGGCATTTATATTCTTCAGGTTTATGGGCGGTAGCGATGAGTTACCGTTGTTCGTTTGCCAGCTTCTGTTATAAAAAAGCTGTATTTAACTAATAGACCGTCGTGACGTCATACTACATGACTCGACGTCCTACTCACTGATTTCCTGATTGCCTAATGTGCCAATAAAAAAAAAACAATTATAGCTTTACCAATGTATAATATGCATATCGAGGGCAAATTTGTGCAATAATGATCTAAAGATTTTCCTAATAATATTACTACGAAAATAATTTTATTACGCCCCTGTTTCTGAATATCTAACTAAACGGTATTTGTCTAAGAAAATACAAGATAACAAAATAAGAAAAATCATCTCGCTGTCTATACAGTATTAGCAAATTCGTACTTCGTAAATCGACTAAGTATGTAATGCTTTATCTTTAAAAATTATATTCAATTGCATATTGTGGTAAAGGCCTTGATGATTGGAATGACATTTGAAAAAATATTTCTGTAAATTAAGCAAACATTGCCTACTTTCATAAACCTGGCAATGTAAACCAAACTCGTACAGGCCCGAGTAATTTGTTTTATTTAAATGCTTATAAGCATAAACATAATTGATAATCATCGAAAAAATTATTTAATCTTCCAAAACTACTTTTGAAATAATAAACAAAGAACAATAATGTAGGTGGCATAATTTAAATAATTCAACAAAAGAAGATAAACGCAAGGACATTATTACAAGTTCCAACAATTTGATATAAACTGCAAAAAATACACAAAGCGTTTCTGTAAAGAATATAATCAATAGTTCGTGACCCAGATAATCTTTGTAATCATTTTATCAATGTTTTTTTTTGTTATCGCCGCACTAATCGTAATTAATATTGTGTAAAACATTTGTTTAAATATAACAATAACAATTATTAATGTGTTCATTTCATATTTTATTAGGACATTATGGACTTTTTGGAAAGAAGAAGACTTTTCGGCCTTCGTGGTCACGGGGTGGACTGAGGTGTAGGTTGTCCCAAAATGTTAATGTTACATTACATTTCAACGTCGGGATCAAAATTAATAACTGCGATAAAATACGTTTTAATTAGTTTTATTTCAACTAATAACATACGTTAAAAAGCGTGTTGCATCGACCCCACTGCGGGTAGGATAAGGTCACGTGGAAGGAGTAGGATTACAATTATAGTATTATTGTGCAAAGCAAGTCCTTGGAGTCAGATAGCGGCTAAAATTAGAAACTCAAGGAAAAATATTGTATTATTTATTTATATGTGGTTTGTTACAGGCAGCAAAATTATTTAATTAATGTTTGTATACATTGTGTTAGTTATTGAATTTCGTAATGCAAATGAAGATAAGAAATAAACTGTTTTAACCGAAGAAAAAAGCAGAGGAGGTTGTCAATTATTATTGAAACATCAGAAATGTGTGCTAAATTCTAGCCCTATCTGTTGGGTGGAACTAGTATAAAATGCATATGATATCGTTGGGGACTGAACATGTAAAGTAGCGGCTTGCTGCTACGTTTCGTACGATGAGTGAAATATCCTGAGGCTCAAATCCCTTTCCAATCTTTTTCTTATTTGATTGAATGACGAGACGAGCAAGGCGCTCGCCTGATGGTAAGCGCCACGCCTGCCCATAAACAGAAGCAACACCACACAGAACTATGAATTACAAAACACTGCAAGGCACTGAACTGCGCTCATCACCCTGAGAAATAAGATGTTAAGTCTCATAATGCCCAGTAATTTCACTGGCTTCCTTCAAACCGAAACACAACATTGCTTACACACTGTTGCTTGGCGGAGGAAATAGACAAAGCGGTGACCAACCCACTACCACCACCAACCCAGACGGCCTTTCGCATACGAGGGACCTACCACCTAAATCTCTTAATTATCCCTTTCGTTTAAGGTTGGCATGCGTCCATGATTCTTCTGGTATTGTGGGCGTTCATGGGAGGTGGAGATCACTTACCACCAGAAGACTCACTTTCTAGTTTGCCGGCCTATACTATAAAAAAATTGATATCCGGTCTTTGCTAAAAAAAAAATAATTAAGCGCAATACATAAATACATAAAATATTAAATAGCAAGTTATTCATCCGTTTTGGGCTTATATCATACATATCGATTTTTCGAAGTGGGTAACGTCATTGCAGACGAAATGTCGTCATCTGAACCCGTTGAACATGTTTTGGAGCGCGAAGGGATGCTGTGGGGTGCTATTATATTCGTTACTTGGCATAATGCCAAAGGCTTGAGCCGAGTGGGGAATTACAATTGCCTGCCGACATTTACCGAAGCAACATAAAGGAGAGGAATATCAGTTACGTAATACGTATCCGCGAAGAGTTAGGTAACTGGTGCACCCACGCTTCCCTGAATATATTTTCATCCTACGATGTGATAGGCAGCGGCCTATCGTCATACTGTGCAGAAAATGTAATGATTTTTCGTAAAAAGAACCCAAACAAATCGTAATTGCTCGACCAGGATTTTGAAGACCTCATGGTTTCTCAGCCTGAGTACGTTGCCACTGGACCATTACTTCCCAAAGTGGTCTAGTTGGACCCCCAGGGGTCCACGGGAAAATCGACGGGTGTCTACGTTGGCGTGGAAAAAAATGGGAGTTCACAATTCGTAAGCGGGGGACCACGAAAATTTATCTGCTTTCGATAGTGAAGAACTAAAATATTGGATTGACTACACCTATCAATGTAGGCAGATAATATTTGTAGAAGCTCAGCGACTGTTACTTGTAAAAACTTGCATATTCCATATTCAGTTCTTCTCATTTTTTGTCGAGTTTTGGGAATATGGTAGAAATTTTGCTGCAGGGTCCACCGGAACCAGCTAAATTTTGAATGTGGTCTATGAGAAAAAAAGTCTGGGAACTTCTGCACTAGACTAGTGAGTCCATGACTTCGCACATTTTATATTCGCATACAGAAATACTACAGTATTCGGCTACTGCATTGAATAGCGTGGTTCGGAAACTGATGAACGTGATGGCATTTGGCCTCCAAAGTCTTGTGCCTCGAAAAACACATTAAGCCGACAGTTCTTTTAAAACCAAAAGTCGATACATGAACCGAAAACCTGTAAATACTTTGATATCGTATACAGACAGTGATTTGATTCCTATAACGCAATTTGTGGAGCATTAAGACTAAAATAAAATAGTAACGTGTTTGTGGTGTAAGTATGCTATCGGCAGAGATTTTCGGGAGATAGCATGACCTTATTTACTTACAAGGGCTCGTGCTAATGCTCTTAAAGGGCCTCCTGGTATTTTTTCCAAAGCTATCTAACCTAAAATGTAATATTTCGAATTTGTCTATTAGCTATTCATACAAAACAGCTGAAGCAATTTTGACATAACTTTCTCACTTAGACCACAAGACAGATATCCGATGGTCGCGTTAAACGTTAGACATAAGCGTCAGTGACGCCTTGGTCTGTAGACAAGTATATAATTAGCTTAAATAGGTATGTTCTGCATTAAGTTTCATTAAAATCTAATATGTGAATTGGAAATAATTCTTGACTTTACCGATGCAAATACACGCAGAAAATAGTCAACAGACTTGTTTGGGCGAACAAATTTCTGAGTAATCTAAGTTAGACTGAGTTTCTGAGTTGTACAGCCGCAGTTGTACAGTTGTACGCTAACGCGTTTTGGACTTTTTGCAAGTGCAGACACGAGCAATAGCTAGTGTATTATAAAACTGAAAGCGAGTAAGTTTGCAAATTTCTCTAAGGCTTTCTCTTTAATCTGGTCCGTCCGAGAAACCTAACCCGCCACCCGCACGCGCCGCGCCACCTCTCGCATTGTGCCAATGTGGCCCGGTGTTATTTTTAGCTTTCGAAAGTTCTGAATCATTAATTTTGAGTATTAATCTTATAAAATAGCGCAAGTAATGCCTTAACGCTTAGAATAAATAAATGCACCCAACACTCACACTATGGTTCTAACCCAATAATAATATACGAGTCTAGTGTCGTGGGTATCAGAAACTATGAGTAACATTTGGTCTCGTAAAACTCAGATTCGAAACAAATATTTTTGAATCAAACAAACACTTATCAACATGCGAGGATCGAAGCTGTGCCCTCTCATTTCACAGTCGGCTGCTCCCCCACTCAGCCATGGAGACTGTGAAAAAAATATAGATAGTCCGCCGTGTGAAATTATTTTTTATAGTATTTATACCCTTTCCATCCCTTATGTCATACCATACTTCCCATACCTTCCCATCTTTATTTTGATAGCATAATATGGAGATAATGTAGCTTCCTACTCGGCAAAGTATTTTAAGGACTTAAAAAATATTTCTTATAAATATAATAAGTATTAATTGAAATCAGCTCAAGGAAAACTGTTAAACGCCCATTAAGATAAGTCTAGTCCACTATCTTTTAAACACCTTCTAGAAGTACTTACGAATTGCAGTACAGTTAATCTAAGTTAATATGTTTATTTGTTTTATATGAATAAATATTTTTTCTTCAGAGTGATATAACCTTGGCATTCGGCAGCGTATCTAATGTCAATCGGAATCGATTGTTTTTAATGGATAAGGAAAACAACTGTAAAAAAATGTAAATTACATTAAACAAACAAATAACGGAATGAAATATGTCGATCGGATCACGTTCGTTGATCGAAAAGTAGAAAATTATGGAACTACTGCAACGCGACATTATTGGCATAGTTTTTGTTTTTTTTATTTGCCAGAATGACATAGCGAATTGGTCAGTGTTGACCCACCTGATGGTAAGCGCCTTGCCTGCCCATAAATAGAAGCAAAACATTGTATAGCAAGCATTGAATTACAAAGCAAACTGTGGTCATCACCCCCGAGATATAAGATGTTTAGTCTCATAACGCCCAATAATTTCACTGGCTTCAAAGAGCAATAGAATACTGCATACTGTGTAAACAAACATATTATCCAATACTTGGTAATGAGCTATCACAGTATACATAGATCGGTTCATATTTGCATTTCTTACCATGTATACGTGAGCTTCTAAATGTTATGTACTTTTGATTCTGTGACTATAACGCTTTAGCTGTCACCAGTCATCGTATACAAATGATATATAAAACTCAAAGGTGACTGACTGACATAGTGATCTATCAATACACAGCCCAAACCACTTGAGGGATCGGGCTGAAATTTGGCATGCAGGTAGATGTTATGACGTAGGCATCCGCTAAGAAATGATTTTGATAAATTCTACGCCCAAGGGGATAAAATAGGGGATGAAAGTTTGTATTGTCCGTGGAGCGGCGGCGTAAGAATACAAACCGCTTCCCCTATCCTTCCCGAGGGGGTCGTAAGAGGCGACCGAGGGATCTATGAGCTAACATCCGCTCAGCTGGTGGTAGGATATTACATCCGACCGGATAGCGACCACCGTACACATGGTGTAAAACTTGCCACAGTGACCCACATACTGTGTGGGTCGCGTTCCAGGATCAGCTAGTGTACATCCGGTTCTTGCGGAGCCTGCGACGTGACATGATGGCTGGCAGGATCGTGTATGTCGGTCTACTGTCGGATGGAGGTGTATTGATTCGCCGGCCAGGGAGACCTGTAGAAACGGTTGTTCCGCTGGCCGCCCGTGGTACAGTACAGGGGCCCAATCGAGGCTAACCACCTCGAGAGGCTGCCTCCCCATGTCACGCATAATCTTGGGTAGGTCCGTCGTGCCGGTTGGTGACCGGATGTGGGGTCCCGGCGGCCTATCCCGGGAGGGTACGGGGGCCCTTCCGTCCGGCGAATCAGTCTGCCTCCGTTCGGCCGTCCTATGACCATGTGCAGGTCACGGTCATCCATCTGTCCTGTCGCAGGTCCCGCAAGCTGCTTCTTCCTCCTTCCTTTCTCATCAACCATGACAGTGCCAAATAAGAGAGCAGGTCCTACAGCGGTGCACAGCCCCACCACCGCGTTCACAATGGGGTTCACTAACATCCGTGGACTCCATTCGAACCTTAGTGCCGTCCACCACCATCTTGAGACGGCCCGGCCTGCAATGCTCTTCTTGACGGAGACGCAGATCTGTCGTCCGGCCGACACGGCATATTTACACTATCCCGGCTACTTACTTGAAGAGAGCTTCAAGCCAAGGGCCGGGGTATGTTTGTATGTCCGGTCGGACGTCAGCTGTCGCCGTCTGCACTGCATGGAGGATCCTTCCTTTTCCACACTGTGGGTACACGTGGATCTTGGCACTCAGAGCCGGATCTATGTGTGCCTTTACAGATCCCATAACGGGGATGACGAGACAACTCGGCTGTTTAATTATATCAGCCAGGCGACAGATGATGCTCTGGAGCAGTATCCGACAGCGGAACTGGTGGTCTTGGGGGACTTCAACGCGCACCATGAGCTGTGGTTGGGCTCCTCCAAGACTGACCATGCTGGACGTACTGCTCATGCATTTGCTCTGACTCACGACTTGTCACAACTGGTGAATCAGCCCACCAGAATCCCAGATGTGGCAAGTCATACGCCTTCATTGCTGGACCTTCTGCTGACGAGTCATCCAGCCGGATACAGTGTGTCGGTGGGTGCCCCTTTGGGTACCTCCGATCATTGTCTGGTTGGATCCACAGTGCCTGGTGCTGCGCCTCCACCACCTGTAAAGATCAGGCGCAGAATCTGGCACTACTCGTCGGCAGATTGGGATGGCATGCGAGAATATCTTGCATCCATCCCTTGGGGGCAGCGCTGCTTTGAGGGCAACGATCCTTCCGCGAGTGCCGACGCTATTGCCGACGAGATCCGGTTAGGAATGGAATATTACATTCCTTCCTCGGAGGTCGTCGGTGGTGGTCGCGGACGCTCCTGGTTCAATCGCGACTGCGCAGATGCTGTTAGTGAGAAACAGGCTGCGTATCGCGATTGGATTAGGGGTCGCGCCATGAAGGATCCCAACATAAGTTCTCTCAAAGCGGCCTATAACCAAGCCACCAAGGCCTGCAAGAAGGCGTACGTCAGAGCGGATGCCCAGCGCATCAACAGGATTGGACGGACTTTGGCGGATCATCCGACGAGCAGTCGTGCTTATTGGAGTCTTGCCAGAGCCGTCCAATCTAATTTCTGTCGCCCCTCGTTGCCACCGCTGAGATATCCGGATGGATCCCTGGCCCATAGGCCGCAAGAGAAAGCCACTCTTTTGGCAGAACTCTTTGCGGCTAATTCGCGGCTCGAGGTCGGTAATGCACTGCCGCCCACGGTGCCTGATTGCGGATATTCCATGCCGGATGTTCGTATCAGGCATTGTGATGTGCGGCGTGAATTGCAGACCCTCGATGTCCGCAAGGCTAGTGGTCCCGATGGTATCCCAGCGGTGGTTCTTAAAATGTGCGCAGCCGAGTTGTCTCCTGTGCTGACGCGCCTATACCGTTCTTCCTTCTTCTCAGGTATTGTGCCCCAATCTTGGAGAGAGGCCAATGTGCAACCGATCCCAAAGAAAGGTGATCGGTCGGACCCTAACAATTACCGTCCAATCGCCATAACCTCAGTGATGTGCAAGGTAATGGAGCGGATCATAAACGCACAGCTGATCCGCTACCTGGAGGATCACTCGCTGATCAGTGACCGACAGTACGGCTTCCGGTCTAAACGATCAACGGGTGATCTTTTAGCGTACGTGCTACATCGCTGGGGGGAGGCGGTTGACAAGCATGGCGAGGCTCTAGCCGTAAGCCTCGACATTGCTAAGGCATTTGATAGGGTCTGGCACCGTGGTCTTCTCTCCAAGCTTCCGGCATATGGGCTCCCCGACAACCTGTGCACGTGGATCTCCGGCTTTCTGCATGAGCGTAGAATGCGTGTCCTTGTTGAAGGGCATGCTTCACGGCTCATGTCAGTTAATGCTGGAGTTCCACAAGGCTCTGTGCTTTCGCCCACCTTGTTTATTCTGCATATCAATGATATGTTACCACTTGGTAACATCCATTGCTATGCAGATGACAGCACAGTGCATGGGCGTTACTGCAGTAAGCCTCCTGGTTGCCGGGAAGTCACTGAGAGGCAGCGAGAGAATCTTGTCATTGAGCTCAACCGGACCCTGGATCTCATTTCGGAATGGGGTACAAGGAATCTGGTTGAGTTCAATGCCAAGAAAACTCAGGTGTGCGCGTTCACGTGCAAAAAATCCCCGTTCTCTCCCCTCCCCAATCTTCAGGGTATCCCGCTCGCAATGCGGAATAGCCTAAATATCCTGGGTATGGATATTTGCTGCAATCTGAATCCAAGGAACCACATCGAGGGCATAATATCAGCCACATCGCGCAGAGTCGGAATCCTGAACAAGGTGCGTCGGTATTTTACACCCGGCCAGCTTTACCGCTTATACAAAGCGCAAGCTCGGCCGGGTGTGGAGTACTGTTCGCACCTTTGGGACGGTTCCGCCAAGTACCTACTCGATGCCTTGGACGGATTGCAGCGACGGGCTGTCCGCATTGTGAATGATGCAGACGTTACAAGACGCTTAGAACCGCTACAATTGCGGAGGGACATTGCCTCGCTGAGCGTCTTGTATCGTTTGTATCATGGCGAGTGCTCTGAAGAATTGTTTGACCTTATCCCATCCTCACCATTCCTTAACAGAACCACGCGTGCTGGCTTGCGGAGCCACAGCTTCGTGGTCTCCTCCATCTCGGCTCGAACTAAAAAGTTCGCTAAATCTTACTTCTGCCGGACCATTAAGCTGTGGAACAGTTTGCCAGCGCACGTGTTCCCTCCTTCCTATAATATGGGGTCCTTTAAACGGAGTGTGAAGAAGCAGTTAGGCAGGCCGGCATGATCGTGCCGACCAACGATAGACACACTGTTTGTCGTTGGTCGACACTATTCCTGGATTGCGCTACACTTACCATCAGGTGTGGCGTAGTCATTTTGCCGAACCAGGATAAAAAAAAAAAAAAAAAAAAATGAAATTTTGTCAATTTTAAACGTTCACGCGGGCGAAGCCGCGAGCAAAAGCTATTTAAATAATAAGACGGAATATACTCGGCGACCTATGCGGCAGTAATTGCTCGTCTGTATACCCCTTCTGGGATACACACGTGAGCTTATGGTTGTTTACTTGCAGGGCCACTAGCAGTCGGAGTGCCCGGCGAGCTCCGGGGCCTCTGGGCTGCGCACAAACGCTGGGGGAAGCTCCCGTGGGACAGCCTCCTGGCACCCACTCTACAGCTCTGCAAAGAGGGATACCAAATATCCAAAGCGATGCACGACAACTTAGAAATGGCTTCTTATATCAAGAATGATATCAATTTGGCGTAAGTTAAATGATCAACATTATTTAAAGTGCAATGGATTTATAAGCATTTGTAAAAGACGAAGCACGATTTACACACACAGTCACAGTAATGACAATTTAATATTTCTGGTGACTGATCGTTTCTATAATTAGCCCTGTATTCAAAAACGTTACTGAGGCTTCATAGTAAGCGTGTACGATATGAGGCTTCATAGTAGCGTGAACGCATAGTGACGATTTCTATAAATGTTATTGGTTAGTTTTAGTGCTAAATAAAAACAGACCAATCATGGACAGAATTCGACACTTGACAAGACATTATTACTTAAGTGTTGTTTGTGAATATGGGTATTAATCTCTTGCCTATTGGAAACTGAGTTTTTTATAAAACTTAATGACGCTCAAGCTAGTTGTTTGCCCGATAGCGAGGACTACGCCTGCCCACAAATAGTAGCTATACCAATAAGAATTTTAAATTATGAAGTTACTGCACTATGCTTGTCATCCTGAGACACTAGATTTTTAGTCTCTTAAAGACCAGTAATTTCACTAACTTCAATGTACTTCAAACCGAAACACACTAGTGTTTAGGTACACATGACTGCTTGACGACAGAAATATACAAAATGGTGTTACCAACTCAGACGGTTTCTCGCACGAGTGACCTAGCATCTAGTTTTTAGAGCACATCCTCACATGTAGCAACTGCTCTCGAACATTTACAGCCAAATTTGCCTACATCAGGCATATGAGGATCCAACTGTAACAATAGTAGAAATAGTCACCAAGGCGGAAAGCCGCTTGAAATGAAGGTGTAGTTTTTAGACCTACAGAATTTTATTTTTGGAAACTGCTCTACAATGTTGATATCGACACCCTTCTCTTCCAGAAAGACCTACTACAATAAGGCCAAAGGTCGATTCCATAGGGCAGGCACAATGATCAAGCAGTCAGATGCTCTCTGCAACACATTCCAGAGGATATCTGATATTGGTGGGGACGAGTTATACAACGGCACCTTGGCGGAAGATTTCATTGAAGACTTGAATAGAGTAGGAAGCATCATCACTGCTGAGGATTTGAAGAATTATCAGTAAGTAAATTTTTTAGATATGTGCTTCCTTTACTAACCAGGGCTTAGGCCTTAGTCTACTACGCGGAACTAATGCGGATTGGTAGAATTCACAGACCATCTAAATTCTTATGGATATTTTGGGTACGCATGATTCCTCACGCTGTTTTCCTTCGCCGTTAAAACTGATAATGAACAATAAAGACACTCTTAAGTGCATATACTAAATGTATAGCTACTTTTAATTCAAGGGAATCTAGCGGCATACCACTGTTTTAAACATCTTATTTGCTAAATAATTGAAATTAAGTAATTTAGATTTGAATATCAATTTTAACTTACATTTAGGATATTGTAATACAAATATTTGTACCCAATTTCGCAATTGCAAGCAACCCTCAAGACACACTATACAGGGTTATTTTTAAAACACCAGCAACCTCGCAGGGGTAGATTCCTAAGGTTATAAGCTACTACTTTTGTTCTACGACTTTTGATAATTTGTTAGATTTTATTTTCATACAAAAATAAGTATTCATTTAATTTCCGTCTTGATTGTTACAACGCGCATCGCACTTTACGTAAACAAATACGCGAAGCGTGGGGAACCGGACTAGCTCCTTTGAAGGTCAGCGCGCCGCTCAGCTGAGCGGCGCCTTTGAGTCGCGCGCGCACGCCGCATACTACGAAGAAAAATACGACACAACAAAAACTTGTAAAATCATTTTTTTTTAAATATATTGAGTTATATCCAAACTCGTAGAACAAAAGTTGTTCCGTATGGGGACAGCTATCTACCCCTGCGAGGTTGCTGGTGTTTTAAAAATAACCCTGTATATAGATAAGGGGAATATGACATTGCAATATAAAGCTGGTTTTCAGATACGAAGTTTGTTTATATGCTTGTGATATCTTTAGTTTATATTTTATTGGCTAAATAAACAATATTTTTACTTTTTAAAACATGTAACAGTACTTACCTACGTTATGTTTTTAGTACTTATTCAGCAAAAAATGTTATTAAATTCCTTAATCCGACAATAATGGCCACCGCCAATACAGTGCCTTTGAAGGATTTCCATTGAGTAACACTGTCATTGGCAACTGCTGGACCGGTTTACGAGAAACAAGCCAAGCCTACCATCTATAGACTAGTAATACCCATATTATGTATCTTTAGTTGGCAAAATTTCACACTTGTAAGTTTGGTTTTATGTTTTGTTTATGTTATAAAAACAAAGTAAACTATTTTACCTACTAACAAAATATTTTTGGTAATAATAATAGAATTGTTTGTAAACACAATCTATCAAATGATAAAGTATCTTATTTTGTTCAATATTATCAGCGCTTGCTGCGAGTACTTATTATATTTTTCACTGAAGTTTATTGTCTTGTGGATTTAAACAATATCGCTATCACATTGAAAATTTTGCCTATAAAAACAATATTAAATTGTATCGGTCGGCTGCCCTGCACACAAGTATTAATAGACGTTACAAAAAAAAATTAAACACTTATGCGTTTCTGTGTCTTTTTTATATCTTGATGCGTGTGCAGCCAAAAAAGTGTTCGTATTTCGTGCCTTAGTGATCTTGTCGGTAGTTTGATCACAATAGACATCATAATAATTACGTGCCATCAGCCCATCAGTAAATGTACATGCAATTGTTTCTATTATGAATTAATTTAATAAACAATATCGCGGGCAACGGTGTACGGATACATGAAGGGCACGTCATAAAAATAGGATAAAATGTTCATTTTAGTCATAAAACATGGTCACATAGACTCGATAACTACAGATACGTTTTATCTATAATATAATAATAATAAAAAAATAAATAGAGATAGGTACTGTAACTGGCACGAGTCGAGAGCACAAACATATTTTGTACAGTTGTAAATCTGTAGGCCTGACTGGCGGAATGAAAGGGCGCGAGGCGCCGACGCTTCACGTGATTGGTTCGTCAGTTGATCCTCGTCGCCTATTGGTCTCTCAACTGCCCCCACTACTGTCCATCTCTGCTCATGTTTCGTGCCAGCAATTATATACCTATTTATCTTTAACGAATTTAGTACGCATTACATACGAATAATGGCGTCCAGGAATATAAGGAGCTGTTGTAAATAAATAAGTATTATCAATTGTTTAATATCCTCGTATCGATATAAAATTATCATACTATACATTTAACCCACATACCGCCTGATTAAACTTTATCAGTGTTATAAAAATAAAAACAAGGTAACTTGTTTTTGTTTGTCGTAGACATAAAATATGGACGTAGTATAAAATTGATAATGTTATATGTATACGTTGACTTTATTTATTTAAGACTTTAACTCCTGTAGAAAATCCTGTATGTAAAAAGTAAGTATAATATGACTTCAATTATGCACTTTGCCAATCTTCGTCTATTGCGTAAATACAAACGTGTGATCATGGGGACTTGTCGCAACGTTATGGTGCTGCCACAACGGTGTTAGAAAATGTTATATAACATTTTATAACAGCGCGGCGGTGTGGCAGCATCATTTAGTAAACATTTCTTAACAATTTGTAACATTTTTTAACCGCGGGCGGCGGTACTTTTGAGAGCGGCGCCGTCAAAGAAGCCGTCAAAGAAGGGCCGATGTCATGTTTTCAAATGTTATAAAATGTTAGAAAATGTTATAAAATGTTAGAAAATGTTTTTGTAAACATTTTATAACATCGGTGTGGCAGCACCATTAGAATCGTCTGGGTTGGAACCACCGCTTTGTATTTTCTGCCGTCAAGCCACAGTGTAAGCACTGTTGTGTTTCGGTTTGACGGACGTTGAAACTAGTGAAATTACTGGGTATATGAGACTTAACATCTTATATTTCCGGGTGGCGAGCGCAGACCAATGCCATACAGTGCTTTGTACATCGCAGTTCTGTGTTCTTGCTTTGTGTATGGGCAGGCGAGACGCTTACCATCAGCTACCTGTTCGTATTGTTATTGTCAAAAAGGAATAAATATTACATTAAACTTAAGTAAACTTAAATGTTGTTTTTGATAATAGTATTAACTTTAGTTGTTTGTCATCTCAAATAAAGAATAATTATATTGATACAGAACGTAAAAACTTTAGCAATTTATTAGATTTATTAGATCAAAACAGGATATAATTTAATGACATTATAATAATACGTACATTGTAAATACGTCAGACAGACAGGTTGACGTTAATACGCCAACATTTTATAAAACACAAATCGATGTCACCGACCCCTACATAATAGGTAAAGAGATAATGATTAATTAGCTGTACATACAATCGGAAACATATTTTTTTCTGAATATAATCACAGAATACCTAATACATTGCTACGTAGAAGGTATAGACCTGTTCCGATTTTTATAATATTTACTTATCTAAATCACCATGAAACGGTTGATAAAACTTGTGATTAATGCGATAACGTGTTGTAGTTTATAACTACAGGAATCATAAATATCTCATAATAAAATATCTACTGCTTACTGTTATGCCCCTGGACCGAACAAAAATAAAAAACTAATAAGCTAAAAATAGTAATAACCAATTTTAAGTCGGTGCTAGTGTCAATTAATGATACATTGTTATTAAAAAGCTCTCAAATTAGTTATTAATTTTAGCCGTTGAAAAGATTTTATTTTACTATTTTTAGTAGAATTATCAAAAACGGTGAATGAGTAACGAAATTTGGTCTTGCATCGCCGATTTCATCCCCTTAGCGATGGAATTTGTTCTTGAAATTTACATAGTAACTTTAAAAAAAAATATAGAAAAAATAAATTAAAGATTTAATGGTCTTTACTGACTTAAAATGCGGTGTAATTTAAACGTCGCATTTATTTTCACACATTTAAGTCATTAAAAATACACCAAACTGTCGGACACAGTCCTGCTCAAATTATTACAATATGAGTCTTGTGTCGAGGATATCAGTAACTACGAGACTTCGGGCTCACAACACCCAGAAATAAATGTTTGTGCATCACACAAATATTTTTCTCACAGACATCTGTCAACCACGGCTAGGATTACTATATGACCGGATAAATTCGGTCTCGAACGGATCTTAAGAGCTTAGACCGGTTTACTCCAGGATTCCATTCAAGACCGGATTTTATGGTACCTATGCCATTCAGTAAATCACAGGCGTCGCACGTGCTGCGCTCCATCAAATATACCAAATAAACGATGATGCATCTTGCGTGTGCGCTTACGTACATATTTTCATTCATTCATTCATCATCAGCCACAGGACGTCCACTGCTGAACATATGCCTCCCCGAAAGATTTCCAGACCGACCTGTTGGAAGCGGCAAAATATTTTACAAAAATGTAATTTTTGTATAGAAAGCCGAATTATAATGTACTGAGTTTTAATTTCAGCTAAAGACCGGACTACTTTACAGGAATCAGATTTTTATCTTTTATAAAATCTTAAAAAAATCTTTATCGGATTTTTTATTTCAAGCCCTGGTCCTAGCCTCTTATTTCTCAGCCGGTTACGCGCCCACTGCGACATGGATACTCTTTGCCTATATCATGCAGAATAATATAGAATGTAAAAATACGTTTCAATAACAAAAACACAGTACAACGGTTAACGCACCTGCGTTTCACAAAACACTCGTCACTTTGTATCAAAACAATGAGATATCACATGTTTTGCATAGATGTGTGACTCATTAATTTTATGTGTATTGTCATAAAATGTATGACTCAACGCATATACCAACAAAATATATTTTAATTGCGTTTCCAATATTAATTCAATATTTTGTTTTTGTCTTAAAATAAATAAGAAATTACTGCGTATTACTCATCCCACAAGTGTTATAATAAAGTGTATGAAGTGTTTAAATCGGGACTAAAATAGTAACAAGCATCTTCAATGGTATTTCCTGTGGCTATGTGCAAGGTACACCATATTTTGACCTCGCTCCATCGTAAAATTACATATCCAACAAATTACAAACGGATACAGCATATGATAAGAGACCTTACGTAATCAAACTAACGCTATTTATAAAAAGTCGATAAAAAGTCGCTGTTTATAAACACGAAGTTATTCGTAATCCATTTATATTTTAAGCCAGGTGACGCCATCTCTACATCACATAGGCTTCGCTAACAACCTGTACAATCTAGAAACATCCATTTAACACATTAGGAAATATCTATCAGGATTAATTCTATCTCAGCGTTTTAAAAGAAAAACAAGTTTAACTATAATTTAAAAACCAGGCAAGTGCAAGACGAACTAGCACACGGAGAGTTTCGTAACTTTGAAAAGTCAGAATTATATGCCCTAGGAGCTACGATCGAAGCCACTTCACACACACTGTCTTGGTAGTCCGTTTTACTCTTTACTGCCTATGAGGCTATTATCGATGTATGCCTAAAAAAATAAACATTGTTGTATAAATAATGGTTTCTTATGTTTACGCGAATATTACACATTGATATAAAACTAATTAAAACGGTAATATAAAATTAATTTTATCGCGGTTTTCATTTTAATTTTGCTTCCAACGCGATGACGTTTCGAAAGCTTTTCAACTTTCGTTCACCCTGTGAAAAAATCGCGATAAAATCTCTTTAAATTAGTTTTATTTCATTGTTTTTAATATTATATTAGTGTGTACAATTCCAATCAGCAAGTAACGCGGGAAAGAATTCTACTTACGACAACAAAATACTTTTAGAACAAAAAAGAAATGAATACCAAAACAAATGTTCATTAGCAAACATTATCAATCTATTTACACGTCTTTGGTTATCTCGCCGTGGAAATATACAAAGTTGCTCTCAGGTCAACCAGATACGGCACGACGTTATAACCGTTTCAATACGTCTGCTTGTATCACCTCATTCTGGTCATTAATAAGATAGCTACTGTGGTTATAAGTCACATACCAATAATATAAAACAAAATGTATATATCCAACTCCTTCCTATCTTTCTATATGATTAACTTCGTTTCGGGATAAAGATCTTCCCATTTCCAAAATCTCGTCGAGCTGCAAAGCTTAGTTGCAATATGCGTATCACTGTCGATCCTCGGCTTACAGGAGTTATAGTGGACTAGACTGTCTGGACGGGACAGTCTTGTATAACAATAATGTAGATGCCATGTAGATTTGGCAGAGCCACGCTGTAGATAGTTTTGTCTACAACATGAATGGGCCGGCTGAACCGGGTCGTAACCACTGTCCCACAGAAAACCGACAAACAATAGCGACATGTGCGAAACGCAGTTTTGAACAATACCTAGACCAACGTTCAATTACAGTCATTACAACTGCTGTATACACTGTATACAACACGTTAGACCTATAAAAGGGTTAAGAAGAGTGCGACAATAATTTAGTTGGAGCTGGCAAGTTTTGGAACCAATTGAAAATGTATAGATTATAGAATTATCTGTCAAAATTAAAAATCGACCAATGTGTTTATTACAATGACGAAAGAATCTAATAGACGTCAATGATTTATCAACAGCGCCACTTCGCCAAGTCGTACTGTAACAATTTCTATTAAACACTTAACTTTACCAAATGACGTTAATCAAAATAGATATTTAATTACGACTGATGGATAGATGCCGGAAACAGTGTGGAAACGCTGTACGAGTATATTAATGTAACAATGTATTAGGTACCTTACGCTAATGAATGTTTTATAAATAGCAACTTGTAATGGCGCTGTGTTCTACTGCCTACATATTTACATGGGTAACTTAGACATCTTTTATTAATCGGCTCCGATTCATTCCTATACAAATCTTATTTTTGACAGCCTCCGTGGCGCAGCGGGCGAGTAGTCGGCTGTGAAGCGAGAGGCCGCGGGTTCGATCCCCGCACCGAGACAAACATTTGTGTGATCCACAGATATTTGTCTCGGGGTCTGGGTGTTGTGAGACCGAAAGTCTCTCGTAGTTCCTGATACCCACGACACAAGACTCGTATCTTAGTGTGGGGTCAGGACTATGTATGTGACTGTTGGGTGTATTTATTATTATTTATTATTATTATTATCTTAGCTAACGCGATGGAAAGTTTCGTTTGAAGACGTCACAGATATGAACCTAGATAGACATAATATATACGTCAATCTGTGTGTGTCCAATCCCACCAATGTCACACTTTTTTAGCTTAGCTTAATAAGAGTAGTTTCTTGCCTGGAAATACCCTTAAAACAATTTAAAGGCATTTAAACAAGCATAGCAACCATAATTTTACTGGTATCGTGGGAGTACAATGTACATAGGTAGTAGAGATGACAACATCAAGTGAAACTTGCCCGATTATAGAATTAAAAAAAAATACATACAACCAAATCAAACAACTAGTCATGCGATGTCAGAATATCTATCTAAAGTTCCAATATGATATTAAATATTAATTTCAGAGCGAAAATCGTCGAGCCAGTAGCTGTTCCTCTCAATAATGGGGATATACTTTACACGCCACCACCGCCGAGTAGCGGCGTCATATTAGTCAACATTCTGAACATCCTCAGCGGATATAACTTTAATTCCAGCAGTATCAATACCACTGAGGATATGATCCTCACTTACCATAGGATATTAGAGGCTTTCAAGTATGCTTATGGAACCAGAACGAAATTTGGTGACATGGACTTCTTGGATTTGAAGGAGGTAAGTAATTATCCGATTCATTTGTATGCATTTATGTATGCATGAGCTTGTAATTATGTAGTTTTGATTTGTGTGAGTGACGTGTCAACTATCATTCTATATTTATTGACGGGTATACATACACACATTGTATTACACAAATACCTGACACAACATAGCAGGAGTTCTCCCCGAGCGTGACCTGTTTTGGGATTACAAAAAAATAAGCGTCTTACACCCACTTACGTAGGACCTACAGCTCATGTTTCGGTATATACTCACTACACAAACATCCAACACAAAACGTTGTTCTCTTTATTAACAAAAAAATGTATTAGGGACATGTAAATTCCAATACAATAACACATTCGCGATGAGAGGGCTGATATCCGATGACGAGTTTTATTTTATACTAAATATTGAGTCAGATATTAAAACGAATTTATATGGATAATGAGAAAGACTACATCGCAACAAAACTCTATCGATCAATTGATTTTAATAAAATAAATTTCAACAAAACTTAAGCGGACTTAAAAAAAACAGAGGGAAAAGTCAGCAATAAGAATTTCTAGTGATCTTTTTAGTCAGTACAATTTCACTTTGAACGACGGCAGTACCGTGTATACACATAAAAAAAGCAACAAAACTCTCTGAATCGAGAACTTCCTTGAAGTTGGTTAAAAACACATTAAAATATAATTTTCCAGATTTAATTCTTAGGGTGACACCGAAATCCCTACTAGTTACGCCACAGCTCTCGCATTTAAGAAACATACCACATAGTGATTTCATTTGTTCTATTAATTCCAGTTAATCAACAACGTAACATCTCCAGAATACGGTACCCAGATCAGATTGATGATCAACGATACCATGACTAGCAACAGCACTAAGACATACGGTGCGTTGGAGTATAACCCACCTGACTCAGGCACCGCGCACCTCTCAATACTAGCTGACAATGGCGACGCCGTCTCTGTTACTAGCTCAATCAACTACTAGTGAGTACTGCTAATTTTAGTGGTAACAAACAGTTATTACAATTCAATTTCTGGCAAAGACCCAACGTAAGTACAAATAAAGCTATGTAATAGGGTATCATTCAGTAGAGGAGGCCCGTGCCCAGCAATGGAACGAATATAATATATATAGGACTAATAAAAAAAAAAATAGGGTATTGGACTATGTCTAATTTTCTACATTATTTTATATGCACCCGGTAATAATACGAAAAATAAAGAATTTTGCGAAATAAAATATGGTAAAAAAAATTGAAGCTGCTGCATTTCATGTTTTAAATATTGGCTTAAGTAAAGGTGGTTAATGGATTTCGCTATCTTCCTACCACGCGTGCACCGTAACAGGCGTGATCTGCCTTGTGACGTAACATGCCATGTCGTGCATACTTTTTCCGTCATTTGATAACTACCCCTTCCAGCAGGTTTAAAATTGTTCGTAACTTTTTTAATTTTTACTTGATTTACATAATTCTTCAATAATAGATTATGAGGAATGTAGCACATTGATTTAAATAATAAAACATACGAGTCAAATACCCTATTAATGATAAAATGGAATAGTTCATATTAATTTAAAATGATAAAATTTGATAAAATAAGAGATTCATGTTTTCAGCTTTAACCTTATTTCTTAATTGTCTCCACAGCTACGGCGCAGGCTTTTCGACACTAAGCACCGGCATCGTCATGAACAATGTTATGGATGATTTCTCTTCCCCTGGTATGAAGAACTATTTTGGATTAGAGCCCTCGCCAGCCAATATGATAGAGCCGGGCAAAAGGCCACTGTCTTCTATGTGCCCAAGCATTATTGTTGACAAGAACGGTGACGTGAAGATGGTGATCGGCGCGTCTGGTGGCACCAAGATAACCACAGCCATTGCTCTGGTGAGAACTAGTGATAATCACAGATATAACATAATCTCAAGCCTGTATCTCCGACGGGATAGGCCGAAGTGCAACTAGTGCTGCCCCATAATGGGTGAGCCTATCGGCTATCGCCATATCGTGCCAACAAAGTCCAACCATCCTCGTCATATACCAAACCTCGTCATACCTCACCTGTAATTGAATATAAAATAATAATAATATCATATTAATTGTAATTTTTTGCGTAGTGTCGAAAAAAACCTAAGTAGCGTGTAAATTTATATTTTTCTATCTTTTTTAATGATACACTGCCGCACTGTGTTTTTATTGGTGCATATACCTAGACCATTAAGTTTTTAGTTTTTAAGTATTCATAATTGTAATTGATTGTTTTCTGTTTTATGCCTTTTATCTAATAAAAATAAAAATAAAGTAATGTCTACTTAGATCTACATATTAAGTAAAGTGGAGATTTTTTTCAGTGTCCTTAAAAAGATCCGGCCCCCTTGAGTTGAAAATTATTGTACTATGGAAAATAATATTTGTAAGCGTAATGCAACTTACTGCATTTTTGTCGAAAATTATTTAGATTATTAACAATTCAATTATCAGTTTCAAAGAGTACCTATAGATAGCAATAATATTTTTGTTTATCAATTGGTCAGGCAATTGTTCTTATCAGAATATAAAATAACTATTTTGAGTTCATAAATAATCGAATGCAAAGAAAAACTTTTTTTTTATCTTTCATCAGGTGGCAATGCGCAAATTATGGTTCGACCAGACTATAAAGGAGGCTGTAGATGAGGCCAGATTGCACCATCAGATATTCCCAATGGAGGCTGCATACGAATTCGGAATTATTCAGGTAAGAAATATAGTCCCATTTCCTTATCAAATCAACGGCAATGACTTTTTTCCTTGACTAAAAGTAATGAAGGTTTTCCTGAATTATCATTCCTTATTCAAATTTTGTATTCACGGCATTGTTAATTTAAATAAGTTGATATAGGTATCATTGCGTCCTAAATTGTTGAAAAATAGATTTTTAATTACATTTAAGACAAAATTTCTTGGAAGCTATAAAATATTATAGCTTCCATCCATCTTTGTAAAATGTTGCTATAATGATCAATCAACATCGCCCAAAGCTAACCAACTAATTAATGGACGAGGCATGACAAAACTTCGTTCTCGTTGCGGGTTGTGTAGGTCAGACGGCGGGTCGTCCTATAATACCACTTCAGTGATGACGGCAACAGTTAAATGATGACGGCAAGACCGACCCTGGCATTAAGCTGCAATAATGTCGGGTTGAGAGAAAGAATAAAAGTTGCTATGATATTAAAGACATATATAGATATCTATATATGTCTATATAATAGCAGCGATAGCTCAGCGGGGAGTATGGACTGTCGAGACGAAAGTCGCAGGTTTGAAACCAGCCCCAAGAGCATACACCACTGACTTTTCTAAGTTACGTGTATATTAATTGTTAATTATCGCTTGCTTTAACGGTGAAGGAAACATCGTGAGACACCTGCATACCTAAAAAGTTCTTTATAAGAATTTCAAAGGTCTGTAAAGTCTGCCAACCCGCGTGGTGGACTAAGGCCTAACCCCTCTCATTCAGTAGAGGAGACCCGTGCCCAGCACCGGGACTTGTATAATACAGGTCTAGTATTATTTAATACTAGCTTTTCCTCGCGGCTCCGTCCACATAATCTGCTTTTCCGGGATAAAAAGTAGCCTATGTTCATCAGGGATAATGTAGGATTCTAATGGTGAAAGAATTTTATAAATCGGTCCAGTAGTTTTTAAGTTTGTTTATACAAAAATACAAATCTTTCCTCTTAATAATATTAGTGTAGATTTTTACCTATATCATTTTTTTTCAGGACGTAGTCGACGGGTTGCGTAAAAAAGGGCATGATATGGTCCGTTACCGAGGCAGGGGTTCAGTAGTGTGCGCCCTGTATCGGAACAGTACGGCGATATACGCTAACGCAGATTTCAGGAAAGGCGGCGACGTCGCTGGACTGGACTGAGGAATTAATTACGTGCATATGAACATTACAATGTAACCATGTGATAAAGTGAGGTGTGACGCTCACAGATATTCCCAGTTTAGGTTGTAAATTTTGGCGGATGTGGACATTTTGGGGTTGTGGTGCGTGACTCAAGTTTAGCATTGTGTGGTCATTGGTCGAAAATCCAAATCCGTCGTCTAGAGTTAGATGCCAGTCAGTTTGAAATCCATTGGATTTTGGGAAGGATAGCCGGATATAACAATTATTACACGATTTATGTGAAATCCGTCGTAATGACTCGTTTCATGATTCCTATTTCAAGAAATTAATGACTGTTTGTGTGGGATCCCCAGATATACATAAAACTTATCATATTAACTAATCTATTAATCCATGAAGAATACTGTCAGATATAGCGATTAAAATAGACATAGAGTAGCTATTCTGTTGTCACCGAAATTAAAAACCTAAAGTAGGAAACCTAAACCTAAGAATTTAACTAAAATTAAATGATGGTGTCGTCCAAGACATGTTTAACACAATTTCTCCTAAAACCCATCCAATAAGTACGCCAATTTGGTCATAATTAATCAAATATGTGTTTGTTAAGGCCACACAATTATATTATTAGTGTATGACTAGGTAAATACCATTAAAATGGTAATGATATTTATGTGTTATTAAGTAAATGCGCAGTATTTTGTATGTATTAAATCGAACATGAATACTGTATTGACTTGAGCTTAATATTGAGATTTTAAAGTATTCTCATTTAATGTTATTAAATGTTATTATTTAAGAAAGTACTGGTTAAATAATATAGATGGATTATTTTCCAATGTGACATTAATTTATTTTATTGCCGTTTTTAAACTGTGTGTATTTGGTGTTGTACAAGTAATATTTTTGAAGTGAATACTTCTTATGGGAGGGTGAACCGAAACGTTCCGTAACGCGAGCGGGGGCGAGCAGAAGGTTCCAGAATATTCGAGAACCTTCCGTGAGAGGTCACGCGGGCCAGTTGACCAGCCAGCGTTAGCCGACCTCCCTGGAACTTCGATAATTTCGAAGTCCCAGGTGGCGTCACACAGTGACCATTCAGACCAGTTGAACCGGATTTTGACCGGATTTTGACCGGACTTTCACAGGACTTTGTTCGTTTTTTTTATGGTGAAAGACATGTTACCGTAATTTTGTTTTTGATATTGATAATAAAATGACGATATTTTACTTATTTTATAATTTGGAAGATGGTACCGTAAAAAAACTACCAGGTTCGCATAAACGCGAAGAGAGTAGAATGTCCATTTTTCATGGCGAGTAGCCGTTATTAATAATCAAATGACGATTTGGACAAAGAAAAACTTTTTAGGTTTTTTCTTATTTGGAACATGTTGCCGTAAAAAGTACCAGGCTCGCATAAACGCGAAGAGAGTAGAATGTACTGTATCATGTCGAGTGGACATGTTGCCGTAATTTTGTATTCTCGCATGTTGTTTGGTAAGTTTTCACTTCTGTCGGCACTCCCGGAGTGCAACCCGTTTTTTTTTATTTCTTTTATAATGTTCTTTGATCGCCATAGACATAGATTTAAATAGACACCGCAAGTGCATCAATCTGTATGAAATCCAGCGCGTCAAATTTTTAGTGCCTACACGAGCAATATAATGATGGGAAACACTTTAGAGAAGTTTTTTACAATAATTTACGGTACAAAAAGGCATTTTTCTCCGGCTGACGTCTTACTGCGGTCAAAACGAGTGTAGACTTATCAGTATGCCAAGTGCGAGATATTCTTACATTCGAATGTTAAGAAAACCTCGCAATAGTCATACTGATCTGATTATGTGTGTTCAATGTCACCTAAAAATTAATCACAGTATTCGAAGTAGGTACATTTGCGACGTCTAGTGCTTGACGCTTAGTTTCTTTTGGCAGCCTATACATAACACATTCCATTTTGGGGCCCGTGTTACCCTGACAATTTAGTCGTAAATAACATATAAATAAATATTTCCCTTTAATGTAAACATAACCTCAATATATTGACTAAGACAATAAGTATTAAAACCAACTATTTATTTATTTAGTAGCAAAATGTAGCAAGTCCAACTTATGAATAAGTCTAAGGCCTCAATTACATTTTCAATTTTACTTACGTAATGGGACTCACAAGTAAACGGCATTGTAAATTGATTACCATATGTCAAAATAACGTAAGGAGTATAAGTTATATATTTGAGTCCCTAACGCCAGTCTTGTTTGAATGTAGATATGTGTGTATGGTGGGGCATATTTGTCAATCCATTTGATCCTAAATCCCAGTTTGGGTGGCACTACCACTCTCGTTGCCAGATTGGTCGATTTGCCAGTAGCCCTCTGGGTGGCGATGATCCAGGAACATCGTGCGCTCTTCCAGATTTTCACCTTTTCGAGTCGTCCACTGCTGCCTAGCTCTGCCGCCTATTGACAGTCCTGCTAGTCTTACGTCAACGCATAAGTAAAATTTGCAATGTAATTTAGACCTTATAAAATCTCAAAATATTTATGTATTATTTTAATAAAACAAATACATTATAAGTAATAAATATTCAGGTCATATTACGTCATAATTATTAAAATATCGAATGTAGTAATGACGTTGTTACAAACAGTATTAAGAGAATGATACTTCAGTTCGCTAGCATCTAATGAAATATGCAAACTGTATTGAACAGTATTTAATATAACCTTATTTTGTTTAAAATAGTTCCATATAACAATAGCCAATTTTTCTATCTTCGAATAAATTGTAAGCACATTAAACAAATTTAAAAATAACCAATTAGACAACCTAGACCTATGTGTAGTATTAACAGCGTGGTAATTTGGTATTTTATCTGAGTGGTAGAGCCACGCTGTAGACAGTTTTGTCTACAGCATGAATGGGCTGGCTCGACCGGTTCGATACCACTGTCTCACAGAAAACCGACGTAAAGTAGCGGCTTGCTGCTGCGTTTCGTACGGTGAGTGAGATATCCGGAAGCCCAAATCCCCTCCTCTTCCCAATCCCTAATTACCCCTTTCCTTTAAGGTAGGCAACGCGCCCATAATGAAAAAAAAAAAAAAAAACGTATAATTGGAACCTAGACGCTGAAAAAGCGCCCTAAAACAGAGTAAAACTACAAAAAAACTGAAATTAACTTGTTTCTTCTGAGTTATCTAAATTTTAAGACAAATATGCAGTAATTCCTATTATGCGGAATAAAAGGAATTAAAAACCGCTTAGGTTAAAACTATTGGTGATGACGATAACAGTCCATTCTATTGGAATTATTCAATAAATATGAATATTAATTTAAATTCCATAAATGAATAAAATTAAAATTGTACCTATGTAAAAATATGTATATATTTGTAATATGAGATAATATCAGCACAACAATGCTGACACATAGGTACAAGCTATGGCTTAATAAGCTGAAGTGGCTATAGTTTATTTATTCAACATTAATTTATAATGGAAATGATATTATTGTATAGAACTACATAAATGTTAATACGATACGCACAAAATCACCTGACTGTTTTGAAGTTAGTCGCGGACAGTTATAATTGTTTTCAGATAGTAAATAACCACAAGACTGGTAATGAACGGGTGACCATTTTTAGAACAGCCAAGTCATTTTTTGCGTATATTTTACGCACTAAAAGTGAAGACTCAAAAACGTACCCGACGTTTTGTAGTTTTAATTTAAACCTCTTTTTTTTAATTTGTGTCGTGCATACCTATAAGATAAATGGAAATAATAAAAATATTTCTTGTATTTGTCTTATTTTGTTTAAATCGTTAATGTGTGATGTATGTTATAACTTTAAAAAAGATAATAATTATATATTTAAACGGAACCTCTACTTAAATGTAATAATATCCGATAAGATAATATTTGTTATGGCAAGAAAAACCGGTAGACGAAAAATTATTGGCTCCTATAGCAGAAACATTATGTTTTGTCTTAAAAACTACATAATGGTATTTAATGTATTATGATGTTCAACTTACGTAAAGTAATTGCTTGTGTTGCGAATTATTTTTACAATTTTTAATGTTAATTGACTTTATAGATGTTTTGTGAAATATTCGCTAATCAGAATTGCTCATCGCCACTGTGTCACCTAAATGTGCATTTAAACAAAATGTAATGTCATAAAACTTGATAGTGACAAATAAACTTTTAATGGGTGTTTTCGTATTTGTCTTCAGGCATTTCTATAAACCTTCCCGTCCTGCCTCAGAACCTACGTTACCATTACACCGTACTAAAGTCAGTAACTTCACTCTTCCTGTACAGCAATATTTCCCAACGTGGGGCCCATGCCCCACAGGGGGGCAATTTGATAGTCAGTTAGACGGATAGGTTAGACGACGCGAAAAATTTCGTGCGGCGGCCGCGCGGCGGCTGCACGAAATTTTTCAGTCATAGCAAATGTATGTCTTATTAACTAGGACTTAACGTTGAAATTCTTTGTGAGTAACCAACCGCGCGGCGACCACGCGACCGGCGCGCAGTCGCCGCGTGGTTGGAGCGTTGCGAAGAATTAAACATTATGGCTTAGTCAATAGAGTTTACATTAGTTTTTCGAGTGATTCGAGCGAGGCGCCCGCGCGGTCGCCGCGCGGCCGCAACGCGGTGGGATTCCTTGTCATATAAACGCGCCCTTAAGGGGGCAATTTAAAAATGGACTCGACACGACTTTAACCCTTTCGCTTTGGGTTATTTAAATGCAATGCTAGATATCGGTGACAAATTTAACAAAAAAAATGTTAAGGTGGGGCATGGCCTAAAAAAGGTTGGGAAACACTGCTCTACACACTTAATGTACTTTTCTAACATCCAAACCGTTTAAAACCCGCGACGTGGATCGTCGAAAAATATTTTAACTGTAATTGTATTTTAAACGGCTGAACAGATTTTCTTCTAACATACCATAGCTAAGAACCATCTCGATTAAAGTACTTTTCAAACAAAAAACCGCAATCTAATCTGTTCATTCGTCGTGCTACTGCCACAGAAGCACACCTACAGACAAAGAAACCAAATTAACAGCGCCCTTCTTGCTGTCGGAGGTTAAAAACCAGAGCTCCGACGCCAGTCATGACTAATAGAGCAAGAGCCCGTGAGTGACAGACCTTCGTATTTTAATAAAAGCTGAAAATTTTTCTATGTGTGTCCCTAGTACTGGTAAGAATGATCCCCACCCATGAAGCTGAGGCAGCGGTGGCTTTGGCAGGTAACAGGTGACAAAGGTGTATAAAATTCCATCTCAAATTTATCATAAAATAAAACTTAATTTTTTTATATTTGATTCATAATAATATCAAAACTCGCGTTGCTCATTGCCAGACAGTTAGTATGGTTGCAACCCTCTGCCGGACACCCTTAAACTATTATAATTTATAATTATACTTACGTTATATTATAAAACCTAAATTTTATATATAATTTTTTGGGGGCCTATTAATCTATGTTTACATAATTGCCGGACAGTTTCGACGGTTCTATCATCTTGCCAGACGCATTCAAAGTCAAAGTTTCGGGGGGCAAGGAGCGTATACAGTAACTAGTGCGAGTGAGCACAGAGCGCTTGGTCTATTGCGGCCCTTCACTGCGCATCAGCTGTTGTTTATTGTAACTATCTGGTGAACGGCTATGCTCATAATAAATGTATTATTTTTCTGTGCAGTTTATAAAATAAATGTGATCAGTTGTAATAAAGTGCTATTATGAGTGACGAAAAAATAGTTTGGTTTGTTTGTAAGAAAAATGATGAACATATAATAATATTTTCTGAAGAAACTTTAAAAAAATGCCAGACTATTCTTAAATTACGAAAAATACATAACACAATGGCATGGCATATGGCAAATCTATACTTATAAAATTACATGTCCTGACTGACTGACTGATTCATCATCGCCGAGCGCAAACTATCAAGGCTACAAGCATGAAATTCGGACTGTATATTCATTTTATGATGTAGGCACCCACTAAGAAGGGATTTTAGAAAATTCCACCCCAAAGGGGTCAAAATAGAGGATGATAATATGTATGAAAGTCCGTCATTTTGAATGCTGTTCACGCGGGCGGAGCCGCGAGCAAAAGCTAGTACATAACATAGTACAATTCATTGGCTTTACAATTTTGATAGAATTGAAAATAATAAACTTCGTAAAAATGAAAAATAATATAAATAAAATTATTAGAGTTTCGATATGATTGAAGTTGTATTAGAACAATTTTACTGAGTATCGTTTTAAATATTTGTTATTCAAACTGTAAAAAATTATTTAATGAAATTTCTTGATTAAGAAAAAAATAAACTGCACAATTTGAACTTGATAACAGTGGATGCGCAGTGAAGGGCCGCAATAGACCAAGCGCTCTGTCTCACTCGCACTAGTTACTGTATACGCTCCTTGCTCCCCGAAACTTTGACTTTGAATGCGTCTGGCAAGATGATAGAACCGTCGAAACTGTCCGGCAATTATGTAAACATAGATTAATAGGCCCCCAAAAAATTATATATAAAATTTAGGTTTTATAATATAACGTAAGTATAATTATAAATTATAATAGTTTAAGGGTGTCCGGCAGAGGGTTGCAACCATACTAACTGTCTGGCAATGAGCAACGCGAGTTTTGATATTATTATGAACCAAATATTAAAAAATTCAGTTTTATATTATGATAAATTTGAGATGGAATTTTATACACCTTTGTTACCTGTTAACTACTAAAGCCACCGCTGCCTCAGCTTCATGGGTGGGGATCATTCTTACCTGTACTAGGGACACACAAAGAAAAATTTTCAGCTTTTATTAAAATACGAAGGTCTGGCACTCACGGGCTCTTGGGCTATAACTTCAGACCGGCCAAGATAAATTGCACATACTGTGTCTATGAAATATAAAAATGTATATCCATCGATACACAAAATAACCAAAAAATTATAAGACTATGTGTGTGACTGTTGGCTGTAGAAAAAAACCTACTGAAAACCTAATATACATACGTTTTTCCTTACCTGCCTTATACTGTATAACTTATTATATTAAGTGAAATTGTTTTCTATTTACATGGCTTGTCATTATTAAACTCGTTCTTTTACATTAATGTTTAATATTATGATTCTGAGATTAAACAATGTCATGGTCAAAACCATTCATAGTACGTTAATAAATAATATAATACGACAATAGAAAAATACGTATGTTTCATCTATACTTATGTAATTATAATCGGCCTCGATGCCTCCCGCCACCGGCACGTGAATAACTTTCAGTCAGTCCAAGTTATTCCGCGCGTTTTGTATACATACCAATCAAGTACAATAAGAGTAGATACAATATGCATAACAACGGGCGATAAAATGCATTCGACGTGCATATATTATCACGTACTACGAATAATAAATCTAGTTTCTCGAAAATATGTACAGCGTACACGGTGTACATCCACCTTGGTACTCGTTATTCTATGCACACCTCCGTTTAGCGACATCTAGTGTCGAATAGCATTTTTTTCTACTAAGCGTTGCGGATTCCCTTGTTTCTAATTAATAAAATTAATTACGAACCCTATATATCATATTCACGCTTAAAGGGGAAATAATATCTAAGCGAGATAGAGTAAACATTACAGGAGTGATTTAAGTTCAAATTTCTTGAAAAAAAATCATAAAAGTTATCTTGAACTTTATCATGAACTTTTTTTTTCTGATCTTTTAAACTATTAACGGATATTATGCAGTTTTCAGCAATACATGTGATTCATGGGGAAGGTTTTTATGTATAATACATACATATTATAGTATAGAAAAGACGAAAAATTCAAAGATTTGTAATGTGATGTCGTAACAAACATATTTTTACGCGAGCGAAGCCGGCGCGGATCGCTAGTGAACAATAAATACGTTACTTCTTACTTCGACGACTTCTTACTTCGTAAACAGTTTTACTTACTCCCTGATATAACTGCATTTATTATTACTTTCGCTAGACAATTTTTTTCTAATAAAAAACATTTTTTCAGAATCAAAAACTTTATTTAATTTTTGCATTGTAATTGCATTGCAGTACATAATTATAAATAACTTACATAATATATAAAACACCTAACAGCACAATGTGACGCTTGGCGTCAACTCATTTACATCTTAGACTATTCTTATAAAAAAAAGTTCAGTATATAAATACAGGATCGCCATTTGTTTCGGGTCTGGGTTTTATGGGACCGTAAGTTCCTCGTAGTTCCTGATACCCACGATATAGGTTAAGTGCGGGTTTAGGACTAAGTTAGATATTATTGAATAAATTGGCAACTATTGGGTGTATTAATTAAATATTGAAATACCTGTACGCTCTCAATAATAGTAAACTAATTTTGAAAAGAACAACACTAGTTTCTTTCCCGTTATTCTCTAGAGAATGGCAGAATTTGCTGGTGGGAGGATACTTGTATCCGACCGGATAGCGACCACCGTACACTGGTGCTAAAACCTGCCATAGTGGCCCACCTTGTGTGGGTCGCGTTCCAGGGTCAGCCAGTGTATATCCGGTTCTCCCCAGGGGTCTTGCCTCATGATCCTAACCCTTTTCCCATCCCTTTTTCCTTCCCTTCCCCATTGGTCCTTTGGCAGGCCGGCATGATCTTGCCGACTTACGATGGACACATCGTTGGTCGACACTATTTTTGGATTGCGCTACACTTACCATCAGGTGTAGCGTAGTCACTTTGCCGAGCCAGGATAAAAAAAAAATTGACGGAATCTAAATAATCATCAATCTAAATAATTTTATCATTATAAATATTTTGAGTTTGAATAACTACAGTAATCAAACTTAGTTTTCAGAAGGTCGCTTTATGACCACAAGCGGGATGAAGAGATTTGAACCCAAAACCTCACCGATTTCTCAGCGTAAATACGCTACTACTAGACCAACAACGCGACACAACTGACTAATAAACTAAATATTTATATCGTACAAGTTGTTTTGATTTATCCACACCTTTTTTTAGCACGTTGTATGAAACCAAGCATGCCGTTGTCTTCGCAGTACGCACAGATTTTATGGTGCGCGTTGGCGCGTTACGCTGGATGTTAAAATTTCATTAAATCTTACTTCTGCCGGACCATTAAGCTGTGGAATGCTTTGCCGGCACACGTGTTCCCTCCTTCCTATAATATAGGGTCCTTTAAACGGAGTGTGAAGAAGCAGTTAGACAGGCCGGCATGATCTTGCCGACCTACGATGGACACATTGTTTGTCGTTAGTCGACACTACTCCTGGATTGCGCTACACTTACCATCAGGTGTAGCGTAGTCACTGCCGAGCCAAAATTAAAAAAAATTGCGTTTAATATCAGTACACGAAGGAAGTTCACGTACAAAGTCTATATGACAGCCTCCGTGGCGCAGCGGGCCAGTAGCCGGCTGTGAAGCGAGAGGAAGCGGGTTCGATTCCCGCACCGAAACAAATGTTTGTATGATCCACAAATACTTATTTCGTGGTCTGGGTGTTGTGAGACCGAAAGTCTCTCGTAGTTCCCACGACACAACTCGTATCTTACTGTGGGGTCATTTAAAATATATATATAAAATCCCACAGATCAAATTAAAAGTTACAATGCTAAAACGTGTCTCATAGCGTCGACGGGAGTGACAAATTTTGTGGATCCAAATAGCACGGTGTTATCGACCCCGCTGGTGATGACGCTGCGGTGTAAACGCTTGCACTCCTCCGCTGTTACACCGCCCACTATAAACACTATCACTATTGGGTTATCCAACGGGTGTTTCGTGCTTCGACTCTTCTTGCTTGTCAGGATGCTGAAATTATTATAATAATTTATTTATTATAATATAATTATTTATTTAAATTATTATATAATTATTTTTTATATTATTTTATTTGATTGAATGACGAGACGAGCAAAGCGCTTGCCTGATGGTAAGCCTGTCCATAAACAGAAGCAACACCACACAGAACTTTGAATTACAAATCACCCCGAGACATAACATGTTAAGTCTCATAACGCCCAGTAATTTCACTGGCTTCAATATCCTTCAAACCGAAACACAACAGTGCTTACACACTGTTGCTTGGCTGCAGAAATAGACGGCGCGGTGGTACCAACCCAGACGGCCTCTCGCATACGAGGGACCTACCACCTTGTAAACTAAAAGGGCCTTCGCTATGAAAAAAGTTCTTATTACCATCTTATAAATCATTAATACATACTTAAGACCGCTTCTCAATAGATCTTTAATCCCTTCGTTCCTGTGTTTGAGATCTGTCAACTCCGGTCTGTCTGTATCCACTAAGTCGTCGACCAACTGCTGTAGAACTCCGCGGTTCTCGTGACCCACGCCCGTTTCACAAGGCTTCAGTACCGAATTGTACCTGAAATAAATAAATACATTGAAATGAAACTAATTTTAATTTTGATCCCGACGTTTCGAAGACTTTTCAGCCTTCATGGTCACGGGGTGGACTGAGGTGTAGATTGTCCCAAAATGTTAATGTTACATTATCTACCTACAGTTTGAAATAATTAGTTTTTGTGGTTGGTCCGATTTACGCAATAAAAAAAATATAAAATGCGTTTAATTAGTTTTATTTCAATGTGTAACATTTGCGTAAACGTAAGAAATCATTAAATAAATACACCCAATAGTCACACACATAGTCCTAACCCCACACTTAGTTAAACATGTATCGTGGGTATCAGGAAATACGAGGGGCTGGGGATCCTATAACACCCAATCCCGAAACCAATATTTGTGGATCACACAAACATTTTTCTCTGTGCGGGAATCGCACCCACGGCCTCTCGCTTCGTAGCCGGCAACTCACCCGCTGCGCTACGAAGGCTGTCAAAAACAAAATTTGCTATATTCCATTGAAGATTTTTCCATATTCCCTAGTACTCAGTCATAAGACCTTAGGCAAATTTTAATTGAATAATGACAGAAAAACTATCGACGCAAAAAAATATTCTCCAAGTGAGAATTATGCGTGAACATACATTGATGCGTGAACATGTTGAGGGTGAAACTTGTCCTCTCTTGAATCATTTAGTTGCCCTGACTAAGTCTTTGACGAAGTACACAAGGTGACATTGTAATGAAATTAATCAATCAATTAATTAACTAAGTATTAAATTCTTAACTTTAACTAATAATAAATTCAATTCAATTCTATTTCTAATTTAACTAACAAAATGGATCATGGTTGTCTGTAAATATATATATTTTTTTAATAAACAAAACACCAAATTGACCCATCTCCTTTTAAAGCTACATAAAAATATATAGAGACGAATTTCAAACATTATCTTTCTTAAAGACGGTTAAAAAACTCACTTATGCATAGACTTCCTCATTTGCGCCACATCCTTCAGTCTGCTCATGACATTTTTCGATATCTGTAGGCTCTCCTCAGGTGTGACATTACGTTCATCACTGAACAGACTCTTATGATCTTCGAATATCGCCACACTCAGCGTTTCAGCCAGACTTTCCTCGTGTTGTTTAGAAAACGAGACTTCGGTGCCAGTTAGCGAGTAAATATGTACGATTAGTGTCAACAAGCAATCTAAAGGCAAACCTCTGTCTTTACGGGATTTTATTAAGTGACTGATCTGAAAAAAACAATGTTTTTGTTATTTGCTGGAATGACGGGAATGCAAGAGTACCGTTAGTTTTGGAGATTTAATGTTAATCCTTGTGTTATTTATTTACGGCTAAAACTGCATGAAAATTAGCGCTGAAATATGGATTTTATATCTCATAACTCACAAATTTATTTTACAGCTCTGTTTACGTTCAGGCATAAATGGATGCAAATATGCAATAACATTTCAACCCACATCAAGTGAAAATTCAGATATTAATTTAATTTTGCTAAATCTATTAGATTTAAGTAGGGTAAATTCCGTATTTTTCTAAAAAAACTGTAAATAAAACATTCCACATGTACAATTATAATGCAAAAGTGAACCTTAATTTACTGATTTAAATTAATGTCTTAAGCAAAAATAATATAATTAAATAAAATTAATTTCTCAATTATTATACTTGATGTGGGTTGTAATGTTATTACGTATTTGCATCCAAATAACAGTGAGATAAATATCATGTTTAACTTTCAACATACGATGTCAAACAGTGGAGCAAGTATCCCTCAACGTTTTAATAGTGACAGCAAAACCACGAGGGTTGTTCTCGAAGGATTGTACGCGCGTAAAATATCCATAGATGGCGTTACCTGTTGCAATACACTTGTCGAGTCTCTGCTAGCCGCGAGACTTTGCACCACTTGCTTCTCAAGGCTCATCACTAACTCCATCTGGACTCGTTTAGGCGACTTCAGCGTTTGGACTACGGCCAAGGACTGCTGCAGGAGTCCTAGATGATCACCGATCACCTCGTATTTACCTGCAACCGTTTAAATTTACCTTAAACATTATGAAACAAGTCACAATTGACTTGGCTAATGGTTGAAATGTTAGGTCCATTGCTAATAATAGGCATTATGTGATATAACATTATAATATGCCTCATGGTGGTTTCTCTGTGCCGTCTCCAGACAATCTCGAATGGGTCTCTGGAGAGTCTGAACTGAATTTTGGACAATTTGTTATAGCGGTTCATATAATTATGTCACCTTAGGTCTTTTACGCATTACAATACTCGCAAGAGACGATACTTTTTTTTATTTGATTGAATGACGAGCCCTGAACCCACAGTAAGATACGAGTCTTGTGTCTTGGGTATCAGGAACTACGCGAGACTTTCGGTGTCACAACACCCAGACCCCGGAACATCCGGGACTCCGCGGCCTCTCGCTTCACAGCCGGCTAATAGCCCGCTTCACCACGGAGGTTGTCAATGTATGTGAGAAGGGTAAGGCCCTTTTAAATGTCGTTACAATTTTCCCAACACACTGTTGAGTGACTTTGAAAGGGGTCTCCGAAGTAGGAAATTTCGGAATATCAATATTGGATAGTTTATTATAGAGCTCCATAGACAACTTACCTTTAGAAGCCGTTACAATTTTTTCAACACTCTGTGGAGTGACCTTCAATAGTGTCTTGGGACTAGGTGATTTCTGAACGTCGATCTTGGACAATTTGTTATAGAGGTCGAACATCACTTCCTTTTGCGACTTATTGATCATGTGGTCGTATGTTTGCACACACAAATCATCATTGGCGTGGTATACGCATCCCGGACTTAGTTGTATGTCGTCTGGATGATTCAGGCTGGGGATTGAACAAAACATATCTTATATACATAAACTTAACGCTATATCCTCAATAGGGTAGGCAGAGGTGCAACCCGTGGTTGGCTGATTTCCGTTCCACATGATAAGAGATAGCCTAGACTAGCCTATCGTTGTACCTGGCATGCATAAACTTTTCGAAGAGAAATACTAAATTGTCTTTGCCTGACCCGTGACTTCAACCTAGGACCTTACGATTTCTCAGTCTAGATACGCTGCCACCAGGCTCATGAGCAGATAAGTGAATGAAATATATTGTTGTGTTTTTGTCAGTGATGGAATACCTAGTACATAATTAAATGACTTAAATGTAAAAATGTACGATTCCAATGTAAGTAGAAATAAATTCATTTTATTATATTATTAATAATCATAACGTCTATATACGAAAATATAATAGTTATGTTTAAATGAGCCAACTAAATATGTATTTTTAAATCACTTTGATTTTAAACTTCAAATTGAATAGAAACCTCAGGACACTTAATTCTTATAGGTTTTTCCACAGTTGAATTTTCTTACATATCATACTTACACATTAGCTTCGCAAAGCGGTGACATGTCTACAGCAACATCATTAGAATGACCCGGGAATCTGGGGAGGACAGCCATGATTTTGTCCAAAACTGCCTCCATTGAATAACTGGTCACTCCGCACAGATCTAATGTTCTATCCACAATAATTAACGACGCCGGATTGGTGCAATTCTAGAAAATAATATAATAATAGGTTATTACTTTAAAACCCTAACCACCAAAGTCCCTATAACCTATAAGGATAGTGATGTTGACAGGGTACATTATACACATTGTACCCAACTAAATAGCAATCACCATACACATGGTGAAATACTCGCTATAGTGTCTCGGTACGACGAGTCGCGATACGGGACAGCAGGAGTATATCCAGATATAAATACACCCAACACCAACAGTCACACACATAGTCCTGACCCCACAGTAAAATACGAGTCTTGTGTGTCGGGGGTATCAGGAACTACGAGAGACGTTTGGTCTCACAACACCCAGACTCCGAAACAAATATTAAATAGATATGTAATTCACACACAATATGTGTTTCGGTTTGAAGGACATTGAAGCCAGTGAAATTACAGGGCATTATGAGACTTAACATTTTACGTCTCGGGGTGACGAGCGCAGTTCAGTGCCATGGAGTGCTTTGTAATTCAAAGTTCTGTGTGGTGTTGCTTCTGTTTATGGGCAGGCGTGGCGCTTACCATTATGCTAGCGCATTGGTCGTCTCGTCATTCAATGAAATAAAAAAAAACACATTTTAAACACATTTGTAATATTTACCTTCCTCCTTGCCAAACAAACAGGCGAATTCTCTAAAACACCAGCCACCAGAGAGCTATAAGTCCCCATAAAGTATACATCTTCTTTCAGATTTAAAGAGTCCATCATGCTGTTCAGACAACTAGCCAACCTTCGCACTTGTGATCTCTCATCCCCGGATAATGTATACAGGTCTATAGACAATGTGTCTGGTACCAACTTGCCTTCGTATGTGGGGTACATTTGTGCGTAAGGCGGGGTAAGGAACACAACATTCGTTGGTGATATTGTAAAGATGGGAAGGTGCACTATTTGCACTGCACATTGCTGGAAAAATAAAGTCACATATTAACTTTTTATATGAACAATGATTGTCTTCATTTGGTATTGTTTCCTAAAATTATTTTATTTATCTATAACTTACAACAGACATCTAAAAGTAATAAATAGAAGTACAATTGGCGGCTTTATCGCTAACGGCAATTACTTCCAGGCAACTTTTAAATTTAAATTATATTATCTACCAAAGTAAAAGGGGTTTATTTTTATGACTGGGTAACTTTGTGCAATATGTATTGTGTACAAACTATTTTGTTTTAATTTAAAAGAAAGTTGTAATGCATAACCGGTACGAATGCTGTGCTTAGGTTTTCGGTTCAATACCTAGTTTAAAGTGATATTGGGTTTCTATCACAAAATGCTCAGTATCAGCCTAGAGTCTGGTATTGTGTCCGGTATAGTGATAAGCTCACCCCTGTCACATTATGGAACGGAAATAAGTTCGGCGAAATGCACGTGTTCTGGTTACACCCCTTTATAAATTACAGGCATATATGTATGCTATGTTAAATTCATTTCAACTACAAGAGTTTCTAACGTAAGAGAGTAATAACATTCATGAAATTGAAATATGTAAAAAAAAAATACCTTCTTCCCCATCCAGTCAAATAGCATGCCCTCTAGCTGTTTCGTAGCCTCCGCAGGCCCTTTACCTGCAGCAATGACATCTCCAACATCTTTACCTTCATTCAATTCCAAATAAACTACATCCAAACTGACGCATGATATCAATGTGCAGTGGGAGAAGTCACTGCATTTGATTATATCCTGTATTGTGCGTAGCTGAATGGATGTTGTTTGAGTTATGAACACAGCTTTCTTATGTCCTTTCTTTGCTACCTGTAAAATTCAATAGCAAAACAAAAACACACATACATAATCAGAAAAACATCTTTGACTGGGTGCACAGACAAAAAGGTCAAACTTCCAACAAAGCAACAAGATTGGGCATTGTGAACATTAACTCTCAAACTTATAACTAGCAAATGAATGCAATTGGTTAAGATATAGAAACAGGTATTCAGATTTTAGGACCAAAAATGGCCGCATAGAATTCCGGTTTCTGATCACATTGTTACCATTCTTAAAGCTAGGTCATGCGGTATTTTCGAGAAATTAGTGTAGAACAATTAAATATTATCTTTTAGCGCCATTAAGCGTTTAGGAAGTCCAAACCATGTGAATCAACTTAGATTAAGTTTGGTTCAACTATAAAAACATAATTCACAAATTGAAGTGTTGATAGTTGATATTGAGTAAAGTGGATGAGTTGTGAGAGGCCACAAAACATCAGAGTTAAATATGTAAGATATAATTATATTGGTTCATTTGTAGTTCATACACTTTGTAGTAAGGATGGTTTCATTCAATTTCCAAAATGGTCAGTTCCAAGTTGGTGGTAGCAATAAGACCGCCCATTGTATTCCATAGGTTTAGCACCAGCTTTTTAGTTTTAGTTACTGGCATTATAAATGGTTTTCAACAAAGAGTTTTGTATTGTATTGTATGGTGCATTACCTAGCATTAGGATTTGCATAGTCTGATCGGAAAACAAAACTCTATCCAGTACAACCTTTTTTGACCCCAAAATCCAAATCCCTGTTTCTAGATTGCACCCATGCATTCATTTGAAGTGACTGCCAGTTGTAGCCTACACATGAAAGAAATAGATAGCTGAATGTTCCTTCACATAATATTATATTGGTTAAGTTTCAATTTAATACAATTATTCTATTGCTTGTTATAATTAATATTTACCTCAAATGGTGATAAACTTTTCACAGCAACAGCTCCGCCATTCAAGAAATTAAATAGACCGCCATCCCAATGGAGACATTCGGCACTAGCATCGTCTATGAAAACAACAGCGCCAATAATTCGATTGTACACTTCCGTCCACCAAGATTTGTTAAATTCCTTCACCGGTGCACTCGCCATCGTGATAACTTCACAGGGGTGCGATTACACGACCATTTCAATTACTTTCTGAACTCCAAAATAATCAATAAAATATTCCACACTAAAGTCACATTTCACAACACTGACATTTGTGAATGGTCACAACACACGTATTCAAAATATTAAATAATGATTCTAAATTAAATTGACACTGTTTGCTGTCACAATATCATGTTATGTTCTTAGACATATCCAATAAAGCGTAGAAGTAAAAGAGATAAATATATATGCAACGCCCGAAAGGCATTTTTTATTTTTATCAGCATATAATCACACAAATGACATTTGTAATTCGTTCAAAAATATGATTTTAACTATGTGGTGAGATAGCTAGCTACGCTATCGTGAAACGCACACTAGAATAAGTTCATGGACAATTACAAATCATGTCTTCTTCTTTTTAATTTATGGCTTCGCATTATTATGCATTTCACTATTGACAAGTATAATTTATTCTCAAGTCTTCACAAGAACGATGAAATATCGATGTGGACATCTTCAAGGTCTTGTTGCCGCCACATTATTATTATTATTTTCTTTAATGATTAATTTTCTCAAGATTACCAGTTTGTTATTGTAGTACAGAGCACGCTATTTGTTTTGATTTTGTCTTCTGGGATTAGAATACTGCCATCTAGCGGAGTTTTCAAAACAGTATAGCGGTTTCACTGTGAAACCATGTGAAACTTTCACATGGTTCGATTTTAGTTGATCAACAGCTGTTAAATCACATGCAATTTAAACAGACTTTCAATCCAATTAATTAGCAAAACCATAGGTATAGGTTTAGTTGATTCAATGAACTTATATCGAAACTTGAATCCACTTTAACAAAATATATTAACTTATAGAACTGCAGACATGGATACAGACCCCTACACACATCCCTACAATAAACAATTATAGCATGTAGTCATGGACGTTACAATAGAAAATTACTATGTGATAATTACTATTATTTTTTTAAAGAGCTGTTAGTAGCATTCTGGAAATAGTCACTAACGTTATGACGGCATCTAGCCTTTAAAAAGTCGTTGTCAAGATGTTGCCGTTATACCCATTGCAGCCGCTGTTATCATGTGGTACAATCATAATTAGAGATGTGACAAGTGGGTAATTAACGGTGGTTTTAACGGCCAAAATTTGCATAAAAGGTTTGTTTATATTTAGTGAAACTGAAGGAATAAAATTCACATACAAGTTGTTGTCTTAGAGCATTTTTAATTACTTATCACAATACACAGTTACTTTTGTTTTCTACCATCCGCCTCTGGAATACTCCTAAGAAATATTAAATTAATGTCCATCTTCATAACCGCTAGGGAGAGCATTGACGTGAGGGTTGTGGAAGAGAGATTTCTGGCCATCACCCCATGGGAAACGCTAGAAAAAGAAATATGGGTTTTAAAAATTCGCTTTTTTACACTTTATTCCCAAAATGGGCAACATTTATTATGTTGCATGCATGCAGTGGCAACGCAGAGGATAGACAATTGAAATATCATTTATTAATGACTACAACTGATATTAATAAAAAAAAAATGGAGTACACTGGCATGTCGTAATTACTACTGAAAACAATGCAATCTCTGCATTTCTTTAGCCACATAAACATATCTTTATTTCATATGCAATGACATTGAGAGGCATAGTAAGCAGGTGGGGTCAAGTAACCCCAACTAACCCTAGTTTCTTACAGAATCCCACTAGCCATCTCTCAGATGTCTATATCTCTATTTTTGGTAACCAGAATCAATTATTTAAAATCTCGACCACTATAGAAAAATCTTATTCTTAACATCATTGAAACACTACATAATCTTGATTGCAGCAATGTACTCATTCCTCTACCATTTTCCGTAATATTGTTTAATAAAGAATGTTTTTTCAAAGATAAAAGTATTCTTTGTCCTAATCCAGGTTGTCGTCTATCTGTGTGCTAGATTTCATCCAAATCTAATCTGCCATTAAGGTGTGATTATCATAAACATCCAAATATTCACATTTATAATATTGAATAATATAGATATTACGCCCGTATACTGAAACGCTACTTAAGTATTTAAGATCGTTTTAAACAAGTTAAATCCCTCTTAGCTGTCAAAATTGTATGAAAATAAGTAGCCGTTAGCCGTCAGACAGCTAAGTAGCGTTTCAGTATTCGGACATTAGTAGTGTATTATGTGAAAAACCACCTTTGTGCGGACACGCAAGTGCTCATAGGGCTTGAACTCAGGTCGCTCATGGTGCTCCTGGTGAGCCAGATAAGCATTTAGCATGCCCAGACCAACTGCAGGGAAGGCCACGAAGAAGGACATCTTCTTCCACAGTTTGTATCCACCTGTGAACACATGATATGCAAAACAACTAAAGGGAAACACAGAATGTATAGAATTGAATTAATGAAAAGAGCTTTTCATTGGGATTCAAATATTTCAGTTAAATTAAAAAGCCATATCCTGATTGATATACAAATAATGTAACATGTCCCAAAATTGATTTAAGAATAAATAAGGGATTAAAAATATTAATAAAAAGAATATAATACACAGGTATTATCACCCACATCATAGATTTTTGTAGTTACTGATTTAACACAATGGCTTTGCTGCGCACTATACATAAGGGTTTGAAATTATATCAATTTATATGTATGTCTCATGATAATTCTCAAGAATGTTTTAATTAGTCATAAATTATATTCAAATGGCATAGATTTAATTTTATCAGTAATAAAATAATAATCTATTAAGATGATCATACTTTGAAACCCTAATACATATACAATATTTTATACAAGGTGTGTTTTCCATCCTCATGTATATAAGACACACCCCTGATGGTTGTCAGCCACAGATACAATGTGCACTTAAAAACAGCAGGTTTGTACTCGTTATATTAAAACTATAGACAAAAGCTAAAACAGAAATTAAATCAAAAAGAATAATATTTAGATGAGCCAAACTGTGCTGCACAGACAATAATGTTGTGTTAATAAATTTTGAGCTTAAAAAAATAATTTCATTTAATATCGTAATGTACATATTTGTAGGATAACTGGTAAATGTTTCCTACTATTATATACTACAACAAAATTTTGAATCTTTAAATAATATTCTTGTAAACTATCTGTTAAAGGTTGCGTTATTTTAATAGATATCTGTAATTTGTCCAATTGTATACACATATAATTGTATTTACACTAAAATTAATTTAAAACAAAGGCATGTAGACCACATTCTTAGTAGAAATTTCTTTTAAAATGTTTGTCACATTAACAGAAACAAAGCAGGAAAATTATGATTTTTCCATTCCATTCAAGGTAGTGTATATAAAAATATATAAAATTTATATAAACAGGTAGTATATATCTTCAAATTGAACATTAATGACCTAAAAAGGGATACAGAGATAAAGCCAAAGCCCTATTTTAGGTTAACTGATTACATAATTTTTAGGATCGATTAAACAAAAATTTCCATTACCTCCATGTCCGCCAGCAGTAGCAGCGTGGGTAGAAGAACGTGCATTAGCCTTCAGGTAAGAAACCGCAGCCTTCTGCATAATTGTAGCCATTTTGCAGAAGTAAATACGCTCGCAATGAAATTGTTCGAAAAATCTCAGTTGTCAACTTACATTGACACTTCACATTGACAACTTATTGATAAAAGTTACCATTACAGAAAATACAATACCTAATTCAATATGGCAGATCTGTAAGTTTTAGAGTTTGAAAACTCAGTAATGGACATAATATTTTATAATATATTATGTATAGAATAATAAATTATCATATCACTTTCAATACAGGCAGGCAGAGCCGTATTTGACTAAACCGAGACTGCGAGGCGCGGCAACACAAGTTTGGGACTCTTATATTAATGCATTATTAGCTATTACTTGGCTATGTTACATTTTATAAGTACATTATTATTGCATAAGATACATAATGCTTCAAATTAAACTGATTCATACAAATAGTGTGTGCGTAGTGTGATAATCTCACTATCGCCGTTGCACGTGTAGGTACCGATGAGCTACCGTAATAATACAAACTTATTTAATTTGACCTAATTTATAATTTTCTTTCGATAATCAATTTTAGGTAACTTATCAATTAAAATTTCAAAACAGTTTTAGGTAGTGTACATGAAAGAAGTGCAACTCAGTGTACATGAAGTACACTGAGTTGTACGCGCCAATTATTTTGAATTTACGAGTGAAAAAAGGCTCAGGCTATAGTGTTGAAAGCGTTAAGGTTGACGAGAGACGCCGCCGCGCCACTACCACTCTACCCCGATCCACCGCATTCTCCGCCTGCATTTTAACCCGCAGAATCGCGTGTATAGTTGATCAGCCACGCCAAATCCAAACTGGTAGTCCGCCAGATCCGGGCCGTTCCCCTCGAGATGCTTACCGAGGCGAGTATGTACTATCCTTGCGAATAGTTTGCACATCTCGTCGAGCAATGCGATAGGCCGGTAGGCCGATGGTTGCAAAAATGTCCCTTTATTACGACCGACTATGATAGAGACCTACTTGCCTCACGTTCCTGCACAATGTAAATATGCATCACATTAGACGTGGGATTACGTTGCATAAGTACTAGGTCTAAGCATGTTTCTAATCCTATAAAATTGAGTCACCATATGTCGTAATGTGTTGCATATTATCTTTCGTACGTGAGACAAATCTGTCTCTATCTTTAGTTTAATCATGATAGATAATTTATAAAATATTAAATAATTAAATAACCTACTTTGTTTCTTCTCTGCATCATCCAAGGTCGACTGTTAGAGAATACCTTTGACATTAAGTTAGCCTCTATAGGTACATTTGTTTATGAAGGTAGTATATAGTATTTTTTGAAAATACCATTGGGCATACCCATACGTCCTTGTCGTCCCTGCATACTTACATTTTGCAGAATGCGACTCGCCTGAATGAGCCATTATGGTGGGTTTGTCACGGGTTTGTACGGTGGTCGCTATCCAGTCGGGTACAAAAATATCAAGTACCCTCCCCCTCTTAACATTTTACGCATTAAAATAAAACTATATAACATTTACAAATATGCATGTAGGTAACGTCTTTTATTTATTTAGTACATAATAATATGAGATTCATCACTTAATACAACCTAAGTATGTTTGGTATGTTTTTTAAGTATGGTACATCTGTAGAATTAAAATGGCACCATTTATACATAATATTATTATCTTGTAGGTAATCTTTTTTGGTCATTGCTACCGCATATTGTTGTGTCTAAATTAAACTAGATTAAAACTGGTTGATCAAAAGCTTCGAACCCTTCTTCTTTATTCGCGTGAGCACCGTTTGGAAAATATTTGTTTAGTATAGATCGGGGTGATATCTGTAACAATATAATACAATTAACTTGACCTACCTATTACCACTGTATACTATTACGGTTCATAACACCGAGCCCTTTAAGGTAGAATTATCAGACAGACAGCGAGGCGTAAGCTCTTTTATAGTATACATATTCTATCAGCCAGTTCCAGAAATGTAAATATACATATATCTACCCACTTTTCAAATAGGTAATTCGTTTTTAGAACCTGTTAATTCTACCAGTCTACGTAACTATGTATGTAGGTATAGGTACTATAAATATTTACGGTTTTCACGGAATTCAAGATGGAACAACACAAGTTACTTTTTTATCCGAGCACGGCAAAGTGACTGCACTACATCTGATGGTAAGCGTAGTGCAGTCCAAAAAACCAGCGACCACTTACAAACATGAGTTTATCGGTGGTCCCCAGAGTCATGCCGGCCTGTATAAATGCTTCTCCCCTCTTCGGAGAGAGAAGAAGCAAATTGAGGGGCCTGCGACAGAACAGACGGATGATCGATGCCGGCACAGTGATACAAGGTTGTATCCCTATATCCGTCCAAACCCACCATCAAGTCCTGTCGCAAGCCTCTCAGGAGAACCGGATATACACTGGCTGATCCTGGAACGCGACCCACACAAGGCGCGTGGATCACTATGACAGTTTTTAACACCATGTGTACGGTGGTCGCTATCCGGGCGGATATGAATATCCTACCACCAGCAAGGAATAGTAATAGAAGTTACGGAATTACTACACTGACTGACTGTGTATACATCATTGACAAGTGGGTCGTTATTTGTATACATATCTGGAACCAGCTGAAGGAATTCGCTATAGTTCCGTTGGCATTGTAATAATAAAAATAAATACACCCAAAACTCACACACATAGCCTTGAAGCCACAGAAAGATACGAGTCTTGTGTGGTGGCTAGGAATCCATCAGGAACTAGGAGTCTGAGACTTCGCTTTCAAAAAGTAATATAAATTTAAGAATCATCATAACACAACCAACCTTCTTTGCTTTCACATGTTCAAAATTGAAGCTCATGTAAAAAGCCGTCTGTTGCAACTGTCTTAGATTTCTCATTCGTACTTTGGGATCACATTCTAACAACCGGATGAGTAAGCCTCTAGCTGCGTTCGAAAGTGCTTTTGCACCGCTGGGCAATGATCCTGGAAGTAGCTGATGATTTTGACTAACTCCGACACTGAAAGTAAGAAGAATCATCACTGCATCAACATTTTATCAGATAGGTTAAGCCTATGTGAGAAGCTGTCTGAGGTCTGTAAGCAGCAATTTCGGTTAAGAACGCTGAAGCTGGTGAAATTACTGGGATTTAATATCCTATATCTTGGAGTAAACATCTTCCAGTGTAATGTAGTACTTTGTCAGTTTTGTGATTCGAAGTTGAGTGTTGCCTCTATATATGGGCAGGCGTTACCATCAGAAAGGCAACCTGCTCATAAGTTTTTGCAGCCATAACAATCCAGTTTGAAATTTATTGGATGTTTCTTTTTTATTCTTTTTTTAAGGGGTTTTTACCTGATGGCATGACAACCGCATTGTACCTTAAGCTAGTTTACATTCCTAATTATATACTAATCTAATGAGGACACTCACTGATGAACTCAGAACAAAGATGTTAGTTTTTTAGTATCATGTGATTTTGGATTAGCCAGAAGAATTTGAATAAGACCAACATCAAGTACATTTGAGTTCAACTCATTAATCAGCGATTCTCTTTCCTTTATATTGTTAACGCAACCCATCAGCAAATGTTGCACATCTTCCACTTTATTACAGACGCTACAATTTGTGAATCAGATTTCTTTATTAAAATGGTGAACTTTGCTGTTGGATAATGTCCAGATCTTAATCTTAACATTATATTGGAAGTTAATAATATAAATTGTACTGTTACCTATTTGACGTCGATGTGGTTCCATTCTCTCTGCCATGATTTTTACTATCAGCGTCACTCATTGCTACATTGCCAGCAGCAGGCGTCGGAAACTGAAAACCCAACACAGTTAAAGTATACAATTTTTGAGTGGTGCCCTACCAGTGTAAATGTTGGTCCATTAAATTGAAACTGCAAAATATTTAGGCAAACTGACACCGACACTGCAGAAAGAAACATGCCCATATGTATATATAGGCATGTTTTCTAATATTTAATTGAAAGTTATATAACAGACAAAATATAAAACAAAATTCAAAATGATCGAGGATGCATGTTTCCAATATATACAGAAAAACGTATTTCAAAATTGTTGGTACATCCTAAACTGACAATATGATGCGTTATCTGGCAATTAGAATTTAATCGGACATCTTCTCTCTATCTATTTAACAGGACTTTATTTTATTAGTAACTAGCTGTCCCTCGCGGATCCGCCCGCGTGATTTGCTTTTTCCGGGATAAAAGTAGCCTAACAGTGGCGCCATCTGTCGAAAATTTGTCGTACCAACTCAGAAACCTTCGTGGGCTCATGCACAACAACTTTGCTAAAGATCATCACATGATCAAGTGCATAGTTTATGTTTTTATAAAGGACATTCATGTTTATATACATAGACTAAGAGTCTAAGAGTATAAATAGTATTTTATAGCATACGCATTACAAAAATGCCAGCCTCCGTAGCGCAGGTTCAATTCCCGCAACGAAACAAAAAAAATTGTGTGTTACACATATAAATTTATTTAGGGTCTATGTGTTCGCTTGAGAGGGGTTGAAGTCAGGGAAGCGGCCGGTCTTAAAAACTACAAACCAAATCTCTCTGTAACATGTGTTGTGCCGACCTCACTGCGATAAAGGCAGACGGAAGGATACGCATTAAAAAAATATCTAGATTAAAATTGTATCCGATTATCATTAGTAAATTAACGCTAACGGATACTTCAATGTAAAGATTAACGGTTTTTATATTTGTTGGCAGAAACATTGAATTAGGCTTATTGCCATGAGTATTTATGCATAGCGCCGAATTCCACATATGAAGACTGGTTATTTTGGGACATTATCAGCAGACACATTTGAACATAGTTTAGATATTTACCGTTGGAAATATAACAATACCTTCACTTCAGTTCCATTTTAATTTTTAACCTTTCTTAGAAATTAAATTTTAATTCTAAGTACATTTTATAAAAAATACTCTTCAGTCGCAATGTAATCTCGGCTAAGTAATTCTCGATGATGCGCGCAAGTCAATTTGCAATCAAGCGTACCATCTTCCAACATGTTGGTACTAACTTTAGAACCCTAAGGTTTAAGGGTAACGACACCGCAACTTGTTTCAGGCTCGTTTCGAAAGAAAAAAGTGAACATCACCCGCCCGGCTAAAAATAAGATCCAGTACCTTAATTGCACTCTTGGAATTTACTGCACAATTTAATGATTATGTTACATGTTTGCTGGGGCGTTGGCTGTGATAGTTATGTGGAAATTCGTTACGATTTTTTGGTTCGCCAAATTGTTTTTATATCGGAATTTGACAAAACTAGCTAGTGGGTAAGTGATATAGATTGAATATTGAATACCAACAATACAAGAAGAATCATCGGTTCTTTGCCTGGTTGATGCCACTTTAAAGGAAAGGATGGATATTAGAAGGTTAGGGGCGATTTGGGCCTTAAGAATTCTCACTGACTATACGAAATTCCAACTCCTCCCTAACCTTTTATCTGATTAATTTCGTTGCGGGACAAAGACATTTAGGCATCCCAGAGACTCGTCGAGCTTCACTGCTCTATGTCAACAAAAATGCGTGCCACTGTTGATCCTGGTGCACAGGAGTTACAGTGGTGGGTGTGTGGACGGTATAGTCTCTAGAATATACGAAATGCAACAGCAAGCTGCCAATTCATAACGATTATCATAATAACCCGGTCGAGCCGGCACATGCACGCTGTAGACAAAAGTATCTACAGCGGGGCTCTAGCAATATTTTTACTATTTTTCTATATGTACCTATCGGTCAACTAATGGCCAATTTCATAAAAGATTCCAATCCGCATAATATACGGATCGGTCCCGAAAATAAACCAACTAACTATGTCTTTTGTAGGCGTCTTATTATGGCTGATTCTTTGGAACGATTTGCAGACTGGGATGGAAATAATTTATTGAAATTTGTTTAAAACGGCAAAAACAACAATTAGTAGCGTTTGTAAGTTTCAGATTAGAATCTGAAGATCTAACAAAGTTAATTAAAATTATCTGTCCAATAAGGGAATCCTTAAACAATAAACTAATAACTTTATTTTCTTAATCCTATATCGTTAATTACTTTACTCTTAATTATATGTTATTTCTTTTTTATTTTGCACTGATTAAAAACGATCCCCACTAGATAAGTTGAAGAAATCTTTTGATTCTATCGTATTTTAAATACAAATAGTAGAAAATGCTATTTACTAGTTAACAGTGATGGACCACAGATCATACACACCATTAGCTATAATCATATAAGTATAAACATGAGTTTTGGCGGGAATTCTGACAGTGCAGTACATCGCTTATTTTAATTTATTTCGTAAACTAGTTTAGAGTTATGTTTGTTCCATAAAAGTGATGTGGATTTGTTCAATAAACATTGGCGGTGATGAACAGTATATGGAAACATTGAAATAAGTGAATTAAGAATCGTACTGAAAGGAGTTAACACCATAACTCCGACAAGACCTTGAAATCGTCCGCACCCGTGTTTCATCGTTCTTGTAAAAATACTTGAAAATAAATTATACTTGACACTGGCTAAATGCATAATACTGCGAAAGCCATTAATAAAAAAAAAAATGTGCGTTCGGGACGCTCGACAGAAGTGATAACTTAAACTAATGTGGGTTAAAGTGAGAGCGGAAGGAGCCTGCCTACTGCTACCGTATGCGTGAGGGAAAGGGAAGCCAGACAGAGTGGCGCCTTAACGCGTTACGTTACGAAGTCCGGTCAAAGTCGTGTCAAAGTGGTATCAAAGTCGCGTCAAAGTCGCGTCAAAGTCGTGTCAAAGTCGTGTCAGAGTCGTGTCGGAGTCGTGTCAGAGTCGTCTCAAAGTCGTGTCAAAGTCGTCGAAGTCCGGTCGAAGTCCGGCCAATGTCCGGTCAAAGTCGTGTCAAAGTCGAGTCAAAGTCGTGTCAAAGTACGGTCAAAGTCGTGACAAAGTCGTGTCATAGTCGTGTCAAAGTCGTGTCATAGTCGTGTCAAAGTCGTGTCGAAGTCGTGTCAAAGTCGTGTCAAAGTCGAGTCAAAGTCGTGTCAAAGTCGTGTCAAAGTCGAGTCAAAGTCGAGTCAAAGTCGTGTCACAGTCGTGTCAAAGTCGTGACAAAATCGTGACATAGTCGTGTCAAAGTACGGTCAAATCGTGTCATAGTCGTGTCAAACTCGTGTCGAAGTCGTGTCTAAGTCGTGTCAAAGTCGAGTCAAAGTCGTGTCAAAGTCGAGTCAATGTCGTGTCAAAGTCGTGTCAAAGTACGGTCAAAATCGTGGCAAAGTCGTGTCAAAGTCGTGTGAACGTCGTGTCGAAGTCGTGCCGAAGTCGTGACGAAGTCGTGTCGAAGTCGTGTCAAAGTCGTGTCAAAGACGTGTCAAAGTACGGTCAAAGTCGTCACAAACTCGTGTCAAAGACGTGTCACAGTCGTGTCAAAGTCGTGTCAAAGTCTTGTTAAAGTCCGGTCCAAGCCGACTGGTCACTGTGTGACTCCACCTGGTACTTAGAAATTATCAATGTTCCAGGAGGTCGGCTAACGCTGGCTGGTCAATGGACCGCTCGCGTTACGGAACGTTTCGGTTCACCCGTCCATAAGAAGTTATCACTTCAAAAAGAAAGAAAGTATAAACATAGACAATCTACAGACAACAAGGGCATATCCTCTCAATATATGGGACCTATGGGTTTTAGTTATAAATGAATCTTTGTGGTAGTAATTTATATTTAAAAAAAATATTGTAATATGTTATTCTATACCTACTTTATGTATGTTCTGAACGTCGCGTTGTCGTTGATTCATTTCGGATTTATAGAATAGGGACTAGGGACCCATCTATATCTTTATTTTAAATTGTTATGTACATAGCTTTCTTTGCATTATTCTGTTCTTATATATTTTAATTTGTTGCTAAAGGACTTACATATTTATGACATTGTGCCTCGTCAATTACCTCTATACTTAGCCTAGTTAAAATACTTACTGACCAACGATGGAACGTTAAACTTCGTTTACATTACGGTGCGAGCCCAATCGTTGCCAGATTGCTTTGCATGTAGCATATTTGACCAGGTCAATCCCTCTATCTTGGCAACTGTCCGAGATTTATCAGAGATAAGTATAAACAATTTAGAGTTCAAAAAACTTAGAAAATAAATTCCCGCCTACATGTTTTGTCCCGGTTTTATGCTACCTTTGTATCAATGGAAAATGGAGAAATACAAATGTTGCAAATATTCTTGCTCTCAACCTAAACCCGCGGCCACATGGACATTAATCCGGGGCGTTATAAATTGCGATCAATGACTAACTATAAGTATCTTATTACAAAATGTTATGGATGTGGAAGAAACAAGCTTTGCACCTGTTAAGAAATAAATGTCATCCTCAAGTCAACTATTGGTATTTACGAGTATAAGAGAGATCTATTTCGTGTAATGCAAATGTAATCGAAATTATATATTTTGTATGTACATATTACCAACCACGCATGACTTATCACAGAGTGAAAGTTTTAATGACTCTTTTTTCATTGGAAAGAGTACCTCAAAGTTGAACCCATTATTTCAATAACAGATTTCACCCCAAAGCGAGGGTAATTTGAGATTAATCTAAAACTTGGATATTTCGCCAATTTTAAAATTAAATTTAAATAAACGGCTTAACAATAACAAAACGGAATTTTAAGTAAATTATAACAATAATTTTGAGTCGGTGCTCTACGCCAATTGTTGAACATTAAATTACAATAGAACCAACGCAAATTAGTTAATTTTATGACACAATTATTTTAATTTAATATTGTCCTATATATTAATCTATAAAATCTATAAAAAGGTAAACCATGTTTTTCTTATGCCTGTAGACTCAATAGTGTAGTAAATATAATTTGTACGACGTCGTACGCCTCTGTATGAAAGGGTACGTGTATATTCGCCCTAACGTCGGCATCCACTCTTCAAATTAAGAACATAAAACCGTTAGATCTGGCGCGCAGACTACCAATCAAGCCTTATCTTTATCAGTTAACTGCCTGCAGGTTCAATGAATGTATGTAAATATTTTGGTCTGGTCACGATTCCACCGCGTTAGTGAATAAGAAGTGGTCATTTGTGGACATTCCTGTGTTACTTTCCTACCACATCTTGTATAATAATGTCTACAAATGGTCTGCAATTCTGAATTACTTTTGTGATTTAAGGTGTACCAAAAAGCAACGCTGCGGTCTACGAACAGAGAATGTCAAGTATCATGTCTAGATTTTAGCTTAGTAATGCTGCGAATGTTTTCGTAATTTGAATTTGACATTTTGAGATCGCATAATGAGATCACATAGACTTTAGAATGCCAACATATTTTGAAAAAGGATTTTGTATATTTATTATAGGTAACGGGTACGATTAACAACAGAATAGCTGTTACAAAAGGCGAAAAGGCGGCGGACGCAAAAGAGAGCAACGAGATTTGTGGAAAATTGTGGAGAAGCAAAGCACTTCCGAAAGATGACTAACATTTGGGACAGATTCCGCCGCACAAATGTTTGTGTGATCAACAAATACGTATTTCGCATCTAGGTTTTCAACACCCCGGTCCTACAGGGACCGCAAGTCCTTCGTATTTACTGATATCCACGATACAGGCTCAACCTAGTATAAAGTCTGTTAGGGCTGCATGTCTGTTAGTCTGGGTATCTTTAATATTTATTTACTTCACGCTTAATCATCCTTCTGCCTGACGGAGTTATACCGGTCATTTGTCAAGCTCCGCCTTTTTGCTTAGACGATTCCGTTTCAAAGAGTTTTGAGTCACGCAATTTGACCATAATTCATTAAATTTGTTCTATAACGTTAGCTGCTATTTGACTTTCAGATTAAACAATGAATTGAATTTAACTTAATTTACCTATTTGTTACAGATAATTAATACATAAATAGCATTCTGAACTCCTCCTGTATATAAACTTTAAGTATACTAAAGCTCGTACTCCTCCGTGCGCGCAATATGCTTAAATAGGAGTAGAAACTTTTCACTTCATGTATTTAATTAAATTAATTTGTATTTATAAGTTTATATACAATAACTTCATAATTCTTCATAATATGGCCCATAAGGCCTTATTACAAACGTTGTCTAACTATAAACTACGAGTATTATATCTACATGTTGCCATGGTAGCCTATAGTAATTTGCTGATATAAGCCTGGTTTAAAGTTAAGACAATGTTTTGTAATAAGACCCGTCATTTTCACGTTCATACTGCCAATGTCAAACACACTAATAAATGTGCATCGTTCGATAAAATGCAAGTTTCAACAATTTGTTAGATTTAATTTATTAGCATGACCCGGACACGTAGACAAATTAATCTATGTAATCAATATAATCTATCATTCTACATTTTTAATGCAAAAATGTTTATTTAGTTTTCGGTTTGTTAACACGTAGGTATTCTGTAGATTTATCTACCCGTATTGTAATTGGATATTGTAGTCTTTAGAATATTATGTTGATCTTCAGCTTCAAAAGTTCCACTGTCTTGATTCGAAGAAGTATTATGTTTCGCGAAAGCCATCAAATATTTATTTTATAAATTTTTCAACGCATCATGGTAGGTATCCTTAAGTGATTTTTTATTATACTCTATTTTTTGAAGTGATAACTTCTTATGGGAGGGTGAACCGAAACGTTCCGTAACGCGAGCGGTCCATCGACCAGCCAGTGTTAGCCGACCTCCCTGGAACATCGAATCGAATTTCGAAGTCCCAGGTGGCGCCACACAGAGACCAGTCTGCTTGGACCGGACTTTGACACGACTTCGACACGATTTCGACACGACTTTGACACGACTTTGACACGCCTTTGACACGACTTTGACACGACTTTGACACGACTTTGACACGATTTCGACACGACTTCGACACGACTTCGACACGACTTTGACACGACTTTGACACGACTTTGACACGACTTTGACACGACTTTGACACGACTTTGACACGACGTTGTCACGACTTTGACACGACTTTCACAGGGCTTTGACCGGACTGGCTAGAGTGGCGCCGTAACGTAACGCTTTACGGCGCCACTCTGTCTGGCTTCCCTTTCTCTCATGCATACGGTAGCAGTAGGCAGGCTGCTCCGCTCTCACTTTAACCCACATTAGTTTAAGTTATCACTTCTGTCAAGCATCCCGGGACGCACACTTTTTTTTTAAATTACAGGATACTCGTCTATATGTACTGCAGCCAAAAATAGCCTTGACATATCTCTTCAGTTTAAGACAGGTATATTTTTCAATCTTAGTCAAAATTATTTGATTATAACAATTTCCTAGAATCGAAATAATTACGAGATTACCAGACAGTTCTTCTGTTAGTCGGTAATTTTGATACAAAATTTGCTTTTATTAGACACGACCCGTCAATTAAAAGATACGGAAATAATTTATTAATTAACTTACATCACCGGGTAGGAAACTCGTGTGTTACCGAAAACAGCACAAAGGATTTCTCATTGAACATTTTAATTACTGTCTGCACCAGTCCCACACAAGTAAGTAACTGGCAGACAATTATTAAGGATAACGGCAACTTTTGCTATATGCTTTGCATATAGCATGACTATTGCTCCTCCTGCGGGATTGGGGAGGTGTCCATAAACAGAATTTTCCTTGCGGAAAAAAAGGTCTATAGCCCACACACCCTGGAGGTCCATATAGGTATAACATTATAACGAACCCATCTTTGCACGGAAGAAAGACTTTATTTATAACTCGAAATCCTGATGTCCGTTTTTAACAGTTAAATATTCCGTATGTAGTGTTTGCAAAAATATAAAACCTTAGCACCTAATTTATTTTAATACGACACTTTTTCGTTCTATATAAAATTACAAATGAAGGTGGCAGTGTTGTTAGCGAACTTTTATCTGTGAATTTTATTACAAAGACGCGGTTACGTGCCATTAGGATTTTCTGTTCTTTGGTTTCGAACATTTTATGAGTTCCAAATAACTGCGATCGTTTTGACGAAAGTTATAAAAAATATAAGGCAGTATGTGTGGATTTTTTTAGGCTACTAAATATAATGATATCTGTACCTGTGCTTTTGTCTCACTCAAACATTGTTATTCTCGCACACGCACTTCACTTAATTTATAAGAATGTGATCGATCTTATCGACCGCAATAAACTAGTGATTAAAATTAGCATTAAATTTTAGGATGTCTAGATTTTAATAAGATATGGTACATTAATACTCACTGTTAGGTGTAAAAATACAAAAAAAACCCTTAAATATGACCACACCCTTTTTATAACATGCTGTATATAACGCTTATGGAACATTTATCGGGTGTTTATAAACATGATTCCAACTGAAATTAAAGTTTAACAGACTATGGCACTAAATCGATTATGTATTTTTAAGTATCATACATGTACATAATCTCACGCTAATATCCCGATGGGGTACAAGGCACAATTAGTGTACCCACGGTTCGCCGACATTATTTCCGTCTAAGGATAAAAAAATAACAAAGGAATCTTATATATATGTATTCCAACTATGTAATTGTGTGTCTTAACGATAATCAAAAAAAACTGTATAATAATCACAGTTCCTAGAAATATGAGTGTAATAAACACCTCATGTAGGTATCCTTTTAAAGATGTCATCTGCATAACTTCCATTAATTATACATTTGTTTAAACTGAATCATGAACGCATTTCATTCAATATACGTAGCTTTTGATTACATCTATTTAAAATAAAAATACGTAAAAACACTACATATTTCTCGTAGGATAATTCTTTCATTATAATAATTTGTTACTTATAACCGTCTTAAAATAAAATATTATTTGAAACAATAAAATCCGGTGTCGACATCTAACAATAAGTCAAAGCAAAATACAATTTTTCTTAGACATTATTCATCACCAAAAAAAGATTCTTCTACATATTTCGTTTAGGACGCCGATTACAGGACAATATCTAATTCTTCAAAGACAAATCACTAATAATAACGGCAACGTAAGCTGTTAAGTCCGCCTACAAGGTGGACAGACGACCTGATAAAGGTCGCAGGAAGTCGCTGGATGCAGGCCGCTTCCAACAGATCGGTCTGAAAATCTTTGGGGGAGGCCTATGTTCAGCAGTGGACGTCCTGTGGCTGGTGATGATGATGATGAAGCTGTTAAGGTTGTCGGGAAGACGTCGCTGGTTAGGATAAGACCGATTGTATCACCCTTACTGTACAATTCTTATTTTTAAGTTGGTGTGGAATAAAGAAAAGAAAATTTTTATAGGAAAAAAACATAATAATTACTATTTCAAATAAGTTAGGAATAATAATAAAATTTTGCAGAGGAAAACTACAATTATTTATTCATATTGTCATTACTACCTACATTTACTGGTGGGAGGATCTTGTATCCGACCTGATAGCGACCACCGTACACTGGTGCTAAAACCTGCCATAGTGGCCCACCTTGTGTGTCGCGTTCCAGGGTCAGCCAGTGTATATCCGGTTCTCCCTAGGGGGCTTGCCCCCCTGATCCTAACCCTTTTCCCATCCCTTTTTCCTTCCTCTCCCCCTTGGTCCTTTGGCAGGCCGGCATGATCTTGCCGACCTACGATGGACACATTGTTTATCTTTGGTCGACACTATTCTTGGATTGCGCTACATTTACCATCAGGTGTAGCGTAGTCACTTTGCCGAGCCAGGATAAAAAAAAAAAAAAAAACCTTAAGAACCTCTCAGTCCGAAAAGTTATCAATTAGTTACTGAACACATCTATAGACTAACGGAGAGAGTTGTATGTCCTGAAAACCTGGCTAATACAGAATTGTACTTGAGTTCAGTTCTAGCTTCAATGAAGATGCATGCCAAGGGTTATCATTGGTCACAATATATTTATGTTGAAGCGGTAAGTAATGTTGTATACATTCCACATTCTATTGCTCACAACCGTTAGTGAGTACGCAACAAGTCACCTTCGACATTGACATGTGGAAAGTTATCAGAGAATCCCTGGCAGAACGGACGTATGACCTTTGCGTGTTGAACCGATGAGTAGTTACTTCTTCGTAGTATATTTATACGCTGTATTTTATAAGCTTTGATGATATACAAGGTAACAATACACAAAAACGATTGCCTCGGTGGTGCAGCTGTATTGCGAACGCGGTACGACTGCTGTGCTTGAGGTCTCAGGTTCGATCCATGGTCGGGTAAAAATTGTATTGGGTTTTTCTATCACGAAATGCTCAGTTTCAGTCCGGAGTCTGGAATTGTGACGTGTATGTCGTTAGGCTCGCCCCCTATCACATCACGGGACGGAAATACGCTCGGCAAAATGTGGGTGTACTGGTCACATCTCTGCCTACCCCTTCGAGATTACAGGCGTGAGTGCGTATGTGCGTAAAATATACAAAAACTGGCTGCAAAAAACGAAATTTTTAAAAATAATTTTAATGGTCAATGATTGGTAGAGCATGGGTAAATATGGAAAATGGTGCATAAATATCGAAGTTATAGTCTTTCTCCTCCGATTTAACCCCTTTGTGAGAGAAATTTCTTCCCGAAATTTAAGTAAGACCAACTTTGAGATATACCTTATCTTTCAAATGATATAAGAATCATTAAAGCGAATCAATCTATAAAAAGCCATGCGTCGTTTTTCATACAAAAAAATATACTTCCAATACCTCCGCCATCTTGTTTTAGTCGGTTAAAACCTTTATTAAAAGGTTATAATGCATAGAATCGCCCCACATGATATCAAATCAACCGTCAAACCATGACGGGAAGGCGGACACTGGCATTAAGCTGGGATAAGGCCAGACATAAAGAAAAGAATACAGGTTATAATGGAATTTATGTATGACCTTATACTTGTACGCTGAGCAACAATGTTTCTTAGCCCTTCCCTGAATCCAGCTAACGACATCCCAGGTATTTTTAATTATTTCTGTTTTTAGTAACCGGGAATAGTTATTAATCTGGCCCACCCGAGAAAATAATAATTCATACGTCCTGGTATATGAATTGTATGACCATCTTTATAACGGCCAATAAATTGAAAATTTTTAGAACAATAAAACTGGAGTGAAATAAAAGCCTCGCGATTGCCATTAACTCGACCACTTGACGTGACTAACGAGCTCCGGATCTAGGACGGCAAACCAGGGTACCTGCCTCGGGCAGCAATTTCAGTGGTTCTAATTTCATATAAGCTATGTTTGAAACAGCAAGCGCCTAGCATTCAGCGCGCGTCGTACCTGCTGTCGACTGTACATTAAATTTTGAACGCATCCTTATTTCATTTTTGGATGCATTCAAGTTGATATTTTATCGCACCACAGGACCGCCAGTGCCAAGATTTTGCTCTCGCTTGAAACAATGGTAAATCCAGAGCTGCGACAAAATAGAAAACTTAATTGTTCTTACTAAATACATAAGTAAAAAAACACTATCAATCTGCACCATGCTCTATGTTCGATATACAAATAAAAATAATACTAATCAACTTTGTCTCATATATCGTAGAATCGAAGCGTGTATCGCCTGGATTATAGTAATATAGTGTAAAACAGATCTTCAAAATGATCAACACACCATTAATTCAACAAAGAACCTGACAATGAAAAAATGGTACGACTTCCCTTTTCTTTGGCCAAGAAACCCAAAAATAACGTCTTGCAAACACAACTACCAATTTCCGACGAACAAATACAGAAGCACATTTATACGAAAATGTCGCAAGAAACAACTCACAATGAGTCTAATTAAACACTTATAGCCGCCGATGTCACTAGTGTTTCGCGTTACGAAATATCTTACGATAATGTTTTTACCGATCTCTGATGCCATTAATATTGTTTATTTCACAAGAGGCCGTTAAATAAAATCTTATTCCTAAGTTCATTGAAACAAGTGTTCGTTGAAACAATAAGATCATAGCTAAATCTTCGCAAAATGAGACTTGCGTAAATTGGAATGTTAACAACCATCTCAAGATAGCTTAACGTGTTAGTCTTGATGGGTGCTTCAAATTTAATTTCATTATTAGATTGTTCAACATCATCATTATGCTTTGTCCATGACTTGATGCTAGTTTCATCAACATTGTTTCAATAGACATCATGTAGGCGCTAACTCAGAATTGGCAATTTGTATTAATGAATTCAAAGTAAAGAATTCAGCGAAGTAACTGGGACTATTAATAGATAGGTACTTTATAGAAATGGCGCGATCGGACGGTTTAAGTTATGTACTAAGCAGTCTACTGAAACCTATTCGACTCATCCAGTTTACGAAATGAGAACCAAAAAGAAATGAGAAAAGAGGATGTCCGATGTTGCACATAAACTTTTATATGAATATCTACAGCTTTTTCTGACCGCATATACGAATATGTTCCTTTCTATTGTTTGATTCGAAAGCTCCACGTAATCTTTTAATACTTTACAATTTGTTCTAATACCGAATAATTGCAAATATCTGCACTTTCTTTTTGTGCACGTACATAAAATGTGATAATAATATAATTGATTTGGAGATCAATAAAATATTTGCTCTCAGCCCACAATGCGCTACGAAACGCTCAATTGGCAATGACTAACCAGATATGAAAACAAAGAACAGGTTCTTTTCAAGTTTGTTATGATCGCTTGTAATTGTTGTAACTGATTGGAAACTGTGTTATTACGTTGTAACAAGATCGAATTCCTCCCAACCATATTATTTCGGGCCAATGACACGAGGTTTTTAGTTTTTTAAATTTTTTGCTGCATAAGGTACTATTATATTTCATCATACACAAGGCCAAAAGGTAACTATTGCATTTCAAATCAATATTATAGTATTTTTCAACCTAACTTGCAGACACCAATAATCTGAATAAAAGAATGACATCGTTAATGTTAATGTAGGCAATTAAAGTACCTTATAATAATATGCTCTCCTTTAGGTACTTAGGTATTAAGTATATAAGTACACTAGGTGTGTATAAGTACAGGATAACAACTTATGGAGATAAAAAAATCGAAGATTGTTTTTTTCATCTAAACTTGGAAAATAATGTTTTTAATTTGTACAAAATTTCTAATTAAACGAACTTCAAAACTCAACTTCAAAAAACAGCACTGAAAAATAAATATTTCTATAGGTTTCTTTCGAGTCCGTGCAATTTCAATTAATCGGCAGTGATACAGGAATCGACTCCAAAGAGACTTATAGAACATTATATATTGACTTTTCAGTGTTTGTTATATATCTTGAAATCGATTTTTAAGTTTTAGTAAACTTATTTCTTATTTTGTTTTATTTATTAACTTCTTTTTTTCAATTATTAGTGGCAAGTACAGATATAGCATAATCGCGACGAGTATGCTTTGATCCGTTGAGTTTTATTTTTGTACGCATCAGATCTCAACCAAATTTATATGGGACTACATCACACCCAATTCTATGGAATGTTGTTTTTCCAACATGATCGGTGCGTAATTGGCAGATAAATCAATGAATATACATAAAAAATCCAAAAAATACGATTTGAGCACCTCCTCCTGTTCTGAAGTCGGTTAAAAAGAATCATCACAGACGAACCAGCTTTTAAGGAAAATATGAAATACTTTAATCTTTGTAAAAAAAAGATAATGTTTTTGTGAACACATAAATACTGATGAAGTTCTTGATTACTAGGCTCGGTTCCGAGAATTAAAACAAGTGAAATAGCTAGCCGGATACCGTTTGATACTGCAGACAGGATCATTAACGTTGATGACGAATAACCGGCCGCAAATTGAGGGGCTTGGACAAACCGCGGCTCCTAGCTGGACCGCTAAAGTGTGCACGAAACAATGTAGTTTATAAAAACAACACTCAAATGCAGGTATTTTATGTTTGCTGTAGAAAAAATCTATCCATCTTGAGAGAAGTGCTGGATGTGGAAGATTCTACGTAGACTACAAGCATTTCTTTGATTATTTACTTTATTTCTTTAACTTATAATCACAGCAAATATGTATTTTATTACATTAGATATGTGTATCAAGAAACTTGAACCTACTACTGTTGTTACTTTATATATCACATCACATCAAAACATTGCTTCAATAAATGTTATCTTTATTACAGTAAATAACAATAATGCAGTAGTTACCGTAACTGATACAGAATTGATGATATTATAACAAAATGACATAATGTTTATGCAAATCGGATGTCACGACTGCATAAAAGGCTCACTTAAAATTTTATTATCTTTTTTCTACTACTCTATTAGGTTCTTTATAGCTGACAGGTGCTGTCTTTTTATTCTAGATATTCAGAAGTCGTCCACAGTTCACAAGCGGCCAACGTTCTAACAGTAGAAAAAACGCGCTAAAATCTACATGGGGCACTAATTTCCAAATAATATTCCGAATTCTCTATAGGAATAGTTTCAAATTATTATTTCGGTAGCCTGTGATATATTCTTTTTAATTTCTATAACACTGGCACCCACTTATCTTAAGGCGCTAGATTTTCTTTTAACCTTAAACGAGTGTTCTATGATAACATTTTGCAATCTTATAATAATTATTTTGTAAGACTCTTTGTGAAAGCTTCGCTCACAATATGGTATTTTTTGTTTCTCGGTAGCATTAAACAACGGTATTACGTCGGTTGACTTTGAATGTTTCATCAAGTCTATTAAGCATTAGTCTTTTATTTTACGCAAATAATAAGAGCTTACAGAATTGTAACTGCGTAAAATTATTTCGCAAGAACTTTTCGCAACATGTGTCGTGTAAGGTCACGAATGCATCTTCAATTTTATAGGTCCTTGATTCTCCATAATAGCTCCAGACTTGCCTAAAGCAGAAATATTTTTTGTAGCAACATCAGTGACTAACCAGTATTGAGTGCACATAATGGACATCGGCTCGCAATGTGAGGGGAGGGCTGTATCCTGCTGAGGAACATCCTTAGGCTGGAAACGTAATCGAGATAATAAATACAAGGGTTATTAATCCCGTGCGGCGTATTTTCTCTCTTCAACATTATTAACTTCAAAATATGCACAAGAACAACAATGTGTTCAAATGGAAAAAATATTCCACTCATAAAATTTTTACAAAGCATTTGTCGCAGCTGCAACATTAATCTAATTGCAATACCCCCTGAAGGGTGTTACGGGCCGAGATATTTGATAAAGCATTTGACATTTACATAAATTATGATTAAAATCAAAGACGTATGAAATATTCCTTCCGAGTCGAACAGCAATGCAGGAAAATAAGAACATCGGGTGGTTCGAGAGCTGTTCGAGAGTCGGCGCGCGAACGTCGACTGCGCGCGGTCATCGGCCTTGACATTGTACCCGTTCTGTGTTTACATCTTATTTGTATTCTTTAACATCGTGCATAATTATCGTCATTTAATGCAATGAAGTCACGTGCTGTAAGTTTATGGCAATTTTTGCAAGTGTCAATGGAATACGAGCGGCTACGTACAATTACCTCCTGAATTTATTCACGCTTTGATTCGCTCCTCGCCATACAATCGTAATTCCTATTTTAGGTAATTTACTGCGACACTTCGCAATATGGTAATGAAAATGACCTCCTCGTATACAGTGATCATTATGTGAGCACATTTTAGGCATCAAGATCACAAGAGACAAAGGAGCACCTGAATTGGAAACGCTGTTTAGTGAATTATTGGGCGTGCGGATCGACGCGCTGAACATTAGAATGTGCATGCATTTTCCACAATGTTATTTGTTACAACACCAAAAAGATAAATATCAATAACTCATTGATTCCTCTTTATAATTTGAATATTAATAAGATGAGGACAATAAATATGTTTATTTACTATGTAATGAAGTAAATGTGTATATTGTTAAAACTAGTTCCGATGAAGGATTATTGCGCCATTGTACGTCGAGAATATAATCACAGGATGCAGGGAATTCCACATCCACTTTACAGGGCTATTTATATTATTTCTCATCTATGATCTTCATTAATAATATTTAATACACATTTGTGCGACGTTAAGTGCGGATTTTATGGAGTTTGTGTCCCTTTTTATGGAGTTTTACTTATCGGTGGAAGTTTAATTTTAATTAAAAGAGGTGGATGTTATGGCGTGAATGGCATTCCAAGAATCATATCCACATTTAACGTTTGCTTCGAGCATTTAAATCAAGGTATAGCTCGGGGCATCTGCAACCTATAATTCTTGCCAGCTCATTATTTACTCTTTATGCGTTTCATTCCCAAGCGCCAATGATTTTACTAAAAAACCGTATATGAATGCTGCTAATACTCCTACTGAAGGGCAATATACGAAGATGTGAAGGTCCCTCAACACACGACAAATGTTTTGTTCAACGTAATACACGTTCAACAGTATACTGAGAGATAAATTAAAAAGGATATTTGCAAATAAACTCAACAAATACTTTGGATCATTAAGAACTGAATAGGATATTGTAAAGTTGAAAAATATAAGTCTAGGGCAATAGGTGCCTAGTTTGTACGTTTGGGTCGTGATAGTCATGACCCATGATCATCAGTATCGTTAATATAGCCTTACACACAAATTAAATTCTTTAGCGATATATTGTGTAAAAAGAATCTGTAGCTGAAGATAAAAATTTGACAGAAACATGAATGCTAACGACAAAGCTAAATAAACAGTAATTATGGAAATCGTAGGTGTGATCAATGAATGGAGCTAAAAAGTTCCCTTATAAAAAATACTCCCATTATTTCTTTGTTTTCTCAATATTGACAAAACCAATGCCAACGACCCTGGCAACTGCATCTGATATCCAAATTACTAGGAAATAATCAAGAAACATATTTTATGGTATCTCATATAAAAACCAAAGATTACTTGTTAATAGCCTTCCTCATTATCTTTGAATAAGGTCCAAGCCAAATCAAACTTAAAAAAAGGACACGACGCGATGCGATGTTAATAGATTATCTACCACAAAGTTTTACATGGCTTTTTCCGGAAGAAGTTGGTCTGTTGGATAGCGACATTAAGGACACTTTGGAGAGTATTTTGAATATACATCTCAACGATAAACAATGGCTACAAGCATCCTTACCTGTTCGGCACGGGGGATTGGGTGTTAGACGTGTGGGGGATACCAACGTATCGGCCTTTTTAGCGTCTGCGCACGGGGTTTCGGGACTGATTACTAACTTACTACAAGTTCAGGGTGACAGTACCGCCATCCCGTACGCAGCGGAGGCTTTAAACGCCTGGTCGTTGGTGTGCCCTACCGCTGATCAGCCTGAAAACCCAAGTGTGCAGCGTCAGTGGGACGAGCGGATGTGTGGAGTGAGAGTCGCTGATATGCTTAGTTCAGCGTTGGGAGCTGACGTTGCTCGACTCAAATCGGTTTCTTGCTCGGAGTCTGGGGCTTGGCTTCATGCTATTCCATCACCTCACGTCGGAACCTTACTTGATAATGACTCACTAAGAGTAGCCGTAGCGCTTAGACTTGGCTGTAACATTTGTGAGCCACACGCTTGTGTGTGTGGGGCGCAGGTTGATGCCAGGGGTCACCACGGTTTGAGTTGCTGCAGGTCGGCGGGTCGTTTTCCAAGGCATCACATGCTCAATGACATCATCCGTCGTGCCTTGGTGTCTGCCGGCTTACCCTGCACACTGGAACCGCCTGGTTTGAGTCGCTCTGATGGCAAGCGGCCCGATGGGCTAACTCTAATACCTTGGGAGAAAGGCCGCTGTCTGTTGTGGGACGCGACGTGTGTCAGCACATACGCCGCCTCTCACTTGACGCGTACTGTACATAAAGCCGGTTCTGCCGCTGAATGGGCAGCGGCTCAGAAACACTTAAAATACTCCATGCTCGAACGATCATATTTTTTCGTTCCCTTCGCGGTAGAGGTTAGTGGGGTATGGTGCGCGGAGGCCAAGGGTTTTATCCGAGAACTGGGGCAACGCCTGAGAAGGAATGGTGAGGATTCTCGCGCTGAATCGTACCTGGTGCAACATATATCACTTTCAATACAACGTGGCAATGTTGCAAGTATAATGGGCACTTTTGCACCAGGTACGGTCCGGGGCGGTCTCTTCGATTAATATTTCTTATATTGTTATAAAATTTAATGTATTTTTTTTATTGCAAGTGTATTCTTTTACTATAAAAATAGAATGTAATTATTATTAATCCTATGGAATGTTTTGTATTAATAATTGTTGTATCTACCTAAACAAATTAAATAAGTTTAATCTAAACCACAAAATACATTAGGTTAATATTAATTGTATTATATCTTTATCATTACGTAGTGTGTAGCGACATTGTTACATTAATTTAAAATCTAATTTATTTACCGAATATACAGGGTTACTTTTAAAACACAAACAACCACGCAGGACTAGATAGCTCACCCCATAAGGAACAACTTTTGTTCTACGACTTTTGATAATTTGTTAGATTATATTTTCATATAAAAGATAATAAGCTTTGTATTTATTACCCTATAATAAGCTTCTTAGGTCTACTTGCAATTGGCAATCCTTAACACATATATCCACTAAACATGTTTACTAATCTAGAATTTTCATACGGATTGACGTTTTTTGTATTTTTAGTGGCTAAATATGATTCAGCATATGATGCAACAGGGCCTTAGAATTTTTAATCTCAATTAATTAAGTCTATATCATAGTCAGAGAACTTAATCAGCCTTCATACGAGTTGGGTGTGATTTCTAACGCAAGTTGATTGAAAAATTTGGATATCTACAACACATTTAAAAATCAAAATAGCAATATTTTCATTACAAACTCGTTAAAGACGCGGAAACAACCTTCCTGCTATTATGAATCGTTAACTCGAGGGACGATTAGATGTAAGTATGGGGCAGAATCTGCTCCATGGCTCGATATTACTGTTTATTTACTCATACGTGAACGCCATACGCGTCCACTTCTACAACGCAATCATCTAAAATGTTATTTTTAGTAAACTATCTTCAAGATGTTCGTCCTTTATGCTACCTTAAATGTCATTTTCGCTAATATTTCTCATGATATTGACATACCTATGTGAGGTCAACTTCTATTTTAAGATAAACAGAGATGTTAATATAGATCCTAAATATGTAGATTCAATAAGATTTTTTATGAGAGCTGACAGCCACACAAATTCTGTACATGTGCCAAATACGATAAATGTTGTACCAATAACATACATATGTTTAGCAGTCTGTGGATTTTAGGGTTTATTAAAATCTAATTATCAGTTTTTTATAGCATAGGCCGACAATCGAGCAAGTGGGTCACCTGATGGTAAGTGATTCCCATCGCTCATGATCGCCCACAATCTCACAAGAATCATGACCACGTTGCGACCAAAAAAAAAAGGGATAATTGAGGAATTTTGAAGGGGCGGGGTTATTTCGACCTTCGGATATTTCACTTACTGTACGAAGCGCAGCAGCAAGCCGCTTCTTACATAGGTTTTGTCTGAGGCAGTACCATTGTCACAACTAAGTACCAACTTAACCTAACCTACCCCGTCATGCTGTAGACAAATCGGTCTACAGGCATCATCATCATCAGCCACAGGGCATCCACTGCTGAACATGGCCTCCCCCAAACATTTCCAAACGGACCTGTTAGAAGCGGCCTGCATCCAGCGACTTACTGCGACCGTCGTCTGTCTACCTTGCGGACGTCCAACGCTGCGCTTGCCAGTACGTAAAGGCATATTATGCTATAAATATGTAGCTATGATAATCACGTAAGCAGAAAGCTATCAAGACCATCTAGTAGCATCTCTAAGTTATTAATGCGTAAACAGCCTGCCATTACCGTGTTGCACCGGCGCCAGCTCGACGATCGCATACGAAGGGACACCACAAATCCACTTTACGTTCTTAACTGTACATAAACTTGACCAATAAATAATTCCTAATAGATGTATCGGATCTACTGCAACGCAAATAACACATAATCATATAATTGGATGTTACCATAGCTGCTAAGACTGAAATAATGTACTGAGATGTGACACCGGTAAACAAGTTATAAAAACATGTCTATAAAATAGTCGTAAGTCTATCTTATTAATAGTTTTAAGTTTAGAGGTTTTAAATTACAAGTACTCGTGTGCGAGAGGCCGTGTGGGTTGGTACCACCGCTTTGTCTATTTCTGCCGCCAGGCAACAGTGAGTAAACACTGTTGTGTTTCGGTTTGAACGACGTTGAAGCCAATGAAATGACTTAACATCTTATGTCTGTCTTGGGGTGACGAGCGCAGTTCAGTGCCATGCAGTGCTTTATAATTCAAAGTTCTGTGTGGTGTTGCTTCTGTTTCGGGGCAGGCGTGGCGCTTACCATTAGGCGAGCGCCTTGCTCGTCTCGTCATTCAATCAAATAAAAAAAGGAATTAAACACATAACAATAAATAATTCATGAATGAACTAGATTAATAGAACACGAAATCTAGTCTTGTTATACTTAATTGCATATATGCTAAATAGGCACTATCAAGTTATACATCTAGATTCTACATTGGGGTTATTGGAACAAACATGGTGAAAATAAAATATAAAAATGCTAGGAACTGACCGGATTTTTTAAACGTTATTAATGCGTCACAAAGAAAGCTATATTGGAAGAAGTTAACTGTACCTATAATTCAAGTTTTTAATGCATCAATATTAATACCGAATATAAGACCGCGTAAAGTGGAAATACAGAGTTTTTACCAAGCCTTATGAGATACCGGCGCGTATATCATAAAAGTATATGTATGTACAAGGTGGACAGACGACCTGATGAAGGTCGAAGGAAGTCGCTGGATGCAGGCCGCTTCCAACAGGTCGGTCTGGAAATCTTTGGGGGAGGCCTATTTTCAACAGTGGACGCCTTGTGGCTGATGATGATGATATGTATGTAGTATTGGTACTCTCAAATAAAAACGCATTTAAAGTACCATAGAATAAAGAATAGAATTAAAGAATATCTACGATTCACGCAAAAGTACGGATCTATTGAAAAAACTATGACGATGTCCACCAATGTTGAGGTAAAAAAAAAACCATTGAGCACAAACACAACTAATTCCGAAAAACAGTTGGGTAAACCCCTCAATTAAAACTAAACACAGGTTGTGAATAGTTCTGTTTGAGTTTTCATCTACCGTTGATGCTCTACGACGTTTTTTTAGGAATCACGTTGACGTGGAACTCGAATGACAAAAAGTTTACATGACATCCATGACATATTATAAATGTGAATGTAAGTTTTTTTTATAGCATAGGGCGGCAATCGAGCAAGTGGGTCACCTGGTGGTAAGTGATCTCCACCGCCCATGTACGCCCACAATACTAGAAGAATCATGGGTGTGTTGCCGACCTTAAAGGAAAGGGATAATTAGGAATTGGGAAGGGGAGGGGGTTTTGGGCCTCCGGATATCTCACTCACCGTACGAAACGCAGCAGTAAGCCGCTACTTTAAGTCGGTTTGTCTGTGAGACAGTGGTAACGACCCGGTCGTGCCGGTCCATACATGTTGTAGACAAAACTGCCACTCATAGAAGTAGTAAGTTCCCGTGGGATAGTTATAACATTAATTTAAACGACGGGAAATACACCCATGCGAGCAAAAGCTAGTAATAAATACAGTTCTAATCACCCTTATTTGAATATGTTTCTACCGCATGTTAACTACACTATAATGCCTCGATAAATTGCAAAGATCCTAACATAATTATCCTATCAGCCCGTACAAAGTCACGAGCACACAATAGTTTGTAAGTATACTTTAGCATTTTATTGTTATTTGTAAACTATGCGCACATTAGAATACATCCAACAATATGCCGTTTTCTTCTAGATCATTTCACATATTTGTGTCCTAAAAACGTATCCTTTTTCTTTAATTAATTTAATCGGAAATAATGATTTCTTGTGTTTACGCGAATATTACTCATTGAAATAAACTAATTTAAATGGATTTTATCGCGGTTTTTTATCACTTTTGGTCGCGACGAGTCAGTCCATCCCGTGACCACGAAGGCTGAAAGTCTTCGAAACGTCGGGATCAAAATTAATAAAAAACAGCGATAAAATCCGCTTAATTAGTTTTAGTTAAATAGTCGGAAATAGTTTAGAACTTTATTTTAATGGCCTGCGTGACAAGACGAGCAGTTCGCTCGCCTGATGATAAGCGCCTTGCATCAGCCGGGCGCATTCGATATCAATCGACGCCCGTCGTTAAATAGCAATACCACTCAGAAATTATTACAAATACCACATAGCACTGCACTGCATTCGTCGCCCCGAAAGTTCAGTAGGTCTATTACGAGTAACAAATACGTTCATGGTTTTCGAATTCGTATAAACTTACTATTTACGAAATGTCAAACCAGTAATACATACTGTAAACAAGGAAAGAATCACTCGAATGCTAATTTCGTATACGACTAATATGATCAATGATATATCATGTTACTGAAACAACAATCTAAATATATAAAACTCAAAGGTGACTGACTGACATAGTGATCTATCAACGCACAGCCTAAACCACTGGAGGGATCGGGCTGAAATTTGGCATGCAGGTAGATGTTATGACTTAGGCATCCGCTAAGAAAGGATTTTGACAAATTCTACCCCCAAGGGGATAAAATAGGGGATGAAAGTTTGTATGAAAATCACGCGGGCGGAGCCGCGAGCAAAAGCTATTATGTAATAAAATAAATCATACTATCAATTTTAATTCATCATAGTTCCCACTAATAGCACTAGATGTATGGATAGTAAACGATAACTGTCATCGTTTTAGAAAACTATCGAAACTTGTAGTACAGATTAAAAACCTGATATAAAAAGGCAGATAATACCCAATAATTGCACTGATTTCAATGTCCTGCAAACCTAAATACAATCGTTCAATTACACATTGCAGCCTCCGTAGTGCAGTGGGCGAGTAGCCTGTTACGAAGCGAGAAGCCATGAGTTTGTACTGCACCGAAATAAATGTTTGTGTAATCCACAAACATGTGTTTCGAGTGGAGTCTTGTCGGATTGCAAGTCCCTCGTAGTCCCTGATAACCACGATACAGGTTAATCTAGTGTGGGGTCAGAACTGTGTGCGTGATTGTTGGATGTAACTACTTATTATTTTATTTTCTTAGCGGCATAGACAAAACGATGGTACTTAACCAGACAGCCGCGGCCTCTCGCTAACGAGAAATCTAGAACACGGGAAATTAGAGATGTATTTTTAATTTTATTAATGTCGGGGGTTTTTACGGTTGGTTTATGTCGTCGGAGCTAGGCTGTACACTTTTGTCTACAGCATGAATGGGTTGACTCGATCAGGTGACCCACTTGCTCGTTTTCCGGTATCTGCTATAAAAACGCAACGTATTCATGAGCAGTCAAATGTTAACCTAATGTTTTCCGACTTACTTCCTCGTACTTAGAATTTAATGGATTTGCGATTCACACGGTCGTTTTTTTATTTCCTCCAATGAGTAACACGATGACTTTAAGTCTCTAATGAATGGAAGTCCCTGTAACGAAGATTATGCACGTCTGTTAAGTAATCCTTTTGTTCCTTTCAATCAAAATACCATGAAGTTTAGGATAACGATGTTTTTTGTTACATGATTAAAGGTGACGTGTTTTTAGCTAAAGGTATTAATGTCTTTGTGGTTTTCGTGAATAGCCTTGGTGCATTGTAAGATATGCTTCTATTTTGCTTGGTCTTGAGCATTCTCGGTCGTGAAACCATTGTCCCCATGACTCTGTCTTGTAAACTCTAGTACGTCAGAATATTTTAGGCAGTCACAGGCATTTACGACCATCGAGCTCTTGGGGTTTCTTCAAATCTGATTGACTGCTAAATATCCGCTTTTAAAATTATATATTATATTAAAGTATATAGTATTTAGTCTCATATTATAATGCTTCATTGCTGGGCACACGCCTCTTCCACTAATGAGGGGGATTAAACCTTATTCCACCACGATGATATAATGTGCGTTGACGAACTACACATACGAAATTTGGAGAACCCTTAGGTACGCCTTAGGTTTCCTCATATTTTTCTTCAAATCATTCTTCAAACACACATAAATTGAAAAAGTCAGCGATGGTTATCCCATGACGTTCATCTCGTCAATCCGTACCACTCCCTGCTATGCAATCACCTTAACTATCAAACTATATTTATAAAACAAGTCGTAAATACTCATCAATTACTTGACTTCCTCAATCATCTATGTCTTTTATTTTCTCTTTATCAAACTTGGTCGTAACTCAACGCCAACCTTGATTCATTTTTAATAATCAATTTTCATTTGTGTCAATTTAGATATTTAAATGAAAGAAAGTAGTTTTTGTTCCTTATTCAAATGTTAACCCAAATTGGTCGAGTCATTAATAATAAATACATGGACCAGCATCTAATCACATAACAATAAATCTAGACCGCAAATCGATTTAGACACACGCTAACGGTCTCGCGGTTAACGGGTAAACCGGAACACGGTAATTAGTTTTGGAGTTAATGTCAAGCTGTTGTTTCAGCTGGCGTATATTCGTGTAGTTTAGTGCTAGAGACGTGAACCCTGTTGGTCAGAGCGTACGGTAAAGTAATTACGGATAGTTTGAGACTACTTTACACTGACCTGAGTTGACTTTGTTATAAGAAATTAACACAACTTTTAAAGTGTGTTATTTGAATGAGTAAAACGGAATGAAGCATCCGATGCTGCAGGGATGAATCCAGATGAAAGTAATATTGAGATTACTAGCCTGGATTCATTATCTCTAAAATTAAAACTTCGAGCAAATTAAAAATGGATTATCAAAATCGATAAACTATGAAAAGTTATGCATGTTTAGGTATAAATACATAAAAATATAAGCGTCGAATTCGTCCATTTATGCGTGGGTAAAAAAAGAAATACACACCGAATAGTAAACTTTCTATTTTGTGAAGTCAATTAAAGTGAGGTAAAACATATGCCAACTTTATTATTGGAAAACCCAAAAAATATGCTAACATATCGTTTATTGGCTCCTCATTTGTTTTATTGATTTTTTATGTTTTAACCTGACTGACTAAATATTGTATCTGAATCAAAACAATTTTAGAATCATCTCTAAACCATAATATCCTAGATTTACATAAACCACTGTAGTCCAGGTGCTGCTTTCTCAACAAGCTTGCTTGCTTTCTCAGAACAATTCCATATCAAACCAACCAGTGTTGCTACATCGGCCTCTCCAAAAGATACCTGAATAGAACCATACATAACATAATGGTTAGTACATTGCATTCCAAATATATCGTCAATATTGTGTCCGTCGATAGTCGCTAGAATTATGCCGGCCTGAAGTTACACTGGCAGCCCCGGAACGCGACTTGCCGGGTTTTTCACCATTTGTACGGTGGTCGCTAGCCTGATGGGTAATAATGGCAATTATTGCTATTACGAGTTAATTTCATTAGCATGCGAATTCTCGTGTGTTAGCACGCTAATCACTCGTGCTAATGCTATTTGCTAATATGACACAATTGGAATTACCAATGGTTTGAAGTAAAATGATGATAAACTATTTATTATACGGAATAAAGGAGTATAGGTTTTTATTCTACTTAATCATACTTTTGAATGTGTTAAAGAATAAACTTAATACAATGATCATGACGAAGTTTTGGCATTAAGAATATAAAATATATACTGTAAGTTTTAAAAACAACATTACATATTTGTACATTGGTGACTTCATTATACCTCTAAGAGAAAACAACTGGCTTTATTCTCTTAAATTACAAAACACATATCCAGGGGTAGCGCATAACTAGAGTAGATTCTTATGGTAGTGGAGCGGCGGCAGTGGTATGTACTCTTCATGTGTTGTTAAGTCATATATCATTCATGATCACCCCTCCCGTACCGCTTCACTACCGCAGGACAGTCAACACTACACTTATAATTTATTTTAAAATAAATAATATTAATATATTCCTCTATTTATATCTAATACTCAAATCCTACCAGAATTCAATAGACATTTAACGCATATTAAAAATAGACTTTTAACCTAACTACCTTGTAATGTTGAACATTAGTTCACATTAGTGCAAGTTATTTAAGTTGAGGAACAGGTGTTGCGGACATTAAGGAATAAAATTGATGGCACTGGCAGTTTCCTTACTCGTAATGTGACCTTTCATGCTTTGTAATGAACTATGCATTATTTAACTTCGTTATTACCTGCCACTGCCGTTCAAGACTTTAGACGCGAGATTTCTTTTATTATTCAACATTCGTACTACAAAAATTAACTGCTATTTTACAGACTGATTTGGTACTGTCTTTCAGCCATATTGCATTTTAAGGAATTAAGAATTATAATTCATTTTATGGTAGAACTTTTTAACTTAAAAGCATATTTAAGTATGTATAAAGCAACATAACATCTTTTGAAACCAGGATAACAAGTTCTCCTAGCAAGGGCAATCATTACTACCTTCTTTATACAATTTATTTTGTTACTGGTAATTGCTGCACGGTCAATTTAAACATTAAGGAAATTCTTAGATTTGAGTTCCTTAAACTTTATTACCCATTCGCAGCATCGCAAACGTCATCGACAGAATCATAGACCTCAATCCATCAAGATTCACCAAATTTCGTGGGCGGGATAATTCTAGTAGCAAGTTCACTGAAATTTAAAATGATTAATACTCTTCGTGAGATCTGCATCTATAATTACAATCAGGTGATCGTCCGGGCATGCCGCGCCGCATGGACCGCAACACAACAAAATAAACTAAAACAATTAAAGAACAACGAAGGTTGATGCATGAAATAGTACTTGCATAGTCATTTTACAATTATTAAAACATCGGTTGATAATAAAATAGAATATCTATGTCATCTTTGAAGTTTAGTAGGTAGTAGAAAAAGAAACGGTAAAACTGATAGTTTATTGTCCGATTCATGTAGTTTATGCCCACAAAACAGCTGGATGCTTATAGCCTAAGATCCGGCCGTAGAATCTCTACGTTCATGGCGTAGATGCTCAAGCTCAAATTTCTACATTCATTTTCGAATGGACAATACATTGATCATAGGGTGCCAGTCAAAAAGTGCCCGCATAATTTTTTTTTTTTTAATTTAATTACATTTTGGGAAAAAAATTCGTTCATGGTGTAGTTAAATAAAGCATTGTTCCTATTACACAGCTATGTATGTAGAGAATTCAAAAAACCATAGTTGCCGTACAAAAAAGTATTATCTGTTTACACCTGGCTGCCAAGTAGTTGCGGCCGAGTAGGCAACGGCACCCATGGTTTTTTGAATTCTCTACATACATAGCTGTGTAATAGTTTATGTGTAATAATAATATGTAATATTTAACTACACCATGAACGAAATTTTTTCCCAAAATGTAATTATGTTTAAAAAAAAAAAAAATTATGCGGGCTCTTTTTGACTGGCACCCTATGATCAATGTATTGTCCTATTCGAAAATGAATGTAGAAATTTGAGCTTGAGCATCTACGCCATGAACGTAGAGATTCTACGGCCGGATCTCGTGCTATTATATTCTGAGCACCAACATGAAGAAAAAATACAAAATAGAAACAAAAAATAAGAGACATTTTATGAAGTACTTACATAGGATAACATCACAGACCAAAAAGACAAGCTAGATGTGGTATGACATACTGCTTCACGTGCAACAAATATTTACAAAACAAATATTTTGTGTTAATGACCTCAATCGTTCTAGGTGTTCAAAAGATTCTAATTGGTTACATGTTATTGTCCCGAATTTATTTATTGTTATATCTAGAAACTTAAAAACGTTTTATTGTTTTTAAAACTCATCTGAGATGCGAATGGCTGCAGACAGCAAACACATTATGTTGTACTTTCCTTCCTTATACAAAAGATCGAGACTAAATAAAATGTTTGATAATATTAATTGTATATAACATATATGTGCTATAATTGGAGTGTAAGTTGGCCAACATTTAGAGCCCAAGGGCAACCTCACATGTAATGGAACTTCTCATCATCAGATGTAATAAACTAATCTTTGCAACCCGACGTCAATAAGAAAAGGGAGTGTAATTTCTAAATGGCTGAAAAAAATCATCAACAGCTCAAGCTCATCATGAAGCATCTCGATTAAACCAGCTATAGAACAAAAAACCCGTCCAGATTGGTCCATTCGTTTATAAGGATACCACAGACAAATACACACATCCTTATACACAGACAAACTGGTCAATCTTATAACACCCCTGTTTGTTAGCGGGAATTAAAGTTTTCAAATAAATAATTATACCTGCTTTAATAAAAAAATATTTATCATAAAACATAGTATGACTCGTTTCATTGAAGAGATTATTTAGAAACCTGGTCGGATCAGATTATTCACCGATCAAAAATAGACATATCCGAAAATTAAAAGCAATCACGCGCAATTAAAGTAAAATCTTTAACAAAATATCCGGTCCTGTCACGCGCAAATGTGACGACACACGAAAATATTTATAAACGACATTATTTTGGCACCCGCCAAATTAGCTCAGTCTAAACTAAATTTTTGCTACATTTGCATGTGTTTACTAAATAGTTTGTTCTGCATAACAATACCACGAAAAGGTATGTAAACTGATTGTTTCAATATTTTTACGAAAACAAAGCTTTGTTTAAGACCCTATTAAAATTATTGCAATGTGACTTCTTATTAGTAACACAGCAGTTTTTATACAGTGTTTTTTAATACATAGGCGGCAAATGAGCAAGTGGGTCACCTGATATAATCTCCATCGCCCATGAACACCTATAGGTGTTGTGTATAGTATACTACCAGAAGAATCATGGACGCGTTGCCGACCTTAAAGGAAAAGGATAATAAACGTAAGGGATATGCTACTCACCGTACGAACCACAGTAACAAGTCTATAATTTACATCGATTTTCTGTAAGACAGTGGTTATAACCCGGTCGAGCCGGCTATTAAAGCTGTAGACAAAATAAGGTCTACAGTGACAAATGACTCGTGTTATACTTGTGTTTTTCATAATTAATGATCACTTCATTCATCGCTTCATTGGTAATGACAACAGCATTTTGACATTTTTATATGACGTGGTCTCTTTTGAGCTGCTATATTTCATGAAGCCACAGCAGTATTTATCATGATTACCACCTACATTTGCAATAAATATAATGTCGCCGTCAAGAGATATTGTGTACCTCAACGGTTGCCGGAATTATGCCGGCCAGAAGTTATACACGGACGGAGATATACACGGAGCTAGGAACGCGAATTGCCTGATCAAACCACCGTGATGGGTTTTTCAGAACGGTCAGTCGGGACTCAGGTACAAAAATAATGCAAGTAATAGTAAACTATAAACTTTAAGAGCAGCAATTACAATTTAGAAGAAAACAAATGAGATATTTGTTACCTCCCAAAAATATTGCGTAAACTGAACACAAGACAGGACACGTAATAAAATCAGATAATTTATTTCACATCACTTCACAGTCACGACTGCGATCAACAACACCGTTTAAAAGAGCTTTTAGTCGTGTTCAAAATATTTAATCTCCGCCCGCGTGAATGTTTTTTCTGGGATAAAAAGTAGTCTATGTTCATCAGGGATAATGTAGGATTCTAATGGTGAAAGAATTTTTCAAATCGGTCCCGTAGTTTCAGAGCCTATTCAATGCAATCAAATCTTTCCTCTTTATATAATTTATTATAAATATATTATTATTAGTTTAGACTAGTGAGCACCCTCTATTTTCTTTGCATTATTATATACTAAGTAATTGTAATGTAGTTATTGTGCCACAACAGATGATAATAAAATATGTTTTTTCAGACTATGAATAAGTCGTGGATATACACATTCATACATATCATCGAATACAGAACCGCCTTCAAATGTGAAAATTATACTTTTAAATAGGAGTCAATAAGAAACAGCAATATTCCCGTTCAAAATTTATACTAGGAATAACCTCTTTAGTTTCTCTACTGCCTAAGCTTTTGTTTATTCTGGTTTACATAATTAAAGCAACAGGTAATTTAGAAGAGGCCATAACCTATGAGTTTGTTTCGGCATTTCTTCTCATGGCTAGCTACGAAATGCCGATAAAAATATAATCTATTATGAAAATATTGACATGTAAAAGTGTTGTTTATGATCCAATTTACAGAATAAATGATTTGAATTTGAAAATTTTAATTTGTATTAGATTTTTGTATAAGCATAATTGTTACAGTTTACAAAAAAGAAGCGCAAATATTTAAAAAATAACAGCAATTGAACAAACCTACAAATGTAAGGTATAATGCGTGAAATGTTTTACAGTAAGCGAAGCGATGTGACCAATATATTATTATTTCATAGTGATGCGTGTATATAATTATAAAAAATATATATAAAAGTATATTATTCTTCACAAGTACAAAATAATTGGTTACAATCATATCATTACATACTAATTTTGTTGTACGAAATGGCAATTTTTATGCAAATATTTGAAACTAATTTTATGAGTAATTATTGAGTAGGCTTGAAGAAAACTATTTTCGTTTGATATAAAATAGTAACTCCTCTATATTCAAGCTACTCTAGTAACATAAAAAATAGTATGACAGATAATAAAAAAATAAAGAATTAAAGTCAGAATCCATAAGACGTGATCGATTGAAGTGCAGTCCTTCTTTAACCAGTTGTAGCATCAGAAAACCTTGCTGAATGATCCAGAACAAAGCTGAATTGGCATGTGACTGACCCGTTGGCCAGTCACCGTGAATGACATTTTTACTACACAAATTATGATTGAACAAACGACGTCTGAATGGAAAAAAAATAGCCTTCGTTATAGACATTATTAACTCGGTTCGTGAAAACATCTGTCAAACGGGCAAAGCAAGCAGATGCGCTAATGCAACTTCGTACGCGTATAAAGAATGACGCCAGACATCATTACGGTCATTATCACTGAGCCACAGGCGATAAATTATGGTCATATATACTTACTTGCAAGTTTAATGGCATATCCAGGGAAGGATAGGAAACATTAGCCGTGTGTATTTTTATAGCTGTACCCGCGTCGCGCGCGAGTGTAGTTTATTTGAAAAAAAAAAAATGAACAGTATTTTTATAGTTTTTATTCGTTTACTGGAGTTTCGCTTAACATAATAGTGAAATCGGTAACGAAGTCCATTCAGTCATTTTGACGTGATTCGCAAACAAATTAACTAACAGACAGCAGACAGACTCTATTGTTATATTGTATACAGAGTTGAAAAGTTTAAGATAAAATAATATTTTTTATAGAATTGGGCGGGAAACGAACACGTGGGTCACCTGAAGATAAGTAATTTTCACCGCCCACAAACGGCTCCAATACCAGAATAATCATGGACTTGTTGCCGACCTTAAATGAAATTTAACGGATTAGGAAGGGTTAGGGCCTCCGCATATCTCATTCACCGTAAGAAATACAACAGTTACCTTATACCTGCAAAACAGTGGTAACAACCCAGTTGAGCTGAAATATTCATACTCTAAACAAAAATGTCTACAGCGTGGCTCTACCATTATCTCTATATATTTCAAAATCAAAACGATTATCATTTTCATCTATTACATGCATTATTGCACTGTGTACGAGTATATCCAATTCGCAAGTAACAAGTAATATTGTATAACGTTTTACGATTGTTGGTAATTTCGCAAAATTCCATTTATCAATCTCCCCGCTTGGTTTACGTCAGTAATTTTTAGGGATCCGTAAAGGCTGCAAAAAGAAACGTATTGCCAAGACTACGCCCGGCCCGAGAGCCGATGATAAACAGTAGTTTTAAACTCCCCCAAAACCAATAATCGCAGATATCTCTGCCCTCCCCCAGCGACCGTCCTGAGCCGAGGTTCGTTCCCCACAGAAGGTGCCTTCAGCGAGGTCGCTTAAAGAAGGGTTGAGAGCGCCTAAAGCGGTCATCCGAAAGTCCGGTGAAACTGTAAACAGCCGATTCGCGTCAGGCTAACAGCATGGCGTCCAAACAAAAAGCCACACCGTCTGTTTCTGCTATCTTTAGGATACTCAATCTTTTGAACGGTAATTGGTACCCGGTTGAAACTTTCAGGGAGACAGCCTCCATGGCGCAGTAGGCGAGGGACTGGTTGCGAAGCGAGAGTTAACCTAGTGTGGGGTCAGGACTATGTGTATGACTGTATTTATTATAGGTATGTATGTCTTACCATATCTCGGGACTATAGAATCCCGGACCTTTGGTAGGCGTGCGTGGGGCCGAAGCCAACACGTAGAGGCCCTTTAGACAAATTATTATCGATATCGTGTCGTATCGTACGTATACGTATAGGCGGATATCTTAACAAAAACTGAATAATTTAAGATAGTACGGACCCCTCAGTGCGCGAACCTGTGTCGCTCTCTCGCGGTTTCTTGTCTATCTGCGTACTGCACGTACACATGATGTTGAATAATTACACATCTGTAAGCTCCAGACGATTAGTATCTCGTGACGTTAGCAGACGATACACGTCGATTCGCGTGACTAAAGCCCGACTCACATGAGACTGGTTAAGCTGTAATTTGGCTGCATGGCTTCACGAGTTTTATTTAAATGTTTTTATATATATATTCATATATACGTACTCACGCCTGTAATCCCCGAAGGGGTAGGCAGAGCTGTAACCAGTGCACCCACATTTCGCCGAGCATATTTCCGTCCCATGATGTGATAGAGGGCGAGCATATCGCCATACCAGGCACAATTCCAGACTCCGGGCTGATACTGAGCATTTATCAAGTTATCCAATCTTAGTATTTATTTTTATCTTTAATAACCGCATTTAATATTGCTTGCACGTACGCTTTATTTTGCCTCAGTTAGGTACTACAGTACAGTCAACTGTCGCTTCTCTCCTTCTATTCTCTGCGTACCTAGTTTTAGTTATAGTTTGTCGTAGTGTAGTAAACTATTAGACAATAAATACCTAGTAAATAGTTGCCTCTGAATATGGGCCGTATAAGACGGCTCACAGTCACACAGCGAGCTATGTAGAGGGCTATGCTTGATGTTTCTGTACGTGATCAAATCAGAAATGAGGAGATCCGTAGAAGAACAAAAGTCACCGACATAGCCCAGCGGATTAGCAAGCTTAGCTCGATAGATTAGCTCGCAGAACCGATAGCCGATGGGGCAGAAAGGTTCTGGAATGAAGGCCACGTACTGGCAAGCACAGCGTTGGACATCCGCCTACAAGGTGGACAAACGACCTGATAAAGGTCGAAGTCGCTGGATGCAGGCCGCTTCCAACAGGTCGTTCTGGAAATCTTTGGTGGATGATGAAATAGTTTTTGTGGGAACTTTACTTACTCCCTTACTTTAACGGCAAAGGAAACATCGCGAGGAATCCTGCATACCTGAGAAGTCCTCCATATTAATTTCTAATTTTGATGTCTGCCAACCCGCATTAGGTCAGCATGATGGACAAAGGCCTTATCCCTCTCATTTAGTAGGGGCCGGGGCCAAGTAGTTGGATGGATATAATACAGGACGTATTATTAGGGTGTACATTGTACATAGTGTAGGGACTCGGCCCAACGGTCGCCCGGATGTTTTCCATTTCTCCCGGGCAACACAACGCTGGTTCGCAAGGCCGGTAGAGCCTAACATAACCCTCCCTCCTTCCCCGGGGCGGGACGGTAGTAATAAAAGGCCTTCCCCCACGACAAAAAAAGGACTCGTAATATTATTAGTATCGTGTAAACCCGGCCTAGATGTCGATGTGTGAATAAAGTGAGTCAGAGAAGACGCACAGCGAACGTGCATTGAATCCAAATAGTTCAAAGCATAGTATCGTCACTTTAAATGGCGTCGACGTGTTTTTTTATACTTTGGAACAACTTAAAATAACACGTTGAACTTTAGATAAAACAAAATTAGATGTGCAAAAAACAATGGAGGAAGAATCGGGATCTTACACGTCTGGCTTTAAAATTATTCAAAAGGTTATAATATGTGACACGGTTTAGTGTCTGGCATATAAATTATCACAGAAACTTAATTTCCCCGATTCTAATGTATAATTATTGATTGTTAGAAATATAAATAACTATCTTTTTATAGCCTCCGTCCGCGTGATCTGCTTTTTCCTGGATAAAAAGTAGCCTATATTCATCAGGGATAATGTAGGATTCTAATGGTGAAAGAATTTTTCAAATCGGTCCAGTAGTGTTTAAGTATATCCATTACATACAAAAATACAAATCTTTCCTCTTTATAATATCAGTGTTGATAAATCAAATAAAGTTAATTTTATTAAATGAATAATCTCAGGTGTATTCTTTGCATCATACTGAACAACTTTAGTTGTACAAGTTTTAATAAATTCATAATTTTTCTTTCTTTCTGCCTGGCTATGCCGGCTCAATGCCAGGGTCCGCTTTTCTATCATGATTTGGCGGCAAATTAGGTATTCTGTGGGATGACCCGCCGTCTGACCCCAACAACCCGCAACGGGAACTAAGCTTCGCCATTGTCTCGACCATTAATTTTTTTGACAGCCTCCGTGGCGCAGCGGGCGAGTAGCCGGCTGTGAAACGAGAGGCCGCGGGTTCGATCCCCGCACCGAGACAAACATTTGTGTGATCCACAGATATTTATCTCGGGGTCTGGGTGTTGTGAGACCAAAAAGTCTCTCGTAGTTCCTGATACCCACGACACAAGACTCGTATCTTAGTGTGGGGTCAGGACTATGTATGTGACTGTTGGGTGTATTTATTTATTATTTATTTATTAATCAGCAGAGTGTACTACGTGTAGATGAAGTTGGCTTTGGGTCTAAGATGTTGATAGACCACTTGCACTGATCATCATTTTCTTTAATAAATAAATATATTATATGATTAATAACAGGTCAAGTTGAAAGGTGCAACCGCCATTTATAGCCCTCGCACGCGCTTTGCATCTCACTGATTGGTTATGCCTTTCTATTGCGACCGCGTAAAGTTGTTATTGCCCTTTTGAGCAAAACGTAGATATTATAATTTCTTACGTTTACGCGAATGTTACATATTGAAATATAACTATCGGATCGATCGGACCATCATCAAACCTTAATAATTTTAAACTGAAGGTACATAATGTAACATTAACATTTTGGGACAACCTACACCTCAGTCCACCCCGTGACCACGAAGGCTGAAAAGTTTTCGAAACGTCGGGACCAAAATTAAAATAAAAACCGAGATAAAATCCGTTTAAATTAGTTTTATTTCAACATAGATATTATTTTGATTTATGTATCATTTATAGAAAAAAAATATGAATTATTAAAAGTTGTAGAACTAAAGTTGTTCAGTCTGAAGTAAAGAAGACAGCAGGTTAATATATTATAATATTTATGATACATTTTTAAATTAACCGGCTTGTGTAAGAGCTTAGGCAAATGTTACAAGCGGCCCATAAGGTTATGATAACTAAAGTTGCGACACGACGTTCCTAGAGAAAAGACCGGTTATTTCCGTATTGTACGTATCGAAAACTTATAAAAACTAAGAATCGAATTCTGGACTTCACGCTTTACTACCGATGAACAATGCCGCTAGAATAAAGTGTATGTGAATAAAGTATCATTACCTAATAATACATTTTTTTTTATTTGATTGAATGACGAGACGAGCAAGGCGCTCGCCTGATGGCACCACCACTGCCCATAAACAGAAGCAACACCGCACAGAATGTTGAATTACAAAGCACTGCATGGCATTGAACTGCGCTCGTTACCCCGAGACATAAGATGTTAAATCTCATAATGCCCAGTAATTTCACTGGCTTCAATGTCCTTTAAATCGAAACACAACAGTGCTTACACACTGTTGCTTGACGGCAGAAATAGACAAAGCAGTGGTACCAACCCATGCGGCCTCTCGCATACGAGGGACCCACCACCTTGAAAATCCTTAAGCTATTTAACTAAATGTTTTCCCACAATGAGTTCCTTACAGTAAATACATTGCATAATAAATACAGTCATTCGTCAACATTATGTATTTTCCTGCATATTGTTTAAAGTTACATTTCATATGTTCCTGAAATCTGAACAATGGGTGATTATTTAAACGATTAATTAAGGCCACGTTGATGACTTAAATGATCACAACTACTGACCAGTGTACTCACCAAGATACTAAATAATAATAATACTAGCCCTGTATTTAAACCTACACGTACTACTACTAGGCACGGGCCGCTTCTACTAAATGAGGGGTTAGGCTTTAATACAGGTCACCACGCTGTCTAATGTGGGTAGGCAGACTTCACATACCTTCGAAATTCTTATGGAGAACTCCTCAGGTACGCAGATGTCTTCTCGATGTTTCCTTAATATATTAACAATTAATACACACATGTCTTAAAGAGTCAGAGGTGCATACTTTGGGGCCGGTTACAAACCTGCAACTTTCGTCCCGAAGTCTTAAATATGCCACTGAAACTGCATGCGAAGCGCGACCTTTTGCATACAATATCATACAAAGCCGACGTGTTATTTTTGCCTGACTAACGAGTGGCGTCACGCGACATGATCTCCCTTCTTGGTCGCGTACTTAAAAACTTCAGTTGTTGTTTCTTTTTAAATGGCCAAAGAAATTGTACCTACCAATTGATGTTTTGTAGTACATACGTGTAATAACAGCCTTCGTGGCGTAGCGAGCCAGTAGCTGGCTGCGAAACAAGAGGCCGCGGGTTCGATTCCCGCACCGAGACAAATGTTTGTGTGATCCACGTATATTTGTTTCGTGTCTGGGTGTTGTGAGACCGAAAGTCTCTCGTAGTTCCTGATACTCACGACACCAGACTCGTGTCTTACTGTGGGGTCAGGACTATGTGTGTGAGTGTTGGGTGTATTTATTATCTGAACCTGATATTATATTTATTCAGGCAAACGCCTTTTTTAACTCCATCAATTCTTCTTTATCAAGTGTATCTTTTCTTTGGGAGTCTGTCCGTGAACATACCAAATACTAATGGTATATTTATCTGGAAGATAGCCATTATGTCTCAAACGCCTGTCTGAGTTGCAGTCGAGATTCCAACGATGGAGACTATCTCTCAGCGATGCAGGAAATCAAACAGATCCGAATCAAAAATACGACTGCCACTCAAACTGGGATTAAGGGCGTAATAGTTAGACTTAAGTGAGTTGACCACTAATATGTGCAACTTGCAGATGTCGCCGGTATATTACAAATACAATAACGGTATATTTACTTTCTAGTTTTCCTTATACATTACAAACAACTGGCTTTTTCTCGTTCCGCCCGCATTACATACAAACTTTGCTATCCCCTTTCTTCTATTAGGGGTTGAGATTCGAGAAAACCCATTTAAAACGATGCTTGCTGTAATTTCTATGTTGAACAGTTTGGGAGATTTATATTTATGTACTGAAGAAGATTGCTCGTATAGACAAACACGAATTAATAATATGCAATATGTAATGTATATGAAATTTGTGATCATAATTTTCATAATGCTATTAGTCTGAGCCATGCATGCAATGTTTAACAATGCTATTGAAAGATTTTGTGATATAGCGTTATCGATTAAATTATTTCTCAATGTAATCAGTATACCTACTTAATTACATAATGAAATTGTACTATATTAAGAAATATAACTTAAGGTTTTCCCACCAAAAAATAATCCTCTCCGAACAAGTACATAAAGGTGGACAGAGCTATGCGACTATGACACAAGACCGCGACGCGCGGCTACACGACATGTCTACTAGTGTTTTGAGGCAAGCGACCAAGTCAGGAATTCGCACCATGCGATAGTTTTTATTTATTTACTTGAACGACGAGCAGGCCGCTCGCCTGATGGTAAGAAACACACAGAAGCTCATCCACACAGATCTGAGTGTTATAAAGCACTGTATAACACTGGAATGCGCTCGTCACCCTGAGACATAAGATGTTAAGTTTTATAATGCCTAGTAATTTCATTGGTTTCAATGTACTTCAAACCAAAACACAACAGTGCCTACAGAATGTTGCTTGGCGGCAGAAATAGACAAAGAGGCGGTTCCAACCCAGACTGCCTCCCGCACGCTCGTCGCCTGACTCATGTCGCGCGTCGCAGTCTCTGTTTCGATCGACTTTCCTAATCCGTCAATGTCACTCGAAGCTAATTTACTGACAAAACAACCAAAAATGGCTTTGAAAAAAAAATTATAATTTTAAGGAAAAATCCACAATATTATTATAATCAGTGTTTCATCAAAGTTATAGCAGAAGATAACCATCAAAGAAAAGTACAAGCTAAGTTATGGCCTGTGCCAAAATGTACAGTATTCGATTGTTTGTACCTCAATATAATAAGTTAATAATATATTACATCAACCGCAAAACTTCGCTGACGTTAAATATAAAGAAGGCAAACAGAAGTTATCAACATTTCTTTAAGAGCTTGATACGAACTTCTTTTAAATTAATTTAATTTTAAATCCAGTAAAACTATTCAACGATTATATTGTGCTCGGCATGTGTTGCAAAGCCTCTTATGTATCTCTAAGAAGGTATAGACTTTTTTCATACAAGCCTTCACGCTCAAAAACAGATCTAAATTTCACCACAATTGTACGAATAGTGGACAATGCAGTTATTCGACCCCCATGGCACAATGGGCGAATAGGTGCGGAGACGCCGTGGATTAGATTCCTACACCAACACGTTTGCGTGATCCACTAAGATTTGGTCTAAGTGTTGTGAGATCGCAAGTCCCTCGTAGTTCCTGATACCCACAATACAAATTCAAATCATTTATTCTGCAAATTGGACCATTAATATCACTATTACATGTCAACATTCTTTATACTAAATTACTTTTATTTTTATCTTTTATCGGCATTTCGTGGCTAGCCACGAAATTAGCTAGCCACAAAATGCCGATAACGTCTAAACAAGAGTGCGTTACGCTGTAAAATATTCATCCAAGATATCATAACATCCAACTCCTGGGCTCGAGCCTCCTCTACTAATAGAAGGGGTTAGGCCTTAGTCCTTCACCCTGTCGTAATACCGGTTTTTACGAACCCGTATACCCGTGAACGTATTACTACTTCACTACGAAATTCTTATAGAAAATTCTTGGATATACCGGTTTCCTCACGATGTTATTCTTCTCCATTAGCGAGTGGAAAGTAACAATGTATACACACATAACTTAGGAAAGGCAAGGGTGTGTATCCTGGAAGTGAGATCGTCCCGGTAAATTTTGTCTCCGCAGACTGTTCTTCTAATTCCTCTAGCCCCCATATTTCACAAATATCACCAGTTGTCTACGCCTGACAAACATAAAAATATAAAAATCTACATGAGGCTATTTAAATAAATATGCCTTAGGAATTTTAATATAATGCCTACCACCTATTATGTTAATATATGTAGCTGTGAAAAGCGAATGTTAACGGTAAAACATATTTTATTGCATTTTATTCGTTTGTCTTAATCAATGATGAAACGAACAGGTAGCTCGCCTGATGGTAAGCGCCAATGATAAACAGACTTATGTCTGACCACATAGGGAGTACCCAGCCTTTCGGTATAGAATTAATAAAGATTTTACATCTTTACAAACGACAATGAACTGCAAATTTGATAAAACAATCCAAACATAGAGCCATGTAGAGTCGCGTCGTAGTCTGGACTTTCAGATTGTACAAGGCAAGTTGGTTCACGTATAAATTTTGACAAGTTCACCTGAAAAAGAAAACACAAGAAAGCATGTATGTGTCAACTACTTCCTAAATTAGCAGTATAATGCGTTATCAGGCGAAACATGCCGTAAATATTTATCTACTATTTGATTGAGTCCTAATCGATTTTTAATACGCTTTTATTAGCTTCATACAAATGATAGTATGTTAATATCTTAGTATGTAACGGAAACTTTGCAAATTAATATTACATGAACCAATACGAGTTACTTTGAAGCCTCCTCCCAGATCTTTAAGCACTGCACACCATTGGTCTGTGCTCGTTACCATGCGACATAAAATTTTAAGTCTCATAATTCCCAGTAATTTCACTGCCATCAATATCCTTCAAACCGAAATACAATAATGCTTACACAGAAATAAATAAAGCTTTAGTACCAACCCAGATGTCCTGTATATGACCTATTATGTAGTAAATAAATTCAAAATAAATAGGCATTCCGTCCAGTCTGTTTTGGTCGAACGATATCTATAAGTATTAATCCACAGTATACTTAATATTACTTCAAGTGGAGTTAACGATATCCATTAAACTTTCATTGCCATTTCTATGAAAAAGAAAGTTTCATGTACTTATTTTCGACAAAAAATTCTAAATAAAATTAAAACCACATTTTATTTACTACATCAACCTTTAAACCGTTAGACTTATTCATTGCCCACAAATAAAAACCGGCCAAGTCCAAGTCGGACTCGCGCTCCGGCGGTTTTGTACAACACCAATTAAATTTACTTTTTTAGTTTTTGTATTTCTTAATATTTGTTTGTACACCCTATATAATTTTAGTACTTACTATGGTTCAAAGATGGAGGTCCTTACCTGACAGAAAGGCAGACGGCACATCGTAAGCTCTGTAATACGATTCGATTACGATTACGAATTATGACTACGATTACGAAGTTGGTATGCTCTGGGTACGGAATCCTAACTGTCTAATAAAATTTACACCAACACATATTGGAGAACTAAAAAACCTATAAAAGGAAATAAAAGATGTTCACTAACAAACGGCGTGACCTTTCTCCTGCCGCGGCAATGGGTGGTATTTTATAGTCGAACATGGCCCCAGAGATAATAAAAAATACAAGAAACATTACTTAAGAGTTAACAGTAATAAACGGCAGTATATTCTTTACTTTCACGTTATGGTAGATGCCAAGGTTACAGGTGAAATGGGAACTGGTTGTGTTGTTAGTGCATTGTTTTTATACCAGCAGCCAGCTACGTAAAACGTGTACCGTTTATTTTATTTCGATTTTATCTTTGAGTAAAAAGTTTAGTGGCCTAGACCGGGCAGGGTACGTAGGCTGAGAAGTTACGAGATCAGTTCATTAATTTATTTAAATCGGGATTTGAATTTGGCAAGGTATAGAGTTAAATGCTTCCCTATTACATCAAGAGACGAAAATAAACTTCTCAGACTGTTGATACGCTAGTAACACCTATGCATACCCCTTTGGCGTGGGCTTCTATTTGTAAAAAGGTCATTAGCTTCATTGAAAGGTACTCCGTAATCAAACAAGCCTCTGTATTTTCATAATTATAATAATACTAGCCTATTTTTATTCTTTTTTTTAAAGGGTTTTTACCTAATGGCATGAATCCTAGCCTTGTATTACACACGTCACACTGCTGGGCACGGGCCTCCTCCACCTTTTTATAATTAAAATGTATTATATATTGCTACAGAATGATAATGAAGACTTATGTTAATAATGTTAGAGCCAAATTTTTTCCTCAGCATAAATGGGCTGGCTCCATTGCGGTGGTATTCCACTGTCTTAGCCGACGCGAGGAGAAGTGGCAACATGCTGCTGTGTTTTGTATTATGAGTAAAATTTCCAGAAGCCTAAAAAAGCCCGTCCTTTTCCAATCCCCAGTTCTCTCCTTAAAGGTTGACGACCTTAATATTTCTGATATTATCGGTGTATATAAGTCCACCAAGTCATGAAGATTCTTGCGATTTTATTCACAAAATACGGCTATAAAATTAACCCGACGATATTATTGAAATTTAAACTAGGAAGGCTATTTGGTAATAGCCCGGATTAGTAATAAAAAAGCGTGTAAAAAGGCTTTCTGGGTCGGAAACGTCGCTTTGTCTATTTCTGCTACCAAGCAGCAGTGTGTAAGGACTGTTGTGTTTGAGTTTGAAGGACATTAAAGCCCGTGAAATTACTAGCCATTAAGAGGGTTGATATATTAATTATGTTGGGCTGGCTAGCGCAGTTCAATACCATGTGGTGCTTTTTAATTCAATTGTATATGGTGTTGCATCTGTTTATGGGCAGGCGTGGTGCTTACCATTACGCGAGCGCCCTGCTCCTTTCGGCATTTAAGGTAATAAAAAGTGTCCCATGTTTTCTTACAAAGCAATTTGACAAAAAATAAAACTCTTAAGAGTAAAAAAGGGAGTCGCGAATGGGAATATGTTCAAGAATCAACAGTTGGTACCAGCAAGTTGGCTGAAAGTTGCTCTTTTCTGTGAGGGGAACGCGTAGTTCAATACAGATATTTTTTTTTTATTTGAATGAATGACGAGACGAGCAAGGCGCTCGCCTGATAGTAAGCGCCAAGCTTGCCCATAAACAGAAGCAACACCACACAGAACTTTGAATTACATACCACTGCATGGCACTGAACCTAGCTCGGGGTTTTTATATTAAAAAATGTTGAGGATTCACAGATGGGTAAAAACTCTGAAAAATAATATCAGAGGGACGAGAGTGGGGCCCACAAAAAAAAAACCTAGCTCGTCGCCCTGAGACATTTATTATTATTATTATTTTTTTTTTTTTATAGCATATGCCAGCAAACGGGCAAGTGGGTCACCTGATGGTAAGTGATCTCCACCGCCCATGTACGCCCACCACCAGAAGAGTCATGGGCGATAATAAGGGATTGGGAAGGGGAGGGGATTTGGGCTTCCGGTTATCTCACTCACCGTACGAAACGCAGCAGCAAGCCGCTACTTTACGTCGGTTTTCTGTGAGACAGTGGTAACGATCCGGACGAGCCAGCCCATTCATGCTGTAGACAAAACTGTCTACAGCGTGGCTCTACCACTCAAAAATTAAAGATGATTGAAAAAAATGATGAAATTAAATTAAGATGATTTAGCCTCATAATGCCCAGTAATTTCACTGGCTTTAATGTCCTTCAAAGCGATTACAGTGCTTACGGATGCGTGAACGTTCACCTTTACTTTACCAAGCTTTTACTCAGCCATAAAATACATAAGCCATACCCATTTGTAGGCTCCTTCTTAGAATTTAAAAAAGGTATAGTAGATTGTATTTAGTTTTAATGTTGTGTAATCTTTTAATGTCACTACTCTTAAAGTTACTTACTACTTACTTGTTTTGCTTTTAATTTAATTTTATATTGCGGTGTTTTGTGTATCTGTGTGTGGAAACTTTACTGGTTTGAGTATTTGTATCGCTTTCATTATTGTTATATTTGTCATTGTACTGTTTGTTTCCCAAATAAAATAAAATAAATAAATAAATAACAGATTTATGAGAATATATTTACGGACGCCTTTTATAACGATGTATATTCCTTTCATACAGGTTTATTGAACGTAAAGCGATATTTAATAAGATACTATTGATGTCAATCGTAAAACCATCAAAGAGCACTTCTTTCTTTGATATAACTTTTCCTCGTGGCTCCGCCCGCATGATCTGCTTTTCCGGGATAAATAGTAGCCTATGTTACTCAGTGATAATGTAGCTTTCTAACGGCAAAAGATTTTTTGAAAAATGTTCCAGTAGTTTTTAAGTTTATTCGTTACATACAAAAATACAAATATTTTCTTTTATCTTAGTGTAGATAGGTGCATACATACGCACCCACGCCTGTAGTCCCCGAAGGAATCGACATGGGATCGGGATCACATCGTGATAAAAAAAATATATCACTTTTACCCGACTCGGGAATCGAACTCGAGATACGAGTACCGCGTGCGCAAAACTGCTCCACCGAGACATATATTTGATATAAACCGCAATATACAAATAACATTATAATGTCTAAATTTGCTTGAATTGGCGAACGATTAGGATACGTAAGCCTTTTTCTTGGTCAATAGTTATCACTAAATACATGACTTTTTTTAATATGGTAAATTCTTTGTACTCTTTGTTAGCACTCGACAAACAGTATCGTGCATTGAGGACATTTAAAATATTATGATACGAAAAGTAAAAATGAATATATTTGCATATTATTACAGATATAATGAAGAATGGGCGTGGCTGACTAATTTGCGATAAAGAATGTGTAAAGAGTCAAGTTATACATTTTAATAAAATTAAATGCTGCTTATGATTTATCTAAAAATCATGTAAAACTAATCGAAAATCTAAACGCAGGCAATAAATAAACAAAAACATTTTTTGAGATAAAATATAGTGACTTCAAAAACTAAGATAATTTTTTGGGAAGTTGATGAGATTTTTTTATAAATTTTTGTTTCTTTCTAGAGATCCAATTACTCCTCCATGTCCGCAGTAAATTTTAAGCTAATCTAGATTCTCAGGATTCCAAGTGTCGGCATTGTTTCTAAACGGAGTGTTGGTAACTGTTATATTTGTCAAGATCCAGTTTCATTATGATCACAAGGTGGTAGGTCCCTAGTATGCGAGAGGCCGTCTGGGTTGGTTTTACCGTTTTGTCTATTTCTGCCGCCAAGCAACAGTGTGTAAGCACTGTTGTGTTTCAGTTTGAAGGATCTTGAAGCCAGTAAAATTACTGGACTTTATGAGATTTAAAATCTTATGTCTCGGGGTGACGAGCGCAGTTCAGTGCCATGCAGTGCTTTGGAATTCAAAGTGCTATGAGGTGTTACTTCTGTTTATGGGCAGGCGTGGCGCTTACCATCAGGCGAGCGCCTTGCTCGTCTCGTCATTCAATCAAATAAAAAAAAGATCTATTCCTATGATTCTTCTGGTGGTGGGCGTACATGGGCGGTGGAGATTACTTACCATCAGGTGACCCACTTGCTCGTTTGCCGACCTATGCTATAAAAAAAACAGGTCCTGGTGGTCGGGTACCCGCAAATTTCAATAGAGTATCCACGGAATAATAAGATGCTTTCTAGGTTTGGTTATTATATTACGATTGCCAACGCATAAATGCATGATTTCATGCATTTATCTCAATGTTACTCGTAAAAGTATTAACGTGACGTGCACGCGGCACGATGACGTTTTCGAAAGTTATTGATATCGTGTTAACCCTCAACTCGATCCAAACTGAATGAATAAAACACCACAATTGGTGATTATAATTGGTTGTAGACACCACGTAACCACGTTGTAGACACTTTTTCTAAAGCATGAATGGGCTGGCTCGACCGGGTCAATACCACTGTCTCACAGAAAACCGACGTAAACTAGCATGATATTTATTGTTTAATTTTATCAAACGTAAGTTTGGTAATATATTTATTATTGCCAGACTTACGTTTGGTAAGGTGATAAGATCATCGGAGGCCCAAATCCCATCCTCTTCCCAATCCCCATTCCCGGCCTTTATGGTCGCCAACACATCCATGATTCTTCTGTTACTGTGGGTATTCATGGGCAGTGGAGACAACTTTCTATGAGGTGACCCACTTGTTCGTTTGTTCACCTCTGCTTTTAAAAAATATAAAGTTACTTTCATACAGCTTATAAGAATTTTTTATTGCTATAGATTAACACAAGTAAACCAATAGATGAGATTGTGGTAGTCTGGCAGTCCATTTTAATCAAGTCCGAATGGATGATGGTCCACTTACAGACTAAGGCTGACCTGACTAATGCTTTAACTAGATTTAAAACGATAATTAATTATAAATAAATTAATAAATATGATAAATACACCCAACAGTCACACACATAATACTGACCAAACACTAGGTAAACCTGTATCATGGGTAACAGAAACTACGAGGAACTTACGGTCGCACAATACCCAGACACAAGTATTCGTGGATCACATAAACATACGGTTCTCCCCAGTGGGCTTGCCCCCTGATCCTAACTCTTTTCCCATTCCTTTTTCCTTCCCCTCCCCCTTGGCCCTTTGGCAGGCCGGCATGATCTTGTCGACCTACGATGGAGACATTGTTTATCGTTGGTCGACACTATTCTTGGATTGCGCTACACTTACCATCAGGTGTAGCGTAGTCACTTTGCCGAGCCAGGATAAAAAAAAACAAACATTTGTTTTGGTGTGGGAATCGAACCCGCGGCGTCTCGCTTCACAGCCGGCTACTCGTCTACTGCCACGGAGGCTGTCAATATACTAATTAAACAAGCAACATTGGATTCATTTTCATCAAAATCCTGTCTACATAATTTTGATGAAAACTTTCCACAGTGAAATCGAAAATTAAAGATTTAGGGCGACTTGCACAATGTTCCTTTATTATATTTAGCTCCTATACTAAAGTAAAGTAAAAAAAGTAAAGTAAAGTAAAAAAGTAAAGTAAAGTCCTTTAGTAAAGTCGTATGAAAATTCGATATTAGCAAACATGTTTAATGGTTAAATACGATTGACGATCGTCGTGCATGTCGACCTAAGAAATCGAGATTTTAATCATGTTTCACTTAAGGCCCTACATTGAAAAAAATGGGACATTTCTATCTCGTGTATATAATTGTGTACGTGGAATAGAGATTTAATATTTTGGTATACGTTTTTTGACTTTCTGCTCTAGGATTGTTCAAAAGGAATACACGATTCAATGAAATTTTCTCGATAGAAAAAAATCGCAAAGTTGTATCTATTTTTTTACGTTTTTGGCTGCCGAAGCGTAACCCTCATGAATAAGACAATTAAATTTACTTTAAAACATGGAGAATTATCGTATGAAAGTTTGGTCAAAGCAGTTTTAGATTTAATAATGAGTTTTATTAGAAAACAAGAAAAATCGTTTTGGCACATACGTTGTTTTATTCTGAAAGTACACTCAATATAGCCATCTCTTATTTTGCATTTCAAAAGTAATTGCGTCACTTTCATTCCCTCAATAGATCAGTCGGCGGGAGCGCCTTATCGTGGACGGACCTATGCCGTTTTTTTGCAGATCGGATTTTCGTGATTTCATGCATTAATATGATTTTATTTACCCTCAAAGTCAATTTATATTTAATAATGCAAATAGTTATAGGATGTACGCATACATTATATTATTTTCACTTGTTAGATCTCATAATATCTTCAACCAAGCCACTTCCATCAATAGACTCATTTAACATAAATGAGTATCCATAGATGATGAGCGTAATGTCACAGTGTAAGTACATAATAAATATTTTTTCGTCCTAATATGCGTATATTTCTGTACCCTCTGTGAAAAGTGATACAAGTCTGAAAACCGAATTTTGAGAAAAAACTATTTAATGATATGATGCTATTTTAAAAATTCGACAACTTTTTTTTACTCTATTCTATTCTCAGGATGTTTTAACTTTGATGGATTGGGATTACTTGCTATTAACATAAATGTACTATGATTTTTGTTTATAGTAACAACAATAATATGAGATAATAAAAAGAAACTAAATTTATATCATTAGCCATATGTTATAGTAGTTAATATGTGTATAATGATAAATGCATGTGTTAAATGGCACAAGTTTTTTTAAAACTTCTATCTGATAGGGTTGGAGTTAAAATAATTAAAATGCTGGAAGTAAGTCTGTTTAGAAAATATTAAGATTTGATGGATATTATGTATTTTGGATGAGTTAAAAAAATCTAACTTGTATCAATTAACACCCATTAATTCACTCAGTGTTAATGGATTCATATTTAGTTATATTACATAAAATAGAAATATTTCCAGGTTTAAAGTAATATAAGTTTTAGTCAGGGATCCCGGGTCCATTTTTGCACTTGATTACTATCAAGCTAATTTTCCGTGAGTAGCTTCGTTTCAATGAGACGCCCAACAATTTCCTGTGCGAAAATTCTTGATTGTGATAGCTAACGGAGGTATCAAGGATAAAATATGTCGATTTGATGATTCTAAAAAAATTGTGTATTTGCATATTAAAAAAAAATAATTTTCATCAGATTCATCTGATAAATCTTCATTATCTACGCTTCTAACATAGCTGTCATCTTCATCTATTTCATTTTCCTCATTCGTCATATCTGACTTTGTAATAACATGAAAAAATTAAGTAAACTATATAATAATGAATACATGGTTAATTTTAAAACACCAGTAACCTCGCAGGACCAGATAGCTGACCCCATACGGAACAACTTTTGTTTTACGAGTTTGGATATAACTCAATATATTTTTAAAAAAATGATTTTACAAGTTTTTGTTGTGTTGTGTTTTTCTTCGTAGACTGCGGCGCGGCGCGGCTTGCGCGCACGACATCAAAGCCGGTCAGCTGCTCGGGAATTCAAGGTCAAATGCGCTAGCCCGGTTCCCCACGCTTCGCGTGTTTGTTTACGTAATCTGCGATGCGCGTTGTAACATTCAAGACAGAAATTAAATGAATACTTATTTTTGTATGAAAATAAAATCTAACAAATTATCAAAAGTCGTAGAACAAAAGTAGTAGCTTATAACCTTAGGAACCTACCCCTGCGAGGTTGCTGGTGTTTTAAAAATAACCCTGTATAGTCAATCAATAAATAAAAATTGGTGTGTGTCGTGGGACACCAGGTAGGAACGAAGTTCCTTCGGCTAATGTAGAATCGACACAAATTGTAAAAAATACAAATTATCAACTAAAATAACAAAATAAAAAAAAGACGTGTAGCACTCGGAGACTGCCGCGGTAAAGCCATTGTATAGCATTTTTTATCAACTTATGTAATTATAAATAATAACGAGCTAGCGTAATCTTTTAAAAATCGAAGGAGATATAAAAATACTTCAAGTATAACTGGCTGAATGAATTTCATTTTAAAAACTGATTGAGCTGAAATTCGCACACAATTTTGGTGCAGGCAAAAAGGAACTAACGCTGGCTGGTTATGCAGCGCTTTTAACGCTTTTTTCTTACGCTGTTTTCTTACGCTTTTACTATCACATTTTTTTCAGTTCGGTCACGCAGCAAAATCCCTATCCCCTCCAAGCCTGCCGTAAGGAACTTCGTTCCACCATTAATTTTTATAGGGTACCTTGTATGGCAGAAGATAATTATTCAAAACATGGACTTAGGGGGCCATCAAACCAATAATATATGAATATTATATTTGTCATCAATTATTGTCTATCTGAAATTTTCTGGCAATTTTTCCGTGGGGCATGTGTACATTACACCATACATTACAAATGAATGCAGTTCTTTTAATTTGTTGCTACAATTCTTGTTTTGTTGGTGGCAAACTAATTTTCATTTTTGAAGTGATAACTTCTTATGGGAGGGTGAACCGATGCGTTCCGTAACACCAGCGGTCCATCGATCAACGGAAGGTTCGAGAATATTCGAGAACATTCCATGAGACGTCACGCGGGCCAGTTGACCAGCCAGCGTTAGCCGATCTCCCTGGATCTTTGAGAATTTTCGAAGCCTAAGGTGGTGTCACACGGTGACCAGTCTGCTTTGACCGGACTGTGACTGGACTTTGACCGGACTTTGACAGAACTATGACAGGACTTTGAACGGAATTCGACCGGACTTTAACTGGAGTTGACCGGACTTTGACCGGACTGTGACAGGACTATGACTGGAATGTGACCCGACTTTGACTGGACTTTGACAAGACTGACAGGACATTGACAGGACTGTGACCGGACTTCAACTGGTTTTGACCAGACTGTGGCAGGACTTTGATCGGACTGTGACCGGACTTAACTGGATTTGACCGGACTTTGACCGGATTTTGAAAGGACTTTGACCGGACTTTGACACAACTTTGACCGGACTTTGACAAGACATTGACAGGACTCTGACCAGACTTTGACACGACTTTGACCGGACTTCGACCGGTCTTTGACCGCACTTTGACGGGATTTTATCAGGACTTTGACAGGACTTTGACTGGACTTTGACAGGACTTTGACCGGACTTTGACCGGACTTTGACAAGACTATGAGCGAACTGTGACCGGACTTTGAACAGTATTGTGACCGGTCTGTGACCGGACTTAGAGTGGACTTTGACAGGACTTTGACCGAACTTTAACAGGACTTTGACCGAACTTTAACAGGACTTTGACCGGAATGTGACCGGATTGTGACCGGACTTTGACTGGACTTTGACTGGGCTTTGTCCGGACTTTGACCGGACTTTGACAGGACTTTGACGGAACATTGACAGACCTATGAACGGATTTTGACAGGACTTTGACCGGACTGCAATCCAATGAAGTGATAACTTATTATGGGAGGGTAAACCGCTTTGTAACAACGCGTTACGGACCCACTCTGTCTGGCTTGCCTTTCTCTCACGCATACGGCAGCAGTAAGCAGGCTTCTCCTCTCTAAATTCAACCCACATTAGTTTAAGTTATCACTTCTGTCGTGCGTCCCGAGACGCACACTTTTTTTTATTTATTCCCTTATTCAAATCTATAAATCCTGGAACGGTTGATCAAACCATACATTTTGTAGGAAAAATATTTTTTCAAATAATTTAGATAATTATCTTGAAATGTAACAAAAAAACCAGTTAGTATTAATTTTTTGAGTATCATCAAATCGACATATATTTATCCTTGCTACCTCTGTTACCACAATCGAGAATTTTTGCACAGGAAATTGTTATGCGTCTCATCAAAACGAAGCAACTCACGGAAAATTAGCTTGATAGTAATCAAGTGCAAAAATGGACCCGGATACCTGACTATTTCATTTTCATTTCAAATGTATGAAAATGACAAAATTTTGTCTGTCATTCCATTATCCTTCAAAACCAACGAAGTGTGTGTTTTACTTACATATGACAAACTTAGGATTCCATAGTAAAGAATAAATGTATATACAAAAGTGGAAACTATTATACTGGTGGTAGGATATCCATATCCGCCCGGATAGCGACCACCGTACACGTAGTGTTAAAACCTGCCATAGCGACTCACACCTTGTGTGGATCGTGTTCCAGGATCAGCCAGTGTATATCCAGTTCTACCGAGAGGCTTGCGACACGAGTTGATAGTTGTTTGAGGTGCGTATAAGGGTCCAACATTGTATCCCTGTGCCTGCATTGGTCATCCGCCTGTCCTGTCGCAGGGTCCTCGATTTGCTTCTTCCCTCTTTAGAGTATGAAGAAGCATTATCACCCATAAACTTATTGTATGTCGATGGTCGCTGGTTTTTTGGACTGGACTGCGCTTCCCATCAGATATAGTTTAGTCACTTTGCCGTGATCGGATAAAAAAAAATATCTTATGAACACATTTTGTTGGATTAATATTACACTTTTTATACCTTTGAAAGCGATTATCTCTCCATCTATTAAAAAAAAATTAATAGATGGTGATTGATTTTTGAACATCTATCCGTAACGTGAGGTATATACGCTTCTATCTATACGATTTTTTAAATGTTAGTGATCCAATTGCATAATTTCTCTGGAAGCCCAAAGGAAGGTAGCTTTAAGGAAGTGCTTTGTGCCATACCCGATAAAAGGTCTTCGCTAAGCCCCAATTGGCTGCAAGCGCCTCCCCCTTGGTCTCAGTTGCTTCTGTCCATCTATATGTCAGGTAAATTAGAAGATTACCAGCGAGCGACTCCGACGAAAGACGTACTGGCGGTCGCTAATCAATCGGTACTCCTCTAGGTACAGCAGGTGCTGACAGTTGATAATTCCATTATCGTAAAGAACAAGGAGGCGATGGTTATAGGCCTGTAATTGGACGGATCCTAGCGGTTGCCTTTTTTAGGATCGGGTGCACTAAACACTTGAAAATGGCGGACAGAAATGTGGTGGAAACCAAATTTATGGCCTACGGGAGTACGTGTCCATAACGTGCCAGGTAAACTCCAGTAAGGTCGCTTAAGGTAATATTTTTACGTTTTAGAGAATCACAAAAGTACGTGGGTCACAAACACCCATGCTAAATCGTACCAAAGGTACGTTCGTGCCGATGGCCAAAAAATCGATGTGTTGATATACTAGAGAAAGCTATGAGAGTCAATTGTCTTTATAAAAAGGATGTTTAAGATACGGTGAAGTGGAAACATTCGTAAGTACTAGTCTAAGATCAACCCAGGCAGAACTGCTGGTGTCACTGGTGAGAGGGTAACCGATACATTTGGGTATCGATTGAATAGCGAAAACCGTACACATGGCGAAAAACTCACCATAGTGGTCTAATCAGACATGTCACACTTCGGGACTAGCCACTGTATATCCAGTAGCTTCGGGCCCACATAATGCCGATGATTAACAAAATTAATCTTGTTGGTCGCAAATATATTTAAACTGGACTGTACTTAATACCAAGTCACTTTACTGTGTCAAGTTAAAAAAACTTCAATATCACCATTTTGCTTTGCTTTAATTGTATTATTGCGCACAATTAATGATTAATTAATTGTAAGTACACACATACAATGTTACAAATTGAGATATAACAAATTAAACATATTTGCTTTAAAATAAGGCCTTAGTTCAATTTAATATTCCTAAAGTAATATCAGCATACACAATTTTTTTATAAAAATTGACCAAAGGTGGTCCTTATATCATTGCGAACGAATTTTATTTTCCGTTCTATATTAGATACAGGAATACCGACTAGACCGAAAAAATATGCTTTTAGACTTATATCACTTTGCGCAGAGTGTACAGCTTTGTAATACGAGTCGAACGCCCGACGACAAACGAGCGCGGCTTGTCGCCCGAGCGCGTGCGATGCCTTCGGAGCTCCCCGCGAGCGGGTGCAAGCCCCGCCCACCAAACTACGGATTATTTTCGCTGTAGCCTCTTAAAGGTGCAAAACATTTTTTGAACAAAAGAACAACCAAAATAAAAACCGCGAAGCAGACTTCGTTTTTGAATTTCGGATTTTTATTGTTATTTGTTAGGTCTGTTTTAGTTTTTACAATTCGTGATAAATACCGAATAATTTCCAACTATCAGATCTACATATATAAAACTGAATTACTGTTCGTTTGTCTCGCTATAACTCGAGAATGGCTGGACCGATTTGGCTAATTTTGATTTTGAAATATTTTTGGAAGTTCAGGGAAGGTGTAAACGGTTAGAAACATAAATATTAAGTAAAGGAAAATACTAAAAACGACAATATTTTTTGCCAATACAAACTGTTCCTAGCTATGAAACACTAGATGTATTTTGTCTATTAAACAAAAAATTACACTTGATTGTCAAATATTTATAGGTGCGTTCAAAAATGTGTCTGTTTCATGGCTGTATAAGATGGTTGTCGAAAAAATAAAATAAATAAATAAAATTACCAAGACCATTATTAACTTCTATAATCAGGTTGTCAGTGCGCGAGAACTTTATTTTCTGTTATTGTTTTGAAATGCCAAGGAGAAGACGACCTGACTTAGGTCGTCGAAGTCGATCAAATGTGCGACGAGCTACCTCACGTGAAATGGTGCACGTACCTCACTTAATACAAAATGTTTATTTACATTAAGTGCATAACTGTGTTTCATTTAATGTAAAAAAAAGTAATTAAGTTTTGACCACATTTTACACAAATATATGTAAGTGATACCAAGTTCACCGGGTCATCTAGTATTTAGATATTTATTATATTAACATATCGTTGTACATATTGTATATTTTAAATATTGTACCCAATATGGCGATAGGCTCGCCCCCTAAAAGATGGAAAACAGCTACAAAGAGAATGTTCGTAAACTCTACAACTTCCAAATGATAATTCATAACCCTCATAGAATTTAACGGTAGGAAAATCTGTTTCTAGTAATAAATTGATAGAAATTCAATATTTTCAATTATGATCAAGAAATGCGAAATAGACTTGACATTAAGAAATAGAAAAACTCCCACAGCCACCGTTTTTATATAAAATTGGTGAACAGTATATTGTGAAACTAGTGATGTTCATGTACATAAGATATCGATATTTTTTCCGATATAATATATCGAATTATTGTATCGATATTTAGCGATATATCGGTCAAAAATATCGATATTTTCGATATATCGAATTGTAGGAAGGAAAAGACTTTTTTAGAAAATGATTAACAAAAATTATATCGAATTGCTAAAAAAAAACAACGTTCAATACTTGTGATGTTTTTTTTTTTTTTTAGCTCCATCCGATATATTATATTCTACGATATCCTTATTTCGATATATCGGATAAAATATATCGATATTATATATCGATTTCAATGATTCGATAATATCGCATTTATTCGATATATCGGATAAAATATATCGATATTATATATCGACTTCAATGATTCGATAATATCGCATTGATTCGATATATCAAAAAAATGTATCGATATTTTATCACATATCGATACATATCGAGCACCCCTATGTGAAACTAGGTCGTTTAATCGTCATACCTGTTCCAGGAATGTATACAAATATTTATCCACTTTTCGAATTACAGTAGAATCCCGATTATCCGGATCAATTAAAACCAGGGGTATTCCGGATAATCGAAAATCCGGATAATCGATTTCAAAGTCAAATAAAACAGTAATCAAATTTTAATAACTTTTTTGTTATAGAAAGGGACATGCGTTATTTAGTATTTTAATAATGCGTATTTTAATACGATATATAAAAAAATCGAGTAGCCTATGTAATTTAAAATGTTGGTTGGAAATAATTTGTGATTAATCTTTGACGTAATAAATCACATTTTACAAGGTGGTAGGTCCCTCGTATGCGAGAGGCCATCTGGGTTGGTACCACCGCTTTGTCTATTTTTGCCGCCAAGCAACAGTGTGTAACCACTGTTGTGTTTCGGTTTAAAGGATATTGAAGCCAGAGAAATTACTGGGCATTATTAAACTTAACATCTTATGTCTTGGGGTGAAGAGCGCAGTTCAGCACCATGCAGTGCTTTGTAATTCAAAGTTCTGTGTGGTGTTTCTTCTATTTATGGACAGGCTTACCATCAGGCGAGCACCTTGCTCGTCTCGTCATTCAATCAAATAAAACAATCTTTTCATTGCGGCCAAGTCCCTGATACTTTGCTGGTGGGAGGATATTCGTATCCGACCGGATAGCGACCACCGTGCGTAGCGTACTCTAATGTTAAAACCTGCCATAGTGACCCACCTTGTGTGGGTCGCGTTCCAGGGTCAGCCAGTGTATATCCGGTTCTGCCGAGGGGCTTGCGACATGACTTGATGGTTGGTTGGGGCGGGTACAGTGGTACATTCTTGTATTATTGTGCCTGTATCGGCCATCCGCTTGTTCTGTCGCAGGCCCCTAGATTTGCTTCTTCCTTCTCCGAAGAGGAAAGAAGCATTATACAGGCCGGCATGATTCTGGTGACCACCGATAAACTCATTGTTTGTCGGTGGTCGTTGGTTTTTTGGACTGCACTACGCTTACCATCAGGTGTAGTGCAGTCACGTTGCCGTGCTCGGATAAAAAAAAATACGCTTCAGTTGTAATATCTGTATGGGATACGATTTGTCCTGTGTTTCAAACCATTTAAAAGCGCTATTTAGAGCTCCAATAGCTTCACATACATCACCAGTTTTAGTCTATCCTTCATCTTCTTTATCGTTACTTTTCAAATTATTGTTAATGAGTTCTTCATCAGTTAAAATGTGGAATTCAGGGCGGTCATTGAGAGATAACATTACTCCTTTTCGCTTAGACATTATAGATTTCTAACGCAAAACGTAAACAGAAATGTAAAAAAATACAACCTATTAGTTGGATGGTATCAATTAAAATGAAATAATAGCAAACACTATCGCGCGCACAAATGAGAGCAGCACCTACACATCGAAGGAAGGAAAAAAACTCGTCGTAAAATGTCTAGTTGCGCTGTCAAATCATTTCTACGTCGGTAATTAGAGCCGTGAAGAATGAGTCCGGATAATCGGATATCCGGATAATCGGAGTCCGGATAATCGGGATTCTACTGTATTCCTTTGTTAGGACATGTAAATTACATACAGATACGTATGAGTGGTAGAGCAAAGCTGTAGACAGTTTTGTCACAAAGAAAACCGACGTAAATTAGCGGCTTGCTGCTGCATTTCTTACGGTGAGTGAGATAACCAGAGGCCCAAATCAATATTAAAATTGGATCACTCTGTAAAAAGTTATCCGTGGTTATACATACAAAAACCTTATTATATACCTACGCGTCGAATTGAGAACCTCATCATTTTTTTTTTACTCTCGGTTAAAAGCTAGGCTTGTGCAGGCAAGTCGGGTTCTGAGGTAAGCCAGTGAATATCCAGCTTCATAAGACTGGCATAATTCTGGCGATCATCGAGGAACGCCACTCAACATACTATATTTTAGCCTTATGGTCTGCGTGCCAGAATAAAAAGACCCCAAACCACTATAAAATATGAATAAGATATTATTAAATACTTCTTGTAGACTCTTGCTACTCGTAGAAACCAACAAAGACATACCTTGTGAATTCAGATCAAAATATAAATCAGTGCTCTGGAAGATGAACTTCTATATTATGTCAAAGAATTTCACATGTTATATGAGGAAAGTGAAATGTCTACCTACGTGTCTAAATACTAGCTGAAATGACGATAAATCCACCACCTATCACGTCTGGGACTTAAATATATACATCATTGTGAAATGTGGGTGATATCTGTAGTTGATGTTCGTATATAACATAACCGAACATGTTTAAGTAGAACATTAGTACTTGGGAAACACTGAAGACATTTTCTATTCCACAATAATTATTTTATTGATAAATTTCAACACCTTTCTTTTATATATTTTTACGTGATTTTTCCTCGGTTCAGCTAACGTACGCTTAACTTACCAATATATTATCTGCAAGCTGCCAGAATATACGTATTTATATGTGCGCTAAAACATTTAAAAAATATATGAATTTGAAGTAATAAAACATCATTATAAAGAAACTATTAAGAAATTTGTACGAAAGTTTATAATATAATCACGATTTAAGTTTAATTACGATTGAAGATAATAGAAATCATTTTTGTAAGTCCAATATTAAGATTATCACAAAACAACCGCACAAAAATAATCTGTAGCAATAAAATACAGTAATTTATAAAAAAATACCAAAATAACATAAAATCAACAAACGCAAGTATTTTCAACGTCTCGGTATTTATAAATGACAATGGTATAACAAAGTACCTATTGACAAAGTACTATTCACAACTTCAGAAAAACGCCTTGATTTAACGTTACGACAAAAAATATGATACAATAAACACTGAACAGATAACTTTGATGAAGATAGTTTCACAAATATAATAATATATACCAGTATCATTCTACTATTATCATAAAGTATGCATTATAATATAAAGACTTTTCAAACAAAGAATACAGAAAGTGGCTGCAATTTCTGCATTAAAAAATCAGCGACAGCTTTAGGAGTAAAAATCCAACCATGCCAGTAATAGTTGGAGTAAAATTACATAAAATCAACAACAAAGATGCACAAATAATGTTAAAAGGTAAAGCTTCGACCGTCGGAGATGGTCATACGCAGGCTACTGGCTGGTGTCAACCCGCTATATAAACACGGGCATTATCAAACCACCACCAATACATTGCCGACCGTCACTGCGTTCACACATTTACATACAAAAAACATATTTTTTTAACAAAGTTGTGTCAGTGGTTGCATCGTCAGCTCGATTATACGTCACGGGACAAAAGTTTCATGTAAGTATAAATATAAATAATATTGTTAGAGTCCAGGAATTTTGTACTTTTAGATTTTAAAATATTTTACTGTAAATTTAAATAACAATTAATATTTTAATATAGCTTCGCATATGTGAATTCTATTTAATAATTCTTAGACGTAAAAGATTTAACTCCAAAATGAAAATATAACCTTTAAAAAGATATTAAAATTAGAGTCAAACGTTCATGTATTTATCTATGTCTCTTATATTCATTCCAATAACAATTCCTGGTTGGATCAAGGTTGCTGGCTAGAGTAAATCGCGCAGATAATAAATAAAGCAAGTACTGCAATTCACTGTAGGATCGCCAGGATCACGCTGGCTCGTAGGACATGACGCGGCAGACACTCTCAGCGGAAATTAACAATTATCTCTTGCGCCTCAATGCTTCCAGTATAAATAATGCTCTTATATTTTAAAGGTTAATTTTTTTCGTAACAGAAAGATGTTTATTTGTTTCAATATTGAAATAAAAACTCGGTACAAAATTCAGTGTAAGTGTACTTTAAAATCCAACGTAAAACTGTTGTTATTTGACTTTAAGTTATTTCTAACGATATAGACATTACTTATTACTTATTTAATAGTAAGCGTAATACGAATTATTCTGAATAGATTTAGTACATAATCAGTATAAACTAACATCTAGATTTTATAAAATAAATAAATAAATAACACCCAACAGTCACATACATATATTATTTTACATATATATGACCTTAGGTGCAATTCATTAAACAACCATTGTATCGTCATACAAAAAGATCGTGGAATTCCTAAACTAACGAAGTGCAAATATATCGGCGCGTCATCCGAATTCATTACCACTGATGTGACGACAATATAAATATAATTCATACATAATCATTAGAAACTATGATCTAGATTCTTCATACGTATATGCCCTAAGTTTCAATTAATTAGTAAACCATTGTATCATAGAAAAAAATCGTGAAATTTCTGAGGCGAAAATATACCGGCGCGTCACCCGAAACTAATGCGTATCGAATTGATTCCGGCTGATGTACTGACTTTACGGTGACGGTGAAAACATTTGCACGTTTCACATCACATTTACAATTATGTTATAAATAAAAATTAATCCGACATTTGTCACATAAGCACGTCTATTTGATAATTTCTATGGAACATGTATATGCACATGATGTGCAAATTTTGCATAACTTTGAGTAGAATATTAATTAATAAGATTTCAATTGAAAAGGGTTTCAGCGACCAATGACTCATCAGCCCTAAGTCTATCAACGTAATATGTAGACAGGTTGTTACAGTTAGAAAAAAATAATGAGTTTATCGCCTGAGATGTGACTGTGCAATTTGACCTTGGAGCCTATAGTTCTGTGTTCAACCCTTCGCCTGTGAAATATTTTATGTCAAATTATCGGTTAAAACATTGTTTTCTTTTCTCACTTTAGTTCGACATATTATGTTTTAAAAAAGTACCTAGCAATAGGTTATTAAGTTATGAAATACGTTACACTGAATGCAAATAGTACGATACCGATAGGAAACGCTCGTTAAACAACTTGATAATAGATTGTGGTAAAAAATATGGTAATTAAAAACTAATTAGAACACCAATACCATTTGAACATATTATTTTTACGTTTATTTGCGAAAACTCGCCGATATTCTGTATATGAAAACTGCTTTTTCCGTTTTTCGTTCCTTTTGAGACTTACATAGAAAAAGTTATTTAAAATAAACTAGTATCTGTTTTTTTCAATGAACTATATTGCATCTGTATTAAAATAATAAATTAGTCACAGTGTTCAGAGACTTGTGACCCCGCTGACCAACTGAAGCGAAACATAACTACGATAAAAAACATCTCACTAATAAAACCCACGCTTGCCGCAAACGCGAACGTATAGAAAAAAATAATTATTTTCATGACTCAAGCTTAACGATCTGGTTCTGAGGCTCTAAATCGGGATACCAATAATTTGAACCATAAAAGACGAACTCAATACACATTGATAACAATTCCAAAACTCAAAGCTAAACCATACTATAAAGTTATTGAAACTTCAATGAATGAAGTGATTTAATAAAACTGTCACATCCTACGGCCCATAAATCTGTCATGACGTCTGTTTGCATATATTTCTGTCAGCGAATAATCTTCTGACGCAACTTACAATATAATTTGCGCATTCCGTCGACAAAGACGCGTGACATCGAATATAAACTAACGGAAATATCCGCGGAAACTCGTTGTTACCCTATTAGTATACTGGCCAACAAATAGGCTCGGCCTATGCAAAAATAAGTGACCGGTAAGGACCGCTAGTCAAGGTAACAACGCCACAACAATCTAACCTAATCGTAACAATTTCCATGGATCATGGATGTTTAAGTCACAATGGTCTGAAGAGGCATATAATTATTACAGACAGCCAAGGCTAATCTTGATGATTATACAAAAAATAATTTTCATGGTTCATAGCGAAGATCGTGATCTTCACGGCTATAAGACCAATTTTAAGGATTTAAGTCACGTTTTTTGGCAAAAAACTATATTTATAATCGATAAATGTTTACCAAAAAGCTCAACAATCCTCTTCTGAATAGACGTTTACACTTCCCCCAGCATTTATATAACGAGGCAGTATTAAACGGTTTTATTTACGAAACAAATGTCCGATACATTGCTGCATGTGATTTAACAGAAAAACCTGTTATAGCTGAATGGCTGCAAAATTACAAATAAACTAAATGTAATATTTTATGTAAGACATTAAGAAACTCAATTATATAATCGATAAATGATGAACTAACGATGTAATAATTATTCAAATTACAAACTTGTAGTATAGGAAATGTTTATAAATACAAAGTTGTAAGAATGGTTGTAGGCGAAATTGTGTGGATTTGTTGACATTTCACAGTTGCCTAAACAGGCTTGGCCCGTTAGACAAAATACAGCTCTTCCGCTGGCATTGACCTAAGATCTGCTTTTACGCCGCTATATTTTCACAATAATAGAAACATGTTTTTGCATCTAACGAAGTAATCTTCTTTTTATGCATTCCCAACAGAGCGGTGATTTTTCAACACGACTATAGCGGTACTGGAAATAGTTTGATAAAAAAATACAATATTGTTATTATTATCTATGGATAAGATTTAACCTTTACTGTACATTTTATTTTTTAAAGAATGCAAGTAATATTTCTGCCACATAAGTAATAATATAAATAAATTAATTCGGATTCAATAATAAAAATGCATTCATTGGCCATAACTAGGAGTTAAATTTACTTAATATCCTTATTATAGACATAAAAACAAAATTCAATTCAATTCTACACACAATTGATTGGAGTCAAATATGCTATTTTTTTTATTGTAATTCACAAAACTGATGGTGCAATCTTACATGCTATAGATAAAAAGTCCTATTTAAAATTACATCGCAATTAAACAAAATAATTTTAGCAAGAATAGTCTCGATATTACATCAAAGTGAAGATTTCCATTCATAAAAATTGAACATTGATCTATTGAGAATAATATTTTTATTTATATGCATACAAATATTTTCATAAACAAATGTGCAAAACTAAATGTCCTCTGATTACTTCTGCATCTACATTGACATTTTTGTGATAAATGATATTAAGATTTCATTGAAGATTGAATCGGATGGGTGGCTTTCAATAGCATTAAATTCGTCGACAGTGAACCGTGGGTCGTGAGTTACACAATGTAACAACAGATTTCAACATGAACGCGAGCGGTACTGGCAACCTTATATACCCTGTACTTAAACGCCCAATATCATAACGAGAATATACGACCGAGTCATTCGATCCGCTAGAAAGTGGGCTATTCGACGCACTCTCAGAGTCCTATCAAACCTGATCTTCGGTTGGAAGAGGTAAAATGTCAGTTGTATTATACAGCAGTCATAAATTTTAATAACTACATGGCCACATTACGATCTATACGTGTTAGTACTTAAACGTTAGTAGTTTTCTCTAGGTGGTAGGTTCTCCGTATGCGAGAGGCCGTCTGGGTTGGTACCACCGCTTTGTCATTTTCCGCCGCTAAGCATCAGTGTGTAAACACTGCTGTTTCGGCTTGAAGGACGTAAAAGCCCATGAAAGTACTGGGCATTATGAAACTTAGCATCTTATGTCTCGAGGTGACGAATGCAGTCCAATGCCACGTAGTGCTTTGTAATTCAATGTTCTGTGTGTTGTTGCTTCTGTTTATAAGCACGCGTGGCGCTTACCATCAGGCGAACAGTTTGCTGGTTTCGTCATTCTGGCTAATAAAACAATAAAAACATTGCGTATGTTGTCTTAAATAATAAACATCATGTTTCCCAAGAAATTGCATCGAGATCGCTACATCATTGAGAATTTTTCAACCGACATCAAACAGAAAGACTCAATTCGTTTGTATTTTATGTAGGCAAGTTACACGATATCTCCGCTAAATGTGGACCCATTATGATAATTCTTTTTATCCAATAGAGGATACTCCGAGAATGGTCCTTTATTAATTTCATTAAGATCATATGACGAGGGATAATGGAAACTCCTCATAAAACAGCAAGCGCATGCATCGAGTTTTGAGTTTTTTCATTTATAGTTATTACATATGTTTAAACATGCGTGAAAAAAAATGAGAATACAGGTGATGATCGTGTAACCTTTTGATGTTAAAGGTGAAGCACCGTGTTTATATAATATACCGCAATGGTCGCGAAATATTTACCTTTCCATTAAAATTACACGTAATACATATTGGTTAACTTTTACACCAAACTGTACATTAATAATAATAAAATCAACTTTAACGTTTATATCGAAAATTGTACAACAAACATTTTTAGACGAATATATTCAAATAAATGAGTATTTAATTCTATTGTATTTTTCCTACACGCGACAAAATGTTATTCCTAACATAATTCAATGTAAAAATAACATATTCACTTTTCTGTGGTACGTCATGTAAGACAAAGAAAACCGTCGCAGTAGACCCCATAAGTATAAAATCCCAGAAGTAGACACAGAAAATTTAACGACGCAAAGGCTGCAATTGTTGGGATGGTAGGAAAATAATGATGGTATAATGTGAATTATCTCACAGCACGTGCTACTCATACAAAAGCCAATTTACCACGTATGATAGTGACACATTGATTGCTAAAATCCTTTTTATACCTGACACGGTAAACACGTAATTGGTGAAGCAAATTATCTTGATCCGCATTTATTAAAATACGAGACAAATGAAAATGCCTATATACCGTGAATTAAGCATACCTTGAGGATTTTTTTATCGAAAACATTTATTAGGAATGTGCATGATAATGAACTTATAAAAAGTAAAGTAACGTTGAAATTTTAAGACGACTTCTATGTGTTGTGACTATTTAATTGTAGTATAAAAAAAAACTTAACAGCTGCGATATATTCAAAGTAAACATTTTTTACTACGACAGTGTATAAGAAATTATTTTAAAATCTTCGTCATGCCTTTTACAATACTTATTAAATTGCAAATGAATTACTAAATGTAAGACGGAGTTCACTTCGAAGCGCATTCAAGTAAGGAATATAAAATCATACGCACGTATAAACATTATTGTAATAACTTCAATAGGAATGTTTGACGAATCATTTAATCAAAAAATCATTATGTGTGACTCACTGACTGCGAATACATTTATTAAGGTATACACCAAGCACACAACGCACATTAATATAGTGTCCTCGTAACATTTGATGAAATCTTACAAGAAAATATTACTAAAGCAACACACCATAATACTGATTACTGTATTTTATCTGTACTTAGATCCACAGTCTAAGAAACACTTTAATGCATGAAAATTGCGCGTACATTACGTGTATGATTTTGCAATAAATTATAAATACGTTTCGGCGATTAAGTTGCTGTATTTTTTAATATCTTATTGGAATGAATGGCAATGTATCTATCTCAAGGTTTATTAATACAATGGTCAATGTTACAAGAGTCTTCAATGTCTTAATAAAAGTTCAGTGGATCAGACGACTCATCATTCTGAACCGGACTAAAATAACAGTTCAGTTCAACTTTATTACATTATATTTTAGGCAGCAAACTTATTTTCTCGCTTGGTCTAAGAAATAATTATAATACCTTTACGACATTGTCTTCAAATAGACTAGATCGGCTACGTTGAAATATTATGATCGTTACTAAAATATGTCTATTTCGTAAAAATGTCGGTCAACCGTGACATTGGATATTTAATGTCGCAACGCTGGAGAATAATAGACTATTCTGCAAGGCCTATAAATTCAGGTTGAATATTTTTATCACTATTAATACGTGAGAAAGTCTAGTTGAAATGGATACTAACCTAGATAAGAAACCTTATTACGAGCTACACAGAAATACTGCATTATTTGGTGTAGTTTTATATAGCAACACGACTGTTACAAGCGGACGGGGTAATTACTGCTAGGTAGTAAGACTCTCGTAGGCAAGAACCGCTGTGTAGGGACCACAATTTCGTTTATTTGTCGTCGTTTGTCGTTAAGTAGTACAATAAACTAACCACTAAAATCCCCGAAAACTACTTAATGAGCCTAAACATATAAGCATAAACCTGGTGTTAAGTATTGAGTTGGCCAGCTGTAGACTGCTTGATTGCCTCAGAACACTATGGCTTAAATTAGCTTTATAATAAAAAACAGCATCTAAATCGACCTATTCGTTTAGACGCTACGATTCCACAGAATCATCATCATCATCAGAAATATAAGTACATAGACAGAGGAACAGACAGACATACGGACGAATGAAGCGATGAAGGTGTCAAACTTATTACACCACTTTTTGCTTGAGGATTTCAAAAAACACAAGAAGTAAAAAATTGCCGTAGACGAGTGTACACTCAACATGCCGGTACAATATGGACGCTGACAACTAGCAAATTTTTTCATTGGCGCAATGAAGGAACATGCGCTGGGATTCAATTGGAAGATTGCCTCGTCGTGTGGGAAGGCGACAATCCTTGCCCTCAGTCGAGCCGAGGATATCCTTCCAGAAAATAACAACACAAACAAATGAATCTTCGTATTACACAGCTAAATAACGAAATTTATAAAAATACTAATTTCAAATTTGAAATACTGGATTAATGTAACGCTTATCGGTTTGATCTTTTTACGATAATAGATACTCGAACACAATAAGACTGCAGTGGCAATGCTGCAATGGTAAGATAAAATACAAATGCCATTGATATATTTAAATTCATAAATATAGAACTCATTTATGTTTCAGGTGCTATCACGAGTCAGTTAAGTTTGCGTATTTTTAAACGCATTCGTTTGATAAAACTTCTTTATTTTAACTGTTTGTGAATAATAAAAACAAGCTGTGTAGTCAAATCTAATGCATTGTAATCATGTTTAAAGATAATAGTAGTGATAATAAAAATAAAATAGGGTTTGTTACTTGGTTGTTTTTACATTAATAATAACACTACCTTTGTTTCCCTTAAACAACAGCTAATTCTTCGATATGGCCTCTTGGATTCATCAAAATTTTTAAATCAGCTACAGGCATTCAAAGATTTTCTGTAATCTTTTTAAACTTATATTCCCTTTGTTTTGTTTGCCATGCGATGTCTCCTATCACTCCCCTATTAATGCCCATTTTAAAATTCTCAAACTTAAAAACATCAGTAGCGATAATCGTAAAGAAATAAATAAAATGAGAGCCCTTAAAAACATTATGGAAATTTCATAACCATCGACAATGATCGCAACAAAAATAATAATACCAATTAAACGTAATCAGATGGTTGAATCAGAAGGCCATGGAGTCAATGACCGATCCAGAGCCGCGCAGATGTATAGGACCAGTTTCACGATGTCGATGGGCGAATGAATTCTGGTGGCATCTCTATAGAATTCATAAATGCAATCGCTTATTTTAAAGCTGTTCATCTTACTAACATGATGATTTTCTAAATCAGTTATTGTCCGAGCCATATTCATTTAGAATTGTGTGCCATATGCGTTACTAATAATGTAAATGATATAATAATGAGCACTAGACAAAGGGAAATGAAGTCCCTACTGGTTATTTAAATCTATTCATTATTTGATTAATATATCATTTTTGCTTCTTGCATTTAGAATATAAGATAGATACCATAATACAAATATATCACGCTGTCTCAACAGCAGATGTCAAATGCGTTATCTGGTGAATAACACAATAATTCACATAGTGAACATTTAAACAGCCATTGTTAAAAATACCCTTAACACAAAATAAAACTGTCTGTTAAAGCACATCGTTAAAATTGAAACACGAAATCCCGAACGCATAATAACAAGTAATCGCTCCGCCGGGTGGTGAGAACGAGCTCATGAAACCGGCTCGCGTTACGTATTAAACTTGCGTCTGGCAAAAAAACAACACTGAAATCTCATCGTGCATTAAAAATATCCTCTAATAAGAGAAAAAACTTAAGTCGTGTGGAGAACTAAAAACACTTTAAAACTATAAATAGCCGCGATGAGACCGACGTTTGAAATGTTGGCGGACTAGTACAGGTGCGTGTGAATCATTCATAATCATGTATTGTACGCCATGTATTGCATTTTAGTTGCCAATTCAATTCAATAAGCTAATTAAAATTCAGATAATGTTTTGTTGACGTCTGACCGGATCATCCATATTTCTAACGCGCATTTCGCATCCTGAGTACTTCGGCGCACGCACTAGGAAGTGTCCATCATGTGCAACACGCGAGCACAATAACTATTACGTATATTACCAAGACATTAAGTTACAAAAATACTTTTTTCATATGTGTGGGTTTTAAGTTTATACCTCTTGTGGTTTTCTTTGTGTAAAGGCGTAATAGCATTTATGTAGTAAACAATAATCTAAAGGAATGTTTAGTAGCAGGCTATTTTAAAACGATTATAGGCTCGTCGAAGTGTATAATCTATTTGCAGAGCGGCGCCAGACCACATTCCAACAGGACCCTGGGATATCACCTTAATACCCTACCTCTAGCTAGTCGCGATAAAAATAGAATCCATCCAAGGTCTATAACCTTCCTTGTTAATGGAAAATAGTCGAACCGGTCTTACGACATAGAAAAAACGGATCTCCCTTATAACTAAACAATCTTGTACACGCACTCAATAAACATAAGTGCCGTGTCCAACTTCAATAAATGTTACTAAATATATATGCATAAAGTATATGAACGTGTGAAATTTCTTTCGAAAGTCGCACTCATACCCTCTTGAATAAATAGTTTACATCCTACTTATTTATATTAAGTTCAATTCGAATCGAATAGAATATAGGCACCCGTTCCCCAACATGTCGGGCCCTTAGATGATTCAGTCTTAATAGGAAAATTGATGCGAATCATCGGAGAGCTGGTCGGCGCGTAACATTGGCCTTATCGCGCTGACGACTTAAAGACGTGTACTTAAATGTAAAATGATTCTTCACTCTTTATTTCACTAAACATCTAATTATTTATTTTTTGTGTTTCCAGGATGAAGACCTTATTATTATGCATGGCCTTTGCGGCTGTGAGCATGGCGATGCCGGTCGCCGAAGAAAAAACTGAAGTACCTGCTGCGCCTACATTGGATCCTGCTCCGGTCCCGACAGTTAAATCCGAGGAAGTAAAACCTGAAATCGTCGCCCAACCTACCCCGGCTGAAGAAAAGAAAGTAGAAGTCCCCGAAAGCTTACCAGTTCCTGAAGCCAAAAGCACCCCAATTGAAGAAACAATCAAGGAAGTTGAAGCTCCAAAACCAGAAGCAGTAGTAGAATCTAAACCCGAAGAAAAAGTTGAAGCTAAATCTGCAGTACCTGAACCTGAAGTAAAACCTGAATCCAGCCCAGCCGAGCCCGAACCTAAACCAGAAAATAAACTTGACGAACCTAAACCAACAGTAGAGGCAGAATCAAAATCGGCAGACACTGAAGCTATCGTGAATGAAGTGCCCAAAGAACCCACAGCAAAATCAGCTAAACCTGACGAGGCGATTGATGTTGTCAGTGCTGTTAAAAGTTCAGCCTCTGTAGCCGATGAAGTCCTCAATCTTGGAGCTATTCCTGAAAGATCAGTCGAATTACCAGTTGTGCCAGAAAAAAACGCTGACCAACCTGCTGCTAAAAAAGAGGAAACTGCTGATCCGGCTGCTGCACCAACTGCTGAAGCCCCAAAGGTAGAAGAACCTAAGGCAGTAGAAACAAAACCAGAAGAGAAAAAGAGCGAAGTTGAATCCGCACCAGTGCCTGCTGCTGCTAAATCTGCTGATGCTGCCGTCCAGCCTGTTGACGACGGTCGTCATCTTCTTGTAGTGCGTGATACTGTCGACGACAAACAAGCTGCAACAGAACAAAATAAGGAACAACCACAACCAGCAGAACCCATTGTACAAGCTTCAATTCCTGAGGGTGCTGAAAAGGATGTAGCTCCAACACAATTGGACTCAGCTGAACCCGCCAAAAAAGATGAGAAAGAAGTTCAGGGCGCACCTGCTGAACCCGTAAAGCCATCCGAATTACCAGTGGATAAAGAAATGGCAGCTGACGCACCCGCCAGCTCTCAGGAAAGCTCTGAGGAGAAGAGTGAAGAAAAAGATTCTTCATCTTCGGACGAGAGCACGGAAGCTGTTGATAAGAAAATCGTCTAATATTAGATAAGTAGTATGGAAGCGCTGAGCGGCGAGCGTGTGTCGACCGCCCTCGACACGCGTCCTCCGCCAGCAGCCGACGCGGGAGCAACGACGCCGCGACGTCGCTGCGCACGCGTCCTCAGAGATTATGAGATGTGAGTGATTATGCCCTATGTGAGTGTGAGTGGCGACAGCCACGTCGATGCGTCTGTGTGGATATCCAGAATATTCACTTGATCTAGAGACTATTTAAATAGCCGAACCGAAAAATTACCTTCGTTGTAATTATTTGTCAAAGTAAATTATCGAATTTCCGGTACTATAAGTAATAAAATATGTTTTTATAATTATGTGATTTTCATTTAACCTATTTTAATCATTATTATATTAGGGGCCTGTTTCGCAATGTTCGTTTAAATATTATCCGAAATAACACATTACACAGCTGATTTAACAAGTATCGTTTTGACATACGCTTTCATAATTTGGTACTTTGCTGTCTGTCATAATTTTTTTGTTAAATATTAGAGAAATAACGATTTCTTGAATATTTTGAAACGAGCGCTAATTTTAATAAATCATTAGAATCTGATTACAATACACTAATACAACTTTTGTACAATATTTTTTTGACAAAGTAATCAAAACTAGTAAAAATGAAGACTAATATTTTTATGTCAATTTTCGCTTTGTATAGTTAATAATACTATACATTCAGACATGTTTCACTTTACACCTAACTTGTACATATTGACACAATAAAATATAAGGACGAGGCAATAGCGAAACTTGGTTCCTGTTACGGGTTGTGAAGGTTAGATGGCGCGGCGGATCTGTACATAATACCAAGTCCACCATCAAAGCATGATAGGAACGTGGACCCTGGCATTAAGTCGAGATTACGCCAGGCAGAACGAAAGAACAGAATTAAAGTAGTAAAAAGCTAGATGATTTAAAATTGTAAAAAATAGTTTAAATCATAAAGGACAGATGTTAATTACGGCAAGCAACATCACAGATAACGGACAATACAATAATTATTGTAAGCTGTATGAAAACCAAGCATGCTTATTTTTATTAGATCATTGCGCATAAATTACCGATAAGGTGCCGCTAAATGCACTCCGTACTCATAAACGTTACTATGAGGCCCCATAATGAGCGCGAACGCACAGTGACAATTTCTTTAAACGGCGTTGCTTAGTTGTTGACACAAAATGAAAAAAAACAATCATTTACACAGAATCGACAATTATTGGCAAAGAACTTACTTATGTATAGTTTGTAAATAAATACGGGCATAAATGTCGGTACGAGATATTTAACACACTATATCTGCCATTATTGATGATATCAATTAATGAATGCAAGGCTAAGTTATTATTACCGATGTTATGTTAATTCATACAGACGTACATACGACTACTAAAAATACAATAAATAAACAATATTCATAATACTAATTAAAGAATGTCAACGCATTTTTATATAATCGGATGATGAAACTTGCATCATAATCAGCTGAGAAGGCCCAAGATAAACATTTAATCGGAACATTTCATGGTAAAGGTCACAACTCACAAATTACGGCATAATTTAAATGTGTAATATTTGCACCTTGGAATGTAAAGCAGGCCTAAAGTAGTAAAGTCAACGACGCACATTGAATGAAGAAAGAAGAGTGACATTGTCCAAAATACCTAATCATTTTTAAGCCTTGTTTTTCTTCTTCTACTGGCCCTTATACCACTCGTAGTGGGGTTGACTGTTTATTTATATTATTAAGGTGGAACGACAGCACTAGGCCGGGAAATTCATTGAAAATTGTAGCTCAATCCTACGACATATTAGCGATGGAAATACATTTCGCATAAACAATCACTTTTTATCTACTGAATAATAATTACAGTTATTATGAACGAAGTTTTTATAAGCTATAAATGTCATTTTTTATGTGATTTTTAACTTTAATTACCCCTAAAAGCAAGCAATATTTAAAAGAGTTCATAATTATTATTCCGTGTTGCCATTGTTATAATTTGCGCGAAATGATTTTTATCGATATTATGTCCAAGGATCGCATTGCAATTATTATGAAAAACAAAACAAAGGAAACTAATTTCGCGGGCTATATGTGACGTTCCATCGTAATCACAAAAATTCTAGCCTTTACTTTAAAAAAACGCACGTATTCAAGAAAAACACTTAGGCAAGGGAACACGTTGCTATGCGTAGGCATGTGATCGGTCCGGTTTTGATTAGCATTATAAACGTAGGTATTAGATACGCACAGTACAGAGCTCACGCGTAATGTGCGTCCCTATTGGTTTGAATGTCTTGATGACTGAGGCATCACTATCACACCAATCAAAAGATTTCTACATCACGTACACATAGCAAGACAAGACGAACTAGATTCAATCTGTGCGACCAACACTTTGTGTTAGAGTTTAAAACGAAAATTAGAAAGCTCCACACAGAGTCGTCGTTTTATAAAGTTGGTTTTTAATATAAACACATTTAAACCTACCTCTCCCGTTAGCATTCGGCACACGATGACTCCAAGAGACCACCAATCCACGGCATGACCATACGGCTCGCGGCTGAGTATTTCAGGGGCTGGCAACAAACAAACACACATTTAACACACACATATTATGTAATGCCGCGATCTAAGAAACATCACCACGCCAGTAATTTACCAAGTTGTAAGGTATCTGGAGGCCAAAACCCCCCTTCCCATGTTCTTCCCAATCTCTTAATTACGCGGCACATATATTATTAAGTCGTCATGCGACCATGAATTTTCTGGTATTGTCGGCGTTGATGGGTGGTGGATATCACTTACCACCAGGTGATCCACTCGCTCGTTGGCCAGCTATAAATTAAATACATCTATAACTATAGCGTGGCGAACGAGTAGTCAGCTGTAACACAAAATTCAAGGCGAACAATTCTAATAAAAATAATATTTAGATAGCATTACAATCCGTAAAACATATTGGTCGGGCTGAAGTTCGTAATTTCAATCTCCCAATGAGTCTCTTTTGCCTAAAAACAAAAGCGGCGCCTCCGTTCGCATCTAAATTTAGAACGACCAAGTTATTTTGAGCGGTAAGTGATGTTTCTTAGATTTCAACTTAAAATTAAAATGTAATCACAATCACACTTCTTGTGCTCTACGCAACTAGCATTCCTTCATTCATACTATGTTAGTAATTTTATTATTAATAACAAAAAAAAACATAATTACTGTTCAACGGAAGGAACATCTTGATGACGTGTAGCACACGAAGTCCTGGCATTCACTTCAGTTTTCATATTAATTGAAATAAAATTTTAGCAAATACGAGTATAATTTTAAACTTAGAAGTAGTAAAAAAAGTGGGAAATGATGTCACTACAACTTTAATATTTAACATTTTTTGGGAAATAATTGCCCGCTTTATATTTTTTCACAAAAAAAATATGATAAAGCAAAGTTTTAGGGACATAAATTCCCACCGTTTTCACCACTACTCAAAATTAGGTTTCTTCACTTAACGGCTTTTTAGTAAACGAACGGCAGTAAAGGCGTGTAGGCAATTATGTTGTAAAAAAACGAAACATAATACTATATGTTCGTTACGACGGTACGGTTATTACAAATTATGGATAAAATATTTATAGTTCATCATTAAATATTTTTAATAGTTTAAGCTACTGACCATACCTAATGCTGAGATCGTATTTGGAATACAATAAAATGAATAATATAATTGGCTATCTGTTGCTAGGCTTTGTCTTGGTTAGGTATCTAATATTAAAGAAATAAAGTAATATAGAATATTATTCTAATATTAACTCAACAATATTTATGTAGTTTTCAAAAATATTTTGGGTATGAAATAGAATATTGACAGCAATGAACAAGTACTATGATTTTTGCACTTCGGCAAATTTTGTTTAACTTGGAAATGACAAGAAGGGCTGGATCATCTAACATAGAACTGATTAAATGATGTACGGTTTTTTTACTTAAGTGCCTCATAAGGCCCGGAAAATTCGACATAGTTTGTATATTCGTACAAAAACGGAGATTGCTAAGTGCATAACATAAATTATAGTACTAATTGAGAATCTACCTTTACCAGATGCACATATTGGAATAAGGTAATGTAAGGATGCACAACGAATTCATAATACAAGTTTATTACTCCAGAGCATTTTCCCATAGCCTTTGAACGATTCTGTAGAAATTCATTATGTGAGTACAGACTACAGAACAGTGTTTAATGTAGCACAAAACTCATATAGAGCAATTTGTGCGACGGGACAGCTGCGCACACTTACATTTTAACAGTATGCATGGTAAATTGTAACTATTTCTTTGGAAACTTGTTACGGTACTAGCCATACTCAAGATGGTTTCATAATAAAATGATGTATAAGAATATTTATATTTTTTATTTATTTCAGACGATGCAATCGTTTGTTAAGTATGTTAGAAATACAAAATGTTTGTAAAATTACATATATGTCCTTTATCTCTATCTATTTCTTAGGAAAATTGTTACGGTACAAGTAGTATAGTCAGGGATCCCTGAGCCATTTTTCGCCCAAAAATTCCCTATGCGAAAATTCTCTATTGTGGTAGCTAACAGAGGTAGCAAGGATAGAATATTTCGATTTGATGAGTCCCAAAAATTTATTATTTTATTTGTAGGACAATATGACTGTTAAATTATATAAATATTAACTAAGTAAAAACAAAAAAATCAGCTGGTTAGTAATACATACAATACAAGTAGAAAAATGGCCCAGGAAACCCTGGCTATAGGTAAACTTGTGTTATATGTTTAAGCGCCTATTTCACCACCTCTAAATTAATACTAAATATTATGTACCAAATAAAAAATGACACCTTCAAAGGGATCACTCTCTGACATATACCGGAAGAGAGATGTCTATTGTGTACTTGCAACAATAGCTGTCCTATGCGTTAATCGGTAGATAAATATTACTCGAACATGTACATTGTGAAATAGGTCCTTAGATTTTTTTGCGTCATTTCTTATTGTTTATTGTACAAAAATAAATTATTAACGGCAAAAATATTTGTAAATAATAATATACATTCGGTGTTCGATATATTAAAATATTCTTCACAGCTGATTTGACGAATGAAATAAAACATTGCAACAATACTTCATCTTTTATTTACTTAATATGTAAATTATCACAAAGACTAAGATATTCAGCTTGTTTTGAACTTATAAATCACAACATATATACTGTAATATAAAAAAATAAAAAAAATAAAAAAATTAACAATTGTTTAGATATTTATATGGTTTTATTTGGGTGGATAAAGAGTAAACAACCCTATCCCTACCCTTAAAGTATTAAATATAAGCTCGGGCGCCAGGTAGCTTTCCCTAAGGGATTTAAGCTCACCGATAAGAAATAACAAAAGGTGCACACAGATAAATCAGCGGAGGCACTGACCTTTAATCACAGGGAGAGTGGAATAAAACCCTTGTTGCAATAACTTAGATTTATTACCCTGGATCTGTATAAAATTACATGAATTTCTAAATTTAAACTTAAAATTAATTTTTAGACAAAATTTAAACTTGGTCGAGAAACACACTCTTTGTTCGAGATGAGATTAAGAAATATGTAAATTCATACCTTAAATTCCGGCATGTTAAATAAATAAACTAAGGTAAAAGTCCAATAAACACAAACTTCACATCCAAAAATATTTCCTCACAGCATAGCAGGAGCATAAGCCGTGGTTGTAAGCAAATAAAGCTGGCACATCTTCTGTAGTCCAAATCCAAAGGAAATTAAGAAATACGTTAAAACGTAATAAAAAAAGAGAAATAAAACCGACTGCGAAAGCAGCCGGTCCAAAAAGAATTTATTTGTCGCCACACATATCGACGACTGGCAATTTAGTCATCAAAAATATACGGCCCGCCGGGAAAGGGCGTCCATTTCAAACTAAAAATGGCCATAGAGACCTCAATTAAGCCAGGATGGCTTCAATTATCTTGAATTAATACAAGAGCACCATGACAGCTTCACAAGACAGGCAGGAAAGTGACAAATAGCAATGTTGCCAAAGTGGATTTTAAATTTTAACACTGACAGTTATAATTTTCAGTGTGGCCGGTAGAAAGTTTCACGAAAACCGCAAAATTTCCATTGTAACGTAATTAATACGTTACATCACATACCAACCCAAAAAATAAAAGAACGAAGTTCTTTTATGAACATAGAAACAAGTCCAGAAAAACTACTACAGCGAAACTCAAAAGAAAGAAATAAAATTCCAAAAGGTAAATTCCAAAATCCAAACAACAATAATCCAGAGGTCAAAAGAATCTAAAATTATAAAAAATGAGAATAATAAATTTCTTCCAAAAATGAAAGTCAAAACAACAAAAGACAATATGCCACTTGCAAACCATAGTACCAAGTACTAGGATCAACATCAAAATAATTTAAACAATTTCAACAAACAAATCCAACAAACAAACTGTAACTTCCAGAATTAGCTAAACATAGCAGCTGATTCTGTCACCTACTACTTCAAACCTCCATTGAGATTGGTTAGACCAAAACAGTCACCAACTCGAACAAACCGTAAAAAAAACGAAAACTAAATAAACAAAACCCACAATAACTAGAAGTAAGCTAAGCTTCAACAGCCGCTAATTCAGTTCTTTCCGTATCAAACCACATTGAGATTAGTTGGACTAAAATAGTCACTAACTCTTAACCAACAAACTCATAAGATTAGCTAGACAAAAGTCGCTAACTTAGTCTTTACAATAGAGTACGGTTAAGCTAACTAGCCACCGACTCGCGTTCCACTCCTCAACAACATCAATTAAAGTTAGGCAAAAAGATTACCAAACTCCAATCTAAACAAAGCGAGTAAGGCACGAAAGGTCCTCACTGCTCTCTAACAAACAAAGCACTTCATCACAAATGTGAATCAGCAATTCCCAGGAACATAAAGTCCTAGAAAACAAACATGACAATTCGTGGTCAGCACAACTCTACTCCGACTTTCTGGACACGAAAAGCATACAAAAGTTATCATATTACGATCGGCACACCTCGACTCCGACTTTCCGAACGTAATAGATAAAAGTTCTTGACCTGGCGAAAGCTCAAATCAAGAATGAACAAAATTTCTGGAGATAAAACTCGCAGAAAACAAACCACAATTATTAGGGACGATACACTCCGACTTTTCGTACCTAACAAAGGGAATAAGTTGCATAACAATGCAAAATCAAAGTGCAATGTCTGATGCAGGTGCGTACGGAACAAAAGTGCAAACAAAAGAACAATGTTCAACGCAAGTGCGTACAGAACAAAGAAAAGGTAGACTGTCGCGAAGAGCGTACTAGCCTAATAAGTTGCATAACAATGCAAAAACAAAACGCAAGGTCTGACGCAGGTGCATACAGAACAAAATCGCAAAACAAAAGTACAATGTTCAACGCAAGTGCGTATAGAACAAAGAAAAGGTAGACTGACGTGAAGAACGTACAAGTCTGTCAAATCCGAGAATCAAATCCGAGATTAACATCTAACAAAGTGTACAATAGCTGAAGAAGCTATATGTGCACGATGTGCTAACAAAATAATTAAAAACAAAAATAAACTTAAAACCACTTACTACAGCATACCATACAAGTATAGTACAAGGCAGAAGCAAAGCTTATTTTTAAAAGGTTTCTTACTATTACATTCTTATTAGGAAAATGTAATGTAGAAAGGCAAAAGAAAAAATAGGCATAAATAACCTACTACAAAAAAAATGTGTACAATGATGACAAAAATCATCATGCACAACAATAAACAAAAAAATATATAAGATCTCTTCCTGTTGGATAATTGAATAAACAAATGAATCTCAGTTGGAGCATAGTTATTAAATATTCCAAAATTCTCCTAAATAGCTTTTGAGAGAAAATAAAAATTGAATTCCATATAATGATAAAAAGTTTCCTTGCATACTTCACTTTCATGGAACGATCTACTGTCATCCTTCTTATCTAATCCTTCCACATCCAAACGTTCCGTTCTCTATCAAGATATACAAAACAAGAATTAAATTATTAGGGTAAACCAAAATATTTAAAATTTAATATTTAACTATGTCTTTGACATGGTAGCGACCAATGGTGCCTCTACTCAAATCCTTTAAAACATAAACATTATCAGAAACTTTCTCTACTACTTCACATTTAATAAATTTAGGAGCTAATTTAGCCGAAAAATATATAGGGGCATTAGACTGAACGAAGCTACGCTTCCAACAAAGATCACCAACACAAAGAGAAATGACTTTCCTCCCGCGATTATAATAATTAGCGTTACGTTGATACGCTTTAAACAAATTATTTTGAACTTTAACAAAAATTTCACTAAGTGAATTTAAAGAAAAGGCAAAAGATTCACGGCTTCCCAACTCCAGCTGTGATAAGTCTTCAATAGAATTACTAAAACGGTGAAGTGACGCATCAAAAATAAGTTCACGTCCAAACATGAGAAAATTAGGTGTAAAATCAGTAGCCAAATTAATACTATTATTAAGTGCAAGTTGTACATGTGGGAGAAATTTAGACCAAGTTCTATGATCGGTAGAAACATAGCAAGAAATACAAAATTCTATTACTTTATTATATCTTTCAACAGGATTATTTTGAGGTGTATATAAAGTATTATAAAATATCTTTGTAATATTATAGCTTTTCAAAAAGTCCACAAAATATTTATTGGTAAATTGAGTAGCGTTATCGAGTACAAATAACTTAGGTGTTCCAAAACGCAAAAAGATTTCTTTTTCTAAAAGTCTACAAATTATTTTAGAAGTTGCATTAGACATGGGAAATATCCAACAATATTTTGTAAAAACATCTACAATAGACAAAATGTAACGATGACCAGAATAAGTTTTAGGAAGAATTCCTATAATATCCATTGATAACAAAACCATTGGAGAATCCACTTTTTTTGGATTAACCATGAAACCATGAGGAGGTGAATTTGATGATTTATAAGCTTTACAAATATCACAACTATTAATATATCTTTGAACATCTGCAAACATTCCTTTCCAAAAATAATGTTGTTTCAATTTAAACAAAGTTTTGTGAATACCTAAATGACCAGAATTTACATTATCATGATTATCACGAATAGTGTTTATAATATGTTCTTTAGGAATAACAATTTTCCAATTTAAACGACTATTAGGGTTATATTTATTTTTACAAAATCTATACAAAGTATTATTCTCAATTCTAAAGTTTTTAAATCTACTAGGAAATTTCTGACAATTAATAAATACTTTTTTATACCATGGATCATAAATATCTTCCTCAGGATAAATGATAGTATGAGTTACAAAATCTAAAGCAGAAACTTTAATCCGAGACAAAAAATCAGGAACTACATGATGAGATCCTTTTTTATGAATAATATCAAATGTAAATTGTGTAATTCTTGCGGCCCAACGAGCAAGTCTACCAGAAGGGTTATTAAGTTTTAAGAGCCATTTCAAACAAGCATGATCAGTAACAATAGTAAATTTCATTCCTTCAACATAAGGGCGAAAATGTTCAATTGAATCTAAAATAGACAAAAGTTCACGTTCTGTTGTACTATAATTTCTTTCACATTTATTTAAAGATCTAGAATAATAAGCAATAGGATGTTGTTCTCCTTTATTATCTTCTTGAGTCAAAACACTACCAATTCCTACAGAGCTAGCATCACAATGTAAGAAAAATGGTTTTTCAAAATCTGGACAGTTTAAGACTGGAGCAGATATCAAAGCTAATGTTAAATTAGTAAATGCATTATCAGCATCAGAATTCCATTCAATAACTTTCTTAGAATTCTTGCTTCCCTCAGTAAGTTTAGTTAAAGGTGAAGCAATATCAGCAAATTTAGAAATAAATCTACGATAATAAGAACATAAACCTAAGAAACTTCTCAATTCTCTAACAATTAATGGACGAGGAAAATCCTTAATAACATCCAATTTAGAAGGATCAGTATGTAATCCATCTTTATCTACTACATAACCAAGGTAACGTAGTCTATCTTTACAAAAATTACATTTTTTAAGATTAACTGTAAGACCAGCATCTTTTAATATACAATAAACTTTATTCAAATATTTTATATGAGTTTTAAAGTCTGAACTTATTATTATTAAATCATCTAAATAACAAAAAGCTACATTATCAAATTCTGGACCAAAAAGTTTGTCCACTAAGCGTTGTAATTCACTTGGAGCATTAGTTAATCCATAACACATTCGCACAAATTCAAACAAACCACGACCAGGAACAACAAAAGCAGTCTTCTCACAAGAAGATTTCTCTAACGGTATTTGTAAAAAAGCTTTGGAAAGATCTATAGTAGTTATATATTTAGCACCTTTAAGGCTATCTAAAATTCTAGAAGGATAAGGTAATGGATAAGAATCCTTAATAGTCATAGAATTTAATCGACGAGAATCTAAACATAATCTAGTTCCACCATCGCGTTTCTCAACGGCAAGAACAGGAGAGCACCAAGGAGACTTAGAAGGTTGAATAATATTTTCTTTCAAAAGTACTTCCACTTCATCATAAAGTTCTTTTTGTTTAGCCGGACTCAAAGGCCAATAACGTTGCTTAAAAGGTTCACCAGTTGTGTTAATTTTATGTTCAACTAGGTGAGTAAGTCCTAATCCTTTCTTCTCATAAGAAATATCTTCAAAAAGAGAGACAATATTAGATAATTCCCGTTTCTCAGAAGGAGAAAGAGATTCAGCAGCAGTAACAGAAGAAACTGTATCACTGTCTACAGGAACAAGAGTTATATTATTAAATAATTCTTTAGCCAAACCAAACTTAAGCCAAAAATCGAAACCTAAAATAATAGAAGGCTTAAATGAAGGAATAATCAAAAATTGAATAATCTCAATTGTATTATCACATTTAACAGGTAATTCTAAAATTCCCAACACATTGCGTGAGGTACCATCTACTGTATTAGCAGAACCTGCCTGAGGTTTAATTTTATAACCAAGTTTTAAAAAGTGTAAATACATATTAGAACCAAGGATGCATCTATTAGATCCACTATCCAGTAGTCCAGAATAACATTCATTATCAACAAAGAAACTTAAAAACGGTCTAAAATCTTTAGGTTTAGTAAAAAGAATAGGTGCAGCACTATGAATTTTAAAGAATATTTTTAAATAATCTAACCAATCAGAAAATTCTTTTTTAATAGTATAGTCATCAGGTGCAAACGTAGATTTGGTAGCCACATTTGAAGTATTCCTAATAACTTTTGAGTTAACATTACTACAATAATTTTTATTAACCATCGATACCCTAGGCAATTTCTTAGAAATCCGAGATCGATGGAAACCAATTAGTTTTTTGAATTAGAAAAACTTTTAGAATCCTTGGACCTACAAACGTCACAATCCTTAGTGATGACTCCAGGCTTACGACAACCAAAACATATGATTCCCGGATAAGTAGAGCAATCCTTATAAGTATGTCCAACAACTTTACACTTCAAACAAGTAACGCTATCAGTTGTGACAGCGTTAAATTGAGGTTTCTCAAATTTAACAATTTTAGGTTCCCTTACAGGTTTCCTATCAACACAAGACTCCAGTTCCTTCCCAAATTGAATAAAAGTTTCAATGGAAGTAATATTCTTCCCTATAAAGTAAGGTAAATAAATTTGTAACATATTATGCTTAATAATTGTTATTAAAGTAGCATCCGAAATAGAATTATGCAAACGACCAGACATATAAAAAATGTCTGTAATAAAGTCAGGTAAAGATTCATTAAACTTTTGTTTTCTAGTACGAAGTTCAAATTCCAAAGAATAGTCAAAATCAAATTTATCAAAACGATTTAACAAAGCAACCTTCAAATCACACCAAGAACTAATCTGTGTACGAATACTTCTATACCATTTAATAGCAGTACCAGATAAAATTTCAGTAAAAGAAGCTAACAAAATATGTTCATCAAAATTTCTAATCAAAAAGTATTCCTCAACTTGAGTTATAAATTCTCTCACACAAGATTTACCATCAAAACATATACCACTCTTTTTAAGGTCAGGCAGTTTTGTAAAACAAGGTTTATTCTTACTAATAGTATTATTAAACAAAGCTGATGAAGTACCAGGCTGATTATTAAGTCTGTATGAATGTTCATTAATCGGTGGAATAGTCGATGAAAATGGTTCTTGAATGTTTGACAAAGTAATCAAACTCTCAAGGTCCGGTAAAGTATTTAAAACACCAGGTGCAACAGATGGCACTTCTTCCCTAATGTCCTCAACACCTAAAGTCTGTGTTCCGACATCCATGATCAAAAACTTTTAAATTAACCAAGCAAACACGAAAACAAAGCTAGTATATTCACTAATGACCAAAAAGTTAAGTATAAATGTCAAAAACTATGCCTCAATAAACAACAAGATCTATAAATAGAATCTTCAATGTCAAATGATGTTTATTCCAACAAAATAAAAAGTTAATTTTTATAAAAAGTTTTCGAAGGTAGATAATTATTTGTTAAGTTTGTCAGATTATATGACTTTTTGCAACAAAATTCAACAAATTGTACGGTAAATTATGTTTAAAGAGTGTATTTACGACTTACAAAGATGTTAATTAATGTAAATAACATTATTGTATTATTATTGTGAAGCAATAATAAGTTTCACGAACAAATTATTTTAACCGCAGTGATGCAAGTGATATTTTGTCAATACACAAAATACATCATAACTAATTACTGTTTTAAGTTATTACACAATTAAAGGTAGCCCAATAGTGGCTAATTATTAAATAGTTTAGTAAATTCTAAATACAAAACGTTAAAGCACTACTTTCAATACTAAGTTTATAAGTTAGTGTATAAACAAGTTATATTTAAATTAATATTAAGTACATACATGACCCGAAGTTATGAAGACAGCATACTCGAAGATGATGTTTTTATTTAAAGCTATGATTCGATACAATTCAATAGGAAAAACACATTTACACAAAAATATCCTCGGTGAAACAAAGTTAAAGAGTTCTTTGCATTCTGTTAGTTACAATGATACTATTCTTATGGTCTAAGCCACACATTCAACAGCAAAAAAGAGTTTAAAGAGCTTATGCCAAGCATAAAGATAGCAAAATAAGTTTAAATAAAATGTAACACTGAATGGTGTTTCCAACAAAAGTTAAAGCGAGATGCTTTGAAAACAAAATGAGTTTATGAGTTTAGCGAAAGGCTTCATAACAAAATGCAAACAAAATATGAATAGTGTAACCGCTACTGTTAAAGCTAAGCAAATATAACAAATAAGAGTGTATTCTCGAACCAAAACAAGAGCAATAATATCGATCCAGTCAAGTCCCTGTGAGTTCAGCGTCAAATGTAATATAAAAAAATAAAAAAAATAAAAAAATTAACAATTGTTTAGATATTTATATGGTTTTATTTGGGTGGATAAAGAGTAAACAACCCTATCCCTACCCTTAAAGTATTAAATATAAGCTCGGGCGCCAGGTAGCTTTCCCTAAGGGATTTAAGCTCACCGATAAGAAATAACAAAAGGTGCACACAGATAAATCAGCGGAGGCACTGACCTTTAATCACAGGGAGAGTGGAATAAAACCCTTGTTGCAATAACTTAGATTTATTACCCTGGATCTGTATAAAATTACATGAATTTCTAAATTTAAACTTAAAATTAATTTTTAGACAAAATTTAAACTTGGTCGAGAAACACACTCTTTGTTCGAGATGAGATTAAGAAATATGTAAATTCATACCTTAAATTCCGGCATGTTAAATAAATAAACTAAGGTAAAAGTCCAATAAACACAAACTTCACATCCAAAAATATTTCCTCACAGCATAGCAGGAGCATAAGCCGTGGTTGTAAGCAAATAAAGCTGGCACATCTTCTGTAGTCCAAATCCAAAGGAAATTAAGAAATACGTTAAAACGTAATAAAAAAAGAGAAATAAAACCGACTGCGAAAGCAGCCGGTCCAAAAAGAATTTATTTGTCGCCACACATATCGACGACTGGCAATTTAGTCATCAAAAATATACGGCCCGCCGGGAAAGGGCGTCCATTTCAAACTAAAAATGGCCATAGAGACCTCAATTAAGCCAGGATGGCTTCAATTATCTTGAATTAATACAAGAGCACCATGACAGCTTCACAAGACAGGCAGGAAAGTGACAAATAGCAATGTTGCCAAAGTGGATTTTAAATTTTAACACTGACAGTTATAATTTTCAGTGTGGCCGGTAGAAAGTTTCACGAAAACCGCAAAATTTCCATTGTAACGTAATTAATACGTTACAATACTTCATGTTTTATAATATAATCTAATATATAACAGCCATTAAACCACGCTTGAAGAAACCTATCTAGACATTTGAAATAAGGCCATAGCTTATGTGCAATGATATATAATACAAACGTGCTCACACCGTTCCATTCACAAAACGAGGCACACTGTAAAGGTAATACAATAGAAAATATTGTCGCGTCTGTATTTTCAAATTATAAATTATAAGGTACTGTTTGATATGGAAATCACAAATAGATATAAATCAATAGCGACTGTACATATTTTTTCATAATCACAATATATTATTGAAATATTATTTGAATTGAATTACATACAGCCTTATCTTTGGTGAAATATCCCGATCAAAGATTAAACAAAAATAATCTGACATGTCTTAATACAACAGTAACTTACACTCACTAGACGCAATCTAAACGAACGCATATCCCACCGTAATACAGTTCAGATTACTTTTGAAAACCACGTTATTATTGCTATAAACGGATGAAATAATGTGCAAAATACACTACGTTTAGCGACACAATGAGGTAGGGGAAACAATATAGATGGACATATACTTTTTTATAAATAATATTATTAAAATATAAACTAAAAGCGTTTTTATTTAGGTACATTCAAAACTCCACAACCCTAACAGCGACATGTTAAGTAAACTGCAACAAGAAATAGGGTCCTAAAGACGTAGTCAAAGATGGCACTATAAAGAGTATAAGAGAAACAATTCCGATAATTGTGAGTTAGTAGTGCTGGTTACAGACATGATACCACTAAATAAATCGTAAATTGAAATTCATGTTGGGTTAATAAATACAATGGTTACTCATATATCGCTAAAATTATCGTATAAATTGTTTTTTCTTTAAATATTTATTTATTTATTTTTATTTATTTATTGTAAAAGTAAATATAACGCCATAACAGTCCAGGCCAATATAAACATGTAAAGTTAGTAAAAGCTAAAGATTTTGGTTAGTAACCATTAGCGATGCGCGCGGTGAGTGCGCGTGTTCGTGAAAATTTATTTAGTGATTTTTTTACGTGGTATCGTGTCCGTAATCACCAGTATTACCAACAGTTTTATTTTTCGAAAGCGTTTGCCTTACACACAGTACATGCCTGCTATTCAACTTCTTATTTCATAAAGAACAAACTACTTACATATCAACTCACGTCTGTCTCTGAGGTGCAACGATTGCACTTCCGATTCGCCGATCTTATCCGACCCATGATGAGATAGAGTGCGGGCCTATCGCCATATTGTTCGAAATTGCAATCTTATTAAAAACTCAACAAAAACCGTGATTATCCAACCTGAGATTTAAACCCAAGACATCACGGTTTCCCAGCCAATGAACGGTGCCACTAAACCATTGAGACGAAAAACTAAATAAAAAAGGAAGTAAAACAGCAGATTACAAGATTGTTTTATTAAACTGGTGGATGTGAGTATACACGTCGCCGTGGGGTTATCTATGAGAAAGTACAGTACTACGATTAAAATTATGCACCTCGACAATCTATGGATATACGGACATGTGATGATGATAACCTTATACAAACCTATACAAATATTACAACAATAAATTGTGTACTTATTTTTCACTTGAATAACTGACCGAACTCGGATGGGCGGGCATTCATTGCGTACTCGTAAAAACGAACATCGCCGAAACGCACAGTTTAAATCGTAGCACTGTACTTAAATTAAGATTTCCATCGAGTTGCCAGGCATGTTGCGCCGACCCCACTGCGGGTGGGACAAGGGCAGTTGGAAGAAGACTTCGCGGTGACTCAACCTCGAGACACGGCCAGCATACTTGTCGCCTATCCATATCGTATTGTAGGAGGGTACTAAGGACGTACTTACATTACAATACTGACAGGCCGATAAAGTCTTGAGGATTAGTCGCCCTGTAATATCTCAAATTTTTATTGAAACTCGCGCAGGATTATCAATAGCTTAGTGGGCGAGTCTCTATTGAAATATACGAGATACTTCACGGCGATTCAATATCGAGACTCGAATAGCATACAAGCCGCCTGTCAATATCGTTAATATAAGAAAACGGCAACTTATACAATGTCATCGAGTATTAAAACGCAAAACCCAACTCTTATAACATTACGAGATAACGCCAATAGCTATCAATTTCTATTATAAACAATATATTTTAGAAAAATACACAATCCGCAAAAAGTATTTATTGAACGGTAAATATAATTTTGTTTCGTCCACGTAACTTAACCTATGAAACATTCCTTTCACCAAACCCCTTACATGACGTAAACTCTTCGTAGCTAACCTAGAATATTTAAAATTATACCAATTTGATAAAGCTTTCAACGATCCAACCGCTAGCGTTGTCCAAATCATTAAATGAATTGCTATGTACAATATTTATAATACAACGCAGTAAAATCACATTATACTTACCAAGTTAACCCTAAAACCGTTTAGACGGGTCCATTCGAGACCTATTCTACTCTATACAGACAAAGATTTTTATACACGTTTATTTTGTGAAAATTATCATCAGCTACACCCAAAATGTCTACAGTTTTAATATAAAAACACATAAAAATAGTCAAATGACTTTACAATATTGAGTGCTAAGAGACTCTAGATTTCCCTTGAAAGTACACATTATATTATTAAATTTATAGTTATTATTGTTTCACGCCATACGTACGATATCAGGAATCAGTATGGCAACACCATTGCAACATATTTATAAATCCCTACGTAATAATTATCGCTGATGTCAAAACGACGCAACGCTCAGTTGTCATACTAATATCCGTTTATAATCAATATAATATTTTGCATCCCCTTTTACCAACAAAAAATATAAGGTGACAAAATTATCTTTATTCATAAATACAACAGACTACCGTACTTAATTAATTAAACCTAATGGTATTAGTAATAAAGTTCTAAGTGCGACAAACTTTAAGCAAACAAAAGCTATTTCTGTGTTCAAACATTTTAAATTAATCAGTACAAATAAATGGACACATCAACCAGCCTTCCGAGTCGTAGCTCCGAAATGATTACAACTAATAGTACAACTAAAGCTACAACAGAACGAATTGTTAATACGAAATTAAACACAACACTAAGAACTTACACCGCAACCGCTTTTACTAAGTAATCATAAAAAAAACACGACAGCACACTGTGTTAGTAAGGATATTGCGTTAGAATATTTTATTATTATGACCAATACATTTTGTGTCACAAACAAAGCGTAAAAACAGTTAAAATTTTATGAATCTTGTATACGAAAAGTTTCATTAACGTCAGTAAAGTAAAACATTGAAATTATATTTACACACCTGATCATAAAAATAATAATTGTGTTAAATTAATATATACGCATTCACAATTATATTCCATTCCGTTGTGACGTATCACAGAAAATGATACGTGACAATAACTCATTCGTTTTTAATACAACTATTAGAAAGAGTCAAATGCTCATTCCGATGGACACATAGATATTGAACACAATATTGATCACAAGGAGAGCGTTTCGCGTATGAGCTTGCGTACTGTGTTGGTGACGGAGGTGGGCGGCGCGCCCGACAGGTTGTAATGTATCTTGAACAGGTACGGCTGGATGTCTGCGTACGACGTGTCGAATATCAGGTCCGCGTCCGACCGGCTCGGCATCTTGGGCACGTACTCGTGCCGGTTGATGATCTCCGTTATGAACACGATCTTGTCCTGCAACATCTCGACCACGTTCTCGTGCTTGGCGTGCATGTCGTGTTCGTCACGTGCCTCGGTCAGTTCACAACACACAGTCCACACCTCCCACGGAACACACTCCGGCTGGAAGGGCCATCGCGCGCGCCGCTTCTGGAAGAACTCGAGGCTGATGGAACCACGTGGTGGCGCCGACGATCCATCCACGGCGCGCAGCAGCTCCGAGAAGTCGGATATCTCGCGCTTGACGCTGCGTCCGAGCGCCTCCGACTCGCAGCACACGTACGTCAGGTCGATGAAGTCGCAGTCGACGTCGATGTAGCTGACGGTGCGTATCGAGTAGCTCTCCTCGTTGTTGTACGTGAACTTGCCGCTGGAGCGGTGGAACAGCACCGTGTGGAAGATGCTGGCGACCACCTCGTCCACCTGCCGCCCCTCCATGGACAGTTCGAACGCTATGGTGCGTGCGTTCATGTTGCCGGCGTCAGGCGTCAGTGTGCCGCCGCGCTACCCTCGCTCACTATCGACATAATCACGGAACGCTCTTTCGGTTACGATCGGTCGAAGTGTCCGACTCGGCAAACGCGAACAGAGTGCGCGTTGAACATTGCCATTTTTACATTACGCAACGGATCGAGCTCCACACTGGAATGGAGAACGACTTCTTTAATTGTCGCCTTATCTTTACTTATATTCTAATGAATTTCAAATGCGTTGCCTAGAATGGTTCATTATACAAGCTCAACAAAACACTTCAAACGAAGTGTTTACCTATCCATAGAGAATAATTATTAGAAATACAGCTTTAATAACATGTACTCACCCATATACTTGAGTGTTCCGCAAAGCGTGGTAGTGCGTGACCCCACAGACAGCCACTTGGACAGTCCAAAATCAATGAGTTGAATATGGTAATCGGAATCCAAAAGAATATTCTCTGGCTTTAAATCCCGAAAAATCACACCAGCGTTGTGAAGGAAATCTGTAACGTTTAAACGTGGTTAGTGAGTCAATTGTGACTAGATTTTTATTACGAACCAAACTTAAATATAGTTTACTTCTGTGAAATGTGAGGTGTAATGTAGGCCTTTTTAACCGATGCAGAAAGGAGGTTCTATACGTGCAGGTATATTTTTATTTTTGTGCCTTTTGCAACATGTGACCCCCCATAGTGGTACGATTTTGATGATTAATTTTATATTCGATGTAGTGTACAAAGTTATTCCCATTTAAGTTTGAATCGAAAATTCCACCTCTAACAAGCATGAAGAAAGAGACAAAAGACAAACTTCGGCGTTTATGCTGCGACATTGATGATTTTACTGACACTTTGTAAAATATATAAAATCTTATTAACAAAAATAAATACGATATTTATACCGGAAATATGCACAGAAAGACTTCCACACGGGCTGAGCTGTGAGCAAAAAAACAGTTACAAACATCAAAATTTAACTTACCAATAGCGATAGCAATTTCGGCGACAAATATTTTAACTAACTCCTCAGGTAACTTCCCATACGCTTCAAGTAATCCTAACAATTCACCGCCCGGAATATATTCTGAAACTAAAAACAAATATTCTTGTAAACAATAATATCTAACTAAACAATACCTATCACACATGAGCTTGAAAAAAAGGAAGTAACTTTAATTTTGTGATAAGGCAAGAGTAATACGCTTTAACGGTGAAGGAAATATATAGATATATCGTGACACAAGTTTTTCAAGGTCCCTCGTATGCAAGAGGCCGTCTGGGTTGGTACCACCGGTTTATCTATTTCTGCCGCCAAGCAACAGTGTGTAAGCACTGTTGTGTTGCAGTTTGAAGGGCATTGAAGCCAGTGAAATTACTGGGCATTATGTGACTTAACACCTTATGTCACAGGGTGACGAGCGCAGTTTAGTGTCATGCAGTGCTTTGTTATTCAAAATTCTGTGTGGTATTGCCTCTGTTTATAGGCAGGCTGGGCAGGCGTAGCGCTTACCACCATGTGAGCGTCTTGCTCGTCTCGTCATTGAATCAAATAAAAAAAATGTCCAAGGTATTTATAACACGTTTAGGTGAATCATTAACTTAAACAAGGTGACACAAAAAAACAACCAAATTTTAAAATCTAGTCGTACAAACCACAGAAACACAACAATGACACAAGCTACAATGACCTTCAAATTTTAAAGTATCGAGGCATTTGGATACAAATGAACCTGACTTGACCTCGTTTCCACAGAACACCGACCGTTGATCGTAAAATACTATGATAAAGTCCAATGCGATACTATATATTATGATAAAAAATTAGGACATACTCAAAGGCACAGTGAAAATATTACTAAATTTCATTAACTTTTCTAATAATTTACTACTGACTACAGTCTAACGAATGTGCACAATGCTATTTTTTTATCTCATATCCACCTAAAGAAAATGATATAAAAACTACTATTATATAAACATAATATTTATTCAAATTAATATGTATATTAGTATTCGCAAATAGCACGGGTTTAACTACGGCAATGATTTTTTTGGATCATACAAACATACGATGCGAGACGTCGTTTCGCACGACGCTGCGTCGCGGCAGTTAGTTCGTTTTTGTTATTAAACCTTTTTTATGAATGTTGTTAATGCAATGCGTAGAGCTTTTTTATTCGATCACAAAGATTTATTTGGTTTAGGATTCATGCGAATCGATGAGTTGGTTCATTAGGCTTTTTATAATTATTTTCATTTAACAACACATTTGTCATGCTACGCTGCCGACGAGTTGAATAGTTGTTTTTTATTTATGGTGAAAAGGTAGTAACTAATTTATTATTACACTATTCATTATGTACATAATATAATGCAATAAAATTTAAAACAATAATATCAATTTAAAAAGTATTCAGAGATTTAAAAACTCAGTAATTAAAACTATTTTTTCCCATAAGAAGATGGCTCTTAAAAGAAATCTATTTAATTGAATATCTGTATTGCAGCTATATACACATATATTTTTACAGACCTGGGTCAGCAGATTTCCCAGAAATTCTCCTTGTTCCCAACGTAATTTTTACAATTTGGCGTGAACAATTGAAGAACTTAAAACGCCGATTAAATGGGCAACCTCACCTACACGTGGTGCACTCCACTAATTAACAGACAAGGCAACGGCGACACTTGGTTCCTGGTGCGGTTTATAGGGGGCGAGTTGTCCCATATAACCAATTCCACCGTCAAATCATGATGAGAAGGCGACCAACGGACCAACGCCAAGCAGAAATGCTGTGCTCACTAATTTTAGGAATAGCACAATGTACACCATTGATAATTGTATGTAAGATTAAGTTATGTGTTTATTCCAAGTTGGGAACCAAATTAAAAAAAATAGAAAGAAGAAAGTTATAGGCAGTAATACCCGTTATACGTAGCATGCAATCACCAAGTTTAACGTATACCACGGTTCAATGATTTCACTCCAATACAAACTTGTTAATAGTATAAACAACCGATCACTTGTAAATAAACAGTGTTAAAGTAGACGCAGCCGTGACTTCCCGCATGCCACTATATTTAGAGTCAAGATAATGTAATCACACGAGTAAAGTGTGACTATCACGAATACCCCATGTGCCAAACTGTCATCTACATAGTCTACGCTTATCCTACTTCTATACTTATACTAATTATACTATACATAAACTATTATAATGATGTGAATGTGATGTTTGTGAATTTGAACATGTGTTAATCAATTACGCCTTAATCGCGGAACGGATTGGGATGAAATTTGGCACAGGGGTGGACTTTTAAGATTTTTTATCACGTTAGCTGGTTCGATTCTCGCGCTCAGGAAAATATATTTTTGGATGAAAATGTCAGGAAAATATATTTTTGGAAGAAAATGTCAGGAAAATATATTTTTGGAAGAAAATGTCACGAAAATATATTTTTGGAAGAAAATATCAGGAAAATATATCTTTGAAAGAACATGACCGGAAAAATATATTTTTGGAAGAAAATGTCAGGAAAATATATTTTTGGAAGAAAATGTCAGGAAAATATATCTTTGGAAGAAAATGTCAGGAATATTTATTTATTGTATAGGTCACACAGCTCCCCAGGGCTTAGACTACCGTTAAACCTAATTACACAAACGGAAATAAGGGTAAAACCTTTAATTAATACCTTTACTAATTTATACCATTCGTTTGTAATCATATTCGTCGACTGCCTCGGTGGCGCTGTTGTATTGCGTACGCGGTACGAATGTTGTAACGAGGTCTCAGGTTCAATGCCCGGGTCGGGAAAAAGTGATATTGGGTTTTCGTTTGGTTTTTCCACGAAATGCTCAGTATCAGCCCAGAGTCTGTGATTGTGCCAAGTATGGCGATAGGGTCGACCCCTATCATATTATAGGACGAAAATAAGCTTGGAAAAATGTGGGTGTAGTGGTTACATCTCTTCTTACCCCTTTGAGAATTTCAGCCGTGAGTATGGATGTGTGACGTCCGTATTGGCCAGATCCGAATAAAAATAATTATTGTACATTTAAAGTCTATCGACATTTATTTACCTAATGATTACTACTGTTTGTACATTCAAACTATCAACAATGTATTCGTTCCGAATATTATATTTGTTAGAAATGGAAAATCTCAATTAAATATGTGCTATAATCAAACATACTATATAATACCTAAATACTATAATTAAACCGAAAGACACTTTGTTTTTACCTACATTAAATATTTTTGATTGGGTTACGTTACACAGTGAAACCTGGCTAAGAGGGATCTGAAGGGACTAAACCTAAAACTAAACTAAATCCCGTAAAATTTGGTCACATGATAGTTCGTATAATGTGTTTGCGCTTAGACTTCATTTTGAGGTATGCAAGGGGGGAGGGGAGATTTGATTTTGTATGATTTTTTTATGGAGTGGAAATGAATGTGAAATTTAGTAGATACAAATATTGCTTATTAAATTATTTGTCTGATTTACCAAGTACTTTTTGAATAACTTAACCGATGGAGGTCAAATTGACACCAACGGTACAGTTATTTTGTGGAAATGATGGTTCATTACGGTACGACCCAGGGGAGCGAAGCAGTAATCCTACTTCGGATCTTTGTGAATTTGGATGTTTGTTTGTCACTTAACAACAGCTGATCGGTTTTTTTATGACATTTGTAGACCATTAGCTGTATTAGGACATAGGAACTCCGTAGTCTGTATTTAACTTTTGAACAATTTGACCATTTGTTGTGGGGATGATGGTACATAGCCATATAATATCATCACGCTACCCACGACTCACGGGAGCGGAGCACTAATATACACGCGAGTGTAACCGGACGGCTCAGCTAGTTTATCTATAAAGGGATCATTGAGGGAGATCGGCACACGTGGTTGCTCTATTTACCGTTTCAAGCTAAACACCTTATAATAATTATATTATTTAGGTTAAGATTATAAAGTTTGATTTGAAATTATTTCTATTTACGGAACTCACTTTTAATAGATAAAATTGGATGACCTAGTAAAATATAATAATATAACACATAAGTTTTTTTATCGTTACACGGCAAAATGACAACAATGGTAAATACAGTGCGGTAGAAATAAAAAGTGACTGGCGAGAGACATTGCATCCCTAACACTAATGCTATCCTTTCACTAATCCAATTAGTGAGCAGAGCAATGTTATTTATCAATATCTGTAGATTTTAATAGTACGCTAGTCGACAGCACCTTCGAAAGCCCTTCCACCGCGCGGGGTAGAACAATGGAGTGAAATGCGCGATAATTCGTGCTAACAACGAGCAACAAATTAATTATCAATAGACCTCGGGAGAAGTGTTTTATGAAAAGATCACTCAATGTATCAATATGATTTTATTTAATTTTTAAACTATGCCTGTTGGAATATTTTATACTTCTTATGTTATTTATTAATTACACCACAAGATGCGTTAAATTGAGTGGCGAAATGTCGATCTTTCAAAACTTATAACTTACAGTTCACTTTTTATTTTACGATTCTGTTTAATCACAGGCAAAGATAACAATGAAATAAATATATAGCTTAACTTTCGACTTATGAAAACAAACAAAGAAGTAATCAACCACTACGTTCTTTTGGAAAAAAATACCTACTAGCGCACCCTGTAATCCAAAACAACACTTTCTTTAATCGCTTACCCCGCTACTGTAAAACATGCATTGCCCTGAGCGATAAGGCCGCCAATTGTACTTCTAATATTAGTTATATTTTAGTGTTATGTACTGTACTCCTTGTGTACAATGAAGTTTAAAATAAATAAATAAATAAATGCTTACCAATATAAAGTCTTTTCTTAGTCTGCCAGCGGGAGACGGCGCCCGCTATGAAGGTATGGTGACCACACGCCGCCTGTATGCGAGACTCTTCTTTTACTTGACGCACTGCGTTCTCGTTTATTATCTGCAATTGTTTAGTCACGTGTCAGCGGCAATGGGTAAAATAATCAAAATGGTCTGGCGTTAGTTATTTTGAAAAATATTTTCAAAACTTTTTTAGGGATCGCAATCAAATAAATTGATATTGACATTTCAATTATTAATACCCAGAATACGCATAAAATTATAAGATAAAGTAAATTAAAACAGTAAACGGTTGTTCCTAGTTTCTAATTCCAAGACGGCAAGCCACAATTTAAGTTTCGATTCGAAAAATCGCATATGGATTACCCGGGATTGGCATTTGTGCTAAGTATGGCTACAGGCTCGCCCACTATCACATCTCAGGACAGATAATAAGAACGGCGAGCCGTGGGTACACCAGTTGTACCTCTGCCTACCCCTTTTGGGGATTATGCTAGCGTGATTTGTGTTAAAATATTTTTTTGTCGATAAATCGCTTTCCTCGCGACAAATAAAAATGCCGCCGTGATTCTAACACTGTCGAGATGCAATGTCTCGACGGTTGCCATTGTATTTGGACCGCACTGTACTTACCATCAAGTCCAGTGTAGTTACAGAATAAATAAAAGAATAAACGTATCATCTGTAAGACCACACTTATTAAAATCCACATAAATACTATACAATGACTTATGTGACTACTTATGTATGCATAAGTGTGTATGAGTTAATCAACACGTGAATGTGTGTTTATAGCATAAATCCATCCGGTTTTCTGATTGGCGGATGCAATTTTAAAAATGGAAAAAGAGGTATGTGGTCATCGAGTTACTTATGATGTTACTAGATTTTATTCACGGATCCGCCCGTGTGAATGTGTTTAGCCGTTAAAGCGTTACAGATTAACAAAACATACAAATTCACATACTCACAAACATTCACATAAAAAATTATAATATTAGGTATAATAATAGGAATAGTAGGAAATAGTATTATGTGGTACCTAATTGAAATATTTAGTTGAAACTTGAATAATATTTATTTCGTTTCGGTATCATCATGTCTTGCGTAATATGTTACTATAAATAAATCAAGTTTCCGCGTGTTTTAAACGGCTTTTTTGTAGGCTGTCAAACGGACAAGTGGATCGCCTGATGGTATGGGATCTCCACCGCCCATGAACGCCCATAATACCCGAAGAATCATAATCGCGTTGCCTACCTTAAAGGCATAATTAAGCGGTTTAAAGGGGAGGGGATTCGGGCCTCCGGATATCCCAGTCACCGTACGAAACGCAGCAGCAAGCCGCTACTTTACACCGGTTTTTTACGTGACAGTGGTAACAACCCGGTCCAGCCAATCCATTCAGCTGTAAACAAAACTGTCTACACTGTGGCTCTACCACTCAAATTACCACTTGATGTAATTGTCTGTGGATATTCCTATGTGTATTTACTGTAAATACCCTGAAACCCTCGTTTATCACAATTACTGTGAGCTGTTACAAATGAGGTGGTTTGCTATTCTATAGATAGAACTCTCTGAGTCAGTGAATCAGTGAGTAAAAAATAACTTTTTTTTATTTAATCGGATGACGAAACGAGCAAGGCGGTCGCCTGATGGTAAGCGCCACGCCTGGCCATAAAAAGAAGCAACACCACACAGAACTTTGAATTACAAAGCACTGCATGGCACTGTACTGCGCTCGTCACCGAGAGACATAAGATGTTAAGTCTCATAATGCCCAGTAATTTCACTGGCTTCAATGTCCTTCAAACCAAAACACAACAGTGCTTACACACTGTTGCTTGGCGGCAGAAATAGACAAAGCGGTGGTACCAACCCAGACGTCCTCTCGCATACGAGGGACCTACCACCTTGTAAAACTTGTGTCCCGATATATGTATTTTCTTCACCGTTAAAGCGTTTATTACTCTTGCCTTATAATAACTCTAGATCTAAACTAGGTTTATTTAAAAACTTTAAAATTTTATCTAAAGAAGTTATGTTTCGATTTGAGATTATGGCCCACAAAATACAGTGTTACATGCATGTAGGTCACAATGATAAAGTTTTCACTGATAAAAGTGCATGGACTTGTGAACTAGGTCTTGTTGATTCAGCTCTTTCACCTGTTCTCCTTAATTACCAGTTATTTCTGTGATCTACTTGTCATCATGTTTGTTTGAAAATTAGGATTAAAAATTGACAATGATAAGACATTGTAATGCTAACTTAGACAATGTGTGTCTTATCCACCCGCGTGATATTCTTTTTCCAATTATAAATTCCAATAAATTAGTATGTATACATGCTATTCCAGGCCATAGTCTACCTGTGTGCCAAATATCATCTAACTCCATTCTGCCGCTCAGGCTTAATTCAGATTAATTAACAAACATTTAAATATCCGAACTTTCTCTTTACAATCTTAAATTTAGTTGGATAGTTATAGACAATATAGACTATGCCTACAGATTGCAACTTTAGCTGGTATAACCAGTTTTTATTTATTAGTTGCATGTTGGCTGACCATGATTTCTTTATTGTTAAAACAAGCAATTATTAACATGAAAACACACAAAACTTCGAAGTCAGAGGTCCATGTCTTAGGCTGCGGACTCGAAGCCCGCGGGCGCGGGGCGGCGGCGGCGGCGATGCGGGAGCGGCGCAGACCCGGTCTCGAAGCCAGCGAGCAGATCGCGCGGCGCTAGAGCGGCGTAGTGTTGTGCTATGAGAAATTACCCGCTGACTTCGAGTCCGCAGCCTTAGTGGCTGATTTCAAAACCAAAACTTCGATCACAGCAGTCCGTATCACTCCCAGCTAGACTATCACTGCTTAATATATTAATAAATGAGCTCACCTGAGCCTTGCTCAGTACTTTTAAGGCATATTCTTTATCTTCACTGAGTTTCTTCACCTTATACACTTCTCCAAATGCTCCTTTCGCTATAGTTGTATCTATTTTAAAGTCCTTTTGCAACAAATCTGTGGTGATGGGGAATTCAGGCAAAAAAATTGACTCCTTGTGTGCCACTGGCCATGCTGTCTTGCTTGCTTCTAATGGATTTCTTAATGTGGAGTCATTCCATCTGAAAAGGTCATTAGATTTTATAACTCATAAGACTAATATACAGTTATTTTAACATTTCTCTTTCTAAATGATTATATTGATATGTAAAGATCTAACTATAATATGAAGAATGTAATAGGGGTGGGCCGTATTTAAAGTTCAGCGAGTATATGTAAGTATGTGGAGGATGAATAATGTCCTCATTTTTTTTGTAATCATTGTTAAAAGAATGGAATGAAATTATCATTCGGTACTATGCCATAAGTATGCATAAAAAACAATTAATGTGTATGTTGCCATTAGGACAGGTAAAATAATGTACACATTCATGGCTGTATGAGCCAAATCCTAATGTGTATAGAAACATGGAAACAGAATAAATGGTAAAACAAATTACTTATACAGTGAAATCAGGATAAGTGGGGTCTGAAGGGACCTACATATTTTTATCACTTATAGAGGCTTTTCATTTACCTAGTTTCTCAAATAGGTAGGTTAACATGACAGTTGTCTTATTTATAGAGGGTCCACCATGGGAGACACACTCAACAAGAACAAATTTGTCATAACTTGTCTACACCTGATGAATTGTCTCAATTATACAGAGCTACAACATTCTAATTATAAAGGTAAATATGGAAAAAATCTAAGAAATCAAGTCTCATTTACAAAAGTTTGAAAATTCCCAGTAACAGAAGTATTCCAATGCAAAAGTGTCGAGACCTCATTGTAACAATCAATAACAGAGGTTTCACACATATTCAGGGCCCAACTATTCAGGTTTTACTATATAAAAAGAATCAATATTTTTTTTTATAGTCAACCTAGCAGAAACATATTCCTCTATTAGTAATTAACTTTAAAAAATGCATTTCAATTAAAATGCAGGTGAACATATAAATCACACAGTAGGATCTTATACTATAAGGTGTCTTTCCAGATCACATTTTTTATATTACACAAAAACAAAACAAAAAGATTGATTTTATTAGACAAACTCAGCCAATACCTTTTCAATATTTTTACTTAAATCTCTGTGACTAATCGAAGTGACTCAAAATGTATTAGATTACAATATGCTCAATGAGTCAACTGTTTTCAGAGACTTAAAGGGTAATGGGGATCATAGATAGTTATTATTGAGTTCATAAATGTACATTTATATACATCAATATGATAATCTAATGCATTCTATACAAAAACTTGCTGAAAATCAGTATAGTGTAACCCATCAGCCAGTTCCAAAAATGTAATGTATTTTGTATACAAACAGATTCAAACAAAGGAGCTATTTGTATAGTGGGCAGATATTTGTTTACATTTCTGGGATAGTTTGGTGTATTGAATGAAATAATCATCAAAATTTATTCATCACTTTAAGAAAATCAAAGACATAGAAACAGAACATTTTTTTAAGTCAATCAAAAATACCCTAATTTCCTGCATTATCATTAAATAATTCTTACCGAAGCACAAAACAATGTTAGACTAGGCATGACAAGCATTTAAAATAAGAAAAGGAAATAAACTAATGCTGAGGCATTTACATAAACAGAAGATTAGATAATAAATATATACTTTTAGATAGATAAAATGTCAATTATTATTCATGTCTAGACTGAAAAACTACATGGTGTAATACTATAAGCAATTTGTGACTAAACTATTACAAACAGGATATATTATTCACCTCTACATACATAATAACAATAAGTGATTTAATTAAACCTAATGTCAAATTCTTTGAAGTCTCTTTAATATTTACATATTTTTGTATCAAAATTATTGAACAGGAAATAAATATTATTCTATTATTGCAGTGTATATATATTTTGTTATACCTAAACTACATATCTAAAATAACTAATAGCTTATGGAGCAGAATATCAAAGCATAAAAACAATATGCCCAAATACTGAAATACAACTGAATCATTTAAGATCATGACTCTTTTATTATGACCCTTTTACCAGTCAAAGTTGTATGAAAATAAGTAATCATTACACAGTGGGCCCTTGAGTAGTGTTTCAATATTTGGGTGTTAAATCGCCAAATGTTAATTATCGATAATAATTGATAGGTAATCCAGTGACTTGGTATAAACCCATTACTGACCTTCGTCTAGAAACCCGAGACCAAGGCCGTGATGCACTGTACACGGATTGGCCGCTCGTTACACTGATGAAGGAACGCCCGCTTAGGTTGCCCACGAAATTCGACAAACTGAACTGCACAACAAAAATAAAGCTCGGAATGATAACAAAGAGCAGACCCAATATTAATTACTAGTTAGCACATTGGGCTTAAGTAGGTGTAAATCAGAACACATAAGCACAAGCACAAAAAAATAGCACAATGGCTATTAGGTTATTCATTGTATTATTACACGCAAATTATTACGTGAGTTCAGCTGAGAATGACATTAGCAAGATTTTATTTCATCACTTACCTGACTTGTGAAAGCCTGTTTCTCTTGTTCCGACTCTGAGGATTGTCTCTGATATCTTTGCTGACTGTTCTTGTTGTGAGAGTTTCCCATTAAACTAAATTAAAATTCTCTATTTATGTATTTATTTGTGTATTTTCATATTAGTAAATGACGAACCGTTGTTGACTTTTCCACCATGAAACAGCCATAGTTTTTTTTAATAATTATGTTACAGAGAACCGGCTAGAGTCAGGGACCATGCTGCCAAGTCTATAGTTATTTATTTTCATAATTTTCGACAACGATGAACCACGGGTTTAACCGATTTCAAGGTCTTGCTGGTGGTGGTTATTTTGGTGTTAATTCCTTTCAATACGGTGCTTCTTAGAAGATTTTTTTGAAGACTTTCTTCAAGCGAATCGAACAGACAATGACGATCAATTTTTTTTGTCAAAAACTTGACCGTTTACTTACTTATCTAAAAATATCTAAGATGGGCTCAAAACACCAGTATCCAGAGCCGTGAAATAATGTATTGAAAAAACTATTGACACTTCTTTGACATTTAGACAAAATTTTGCTAAAAATAAGATTTTCTCGGCCAAATAATAACGCAAAATGGCTATTTTTCGATTGTCTCGGCTAGTTTTACAGTCCAAGAACATAACTAAACATGATACTGTATTGCCAAAGCGGTCTGCAACAACCACATCTACGGGAGCAATTCTACCTGAGCCGGAAAAACAACCCTTCGGTTTATTGAGCATTGTATTAGCCGTCGTACCTGGTCTACTTATCGGAGCAGCAATTAGTAAAAGCATAGCCAATTTCCTGGAAGAAAATGAGCTGTTTGTGCCTTCTGATGACGACGACGATGATGATTAAAAAGTGTAGCAGATTATTTATGTAGGTACTTACTATTGCCATTATTACTTTTAAAAGGAATATCTTTATATGCGGGTATAATCTATACCTCATTCTGTAAAGTATTTTGTCAATGGTCCGTCATATAATCTGAGGATATTTAGGGTTCTAAGTAAGAAAGATATTTTTGTTTCCAGATATGTAAGAATCGTGAGCATGTAAAGAATACTCATGTTTTTGACTGCTACATTTTTGATATGGTCATTACAAAATCTATCAAAAATTTGTTCTTAAGTTTCACAATCCAAACACCATTACACACTTTAAAAAATATATATTATTCTATGTATCTATAAATCTTTAGTTAGTTACACCAATGCAATAAAAATAAAATATTATATAATGAAATATCTATCTTAAACAGCATCATGAACAACGTGAATAGTGTTTTTTATTGTTTATGGAGCAAAATGCACTCACTAAATATGCTATTAATGAAAAATTAATGCATATTATGTATTTTTTATTCATCTGCATGACATAAGGCTACTTGCCTGATTGCAAGAGCCATGCCTACCCATAAATAGTACCAACATGACTCGAAACTTTGTATTACTGTAGCATGTACTTTAATATGGAATTGGTGAAAGAGAGTGTTAAACTAGGTATCACTGATTTCTGTATTTCTGCCCCAAATAACAGTATAACTGTTGTGTTTTGGTTTGAAAGACATTTAAGCCAGTGAAATTACAGGATATGAGGCTTAACATTGAATGTCTCAGGGTAATGAGTTCATTGCGATGCTTGAAGTCCCAGTTAGTTTGCTACTGTTTCTAGCCAGGTGTGGCATTTAACATCAGGCAACTACTTGACAACAATCAAGGTGAAACCACTTACACATGGGTATCAACAATTAAAAAAAGGTGAAAAGTTTAAATGCACAATAGCAAGAGTAACTAACATTATAACCATCTTATTCTAGTCAAAAGTTACTCTCATAGTATATACCTAGCAATAAAATGTGTAATCTCATCACAGTTGTGCTTAATTTATAGATATTTAATAAAATTGATTGGCAAAATTTTACGATTCAGTCTTTCATTTGAACCCAAATATTTCTAGCCTGGTTCTAAATAGACATTGATCCTTGCATTGATTCACAAGCTGAAAATTTACAGGCACGTAAGGGATACCACTCTAATGAAATCCTGAAAAGTCCCCATAGATCCTGTGTATGCAAAAAAAATATTCAAGGTCAAAAGTCGCAAGAATGGGTTTTTTGGATTTTTGGCCAAACGGGTAGCTTTTCGATAAAAATAGTTTAGACTTGAATTGTAGATCAAGTAATTATCTACTAAAATTGTCCTTATCCTTTTTTCTGTAAGATTTACAATTTCTGAGAAAGAGCCATTTGATAGTTAGCTGGAGCTGTATTCTCCATAATATGCATAACTCAGCGTAGTCTCTGAACATTATTGTACGCGTAATATAACTTCGCTCTGAAGAAAGTTTATTATTATTATTTTATTAATTTAGAAAATTACTTATATAACATCTAGCGTAGTGCTTACCCAATCTACTCGGCGCGCCGAGTTGACCCGGTACCTCGCGAGTGCAAACGAACTCGAGTCAAATTTGTTTTCACTTGAGTTTAACAAATTAACTCGAGTAAAAAACGGCTTGAGTCGCATCACTAGTCTACAGTACGGATCTTCCATTTAATAAATTGTTGCTCCTCTTACTATACAGCGTTTTACAGAAAGTTGTCAAATTTAAGAACCATATACTGTACGATATGTGTTGGTTTATTATATTTTAATTGCATAAACTAATGTACCTAATCAGTACAATACTGCATGGCATGCTTGTGATAAAAAAAATCTTCTTGTTTGTACGGCTGCGGTTAGACGACGCGAAAAATTTTTCAATCATAGCAAATGTATGTCTTATTAACTAGGACTTAACGTTGAAATTCTTTGTGAGTAACCAACCGCGCGGCGGCCGCGCTCGCGCTTATACGATCGCGCAGTCGCCGCGTGGTTGGAGCGTTGCGAAGAATTAAACATTATGGCTTAGTCAATAGAGTTTACATTAGTTTTTCGAGTGATTCGAGCGAGGCGCCCGCGCGGCCGCCGCGCGATCGCCGCGCGGCCGCAACGCGGTGGGATTCCTTGTCATATAAACGCGCCCTACTAGGTATCAGAGGCATTGCCATCTTGTGGTGAGAAAGGCTAATATATATAATTTTAAATACTTAAACTCTGTTGTACATCATATTTAAATTGCATGTTTTCGTGTTGGCAATTAACGTTTTCTTTCTTATTTAATTTTCATATAATTCCATAATAAGGATCTCACGCCACAGAGCACCAAATCTAATGGCATTCCTAGGACGAAAATAAAGCTGTTTCTTATTTATCAACTATCAAGTAAGTAACATGCAGAGACAAATAAACTAGAGTAACATGTCGATATTTGTTTTTTGCACAGACAACTTAAGTTGCCTATGAGTTGTTTGTGGTTTTTTGTCTCACTCCAGAATTGTTATTCTCGCTCACGCAATTATTTTATAGAGATACGATCGATGTAATGTGATGATTGTAATAAACGAGTGATTAAAATTAACGTGAAATTTTAGTATGTCTAGATTTCAATAAGATCCGGTAAATAACCACTCTCTATCAGGTGTATGTAACGACCCTCAAATATGACCACATCTTTCTATAAATTATTTTATAGTTATGTAGCATACCTTTATTATAAACATGCACACTGTATATGTACTGTAGGGTGCTGCTTGGAGTGCGGGCATTTTCGTGAATTGCACGAATTATAATTTCTTACTGGTCAAGCGGCGTCGCTAACTTGATAGCTATGATTTTGTGGATTACCAAGAACACAGATCACCATTCTATAGTTGCGTATGCGCTAAATGAATCTTATTTTAAGGTTTCTACAATTTCTATTTACTATCATCTACGCCGTATGTCAGTCTGTCCGTCTATCTTTTTAAACATAGTAGTATCTTAGTCTGTCTGTCTTTTCAACTGTAATAAGGAGCCGGCTGAATTGTTTACAAATAATTATGATTTACGGTGATATCCCAAAAAAACACAAAAAGGTTTAAAATAAAGGAGGTTGCTATATAGATAATCGAAGTACAAATGACCGTGGCACGAGAATGGCACATCCGTTTCTATTTTACTCTATAATAACAGACTCGCCATCTCGCCTCGCGCGTGAAATAAAGTTTCAATTTGCTCTCTTAGGTAACTTAGAGTCCAATGGAGTTATTGTTGTTTTTAATAAATTATTTTAGTCAAGATATTACTGCGCGTACCCGTTCATTTCATTTCACGTACCTCCAGAGGTGCTCGTACCACTATTTATTTATTTATTTATTGGTACAGTTACAGACAACAGACTACATTTTACATAAAGTTACACTTATAGAAGACATGATATAAATCTGGCGTCTATTTACTACTGTACACAGCATTCAAGATACACAGCTTCGTAGTAAAATAAGAGAGAAAAAAAAACAATAGATTTGGGAAGCACCGTTCTAGATACATTAAAAATATTGCAATAAAACTACTTAGATACGTAGGTAGGTATAGATACCACTTTATTGAATACTAATTTAAGGAATAATACATAAGTTATAATTATACCTAGTCAGTGACATCAACGAGTGCTGCCCGGCGCGCCACCATTATTATGTACCTACTGTTATCGTGATCTACTAACCAACTAAGTTGACTGTTTATTTTTATTAAAGATTAACCCTTCTATTTTTTATTTTTCTTTCAACCTTAATTTTCTTTCTAGCTAGTCGTGTTTTTATCCACTTCTCAAACCTTAACATGCACCAAGAATTACATCGTTTTGCGTTACCTAGTACGACTTCTAAGCAAAATATACCAAATATACAAACAAGAAAAAAGCAATACAAGTTCATTATACCTTTTAAATCATCAATTGCCAATGGCTTTACTTCGGCCTCACTCTTCAAGTTCTTATATCTATATTGTTCCCATTTTTTAATGAGCCCTGCTTCGACAAATTTCAGCATGTACTTGTTTGTATGTGTCGTCAAAACGGAATGTTTGGGGTAAATTATGTTTAGATAGTGACTATGTATTCTGTCCGTGGCGATATGTATGTACTGCTCGCCTTTTTCATTTAAGAGATTTCTTTGCCAGTATTGACCTACCGCACAATCTATAAGACAAAACAGCTGACTATCATTACTCATTTTTCTTACACAATCAAATACGTTCTGAATAGGAACTAATTTCTCACTTAATTTTCGAAATCTTTCATCTTCGGTTGGTAGTAGGACATCTGGTGACGCCATACCTTCTATAGGAAATCCCATCTCTATTACATCATCAAAAGTTTTAACATCCTTGCCCCGTTTAACAGCTGTGAAAAAAGACGTGATACTCGCCTGCGAAAAAAAGTTTAATATAAAGAAACTCCACAATGACACACCTATAAAAATGCGGAACGATTTTTGATTTGGTGGTTTGTATAAACTTATGGATAACACATTTCTGACTGTATTTAATAAATCCTTTCCAATTTGATCGAAAGTAATCCGGCCCATTTCAGCAACATTAAAAACGAAGAAAATAAGCCAAACACAAAGCAGACATACGAAGAATTGTATTAATAAAGCGTATTTGTTAAACAATAATTTTGTATCAAATAAAGCATTTTCGAACCCAGCTCGATGTGACAGGAAACAGACACCGCTATCTCTAACAGGAAAAGTATAATCAACTTCTACCAACACCATATCGAACTGGTATATAGGAATTAAAAATAAATCAGCTTTGCGTAGACCTAAAGAAAACACTTGCTGAATATTTAACTCGACATTAAAAGGCAATTTCATTACTTTCACGCTAGGGGACAAATCAATAGAAAAGTTCATAAGTTTTGATAAAGTATTCCACATTATGCCGTCTCTAGATCCAAGCGTATACGTTCCATCAGCATTTTCATCGATAACCATAAATGGTTTAACTTCCGTAGTATACGCCCTCAAAGTGTAGCCGTGTAGATTTTTGCCTTTGTCATCAAACAAGTTTAATCCTTTCAGAGCATCTAAATCTCCATACCTTATTCGATGTGTCTTAATTCCTACGCAAGTACCTAGATTATTAGCGCGAAAATTTGAATATAACGTCACATTTTCACATTCCTCTACGCAAATGAACCCTTTATGGAAGTCTTCCACTGGCGTACCTATTTTCTTTGTTTTCCAGCAACCATACGCATAATCTAACCGATATTTGTCATTTACATGTGGACTGTAATAGGAAACGAGAAACGAGTCTTCCCTTTCATCAAACTGGACTATAATTGCATTACAAATCCTATGATACCACAAAATATAGAACACTTTAGCGACACAAAATCTATCTGCTTCATGGTAATAAATTATAACGTTAGCAGGAGGATGCCAATACGGTGTCTCTTTTGCTTTTCTTAAAATATCTTCTAACTCGCTGATATTTTTAAACTCAATGACAATGACGTTAGAATGATAGGGCATGGGATCTTCTACTTCATGGTCATCATTTTCTAAATTTGTTACAGCAGTTGTAAAGGGGATTCGTCGAGTTTTGTTATAAAAGTTGTCAGGAAACTTCCCAAAACAGAGGATGTTTTTCCATGGGTTAACTTTTAAATTCAGTTCCGCTAAATCGGCCTGTAAAAAAACATTACCTTAAAATATTTTGGAACAGGTTTTATCAGCGCAGTTATCACTACAGATTGAGTGAGCAGGCTTGACCGTGGTATTGACTGTCTCATACAAAAACCCATTTGAAGCAAATAAACTGAGATGTTTTTATTTGGTTCTCCGGGTATCTCACTCACCATACGAAATGCAACAAGTTGCTTTTTCATGTGGATTCTCTGCGAGACAATTCTAAAAATCCGGTCGAGCAGGCACATTCATAGTGTAAACAAAATTGTCTACAGTGCTAGACTACTAATCCATTATGAAGTACTGAAAACAAGAATACTCACGATTAAATCGAATATCTGTTCTCGTCTATCCAAAGTTTCAGAGACCAGGAAGTTGCTCGAAGCAAAATATTTATTTAGCAAGAAAAGAAACACGATCGTGGTTTCCATTGCGCAATTTGTTATTAGGTGTAGAGACTAGATGGTACATAAAATAGTAGTGATTATATTGTCTTTGCTACTGTCCATATTACTAAATTATGCCCAAATCATGTAGATTCTATCTGAGATTTTAATCTTTTGATTTAGAAAAGTAATCATAATAGTGCGTGAGGATTAGAAAACGAATACCTCATAATATTATATATGCATTACGAGATGACAAGACTTAAATGTAATAAACAAATATTACTATAATAACCTACCTACCTACGCTGCTTAATGATCACGATAAAAATGGTTCATTTCTGGCAAATCACCGCTGGAGCGGTGGAGCCAAGGATTTAAAAGAAGAATGGTTCATTTCAGGTTCATTTCTTCAAACATCTAAAAAATAATGTTATTGTATCAGCCAATCGCCTCACTGGCGGCGGCAGTTGACAAACCGTGATATCCTGGGTTAAATCCCTGGTCAGGCAAACGCAATTTGTGTTTCGATTTGCAAAATATACACCATCGTCCCCTATCACACAATGGAACGGAAATAAACTCTGAGAACGGCACTACTTGCGTCTCTGCCCATCTTCACTAAGATATAGGCATGAGTTGTTGGTTTTTAGTAATACTAGCCAATCATTAAATTATACGATCTCAGAAAGGTAGAGCCAAGCTGTAGATAGTTTTGTCTACAGCATGAATGGGCCGGCTCGACCGGTTCGTTACCACTGTCTCACAGAAAACAGACGTAAAATAGCAGCTTGTTGTTGCGTTGGGTACGGTTAATGAGATATCCAAAGGCCCAAATCCCGCTCCTCTTAACAATTCCTAATTATTCCTTTCGTTCAAGGTCGGCAACGCCCCCATGATTCTTCTGGTACTGTGGACGTAAATGGGCGGTGAAGATCACATACCATCAGGCAGTCCTGGATTACTGCCCGTAGATACAGCTTTCGCGCGCTGCCTTTGCGGCCCGTTCCTTTTAGAGGTTGGAAGCCTCTTCACAATCAGGACGTCCTTACCAACTAGATATCAACAAAGCACAACCTACTCGTGTACTGAAGTCATTGAGAATTATTTATTACAATAAGCAATAATAGAAACTCAAGTACGTGTAGAAAATATATTTATTTATCTTTATTAATAATAAACTATCACACGACTATCACCCCTACTCTCGTTTCCAATTGTTACAGAATTGTTGCAGGTACATTTAAAAATAATAGCGATTAATTTTAAATGGCAAATAAATAGCCTATTTTTAAATCTCCAGGTAGGTAAACGTTATTCGTCAGATATAAAATATAAGGGGATAAAATACATCATTAGCATGCTACCAATATGTACAAAAGAGCCTTTAAATAATAAATAAACCCAACAGACACACACACACACATACCTGACCCACATTAGTTTAACCTGTATATAGCAGATAAAATTTATTCGGATATTGAAAAATTGATCCTTAAAAATACAAATAAACCAACTGTCGATTAATAATATAAGTATACATTTACATTATATTGTTTCAGCACTATAACTACAAAACAGCTTATAAAATCTCATAATAAAAAGGACTGTACATGACAATAATATAAATATACACAAAGGTAAGATACCGATTTGTACAATCATTAACATTACGAATTACTTCCTAGTTTTTTTGTTGGCCGGGTAGACAGACGAGCTTGTGACTCGTCTGATGGCAGACGATCACAGTCGCCATTGTCAACAATGCCAGGGATTCCCTGGAATCGTTGTGGCAGTCCGACTATTGAGGAAAACAATTTTTAAACCTCGTTTTCATTAAAAAGGTACATTTTGAAAACACATCAATCGTTCCAATGCAAATTAACACTTAAACATAAAACTCAGTCACAAAGTAGGTAGAATTTTATAAACATGTATTACATGACTTCGTTAAACTATACTAGCATGGATACATGTTTAATTTCTTTAATATATTTAATTTCTTGGATACCACTACAGATAAAGAATTATACAGTAGACTAGCTTTTGCTCGCAGCTCGGCTCGCGTGACCGTGGTTTACGAGATGAAAAGTAGCGCTTGCCCTAATCCAGGGCATGGTCTTCGTGTGTGTTGATTTTTACACAGTTCATCCATTAGAATTGATTAACTAACAAACATACAAACTTTCATATACAAAATAGTAGGATTTAACATACATTTTTGAGTGGTAGTCACGCTGTAGACAGTTTTGTCTACAGCATGAATAGGCTGGCTCGACCGGGTCGTTACCACTGTCTCACAGAAAACGTAAAGTAGCGGCTTGCTGCTGCGTTTCGTACGGTGAGAGATATCCGGAAGCCCAAATCCTCTCCCCTTCCCAATCCCTAATTATCCCTTTCCTTTAAGGTCGGCAAAGCGCCCATGATTCTTCTGCTAATGTTGGCGTATGTGGGCGTACATGGGCGCTGGAAATCACTTACCATCAGGTGACCCACTCGTTCGTTTGCCGGCATATGCCATAAAAACACGTCAACCTGTATATTAAAACCAAGCGTGCCAATTTTCGCTACGTATACATATAACTCTATTATAGTACATTACATCCATCCACATCTACATTACATCCATCCACATCAACATTACATCCATCCACATCTACATTACATTTCTCAGGTCTCCGACGATTCCATGAGCACCAAAACTACATCATAGTACCAAACTAAGTGGTAGGTTCTTCGTATGCGAGATGGCTATGCTATATTGTAATGGTATTTTACATATTAAAATACAGTAACAAAATTATATTTTATCGACAAAAATATCGACATTGTCTTTATGAAACCGCCATATTCTTTACACAGTAATTAATGGGCTCTTAAGGAATAACTGTTCTTATTTTTAGTTATTGCTTTATACTACTCGACTTAGGAAGAATCATCGAGCATCAATGGGGCCGTAATCTAAATTAGATTATAATTGGGGACTGTCCCCAAGGTCACGATGTTATGTTATCATGTTATGTTATAGAGTGGTAGAGCCACGCTGTAGACAGTTTTGTCTGCAGCATGATTGGGCCGGCTCAACCGGGTTATTACCACTGTCTCACAGAAAACCGACGTAAAGTAGCGGCTTGCTGCTGCGTTTCGTACGGTGAGTGAGATATCCGGAGGCCCAAATATCCCTCCCCTTCCCAATCCCTAATTATCCCTTTCCTTTAAGGTCGGCAACGCGCCCATAATTCTTCTGATATTGTGGGCATACATGGGCGGTGGAGATCACTTACCATCAGGTGACCCACTTGCTCGTTTGCCGATCTAGACTATAAAAAAAAAACTACTTTTTTCTTTAATCTATAGGTTTTGAGTACGAGAGTCTTAGTGAGAGGGCAAATAAAACATCGATGTTTCTAAAATGCGACACGTGACATCAATTTCTGTGACGTAGATAGTCCTGCAGGTGGTCCCAGGCCCGATCTATCTGCGCCTGTGTGTACTGGTAGCTCCAGTAGGGGCTGAACACGATGTTGGCGTGCGCCACTTGCTCGACGTTTGAGGGTTGTGCCTCCACCCTTTGCCGGGCCTCTTCTTCCGTCAAATTGTTACGTTTTTGCAGCCTTTTTACTGCCTGTAATGGATAAAGTTGTATGTTATAAAAGAATATTGAACTCTGATTAATAATAATCTATATAAGAAGGCGAATTTATAATTAAACAGTAGTTACTTCTCTAATTCAATAATGTTATTTCACTAACGTTTAAACCCTTAGTTCCCAAAGTGGTCCAGGTGGACTCCCAGGGGTCTACGCAAGACTTGACGGGGGTCTAAGTTGGCCTGACAATCTTCACATTTTTTGTTGAGTTTTGGAAATATGGTAGAAAATGCTGTATGGTAAATGTGCTGCAGGGGGTCTACCAGAACCAGCAAAATTTTGAAAGTCGACTTTATCTTGGCACGACAAAGTCGACTGCAATTCACATAAGGGTAAATATTAGGTCCTTACATATGAAATTGGCGTTTTGTATGGGAGGAACAAAAAGTCGAATATTTTTTAATATAATATATTTAATTAATCAAAGTATGAACTATTATTTTCTATGCACTTTTGCCATCTCATAGGTAGTTCATTGATCCCTTTACTAAAAAAACCAGTCGGACGGGAATCAATAAAATCTTTGAAGGCGATTTGGACTGCCCCATCGGAGTTGAATTTTTTCCCTTGCAAGAAGTTATCCAAATTTCGAAAAAAAATGGTAATCTGTTGGAGCAAGGTCCGGGGAGTACGGAGGATGTCTTAGACTTTCCAATTGAAGCTCTTCTAATTTAGTAGCCGTCTGTTGCGCAGTGTGTGGTCTAGCGTTGTCGTGAAGCAGCAGTGGCGTGGAGCGATTGACCAGCCTAGGTTGTTTAGCCGCTAGCTTTTCCATCATGGTTTGCAATTGCTGACAATAGACATCAGCCGTAATAGTCTGGCCAGATTTGAGAAAACTGTAATGAACAATACCGGCACTAGTCCACCAAACGCTTACAAGTAACTTTTTTGGGGTTAATTTTCACTTGGGGCAGGATTTGGCTGGCTGGCCAGGATCCAACCATTGCGCTGAGCGCTTCCGATTATCGTAAAGAACCCATTTTTCATCACAGGTAATGATTCGGTTTAAAATACCTTCATTATTGTGCCGGTTTAGTAATGTAACGCAGCAGTCGACGCGCGTTTGCCGGTTTGCTTCAGTCAATTCGTGAGGTACCCACCTTTCAAGCTTTTTAATCTTCCCAATTTGCTTCAAGTGAATTAAAACAGTTTTATCACTAACATCGCAGCCTGCAGCTAACTCGGACGTGGTTTGCGATGGATCCGCTTCCACAATAGCCTTCAACTCTTCATTATCAACTTGAGTCTCAGGCCGTCCACGGGGCTTGTTCTGCAGGTCGAAATTTCCAGAACGAAAACGTTGGAACCAAAAACGAACTGTGTTTTCTTTTGCAACACGACCGCCATACACATCATTCACCCTTCGAGTTGTTTCCGCAGCACTAGTGCCACGGCGGAACTCGTACTCGTAAATAATGCGATATTTTAAGTTTTCCATTTTGTAAAATGAGTGACGCAAACAGAAAAAAACAGAAGAAAAAAAACAAATGAATGACGATCATCGAAGCACAAATACATAAGTCTATAGCTGTACAAATTTGAATTTGGAATTCCTTACCAAAGAGGAGAAATTTGTGATTAAAGTGGCCAGTACGAAAAACGCCAATTTCATATGTAAGGACCTAATATAATGCAGTCTATATACCGCCCGTCGAAGGGAGTCACTATATATATTTCTCCATGTATAAAGATGGCCATCTAGTCGTGTACCCTCCAATCAGCACCGCAGCGACTGTATACATACCTCCTCTGGTGGTATGATGACGGCCCAGAGCTGGTGGCAGCGATGGTACCACCTGGCCCGTACCATCACCGCCGCCTCCATCACCACCACGCGGCGCCCCTGCTCGCCCAGCGCGCGCACTCTCCGCATAGCTTCCTCCACCACGGCTGGCCACACTAGACCGTTCAACTTCTCTAACTGTTCCTGTGAAGGTAAACGTATCATCACTAAAATGGCTAATTCACATTCATTCATGTTCTTTGCTTTGTAAAATGAAAAGTATTAATAGTAGTAGTAGAATTAAAGTAATAATAGCCATAGTAAAAATGCAGTTATCTTCCTCAGAATTAGGTGGTAGGTCCCTCGTATGCGAGAGGCCGTCTGGGTTGATACCAACGCTTTGTCTATTTCTGCTGCCAAGCAACAGCGTGTAAGCTCCGTTGTGATTCAGTTTGAAGAACATTGAAGCCAGTGAAATTACTGGTCATTATGAAACTTAATATCTTATGTCTCAGGGTGACGAGCGCAGTTCAGTGCCACGCAGTGACTTGTAATTCAACATTCTGTGTGGTGCTTCTGTTTATGGGCAGGCGAGCGCCGTGCTCGTCTCGTCATTCATTCAAATAATAAAAAAAAAGAGTTTGGCAACACACATAATTCCTCTATTAAGTTATATTTAGTTTATCCTGGCACAGTATAGCGACTAAACTGGACTTGCTGTTTAGTACAGTGCAGTTCAAATATAACGTCACCCCATCAAGATGTTATTGCATCGTCCAACAGTCGGCAGAATTATGCCAGCCTCAATTTACTGCATATACACTGGACGATAGCGGATGGTGACCCGAACAAGCAACTATTCTAGGATTTTTATCATGTGTACTATTCAGTATACAAGGTGGACAGACGACCTGTTAAAGGTCGCAGGAAGTCGCTGGATACAGGCCGCTTCCGCTTCGGTAAGGAAATCTTTGGGAGAGACCTATGTTCAGCAGTGGACGTCTTATGGCTGATGATGATGATGATGATGTACTAGTCAGTTGCGTACAAAGATCATAAAGTGTGTGTATTTGAGTGGTAGAGCCACGCTGTAGACAGTTTTGTCTACAGTATGAATGAGCTGGCTCGACCGGGTTGTTACCACTGTTTCACAGAAAACCGACGTAAAGTAGCGGCTTGCTACTGCGTTTCGTACGGTGAGTGAGATATCCGGAAGCCCAAAACCCCTCCCCTTCCCGATCCCTAATTATCCCTTTAAGGTCGGCAACGCACCCATGATTCTTCTGGTGGTAGGCGTACATCGGCGGTGGAGATCACGTACCATCAGGTGACCCGCTAGCTCGTTTGCCGGCCTATGCTATAAAAAAAATGTGCATCAGTAGCGGTGAAGCGGTAAATAAAAAATTATTATTAAAAAAACAACCACCAACCTTATTACTAAAGACAATCTGTCCAAGGGTCTTTCTGTCCACCTCGCCCGTCTCTGTGATTACTTGTCTTCCGAAGGTTTCCGCTATCGTTTGGTTGAGCGGCAAGCCCGGCTTGTACAACTCATGCGCTATTATATCACAGTTCACTATCGCAGCACCTTTGGCTCTGTACAATAAAAACACAGTAGGTACATAGGTATATAAGTACATCGTGAGGAAACCTGCATACCTGAGAACTCGATAAGATTTTTCGAAGGTGTGTGAAGTCTACGAACCCGCATTAGGCCAGCGTGGTGGACTAAGGCCTAACCCCTCTCATTCAGTAGAGGAGGCCCGTGCCCAGCAGTGGTACAAGTATAATACAGGGCTAGTAAAAAAAAGGTACGTAATTTATTTTTTATTTCGTCGAATGACGAGACTAGCAATGCGCTGATGGTAAGCGCCACGCCTGCCCATAAACAGAAGCAACACCACACAGAACTTTGAAATACAAAGCACTGCATGACACTGAACTGTGCTCGTCACCCTGAGACATTAGATATTAAGTATTATAATGTCCAGTAATTTCACTGGCTTCAATGTCCTTCAAACCGAAATACAACAGTGCTTACACACTGTTGCTTGGCGGCAGAGATAGACATGGCGGTGGTACCAACCCAGACGGCCTCTCGCATACGAGGGACCTGCGACCTTGTCAGAAAAGAAAGAGAAACTGTGTGTTTAGAGAAACTTTTAAATGACTGAAAAGATTCTTCAAATAGTAAAGAAACACCTCGATTAAACCAGCTTACACATAATAAATCCGTAATGAAATCTGTCTAACTCATATCACCACTTTGGCGATTAATAACTGCAATTGTCTGGTATCAGGAACTACGATAGACTTTGGGCTCACCACGCCCAGGCCCGATAAAATTATTCTCGGAAGCGTGATACTAACAGCTAAGTGATCTCCATCGCCCCTGAACGCACACAATACTACAAGAATAATGACGCGTTGCCGACCTTAAAGGATAATTAGGAAGGGAAGGGTGTTTGGGGACCCCAGATTAACTGTGAAAAAGTTGCAACCCGGTCGATCCAGTCCGTTTATGCTGTAGACAAAACTGCTTACAGCATGGTTCTACCACTCAAAATTATTAATTACTAGCTTTTCCTCGCGACGCCGCTCGCGTGATCTGCTTTCTTCGGGATAGGGATAGGGAGAAAGTAGCCTATGTTCATCAGGGATAATGTAGCATTCTAATGGTGAAACAATTTTCCAAAATCGGTCCAATTGTTTTTAAGTTTATTAATTACATACAAAAATACAAATCTTTCCTCTTTATAATATTACTAGCTGTGCCCGCGAACTTTGTTTCGCCATTTTCATACAAACTTTCAACCCCTTTTTAAACCCTTCAGGGGTTGATTTTTTAAAAACATAGTAGCATAGTATGTCTTATCAGAATAAGACATACTATGCTACTATGTTTTATGTATAAGCTATTTTATTGTAAAGTTTCATTAAAATCCATTAAGTAGTTTTTACGTGAAAGAGTAACAAACATCCATTCATCCATACTTACAAACTTTCGCGTTTATAATATTAGTAGGATTAGGATTAAGTATAAAGTATAGATGGATATGGATTAATAAATTGGATAAATTACTTAGTCCAGAGACCGGACCGATACAAATAATACTCACTGTAGTTTTTCTGCAATATTACTCTTCCCACTAGCGATGCCACCGGCTAAACCAATGACGTATGGCCAGTCAGGCATGTGCGGATTGGCCTAAAATACACACATCACATACTTAACACAAGCCCACACACAATTTGTTTTATTTGCCTGAATGTCAAACGAGCAGGCGCTCGACTGATGCTCACTTGCCCAAAAAAGAACTTTGAAAAACAAAGCATTGCATGGCACTGGACTGCACTCGTCACCCCGACACATGAGTTGTCGTACACTCGTAACCCCATTGTTAAGTTTCATAATGCCTAGTAATTACACTGGACTCAAAGACCTTCAAACCGAAACGCAACAGAGCTTACATACTGATGCCTGGCGGCAGAAATAAACAAAACGGTGGTACTCATCCAGACGATCACTCGTATACGAGAGACTTACCGCCTGGTAGATCGAAACCGACAATTTACATATCGGGTGTAAGGAAAACAATTTATTTGTTATTTTTCTACAATGTTTATATGACTGAAAAGATTTTTTTTCCCTAATAACTAAGAGCCATTTCGATTAAACTATTTTTTAAACAAAACCAAAACCGCGTTCAAATTAATCAACTTATTTAGGCGCTACAAAGCCAAAGATAGATACCCGCACCCACAGACAAAGGGATGAAAGTTTAAATCACCCATCTTTTTTGTCGGGGATTAAAAAACGTAGGCCTTAGGAGGTATATGACAATTCTCTCTCTGAAGAGGGAAGAAGCACTTATACAGGCCAGCATGACTCTGGTGACCACGGATAAACTCATTGTTTGTTGGTGGTCGCTGGTTTTTTGGATTGCACTAAGATTGCCATCAGGTGTAGTACAGTCACGGTGCCGTGCTCAAATAAAAAAATAATAGTTAAAAAAAAACTAAAAAACACGCTTATATAGAAAGTCTAACTAAAAAATAGAAAATAAATTTGAAGGAAACAATGTATTTTATTATAAACTCACCACAGGCGGCCTCAAGACCGTTCCAAGAAGCCTCATTCTTTGATTACTGGAGCTAACTTTTTCTTCCTCTTCGTGCGAGCGTTGTGGATGCGAGTCTTTCGCCAGCTCTATTATATGCACATCTAAAGGCTCTAAACCATTTTCTTTCCGTTTTTCGTTTATTTTAACAGCACCTCGAGCTGTTTCTTCACTTACAACTATCAACTGTTAGGAGAATAAAAATTGTCAACGACATATGTTATGTATAATATAGTATACTCAACATAAGTATAAAAAAGAGATTTATGGTGAAATTACTTATGGCCGACTTCAATAAACGATCTTGGTTTGATTCTCCAGATCGATCTCGATAATCGACCAATCAAACGTAAGTATTTTTTACGTGACCTTCAAACTGTATTCGTATCGACTTATAAGGAGGAGTCGACCGGGAATCACAATCTAAGATCGTTTATTGTAATCGACCATTATAAACTGATTTTAATCCATTAAAATCATAGTCATCGAATGAAATTGCGACGTATTACTGGTAGTAGCAGCGAACATTCAAAATGGAGTCATAAAGACTACCGAGACGAAAGTCGCACGTTCGAAACCAGCCCCAAGAGCATGCACCTCAGAATTTTCAAAGTTACGCGTGTATTCGTTGTTATTTATCGTTTGCTTCAACTATGAAGGACATCGTGAGGGATCCATATACCGCCAAATTTTTCCATAAGAATGTTGAAGCTATGTGAAGTCATCTAAGCCGCATTAGGCCAGTGCGATGGACTAAGGTCTCACACCTCTAATTTGTGAAGGCCCGTATTATTTCTTGCACAGAATACTATATATGTCAGCTTTGATCTAATATTTATATTAAAAAATACCTGAAACCTAGGATCGTCTTTGGTGGGTCCATAGAGATCGCGTAATGGAAAAATGTTGTATTCCAAGTCAGGGTTTATGTCAGTCAAAAAATTCAACACCGCTTTCATTCGATGTTCAACCGGTTCTATTAACTCCCACAGTTTTTTGGCTAAAAATAAACAAAGGTCTTGTTCTTCCACCTGCTCTTATCCCACTCGCAGGTCGCAACATGCTTTTTAACACATTCTACACTGTGGTAGGTCCCTCGTATGCGAGAGGCCGTCTGGGTTAGTACCACCGCTTTGTCTATTTCTCCCGTCAAGCAACAGTGTGTAAGCACTGTTGTGTTTCGGTTTGAAAGACATTGAAGCCAGTAAACTTACTGGGCATTATGAGACTTAACATTTTATATCTCGGGGTGACGAGCACAGATCAGTGTCATGCAGTGCTTTGTAATTCAAAGTTCTGTGTGGTGTTGCTTCTGTTTATGGGCAGGCGTGGCGCTTACCATCAGGCGAGCGCCTTGCTAGTCTCGTCCTTCAATCAAATAAAATAACATTTAAAAAAATAAACAAAGGTAATGTGGTTAAATAAGCCTAAAACTACAAATCAATCTAAGTACTGAATGACATAATAAGAAGTGCAGTACAATGCGCCAGTACTCTGATTATGATTATACGCTTTTCACAACCTTCGTTTTTTTCTATTTACGACGAATAAACCCTGTCTGGCTTTCCCTTGTGAGGCATATAATAGAAAAAATAATAGATCATCTAATGTTATAGGCGCTATGTAACATATTTAGTAACACAATGACATGTTACGAGAAAGATTAAGTTATGAGAAAGATATGTAGTGTTTACGACACGTCGCCGGTCTGACGTCAACGCCTCTGGGTGAAAAATATACCCGATATCTCAGACACGAAACTAATATTTGTAGATGACACAAACATTTGTCTAGGTAGGGTAATCGTACCAGCGGCCTCTCGCTTCACAACCGTCTACTCACCCACTGCACAGGCTATCCATTTTATATACAAAATAAATAAATACACTCAACAGCCACATACATAGTCCTGACCCCACAGTAAGATACGAGTCTTGTGTCGTGGGTGTCAGGAGCTACGAGAGACTTTCGGTCTCACAACACCCAGACCCCGAAACAAATATTTGTGGATCAGACAAACATTTGTCTCGGTGCGGGACTGAACCCGCGGCCTCTCGCTTCACAGCCGGGTACTCGCCACGGAGGCTGCCAAAATATAACAATTACAATGATTCCTTACACTGTATCATGTTGACGTCGGTGACACCCAAAGCCAAGTACTTTTTGGTGCGCAACACAGCTTGCGATAACAGTATCTTGTGACCATTGTGTAGCCGGTCAAAGGTACCACCCAACGCTACATAGTCATACGTCTTCACTGGCTCGTCGTTTTCACTAATTTCCGGTAAATCTTGTGTATCTAAATGTGGAAAATAATGTATTACAAAGTAAACCATATTAAATAAAGATTATTTCTAGTTTTTAATATTTATCAATGCAATATACTCTTGTTGCCAATTCAAGGTAAAGTACTTAGACAATTTGTAGCAGATGTCTGTCAGATGTAAATCAGTGAAATCGGACTATGTTTTTCATTCATTTCAAGAGTACCAGGGTTATCCAAAAGAAAGAGAATGTTCAACAATGTGGTTGTGTTGCTGAATTTATAGAAAAAGGTATGTAGGGGCGACTTCTGGTAGTTACAAACCCTTAATTACACATGTGTTTCGTTTTGTATTTCTCAAATAGAATCCTATGATTCTGTGTAACAAGACACTAATGGCAGTGTAACTGATATTTTTGTCCCTCATTGGATAGCTACCACCATACACATAATAAAAATTCTACCACGATGACTCATTCTGCAGCCAGAATATATCTAGTAGCTTCAGGCCAGCATAATTCTGCCAACTGTTAAAGGATGCAATATATGGACTACACCGTGCAGTATAGTCACTTAATGATTTCTTATGTTTATGTGAATATTGCTCATAATTTAAACCGCGATAAAATCCGTTTAAATTTGTTTTATTTCAATGATTCACTTTTTATGCCAGGAAAGATGATCTCATCATAATACTTACCTATGCTTTGTAAACTGTATTTTGTATTTAGGGTAACAATTGATTGTTTTAACTTTTCCACATCTTTGTCCAACTCTTTATCATACAATATGAGGTCTATTGGATGATCAGTCTTTATTTCTTTCCCTGATCCACTGGACCTTAACATCAATCTTACATCTAAATTGTGTTGTGTCTGTAATAAATGCAAAGAATATATCATAGTCATTTTAAACAAATTATGTTGGATAATTTTATAGAAGCACTAAGGCCTAACCCATCTCATTCATAAAGGAGGCACATGCCCAGCATTAGAAGACCCTGGCATAAAGTCTGGATAATGCCAAGCAGAAAGAAAGATTTGATACAGTGCAATAAAAAAATAACTAATCCAGGATCAGCAGTCTTCCTCTTGAACCCGTTATTGGCATTTCATAGTCTTGAGTGCAAATTGACCAAATTATTTCAATATTGTTGGCTATTCAGTAAACTATTTGGTATTCAATTGGTATTGTTCAATCCATAATCACTCAAATTAGCACTCTAGATGCAAATTTGACAGTCATAAGTAATAATACCTAGCCACTAATGATGACTAGCCAATACTTGCATGATTATAATTTTAATCCAATATTATCAAAATTTTATTGATTTCAATGGTAAGCTATGGGATTAGCAATCAATTCAGATTGGTATTGCATCAGCATTCACTCAGAATTTATTTGATTCAAGGATAAGGCAGATGAATATTGTACAACCAATATTCAACATTGAAGTCTTAATAAATAAAAAAAACACAAGCAACTACTGGTATTTTATGTTGAAAATATATGAATAAGTAATATTACATACCTTAGAATAAATATTTACAATTTGTCTACTGATCACTGGTAGATTATTCTCCATATTACTTTTAATTTTTACATAAAGCACATTTCTCACAAGCTTTGAAGCTTTCATACATATGCTATGAGCTTTTGCTGCATTGGATACAAACAGGAGAGCATTGTTTGCCATTTTATCTACTGTAATAGAATATTTAATAATTAATTACACCCAAGAGTCACATCTATAGTCTACTCTACACTGCATTAACCTGTATTGTGGCCAATTGTAGGTATTGAGAAAATCATGCATTGTTATGTTTTTTAATAGTTGAATTGTCACGATCAGTCTATTCACATGCTACTTTAATTAGATTTTATTAAAACATCATCCAACGAATATATATATGATATTAAAACAATAATATGATAGATATCATATAAAGGTGCAGGAAATATTGTGAGGAAACCCCCACACCTCAGAAGTTCTGCATAGGAATTTCGAAGGTATGTAAAGGCTGCTAACCTGCATTAGGCCAGCATGAGGGACTCAGTTTGAATCCCTCTCATTAGTAGAAGGCCCATGCTCAGCAGTTGAAGCTTCCCACTACTGAACTCAAGTCAATTATAATAAGAGGCCTATCTCTCGCTCTTTCATTATATTGATAATACAAGGTTATAATATTGTATGTTATAATGTTATATATGATACATTACTATGTACCTACTGAAAAGCATGGATTAAAATACTATTCATTTTCTACCGACAGTTTTACCCACCTGGAGAAGGAACCACAAATTTATACACGACTAGATGACCCGGTGAACTTCGTATCACCTACATAATATATTTGTGTAAAATGTGGTCAAAACTTAATACAAATGTTTTATTTACATTAAATGCAATTAAGTGAGGTACTGCGCCATTGCACGTGAGGTAGCCCGTCGCACATTTAATTGACTTCGACGACCTAAGTCAGGTCGTCTCCCACCTCCCTCCGGTTGGACAGTCCTGTCCCCGTCCCGTCCCCGTCCTGTCCCCGTCCTGTCCGCGTCCTGTCCGCGTCCCGTCCCCGTCCTTTCCCCGTCCCGTCCCGTCCCCGTCCCGTCCCCGTCCTGTCCCCGTCTTGTCCTGTCCCTGTCCTGTCCTGTCTCACTGTCCTGTCTCACTGTCCTGTCTCACTGTCCTGTCTCTCTGTCATGTCTCTCTGTCCTGTCTCTCTGTCCTGTCTCACTGTCCTGTCTCACTGTCCTGTCTCACTGTCCTGTCTCACTGTCCTGTCTCACTGTCCTGTCTCACTATCCTGTCTCACTGGCCTGTCTCACTGTCCTGTCTCACTGTCCTGTCTCAATGTCCTGTCTCACTGTCCTGTCTCACTGTCCTGTCTCACTGTCCGGTCTCACTGTCCTCTCACTGTCCTGTCTCACTGTCCTGTCTCACTGTCCTGTCTCACTGTCCTGTCTCACTGTCCTGTCTCACTGTCCTGTCTCACTGTCCTGTCTCACTGTCCTGTCTCACTGTCCTGTCTCACTGTCCTGTCTCACTTTCCTGTCTCACTGTCCTGTCTCACTGTCCTGTCTCACTGTCCTGTCTCACTGTCCTGTCTCACTGTCCTGTCTCTCTGTCATGTCTCTCTGTCCTGTTTCACTGTCCTGTCTCACTGTCCTGTCTCACTGTCCTGTCTCACTGTCCTGTCTCACTGTCCTGTCTCACTGTCCTGTCTCACTGTCCTGTCTCACTTTCCTGTCTCACTGTCCTGTCTCACTGTCCTGTCTCTCTGTCATGTCTCTCTGTCCTGTTTCACTGTCCTGTCTCACTGTCCTGTCTCACTTTCCTGTATCACTTTCCTGTCTCACTGTCCTGTCTCACTGTCCTGTCCCTGTCCTGTCCCTGTCCAGTCTAGACGCTATACGACCCGTCATCACGGCAAGCTTCGCAACGACAACTCAACAACTACTAATAAATTAAAAATTAATAAAAAAAACATTGTCCAGCGGACAAAATTGTGAATCTAAACCATTCTCAGATCCCCTTGAACACACACAAAAAATTTCATCAAAATCGGTCCAGTCGTTTAAGAGAAGTTCAGGAACATACACACTCACAGAAGAATTATATATATAAAGATAATCGACACCAACAATATTGTGACAGATGCACCGAATAAAACATTCATAGTTTTATCTGGGGTCAAAGGTTACTTTAAATAAATATATTAAAACATACGTATATCATTAAATAACAGGAAGAACCACCAACAAACACATAATTTAATCCGTACTCTACTAGAAAAATAATGCGTAAAAATCAAAATAAGGATGAATGAACCTTGTTTACCAAACGGTCAATGCCTAATATTAGGGTTGCATTACCTAAATTGACTCAGATGAATATCGGATTTGGTCTAAAAAAACTAACTTTTATTAATTGAATTACTATATTATTTTGGTAATTTTATATGGCTTAGTTTGTAAAAAATTGTTTAAAAGTTGGCAGAATTTGCAATTTACCAAAGAAAATGTGACATTTGTAATCAGGGTTGGATTTAGGTACGTTGAAAAAGATAGTACAAAAAAATGAAAAGGATAGTATTTATAAAAAAATTATAGTACACTTTCATTATTTTTAATTTAACTTATTATGTAGTCATTAAAATCAACACCAGGTATGGCAAAATTTACTCCTCTTCTAAGTTTATCAGTTCTTGAATATAACTATTAGGAAGATCTTCATCCTTGGCATTTAATCTCATCAACATATCCTCAGTAGGAATAAAATCAGTACAATTCCCACTTTTGCTACCGCTTAGCGTCACAAGACAATAATATGGCGTCTATGGATTGTGTTGCCAGTTTGTTTCGTGTTTTAATCTTGGTAAGGTTCACTTTACTGAATATTCGTTCGCAGTCGGTATTTGCATGTGGAAGTACTAAACAATCTAGGACAAATTTTGATATTTCTTTAAACGGCCTATCATTTGTATTATTATACACAAAAATTCACAAGCGATTGTTGTACCTTTGATTGAATTTGGAATGGAATGGAAGGAACGAGATTAGTGGAAAGATAGAAGTGTACTGCGGACGATAATCGGGGAATCCCCGGCCATCGGCACAGAAAACATCGCAAGATCAGAATTCGGTCGGATACAGGCACGGTCGAAATATTCATATGACGTAAAACTAAGCATTCGGGACAAAACTTTAAATTATAGTATTTTAGCGTACTATCCTTAGATGTGGATAGTATATAGTACAAAGGGTGAAATTATAGTATAAATACTATAATTATAGTACAAAATCCAACCCTGTTTGTAATAGACATTTTTTTTTTTTGTTTTATTTGTTCCTTACTGGAACCGGCTAAGGTCGTAGACCATGCTGCCAAGGCTTCAGTCATATAATTTCATAAGTAACTTATATCTAATGTAAGAACTTTGTAACTAATGTAATGTAAGAACTATAGTCAACCTGGGTAACTTTGGCTCACTTTAGAGGTAATTTATAGCAGTACGGATTTACTTTTATTGTTATTTGTCCTAAATGAGTGTTTCTAGTGGGATATTGGCCTCTATAATCTAAATTCCTGTGTTATTTATCAAAACGATAAATAAAAGACCCTTAAATTACCAAAAATTTGGTGAGCCAAAGTTACACTGACATTTGGGTAACATTAATAAGTATGAGGAGTTGATGAAGAAAATCTCTTATTTATGTAGTTTTTTTTACTCCTCGGTAAGATTAGCTTGTCATATTGATAAAAAAAATACATTTCGTTTATATCACTATCTCCTTTTTAGTGGCAACGTAGGGTTGCCATATTAATACAATATTAAACTGCCTGGTTTATCGAAATCAACTTCTATTTTATGGACCTCTTAAATCAAGTTATTATTGTATTAATCAGGTTTTGATGTACTTATAATTCATCATCATCATCATCATCAGCCACAAGCCGTCCACTACTGAACATAGGCCTCTCCCAAAGATTTCCAGACCGACCTGTTGGAAGCGGCCTCCATCTAGCGACTTCCTGCGATCTTTATCAGGTCGTCTGTCCATCTTGTAGGTGGACGTCCAACGCTGCGCTTGCTAGTACGTGGCCTCCATTCCAGAACCTTTCTGTCCCATCGGTTATCGGTTCTGCGAGCTATGTGGCCTGCCCACTGCCACTTGAGCTTGCTAATCCTTTCGTTCTTCTACGGATGTCCTCATTTCTGATTTGATCACGCAGAGAAACACCGAGCATAGCTCTCTCCATAGCTCGCTGAGTGACTGTGAGCCGTCTTATACGGCCCATATTTAGAGGCCACGTCTCAGTGCCGTATGTCATCACTGGTAACACACATTGATCGAAGACTTTAGTCTTCAGGCACTGAGGTATTTTGGAACTTGGCAAGGTCTTCTCGTCCAAAATACTTATAATTATTGAGCCTAAAATAATAAAAAAAATTGGTGTGTGTCGTGGGACACCAGGTAGGAACGAAGTTCCTTCGGCTAATGTAGAATCGACACAAATTGTAAAAAATACAAATTATCAACTAAAATAACAAAATATGTCTCTTTATTTTTGTTTGACAATATAAAATTACATAGAAATAGAATAGAAAAATAGAAATAAAAAAAAGACGTGTAGCACTCGGAGACTGCCGCGGTAAAGCTATTGTATAGCATTTTTTATCAACTTATGTAATTATAAATAAAAACTTATTAATTTAGACTTAGACTGGCTACTAAACGGTGGACGGCCGTGTTCCATAATCAAAAATTCAAATTCAAATTTCAAACCGCGTCTACATTTCCAAATGTCATAAGTTTCACACCTATCTGTTTTATTAACGGAATTTCGACTTTTACTTTGTGTGCTAGATATCAAATTAAGTTAAAAAAAAGTCTCATTTAACGGTTTTATTCCACGCATTTTTTCCACGCATTTTTCTTACGGTTTTACTATCACATTTTTTTCAGTTCGGTCACGCAGCGAAATCCCTATCCCCTCCAAGCCTGCCGTAAGGAACTTCGTTCCAATAAAAAATAATAAAACAAACTCAATCACATATAAAAAAAAAGTGTGCGTCTCGGGACGCTCGACAGAAGTGATAACTTAAACTATTGTGGGTTAAAGTGGGAGCAGAGGAAACTGCCTAACGCCCGTATACTGAAACGCTACTTAAGTATTTAAGATCGTTTTAAACAAGTTAAGTCCCTCGTAGCTGTCAAAATTGTATGAAAATAAGTAGCCGTTAGCCGTCAGACAGCTAAGTAGCGTTTCAGTATTCGGACATAAGAGTGGGAGCACACAATGCGTTGCAGCGCCGCACCGCAAAGATTTCACCGTATCAGCGGGCACACGAGCGGTGCGGCGCCGCAACGTTGTTATGTCGCAGCATCGCCGTCGCCCCAGCAGCGTTGGACAGTCTGTTAATAAAATGGACAACTGTGCGGTGCCGCTCCGACGTCGCAGCGCATTCACCCCTCCCCGCCTCGTCTCGGTGGTTGCAAGTCCGGTGCGGCGCCGGGGCGCATCGTGTGACATGCCACAATTATTTCTATGTAAAACGACGCAGCGACATCGCTCCGGCGCCGCACCGCCGCCGCAACGCAACGTGGGCCCCCGCTCTGAGAGAACAGGAAGCCAGACAGAGTGGCGCCGCTCGCGTTACGGAACGTTTCGGTTCACCCTCCCATAAGAAGTTATCACTTCAAAAAGAAACATAATATCGGCTCTCAATTCCCCCATACCATGTATAGAAATTGATCATCAATCGCATAAGAATCGAGATCCTCCAAATCGACTAACTATATTTCGGGGGTGACAATTAAATATGTCAAGCTTTGATGGCCACTTCCACCCTTCAAAACTTTTTTGCATAATTGAAATTTTCACGCATTGTCTGTCCTCGCCCCGAGCTAATGTTACTCCAAATGGTCTGAAAATGAAACGGCTCGAAGATTAATTAAAGATTTTTTAAAAAATCTATCAATATCGCGGGATATTTCAGTGTTATTACATAAAAAACATATGATTCTTCAACATAAAACTGAACTCGCCTTCTGTAGTTCTTCTGTAGTAATTGCTATACACAACTTTTTAGCAAGTATATTTCTAACTCTGTTTACCGCCCAAATTTTGAATGGTGAGAAAAAAATATATATTTGATAAATATTAATTGTCACTGCAGGTTTCGTTTAAAAACACTTTTTACTTTCATAAATTAAACAACTTATTATTATACAGTGTATCAGTAAGAAGAGAAAAAATTAAACGTTCAAATACAAGTTAGTGAGTCAATGTTACATTGAAAGCTTAAGTTACCCAGGTTGACTGTATCTAATGTAAGAAGTTAACTCCTTTCAGTACGATTCTTAATTCACTTATTTCAATGTTTCCATACACTGTTCATCACCGTCAATGTTTATTGAACAAATCCACACCACTTTTATACAAAAAACACAACTCTAAACTAGTTTATGAAATAAATTAAAATAAGAGATGAACTGCACTGTCAGAATTCCCGCCAAAACTCCCAGTGTTAATGGTAGAGAGCAGTGTTGCCAGATAAACAAAACAATATTACGGTGCATAGTGGGTCAAAATTACCTGATATACGGTCAGCTTACAATAGATTACTACGGTAGATTTACGGTAATATTCCTACTTTGCGGCTTTTGTTAAAGTGATTAATGCATAGATCCTATATATAGAGAGGATATGAAGTAAAAAAACCACACCCATGTGATGGAAGGGATAAGGAAAGTTACCGGGACTATTGAGGAAAAGGTATCGCGAGCAAAATTGATGAAACTAATCTTTTTTAAGTATAATTTACTTAGGGTATGTAGGTACTAGTTTGGCTACGCAGTTAAACAAATTTTTGTATAAAATACTGAAATATACTTTATTAAGAAAAATTGGAAGCATGATACATATTACATACATTTTAATTAATACTAACAACATAAGCTCACACATAAACAAGCGTGTTCTATGTCTATTTCTTCGACACTACTGTACGTACGTACTGTACGTGGTATGACTGCTGTGCTGAGGTCTGGGGTTCGATTCCCAGGTCGGGTAAAAGTGATATTGGGTTTTTCTATAACGAAATGCTTTATATCAGCCCGGATTCTGGTATTTATGCCTGGTATGGCGATAGGCTCGTCCCTATTACATCATTGGACGAACATAAGCTTATCGAAATATGGGTGTACTGGTTACACATCTGACTACCCTTTCAGGGACTAAAGGCGTGGGTGCGTATATGGTTATTTTCTCTTTGGTGAAAATGGTCTCTAAAATACGGATTTTGCGCCTTTTCCCTTCACTTCGCTATAAAAAAGAGGTGGAACAAAAACATAGCAAATAGATAATCTCGCTTTATATTAAAAAAGTATTTTGGCCCAGGACATAAACTTAACTATTCATTTTGTACTTTAACATATAATGTTTTAGTTATATAGTAGGTACCTATTCAAACTATATTTTACTATATTCATTAGTACCCAAAATACTAATTATTGTAATTGGGTGTAACTGATAGAATTAATGTAGGTGCTGTTTATATTATTGTCTTGGGGGCGAAGAAAGCTCTGATAATCAGGGTTAGTTAATCAATATAAAAAATGAGGACTAAGCGTCGCCTCTAGAATCAAAATGTCATTAAATGCATTCGTACTCACTAACTTAAAGCTGATGACAATGTGTTGATTAAATTAACAACATTAATAATAATACATTCATCGTGTACCTAATGTTACAATACATAAACAGCTTGAATAGTCTTAAGTTATCCACTTCACTCGCCCAAAAACGTTTCTCGTCATCCTTTTGTCTCTGCAAACAAAAGCTGTGGGACCGCTTGTGTCTAACTTCAAATAATCCTTCATGGATCTCTACATACCGAAAATTCTTAAACTAAAATTTATACCTAATCAATTAAATGTGTAAACATGTGTCAAAATTTAATAGCTTACTAAAAATATTTACATTATAAAGTAGAAAGACTGTTAAAAATACCAATTCCTTATTTAATATATGGATTGGTTAGTATGTATATAAAAGGTTTCCAGTGAGAAAGTTCCATTTCAAATATGAATTACAGTTGATGCCTTCGTTAATGGCAGAGCCTGTTTTTTGACAGATTAAGACTTGGAGTATTTCTTGGTTTGCAAACATTTTTTTAAGAACAAAACTTTCCAAAGGCTGCATCTTAGGAAATTAGGACTCTTAAAATTCATAAGCTTTAATCGCAAAAGCGGATTGCGCCCCCACCCAATGCTTCATCGTGACTACTAAAATCGATCGTTAGGCGCGTCGATCGAGATTTCTCCACTTTCAGACACGTTCAAGGACGCGTTCATCCATATAAACTGGTGCTGCCTAATCAAAATTGTAATGTGAAATTTCGCACTGGCCACCCTGCACATTATTTGTACATTCCATATTTCAAAGAACATATAGGTACCTATTAAGTTGGTATCGATTTTGCAAAATAACACTATGAATTGATATTTACTTGAATTTATTATGTCTACCATAATTATCATTCATGAATAAACATAGCAGTAAAGTTAGAATTCATTTATATTTTGTACATTAATCCATTGAAATCACTTAAATTGATATGAATCATATTCGATGGAAATGGCACATTAAAAATGTAAGGTCATAATCACTGCGAAAATTGACTTGAATTTACAAAAACAATAACTTAAATAACTAGCCTCTTTGGTAACTACTAACTGGTGACTGATAATTATTACCGAATATTAATAAATAAATAAACCTGTTTATTAAACTCGCGTTGATAAAACCTTTTTTCAACAACAAATGAACATATTACATTATATGATTATCTAACTAAAATATAAACGAAAAGTTATGCTGTTGTTTTATAATAATCGAAAAATCTTCGTTGTCGTGGCACAAACATTGTATTCTAAACGTCAAAAATATACGTATCTATCAATTATCACACTGGGCACTCAAATAAAACATATAATAATATTTTTTGGTGGGTTACATAGGTTTATTGTTAACTTTAATTGCCAGTTAGTAATTTTTAGAAAACGTGCAATAATGAATTAATAGGTACATGATTACTAAAAATGTTTCAGCATTGTCTGCACTCAGCAACGAATTAACTGGTTCCGAGTGTGGAAATAATCGTATCCTAAAAATGACTCCCTGACAATTAAAGTCAATTGACGTTTCACAGTGCAGTATTAAGATGCTTATTGTAACTACATTAAATTATATTTAACTACATAAAATATATCTTCATAAAAGAGATATTTCGTCCCTAAACACTTGTTAATATTTTTGAAGTCGCAGAGCTACGGACTACATCAGGAATGGACCGGCCCAGCCGGCGTGGAAGCAGCGTCACACAAAAAAACTACGTTTATCGCATTGAGATTGTTTCGGCCCATAAACCCTTTCCCCTCTTCCCTCTTCTTTTCCTTAGCTCAAAGGTCGACAATGCAACCACGACATCTCTGATCGCTTATCATCAGGTGATCCATTTGCTCGTTTGCTACAAAAATAAATCGTTCATTTAAAAACTAATCCGATGAAATAATAGCAGATTGTGCGGGACGTGATAGTGCGAGCCGAGTCACGGGCCAGACGCAATGGCGCGACCAATACTTGTCATGAACAAAGAATTGTTTACGCTAGTGAACCTACTCGATGGGGTACGTCTCTAAAAGTACCGAAGTTTTGACAAATTACTAAATGGACTAGGTACACCATTACAATAAATAATTGTCGTAATGATTTCTTATTGAAATAATTGTCATACAATTTTATCAAAAACCGGCCGCAGATTAGATGACCTAGCGAAAAACAGTCTACGTAAGCCCCTCTAGTCTGGAGACTTTCGAATCCTCCAAAAGAGCCCTAACTACATAGGCAATGTTAACACACAAGATTATGCCCTTCAAAATAATTTTAAGACTGCTTTTTTAAGACAACTATGGGCCATAAATTTCTAATATGCACCCGGCCAATTCCCGGAATAAAAACGATTTCCTTGTCGATCGATGGGTGTTGAGAATTCTTTGGCTTGAACGTGTCATGGGATCTGTAAACAAAATAGATTAGATAAAGCTGTGTTTGCGACGTTCACATAATGTCCATAAAGCGACGCAGGAAAGAACATTTTGTTAGATAATAAATATGTAAATATTTCGTTTTTTGACAACCATTAATGACCCAATTTTTTGTTGGTTATTAAGTAAATCTTTTTCTTTCTGCTTGGCGTTATCCCGGCTTAATGCTAGAGTCCGCCTTCTGCCATAATGATTTGATGGTAGATTAGGTATTGTGTCGGGCGACCCTAAAAGCCTAGGTATTGCCAGCCAATCCACAATCTCAACCTCGGGTAGAAGTATGAAATTTTACTCAGAATTTCGTTAATAAAGTAGGAACGTAGATAATGAAGAACGGATTTTCGAAAAATCATCCACTAAGAGGATAAAAAAGGCGTCGCATGGGAGGTAAATACACGCACCATTTTCGAAGATAGAAAGGTTTGGTTGGTATTTAGGTTTCTGCAGAAAATAGTTAAGTATATCAAAAACACGTTTTGACTAATCAAAGTGTTGATTCATCAAAATGACTAACATTTCAGAAAAGTATTGCACACATACAGTAGTAGGTATTATAATTTTTATCATCATCAATGTAAAACCATAAACAAAATGTCCATTGTAAAACCATTAAGTAATCCTATTCTAATTATTTTAAGTGATTATTGGTTATACAATAAAGAGTTTTTGTATCGTAATGTATGTAGGTATAACAGTCTGCCGGACGAGGCAATGGCGACACTTGGGTCCCGTTGTGGGTTGTGGGGGTCAGACGGCGGATCGTCTCAAATAATACCAAATCATGATGAAAGAAGGCGGGTGGAAGATTAAGCCGGGATAAAACCAGGCAGAGTTGAAGGCAGTGGGCGATATCGATGGCGTTGTTTTTATCGTTTATTAAATGATAACACGTGATTTCTAGTATATTTCCTCCAAACACAAAGTATACGGGATAATTGGTATTGTTTTAAATGACTGTATGGTATGTTGTGGTTAAAAAGACGTCAGTAATTAATAGGAGCAAAATAATATGAATGACGTCATTGTTCTTGGAACTCTATGAATCATATTTGACAAACATAATATGGTAGGTATTTATCTATTTACGTTGTACTTAGTAGGTAAGTATGAACATGTCTCGGTTAAAGGAATGTTTTTGTAACATAATAATACTTATTTATCATCTTAAGCACCATAAGAAAGAAATATTAGCAAGAAAAGATCCACACACGTACCTACTCTTACAACTACTGTAGTGGTCTTGATAAATTGTGCTAATTTTTAAGTTACGTATATCATTTTCATTTTGGTGTTACTTTTTTTTTACTTGATTGAATGACGAGACGAGCCAAGCGCTCGCCTGATGGTAAGCGCCACGCCTGCCCATAAACAGAAGCAACACCATACACAATAAATATTGCATAATTTCACGCCCTTATCTCCGAAGGAGTAATTATAGTTGCAACTAGTGCACTCAATTTTCGACGAGCTTATACAGGGTTATTTTTAAAACACTGACAACCTCGCAGGAGTAGATTCCTAAGGTCATTTGCTACTACTTTTGTTCTACGACTTTTCATAATTTGTTAGATTTTATTCTCATACAAAAATAATTATGAATTTAATTTCCGTCTTGAAATTTACCTACGCGCAGATTACGTAATACACGCGCGCGCGCGCGCGTCAGTTCAATGACCGCCGCGCCGTCTCGATCGATAATACCTACACGGAGACGTACGAACAAAAACACTACGTACCGTAAACTGGTCCTACTTTGCTCCAATATTTGCTCCAAATGTTGAAAATTATGAATATTTTTAAAACAATCAACTATTAAATATATTTTATGTATTATTATAAAGAAACAATGCTTATTTGACATGTATTTATAGAGAAATTAATATTATGAAGTATATTATTAATTTATTTTTGGCAAAGAATAATGAGCAAAATTACCCACATTGTTGGGTATCTTTGCTCCTAGAAATTACTTATAAACAATCTCCACTGTTAATGCTGTTGGAGTAAAGTAATGTTTTCCTAATTCAAACTCCCATCCAGTTATAATATTTTCTGCTATTATTGATGATATAAATTGATGTGATATGGGTAAAAATGAACAAAACTGTCTTTTGTTAACATAATTAAGTGTATTCGTAAATTTAGTTACTAAATCACCTTATTTTATTGGCTTTGCCATTTTATATTTTCAATATATCAAATACGGTTATCTTTCTGCAAAACCATAAAAATTAAAACAAAAAATACAATTCACAAACAAGGCTTCTTCGTCCGAAAATGTCGTCGGAGCTCCTGGCGGTCGATATGGCATTTTAGATCGTAGGAGTCTCAGCTGATTAATATAGTCCTTCGTGGGATGCCATATTTTTCACTGGCTTTCCTTTGATTGAGCTCTTTGTTTTCTATAGAAGCCAAACATTCTCGTAAAGATTCGGAGGTATAATTTTTATAATTTCTAGAGCTTAAACGTTTTTTTATAATCTCTTGGCATCTTTTTTGGAAATAAATAGCAAAAAAAAATGATTTCAAAGTGTATTGAATATAATTTCCAAAAAAGTGTTCAATTTATTAATGAACGGTATAATTTTTATTAACAGCTCCAGGCGCAAAGTTACCCCATTGTGTTAAAAAAATAGGAGCATGCCCAAAAATAAAGGTTGGGTTTATAGGCAAGTAACAATCCAATAACATATTTACATTTCCGCATATCTGAATACATAAATAATAACATGAAAACATATTTATCATAATCCGGTGTGCTATTTTCGAGATGGAAGTGACTTTTTCGGAACTAAAAAAAATATAAATATTTGAGATCTCACGAAAGTGGCATCTGTCATTGAAAAGAAATGGCGGTAGAATAGTTTGTCAATTTAGAGTTGTCACTTAAACGTCGAATGTTTCGAATGTGTTCATAATTTAACGAATTGTTGCAAATTTTTTAACGTAGAATAGGCGAAAACATTTTACAGAACAGGAGCATAATTACCTGTTAAGGAGCAAAGTAGGACCAGTTTACGGTAACAAAAACTTGTAAAATCATTTTTTTTCTTATGTATTGAGTTATGTCCAAACTCGTAAAACAAAAGTTGTTCCTTATGGGCTCAGCTATATGGCCCTGCGAGGTTGTCAGTGTTTTAAAAATAACCCTGTATATTCCGATCAGTAATGTGATAGAGAGCGAGCTTATCGCCGTACCAGGCACAAATTTCAATCCCGGGCAGTCCATGTATGATTTTTCCAATCGAAAACACAAATTGTGATTACCCGACCTGGGTATTGAACACAGGACTACTCAGCCTTAGTACGCTACACCAATAAGGCGACTGAAAAGAAAAACAAGTTATCCTTGAACATGCTTACCTTATAATTTAACGCATATCCCTCAATCGTATCGCACTTTCGTCGGCCGAGATCCGAGTGTCTTCAGTAGGAGCAGAGCTGGTCGTCCACCGGCCAGCGCGCGAATCCGTCGTGGGCGGTGGCATGCCTAACATCTGGCGGAATCTGTTTAGGTAGAATTTAATATATAAAAACCTTAGCCTTCGAGTGATATTATATTGAGCTAGAGAAAGTAATATTTGTTCTGAAGAAGGGAGAGTAGCGATTCTTCTTTAAATTGGATAACCCGAGCGCGCGCTTAACTGCCGCAGCTATACGTCCTGTCTTCAGGGAATGGTTTAATAGACGCCACGATTTTCCATCTGGCACAAGTGCTGGCAGGGAACAGAGCAGTACCCAACCTGCCACGAAAAGCACAGCGCTCTTAGGACAGTCGTCGGTAGAGAACTCTCTTTACCGGCCGTGGTTGCCGCAATTGTCCTTCTGTGAGCACCGAATAAACTCGGGAATGAAGTAATTCCGCTCGCCGCCAATCGAGAAGGAGGCACCCATGTTGACGATTGACCGGCTCCTCATACTGTCGATTGGAGGCTTGTGAATAATTCCACCACGGTATACCCTGCCTGTCGTATAAGGCGACTAATCGGGGGCACTGGAGGCCGCTGCCGCGCAGCTTTTGGAATGAATGGACATTTTTTCCGTTCAACCCCAGATGGACGGTAGCGCGAAATAGTCATGTTGTAGGAGATGTCAAAAGGGAAATTTTGAGGGACTTTCACATCCCTTATGAAATAGGCTACAAGCGGTACAATGCAAGGCTGGTAACTTAGGTCAGCGGTCCCATCTCTCACGTGGTAGGTACGAAAATCGCTTCCCTCTGATGTAATTTTAACTAAAACTACAATTCTTAAGTAAAATATTTTTCTTCAAATTATCAAATGAATAAGATAAAACAGAAATATGGGGAACATAATATCACATTACTTATATAGCTTCATAAGTAATAACCCAGGAATTACGGCTTTATTAAACAGACAGAAGGCAGTTAACCTGTTCCATATATTATTTTAATAGATCCGTAAATTTTAAACATGTAGGTAAACAAAGGAAACTTCATAAACAACCTATCTACTCCTACTCAATATGTCAAACGAATGCCCAAGACAGAAAACCAGAGCCTAGTGACAAACGCACCGGCACATGAGTTGTGTGAGGACATTTGTACTTGCCATCAACGCCATTATTGATTTATAGTTAGCTCAGAGAGGTCATTTAAAACTGATCCTCCTGCGAGCAAACTCGACCCCAATATGTTTAGCCATAGGCCCTTAAAGTAATTGAAATGAGTCGTGATAGATTGAAAGTGATTTAAGTATACTAAATGGAGTGAAATAAATGATCATAAAACAACATTTTATGGCGTAAGGCTTCCTATAAAGTCTAAGGTTTTGATTAGAATTCCTCGTTTTTGTTATATTGAAAAAATATATAGATGGAGGACGGAAGACAAAAAACTGTAGAATAAACTTTATTGTAAATTCATTAAATTGATAGATACCGTTTTTTTGGGTTTACAAAATACTGCGAATGAATTTGTTTGAAAACTTGTTCCCATAGATTTGAAATAATAACACTCATTCTACAAACAGAACTTTCTTACAGAATCACCACTTGCACGTGGATCAATTCGCGTGCAAATCCTACTATCCTACTAATCCCAATAATAATAAAAATGAGAAAGCTTGGCAATGTTTATGAGTTTGGATATTTGTTAATTAATCACACTTTACTTGTTTAACAGATGTGGATTAAATGTAGTACACAGGTGGATCATGACCTGGATTAGGACATAGGGCACGTTTCATCCCGTGACAAGACATTTATGCAGGCGGCACCGCGAGCAAAAGCTGGTATGTTTTAGGTAATGGGAATGTTTAACGACCGCCATTATAACCTTCCTTTATGTAGGTAAAGTAAACACAATTTTTGAGAGGTACTCAACCGTAACAGGGATACCTTTCAAACTGTTAACAAATTATCGATATAAACAAATATAAAGTGGGTAAAACATGTAACGTGTTTAGAAAATGGAGTACGTGTTCCCGATAAGATACACAATCGACATATTAACGTGAAATCTAAAAATAAGTAGTACGTATACTAGTAGCAGCCGTGTAACGTTAGATATATAAATAATTTTCTAAAATACTAAAAAAAAATCCGGTACGCTACTTTTTAAAAATGAATATCTCGGGGAAAACTTCTACTATGAATATACATTACCTTAAGTACGTATTTTTTCATTGTGCATATAAAAATGAGTTTAAAGAAGTCGCATTAAATGTTTAAATTTTCGCTCTACACATGAGAAAATACACAAACTGTTAGTTTCACACATAATATTATGGAAACATATTTTATAATGAATAAACAAATGACGTGGCTCCGTGGCGTAATGGGCGAGTAGCTGGTTATGAATTGAGACGCCGCGGGTTCGATTCCCGTACCGACACAAATGTTTGTGTGATCCACAAAAATTTGTCACGGTCCGGTTGTGTTCTCTCCCCAAAGAGGTTGACATCAGACAGGCGGCCGGTTGCAAAAACTACATGCCAAATCTTTCTGTAACACGTGTGTAAATAGCGTCTTGTCTCGACAGAAGGACAGTTGGAAGAAGAAGAAATAAACCCATGCGACCTTACCTTTTCTGCACAAGTCCTCGAACTTTCTTTTTCCAGACAAATATGAAGAATATGAAAACGCCGAGTGCAATATTTGAGATGTCCACTACGACCCAGTACCAGTTGGAGCCACCGACCGCGAAACTGATCAGCTCTACTGTCCAGTTTACTCCCATCACCATGAACAGCTTCAAGTATAATACGAACCTGTGAACAATATTGAATTACATCTAGTAGGTAAATACGGTGGTAGGTCGTTTAGTAGGTAGGTTGCTGGTGGGAGGATACTTGTATCCGACCGGATAGCGACCACCGTACATTGGTGCTAAAACCTGCCATAGTGGCCCACCTTATGTGGGTCGCGTTCCAGGGTCAGCCAGCGTATATCCGGTTCTCCCCAGGGGGCTTGCCCCCTGATCCAAACACTTTTCCCATTCCTTTTGCCTTCCCCTCCCCCTTGGCCCTTTGGCAGGCCGGCATGATCTTGCCGATCTACAATGGACACATTGTTTATCGTTGGTCGACACTATTCTTGGATTGCGCTACAATTACCATCAGGTGTGGCGTGTCACTTTGCCGAGCCAGGATAAAAAAAAGGTAAATACTTTTTTTTTTGTAAAATAATAATAAAAACATCCCAAATAGCCTACACATTTTAAAAATGTGGACGAATGTCGTGTCATAGCTTACCTCTGTTTGTCTTTTTTCAATTTATCACTCCTAGAGGACTCGGCGCCTTTTAATATCGCTGTTTCTTGGTGTATCGATCGAATGCGGTACGCCGTCACCCAGAAGAAAACTACGTTGATAACAACTAAGAACATCACCGGCGTGAAGAAATACACCAATTCGCTCAACCAACCTAAACAAAAATACACATATTAGTACAATCATAGCTTGCCAACATTTTCTGTCTCAAGCTAAAAAAAAACGAACCAGATGATAAGAAAAAAATTAAACAAGGTTTAAAGTCCCTCATTGTCCCTTTCCTTTAACGTCGGCAACGCGCCCATGATTCTTCTGGTGGTGAGCGTACATGGGCGGTGAAGATCGCTTACCATCAAGTGACCTACTTGCTCGTTTGCCGGCCTATGCTATAAAATAAAAATTACAAAAGCTATTTCTAAAAACATCTGATACATACTGATGAACCAGCATCTTCTAGAGCCGAAACCAGGAGCGATAATGTAGTCGGGCAGGTCGCTGAACTGCATAGCGGCGGTGCAAGCCGTGAGCACTGCCGGCACTCCCCATGCGTATATGGAGTAGAGACCAAATCTTCGGTTGTCACGCCTTTTACTCGTACTCCCTCCACGATAGCCACTATACAACAAATAAATAGTTACTTTTTTACGAACATTATAGATGCTAACCGATTCCATTGTCTTAAAAATATCTCAAAAGGTTTTTATCAGAGCTTGCTTTCATAATGACGATGATTTTCTGGCATGTATATTGTATATTGTGTCTATACGGATTTGTAGGCAGTGTACGAAGAATATTATTTGAGAGGTTGAACAATCAATAATTCGTTTGGATTCTTAGATTTGATAAACCCACGTAATTGACCCCGGCTTGGAATTTGTGTCAAGCGATAGGATGACGTGTTTTATTTGCACCTCTGCCTACGCGTTTGGGAATATAGACGTCAGCTTGTGTTTTTGTCTCTACTGGCAATTAAGAACACAAATACACGAAGTTAATGTGATAAATAAATATTCGAAGGACTTAATGTTGTATTAGTTACATTAAAAAAGCCAGACCATCTACGATCATACCCTATAATCTTGTAAACGGTGTCTTGATTTACACAAATTGTAGCAGACCATTTTCTGCAAAAGTCGGGTACGTTAGTCACATATGAGCACACCGTTGGAAGACTGAATAACAAGTCTCGGCGTCATCTTAGTATGTAGATTAGCCTAATATTAGTAACTCAGAGCCTGAAATAGTTGCTGTGACCGAAATCGGCTAAGAAGTCATCATCTACAAACTACAACATGGTTGCTTAGAAGATTCCGACTCGTTACATCAGAAGTGGAGATAAAATAGTATTTTCTATTTCTCAATTTTTTCTTTCTATTTTGTCTACGAACCCTAACATGACGACATAATTTTATCAAATGTTGACATTATTAACTGGGATATTGATATTGGAGGAAAATGGAGATAATACTGTCCATAATTGTTTTGTCTCGCCAGATATGTTGTGGGCGTACGTTAAGTCAACACAACCCAATAGTACAATTTATGTCGAATTAACGATGGGCTTGTCTCCTATAATATCATATGACGGAATTAAGCTTAGCGGCGCAATTGTAACTCTGTCTACCACTTCGCACATGAACTTACACTTTAGTGTAGTAGGATTTTAGTTAGCTATGCGTTGCGGAAATCTCCGTTTTGTAATTACGAATTTAACGCCCTCCGAATCTAACAGTCACTCGAGAGAAAAATAATTAGGTACATAATTTAATGTTATAACCGCTCCCTGGTGAATCAACATGATTGCCCTTAGTGTTTTCATACATAAACGAAGATTACCCAAGTGCATAGCTTATATCGTACTAAGTACTTGGACAATTTGTGGTTTTCTTTCCATATAAACATGTAGTTAAATAGCAATGTATGATGATGTTTTTAAAAAGTGGAAGTGGTTTTATACCTTGAATTTAAATTGAAAAGACCTTTTGGCTATTCGCAGGAACAGCGTAAACGCTCATATTAAATAAAATCAATCAGTAATTATTTCATACTTTGCATTCAATTCAATGTTAACGAAAACCCACTTGCTTCTTTGCCAGCCAATGCTATAAAAAAAATGAGTTTCACTAATTATTCCTTACCACTGAGACTGTTGGGATGAAGATAAACTGCTGGTCCTTCGTTTGCATTAAGAATAATAAGCAGTTAGCAAACAGCTCACGATTATATTATAAATAAATAAATGCAACGACCCAATAGCCACCACACTAGGTTCTGACATCAAACTAGGTTTAACCTCTATCGTGCTTATCAGGAACTACGAGGGACTTGCGGTCCCACACCACCCAAACCCGAAACAAATATTTGTGGATCACACAAACATTTATCTCGGTGTAATTTGTATACCACATGCAATATCGATCTGTTACTTATACGATCTTACCTATTGAAACTACATTCAACGTGCAAATATTATAATAAAATGCTTTATAACATCTACTCCTACCGGAACCGTTACATAACGATACAAAATAACCATACCTACTAAACAAAACTGTTTATCTAATTTTAACATGCATTTTAACAAAACATCTTTTTTGTTATTCGTATGTCCTCCCACCTACCCTTATTCCACTCGCAGTGTGGTCAGCGCTAGAAAAAGATTTGGTGTGTAGTTTTTAAGACCGACCGCCTACCTGACATCCACCTCTTTGCAGAGAAATCACACCAAGACCCGAAAAATTTATATATGTTAGGCAACATTTACAATTTTTAGTAAATACTGTGATGTGCATAGTATCAACTCTTGAAATAAATATTATTTTTAGGCTATCATCATCGCCTACATGAAGTGAATACTTCCTTTGCGCGACTCGGTGAGCTTTTTTATTATAAAAAAAAAAAACTTGAGAGGTGTCAAGGGACACCCGGATGGAACGAAGTTCCTTTCGATTATTTTTAATTTTAATTTTGAGGGTCAAGGTCTAGGTCTAGGTCAAGGTCGAAGTCAAGGTAAAAATCGGGGTCAAGGTCAAGGACAAGGTCGAAGTCACGGTAAAAATCGGGGTCAAGGTCAAGGTCGAAGTTTAGGTAAAAATCGGGGTCAAGGTCAAGGTCGAAGTCAAGGTAAAAATCAGGGTCCGGTCAAGGTCAAGGTCGAAGTTTAGGTAAAAATCGGGGTCAAGGTCGAAGTCAAGGTAAAAATCAGGGTCAGGTCAAGGTCGAAGTCACGGTAAAAATCGGGGTCAAGGTCAAGGTCGAAGTCTAGGTAAAAATCGGGGTCAAGGTCAAGGTAGAAGTCAAGGTTAAAATCGGTGTCAAGGTCAAGGTCAAAGTCAATGTAAAAATCGGGGTCAAGGTCAAGGTCAAGGTCACGGTTGGGGTTCAGGTCAAAGTCTTGTGAAAGTCCGGTCCAAGCTTACTGGTCACTGTGTGACGCCACCTGGGACTTCGAAATTATCGATGTTCCAGGGAGGTCAGCTAACGCTGGCTGGTCGGAGAATTATGTCGTGACAAAATTTTTCGTGCCAACTTTTCGTACCAATTTTTTCCGTCTAGCCCCCTTTCGCAACGCGCGATAAGGAACTACGTTCCAATACCCATGGATATTTTATGTCTGCTTTAAAATGAAATTAAAATTTCAATAAGAGACTACCAGGATAAGTTATTATTCACTCGATGATTACTTCAATGATACATAGTTGCCTACCCCATTCAGGACCTGTCCTCGTCATATGTTTTATGTAAAACCAAAATTATTCGTGATGTCTATTATCTTGTAGATTAATGATTATTTATGATGTTGTATACCGATTTTAAGTGCCCTGACGGGCCTATGAAATAAAACTACTTTTGATTTGAAGTGATGTGATTTGAAACAAATATTTGTGAATTACATAAACATTTGTCTCGGTGATGGAATCGAAGCTGCGGTCTCTCGCTTCACAGCCAGCACTCGCCCACTACGACACGGAGGCTGTTCAATACCCATTATTTAGTACCATAAAGTATTTTATTGAAATAGAGCGTAAATCGACCGATGTGAGTATGTATTTGATGACTGCGACACTTATTTCGACAACTTATAATTGTCGCTCTTTATATTCTCGAATGGGTTACGCGATGTGTCTCTTCATCTAAATGGAGTGTATAGGATTGAAGGATGTGGCCATTCTTGTATCATATCATTGCTCAATAGAATGAACCTGCTTGTTTACAATCATTATCGTCATTCACCTGCACAAATATTTCAGATTTCAGAAAAATAGATAAGCAATAAACGAAAGGCGTTCGAGACAGCTGATGCAAATCGGTGGCTGAAGGGATATGTCCATGATAACAACTGGTTCGAGTTGCTGGCTTATAAGCACACTGTCAGGAACAAGTTATCCTTCTACCACTTACAAGGACATAATTTATCTGCCCTTACAGCCGTAACTGCCGCTCAAGGATAAGCCTATATGTAGGTATAGCCATAAGGAAGGTTTCTACTAGGAACTTACAATAGTACAGTACCAAAATAAGAATGAATATGCAATATTTTACCAAAAAAATATACGACGTACGACATACATAGACATGCTGATAAACGAATGCTGTGGTTAAAGTAGAATGATCATAATTCCATTGAATAAACAACAACGAATGGTGTACACAAAACATGCCATTATTACAGACAACCTGTTATCAGTCACTTGGGGACCTACAATTTGGTTCTGTCACCAGAAGGATGAGGCGTCGTTGATCTGCAAGCCATTTTACATTTTACTATAAATAGTAGTTGTTAAACATCACCACATTTTGTTATGTGTTCTAAGGAAAGTGTAAATTATATACAATACACGGCACACTTCACTTAAACAGTTCGCAGTAGAAATCTACAATGTGTATTAAAAGCTACAAAGCGTAACGACACTGATTTTAAGAATAGCTGTGATCCTTTCATACATGTTTGATATTAAAGACGTACCTATAGTCGGCATAAACTGTGCAGTTTTAGCATTGTACAATGCACATGGGTCTGACAAATCTCACAGACATATTTACTCTCTGTCTTTATAATGATTTCTTATGATTACGCGAATATTACTCATTGAAATAAAACTAATTTAAACGGATTTTATCGCGGTTTTTTATTAATTTTGATCCCGACGTTTCTGTCTTTGTCCGACCTAACGATTTGTGGGACTTTACGCACACAATTTCAACATTAGTGTTGTTTGATTGATCCTGTAAGAGTGTTTATTTGATTGACTTCACATATCAAAATATGTTTGTCCCTGTCATTTGTAATCATGTTACATACTAGTAACAGTAATCAGATAGACTGCTTATAATACAACATTTATATGAGGTTATTGTGTGACTACAGTATTTTAGAAAATTGAAAATATTTATGAAGATATTTGAATACAGAATTTAATTTTATTGTCAGTTAAGTACCATTCATATATAAATAGATTTAGAGAGATTAGATATTGTTTTGTACCGGCACGTAGAAAACAATCTCGCCGAGAATTATTATTATTGGGCTGTGTCGTGTCTGTCTACGAGATGTGAATACATACACGGCTACGTTTAGAGATAATGTATGAAACAATATTTTGCTGGTGGTGGTACGCGTCTAACATATACAATATCTGTAGATAAAGCATATAACAATAATATAACAAAAACGCGTTAATTGTAGGTGCTTTCACCTGCTCACGTTGCTTGTAAAACAATCTATCCATGATTCGTCCGTTTAAATTTAGAATACTTACTTAATACATTTTTTAATCGAAAATAAAAAAATATATTTAAAAACTTCAAATTACCTGAACGTCCTCCATATGTCGAAACACATCACGTTCAGCCAGAAGAAGCTCGTTTGGAATGCATAGTAAACGATGAACGCTGAAAAAATATAAACAGAGGTAAAATAAAGAATCACCGACACAAATCTGCAGGAAGCGGACTGTCAATAGGTGAAGATGAAAAGAAACAACAAAGCGAGACACATTTTGTATTTATAAAAAAATTATAGTAGGTCAATGATATTAAAAATGTCATAATGAGCTGATGGAGCAGTTGGACAAATATTTTCCTAAATAATAATCGATGGATAGAAAGTTGTTGACAGCCCATATATAACTAGACTTTTAACAATATACAGTGATATGTTTATAAAATTTTAAATACCAATATTAAAAAAGTTTTAACTACTGTCTGGAATACGTAGGGACACTATATACTGCGACATAGAAGATAGGTAGTACCTACAAAAGCGGGTTAATTTGGAGTAATCAATTGATTATCGTTTTGCCACGATGACAATTTACGTTTTTAACACTTGGCCATTACTATCGCAACGTACTAAAAATAAAAATGCGTTTGTGAAAATGCAACATATTGTCAGTTCGAGAGATACAACACCTCGTGGCCAACCTCGAGCAGGTAAACATCCTGCATTGGCATAAACAATGCATACTTGTACCAGACTACAAAGGATCGTGAACATTTACTCCAAAAAGCCGCTGAATGATATCTGCATGTTGTATTTAAGATTACGACTTTCAGATATTTTGCCAAGATTAATGTAAATGTTCCATTTCAATTTTCATAACATTTTCATTGCTTTTCGTACCAGAGAAAATGATAGTTTCCGATTTTAGTTAACATTTACGAAATTTCAGCAACCTAGTTGTATTAAAAATGGAACCCGTTTCAATATAAAAAAGTCAAATATTAAGGCCGGCTTACTCAACAATCTTATACCGTATTTAGCGCTTAAATAATTGTATGTTTACTTATGTCAAATTTAAATGCATTTTGTCTGGCTAAACACAATTAGGGATTGTTGTGCAAGTCGACCAAAAATATTAAAGACTAGCTTTTGCTCGCGGCTCCGCCCACGTGATCAAACAAACAATCAAACTCTACAGCTTTATAATATTAGTATAGATTAGGGTAGCTTAGCAACGGAAGCCTTTAAATAATATTATTTCGGTAGCTTAGCAACGGAAGCCTTTAAATATGAATAATTTTCCCCGTTTTTGCAACATTTTTCACTGATGCTTCGCTTCTAATGGTCGCAGCGTAATGTTATATAGCCTAAAGCCTTCCTCGATAAATGGACTATCCAACACAAAAAGAATTTTTCAATTCAAACCAGTTCCTGAGATTAGCCCGTTCAAACAAACAAACAAACAATCAAACTCTACAGCTTTATTATTATTATTATATTAAAGATAAAGGTAGGTATGGTATCAAACGCTCGTAATCAAAATGTCAATGTGATTATAATAGGTGCAAAAGAAGTACAAGAAGATGCAAAAAAGCTTAAAATGTGTGCTTAACATATTCTTAACAAATGAGTACCCGAAAAAATGCGCATTTATTTTATTAAAAATAATCACTAATAAGTTATGACTGTTTTCACATTGCATGGGTACTGTGACGTTTGAATTATTATAACAAAAATAATTCTACCTTTATGCCTGCAGTACATTTTATGTTTATTGTGACCATAAACCGTATTGGATACGAAATTACGCATTGCGCAAGTTAAATATTTAACGAAAATATACCATTAGCCAGGCATGTATGTACATGAGTGGTATAGCTGTAGACCGTTTTATGTACATCATGAATGGGCCGGCTCGACCGGGTCGATACCACTGTCTCACAGAATATGATTGATTTATGAGATAATGTCTATAATAAAAATGTTTTGTATTAGCTAAATTTTTGGTGACACTGCTTGTTCACGAGGTACAGTTTTCAGCTGGTTTGCTAAATTTCAAAGAGAACGGTAAAGTTTGGAATATGCGACGAAGTCAGGTCGACGGTCAAGAACGCGTAAGAAAAAACTTAAACAACTGTATCTAATAAAGAATTCAATATTAATATTCACAATCACATTTTTTTTAGCATGACCGTCGTATATTTAATTTAATGGGATATATCTAAAATAAAATCCCATTTACACAGAGATAGAGTATTTATTGTACGACAAAGGTTTTTAACATCGCGTCGTTTAGACAGCAACTTTATATACCTAATTTACATTGAAATCGTGTGGTACGATCTCATTCATATACCAGAGTTTTCTGATATATCCTCGCTAATATCGTACAACATCTTTCACCGTGTAAATGGGGCTTCATTGTCTTAATTTGTCCATCACTAAGAGTAAAATCCCATCTCAAATAAAGTCTTACAAATCAAATAATAAACATTAGATCACATTCTGAGGTCATAGCTTATTGACCAAAATGATTGAATCAATTTGAATCAGACTTAGCCTAGGTGCACATGGGAGGTTCATAGCGGTATTGTTAAATAGCCTAATTTACTTCTATAAGGTGCGCGCTAGCCGCTAGACTATGCATTCGCCGCCAGTTCTGTGTTTGTTTTTTAACGAGGATAACGATAATTCGGTTGAAATAATGGCAATAGCTACACTTTCATAGAAAGCCTTATAGGAAAAAAATATATAAAGCAATGTTGGATTCATCCTATCAATAGTGATGGAGTCTAAAAGGAGAATTTTATAAAATACAACGATCTACGTGAACACGAGCTTTTTCATCTCCATTATTAAATTTTCTACATCTACGGCAATGTCCTTATTGCACTCAATACGTGGCGCGGTTAGGTAGTTTTGTGAATTCACATAATATCGCGAGTCGCGCCGCGCCGCCTGAATTTTTAAGCAAATTGCATCTCAAAATCCGTCACGGCAACATAGCCGCCCGTGCGTGCTAGTATATATTTTAAATAACCAGTCTCTGATATTATGTACATTGCCGTACGATGCATCGAGGTGGATATTTAATTGCGTCGCGTCAGTCATTTTACCGCCCGTGCTCTATACTCTAAGAATCTGTGGGCGGTCCATTTTATGACTGAATGCTAAATAATAGGTGTTACATCATTTGAAAACGATGCTGTTCTAAGAGAAAAGTTAAACCTGACAGTCGGAATAGACTCCTAAACGCAACCCCATAAAACAACCATAATTTAAGATACCTGAGGGCCAACAATCATAATTAAAATTTTCAAAATATCATTCCGATCTAGTCTCAGTGCCAAGAAAGTTGCAAATGGAATTCCGTAAACCATTAAAACTCGCCAAATGTGAATATAGACCATAATGATATAGAAAATATATTGAAAGTTTACTAAAGCTAAAACGGCATTCTGGTGACATTAATTGTGACACAACTATACTAAACGGTATACCGGTCCATAATTAAATGTCTGCAGTTTGCAATTGAAATGAGAGCGAATTGACATCATATTAAATGTCAAAATTATGGCTGACTTGACATCGAAATGACATTGTCAATAATCACAAAATGACTATATTTAATAGTCATTTTTATATTCCTTAATTATATAAACTAAATTAGATAACTAATTAATAAATTGTAAAATCTAATAATCAAAGTATACAATTATTAATAACTTCCTACAACTCTAGTACTAACTTTTCCATCGAATTCAAATCGCTAAAATTACCCACAATACGAATATATTTTATCCGCTGGCAACTTTATTATAACATTCGTTTTACATTTGTTTTAATTTAGTATATGGGTGATGTTAGTTTGCAATTGAAATGAGAGCGAATTGACATCATATTGCAACTATACTGGAATGCTATTGGAACCGGACTAGACTTTTAGCAGAGCGGAATACCATATTTTAGTAAATTCACAGTCTAATCTCAGTTCGGTTAAAATTCAGTCTCAGTTTATGTGAAATACGAGAATTGGCCTTCTGGTTATTAACTGCTCTCATTATAACTTTGTTTACTAACTGTCAAACAAATTAATTATCCAGTAAAATCCAGACATTTAACAGTTGTGCCCGCGACTTCGTTCGCGTAATGCTTTACAGTAATCCTTCTTTATATTAGACGTATAGCCATCGGGGATCAAAGGATGCCGCCTGCTAGGATTGCTAACACGTGATAGAGCCACATAAAGCTGAGCATGCGAAAAACAGGTAATACTTAGAGCCATGCCCACAACGTTTAGCGTCAACACCACACATAACTCCCAAATACAAAGTACTGCATGGCACTGCATTGCGCTCCTCATGACGAGATGTAAGATCTTAAAGTTTCCAAATGCCCAGTAATTACAATAGCTTCAATGTCCTACAAATCGGAATACATACTGCTATTTGTCAGCAGAACTCAACAATACGCGATATTACCGATAGCGATAGTACCTACCTACACGGAGACTTCATAGATTTACCACCTAGTAAGCTTAAGAAACCTACTCATTATTAGACAATACGTCCTGCAATTTATAATATACGGTTAATATAATCATTTTGTATGAGTAATCATTCGGTGTTCCTATGAATGTGTCAAAAATAAACTCTTCGTGTTTGATTACGAGCACACGCCCAAAAAAATGTTATTTTAATTGAAATAAATTACATACTTATAAAGAGCAATTTTATTTTGTACATACAATATGTTAGTGGCAATTAATTCAATGGGTGTGGCCTACAACGACCATCAGTGTCCAGGAAGTAAGGCGTGATACACATCACATTATAATGTGATTTACATTGTAATTAATTTATTTGTAATTACTTAACAAACATTCAGAGTACCGTATCTAATTCGTGTTTAGTGTTCACATTTGTTGATAAATATATAGGTACATTTATGGATTCGGTAATTTAATTCTTATTCTTATTTATGAAGATATTTTACATTTTCGGAAAGGCTGGCAGTGCATCAAATGCTGTTTCCAATATACTTAGATTCATTTCGTACAAATTACACTCAACAGTTATCTACCCACATAATTCTGATTACTAAAAATTACCTCCATGTTACAATCGACGATGGACTTTCATCCGCTTAGAATAAAACTTTTGGATTATATCCGTCCCAATGCAATGCGAGGATTAAATTGGTGACGACTTGAAGGACATGTACATCTCTTTTTCTTCCACCTGCCCTTATATCACTCGCAGTGACGTCGCGTTGGCGCAATATGCTTTTTAACAAATGTTGCAGAAAGATTTGGCTCATCGTTTTGACGACCGGCCGCCTGCCTGACGTTAACCCCTCTGGGGAGAAAACACCCAGAACCGAAAGAAATATTTATGGATCACACGAACATTCATTTTCGAACTCATCTCTCGAAACAGGAAGACGGGAATCGAACCAGCAGCCCACGCTACACAGCAGGCTACTCGCCAACTACTGCTTTACGGAAGATTACTAACTAATATGACAACAAACTTACCGACGGCCCAACAACCGGTCATAGCGATACCGACTCTACCGACGTGCAGCTTCAGATACGCTAAGAAAGGGAATGCCACTATGAGTCCAGCACAATACGCCATCAGGCACATGCCGTGTAGGTTCCTCAGGTCAGGTATGATAGCGTAGACGAGAAACGTGGCCAATAGGAACGGCACCGATAGTAGAAGACCTGGAACAAACAAAGATGTTTAATTTTTGGCCAATTCATGTACAGTATACGGATAAAAAGAATAATAGAGGTGGTCTTAGTTAAAATACGTTTGAATTTATTTGAAAACGAATTAAAATTTTCGTTATGTACAATTTTAAGACTGACAACATAAATTGTTATTACTTTATGAAAGATAACTGTTGATGGGCATAAGAGAGAATAGATAGAAAAATCCTTTCTTAGCGGATGCCTACGTCATAACATCTACCTGCATGCCAAATTTCAGCCCGATCCCTCCAGTGGTTTGGGCTGTGCGATGATAGATCACTATGTCAGTCAGTCAGTCACCTTTGAGTTTTATATGTTTAGATGTTATTTGCTTATGTTACATACATACTTATAACATTTACTCAGTGGTGGTGATTAGACTAATTAACATTCTAAACAACATCAGTTGTTGCTAAACTACTAACATTCTTTATTTATATTGACGAGAAGCACGTAAAAACTTAATGGTCTATATTCCGTGAAGATTTTACGAGCCTGTAATTAAATGGTTTGAAACACAGGTTTGTAATGGCCGACTGTCGGTTCTATTTGTGCTGATCTGATCGATTTGTTTACCAACGAAAAATAACAAAGGTTCTCAATTCCACCAATCATAATTCTTTCCTTATACGATGGAAGGAGTTAAGGGAGACCTTTGCCCAGCAGTGGGAAAATATAGGTTAATAAAAAAAAAATACGATAGGGTATGGTTTAAAGCTGGTCCTAATTTTTTTGAAAAAAATCTTGTCATTTTCCCAGCTATTACTCGTCGTTCAACAGATATAACTCTCTAAATGTAGTACAGAGTAGACCCAGCGTCAGCGTAGGTTGTCGTAGTAGTTAAAGGGTTCCTCTAGCATCGATCGAGAACGGAATCCTAAAAATCACATAACATAATGGGCTGTCTAAATGTATGTTAAATGGTACACACATTAATATTTTGCTTTATAAAAACAATAGACGATAGAGCTCGCCTTGAACGTTGGATTTTATGGACGTTGAAATGTGTTTTCAATATAAAGATGATGAATGAAGAATGAACATATTTATTATGGACAAACCAAAATAGACTATTGAATTTCTGGTTCACATTTGCAACTAACGTGTTTATTAGGGGTACCACCACTTTGTATATTTCTGTCGTGTCTATGTGTTGAAGGACGTCATAAATTCCTGGGTATTTCAAACTTATCATGTTATGTGATACAATAACGAACACAATGCAGTGAAATGCGTATTTTTTTGTAATTCTAAATCTGTGTGTTGCTATTGTATAACGGCAGGTATGGTGCTTACCGGCAGTCGAGCGACCTACTCGTCTCGTCATAAGAAAAAATACACTAAATATATTCGAAAAAAGAATTTATTCTGGTAGATTTTACTGGCCATTCAAAATAAACACTGATGTAATAATATTATACTCTTGAACATATGTATGATCCTCAAGATTTAATGATGTAACAATAACAAGATCTAAAACCCATTTGCCCGTGACTAAAGCCGAAAAAACAAACTAAACTAAGTGACCTAGCTGCGGTTCCCGCGGACTCAATTTCTTGTATTATTCATGCATATATTTTTGTGTAATATATAATAACTTCGACGACTGAAGAGCCATGTTTCTTCTAGTCAGCCAAACCTTGGCGCCATTATTCGTATTTCTTTATACATCATTGTATATAATATTAACAGTCCGGTACTTCTGGACAGGGTTCTTCTCTACTGAGTGGGGTTAGGTCTTAGTCTATCATTATGGCCTGAAGACTTCATATAAGTTCGATGTATTTTTGGAGCACCATCAGGTATGCGATATTTAACAACAAATACACATATGAATTTGGAAAGTCAGCGGTGCATGCCTTAGGAATTGGAGTTGTCGAGTAGATACTGCCGAAATGGATTCATAACGCTATATCTACTATAAAAATCATCGCCTCATTGATCCAGAGGCAATCTACTTGCTACTGCTAAAATATAAGGTCCTGGGTTCCAATCTCAGGTCGAACAATCATAATTTATGTGAGTTTTTCATATAATTGTGTGACCTACACATAAGTTTTGACGTTCAAAGTAGTTGTTAGTCAGTATTTATATATTTATCATGTGTGTAGATAAATATATTTTTGTGTGTATTTATATTCATGTTTTAATTTATGTATCTACTTCATCATCTATAAGCATCACCCTGCATTTAACTGGGAGAGAATGCCTCTGACTTTCAGTCCGCCTTTATTTTCTATATGTATATTGGTCTAAGATCCCAGGTAACATCGACCTTCACCCATCTGTTTACCGGAAGAAAAATATATATTAGGGTATAAAATGTGTTGCTGAACACATACCAATAGGGTCGCCTAAAAAATATGGTCAAGGATATGTCTTACGAATTAAATAAAAAAAAAAAATTTCACTGACTTGCTCACCAAATAAATGAACCTATAATGTATACTACCTGTAAAAGCTAGGACACGGTAATGTTATAATAGCTAGGAGCTAGATGAGCGCAATTACCACTTTTTACTTACCTGTTTGCACACGGAAACCAGGTAGTAGTGGCCAGAAAAAGGTAGGCAACCTATTTTTTGCAGGTAGTATACATTGTACACTTTTCATTGAAGGTTCATTTTTCAGTAAGTCAGGGATATTATACACCCTATTGGTATGTGTTCAGCAACACATTTTATGCCCTAAAATATTATTTTCATCGGGTAAACAGATGGGTGAAGGTCAATGTTCCTCGGGATCTTATACTACTATATAAAGAGTAGAAATAAATAAAAACAAATTACCGATAGCATATGCTGTGTAAAGCAAAGTACTGTCATCCGTGACTTCCTCAGGAAAGCAGACAGCCGCCATTAGCCTCGGCGAAACTGACATGTTGAAGGCCATCATATCTGCGCAGTAACGTCGAGGGATATGCCATTGAGAACCACCTGATGCAACTTCCATAATTGTGCCATTCTGAAAAAAAAACGTTATGACTTCCATTTTCTTTTTCTGTTTTTGTGTTCGGCTATGAGAGAGACTACATGGCTATTGGTTGCATGTATAATGCAATCCAAATAATAATGTCGATCGTCAAGAGAAAATACTTCCCTCGACGATTTCCAGATTTATGACAGCCTGAAGTATATACACCGGCTGACCCCGGAACGCGTATTGCCGGAATGAACCTTTATGGCGGGTTTTTGACCATGTGTAGGATGATCGCTATCCAGTACAAATGAGCAATGTATCAGGTACTCTTACACTAGATAATATTGTGTAATAATTTCCTTATTCTTATCAATATATTTATTCTGTATGCCTTATATGACATGAATATGAACAATCTCATTCAGTACTAGTCAAGTAGTCTAGCAGTACTAGTCGAGTAAGTAGTTCAGACTAGTACAAGCAAGAGAACATATAAGTAATAATATTTCAACAATATATTGGAAAGCCAAGGAAGGTAATTCATTCACCGAACTGAAATAAACTGATAACAATAACAAAGATTTTTTTATGCTTTGTTTTAAAAATATAAAAACAATGTATGACAACATCCGGTGCCTTGCAAATACGGCGCTGCTGTTCAGTAATAAACTGAGTGATAATAATAAAATTTCATTCAGTCTGAAATGCACTGTAATTTTTATAGCTTCAAGCACGGAACAGCTAGCCTAGTTGAAATTCTTCGTGCTCTTTTTGCCTTTTATGCGTGACATACTTTAGTTCATAATATTACCAACTATTACATATTTTATGGCATTATTTTATAGCATAGTGAATTTTTATTTCATTATGAATAAGCGATTGATTATTTATTTATATTGGGATCGCTACGATTTTTGTTTTAATAACAGTATGCCGGTAATCGAGTGGGGTCAACGAATGGTACGTGATCTCCACGGCCCATGAAAACAAGACACGGTTACGATCCGAGTATAAATGTGCTTTGCCAAATCGCCGCGAAAGAGACGGTTGAGGTCTCTAAATATTTCACTCACCGTTCAAAACGCAACACCGAGCTGCTATTCCACGTTTCTATTCTCACAGCTCACATTTCTGTTTTTCTGGGTGACCGTAAAACGAGCCTGGTGCTACCGCGGCCCTACGTGTCTAGCTACGTAGAAATGCACACAAAGCCGTCCAACATTTACGTTGCTCTACCACGTAGATTATGCACCTCTACTGTTTACTATAAAAGGTGTTTTTTTTTCTTTGTTCGATTTTTTATTTAAAAAATTCATAAAAAAAATTATGCTTGTTTTATTATGTATTAATAAGATAAATTATGAATGATTGAGAAGACTGTAAAAGATGCCAACTTTTTAATAAAAATTAAAATCCGATTTCAAAAAAATAACACTGATTAATTTAAATCAATCATTTAAAGTTCTATTTTGCATAATCGATCATGGGAAATGTTTAATTTATGAATTTTTTTCATAATACGCGGAATTTAACCTATTTAAATTTAATGAATTTAGCAAAATAAAGTCAATAACTCAATTTTTACTTAATGTAGGTTGAAATATTATTGCATATTTGCATCCATATAGGGAGGTTGCAATTTGAGGTTATTATAATTGAATGACGTATTTAAAAGTTTAATCAGCCTAAAATCATATATCGTTTTAGCTTCAATATTTAGGTCAAGGAATGCGTTATAAATGTTTATATTGAAACTATCAAAGCCCATTTTTTTTCCAAAGTCTTTGGGCCATTTAAACACGAGCGGTGAGTTAGTGTTTGTATAATAAATTGACCTAACCAACACATCAATTTCATTCTTGATACTGTGAAAGAGTTGAAATTTTGTGGTTTCACTTTGCGGAGATATGTTTACATTATAATATAAGAACTGGAACAATCACAACTTCCAAACACAATGTTTTTGCGGAGACTTCCAGCACGTTCGAAAAGTTACTGACACTATTGTCAATAGGTATTAGATTTTCATTTTAAAATACAGCCGGGATTCTGAAAACTATCACCGTTATGTCGGTTGTTGCTGCTAAGGGTAAAAGTGGTGGTTACCACCAGGCGTGGCACCTGCTTCATCAGGGGAATGAAAACAGTTTGTTGTTCGTGAAAAAAGTTAAACTTTTTTAGTCAGTGTAGGCGTTTTCACAGAATCCAATGTACCTACCGCAAACTGCCATAAAACATCACGCAGGAAATTTAATTTCTCCCGTAGAAGCAAGTGAACGATATTAAAACAAATGAATCACTAGGTGAGAAATCATCTTTATATTTTGATAAATTGTTTATTATTGGTTTTTGCCGCAATATTATATTATTATGAACTTACCACATGTGTTTTACCACCTCTGAGTAAACGCTACTTACCAAATAAAACATGTTCAAATATAAAAGTCATATTCTGACATATAATCGTCAGGAAGATTTCGCTACTAATAATATATCGAATCTACTAGTACCTACTTGCTAAGCAAATGTCTACAGCTTCGTAAAATTAATCACTAACAAACGAAGAAATACTCAATTGCTCTATGGTTTGTTTTTTATAACTGGAAATAACCGTGTGGTTTACAATTTACATCCTACAACATGATTATTGATTAACTGCTTCGTAAACATGATTTATATGTAAAAGTATATTTAAAACAATCACCCACTCAATTCGAATGCGGAAGATACGTGCGGTACGTCAATACTACATATTACCAAATCTCTTTCTGGCATTGTAATATATACAGTAAAGACTTCAATGGCGCAGTGGGCGAGCAGCCGGCTGCGAAGCAAGAGACTGTGAGTTCGATTCCCGCATCGAGACAAATGTTTGATTGATGTTGATTTCTGGTAGATTTCTGGGTCTAGGTGTTGAAACCGCAAGTTCCTCGTAGTTCCTGATACCCACATTACAGGTTTTACCTAGTCTGGCTGAAGCCACTATGTGTGTGACTGTTGGGTTTATTTATTATTATTATAGTAAATGATGATCCCACAGTAATCAGTCTTTCCGAGTTCTGCTCTTTTAACCACGTTATTGTTGCAGGTTTCGCAGTCGCATATACCTATATCATGGTGTACTATGCATAACGCGGAATACCTGCGTAGTTTTTACCCTGCCTCGGCAAAGTAACTACATACTGGACCTGATGCTAGGTATAATGCAGTCCAAATATGATATTGACCGACAAAAGACGTTGCGTCCCTCGCCGGTCGGCAGAATTATATCAGTCAGAATTCACTAGATATACACAGGCTGACCCGGGAATAGTCCCTCCCTTGTCTGAATGAGCCAAGTAGGTACTATAGTAAGTTTATCCCCGGTTTTTATAGTAGTCACTATTCGGTGGGGTACAAGAAAGTATCAGATACCCTGCATTCAGCATTATAGCCTGTACGCTGGGGAGTCGATGCCCCAATTCAACTTTTTTTTGTTGTCCAACAAACTCTGCCTTGAAATGAGGCGTTGGCCTCATACTCCTCATACTCTGGAGATAGTTATAGGCGAAGCCGTCGGCAATACGACTTCTGGCATATGTACCAATATAGTTTAGTTATAGTAAGTAGGTAGTCAGTAGATGACGTGTTATATAAAAAAAAAATATTCTTACAGTATATTACTACTAACTTTAGAATCCTTTAAACATTTACACGGTGATGCTATAAAGGTACAAATATCTCCATATGGATTTATTTAATAACTAGCTTTTGCTCGCGGCTCCGCCCTCGTGATCAAACAAACAAACAAACAATCAAACTCTACAGCTTTATAATATTAGTATAGATTTAGGTAGCTTAGCAACGGAAGCCTTCAAATAATATTATTTGGGTAGCTTAGCAACGGAAGCCTTCAAATATGAATAATTTTCCCCGTTTTTGCAACATTTTTCACTGATGCTTCGCTTCTAATGGTCGCAGCGTAATGTTATATAGCCTAAAGCCTTCCTCGATAAATGGACTATCCAACACAAAAATAATTTTTCAATTCGAACCAGTAGTTCCTGAGATTAGCGCGTTCAAACAAACAAACAAACAATCAAACTCTACAGCTTTATTATATTAGTATAGATTATTACGACTTTTTACATAACAACTAGCTAGGTAGCTACGTAAATTGGTTGAATGCTGCATAGCCACGTTAACTAAATAAGTTATGCTACATACATATTTCATAGCTTCACCACTAATACCAGTAATTTACGAAAATTCGAAATATACATAATACAGTTTTCGTCTGCGTCCAACATGATACCATTCTAAAATGATTACATGATTACAAATTGTTAGGATAATGTACTTACATTTGTTCCATCTCTACTTTTAACATAATATGTGTTTTAGGTCAAATACATATGTTTACCATAAATACCACTCACGAACACATAGGTACATTATATTTGTAAACAGTAGACACGTTACATGAGAATCTACGCAGTTTTACACAACACAATGATTAAAAAATATTGGCTGGCTGACATTGGGTTCTGTAGTAATAATACTGAAAAGTTTAAGAGTGGAAATTAAACGAACAGCCTGGCTGTAAATATTCTTGGTTATTTACATTCGTATTCTGTTTATGAATGCGCTAAAGTTTTCTCATAACAAAAATGTGTATTTTAAATATTATATTAACATTATAGAATCGTGACAAATGTCTTTTTTTACCTATTCTGAAAGAGTAATTACCACTGAAAGAGTCAACGTAATATCACGAAGCTATGGTAATCTAGATAAGACTAGATATCTACGGATATTTATATTTTTCATTCAAGCTTGAAAACAAAACATTCAAAATATACTTAAGCTGATATAGGATTTATTCATAGAATTATTTGGATTTCAAGAAGGTATAAATTGATGTCCGTATATTATGCTACGCTGCTACTATACAAAATTAACTATATTAAAGATATTAAATGTATTTGCACGCACTCTGTCGGTTTAGTTTTATTATTATTTAATCAATATAAGATATAAGTATTATTTTTCTTCACCATAATTTAGAAAATAGTAGGATGGATTTTCACGGCCGCGGCACGCCGCACGAGATAAAGATCCCTAATCACATGCCACAGCCCACAAGACATATGGTAAGTCTCACAGAGCGGCAGAGATCGCGAATAACCTACCACTTGCAACAATAAATATTACTAGGTTATTATTATTTGCTTTATACGTAATAGCTCTTTTGTTAGACCACGTCTGACCGCCATCACGTGCGCCTTTAAATTTATGAATTTTGTCTTATTGGGTGAGAAAAATATCTAATATTTATGTACACCCATAGTTAGCCCAAACGAAAACAAGACAACTGAAACAACTTAACTAAGGGCACCCTTTGTTAGTATGTTGCTTCTGCTAGAAAGAAACAAAGAACTTTTAACCATTCTCACAAGGTTTTTATTTAGCGTAAATTATGAAAACAAACGTGTTTATAGTGCAATAGATTGGTTACATTAGAACTGTTTGTGAATTCGTTTTTAAAATTGAATTTTGACTTTTAAAATATATGTGTGTTTCATATTCCTAAGAAAGAAGGCACTTTAATTTATGAATATAAACCTGTTTTGTATGCCGTCCGTCGCTCCCATGAAAGAAATAATTTAGATTGACTGTTTTTTAAAGTCCATATTGGGTAATTAAATACATATAATGCTGACAGTCGTAGTATTGAGAAAGCGTAATTTTAATTTGTAGAAATTGTGTTACTGCAGCATTGTTTTAACTAGTACTTCGTCACGAAAACATCAACTGAAAATCTAGGTAAATGTACCCATAAATATTATTGTAATGAAATATTGTTTGGGTGCATGTTAGCTGCTCGCCTATTTATGAATATGTAGTCGCATTGTTAGAATCGATCAACATTTAAGCATTCTAAAAGCTATTTAGTACAAGCAAGCTATTTTAATCTCCGCGTGGTAATAATGATTAAGATAAGAGCACTAACAACAAATAGTATATCATTATCATTAGTCTCAAGTGTGGGTCGATAATGCCACTAACTAACTTTAAAATTCTTGGCGCAATATTTGTGTGAATAAGTTTATTATACATGTGCGTATTTGTCTATATTTATGTGCGTGTTCAGGCGTACAAAGTTCTGAATAGCTAGCACTAGCAACAGCAAGTTAAGCGACTCGTACCGTATTTAGTCTAACTGTAGACGTTTGATGTTTATTGGTTGAATAAAGTTAGAAATATATATGATACTAAGCAACATAAGGTTTCCTGAACGAAATCTAAATTCGATATTAGATTCTGAGAGTCTAGCTTAGATTAACCAAAATATTGTCCACTCGTACACGCCCAATATATGCTTAATCCTTATTGAATCTACTTGTTTAGTATTCGACAATAGCAGGTTAAACAGTGTCAACGTAATATATATTAATGTTTATTTTTCACTAACTATTACCAAATGACTTTAACAAACCATTAACAGTAATTGTACATTGTCATTATGGACTTAATTTTGATATGACCGTGTGACCTATATAGAGTTTGTTTTTATGAATGTTTACACAATCCAACAGCAAAATTTGAAATAAAATTTTGCTCATAATATAAATGATTCCCAATAAGTCGGGGCTATTGCAGTTTTACTGATCATGGTTGGTGACAAACAAACAAACAAACAAACAATGAGTTTATCGGTGGTCAACAGAATCATGCCGGCCAAAATGCTTCTTCCCTCTCCGAAGAGGCAAATCAAGGGGCCTGCGACAGGACAGGCCGATGAACGATGCAGGCACAATAATACAAGAATGTACCCCTGTACCCGGCCCAACCAACCATCAAGTCATGTCACAAGCCCTTCGGGAGAACCGGATATACACTGGCTGACCCTGGAACGCGACCCACACAAGGTGGGTCACTATGGCAGGTTTTAACACCAGCGTACGGTGGTCGCTATCCGGTCGGATACGAATATCCTCCCACCAGCAAAGTTCGTAATGATTTAGATTAGGAACTAATTTAATTTTTTGCTCTTCAGAGTTTTTAAGTCAGTATGAACGAAAAAAAAACGGAAGAGGATGGAGATACGGTTCATACACGTAATTGTTTTTTTGTATACATATTTTTTTTTCAAATAATTGCAATATTTAGAGTATAAATCATAAAAATCAGGGCATATAAATGCAGAAGTCTTCGTTCGCCGATTTGCCCAGAGGAGATATTTTCTCGAAATTTATATAGGACCAACATTGAAGTAGGTGTATTATACTTATAACTATCCCATAAAATAAGAATCACCAAAATAGGATTACGCTGTGAAAGATAGGTTGTATATTAAAACTATGTAAAGGGAAAAAATATACGCGTTGACTTCAACCCCCTCTTTTTTGCGATGATTATAAATTTAAATTGCAGATAGGCGCAATGAAAAGGAATTATCGTAAGTTAAGAAATAAAAAAATATACTACAATTAAAAACAATACTTTGAAAAATGTTAATGAAATATTATTTACTCTGAACAGCACACCACATCACGAATATGAAGCTTATCATGGCCGGACACCGCAAACTCATTGTCCTCAAGCAATATAGCTCTATAGGTAGATAAAATTGCATGTGTTTTTGCTTTATTATCGCAGGCAATTATTAAACGATCTTATTTCGAATTTAAACATCATGGTTTTTAATTCTAAAAGTAACATTTGAGCTAATATGGAAATGTATTATAAATTATATGCTGGGCTCAAAGCATCATTTTCACTAAATCTTATTAGGATTATCCAGAACTTAAAACGTTCCTTTCCTAAATATAACGCCAGGTAAAAAGAAAGATGGGATAGGCCTATCGTATATCGATCACAAATTCCATATAACCGGTTAACCGGGTTACTGTATGATTTTTGAATCGAAAAGACAAATAGTGCTTCCAATCAGTTACGTGTAGACTGGGGTAGATAAAGAAGAAACTTCGCCACTATTCTCATCTCAATGATGTCTGATGGGCCACCTTAATTGAAATTAAATAGCCATAAATTAATTTTCAGAAACAAAACAAAAAATTTAAAATAATGATATAAAAATAATCTATACTGTATACAATATGAAACAGCAATTAGACCGGCCGGTAAAACCCTGGCGCCGTACAACCGATGCATCGTCTTTTGTTGGTCAGTACTATTCTTGGATTGCACTACGCTTACAATCAGGTGTAAGTGTAGGTCACTTTGCTAATCCGGGATAAAAAAAAGTGCCAAAATAAACAATATCTTTAATAGTTCTATTAAAGATATTGTTTATTTTGGCTATCCTGAAAAGTAAAGATTTTGCAAATGGTGGGTACTAAGGCTTAAAACCTTTGGCTCCTGGGTTCAATTTCAATCGGGCAACCACAATTTGTTGGCGATTCGAAAAATCACACATGAATTGCCTTATATAGGAAATTGTGCCCAGTGCAACGATTAGGCTCACCATGTGACGTAAATAAGCTCGGCGAAAAATGAATTGTACCTCTGCCAGCCCCTTTGAAGATAAAGGCGTGGCGCTTTTGTTTTGAATCAGGCGAGCTGTGCTTCGATAATTTCAGTTATGAAATTAATAACTGGGCATGTTGAGTCATACGCGTGAATGAAACCGGAACTTAATGATTTGTTTTGTACTTAATTACAATTACACATTTTCAGAAATCGCAAAATGTCTGAATAATCGTTATGTTTGGTTACTCATATATAAATCTTGAGTCATCATCCTTGGATGAAGTGCGTTTATATTTTAATGATGAATTGTCCACAACGCATAGGTATATTCCACGAATCCTCTCAGTAAGTTGATAAATATTTCCCATATTTATAAATAGGTAATACAACGGATATTGGTTTCACTTTATATAAACTTGTAATTCATAATAAATACACCCAACAGTCACATACAAAGTCCTGACCCGAGTAAGATGTGAAATTTGGCATACATGTACACTACGATCAATTCTCTACGATTCTCGCGCCATAGAAAATATTTTTTGAGGAAAATTTTGGGACTGCCTCGGTGGTGCAGTTGTAATGTGTACGCGTGTGCGGCTCCTGTGCCGAGGTCCCGGGTTCGATACCCGACCAGGTAATGTTGGGTTTTTCATTACGAAATGCTCAGTATTAGCCCTGAGTCTAGAATTGTGCCTGGTATGGCTCGCTTTCTACTACATTATGGGAAGGAAATAAGCTTGGTGTACTTGTTACACCTCCGTCAGCTCCTTCGGGGATTACAGGCATGAATATTTTGGCGATACCTAAGTAGGTATAAACCAATAAGTATTTAGGGCACAGTATGTGCCGTTAATCCTTACCACGTAAACAGAGCTACGAGCTTATGCTAGTAAAAATTATAAATCGAGAATAATCAATTATTCAGGGATAATTCTTGCGCCGACGCGACGGCCCACGGGACATTAGACGTAGCCCGCTGCCCGCCGCCTATAAAAACGTACGAATTGTTTGCCTGCCATTTATGAGTTAAAGTAATCACCCTTGTCAAAGTGTTGTTTATATTCGGTTAATGGTTCTGCGGATAATTTCGGGCTAGCCTTGAAAAGCACTCTACCAACTCTACACTGTAAAACTACCTATACTGTAGGTACTTGTTTGATTTTAGATAGTTTTAATTTTGAACTTTATAATAAAATATTTCCACATCTGCAGTTGGTAGTGTTAGTCGAACATTAGGATGTTATGTCATTATTTTCGTGTCAACTCTTTTAAAGTATTTTATCGACTAGGTAGATAAAAAAATATATATAATGTAAGGACTATAATATAAAACTTGATCTGGTTAAATATTATCGTAAAAACTTAATTTTAGTTGGTAAAAGTCTGTAAGAAATGGCGAATATTAGATTTGCTTGTTGCGTAAGAAATCTAAGTAGCATATTTCTTTTTCCGTGTTAAATAGGAAAAATACGCACGGGTTTGTAATACTTGCACTACTTCCCTTTCCAAACTCATGTGCAATTCAAGGCACTCGTCCTGCAATTGTGCATGGGTTTGCAACGCAAACTGTTTTTCCAAACACGACATGTTCAGGGCAACGTACGGAATATACCTATGAAATTCGCGCGTTTATTTCACGCGTTCGCCGTTTCCTCAGTCGCATTTGTTTTTCATCGTGCGTGTTTCAACTTTCAAGACAGTACTGCCTCCTGTTGAAGAGGGAAAAGGAAATGCATCCAGTTGGTCAATACGTCATACCTAAGCAACGACGACATTCAACGATTTTAAGTCATAAAATAAATGTAATGTACTCATTACATAAGGTAGATAGGTATCTAATGATCTTTTCAGAACTTTTTTAGACTATATAATAGGTAAACTTTTTTACTTACCTCTTGAATGAATAATTCCTGGTTAATGACCGCAGTGTCGACAAGATAGCGATCGTCACAGGGATACCCGTGCATGTAGAAGAAATTCCCATATGCTGTTAAATTAGACGGCTCCCTGCCTCTAAAGAGCGGTGGGTTAAATGGGTTCACTTCACTCATGTCTGTATCTAAACATGAGGCGTTAAATAACACCTGTCCCGAGCCGCAGCATTTCCACAAGCACGCGCGACCGATGCAGGGGCAGCCGTAGCGTGTTACCAGGCCGTCTTCCGTCACTTCGTACCACACGGACTGCGGATATTCTAATCCATCATATATCACCGACCCGTTCTCCAGAAGCAATCCGGCAGTGATGTTCACACTCTCCACTCGAGTACAAGGATTGCAAGTGCACCATGTTATTAACAAAGCATGTGACAATACATACAAATAGTTCTTCATTGTCGGCTCTTTGTTCCACTCACTTAATATAAAACACAATCATAGCACATCGCACTCGTAGCCCGATTTAGTAAAATATTTGTAGCTGGATTTGGTTATAATAAAATTAATGTGAAATGTAATCGCGCTGCGTTATCAGAATCGTAGTGTTACTTATCTGGATACTTGTGAGGTAATTTGATGTATCATTTTATTATGATAACGTGATAAGAGTAAGGTGGGTCGCGATCGCGCGTATTATGATGTTTGCGGTGGGATGAAGCGTGTGCTTTCCTCCAAGGTAAATTCCCGACTGATCGCAAAGAGAACTGGCCGACTGACTGACTGGGCACTGGCCAAAGTATACAGGTTACTTAATGGCCTAAGATCCCGGGTAACATCGACCTTCACCCATCTGTTTACCGAATGAAAAATATATTTTAGAGTATAAAATGTGTTGCTGAACACATACCAATAGGGTTGCCTAAAAAATATGGTCAAGGATATTTGAATAGGCTCTGAAACTACTGGACCGATTTGAAAAACTCTTTCACCATTAGACTCCTACATTATCTCTGATGAACATAGGCTACTTTCTATCCCAGAAAAAAACATTCATGCGGACGGAGCCGCGGGCAACAGCTATATTAAATAAAAATGTATTATTTTTTGTTATGCATATATGTATACAAAAATAAAAGTAATACAATAATATTTAGTTTGTCTTATTTTTTTGGCTAAGCAGATACCGCTGAACTTAATGCATTTTTTACTGGACTGAAATGGACCGCAGACTTACGAGTGGGTCACCTAACGGTAAGTGATCTTCACCGCCCGGGATCATCCACAATAACTATCTGACGAATCATGGAATAATAATGACTAATCTGTGGGTTCGGGCCCCCCCCGGATATCCCACCATACGAATTCGCCACTTCATGTTGTTTTCCTGTGAGACAATGGTAATAAAAATTGTTCACAGGTGGCTCTACTACTACTACTTTAATTAATGTTATTTGCATTATAATTTATAAATAATTTTTAAAGTAGGCACTAAGACCCTGTTTCTGCATAATTGAGGAAAAACTAATGACATATTCAAGGATCATTAAAAATTACAATGACATGAACTTAATTACCGGGAATAAAATTATTTTTTCTGTTTATTTAAGTGACAGGTACTTTACATAGCAAACATTTCAAATCAGCAAAAAATAAAAATCTGATACGCCTGGGTTACTTTTAAGGTTTTCGGGTACAGCATTTGACGCGCCTTTTTTGACAATTAATGAAAGATCAGGAATAAAATAACATAACGGTTAATAGGTAATGTTATTTTGTTCCAAGAATATAGTATTATAAACGTTAACAAACAATTTGTAAGTATTAGAAAAAATAAGGAAGTTAGTTTGATATAATTATTAACATTAAAATTGTTTATAAAATATGTACATAATGCTGGTGGGAGGATACTTGTATCCGACCGGATAGCGACCACCGTACACTGGTGCTAAAACCTGCCATAGTGGCCCACCTTGCGTGGGTCGCGTTCCAGGGTCAGCCAGTGTATATCCGGTTCTCCCCAGGGGCTTGCCCCCTGATCCTCATCCTTTTCCCATCCCTTATTCCTTCCCCCCCTCCTTGGCCCTTTGACAGGCCGGCATGATCTTGCCGACCAACGATGGACACATTGTTTATCGTTGGTCGACAATATTCTTGGATTGCGCTACACTTACCATCAGGTGTAGCGTAGTCACTTTGCCGAGCCAGGATAAAAAAAAAAAAAAAAAAAAAAAAATCTACCTAAAATGGCTATAGTGGAGCAGCAGTCATATTGTGACAAAGCTCCGTAAAAATATGTATTAACAACCTTCGTAGCGAAGTGGGAATGTAGAAGACTGTGAAGGTAGAGGCCGTGGGATCGAATCCCGCACCGAAATATATGTGCGAGGTTACAGGTAGGGTTAACGTCAGGCAAGCGGCAGGTCTTAAAAACTACAAGCAAATTCTTTTTGTAACATATTATGTTATAGAAAAGAGGCATGTTGCGCCCACCCCGCGGGATAATTGCAAGTGGTTTTTTATACACAAACATTTGTCTCGGTGCGGGAATCGAACTCACAGCCTCACTCTTCTCGGCCGGCTACTCGCACACTACGCCGTGGATGCTGTCCACATGCGGTATAAATATAATATGTAAGTAGTATGAATGTTAATTTATCATTACATACATATTATACAGGTATGCTATTAATATATGGATCTAAATAAAACACATTTTTTTCATTTCTTTTTATTTCAATGTAATCTGAATAGCATGACAAAGCCTACTATTTCTATGCTTTCCAAATAAATTTCTGAACCGCATTACCTGAAAAAATAAAAATATTGTTTCGTATAAAACACTGAAATGTACAAGGTATGATTATAATTAATTGAGAATTATTGTACTTGAGACGAAAGTTGCACTTGTTGTTATTGAAATTAGTGCATTGTCTTAATAACGCGGAATTCAGATGGGTCAAAAACTACAAGCCAAAGCATGGTGCGCCGGATACTTCAAGACGAAGACAGTTTTAGACCTGCAGCCCTGACAGCATATACCTACTTCTTGACATTGTCGTATATAGAGAGGCGTTCGGGGCTCTGGACCCCTCACCCCTCCTTGGCATTAAAGACAGTGAAATTACATTGGGGTATTATGAAAGTTAACATTTTACGTCTTGAGGTAATGAGCAGTGCCATCCATTCAGTAATTTGTAATGCAGTTCCGTGTGGTGTTGCTTCTGTCTATGGGCAGGCGTTGCGCTTACAGTCTGACGAGGGACCTGCTCGTTTCGGTAATCAAGTTAATGATTTAAAAAAAAAAAACTGATTGGCACCACTGCATTACCGGCAGCGCAGCGGAAGCGGAATAATTCGATCTTTATATATTTTCTTGGTGAGACCTGAGAAGAAAAGACCTGACCGTTCGTGGGTTTGTACGTAGCACGATAATATCTTGTTGCTGTAGATGTTAAGTTGGGATGAGGCTTCCAATCTCTAAAAGAGACAGGCCGAAAAGGCAGGGAGCAAAGGCTGTACCTACGGGCAATAACACAGGTATACCAGTATCCCTAGGACCGTGCCATTTGTGCTGAAAGATTTTAGTCGGTATACCGCTGCTTCAGCCTTCAGTCATTCAACTTATCTTGTGTGTTTTACCTATATATAATTTCTAACGGAGTGTGATTGGAGTTTAGTTCTCTGCCGTTTGCTATTAATTGAAGTCACAGAAAACTATTTTAACTAGTACATTTTAGGACCCATGGACGCCTTCCATGTGATTTTTTTTTTGTTTACATGCTCACTACGGTTGCTTAGCCTAAGGTTGCTACCTATCACAAGGGCTAATTAAGTAGTTTTTTTTTTTTTTTTTTTTTTTTTTTTTTTTTTTTTTTTATGACGTATTAAAATATAATACATCATTTTTATAACAATCTAGCCTTATGACTAATAAGTTATTTAAATTTAACCTAAACTTCTAAAGAGACTATGGCTAAGAATATGTCCAATAACACTTTTCTTATTGTCTCTATTAAGGGGAAGACACAATGTTCGCGTGTTCTTATTCACTAGCACTCACTGCACTATGTTGCACTAAATGGTCATTACACTAACTCGAAAGGTTTTGTCCTTTTCAGTCTTCTCACTAAGTCCGTGTTGTCGAGGAGCTGGATTGCCTCGACGTTCACATGATGATGAAGTCTATGTTCATGAGCTTCGGCGTACTTTTTTACTATGTTTCTAACGAAGTCCACTTTAAGGTCCCGATGAAGATCTTCGTTTCTTACGTACCATGGGGCGTTTACTATACCCCTCAGTACTTTGTTCTGGAATCTCTGTATTATTTGCATATTGCTTGGTTTGGTACATCCCCACAACTGAATACCATAAGTCCATACTGGCATTAGGACTTGTTTGTACAAAAGCACTTTGTTGTGTATTGACAACGAGGAGTATTTGCCAAGTAACCAATACATCTTCCTGTAGCGAATTTCCAGCTCGTCTCGTTTCTTTTTGACGTGTGCCTTCCAGCGAAGCTTTGCGTCCAGAGTCATGCCTAGGTATTTGGCTGTATTTTCATATGGTATGGTTTTACCGTTTATGAACACAGGCTCGTACTTTGGCTTTTTGTTTGTGAAATCAACATGCACAGATTTCGATTCATTTATTTTCAGCCGCCATTTTTCAGTCCAGTTGGAGATGACGTTAACAGCTGATTGAACTTTCTCCACTGCTTCTTTGTGAGTCGAACCCGTAGCTATAATTGCTGTATCGTCTGCGAAAGTTGCAATGGCGTTGTTTTCCATTTTAGGAATATCACAGGTGTATAATAAGTACAGGACCGGACCTAGTACACTACCCTGTGGTACTCCAGCTTCTATAGGCTTAATTTCAGAATAAGAATCTTCATGTTTTATACGAAACATTCTCTCAGAAATATAAGATTCCAAAATGTCTGAAAATTGCTTAGGCAGCATTTTTCTTAGTTTGTAAATGAGGCCTTGGTGCCATACCTTGTCAAATGCTTGTGCCACGTCCAGGAATACCGTCGAACAAACTTTTTTCTCTTCTAGACCTCTTTCGATTAAATTAGTAATCCGATGGACTTGGTCTATAGTTGAATGTTTTTCCCTAAACCCAAATTGGTGGTCGGGGATTAATTTGCGCTCTTCTATGACAGGTTTAAGCCTTTTCAAAAATATTTTTTCATATAATTTGGCCATTATTGGCAACAAGGAGATTGGCCTGTAGGATTTCACTTCATGAGGAGGTTTACTTTAATTTAATTAAGTAGTAATTTAGATTATATGAACTCTGCTAGGTATATTAGGTCCTGATTGTGATGTAGGACCAATGAAATTGAAAATCGAATATGTACATACGGTGTTGGTGACACCATTGCCGCAGAGGTCAGCAGGGAGATGATACTGCCGGCTGCAAGGTTTCCGTAGTAAGCTTGTGCAGCAGCTGCCGTGCTCCCCGCGGCGATGCCAGCAGCACCAAAGCCCAGCAAGGGTGCAATCAAAGGGATCAGCAACCCTCCGGTAAGGTAAATTGCAGCTCCTCCAACCAACTGCACAATTATTGCAGCTACCAAACCCATTGTAGTTCTGCAATGTAGTACCATAATAATTATTGTTATTATGATTAAAAATAATTAATAAATATATTTTATCTAAAATTATTTATACATAGAGTAAGTTTTCATAAGTGCCATTATTATGCTAATTACAGTATATTTTATACAAACGAACAATTTTCCTAATAAATAAATCTACAATTATAATGAGATGAGGATGGTTCAAAATACGTTAAATTGCGATAAATGTGTAACACATTTCTCTAAACAAAGTAGGTACCCCAGCACCACTCACGTACAAAATCACCATTGTCATACCGTATGAGACACGACTTCATGCGATGCTTCATATTGGTGCTCGATTGTATAATTTAAAATAGGAGTAAGCTAGCGTTTGAGGCTTTAATTTGCCATCTAAATTTATCAAGAACATTTAAAAATTGCGAGCAATTGCGACGCCGCGCCGCTCGTGACTTCAAGCCGGCCGCTGACATATACATAAAACCAAAGAGATCCAAAATAATACGACTAACACCGAGGTTCAGTTTTGGAGTAGCTTGAACTAACACTTTTATCAAAGAATTTAAACATCTCTGGAGCCATGAGCTTACACATGCTCGTTTTCCAGCTTAAGCTTTATGCAGTATGTTACTATCTATGTACTTACCAGATTAACTACACCACAGGTACAGGACACGCTCACTATCTCGATGCGAATATGCCTTAATACTGTCCGAGTTACTAACAACAAATGTACTCTGCACAGACTACTTAGAGAACTGACGTGTCTCTGAACTGTATGACTTCATTTCGTGTGACTGAAAAATGAAAATGTGACACAACACGGGTAACTCCGAACCACAGACAATTGGATGATGATGTCGATCAATAATCAAAGAATCTATAAGGATTCGCTATGTTTACATATAGGATATTTAGTTATACAAATATTATGATTCATTTCGATATTGTATATATAAACATGATACTATCTCTTTCAAGCTAATTTCTAATTATGTACGTAAAAAAGGAAAAAATATTTTAGCTTGTACCATAGTAGTCCACCTTATGTATATTCGTATTCATCAAAATTAGTTTGCGGCCGGATTCGCCATTTTCTGTTATCGATTTGTTTACATGGAAACTGTCATTGTGTGGAAAAACTTCGTTAATGTTAAAAAAAAAATTGATTATAACAGAAACACGGTGTTTTATTTAAACCGTAAATGTATTGATATTGAGTGCGGAATAAAAAAAAATAGGAATCAACCAAATGTTTCATTACACCGGTACGTTCTATATTAGGTATCTACTAATTTAATTTTACCAGTTTCTGCTTTATTTAAAAGAAATGTGCAATATAAATAATATAATGAGATTCTTTTTGCCCGATTTCCAGGTCTTGTCGGAGTTTTGGAGTTATATATCCTTCTAACTCGATTCTTCGACGATTTTCTCCAAACGCATCGAACGATACGATCTGTGAACACGCTCCGACGAAAATCCTCCAAATACAGTTTGAAATAACCGAATAAATGAATAGTTCTCATAAACTGAATAGGTATATATTTTTTTTAAATGTGTAATTTTTAGACATGGAACGTCTGTGGTCGATGACTCTGGTGGATGATAATGCTAATGGAATAGACTCTACTATTTCATGATGACTAAAATATAAAAATTCACCTGCAAAAACAAAAACAGCCTTCTGAACTGGTGTTGAGATAAAATTTGGCTGAATCTAAAATTAAAATTATGTAAACCATGGACCACCACCAACCATGTACCAACCACCTATTACATTTTATGGTTTAATAAATACTTTGATTTGATTTGATATATTTGTTTTTGGTGACGATGGATCATAGTTATATATTATCTTCATACTACGACCCAAGATTGTGAAGTTTATTACTAAGCACGCGAATGAAACCGCAGTGGACAGTTTTTTTTTCTACTAGCCCTGTATTTTATACGTCCCACTGCTAGGCACGGGCCTCCTCTACTGAATGAGAGGGATTAGGCCTTACAGCGGGGGCACACGATGCGTTGCGGCGGCGGTGCGGCGCCGGAGCGATGTCGCTGCGTTGTTTTACATAGAAAAATTTGTGGCATGTCACACGATGCGCTCCAGCGCCGCACCGGACTTGCAACGACCGAGAAGAGGCGGGGAGGGGTGAATGCGCTGCGACGTCGGAGCGGCACCGCTCAGTTGTCCAGTTTTATTAACAGACTATGCAACGCTGCTGGGGCGCCGGCGATGCTGCGGCATAACAACGTTGCGGCGCCGCATCGCTCGTGTGCCCGCTGATACGGTGAAATCTTTGCGGTGCGGCGCCGCAACGCATCGTGTGCCCCCGCTCTTAGTCCACCACGTTGGCAGACTAACGTAATACGGGTTGGTAGACTTCACATACCTTCGAAAAATCTTATAGAGTTCTCAGGTTTCCTTACGATGTTTCATTTACCCTTAAAGCAAGCGATAATTAACAATTAATATATGTACACGTAACTTAGAAAAGTCAGTGGTGTATGCTCTTGGGGCTGGTTTCGAACCTGCGACTTTTGTCTCGACAGTCCATACTTAGTAGTACTTCCCGCTGAGTTATCGCTGCTTAATGGCAGAACGTGTCAAATCTCTTTTGCCAGCCCATATGCAACAAAACAGTATTATCGGCAATTGTAATCCATGGACGGGAGTTCCCCGAATGACATAGGTATAACCTATAGATAAAATAATATAACATCAGAGATAAAATATGTGGTTCCGTATTTTATTAATTGAATTGGTACTTAATACGAGTGATTAACAATGTGTTCCCACAGCATTTATTGCCTGAACTAGGGCTAAATTTTTTCAGTTTTGTTGTTGTGTAGTTCGACCGGGTTATTACCACCGTATCGGAGAAAATCGCCTTAGTAACAGTTTCTTATTGCGTTTCGCACAGTAAGTGAGATATTCGGAAGCCCCAATCCGACCTCACCATCCCAAGCCATTAATTTGCCCTTACCTTTAAAAGGTCGTCAACATGTTTATGATTGTTCTGGTATTGTTGATATTCATATGCGGTGGAGTTCAATTGCGTGATGGTACAAGTGACCCATGGTTTGTTTGCCGGCCTATTCTATATAATAAAAATGCAGATGTAATTAAGACACTGCCTGTTTGCCAAGCTTATGTCCAACCCACAAAGTCATAGGCGGGATTTGAATCAAAGAACACGCCGGAAAAAAGTTAAAACTACAAATATTTGTCGATATAATAATATTATGTATTTCTCGACTTTCGGTATTGACAAAGTCATTCATGCGGTTAGTTTCAATACTTAGTACTTGCAACTAGCTTCACCTTATTGGTGTCGACACCGAACATCATTCATTATTTGATGCAAGTATGCAATAAAATGTCAACCCACATCAAGTAAAATTTGAGATATTAATTCTACTTTGCTAAATTTATTAACTCAAATCAATAATTTTAAATTCTATTTCGCGTAATCGTAGGTACATGGGAAATGTTTTAGTTGTGCTATTTTTTATAGAATACGGAATGTAATCTACTTAGATCTAATGAATTTAGCAAAATAAGATCATTATTTAAATTTTACTTGATGAAACCACACGTTATTGCGTATTTGCTTCCAATTTGTAAGTTTCATTTTTTCCCCTTAGAATAATAACGCATTTTTGTCCATTATATAAAAAGAGTAATCTTTCTTGATGCCTAATATATGCTTAAGGTTTGTCTTTGATTCGTACGGATTTCTAAAGTTTATTGAGTGACGCGCACTACACCAATGCGCATACATTCGCTTTACCATTGAAACTCGCCAAATTTTCGACACGAAATACATTTGATTTGTTTTTCGCAGTGTTTTTTTACAACATAGGCCGGCAAACGGGTCCCATGATGGTAAGTAATCATCACCGCGCCACCATGAACGCCCACAATACCAAAAAACACGTTTCCGACCTTAATGGAAACGGATAATTATGAGATTGGATTGGAATAAGTGGTATCTCACTTAACGTACGAAACGCCGCAGCAACCCTCTACTTAACGTTAGTTTTTTGGGAGACAGTGGTAACATGGCTTAACCACTCAAAAAATTGACACCTAGACATAGTGACCAAGTGTAAGTTTTAAGGTTGTTTCTCGTGACTTGTGACCAACGTTCTATCATTTCTATCAATATACCATAGTGTGCGTTGCCGTACTCTGGAAGAAGAAGAGAATGGGTTTCGGGAATTGGGAAGATGAACGACCCCATATATTTTATAACAATAAGTCTCACATTATACAAAACTCAGAAACAAAGCAGCCATTCCGCATTACCCTATTAGCATAGGTTTTTTTTTGTTGACGCTTTCTGTAAGCTTGACGAGAGTCGGCTGTATACAGCTTCACCGGACTTTCGGGTGAGCGCTTTATGCGCTCTCAACCCTTATAGCATAGGTTATATTCTAATGTTATGACGTACTATCGGGCTGGTGTTTGTTCAACATCCGTGAATCCTATTTACTACTACTTATTTTAAATGTGAATGTTTGGATCTTTGTGAGTTTGTGAATAAGGATGTTTGTTAGTTAATCACGATTAACGGCTAAACGATTTCGATTTTTACTTTTTTTTTTTTTTTTTGTTTTATTTGTTCCTTACAGGAACCGGCTAAGGTCGTAGACCATGCTGCCAAGTCTTCAGTCATATATTTTCATAGGTAGACTATATCTAATGTCAGAACGATGAAACACGTGTGCGGTCGATTTCAAGGTCCTGTCGGATTCCAGGTGCTAACTCCTTTCAGTTCTTCTCTTAAATCACTTATTTCAATGTTTCCATACACTGTTCATCACCGTCGATGTTTAATGAACAAAACCGCACAACTTTTATACAACAAACACAACTCTAAACTAGTTTATGGAATAAAATAAATAAGCAACGACACGCCGCTGTCAGAGTTCTAACCTCGAATCTCGATTTTTACTTTTTACCTAGCAAAAGGCCGCTCACACGTGCGGAGCCGCGGGCAAAACCTAGTTATTAATAAAATGTTATTAAATCATTCTGTTTCAACTCCTTCAGCAATTGTGAAATCTATTCAAACTACTTACTGACCTACCAGCTATCTCAAAGATTTTTTCTAAATTGATAACATATTGACCTTTTGTACTTATGAAAGAAAAGTGAACTTTTCTCAGCTAAAAACAAGTACTCGTGGTAAGGCCTACGCGTATGATATAAATACAAGTTAACAACGAATACATTCGTATTCCTGCCTTGAGTGTTCGGACGAGCGGTTACTGTATTAGGAGGTTAGTGCATGCCACCATTTTTAACATAATAATATCGTTAAAATAAAACAAATTTAAACGGATTTTATCGCTGTTTTTTATTAATTTTGATCCCGACGTTTTTAAAGCTTTTCAGCCTTCGTGGTCACGGGGTGGACTGAGGTGTAGATGAGGTGTAGAAAACCTTGATAAAATCCGTTTAAATTAGTTTTAGTTCAATGAGTAATATTCGCGTAAACATAAGAAATCATTATAATAATATCGTGTTTAATTATTTTGTGCATATCGCGTAGGTAGATACTGGATATCTATTTTTGATAATCTGCCTAATAATTTAATCACCTTTTTTTTATGGCATAGGCCGGCAAACGAGCAAGTGGGTCACCTGATGGTAAGTGATCTCCACCGCCCATGTACGCCCACCACCAGAAGAATCATGGGCGCGTTGCCGACCAAAGGAAAGGGATAATTAGGGATAGGGAAGGGGAGGGGATTTGGGCTTCCGGATATCTCACTCACCGTAAGAAACGCAGCAGCAAGCCGCTACTTTACGTCGGTTTTCTGTGAGACAGTGGTAATGATCCGGGCGAGCCAGCTAGGGGTGCTTGATATATATCGATATGTGATAAAATATCGATACATTTATTCGATATATCGAATCAATGCGATATTATCGCATCATTGAAGTCGATATATAATATCGATATATTTTATCCGATATATCGAATCAATCCGATACTATCGAATCATTGAAGTCGATATATTTTATCCGATATATCGAAATAAGGATATCGGAAAATAGAAAATCTATCGGATGTTGCTAAAAAAAAAACAACATCAAATACCAGAATGAGTATTGAATGTTGTTTTTTTTTTTTTAGCTCTTCGATATTATTTTTGTTAATCATTTTCTAAGAAAGTCTTTTCCTTCCTACAATTCGATATATCGATATTTTTAACCGATATATCGCTATATATCGATACAATATTTCGATATATTATATCGGAAAAAATATCGATGTTTTTTGTACATGAACATCACTAGAGCCAGCCCATTCGTGCTGTAGACAAAACTGTCTACAGCGTGGCTCTACCACTCAATAAATACCTACCATATTGATTCTACAGATGTTTCAATTTTAACCGACTTCATGTTAACCCCTTAGAATAATGTTACGTTACGTTACGTTAGTTATGTTAGGAATACCTTAAACCTAGAAAAATAATTTTATAGTACGTTAACAATAACCATGACGTATGGTTATCTTTCTTCGACGTAAGTATGTTTCGAATTACATATTTTTGTTTGTGTTTAATATATTATTATATTGATTTCTTATGTTTACGCGAATAATACACATTGAAATAAAATTAATTAAAACTGATTTTATCGCGGTTTATATTTTAATTTTAATATTTCCAAGAGAGCACAAATAATCTGTGTTGAAGATCATCTGCCACTAGGCCCAATGAACCCAGCCACAGTTGAAAGTGCCCCCCCTGTTGTGTTACCATATGTTAGAGGAGTCACAGACAAGATCGCCACGGTGTGCCTACATTCCGGCTAACACAGGTGCTGACGGGCCACGGCTGTTTCGGCTAGCTAGTGTCGTATAGACAGAAAAGGACTCCGCCGTGTGCCACCATTGTGGCAACTGCCGCGAGGACACGACTCAACACACTCTGGGGGAGTGTCCAGCCTGGAACGACGAGCGCAGCGCTCTCAGGACAATCGTCGGAGCAGACCTCTCGCTGCCATAGTCGGCAGCCGGAGGTCATGGCGAGCGATGGGCTCTTTCTGCGAGTGCGCCATCTCGCAGAAGATCTCACAGAGCGTTGAGCGGGATCGTGGGCAGAACGATTTCGAACGATCGAACGGGGCGTTTGGAGAATTCCACCACGGTTTCCGGTCGTAACAGGCGACTTATAAGGGTCATCGATGGCGCCATGTCCATCGGCGCCATCGTCGAGTTCGGCAAGGGTTGTTTCCGAAGTTTCTCCCACTGAATTGCTGCTTTTGGCTGCGGGCAAAATTGGGCAAAATATGCTTTTTGCATTAGTGTCACCCTCTATGAGGATTCCGCGGGTTCCCAGTTTTTTACCTATTTTCCACAACTGCTGCAGGTATGGCCCTATGGGTTTATCCAGCTCAAAGTCTACTTTGAGCTGGATAAACGTTCTAACGAGATAGCTATTATTTCGCAGGTTCCTGTTAGAATCGTTACAACTACAAAAAAGAATGTGGGTACCTACATAAAATTCTAAAAAATATTAAAACTATTATTAAGACTGATATGTCTATGTACCGAAGTACTTGTTGGAATTAGGGATTGCAATCCGGCGTCATTTTCAATCCGGCCGGATCCGACCGGATTTCCACTGATCCGGCCGGATCCGGTCGGATCCGGCCGGATTGATCAAGTCAGGGCGATTTTCGCTTTTCGGTTCAAAATGAACTGTTAGTAAGTTAATCAAGTGTTATTGTGCTTAATATAGGTCGTTTATAAAAAATAAAACATATAAAAAAATTATTTCCAATCTAATGTTAAGATTAAACAACGAGCAAACAAATAAAATTTAGTAGTGTAGGTAGGTAACTAGTAAAATTTTAACGATAAAACAAGTAGCTCAATTTTCATAGATTTCACTTTCACATATAGATCAATTATTTTAGAAAGTAAAATTATAAAATCGAATATAATTAACCTTACGTAATTTATTGAGATGAGATCACAATAATTAATAAAGTATTTGAGAATACTAACTATTGCAACAAACAAGTCTTATATTTATGACAGGCACCATCATGATTTGATGAATCTTTGTAATGAATGGCACAATTATCACAATAATGAGTTTGTCTTATAATTTCAACTTTTTAGTTTAATCAACTTACGAAAAATAATTATTTTCAGTAGAATTTTAAGTAATAATTGTCTTAGTATTCATTATACATAGAAAATCAATGTTGATTTTGAAAAAAGGATCGTAGAAAACAAATATTGTTAATTGTGTCATCTGCTAGTCGACTTTTAATAGAGCTGCAAATATAGCATGCGGCCAAAAAGGCCCTTTCAGTTTCTACACTTGTCGGCTTTATTGTCAGCAAATAGTCATAAATAGCAGACAAGTATTCTCTTCGAACTCCGTCAAAACTTCGTGACCTTTCAAATGTAGTCATTTACTTTTTTAGTACTTTATGAAAATCTTTCTCTTGTTTAGTATGTAAGCTATAACACATGGTTTCTTGCTGGATTTGTAATTGTAATTCTTCCTGTAATGTCAAATATTTATTTAGTGAGGGTGAATCTAAGTTCTCTTCTACTATTTCTTCCAAATTTTTCTTTAGAGTTATCATCTTGAACAACTCTTTCCAAGATTTTTGTCATTTCTGATCGTATGCCTTTTTTCTTTGGCATAGTAAAGTACCTAATAATGCGACAACTCTATTTAAATATCTAAAAATTGTAGCACCGGATCCGGTCGCCGGATCCGGTATATTGGCACCGGATCCGGTGGACGTAAAATGATGCCGGATCCGCCGGATTACCGGATCCGGTTTTCCGGATTGCAATCCCTAGTTGGAATGTACTGAGAGCGCTGTATACATAATCGAACAATAATTTTGTGATGTTTCAGAACTACAATGGGGTTATTAGCAGCAGTAAGTGTGGCGGTAATCGGCGGAATAGCTATTTACGGCACTGGCGGGTTGCTCACGCCGGTGGTTGCTCCATTGTTGGGCTTCGGCTCAGCAGGCATAGCAGCAGGAAGCACAGCCGCAGCAGCACAAGCATTTGTCGGGAATGTTGCAGCTGGCAGTATACTTGCCAAAATGACTGCTGCCGCTATGGTGGCACCAACTCCGTTAGTATAAAATACCTAATTTACTAACAAACTCCATAATGTTGCCTGATGATACCTCCTAAATGTCGATATCGAAACTCATTACGCATAAACACATGTTACATATACACTTCAAGTATATTTCAGCGAAAAAGTCTCTGGATGTAACCTCCGTGGAACAGACTAGCGCAGGCGATGAGTAGAGTAGTCAGCTGTGAAACAAGAAGTCGCGGGTTCAATCCCCGCACCGAGACAAATGTTTCTGTGAACCATATATTTTAATGTGTTTTTTAATTAATTTTAATTTTCGAGTCTGCGTGTTGCGAGACCGAAAGTCTCTTGTAGTTCCTGATACAAGACTAAGAGGCGTGTGACTATTGGGCATTTGTTTATTTACTTACATTTCATTCTCTTTGTTACAGGTAATTGCAGGTTATGCAACATTTGAATTTCAATTGAAATCTGTAACTTTGTTACAATTTTTAAATTTATATTAAATGTCTATGTATCGGATGTGACATTTCTTTTTTTTTATCCTGGTTCGGCAAAGTGACTACGCTACACCTGATGGTAAGTGTAGCGCAATCCAAGAATAGTGTCGACCAACGATAACAATGTATCCATCGTAAGTCAGCAAGATCATGCCGGCCTGCCAAAGTTCCTGGGATAAACTACGGAGTCCCTGCTAATGTTAACGCTAATCTCATCCCAGGGCCAAGGGGGAGGGGAAGGAAAAAGGGATAGGAAAAGGGTTAAGATCAGGGGGCAATCCCCTTGGGGAGATCCGGATATACACTGGCTGACCCTGGAACGCGATTCACACAAGGTGGGCCACTATGGCAGGTTTTAGCACCAGTGTACGGTGGTCGCTATCCGGTCGGATAAAAGTATCCTGCCACCAGCAAATGTTTTATTTAACCTTTCTAGACTTTTTTAAACGACGCGACATGAAGACGTGAGGCTGTTTACTCAATGGCCGCTTGTTGGGACGACAAAAATCGAACCGAATCGAGCTACTGATAGCTTAGAAACAGTGTATGAATGTGTCATCATTATGCGTGAGTCTTGAATGTAGGGTAAGAGAGGGTAATGCCGGTCACTTAAGATAAATCAACTTTTAAACAGTAAATAATCAACTTTTAGTATAGAATCTGACATAAAATATAAACTTAAAGTATTCTTCTATTGTAGTCACAACCATTGAGATCAATATTAATAATAATATTTGTACAATGAACGTTTTAAAAAAAAATAGTTATGACCGGTATTGCCAGATATGGCGGGTAATTCCGGTCGGCAGGTTGGTAATACCGGTCTAGCGTTTTAGCGGCAAAAATCACAAACGTAGTCTATGGTGGACTCAAAACCCGTGCACTGAGCATGAGCCCAACCCCCACACTAAATGCACCTGTACCAAAGCTCGTTATTCTGGCCGTAATCATCACATAACATGCATTTTTTTTCCTCGTCTTTGACATCAACATCTTCGTCATCATCGCACATATCAATGTCAGCGTCTGACGAAGATTGATAGTTATTCTTCTTTTTTTTTTTGTTTTATTAGCCCTGTATTATACCTGTCCCACTGCTGGGCACGGGCCTCCTCTACTGAATGAGAGGGGTTAGGCCTTATTCTTATCTTAGAGAACTCTTTTTTTCACCTTTCTAGTTATAGAACCCACATGTTTTTGACCTTTATATGTGACAATTGTCCTGGATCTTGCACACAAGAGATGCCTGTCTCGTTGACATTATAGATATTCCTTGGTAAGAACTTGTATTTATCTATCAACTCTTCAAGCAGCTTGAAAAACATAGTAACTTCATTCTTGTTAAAAGCTGTAGCTCTGTTTAGCCTCGTTCCTTCTGCTTTTCGAACAGATAAGTTATTTCTTTTGATAAATCCTTTAAACCATTTTTTTCCATTCATTCCGAAATTTTCATTGAAATTATGCTTCACATTATTTTTGACTGCGTATTCATATGCCATTTTACGTATTTGAATTGAAGTGCAACCATAAAATATCTTACGAAGGAATTTTATCTGGTCTGCCATTTCCGTTTTATGCTCCTTCGTAAAAACTGGATTACTTCCCAAAGATGGTGTTCATTCACAGTTCTTGTGTTTTAGTCTTTCTTTGAGAGTTGTAAATGGGACGCCACAAGTCCGTGCTGCCTCTCTTACTGCTGTTCCATCTTCAACAAGTTTGAATACCCTTTTCAAATCAAATCTTGGTTCTATTTTACTTTCGATCCTTGGCTCCTCCTCCGAGTTCCCGACATCCTATACAGAAATATAAAATAAAACAAAAGTAATAAAACTGAAAAAAACAATGATTGCGTTGCGTCTAATACCGGTCAGAGTGACCGGCATTAGCCGCCTCTACATTTTCTTAATTAACAATAATTATTTTAAAAACCCGTTACGAAGTGCTTGAAATGTATCATTACATGAATAGCTATATAACTGAATAACTAAAATTGTCACTGGCAAAAGAAGAAACACAAAAATACTGACACTTACCCCTTATATTCTGCGGCCAAATAATAACAAAATATGGGCGCGAAATAAATTGACGTGCGATTCTCAATAACGCATGATCGCAACTGCGCGGGGGGTGGTGCGTTGGCGTCGGGAATACTCGCGCCACCCTCTCCTGTGGTGTCCGTGTGCGCAAACAATGTTAATAGGGAGATATTGTGGTGACCGGTATTGTCACCTGACCGGTATTACCCTACTTTACCCTATTTGTTGTTAATCATCATCACTGTCTTAACGTCTTTTTAGTTCTTGCCCTTACCCAACAGCAACGTGCTGTCGTTGAATAATAAATAAACTTAATAGTAGATATAAATTTAAACCAGCTTAAGGTCTGAAAATCAAAGAAGTAACGAAAGCTGCAATAAATCTATTTAAGAAATAGACAAAATAATTTTAAACCTGTACAAATTACCAATTTATTAGTTACATATAAGCAGGGAATTTAACCACTAAAATTAACATTTAACATAAAATGGCACCTGTATCTCCCAAAGGGTAGGCATACTTGTAACTAGTCCATCCACGGTTAGCAGAGCTTATTTCCGTTCCATGATGTGATAGGGGGCGAGGCTATCGCCATATATATTTGTCACCTTACTTAATATAATGACTACTTTTATATAATACTATATGAACTGGTTATTTTATGCGAGTTGGCGCGGCCAGCACGGCTATATGTATTTGAAATTCGCGCTATTTTTACCACAGATTATAACTTGTGTGCTCTAAAATAGAACATTAATAGCTATAATATATATATATTTCATATCTGTGAATAGAATACATAGGTGCCTACATAGAATATTCAATTTAAAATAATTAAACTATTTACAATGGTCATTAAGTAACGTTTAATTAATAAACATTTTTGCATATGAATTTACACTTTATGATTCGTAAGAAAAGCCTGCTAGGTACTCATCATTACGATGCAATGATAAATCTTCATAGTTATTTCTATACGGGTTAAATAAATACTTGAAATGTAATTATACATAACAGGCAACATAGCTACTTGCACTATCAAAACTGGTTATTATCAATTTATTATCTTATCTCATCGACTTATAAAAAAAGGAGGACGGAGCGCTACTAATATCGACAGTGATGCAGGTTCTTGATGTATGTGTGCGAAAGTTGAGGGATACCAGATAAATGAAAATATTCCCCATTTTTAACCAACTCCTAAAAGGTTTTATATTCGACCCGTGTGTATTGAATAAAGTATGTACATGGTAATTAAGTACTTAGTTCAAACAATTAATTGATTCGTGTAATTGTGGGGTAGGTATATGAAAAGATAAAAATTAAATTAAAATCCTTTAAAATGATTTAATTTTTTATAAACATGCCTTTTACTTTGCACGGACCGTTCAGTAGCTTCTAATTTGGAAATATGGTGATCTCGAATGCTCAAATATTTTTCTAAAATACATTTAATTAGATTAATCCTATATTCGGTGCCTGCCAGAGTGTGTTTTAATTCCAAATTGAAAAAAAAAATACTATTCGCTATAAAATGTCGTCACCGTTCCGCATGACGAGAACCTCGTAAAAGCCAAAAAGATAAAACTACCAAATATTTAGATGTGGCACACGAGGTTACCGAGATGTGGGATGTTGACTCAACAATAATTGTACCGATAGTCGTCTCTGGGTTGATACCGAAGAGCCTCGACAAACATCTTCAGAGGCTCTCAATTGGTCTTTGGGTCAAAGTCCAGATACAGAAAGCGGTGTTATTGGACACAGCACGCATTGTGAGGAGGTTTCTCTCTCTTAGGTCCTAACCGCCGGTGGCTTGGGTCCTAGGCCTCGCCATTGGAGAGTAATATTTTTATATTTTTAAATGTTTTGTTTTTTGTTTGTAACTAATATTTAAAAATGTAAAACATCCTTTTAAAATAAAGAGTACTGTACAAAACAAAGTTCAAAACGCACTGATAAATAAATAGTATACATTACGTATAAATAATGTTAAATAATTTTATTCTAATATGTGTAATGTAATTATTATGATCCATGTTGGTTGAAATAAATGATATTATTATTATTATTATAAATAAAAAAAGTCGGGGCTTGTGCCGCTGCCGCGCAACACAAATTTTACCGAATCCAAAAATACCTTTAGACATTAATGTTATTATTTACTTCTCACAGAGTTTCTAAAGATAAATTTTATGTTTTGGTAATCTTGATAATATGAAGCCGGTTAAGCTTCAAAAAAGAAGGTTCTCAATTCGGCGAATTTATTTTTTTATTTATTTGTTTGTTCGAGGAGTTTAATATCTTTACTCCATATTCCGTTATCAGATTTTAACAAAATATATATGCAGTACCATAGCTAGGAAGGGAGAGGGGGGCACTCTACCCCGGTTGTCACCGGTTTTGGGAACTCGACCTGATATAACCCGAAATAATATTCAAAAATCGGGAAATCCTCTCCTCTATCCTCCTTTTTTGAAATCGGTTAAAATACATTAAATCATTTTAAAGCTTTCATTCTTAGGGTGACAGCCAAATCAAATCCACCCCGGGTGCCACCCGTGCTAGCTACGCCATTGTATATAGGAGACCGCTTAGTACTTAAACTTTATCGAACATCAACATATTTCAACAAAGCGGTCCATATTTGATGGGAAAATATATGTTCGTACATTAAAAATAAAATATACGCTTAATTGACAACCTCCTCCTGGTTTAAAGTCGGTTAGTAATTTTTGAACTAATGTTCTTAATTACAACGGAATACTCACACTTTGGGGAAAATACCTCATTTATTTTCTGGCAACACATGCACGTGAAGTTGACGTTTATATTCCGAATATTACGTAAATAATTTTACCAAAAACATTATAAAAGTGATTATAAATTTATATGTTACCTGTGCTAAGTAATTCCTTGATATTTCTTTTTCGATGTCGAATTGTTTTTACAATGTTTTATGACACATGTCGGCATTATTATATTTTTTTAAATCCAAGTTGGAGTGAACGTTACACAAGGCGGTCGTGTCGCGTAATGGCGGAAACTGGCACACTATGATGAGAGTGTGTGCGTGAGACCCGTATACGTACAGCATTCTGGCACACTATGGGTCACTTCACTTTCGATGTATGGGACGTGGTGTCCCCCATAGTCTATGTCTTATCTATTTCAATTTCTCGGATAATCGTATGCGTTTACGGTATAACCTCCAAACTCACCTCCAAAGTGTATATTCTATATAATTATCTTTGTCCAAATCATTAATCATTTTTAAAACAAGCACATTAATAAAATGATTGCAAGAAAGTATGTAGTTTTACATCCATTCGTGGGTGAACCTAAGAAAGAAGACTTCGAAATTGTAGAAGAAATATTACCAAATATAGAAGAAGATGGTATGTAGACTGAAAAAAAATATTTCCGATGCCCACCTTAATTCTTGTTAAGTATAATAATTATTCTTAATTTTGTCTCCTGTCTAAATTCTCCATATCACTAATAGTCGTTCCCAACATTCTGTTTACTGACAGTTTTGTTTACTGGCTGGCTTTTTGATAAATTTTGTGTGTAAGATCTATCAAAACAATATTGATAGAAATCAAATCAATCAGTAACTAGATTAAAGGTAACGGCCGTTTATGTAGACTATGACCATAAACCATATTTTGGAGCTCAGAATTATATTTAATTATATTTATTATTATCTTATGTATTTTTGCAGAATTCCTTGCTGAAGCTATGTACATTAGTGTCGATCCCTATCAAAGAGTGAAATTGGGTCACAAATATCCGTGTGATATGATTGGAGGGCAAATTGCAAAGTAATTTCATAACAATATTAAATAACATAGGTATTTTAGAATACCTACTTGTTTGTATGTTTAATGTCACATATTTTGATGGATTTAGGTTTTTTCAGAATTATAGAATCAAGAAACTCTAAGTATCCTGTCGGATCATGGGTGATGGGTCATTTCGGGTGGAGAACTCATACAGTTACTAAACCAAGTAATGAGCAATATTGTGTACAAAAACCATATATGTATGCGCTCCCCGATTTTGGAACTCTGCCTATTTCATTGGGGCTGGGTGTATGTGGGAGAGTCGGGTAAGGCTATTTGTATAGTAACCAGTTGCTTTTAAAAAACCGAACTTTAGCCTTAAGTATTTATAATAAGGTACGGTTATATAACTGGACCCACTCACAGACGTTTGTATACTCTGTCAAAGAAACCTTTTTAACAAAATCTGTCCACCATCGTCGGAAAATTTTATGTGAGTTCATACCTACATAAAACAAACTCATCGAATCGAGTTTTTTTTAAATCGATTAAAAACAGAGACTGTACCGATAAGTATTCAAACTAAAGATTTCATTTCGCCCATGTGCGTCTTACATACTCAATCTAGGGTTTTATCATGGGGTTAACTAGATGTTAGCGTTAAAAAGCAAATCTAAATCATTTCACGTAGAAAGATAGTGGAAATTACTTAGAACTACCCACCTATCACTAAGTGGTAGAGCCACACTGTAGTCAGTTTTGCCTACAGCATAAATGGGCCGGCTCAACCCGAATGTTAGCAATACCTCACATAAAATCGACTTAATGGTAGTTTGCTGTTGCGTTTCGTACGGTGGGATAAATATACCAAAAGATGAAATAAGCCCACATCCTCTCCCTTTTCCAATTTCTTATTTCCATTTTCTTTAAGCAATTCATGATTATTGCCCCGGGTATTGTAAATGTTCATGGGCGGTGCGCGCTTACCATCAGGTGACCCACTTGCTCGTTCGCCGGTCTCTGCAGTAAAAAAATCTATACTAAAATCCTTAAGTTTTTTTTATCCGAGCACGGCAAAGTGACTGCACTACACCTGATGGTAAGTGTAGCGCAATCCAAGAATAGTGTCGACCAACGATAAACAATGTGTCCATCGTGGGTCGGCAAGATCATGGCGGCCTGCCAAAGGGCCAAGGGGGAATAGGAAAAGGGTTAGGATCAGGGGCAAGCCCCCTGGGGAGAACCTAAGGCGTGTGGATCACTATGGCAAGTTTAAACACCATGTGTGCGGTGGTCTCTATGCGGGCGGATATGAATATCCTACCACCAGCTATTCCATTTCCGTTTTATTACTTGTTTTATCCTGACAATACCTAGCAATAAATAATCTCGATTCGCAACTACAACCAATGCCGAAAATAAGCCAATCAAACCATTTCATATGTAGGCGTGGCATTCACTTTATTCTTATTGGCTCGCTTCTGGGAACGATCTGCACATTTGAGTTTAAGATTGTTTAATAAAATTGACCGTTAATTGAGAAATCCGACTATAACAATTTTTACAGAAACAGCGCATACTTTGGCTTCACTGAAATATGTCAACCTAAACGTGGTGAAACAGTTGTCGTATCGGGCGCGGCAGGTGCAGTGGGCTCTCATGTGGGTCAAATTGCAAAAATTTTGGGTACGTAGGTACTTCATTTCCCTTGTAACGAATGTCACGTGACATAACAAAAACAGGAATTCGCACTAGGACTATTAGTAACTATGTCGTACTTATTTACAATACCAAACTTCTTTCGTTTATAATTTAATTCTTTAAATATTAATGATATTTTTAATATTTCATAAGGCCATGTGCAGAGTGATGATACGGAAAGTATGTATGTTTGTGACTGGCGTTTGGTGGTTTTTGAGTTGTGCTACCGATGTTAACTTGTTTGGAAGTTTTTATGTATAAATTCTATTTTAGGTTGTAAAGTGATAGGTTTCGCCGGCACAGAGGAAAAATGTAAATGGTTGGTAGAAGAACTTGGTTTTGATTCGGCTGGCAATTACAAAACTGTAAACATAGAAAACTTTCTTAAAAACAGTGCTCCTAATGGCATAGATTGCTATTTCGACAATGTAGGTGGCGAACTTAGTAGCATTATAATGGCACAAATGAACAATTTCGGAAGAGTCGCTGTGTGTGGAGCTATATCCAGCTATAACGAAACTGACCTGACTAAACGGAAAGGTAACTAGAACTTTCAAAACTGGCTTAGAATTTAACATCTTCATTCATCGTTCCTATATCATTCATTACGTATAACTTAGGTCTTCGCCTGACGCATTGGATCAGTGCAGCGTGCAATTGCGGTTTTGCGACATGCGCCTTCATTCGACTACCTCGTACCTACTTACTACATAGTTAAATAAGCTGAGAGCCGAATTTCTCAATCTCCGAGTTAATATTATTTATCACATACATATATATGACAGCAAAATACAGAATTAGAATATCACGCCTTCAAAATATTATTTATTATACGAAGAAGCGTGAGTATCTAATTGGTTATACATAAATTGGCTGTCCAACGCGGTTGAAGTTGCAGACCTCGTCATCTCATACGTCGCGTTAGAGGAAGACGAACATATACATTATAACTTTAGAATTTTTACCTCAACTAAAATCAAACTTAATAAATTACATTTCATTCCAGCCACAACACTCCAACCATACATTGTAGCCAAACAATTAAAAATACAAGGATTTCTAGTAAACAGATTCGCAGACCGCTCTATGGAGGGAATTAAACAAAATCTACAGTGGGTAAAAGAAGGGAAGCTGAAATATCGAGAACATGTTTCAGAGGGCTTTGAAACCGCTGCAGACGCATTTATAGGCTTGTTCAGAGGTGATAACACAGGCAAGGCTATTGTAAAAGTGAAATAAATAATATGTTTCTAAATATATAAACATCGAATTAAAATGACACTTAAATAAGAATAGTTCTATATTTATCCCTAAACTAAAATTATTCATCATCTTCGTCTGCGTCTTTTTGGGGAAGGTATATTCTGAGAAGTGCTTTGCGCATACTTATTTATAAATAGCTCTTCATAAATTAAACTATTTGCATTTGCACTTAAGTATTTTGATATCTCTTTATAGAGCTGTTTTTTGTGGGATTCCTCGTTGCTTGTGGTTTGTGTACAGGCAGATTTTTTGTCAGAAGTTAAAATAGAACTCTTTAATTCCATGATTCTTTGGGTGTTCTGGTCTATTTTATTCAATAAAATATCTTCCATTCGTTTCATTCTGGCTTCTAAGCACGCAATAGTATACTCATGCATGTTAGGTAATGCTGTGTCTTTTGACAGGAACGTGCCAACTTGTTCCTTTTTTATATTTGATTCATTTCTCATTTGTCCATTATCTGGATCATCTATTTTATCTAAACATGACTCTATAATATCTCTTAGTTTCATGTTAAATTTTCTCTTTTCTTCAATAGCAGTCACTCTGTCTTGATTTATTTTAGGTTTCAAAAGAGATTTATTTGAAGTTTTTATTGTATTTTTTATAACTTTTTGACTTGCCTGCACTCTTGTCTTATTTAACTGTTGCTCATTCACTACAATAGTAACTTTATTACTAGGTGATATGTTCACAGTATTATTGTTTAGTATATTGACAGATGGTTCTTTGTTTTCATTTTTTACATTTAACTCGGTGCCATTTAATGAATTTATTTTATTTCTTTTTTCCGGCAAACGCAGAATAATTGATGGTGAGACTGGCTCAAAGTTTCCTATTAGTGACACTGGTTCACTTATTTTCTTTTGTGATAATATTTTTACTCTTGGTTTTCGTGGGGATTCAGATTTAGTTTGAAAACTAAAACTTTTGTCTTGTATAAGCTGTTGTGTCACATTGTTATTGTTGTTTTCACTAATTTTCTCACCTGTATTGCTAGGTTTAGACTTTACTTCTGCAAATCCAGCTTCTACAGGTTCAAAAATAAATGTAACTGGATTCAGATCTCCTAATTGAGATTTATTATCCCCAGTTACTAGAGTCGATTCATTTGGTAATATATTTATTGTTGTTGAATTCTGAAACTTATTAGTATTATCACTTAGATTTATAACAAATGGTTCCTCAGCATTAAGACATTTTTCATGCTTATTCTGGATGACAACTTGCGTCTTACTGTTATTATTGCTGGAATTACTTAAGGTGTTCATACCCATCACGTCGGAATTTGTTAAAAAATCACCATATTTCACAGAAAAATTTGCCTTTTTGTCAGACAATGTCAAATATTCAGTCTCAATATCATCTACTGATATGGGATATATTTTTCCATCATCTTGTGAAATTGTATTATCAGAATATGGAGTAGGGTCACAATAAGGCCCGTTTAAAGTTGGTATTGCGTCAAATTTCAATTTGTCTTTCTGAAATTTAAAATTATCAATATTATTATATCAAACAAAAGGGTAAATATCAAAATGGTTTGAGTGCCTTTCATGTCTGTATCCCCGAAGGGGTAAACAGAGGTGAAACTAGCACTACATCCATGTTTCACCGAGCATATTTTCATCCTATGATGTGAGAAGTTCGCAAACCTATCGCCCTACCAGGAACAAATTCCAATCACGTGAAATTTAAGTGCGATTGTTTTTATTAATGATTTTAGACTTTGGGGATTTGTATATAAATATACTATAATATTTATTTAAACAGGACTTAATCGTTGTTATTATATTATTAGTGTTGTATGTCGAAGTACCGGCAGTAAGGAGCTAGATGATAGTAAAGATCCATCGAGGTTAGTTTTAAATACCACCTCCACTAAAACACCCACACAAACACCTTTTAACGAAAACGCTGCTGTACTCATTCAGTCAACGCGTGACCACGGCCGATGCAACTTGGTCTCAACGTCGGGAAAGAAATAAATCAATAAATAGGTGTTTATACCTTATGCGTACTAATATTACGCGTTTATACCCATTACAATGGATATTATATTAAATACCTAAATTTCCTTTCTTCAAATGCATCTATTATATTTTTGTATGTATTGTTATTGTAAGTACACATTAATTTTACTAGATGATACATTGGACTAGATGATAAGTTTTAATTTCAGTTCAGCACTCGTCGACCGTTGTGATACTTTGCGACTGTGTCTCGACGGTCGCCAAAAAGCATACCGATCTGAAGTTTTTGGATATAAACTGGCTGATCCCGAAATGCGACTCGCGTGAACAAGCCACAATGGCGGATTTTTCTCCATATCTATGATCTAAGCTATCCAGTCTGGTAGAAAAAATGTAAGAGGTACCCCCTGTCCAAACGTTTAAATATTTCAAAAAGAAACTTCATCAGAATTATTTTCTTAAGTTTACTTACCTTAAAATTCATAAAATCCTCATCTTTAAAATGGTATTGACAGACCACCCTGTTTTTAAGTTGAGAAACTTTTAAATTCAAAAATTCGTGTTTCTGAGCATTTGTCAGCCATTGATGGCAGCGATGTTTATCAAACACTGGGTAATGGAACATGTGCGTAGTCCCATCTGTTCGCACCGTGCAGTTGCGATATGTGCATCGACATCCACCCATTTTACATTACTGGAAAATAATGTTTTCACGTTAGCACAACCAAATAAAAGCATAAAAACATAATTTACACATGTTATAAAAATTAAAATCGTAGTTTCAACCTTCCGTCTAACATGAACGCGCATCAACGCAAAACGATGCACGTTACACAGTTACGTTAATTAGAACTTCAGGAATCATATAAGCAATTAAAAACTACTAGTGAAAAACGACACCATAAAAAATCTTATGGAGAATTCTCAAGTACGCAGGGTTCCTGGTGATATTTCCTTCACTGCTAAAAAAGCGATAATAATAAACACACCCACACATAGCCCTGACCCCACAGTAAGATACGAGTCTTGTATCATGGGTATGACAATACGAGACTGTGTCTTTTAATACCCAGACCTGCCCCCCGACCGCCTATTCATTGGTGGATCACACAAACATTTGTCTCAGTGCGAGGATCGAACACGTGGCCTCTCATTTTGCAGCCAGCTAGTCGCTCGCTACACCAAAAATGCAGTTTTGGGAAAATAAAATTTAATTTTCCTGGTAACAAAAATAAACTCTGTGTAATTTTTTACTATATCATACATACTACACTATTAATTAGTTGATAATTAATCATTTTTTTCATTATTCATACATTTTTAAACATCTCCCTTCTAAATAGTTACCCTATTTCTAACACCAGTTCCAGCAAACAGTTTCTGCTGTGGAAGAATACCTCCTGGTCATCTACTGCACTAATCCTGAAATATATAAACCAATAACAGCAAATGAGTCACAAAAGGTCATAAATTATAATTAAAATATGGGAAAGAGGTGTCATTAAAAAATTCCAGGGTTCGAAAATATCCGATATTTATTATAAATATCAAAATCAGGGTTCGAAAATATCCGATATTTATTATAAATATCAAAATATCGGATATTTATGATATATATCCGATATATATCAAGTTTGATATATATCCATTTTGTATGAAAGCCATATTATTATATTATTGTATTATTTATGAATACTGTTTGAATATGTGTTACATACACATACTAAAATTATAAAATAAAAAACTCCATGTTTGGATAAGGCAAAATCAACTAAAAACCATACACTCTTCTTTTAGGGCAGTAGTGTTGCCATTTATCGATTAGAAATTACCATTAGGGAGTATGTTTTAACACTACTCCCACGCCATCTATATTTGGGAAGTAGAAATACAGTAACAAACTCTAAAAATTACTTAATAACATTAATTTTTTAAACCATTTTTGTATTGCAATATAATATAAAAAACATATTGATATATATCGTCAAACCCAGCTTGATATATATCGGATATATATCATGATATATATCCATTGATATATATCCTCGAACCCTGATCAAAATATCGGATATTTATGATATATATCCGATATATATCAAGTTTGATATATATCGATTTTGTATGAAAGCCATATTATTATTTTATTGTATTATTTATGAATACTGTTTGCATATGTATTACATACACATACTAAAATTGTAAAATAAAAAACTCGTTTTTGGATAAGGCAAAATCAACTAAAAACCATAAACTCTTCTTTTAGGGCAGAAGTGGATTAGAACTTACCATTAGGGAGTATGTTTTAACACTACTACTACGCCATCTATATTTGGGAAGTAGAAATACAGTAACAAAATCTAAAAATTACTTAATAACATTAATATTTTAAACCATTTTTGTATTGCAATATATTATAAAAAAAATATTGATATATATCGTCAAACCCAGCTTGATATATATCGGATATATATCTTGATATATATCCATTGATATATATCTTGATATATATCCATTGATATATATCTTGATATATATCCTCGAACCCTGAAAAATTCACCTGCATCTGTAATGAAAAGATGCAAGACACTGATACTTCATATAGTTGGTGTAATGCTTGCCCATTAGACTTACACCATATGCCAAAAAACTGGACATTTCATGACAAATCCTGACATTTGGTAACTCTATTTACAGCATCTATTTTGATTTATGATCTCTGAGACTGCCACATTGTGAAATGCCACTTAGTTATAAGAAAAACATATATAATGTAACTTTCACACACTTGTGACACTCTATACAACAGAAACAATTTATTTCTATTACTGCTATTAGCACACTGGCCTATTTTCTGTGCACTTTGTTTGTGTGAGTAATTATTTAGGGCTGAACTAAGCCAATTATGAGCGATAAAGACAGTATCATATGTAAGGAATATTTATTATGTAATTTCCTAACATACTATCCCTTTAGGGTGAAATTGTTCCACTGATATGAGCACCCATCTGTGGTTAATCCAATTTAGTCTCTGCAAAAATGGGAATTACTGGGGACATATAGAATTGCACAAGATCAATTACAAGATGTCAAACTGGGAACCATTATTATATTCAGCATAATAACAAAAATGATTGCAAGGTTAGATGGGGGCATACTGGAGAAGCACCAGTAAAACCAGTGCTTCAGGGTGGAGGCTACCATGATAAACCAAGGAAGGTATGGTGATCCCATATCCGAAAGGTTAGCCGCCGGGGGGTTGGAGAGAATGCAGGCAGACAACACCAAGCAGGAATGTTTTAAACACAGGCTAGGAGTAGTCCACCTGATAGTCTTCATGGATCAACATGGCGGAACTATTGTGGCGGCTATGCTGGGCAGAAGTGGCAAACCTGGAAAATAGCCATGATTGCCCAAAGGCCTGTCTGAGCTGCAGCCGAAACCCCAACAGTGGAGACTATCTCTCACAGGGATGCAGGTAAACCTGGCCAATCTGACGCCAAAACGAGAGTATCACCAACACTGGTATTAAGGGTGAAATGGTTCCACTAACATGAGCTGATCATCCTATGCAACTCGCAATTGGTCAGGTATAAAATAAACCAAACCAACATTTAAAGTGTCCAATGTTGAATTTTGATCGACATCCAAAACAAATAACGAAGAATGGAATAATATTTACAGGTAAACTTAGGATGGAACAAAGTTGAACAGCAATAAATAGATACATAACTTTGGATGATTTCTCCAAGATGAACATTTAACGTGATAAATAATTATGAACCGGATCGACATTTTACATTACTACTTACCTAATTTTACAGAACGAATTACATAGGTTTACAGCTTTAATCAACTAGTAAAAAAGTCACAATATACGTAAAGTTAAAGTCAAGCAAAAAGTCAACCGAATCATCAATCAACTGACATAACCACGGTCCACGACATAAACAAAAACTAGAAATTCACAACGGGTCTCCACCAATGATTAAGGAACTAGAGAGGATAACCCATGTCACGTGATATTCGGCAGACTAGATGCATACAATGGCGTCGACTCGCCCCCCTTACAATAGTGATATGGCAATACTATAAACTTTATATCGACATCGATGAATCCCGAATTGGGACCTTGAGATTATAAGTGTTTATTAACAACATTTAATATCATTTTTTAAATTACATTGTATCATAGGTATCAAGAACGACAAGGGACTTACGGTTCCTGTCTTTTAACGTTTCTATAATGAATTGCAAGTTAAAAACAATTTTTTAACTTCCTTGCTAACTTTTTTCATTGAGCTTCGTTGTTTTTAAGTTTTGTTAAAACATATTTTATTTTTCAATACTCAGTCTTGAGTACAGCTATGACATATAAATTTCAACTCAATAACATAATCGCAGCGACTAAGCTGTTGTCCTTTGACGAGGTAAATTTTTTACTCTGTACTCCATCATCAGATCTCAACAAAATTTATATGGGACCACATCGCAGCTAAACTTAAAAATAAAAACTAAAATTGGCGGCGAAATCGATGCATATACACAAAAAAGTAAAACAGACGAATTAAAAACTTCCTCTTTTTTTAAAGTCAGTTAAAAATCATCAGTCAAACTCATAATAAAATAGAAAACGCCTACATGAAAATGAATGTAAATAATAATATCAATTTGTATCTACTGAAATAAAACGAATTATGGTTCACAGCGTAATAAATAAAAAAACTATCCAATAATTTTAAACTATAAAAACTAATTCTAACGATAATGGATAATTACGATAATCTATAATATACATTTTAAATTATGGTGAAGTGTTCTGTACTTAGATGTAAGAACAACACGAAAAATAAATGGCCTGGACTATAATAAGATAATTCTCATTTGTGTAATCATTATTATTTAACAACAGAAAAATAAGCTAGTAAAATTACTATTCTATTCATTTAGAATTACTGGTTTCTCGAACTCTTTTATTATTTTCAGAGTATTTTAAAAGATCTTGATTTTATAACACAATAGTGGTCAGCTTTATTTGTTTACATGAGTAAATTTTCGATAAAAAGGAAAAAAATATATTTCATAAAAGGGTAATAATTGCATAATTTTGACACTATTGACCATTGTCGACCTTATCTTCCGAAAAAATATAGAAAATAAAATAAACATGAACTTTTATTGATTAAGTGGATTATATGCACCCAAGCACACACAAATAAAATCATCGAAATCGGTCCAACCGTTTAGGAGTTGTTGCAGAACTAACGAACCGCAGTGGATTTTTATAGATATACATAGAATATAGATGTAGCATTTATTCAGAGGTGGTGAAACAGGAGCTTAAAACCAGCAAGTGTTTTTAGGTAAAAAATTCATCACGGATAACTGCTAATTACAATTCATTAAAACGCCGCGCCGCGTCTAGTACGTTAGTAATTAGATAATTGAATTGCCACTCAGAATTATTAAATTCTGTATGATCTACATGATGTATCGTGGGGTAAAAACCTACATACTGAAATATTTTTTATCGTTGCACGGCAAAATAGTTATATCTACTGATAACACTGCACTTTGCCCTGCAGGCCGTCTTATAACTATTGGATTTATAATATGTCTGCAACGCGGTATGCCTTTAATATCACTATACGGCATTGGTCGCTGATTCCTCTGATTCCGAGGCTTCAGCTAGAATGTCCGCGTGCTACCGCGAGGGTGGGATTCAATAATTAAAGACTATGGATCCCATTTTACGGCGCGGAGCGATTGCCATAATAAAGGCTTAAGGCGCTTTACATTTCTGTAAATGCTGCCAATATTATATTTGATCACAATTCATATTCGCTAATTTAATGTATCTTCACACGAATATAGAGATATTCCCATAAAAATGAGATATTCGTGGCTTAAATACCAGAAATAAAAATAAGTTGGCTAATTACAAAATCAGGCTCCACAAACTCAGCAATTCTTTTATGGGGTTTTGTATACCATTTTAGAATAAAGTTTCCATTCATATCATATTATGGAATGAATGAATGGATGAATTGGATGTTTCCAATTATATTATGGAATTAAGTGTTAACTACTTTAAAGCTACCGATATTAGCGAAAGCTATGTTTTAAAACCTATTATAAAAATTCTGAATTTTTACACGGAGTAAAGGCTTGGGATTGAGCTATTCTAATACAAAATATATCTAGCTAATAATAATTATTACTAGGCACTTTATAATATAATGATAATTTGTTGTAATAGATATATGGTTTATGTGACGTTCATGGCAGTCGCTGGGAATTAATGACTGTACGGGAGGTACTTCTAATAATTGTAAATCACTTTCCTGTAACATGGTTGAGGAGGCCGATACGGGAGTCACTTGTGTGGACTGGTCAGCTCAGTACCTATATCATTAAATGTTTGTTTACACTCTTATGTTAAGATTTTAAATTATTCGTCATGTTTATGCAGGTTTTGCCTGGAATATCAATACGTAGATATCACACTTCTATGATTGCTTAATAATATAAATGGAGCTGCTCTAAGCTCTGCTCTTACCATGTAAGTAGATACAAGTTATAACAATATAATATGGTAGATGACCTGATTTTTTTATTATTTGAATCAATAAGTTACGTTACCCAAAACCTATTGCCCAAAGAATTTCATTGATGGTCCACAAAGAACTAAATTAGAAGTCATCTAAATCTTATGGAGGGGGGCACTTGTCAAATAATAGACGGCACCAAATTTGACGTCACTGTGGCAAATGGCCATTACGGTGCTCGCGTGCGAGCGAGCGAGATGTCCTCACTACGCGCCAACCTTTACTCAAACCAATATTTAAAATCATAATTGCGGGCTCATTTTTTAAGCGATTTTGATTGTGTTTTAACAAAAGGGGTTCTTTTTCATATTATTCTCTGTTGTATATTAAATAATGTATAATAGTTAACAAAGGAAACTACCCTATTATTGAGAATGCACCTTAATACCTAAATACCAACTATTTTACTAGGTGGGTATGGTCTTCCGTACACAAATCCGTCTGGGTAGGTAGTAGGCCACTGTCTATTTCTCAACACCACGTAACAGTCGTCATGTTCCGGTTTGAAGGACATGATGAGATTTAACTATTTATGTATAGTGATGATGGGTGTAGTGCAGTGCCATATGTAAATAATACCTATTTATTTGGTATTATTTTATTATTTGGTTTATGCAGGTGTGGCGCTTACAAACAGGCAAGCGATGGGTCTTGTCATTTAGCAGTAAAAAAAATATACATCACGCTGTATGCATAAAAGAAAATAATTTCATTGAGGCAATAGACATCACCTCATCAAATATTCATAAGTTTATCAAATATTCATAAGTTATTATGGGTTACAATTCACTTAATAGGAATGGTCCTTAATGTACCTACATGGCGATAAGGAGTCACTTACGTTATTAAACACTCCTAACCACCAAGTGTGCAGGTGTTACCAGAACTTTTCACAATACAATCTAAACAGAGACAAATGAATTATTCAGATCAAAATACATACAAAACATTTACTCCGCTGACATGGATTTTAAAAATGTTTTCAATAAACAGCAACGTTGAATACGCAAGAATGTCAGTCTGTGATATCGCCAGAGTTATAATTACAGCCACTGTTCTTTGTTCATTAATAATTATTAATGAACAAAGAACAGTTTAAGTTATAAAATAATGTATCATTACAGTGATCTTAATATTTCCATAAAACTCACAGACGCCACGCAAATGATTTACGATTATTGTCAATATATCGTCGACTTATATTTCGTTTATAAACATGCAAGACTCATCAGTGCAGAATATTTTAAACAATATGATAAATTAGACAAAATTCTCGGCATGGCCTCGTACCAGGCCATTAAGGAAAGATTGATCAAACTGATAATATGTTTTACTGGATTATGGGCTATAAGTTCTGGTATCGACTTCCTTGCATGGACTCTAATATATGGTTGGATAACACCAATTATGTACTCCGTGTCATATATTTACCTGTACATAAAAATGGCTACAATGTTAGATTTAACATCACATGTAATACATTCAGAGTTTCGTTTGGCGATTATAGGAGATTTATTACAAAATCATTATACTAACATAGAGTGTTCTACAGATTTCGTTAGTGACTGTATCATTGATAAAAACTGGTTAAACGCAAGTTCACGAACGTCAAAGAACCAATTACGTCCACATCCCACAAAATCTGCACCTGATGTTGATCATCATGAAGTAAAATTGTTAACAAGATGCTATTTAATGTTAACTGAACAAGTGGCTTATGTAAACAACATGTATGGCCTTCGGGTAAGGCTTGCATTATAAGAAAACGCGTGCACCCCGAGCCTCACCGCTGAGGTCCAGCTAGACCACAGAGTTCCTGTGTTCTGTGAGTGATTACGCATGACGAGCTAAGGACGCGGACGCTTTGCAGCCCAGCAGTACTCTGCCACTAACCTTCCACTAGGGGTTGCTTATCTCGCTAATCGTATACAGAGTACTGAGTAGTGCAACTAGCTATGAACTCCTCACGGCTCACTGTCTCACAAAATCGGACGTAAAGTAGCGGCTTGCAGCTACAATTCGTACGGTGAGTGAGATATCCGGAGGCCCTAACTCTTCTCCTCTGCCAAATCTCTTAATTATCCCTTTTCTATAAGATCGGCAACGCGTTTTTTATTTATGAAGCACTTGTTCTTTCTTTAAAAAAAGTCTTTTCATTTTTAGATCCTGTTAAACAGTTTAAGCCTTCTTATTGACATGGTCCGGTATACAAACATCGCTGTTAGGATTATCCTAAACTCCCAGGTAACTTATTCACGTTCATACGATCGCGTGACTGCACTGCACTGTCTATTGCACCAGTATCGTCTAATTACACACACAAAGAACAATGCCAGCAAAGGCCAAAGCTGGTTTATCCAAACATTATATCTTATAGTTTTTTACATTAGAAGTTCGGTTGTGTCGTTATCGAGAAAGGTTGCATGCATGTATGTCTATGTTGCGTGAAGGTGTGTGCGTTTAATGTTCCGATTATGTTAATCATTTTTACCAAAAAAAGTAAGGGAGTAACATCTGTAGGTTCGATATGTTTCGTAAAATCTGCGTGCACTACAAAAAATATAGCCTCGCGCTGCGCGCAACACACCGGGTTTTCGAATTAGACGTGACAATTTAAAAAATAGTAAACATAGCTTACTCGCAACGGTATCCAGGATGGATATGCCCATGTTCCTAAGGTGTACCTACATGATTGTATGCAAGTGGACTCACAAATGGCTGACATATGGCTAACTGCAAATCCAGAAATATAGTACGCATCGGTTTTTTCTTTGTCCTGCATGCCTCAACTAGCACACAGGGTCCATGATTCCAATTTCAAGGGTGAAGCCATATTGACGCTCGGAGACAGTACACTCTTAGCGGAGCTAATACAAGGAATTATAAGGACTATTTGTTTGGTATTTAGGACGCGGTAGAACAATTCGACAAGAAGCTATAAAAGTATAGTTTGTTAGTGTAAAATGTGTATTCCAAATTGTATCTGAAGATTAAATATTTTCGAGAGACTTATACTACTAGACCAGCTGAGCGCTACATAGAAATTGCGCCACTAAGGTAGGGTCAATTGACCGTAACTCAACATTACCATCTCGCTTACTCCTAACTAGAACCCCTCTCCCGCTCTCTGTCTGTCAGCTGTCAAACTCCCGCGTTATGTGACAAAATTATTATACGGCTGAGGTTCTTGGTGCTTCTTCCGAGACCAGTAGGCATTTCCGAAGCACCGGTAGACATTTCAATTAAATTTATCTGTTATTGACAAGTAAAAGAGCTCTTTGTAGCCTACTTGCAAAATAAACGTTTTGATTTTGATATTGCGGCCTTAGAGTTAATATCAAAATAATTTACTTTTTCTTTTCACAGATGACACCATATTATAACTCCAGATACATACCGGCCATGTCAAATGTAATGCGGTTTCTTACCTGTACCGCCATATTTATCAATTTAACTGAACATTGCGAGAAAGTATATCGTCAGCGGGATAGAATAATCACCATTATCGATCACCTGCTAATATACAAGGAACCGAGTAAGTAAATATTATATGTATAATACATGACACAATATAATACATGTACAACGAAAAGTAAAAATTGGTCTTGGTAACCGATACAACATAAAGTGGTAGACCCAAGCTGTAGATAGTTAAGGTCGACAACGCCTCGTTCATGATTTTTTTGATATCATGGACGGTGGGTATCACTTTGCATCAAAATCGAAATCATTATGCATCATTAGGCTAAGAAAGCGCTTACGAGAGGTCAAGTACAGAACATTTAAGACATTAATAAGTCTAACTTAAGATTATGGGAACTTTAGAATTACCGTCGCGCCATATAAATAAATTTGACCAAAAACAAACCAACAAATATGTGACGATCTCCTTTAGTTTATGGTATTGATTATGAATAAATCAGTCTGTCACTCACCTAGCTTTTCATTGACATCTCATTGGCGACGAGAAATAAAATAAAATTTATTTTTTGAACTATCACGCGTTTTAGAGCAGTTTTTTTGGTTGCAAATATGCCGATCGGTAAGTTGGAACCTTTTGATTTGGCGTCAAAACAGTAGCCAGCATATGTTCGCCGTATTGAACAACAATATGCGCTCTAGAATCTTTGCGGAGAAGAAAATACAATAAAAGGAAGCGGTGGAGTTGGTTTTGGATCTCGAGGCAGCAGAGGCTGCGGAGAAACATGTCGAGTTGAGCAGCTCCACCATTGTGAAGACAGACTCATCGGAGGAGGCGGGCAGCGAGGCGGGCGAAGGCCTGCATAATGCGCGCGGCGGACGGACCGGCACGCGAGCGCGATTTTTCAAGAGCACCCGTCACCAGCGTGGCGAGTGGAGCGGCAGCAGGGGATACGAGCGGTTCAAAGGCCGCGGACCTATGCTGACGCTATGGCAAGTGGAGCGGCAGCAGGGGATACGGGCGGCTCAGAGGCTGCGGACCTATGCTGATGTTGTGGCAAGTCGCGGCAGCAGGGGATACGGGCGGTTCAGAGGCTGTGGAACTATGCTGGCGTTGTGGCAAGGCGCACAATCCGTTTAGGTGTCGTTATTAAGGTTACAATTGCGACGAATGCGACCAAAGAGGGCATCTGCAATTGATGTGCCAAAAGGGGGGCATTGGTCGGCATAGTTATGTACATTGGTCGGCATAGTTATGTACATTGGTCGGCATAGTTATGTACATTGGTCGGCATAGTTATGTACATTGGTCGGCATAGTTATGTACATTGGTCGGCATAAAATTGTGCACTGATTAAAAAATATATTGAGTTTGAGGTTGCACTGGTAGTCGTATCTCTGCGAATAGTAAGAGCACGTGCCGTCGTTTTTTTTGTGGGAGGAGAGAGGTAGGTCGTAGTAGTAGTAGATTTAGATAGTGGAGTTGAATGGCGTAGGCATGCCGATCAGATCAACTCCATGTGTAACAGAAATAAATACTCGTTAACTCGTATGAGCGGCGCGGCTACCACAGAGGGTGCTTATTCCGGGGTTGATAATGCGAGTTGAAGGTGTAGCGTGTGTGGACGCATCCAGCGGGAGTGGCGGTGTACAAAGGACACTTGTACTGAGTGAACCATCAGAGAGGGTGCCGTCGCCACGCGCCCGTCTTGAGTGGCGTGCACCAGAGCCATCGCCACCTCCGGCGGGTGCATCAACTTTCGTGCGTTTTATCGAGCTAAACGAGCTTTCTTTCAGTCCCAGCATTAGTTGGTTGTAGTGTTTATTTTCTATGGTTAAATGTCTTGTTACTTAAAGATTATAGGTTTTTTAAAGATTGTAATAAGTGGTAGACTTAAAGGGGAGAAATGTGACGATCTCCTTTAGTTTATGGTATTGATTATGAATAAATCAGTCTGTCACTCACCTAGCTTTTCATTGACATCTCAAAATATATCTCGCTTTCTCCCCTTTGGTAAAGGATGACTACAATTTAAAATCAAAACCCAAATTGTAAGTTTCTATACTTATCACTTTGGGCTGTCCGATGATGAGTCAGTCAGGACTTTGCGTATTCTAGATACATACGCACTCACGTGTGTAATCCCCGAAGGGGTAGGCAGAGGTACAACCAGTACAGCCATATTTCACCGAGCGTACTTCCGTCTCATAATGTGATAGGGAGCGAACCTATCGCCACTCCGAGCACAATTCCAGATTCCGGGCTGCTACCGATCATTTCATGATAGAAAAACCCAATATCACTTTCAGCCGACCCGGGGATCGAATTCGGGACCTCAGCAAAGCAGTCTTACCGCCTACACAATACATCTGCGCTGCCGAGGCAGTCTTTTCTAGATATTATATTGATTAATTATAAAAAATCACCTCATAGATAGACCTAATGACTCGTAGGTACAATACTATTGAAATAAAACTAATTTAAACGGATTTTATCGCGGTTTTTTATTAATTTTGATCCCGACGTTTCGAAGACTTTTCAGCCTTCGTGGTCACGGGGTGGACTTAGTTAAATTAGTTTTATTTCAATGAGTAATATTTGCGTAAACGTAAGAAATCATTATCCAAAACTATTGTTCTGTTTCAGGCAAGAAATTATCCACCGAAGTGGCAGAACTTCGTGGACTCATAACAAACCGTCCTATATACTTCGATATGGCAAATTTCTTCATAATACGTTATTCACTGTTGGCATCTATTGCCTCGGTAGTTGTCACTTACACCATAATACTGTTACAGAGTCCAAATTGATGTTAAAGGTTATCAATCGTAAAGAAACGCATTCTTATTTCTTATGGTCCATTTCAACGAGGCGTGCTTAGCGCGAGTCGAGCCATTGTCGGGACGCAGCCACGATCTAGATAATATGATCGGACCACAAACAGTGGGATGGCGATACAAAGAGCTTCAAAAGTTAATTCAAAGTGTTTTGCCTCTACCAACAACTTTATAATCGTGGGCTCAACCTATTCATGTATACGACGCGACGTGTCAATAAACAGTGTGAGACGTCCCGTATGAGTATGCCGCACCTCGTACAACCGTTGCTAGGCTTGTGCTTGCGCTTAACACGTGCCGTTGAACGAACTGTTATAGTTAATGCAATGCTTTCTGCAATAGGTTTTGGATAAGGTAATTTATTGATGAAAAAAAGCATGTCATCTACCCTATTTGATGAAAAAAAGAACATGTCAACTACCCTATAATTAATAAACGTAATTTAAGTTCATGGTTAAAAACATATGTAGTAAATAATGTCCACATTAGTTATTGATTTATCATACATTTTTATTTCCCACATTTTTGATAATTACACGAAATTAGGAAAGGCGAAGTAGCAGTAGGCGAGTAGCCGACTGGAAAGCTGGGGAGATCGCGGGTTCGATTCCCGCACCGAGAGTGAACATTTATGTGGTCCACAAATATTTGTTTCGAATCTAGGTGTTTTATCCTCAGAGGGGTTGACGTCAGACAGGCGGCCGGTCGTAAAAACTACAATTCAAATCTATTTGTAACATGTTAAAAAGATTATTGTGCTGACCCCACTGCAAATGGATAAGGGCAAGTGGAAGTAAGGAACAACTCGAAATTAGGTTTATAAAAAGGTATATTAAAACATATGAAACGGGTTTACAAATATGGTTGTCAACTTATAACTTATTAATACATATTATATTATACATAACTTATTAATATTCATTATAATTAACTTATAACTAAGGAATTAATAATATTAGTCAACTAACCTATTAAGTACACAGTCATGGTATAAATACTTTACACATCTTCTTCTCTCTTTGTACCGGTAAGGTACAAAAATCTAAGCAAAAACTTTATGTACCTTATTTTACCTTTGGGTCTGACTGCTGGACAAAGGATTCCCCTCATTTCCTTCCTCTGTGCTCTAGTGTGAGCTTTTTCTTGCTATATGGTGCCTAGACTGTCACACCATCTATTTCAGGCCTGACAAGCTGCTGCCAGCCCTCAAAAAGTACCCATTCAGCAGTAATTAATGGCAATGCATGTACTTTACATGTAAATTATTATGAATACCAATATCAATGTGGTATACACTAGATTGTATATTCATATATTGTGAGTTTTCAAAAATGTTGGTTTTTGCCATAAAATCTATTTACATCTTTATTTGTCCACATGACTGTTATTAACTTTCATAATATTTTTTTTCATGTTCAAGCAACCAATCTTTGCGATTCATACCACAACTGAATCCTCCTTTGTTATTGGATCCTACTAATCTGTGGCAGGGTATAACGAGCAGATGAGCATTAGCCCCACAAGCTGCACCTACAGCTCGCGCATGGCTGGCTGGACGACCCATTGCTTTTGCAATATCTCCATAAGAACAAGTTGATCCATACGGCAGTTCCAGAAGTTTCTTCCACACTTCCTATCATAAAAAATATTTTCAAAATGTCAACAGATAGACCATAATTTTGTAAGGAAACAAATGTATTTTATTTTGGCTTGGCCATAAAATAAGAAGACTTATTATATTTCATTCCTACTATAATTTTAGATTATGGCTCCATTCTAATAAAAAAAGCTATTTCATTGTGATATAAAATGCGATAAGTAACAATTTAATAAGCTCATTCCAGTCCCTTTATTGTGATAAATTATACAATATATTTACACTTTACTTTGATTGCCTCATCAAACAACAAATGTAGTATAATGTAATATAACTCATCTAATAAATCGGATTTCATGATAAGCCGGGATACATAGTTGAATTCTCAGCTACCACTTAATGAAAGTATAAAATTAAACTGCAAAAAGGCCTTTGTGCACTTCAAACTTACCTTTTGAAAATCCGATCCGATAGTTTTAAGTGGGACAGAAAATTTCATAAGTTTACCGTCGAAGTATGCTGTGAGTTCCTCTTGCAACAATTTCAAAACATTATTTATGCTTTCCACAAAACGACACGATAACTCCTTTGCAAGGCACTCCAACATTTTGTCGATTTTTTTTGAATCTTCGAATGCAACAAGATACAAAAAGTTATCATCAGCTGCTAATACCATTTTCCCTAATGGAGATTCAAAAAGAGTTACGCATACAATGTAACTTTTGTTTTGTGAATATTTAGAAAAAAGTTTCGAAATATCCATCACTTTTGAAATCAAAACGAAACAAATACGCGCCTAACAAGTGTTGCCAGATGGCCGTCTTCCATTCCCTCGGCCCCAAGTTTGCGTAAATTCTCAACTAGAAGAAAAGACCTTGAAAAACTAGATAATAACACTTTTTATTTTTTATTAGCTTCAAACGTATGTAAGTATGTTTGTATGTTAGTTTATTTGTATGTAACGGAATCTTTGAACGTGATTTTGACCTCCTTCAAAACGTCGGATTAAATCGAAATTTTGTACTTACCCAGGACCGACGACAATGCAATATTATAAAAAAAATGTATTGTAAATTGTAATTAAATAAATAATTGTGATGTGTGTAAAGTTTAGTTTAGCGCCATCTATTGATGCAGCATAAGAATGCCTCAATAGATGGCGCTCTACGCAGGGTATAGTAAGATAGCTTTATAGTTTACTATATTGGTAACACACTTTTTTGATATTCGGGTTAGGAATTACGTGATATCCAATTGTATCCACTTGTCTGGATCTCCGCTAATTGTAAGGAATATCGTAGTATCTAAGATTTATATCGAACTGTGTATTGTCAGTTTGTTTCTCATAATAAATCTCCTGAACATTGCACCAATACATGTCTTATTTTTGAAGAACCTCAACCGACTGCTATATATTTACATTTTTTCTAAAAAATGAAAAATAAATAATAGTTAAAAAAAACACGCTTTTATAGAAAGTGTAACTACAAAATAGAAAATAAATTTGAAAAAAGTAATGTATTTTATTGTAAAAAAACCCGCTCCGGTTATCATAGGTTTTGGGGTGGTTGGCCTTATATTTTTCAACAGTAACAAATTGTTACCACTGAATATTAAGAACCACCAAATCTCAGAGCTGTAGAAATACAGCTGCACAGAATTAAATACACACATATGCACAAATACAGAAATAATAGGGACACGTCATTAAAAAATATATATTATGTGTTCCGTTTGACGTCTGAAGTCCATTATGAGAGTACATCGCTTCCTTCCGTCGGTTTTCGGCTAGGTGTCGCTACTTTCCGTACGCTTCCGGCCTAAGCGCCCTCTGCTGGCCCTAGCTGCAAACTAATTTACACGAGACAAGCCACCATTTTGTTTCATCATTGTTGCGTCGTTTTTCAAACAGTCGTGACGGTTAGGTGATCTTAAGTATTAAGAATAATTAAATCTTCGATATTTCGAGAATAAAGTAGAAATTTCGATAAGAATTTTGAATATTTTGGTTTTCCGTACGTATTTATTCCAATATGGATAAAAATAGTGATAAGGGTGATGAAAGTATCGCGTGTTCGGATTCTTCAAGAAAACGGCCTGCTTCACCACCACCTCCGGATTTGGATGGAGCATCCGAGGAGCATAGCGATTCATCATCAAGCAGTGATAACCCACCGGCTCGTAAGTATAACAGCGGGAACGTAGCTTGGAAAGGAGGTTTGAAATTTTTTCAACAGCTGGTGAGTCATGTAAATAATATTTTGTGTGCAAATTTTATTGTCAAATTCATTCAATACGAGTGCTCAGCCATCGGCTTCTAGACATTTTCATTCTAGTACTATGAGTGTGGAGCCATCGGCTTCTTCTCAAATTTAAAATGAGTTTTTGCATCTACCCTCAGATACTAATACGTTTGATTATATTGCTAATTTAGAGGTTACTATTAAAGACCCAGCGGTCTCTAAAGCGATTCCTGACCGTATAGCTAAAATTTCTTCCATACAACGATTTGACTCGCCGTAATGGAATGCAGTACGTTACTCAGATACCCAGAAAAAGTACGTGGCATTTCCAGTATTTACTGAGTTAAAAGTAAATGAAGAATTGAGACGGTTTGAAGATCCTTTCGCCCCACTGCGTTGGTTTCAAATGGAACGTAGTTTGGCAGCGTTTTCAAATGCTTTTTTGGCTCAAAACGAATTGGTTAATATTGCTTTGCAAACTTTTATTGATTTGGTCAGCAAAGTCGGATACTGCTATAAACTCATCTGCAATTTCCAATAAACTTAAAGATTTGGCCGGTAATGGCTCAGATTATAAATTTATATCTCAGGACAACGTCGTCGGTCCTTGTTGAAAGCTGTAAAAGATAAGTTTATAGAAGAAGACTTGGCTAGAATTCCCCCTTCGGTAGAATAAATGTTCAATCCTGATGGCTAGGCTCATTTATTCAAAAGATTGGTGGGGTCGATGAAATTGCAAAGCAAACCAATTCTGGACGGCCTAAAGCTAAGTCTCCAGACCCATCTATGTCTTAATATTGTCGTGGCTCTTTCAACAAACCGAAATCAAGCCAGAACGACCAAAGAGAATTCAAAGCGCGTAGAAATTCCGAAAATCCTATTTCAAAAAGAAAGGGTGGGCGAAAGGAGAAGTCGGGTAGTAGAACTAACCGTAGAGATAAATAGTTCGATATTTCCCAAGCTTATCATCTGCCCATAAAACCGGGGCACAGGCGCTTTCTCCGATTCAATTACATGGGCCAGCTGCTGCAGATGCCTTCCTTTCGGTTTGGCAGCAGCTCCAAAGAGGTTCATAACAGTGACCAACTGGATAGCAGAGGTTTTACGATCCAAAGCTCTACGTGTCGTAGTATACCTCGACGATTTTTTGATTGCTCACCAATCACAGAGCACTCGCGCCACCCAAATAACCTTAGCACTTCATCTACTAGAAAGCTTGGGTTGGTGCGTCAATCTAGAAAAATCCGTCATCATTATTGTATCGTCTCGCAGCCGGCAGTTGGGCCCTTAAGCAGACGCAACGTCTCTTAGGGTATGGTTGCGACCTTCATCACCCACCGGGGAAGGTTGCATTGTCGCACGCTGCAGAGACACAGCATCACTCCAACAAGGACGGTCGAATTTCTAGGCATTCTAGGGGACACACAAACAAATACAAAGTCCCTGCCGTTAGACAAAGAAAACAAGGTCTGCCAGTATTTAGTGGATCGTCTTACAGCCGGCAGTTGGACCCTAAAGCAGGCGTAACGCCTCTTGGGGTATGTCAATTTTGCGACCTTCATCACCCACCGGGGAAGGTTGCATTGCCACACGCTGCAGAGACACATCATCACTCCAACAAGCACGGTCAAATTTCTAGGCGTTCTAGGGGACACACAAACAAATACAAAGTACCTGCCGTTAGACAAAGTAAACAAGGTCTGCCAGTATTTAGTGGATCGTCTCACAGCCGGCAGTTGGACCCTCAAGCAGGCGCAACGCCTCTTGGGGTATGTCAACTCTGCGACCTTCATCACCCACCGGGGAAGGTTGCATTGCCGCACGCTGCAGAGACACAGTAGTCAACTTCGAAAGTTTCCTCGCGCCAGCAAATCATTTTCGATGGAAGTGCGGCCCGAGATACAATGGTGGTAGACAATATCTCCCTGGGAACAGAGATTCACCCAAGTCCAGGACCAACAAACTATTTGATCACGGATGCCTCGGACATACGATGGGGTGCTGTGCTGAACAACCAGAGAACTGACACTGGTGGACGATCACAACATCACAACCTCACCACCTACCAGGAGTGTACAATACAGAGGCAGACCACTTGTCGAGAGATCTAAGCATCGCAGAATGGTACTTGGTAAGTGATGCAACCGAAGAAATCTTCAAACATTGGGGAACTCCTGTTATAGATCTGTTTGCCTCGCAGAACGCTCATGTCGTTCCCATTTGTTTCTCGAGACTTGTCAGACTCGAACGCTTACTTTCACGACGCGTTCAGCAGGCGCTGGCATTACGATCTCGCTTGGATATTATTAAAACACATTGGCTGCAATTGCGGCGAACAACTGACTTTATTACATATAAAAAGACAATTCAGATCTGGGATCATAGACAATGGCAATTACTTGTAAACTTAGTACATAGTATAGGTAATGGATGGCGTTTGTTTCCTTGATGTATTGTAACTTTTTAATAATCTCATCCACTACATCAAATGAAACTATAATTGCACAATATGCAACCATAAATAGTTATTTTTCTACAAGTCTTAAGCTTTTAACACAGTTATAATGCTTTCTGGGACTGAGAGCTTTAGTAAGTACATCAGCCGGCAGGTCATCAGTTTGCAAATAGTTTATTATAATATTTTTTTTTCTTTAACAACATCTTTTAAAAAATGATAATGGAAATCAATATGTTTACTTCCTTTATGTAAAGAACAATTATCTACTAGCTTTGGTGCACTCTGACTATCAATATATTATTATAACACTATGGGGTACATGTGATTAGTAATTTCATATTGCAGAGCTTTGAGATACATTGCTTCTTTGCAAGCCTCTGCCATAGACATGTACTTGGCCTCCAGGCTTCAGGCTGGAGAGAGTACTGTCCTCTGCTTTCTACTCTCCCATGAAATAGCTTCCCCTGACACAGTGCCGGATTTATATTTTTTGAGTGTAGACCACTTTATTTCCGCCGCCCCATCTTAATAGTTTATATATGTGTGTATGTAGGTTTCTAAAATACTTAATAATTTTCCATTTCCTTCCATAATACAAATATTATGGAAGGCACTAAAGTTATGAGTTAGAACGTTATTTATAAAATTAGTAATTATTAAAGCTAATTAGTACTTTTATACTTAAATCGAGTGAGCGTCCTCTGAAATCTGCCGCCCCTATGAGGCTGCCACCCATAGGCCGCGGCCTATACGGCCCATTAACAAATCCAGGACTGCCCTGACATAGTAAAACAGTAACCAGTAAAGCCAGATCGAAATATTGATCCTGTCTATTGGCTAAAGAGGCTTTTAAACTTGACTCGAGACATCAGGGACTCTGTATTGAATTTGTTTCTTACAACCAAAGCACCTTACAAACCTGCCTCACCCACTATAATTGGTGGCTGGGTGAAACGACTTCTGTCGGAAGCAGGAATAGAAGCCTCACCGGGCAGCTTTCGAGCAGCTGTATCTTCTTTGAATTGGATTGAAAACTATCCTATCAATGAAATATTTGCTAAAGCGAATTGGCACGAACGTTCGTTCCAAATAATTCTGAGAAATCGCTATCTCAATATTTTTCTGTACCTTGATTCTTAGTTAAAGTTTAAGTATATTGTTTTGCTGATTAACAAAACTATTTTTTGTTAATTGCAGTACATTTATCTAATGCACATCAAAGTAAATTATTGGTAATTCTATAATAGCTTCATTTAAATTTTCACTACAGTAGATCACAGTATTGCGTCTTTACATACAAGCCACCAGGAGATAACAAACAAATCTCTCATAATGGACTTCAGACGTCAAACGGAACACATAATATAAAAATTTTACCTTCCAATAAAATTTGTATTATGTTTCCTAAGACGTCTGAAGTCCAAGTGATGTCTTCCTGGTGAATATTACATCCATCAATGCATTATGAGCCCAACAATGATGAAACAAAATGGTGGCTTGTCTCGTGTAAATTAGTTTGCAGCTAGGGCCAGCAGAGGGCGCTTAGGCCGGAAGCGTACGGAAAGTAGCGACACCTAGCCGAAAACCGACGGAAGGAAGCGATGTACTCTCATAATGGACTTCAGACGTCTTAGGAAACATAATACAAATTTTATTGGAAGGTAAAATTTTTATATTTTGTACACCTAAACACAATTGTGGTCATCATCCATACATAATAAAATGTAGACATCATAAACATTTATTTAACTTTAACAACAGCTTTTCCAGTATTTTCACCTCTTAGCATTCCAACAAGAGCTTCGACCATATTATCAAAACCTTCATAAATTTTTTCTTGGTATTTTATTTTACCATCATGTAGCCAATTTAAATTTGCTTGAACACCTTCATCCCATCGATCCAACCAGCGAGTTACTTTAAATCCTTCTACTTTAAGTTCTTTGGAAACCATCGTAGGCTGCAGAATTGTCACTAAAACAATTTTATTATATTGTACATCTGAGCATACCTAACAAATAAAAAAAAAATACTAAAGGGTGTAAAGGAAACGGTTCCGAAGACTGAGATAGGTGGTAGTGCTAGTGATTACGGACACGATACAATTGCAAAATAAATCTAACTATTCTTACTTATACCCTTCGGATATCTCACTTATGGTACGAATCCCAACAGCAAGCTGCTACGTACGTGGATTTTTTGTAGGGCACTGGAAATAAACCGTTCGAACCGGCCCATTCATGCTGTAGATAAAACTGTCTATCCGTGGCTCTACCACATAAGAAATATATTTTTTTAAATATTTGAATAGCGTATTATTTTATTATGTAGTTATGTACGTACGTATGTACTTACCTTTTGGAAGTTCCGGATCGTTGTAAGAGGATATTGCCCCACAGACAGCCACTCGTCCATATTTGTTCATGTAAGCCATTATAGTTGAACTAATTTCACCGCCCACCTATAACAATGTGTTTTTAAATTATTAATACATACATACCTCACGCTTGTAATCCCCGAAAAGGTGGACATAAGTCAGTTTACCCCGTACGTTTATGCCCATATTTCACCGAGCTTATTTCCGGCCGGTTTTGTGATAGGGGGCGAGACTATCGCCATGCCGGACACAAATTTCAGACTCCGGGCTGATACCGCGCATTTCGTGATTGAAGAACCCAATATCACTTGCGCCCATACCGAAAATCGAACCCAAGACCTCAGCACAGCAGTCACATCGCACACGCAATATAACTGTACCACCGAGGCAGTATTATATTGATTTCATTTTTTTACTAGCCCTGTATTATACATGTCCCACTGCTGGGCACGGGCCCCCTCTACTGAATGAGAGGGGTTAGGCCTTAGTGCACCACGCTGGCCTAATGCGAGTTGGCGGACTTCATATCATCATCATCAGCCACAAGACGTCCACTGCTGAACATAGGCCTCTCCCAAATATTTCCAGACCGACCTGTTGGAAGCGGCCTCCATCCAGCGACTTCACATACCTTCGAAAAATCTTATCGAGTTCTCAGGTATGCAGGTTTCCTCACGATGTTTCCTTCACCGTTAAAGCAAGCGATAATTAACAATTAATATACACGTAACTTAGAAAAGTCAGAGGTGTATGCTCTTGGGGCTGGTTTCGAACCTGCGACTTTCGTCTCAACAGACGGACCACTGTCCGCTGAGCTATCGCTGCTTTCATTTGATTAATTAATGATTGATTTCATAATAAAAATAATTTGTTTCCACAACATCATTAGTACATACATTGTCAAAGTAGCAATCAACACGTTTGGGAGCACCTTCTCTTAGAGCAGCTCTTATATCAGTTGTCTTGTAATTAAAAGCTCGATCGAAACCCAACTCTTCTTCTAAGTACTTGCATTTTTCATCTGATCCAGCAAATCCAACAACACGACAACCTAACCATTTGCATATGTATTTTAAAACAGATTATCTTATGCATCTATACTTACAGTACGCCCGGTCGACGACATAAATTATGCGCTTCGGCAATGTTCGGTTTACCTATTAGTACAAATTTTAATATACAATGAAATGAATGCCCAACCATATAGGTCCAGTCAGAGAAAATAAGTGTGTACATAATCATATCGCGTTGTTTGTATTAGGTCATCATTATCATATGACCATGTTCTTGAAGTATCCGAGGATTTAAGAAGCGCATAATTTAAATCGTAGTATAGTTTAGATTAACTGCTTAATTTGCACTAATAGACAGGTTCTCGCTGTTTGGGGTAGAGCATGATTTTGTTTCGTCACTAATATTGAACTTATGACGGCCAATGCTCAACAGCGAGAATGAAAAATTTGGCTGCCTTGTTAGCTCTTAAACGGTAAGCTCTGTAGACGTCCTGAGTGCTGAGTGTTTTCTTCTCTAGACTGGTGAGTTAGGGGATGTTAAGGGAGTTCACGGATAGAAATTGATCGAATAAAATTCATGCTATTTTGTAAAAAACTAACAGTCGAAAAACCTAAGTTTAATCATAGTATTGTAACTATGTGGATTCATTCAATTTCATTCGAATATAAATAGAACAATCAGTGAAGCGAGTCTGACTCACGTACCGACGACGGACTTGCATATTCATACCGTATTGTTATTACTTTTAGCTCTTTTTATTATTTTCTAGAGAATCCGCCATAATAGAACATATTCTGTGAAAATTTCCATTTATTTGGTTTCAAAAGATGGAGCCTTTTTAGTGGTAAGATAGACGGTGCGGCGCGTAGGCTCTTTGGTAGGATTATTTTGTCCCTTTGGGTATGAAACACTAAAAATATACTTTGATATGCCCATCCTTTCTTAAAATCACCATACAGGTACTACATAAAATAATTGCCAATGACGAAACACCTGCATACCAATAATTTTTCCAATTTGTCCCACGTGTGAACCCACAGCACCGGCAGCGCCTGTTATTACAATTGTTTCACCAGCTTTTGGTTTACAAATTTCGTTTAATCCGAAATACGCAGTGTTACTAAAATCGATAAAATTACTAATTAATTACATGAAAATATCTTATTAATAAGTGTGATTATAAACAAGTAGTTAAAAAAGCCCACTGCTACACTTTGAAATGTCAATTAAAATTAAAACTTACCCAGGCATTCCTAACACCCCCAACGCTAATGAAATGGGATGGGGTTTTAAGTCTGGTAATAAAGTTAAAGGCAAAAATCCTGGCTTTCCTTTCAATATTAAAGGATCACAAACAGTATGTGATCTCCAACCAAATGACCCCGCCACATATTTTCCTACGGGGTATTCTTCATTGTTAGATGCTATTATTCTGAAAAAGTTTTATGTTTCATGGTTAATTATTGCACAAAGATATTTAATAAAGCAATGATTATTTTATTTACTTTGCCACCTGTCCCCCTATCATGTCCATAGGTAGTTTGTATCCTATCATGTAGGCACGCATATAGGGATCCACACTAATATATTTTGCTTCTGTTAGGAATTCTGAAATTTAACAGACACATTTATAATATTACGTACAAAAATTCCGTAAAATCTTAATTTTTTGCTGCCTCATTGTTCTAGCTGCAGTCAGCTGAAAACACATAAAGACGAGTTCAAATCCCACGTCGAGCAATAATATTTTACATTTGAATTTAAAACTCGGAAAAATCAGATAGGTATGTTTTGCCCGGGATAATAATAATAATAATACACCCAACAGTCACACACATAGTCCTGACCCCATAGTCTTGTGTCGTGGATATCAGGAACTACGAGAGAATTTTGGACTCAACACCCAGACCAGAAAGAAATATTTGTGGATCACACAAACATTTGTCTCGGTGCTGGGTTCGAACCCGCGGCCTCTGGGCTCACAGCTAGCTTCTCAAGCGCTGCACCTCGGAGTTGTGAATTGTCAAAATTACATTATACAAGCATGAAATAGTGTTATGTGTTCATTTTAAATATAGGTATTGCAAAGATGCAGATAAATTGCAGCGGCGCCCTACCTCCTTCTTTCAGTTCCGGAAGTTCCTCTTCAATAATTTTGAAATCGGTCTTTTTTGGTTCTCCTTGAAAATATTTTGTAAGTACATATTTATGTGCCTTAACTTTACCACCTACTCCAGAATATAGACGCTTGGTCATAGAAAATATCATTATCGAATTCATTTTAAATGCGGAAAACTGAAATAATACATCATAATTATTTATTTATGTAATGTATAGTCATGAGTGACTTAGAGCATGTTCATTATTAGACAAAAACTATCAGTGTTTTGAGAAGAACATAACCTTCTGTATTATTACAGTGGTTGTGTGAGTGGGTTTCTGCAGCAGTGGTTTTAAACAAACAGCTTTTAAACATATTATAATAATAATAATACTTAACCCCAGGATCAGCACGAACTTATCGGTATCATACACTATACAGCGATGGATACATGGTTGCCTGTTAAGACATTGCCCTGAGCGATAAGGCCGCCAATTGTACTTCTTATCTTAGTAATATCTTAGTGTTCTATCTTGTACTCCTTGCGTACAATAAAGTTTAAATAAATAAATAACTGATGCATTGGATAAAGAGTAAAATAATTGTGTGAATCGTTGTATTGGCCTCACGCAGACGCAGCTATAGTGTGTGCATATATGCATGTACATATAGCAGACCGCGAACGCGTCTAGATAAATAAAAAAAAAACATTTAGTGCTATAAAATTTATAACAACTGTTTTGCCTAGTGTTTAAACAACCGATAATACAACAATTGCTAACTCCCAATTAATATACAGGGTTATTTTTAAAACACTGACAACCTCGCAGGGCCATATAGCTGACCCCATAAGGAACAATTTTTGTTCTACGAGTTTGGACATAACTCAATACATAAGAAAAAAAATGATTTTACAAGTTTTTGTTGTGTAGTGTTTGTGTTCGTACGTCAGCTGACGGCTGGATGTAGGTATTATCGATCGATACGGCGCGGCCGGTCATTGAACTGACGCGCGCGCTGCGTGTATTACGTATCTGCGATACGCGCAGAGCGTAGGTAACTTTCAAGACGGAAATTAAATTCATAATTATTTTTGTATGAGAATAAAATCTAACCAATTATGAAAAGTCGTAGAACAAAAGTAGTAGCAAATGACCTTAGGAATCTACTCCTGCGAGGTTGTCAGTGTTTTAAAAATAACCCTGTATATTTTTTTTTAATAAATCTAATGTTGCGCCAAAATAAGTTTTCACTTCTGTCGGCACTCCCGGAGTGCAACCCGTATTTTTGTTATAAGTTACTTTTATATAACACACCTAAACTCCGGTAGGTCCTTAAAATCGGCTACACCTATGTTTCCCCATTGTTGAAAATATAAAAGAATAATAAAACATAATAATATTACTATTTATCTAAATCAGGGTATAGATTTATTTAATCATTGAAAACGGGGTCAAACTATAGATTCTTTGTCAAACACAAGCTCAAAGAACACGTACCCAGAGCCGTAAAATAAATTATAAAAAGAAAATATTCCAAAATGGATGTCATATTTATTGCATTGTTTGTGGACAGTGTTTTAAATTAGTCTGTAAAAATGAATATTAAAAGTTAAAATAACAAACATTTTGTGTGATTATAAATGGATATACTGTATAATTATCAGCTTGGTGTTTTTATATTTTCCTAATAACATGTCCTAATAATTAACGGCAGGAATGTCTTGATGTACTAGTGTTTTGTAGACTGTGTTTTTCTCAGTGTATATTAATTTCCAATATGACATCAGTACAAGAATTCAAATGTATATTTTGTAAAGAAAGCTTTGACAATAAAGAAGAATTACAAATACATTTCAGGTTAAAAAGGACAAGCTTTAATCATATTCCTAATGTATGTTCTACCGATGTGTAAATAAAACATAGATATTTTATTTCTAGGAAACATGGTGACCCAAACTTTAATAACCAGAAGAATAAAGGACGCGTTCAAAGTGCTGTCCAAGTTTCTAACGATTCGAGTAAAGATGTTTCGGAGTTGGTCGGTTGTGACGTGTGTACAGAAGTGTTCCCTACTATATCAAAAGCGATCACTCACAAGCATAAAGTGCACCCGGAGCACGACGCCAAATACTTCTGCCCTTGGTGCGGGAAACTCTTCACTATGAAGGTAATGTTGATTGGCTGTCAGTATGTATTGCCAATCGAATTCACGCGACCTCTGTACATCCCCACCACTTCCACTATAGTTTTCTTATCATGTCTGTATTTGTTTAAACGCACGACTTTTTTATTATTGATACTCTCCGCATTGGTTTTGTCACCTCAAAAGACTTTCTTTACTTATTGTTCTACATGTTTGTGTCTTGATGACCTCCATTTACACATTTTTTTTTTAATTTTATACTATGATTTATTTGCATTCATCTATACTATAATAAAACCAAAGTCGCACTTTGTACATTAAATATTTTTGCAAAATTTTGATTGGGTTATAATATTGATACAAAACATAAATTTGAAATATTGTCTGTGTGTCTGTTTATCAAGGTATCATGTCTAAAGAACTGAATATATCCAAATAGTAAAACTATAAAGCGTTTCTTGGGGTACATTTATTTTTTGTCGCCCTAAAATGTTTTGAAATCTGTACCATATAATATTTGTTTACTGGAGTGAAGTAGTAGCATGCACACAAGTGTAACAACTCAGGTCACCTAGTGTATATCATAAATCATCCAAAGAATAATACTCTCCTTACATGCCTGGATTAGTAAAATCTAAGTAAACTTATGCTGTTTCATTTGCATAAAAAAATTAAGTATCTATGGCATACATTTTATTTTTAAAAGGACAATGTATAAAGTATAATGTTTTTTGAGGTTATGTGCTATATTATTAATCATATCTTTTTAGGATGTTTTTCATTTTAAATTATGTAACCATATTACCTAAACAATTGATTATTTAATATTAATTAAATTCATAGTCATTTTCATTTCACCACGGAGACCACCCTGTGACCACCAAGGCTATGAAAAGAGAGTTATGAGACACACAACCTACCTCCCTATTTTGTTGTTCTGAGAATTATTTATTTATTATTTAGATCTTAATTTCTTCATTTTTAATCTATTAGTGTGTCTCTTTTGTTGAATAAGTTTTTTCTTTCTTTCTTTCTAACAATCATTAGATCAAGTTATCTTCATTCTTAAGTATCTTATTAGATGGACACCAAAAATCTTTCAATTTATTCATCCATGATAGTGGAGTTTTCAAATTGAAGTTTAAGTTGACCACCAACATCTCAAGTCGAAAGTCAAATTCACCTGCACATGGTACACTCTGCTTAACAGAGATAAGGCAGTGGTGAAATTTTGATTCCCTTTGTGGATATCAAACAGTGGTTCAACTCACATAATACCAAAACCACTGTCAAATCATGGTACAAAGGAGGAATGATGTTGGTACGGGTAGGCCGTAGGACAAGCTGTATAATGATGCGCAGGCTGGTCGCCTTAAGCCCGTAAATGATAAGTGAACTGATGTTAGCTCTTACACTGGACAAAGCCTTGCCTTGGAGCTCTTGAGCTCAGTGATGTTCTTGAAATGGTCAGAGTCGCATTTCTACTAGAAATACAATGTAAGAGCAGCGCCTTAATGAAAGATAAGTTTTTTTTTAAATGTAAAAGGTTGGGCAGCAAATTCCAGTTTATCTCAACATATATTTTTATAAACAATTCTCTAATGCCAGCTATCCCCAATATGCTATTATTATTGATAGAAAAACTCAATATCAATGACCTAACCTGGGGTCGAAACATATTCTAAAATACTTATTTATGTTGCACTTTTTGTATCTCTTACTAAATTCAACAATATTTTAAATGTATTAATTGACATATAAATTTGTGTCTTCTTGATAAAATTCATATTATTATCAGTATCCTATTTATCTTTGTTTTAGTTTTTATATGTTTTAGGTATGTGAAATAAAACACCAAGCAGGTCTGTGTTAAGTGCTCGTACCATTTTATTTACATTTATATCACTACATTATGCATATAATTTTTGTATTACCAGTATAACCAGTAGAGGGCATTGCATATAAGCAATTGAGCAGTGTCTACTTCATAAGAATTAATTTACACTATCTTTAACTATTACTAGATAAATAAAATATCAATCATCTTATTATTACTTCTTTATTATAATAATATCAATAAATAAAAAATATGATATTAATTTATACAGTGAACTACAAACCACATTAATTATATGTAACATCTTAACATACCGCGCTTATATGCAACTACACTGCTTAAGATTTTCACGCACACTCAATTGATCTCTGCACGACAAAAATAAAAATAATGATTTTGCCAGGCGTAACACACTGACTTATGACACGGCTAATTTATTTGGCTAGCTTAAATTCGTAAGTCGACCAAATTAAATACTATTTGTATTACACAAAATGCCGCGCCCGTGTCAGTGCCTTTTTCCCATACCCTGCGCATCCCCATTGCAACAGACCAGAATGCCGACTTTTTCCAGGGTGGATGCACGCGTGGGCACAGCTCGCTCGCTTCCGTGATGATTTTGTTATCCGAAGTACCTAATCGTTGTATTGTACATTATTATACGGTTATTACGGTTATTTTTTACGTGGATCGGGTGTCATCCTAAAACGGGTGACAGCAGGGGCGGACACCCCGTCCCCTCTCCCTGGCGACGCTAATGTGTACCTGTGGCGAATAAACAGCCTACAAAACATTGAGGATTCTTTAAAAGATGCACATAACCACCAACTATAACTTGCCCTAAAAAAGACATTTATAATTCCTGTAATAATTTCCGTAAAGTATTGTTTGCCCAAACTTTCTGCTCCGCTATAAAAAGAAATTAAAATAACTCATTAAATATAAGTACTTGCTAAATAAATCAGGTTGTTTTATGAAAATATGATGGCATCAACTAAGTGATAGGTCCAACCGTTTCAGTCTACTTATTTTTTTTTTACACGCAGTCTTGTTTGGCCCATTAAATACGTTTAATTTCAATAATAATTAAAATCATATTATTCTTGATACATAACGTAATGTAAAGCTAATAATAAAATCAATGAATATTCGGTAGCGGCTGTGTGGCGTGCGACACGATGTGCCTGCTGAGTATTGACCCCGAGTTTAGCTTTACATTGCGGTATTATGTATCTTAAACAACTAATAAAGAGCAAAGGTTTATTTCAAGGTAGTGGTTATTATCCTACAGCGGCCCCCTAACACCCAGTATAGCATAAAAGCCCTGGGACCTGGAAAAACACTATAAAAATGTATCGTTCACCCTTATTTAAAAACATTAAATTCGTAGATTTCTGCATACATGGTTTCTGCATACATTTCTTATTTGGCACTAAATGTGAACCTATGTCACTCTGTATGTCATTGGTATTCATTGTATACGGTATACAGGAATCGCCTTTATGCGTTTGCGCGCACTGTGAAACTTCAGAGTAACATTTGTAAATACTGGTGCTAGTCGTATTTGGTGTTAGTTATATGTACTTCTTAATTAGTATATCTTAAATGATAAACTTTATTTTCTAGGTGAGGCTGCCATAAGACTAAATGTTAAAATATTGTCCATTTCAGCATTTATATAACAAACACATGCAAGCAAATCATAGCGACTTGGACAAAAACGAAGAAAATGTCTTTCATTGTGACTCTTGCAATGTTGATTTTCATTTACCTGCTGCCATGATTAACCACAACAAGTTTTTCCATAGACAAGACACAGATATACCCCTATTTGGTCTTTCAAAAAAACTTAAAATGTATAATCAGGTATATTGTAATATTTATACTTTTATTGTGCTTTCCAAATTAATTGTATTATATTAATATTAATATTTTTGCACTTATTTTTATTTTCAGGAGGTGATATCAATTTACTACTGTTCATTTTGCGGAGAAGAATATGAAAATAAAGTAAACTTGCATGTAAGTAACAATAATATACATTGGATAATGGGTGAAACGAAGTAGTTTTATATATCCTATTATAGTAAATATTCTTCTTCTAATTCTTAACAAATATTCATTTCTTGACTTCGTAAGGTCCCTCGTATACGAGAGGCCTGGGTTCATACCACCGCTTTATCTATTTCTACCGCCAAGCGACAGTATGTAAGCATTGTTGTATTTCGGTTTGAGGGACATTGAAGCTAATAAAACTACTGGTCATTATGAGACTCAACATCTTATGTCTCGGGGTTACAAGCCCAGACCAGTGCCATGCAGTGGTTTGTAATTCAGAGTTCTGTGTGTGGTGTTACTTCTGTTTATGGTTAAGCATGACGCTTACCACCGACCTGCACGTCTCGTCATATTCGTCGAACTTCGACAAACCCTTCCTTAAACGACATCTATAACATAAAATGAACCGAAATTTTTAATTTCTACCCATAAATGTTTAGGCTGGACGGTGATATGTTAGTCAGGACTTTTTCTTTATACTGGATGTAAAAGAAATGCTTCCGAACAGGAAAATAGGTGCTAGTGCCGGTGATTACTGACACGATACCACAAAAAAAAAACTCGCGAATTAAATCTACATTTTATTTCACGTAAAACCTTGTTTGGACAGATAAATACAGAGACTTTTTATCCAAATAATAATTAAAATTGTATTTTTGTTAATAATGTAATGTAAATGTAATAAAAAATCAGCTGACCATCGGCGTCGACGACTACGTGCAAGCGGTGAACGCTTTTTACTACTACCTATTGACGCGGAAACGGGCGAGTCATTGACCCCGAGTTAAGTACGCTTTACTTCGCTGAATTCAAACATATCAAATTTCGGAAAAAGGAATGGCATTTTTCGTTTATGTTTAGGCAGTGTTTTAATATCCTTTCGGCTTCAAAAGCATTACTCTTACACCTAGTGTAAACAGGTTTATTTAAATTATATATGATATGAAATTAACATGTTACCTTTGGTGTCCTTTATGCAGAAAGTAACACCACTGCAATGGATAGGTATAATTATAAATAATATCAGTAAATATTTACAGAAACATTCAATTGATGACCACAGTGATGAGAATCAAAGCCCAGACGTAGTGCTGCGATGTCCGTTATGTGATGCTATATTTTACCATTTGGATGCTTATGAACTTCACCTGACCTTTCATACTCCAGATGACTTGTACAGTGAAAGAAGTGAAATGTAAATAACCTTTCATTAATGTTATATATTTACGATATAATATAATAAACAGTTTCTTTATGTTATATGTTTCTATTTACAGGGCAGATGATGTCAGTGAATATTCTTTGGAGTCCGTACCTCCCATTATGGAGAAAGTTGAAAGCGGTGAATCACAAGGTGTCGAAAGTACTATGAATGCAATCGGAATTGTAAGTTAAAAATCATAATTTATAAGTTTTTATGTCCATGTTAATTTAGTGATCTGCAGATTATCCGGTTTGTTTCATATACATAAGGGCAAAATGTATTTTAAAGTTGTGGGTTTTCACTCTTTACTTTATTATTTTGCACTTTAATTATCTAGGTCCACAGTGTATAAGCAGCACTCTCCGTCATCATCATTAATAGGGTATATGCATGAATTCTTTTTTATATTTTTAAATTTAGCACCAGAATAAATATTTTATACTGAAATCAGATTGGGGGTATTTAAATGCCGCCATTTTGTCGCGCTGTCTCCGCGGTGCTCTGACATCATTTTCCACAACATTGACATCTTGGCAATCTTGTATAATATGAAATGATGTAATAGAGCTATTTTCTAAAACAATTTATAATTAACTACGATATACAAGATGGTGGAAAAGCATTTTAGAAGTATTGTATTATACCTATGTCCAAAAATACGATGAGAAATGAACCTAATAAAGTGTATTTTCAATTAAAAACTAGTCGTATATAGTACGCCCTCACGCCTGTAATCCCCGAAGGGGTAAGCAGAAGTATAACCAGTACACCCACATTTCGGTGAGCTTATTTCCGTCCCATGACATAATAGGGGGGCGAGCCCATCGCCATACCGAGCACAATTCCAGACTCTGGGCTAATACTGACTACTGGCGCAATGTGGGTGTGATTTCTCCCCACAGGGGTTGACGTCCGGCAGGCGGCCGGTTGTAAAAGCTACGTGCTTACACACTGTTGCTTGGCGGCAGAAATAGTCATAACGGTGGGACCAACCCGGACGGCCTCTCGCATACGAAGGAACTACCACCTTGTAAGCTTAATAATAGCTATAAACCAATGTCTCCACAAAACAAATATTTGGTGTGAATATGACCTTAATCATTCTAGGCGTTGAAAAGTTCCCAAACAGTTACATAGTGAGAAAAAATTTAATGAGTTGTTTGGTTTGGAACTTAAAACTATTATAACTATTATTACTTCTTATGGGATGTAAAAAACAAAACTTTTGTTACAGGAAGATTTTCTCGAGCAAGCTTTAGAAGAACCAGACGGTGCAGTCATAAAGAAAAACAAGAAACACAAAAAACACAAGAAATCAAAAAAGTCCGCCATCACCCTTGACGAATTCTTAAATATGAATAAAGACGTTTTCGGCGAAGGTTTAGATATCCAAGGCGTAGAAGAAGTCCCTACTCGCGCGATTACCAAAAGATTAAAGGTTATTAAAAAAACACCAATGCCGCCGGCATCAGAAATAAACCCTGAACTGGAAAAATTAAGAAAACACGGGATTGTAATAAAGAAAAATCCGGGTCAAAATATCTCGTTGCCCAACAACAAAGTAATATCAAATAAATCTTTTAAGCCAACACAAACAATAGTATCTAAGAAAATACACTCCGAACCTATAGTAAGTACATCTGAAGACACAATTGATAAGTTAATAAATCAAACTAACAGCCAGATAAAAATTGTAAAGAAGTCTAACAAAGATATTTCTTCTAATAGTACAACGATATCAGAATTAAATAAATCTCATGAAGAAAGTACTGAAATGGAATGTGACAGTACAAAAAAAGATATGGGGGAGTTTCCTGCAAATGATGTTTCTCTCGAAAATATTTCTGTTGCAACAGAGGACACTGACAAGACATCAAAAGTCCAGGAAATTGCTTTACTAACCAAATGTCATATTCCGATAAAAAATACTGATGAAACTCAATACAACGATATTGATAACACTAGTTCCATAGATGAAAGCACTGAACTACAAGTTCAGAGAAATGAGACGGAAACATTCAAATTGCCTGCTAATATCGACCCTGTAAAAGTTGAATCTACTTCAAATATAGATGATAACACAGAAAATAGGAATGATTTCGATAGTGTGCCTAAGAAATGTAACGAAAATCTTAATAACTCCGTTGAAGTTGAAAAACAAACCCAAATAAATTCCTTATCGACATTAAAACGTTTGAGCCCTCTTATAACTGTCAAACCAGTCCTTTCAAACAAAAACACTTCAACTGCAGATTCGAATTTAGTTAAACATGTTTTACCTGCAAATCTTCATGCAAATACGAAGGATAATATAGACATACCAATATTACGCCACACGATGACAAACGTTTCTGAGACAGAACCCAAAAATAATGAATTAACTACTGATTTGCCATTGAACGTAGGTAAAAATATACTCAGGAAATCTTTGGCATCACAAGTAAAATCGGATACTAGAAATATCACATTGCAAGGAAATGAAGAGAGTGACTCTGATAATAGATCCAATATAAACACTAATGTTCAAACATCTAACATAAATATAGCAAGAAATGATAGTTTTAAGAGTTCAGAACTCACACAATCAAAACTTTTATCTATGAACACTGGAAAAATATCTAGTTCACCAGAAACTAATTGTAACGAAATGGATAAACAAGATACCACAAATCTTTTAAAACATCTTAAAGGTATAACAGCTAAACCGTTAAATCCTACTAAGTGTACAAATAAAATTAATGCTTCACTACCAACTAGAAATATAATAAACAAAAATGTAAGGAAGATGCCACAAAGGGAAATATTAAATAATGAAGAAGTAGAGATTTATAACATTGATGATTCCGATGATGATATTGATCAAAATGGTCAAAACAATCAAAGTGATGTTAGTAACTCCACGCAACCTTCAGACGTTTTAAGAAATCTAAGTAAGAATATAACTGTGAGATCTTTAAGTACTTCTGATAAAAGTAAAATGATCACTCAGGAAGTCCAAAAAGAGATATATCCTGACGACAGAAGAAATCTTGTTACTGACCAACCACAAAGAAATGTCAGTAATGACGCAAATGTTTCAGATTTACCAAACAGAATCACTGCTAAGCCACTGAACGAAAAAGACGAGGCTCTTAAAAATGCTATCAAACATTTAGGTAAAAATGTAACAGTTAAATCAAGAAATACTTCTTCCCAATCTGTACAGTCTCAAGATAAAAATGTGCTAAACTGTAAATATGAAAATAATACCAACTCATTAAAGACGGTAAAAATTACAGAAGTGACTGATGAATGCTGTGATGATGAGTCAGAAAATGATCACATCGGTGACAATGTTATAGTTGAATCACCCGACGATTCACATAGTGATAAAGAAGATAATTTCTATACAGATATGGAAGAAGCTGATTTTGAAAACCAGATAGATGTAAATATGTTAAGGAAAGATAACGATCAAATGAAATCACCTCAAAGTGAAGATAGAAGTCAATTACCTGAAAATATTGCGGAAAACGAAGACAGTTCAGAAAGCAATCTAAATCTAGAAATAACAAAAAGTCTTGGTAATCAAATATCAATAAAACCCGTTAAACAAGTCAGAAAAGAAGTAAAGCATGAAAATATCCCAAATACTGCTCAAATATGTGGGCAAACTTCAAATAATTCGCAAATGAAGCAGAAAATGTCTACGTCGAATCAACTAAACACAGTCAACAAACAGGTTATGGTTAAAACATTTCAAACTCAAACAAAAACTGTTATACAAGAAATTACAACAACTGTAACAAAAACTATTAAAACTGTAAATCAAACATTAAAACAAGAAGTCCAAAATGTGAATACTTATAGCTCATCGTCCATACCACCACAGAAAGTACAAGGAATGAGAGTTCACCAACCGTCCCGAAACCTTCAAGGAATTGTTGTAAGACAATCATCGCCGCCAATGAGACCTAAAATTAGAAATGCTTCACCAGCTATATCAGCTGTCGGCACAACTGTGAGACATTCTAGTCCAGTAATTCCTGTAGGAACTGCCGTAAGACCACCAAACCAGATAGTTCCAGTTAGGCCTAGATCGAATGTAGTACGCCCATGCAATCCAAGAATGCCTGGTGTGCAAAAAATCAGACCTTCCACATCAAATCAAAGTGGTCTTAGAGTCCCAAGGCCACCGAGGATTTCTTCGAATGCAATGGTTATACCTGTCAAAAGGCCTAGTATGGAAGATACATCGGGACCATTCAGTTGTTTCAAAAAACCGAAAGAATCTCTTATACCTGTATCTGATATACCAACATTTAATAATGAGGATTCTGAATCAATGACAGAGTACACATCCATGTGTAAATCAAACTCTATGAGTACATCATCAACGGTAAAGGGTAATGCTGTAGTTACATCATCACAAATGAAATCAGAGGTTAACACCAGTTCACAACAATTAATCAGATTAAATAATACATCTGGTATAAAAGTGACAAAAACTAGTCAAAGTAAACAAGCCCAAGTGCAAGAAACTAGTGAAATTAGTGCTTCGCAAAGGACTACTCTAGAGGCTATACAAAAATTGCAAAAACAGGGATTGTTAGTGAAAAAGCCGCGATTAGATACAAGACAAGATAGTGATGGCTCAGACCATAGTGGTAATAATTCTACAGATGAAAATGACTGTTGAACGGACTTGCCTGTAATAAATTTAATCTGATTAATTTATTTTTAATCTCCGACAAAAATAGCAGTGTTTTAAAAGGGTGTTTTCTCTGGGTTTGTGTATCTGTCTGTAGAAACCTACACAAATGCACCGATTTAGAGTTTTTTTTTATAGCATAGACCGGTGAACGAGCAATTTTGGGTCACCTTATGGTAAGTGATCACCTTTGTCCATGCACACCCACAACACTAGATCCTAAGATAATTAAGGAATTGGGAATGGCAGGAGGATTTGGGCCTCCGGATATCTCACTCACTGTACGCATCAAGTCGATACGTTACGTCAGTTTTTTGAGAGACGGCTTATTCATGCTGTAGACAAAAATGTCTTACAGCGTGGCTCTACCACTCAATTCATGCATTTTTTTTAAACTATTATAGTCGGGTTGGTTCTTAAACTATGTATAAAGAAAATCAGTTCAGACGTTAAAAAGTAATAAATAATTTACAATTAAACGTCAGAGGTTTTGAAGGTCGGATTATGTATAAAACTTTGTACCATTGATTTTATATTTATGCACGAAATTTTGATTTTTGATTGTGAATTAAAGAAGTCTGAAATAGTTACATTGGTAAATATTGTTTATTGTATACATATTATATTTATTTTAATGTTTAAGGGCCTGTTTCACAATGTGAGAATTATTTTCGAAGGCCAGGTAACGCAATTAGGCAACTTATTTATGAGGTACCAACCTCAAGCTGCTCAGTGTATGTTGAATGAGATAATTTTGTTTTTATTGTCTTATATTTAAGTTATGTCTGAAAAATATTTGCTCTAACATCATTGTGAAACAGGCCATAAGTGTATTTTGAAGTTTTGTAAAATCCCTTCTGCAGTAACAGCGGATTCCTTTACGAATAAACGTTATTAATGCTAAAATCGGCTTTATTGATATTTGATAACGATACCTTAATATCTAATGGAATCTTATTTTGGCTGTGCATACTGTGAAAGGTTGAGTTCGATCCCCAAGTCCGTCATTCCTAAATTTCTAGAGATTTTTTAAATTTCTAGAGCCCGTTTTATTTGCAAGAAGGGAGATTCGAAAGAGAAGATCACGAATATTATAGTAGATAATATGTGGCGCAGTTGGCGAGTAGACAGCTGTGAAGCTAGAGGCCGCGGGTTTGATTTCCGCACCGGGAAAAATGTTTGTGTGATCCACAAATATGTACGTCTCGGGTCTGGGTATTATGTTCGAAAGTCCATCGTAGTTCCTGATACCCACGATACCGGTTTGGATGTGGGGTCAGGACTATGTGTTACTGTTGGATTTATAATTAATATGACACAGGTGATATGTTGACACTAAGTGTGCGCAAAATCTGATCTAAGTGTGTGGGTGTGTGTGTAATTGCGCCACTAAGTTACGGTTAATTGCCTGTATTTTTTTAAAGGTAGAGCCAAGCTGTAGACAGTTTTGTCTACAACATGGATGGGCCGGCTCGACCCGATCGTTACCACTATCTCACAGAAAACCGACAAAAAGTAGCGGCTTGCTGTTGCGTTTCGTATGATGAGTGAGATATCCGCAGGCCCAAATCTCCCTCCCGTTCCCAATACCTAATTATCTTTTAAGGTGGGCAACGCGCCGATGATTCTTCTGGTATTGTGGGCGTTCATGGGCGGTAGAGATCACTTACCATCAAGTGACCCACTTGCTTATTTGCCGGCCTATGCTATATAATAAAAATAAAAAATACCCTCAATATTACCATCTGTGTGAGAAGCAAAAGCAGAAGCAGCGATAGCTCAGTGGGGAGTGGTATGGACTGTCGAGACGAAAGTCGCAGGTTCGAAACCAGCCCCAAGAGCATACACCACTGACTTTTCTAAGTTACGTGTATATTAATTGTTAATTATCGCTTGCTTTAACGGTGAAGGAAACATCGTGAGGAAACCTGCATACCTGAGAACTCGATAAGATTTTTCGAAGGTATTTGAAATCCGCCAACCCGCATTAGGCCAGCGTGGTGGACTAAGGTCTAATCCCTCTCATTCAGTAGAGGGGTCCCGTGCCCAGCAGTGGGCCGTATATAATACAGGGCTAGTAAAAAAAAAATACCATCTGCACTCTTAAATAAAATCCTCCCGCTGTCAGCGGTCAAACTCGCGCGTTATGTAACACAACTTTAATTCCAAACTGTTTTAGTAGTATAATATATTGAAATCTTTGGATTTTAAAGACCTTTTATCGTAAATTACATTAAGCATAGCAAGAGAACCATTGGTTTCAATGAAATTAGCTGTCAATATTCTAGTAAAAGTTTTATAAACCCATAAAGTTAGTATCATGCTATTCCCAGGCTCATAAAAAAAACTATGTTAATTAAATAGTTATATTTACTTCAAATAAAAAACATGATCATACATTATAATGAATTACTATGGAATATGAAAATATAATATGATTGTCCAATTATTAAATGGTTTGTTTAGTATTTACATCAGGATATTAAACGTTAATCGCACCACCATTTCACACACACACACTGAAGGTTTTCTTATTGTGATTTTATTTCCGCTTTATTTTGTCTCCATTTCTGGTCCTGTAAAATTTATAAAACTGTCAACAAAAATGAAGGTACCCACAACCCACAGACAAAGTTGAGTTGTCTGTGCCACAATCCCACGCCAAATCTAATGATTTTTTATTTATTTTTCACAACACAAATTAGAAATGGATGTTTTTATGAATGGTTGTATTGTGTGTAAGGAAATTATAATATTTGTAAAACCATAGGCAAAGCCAAGAAATGATTGCATAAAAAAATAGGTAAGCTTATGTACAGAATAAATGTAAGCAAATTATATTGGTTATTTTATTACACCAAAATCTTATGCAACGGCACTATTCTCCACCCGAACTAATAAATAATATTAATTGAATAAAAACAGGGAATATGAATTTCGAATACACAAACATGCCACAAGCATTAACAATATCATAATTTGGTGCAACAAACACTAAAATGTACTATCAAATGCAAACTGCAAGGGTGCGTTTCCACTTGCGTTGCGAAGAGTGGAGCTGAAGAAAAAGGGTTGGTAATTGGTGTTTTAAGATCATTTGGATCTTGTCTCCTTTCCGATCCGCTCTTGTGGTAACGCACCCTGAGGATTTGGCTATTAGGACGTGTTGATTGAACCACCGGTCTTCCGTCACGTCCTTAGATATACCTATACAGGGTTATTTTTAAAACACCAGCAACCTCGCAGGGGTAGATACCTAGGGTTATAAGCTACTACTTTTGTTCTACGACTTTTGATAATTTGTTAGATTTTATTTTCATACAAAAATAAGTATTCATTTAATTTCCGTCTTGAATGTTACCTACACGCATCGCAGATTACGTAAGCAAACACGCGAAGCGTGGGGAACCGGACTAGCGTTGAAGGTCATCGCCCGAGCCAGCTGAGCGGCTTCTTTGAGTCGCGCGCGCACGCCGAACGCTACGAAGAAAAATACGACACAACAAAAACTTGTAAAATCATTTTTTTTTAAATATATTGAGTTATATACAAACTCGTAGAACAAAAGTTGTTCCGTATGGGGTCAGCTATCTGGTCCTGCGAGGTTGCTGGTGTTTTAAAATTAACCCTGTATAATTACAAACGAGCAGCTGACACCGGTCACTTTTATGGTTCATACCATAGTATTTTTTTTATTTGATTGAATGACGAGACGAGCAAGGCGCTCGCCATGACGCCACGCCTGCCCATAAACAGAATCAACACCACACAGAACTTTGAATTACAATGCACTGCATGGCACTGAACTGCGCTTGACACCCCGAGACACAATATGTTAAGTCTCATAATGCCCAGTAATTTCATTTGCTTCAATGTCCTTAAAACCGAAACACAACAGTGCTTACACACTGTTTCTTGGCGACAGAAATAGACAAAGCGGTGGTACCAATACAGATGACCTCTAGCTAGGGATTGCAATCCGGAAAACCGGATCCGGTAATCCGGCGGATCCGGCATCATTAAACGTCCACCGGATCCGGTACCAATATACCGGATCCGGTGCTACAATTTTTAGATATTTAAATAGAGTTGTTGCATTATTAGGTACTTTACTATACCAAAGAAAAAAGGTATACGATAAGAAATGACAAAAATCTTGGAAAGAGTTGTTCAAGATGATAACTCTAAAGAAAAATTTGGAAGAAATAGTAGAAGAGAACTTAGATTCACCCTCACTAAATAAATATTTGACATTACAGGAAGAATTACAATTACAAATCCAGCAAGAAACCATGTGTTATAGCTTACATACTAAACAAGAGAAAGATTTTCATAAAGTACTAAAAAAGTAAATCACTACATTTGAAAGGACGAAGTTTTGACGGAGTTCGAAGAGAATACTTGTCTGCTATTTATGACTATTTGCTGACAATAAAGCCGAGAAGTGTAGAAACTGAAAGGGCCTTTTTGGCCGCAGATATATTAGAACAAAGGCATAGCAAGCACCTGAGCCCGGTGGTCCGTATGCCTAAATAATCTCTCAGATGACTTCATCTACATAACTTTATTTTTGGTAACCGGGGGCATTGTTTATGCTAGGCTAACTATTATTTGTTAAAATGTGTATTAAAACCAGCGGCATGACGAGGAGTCGGTTTACTAATGGTTCGTAAGGTCAAGGGAGAACAAATGTTCCGGGATCCTCTACCAATATATTCTATATTTTAAGTGTGTCTATGGTCCCAAATATTGTTGTGCCAGATATAATGGCCGAAACTTGGCAAGGTCTTCTCGTCCAAAATACCTCAGTGCCTGAAGACTAAAGTTTTCGATCAATGTGTGTTACCAGTGATGACATACGGCACTGAGACGTGGCCTCTAAATATGGGCCGTATAAGACGGCTCACAGTCAGTCAGCGAGCTATGGAGAGAGCTATGCTCGGTGTTTCTCTGCGTGATCAAATCAGAAATGAGGAGATCCGTAGAAGAACGAAAGTCACCGACATAGCTCAGCGGATTAGCAAGCTCAAGTGGCAGTGGGCAGGCCACATAGCTCGCAGAACCGATAACCGATGGGACAGAAAGGTTCTGGAATGAAGGTCACGTACTGGCAAGCGCAGCGTTGGACGTCCACCTACAAGGTGGACAGACGACCTGATAAAGATCGCAGGAAGTCGCTGGATGGAGGCCGCTTCCAACAGGTCGGTCTGGAAATCTTTGGGAGAGGCCTATGTTCAGCAGTGGACGTCTTTTGGCTGATGATGATGATGATGAGATATAATGGACACCGTTTATAAAATGTTTATTTCCCATAAGTACGCAAGTATGTAGTAACTAAGGGGCGTAATTATGTCTCCATCCAATAAGTACAATACTTACGTGGTGGACTTTGGTCATACTCTGAGGTTTTTTACATTCACATGGTGATATGTCCCTCGTATGCTAGAGGTAGGGATTGCAATCCGGCGTCATTTTCAATCCGGCCGGATTGATCAAGTCAGGGTGATTATCGCTTTTCGGTTCAAAATGAACTGTTAGTAAGTTAATCAAGTGTTATTGTGCTTAATAAAGGAATATAAAAAAAAATAAAACATATAAAAAATTTATTTCCAATCTAATGTTAAGATTAGACAACGAGCAAACAAATAAAATTTAGTAGTGTAGGTAACTAGTAAAATTTTAACGATGAAACAAGTAGCTCAATTTTCATAGATTTCACTTTCACATGTAGATCAATTATTTTAGTAAGTAAAATTATAAAATCTAATATAATTAACCTTATGTAATTTATTGAGATGAGATCACAATAATTAATAAAGTATTTGAGAATGCTAACTAGACATGCGCAAAACAGTACGCTATGAAGTAATGCCATATGGCATGTCATTTCGTACGGCGTAATATGGCACTATAGCATGGCATGGCATGGCATGGCATTACTCTAGGCATGACCTGACATGACACGCTATGTGAAGTAATGTGTACGGCCCACTATTACTAATATGGCAATATAGCATTACTCTAGGCATGACCTGACATGACACGCTATGTGAAGTAATGTGTACGGCCCACCATTACTTGTACTGTTGTATACTGTATGTTCAATCAGGACTCAGGTGTAATGTAATAGCAATATTAGAGAGATAGACCTTTTATATATTTTTTTTATTTGATTGTATGACGAGATGAGCAAGGTGCTCGCCTGATGGTAGCGCCACGCCTGCCCATAAACTGATGCAACACCACACAGAACTTTGAATTAAAAACACTTCAAACTCGCCATAATAAACAAATACATTCATACCCAAAAAATATATTTACACACCTAGCAATATTTTTTCTAGTTATTTACAGTCAGAATTAAGTAGGTAACAAATTAAGTCCTTTCTTCACAAACACACAAAACAAACACTTTCCAAAACAACAATTTTTTTACCATACCGCATACAATAACCTTGTCCTCGTAAACAAATGTGAATTGTGAAGTAATTCAAAACAATAGTAAAAGACGAAAGAAAGCGCGCCAGTCGAGTTATTATTACTTACTGGGCGGTGCCATAGAAATGTAAACCCTATGAACAGTATTTTATATACTGCTCTAAATCAAAATTCTACTAAGGGGCGTGACAGAGACAGAATCCCGACCGCCCGAACGTTTCCGATTGCGCGCCCGCTTCACCGAGCCGCCCGCGGCCCGGCCCGTGTATGTACTATGGCAGTGCGCACGTCATGCCATGCCATGTGCCATGCAACATTTCGCCGGGTACTGTGTACTGTTTCCGTACTCGGTCGTGTTATATAGCATGTCATGCATTACTCACAGTACTTACACATGTCTAATGCTAACTGTTGCAACAAACAAGTCTTATTTATGACAGACACCATCATGATTTGATGAATCTTTGTAATTAATGGCACAATTATCACAATAATGAGTTTGTCTTATAATTTCAACTTTTTAGTTTAATCAACTTACGAAAAATAATTATTTTCAGTAGAATTTTAAGTAATAATTGCCTTATTAGAGAAAAAATAAGAGAATTAATAAAGAGAATAATAATAATAATTAAGAGAACTTAGATTCACCCTCACTAAATAAATATTTGACATTACAGGAAGAATTACAAATCCAGCAAGAAACCATGTGTTATAGCTTACATACTAAACAAGAGAAAGATTTTCATAAAGTACTAAAAAAGTAAATCACTACATTTGAAAGGACGAAGTTTTGACGGAGTTCGAAGAGAATACTTGTCTGCTATTTATGACTATTTGCTGACAATAAAGCCGAGAAGTGTAGAATTCCTTCCTTCCTTTCTTCCTGTAATGTCAAATATTTATTTAGTGAGGGTGAATCTAAGTTCTCTTAATTATTATTATTATTCTCTTTATTAATTCTCTTATTTTTTCTCTAATAAGGCAATTATTACTTAAAATTCTACTGAAAATAATTATTTTTCGTAAGTTGATTAAACTAAAAAGTTGAAATTATAAGACAAACTCATTATTGTGATAATTGTGCCATTCATTACAAAGATTCATCAAATCATGATGGTGTCTGTCATAAATAAGACTTGTTTGTTGCAACAGTTAGCATTCTCAAATACTTTATTAATTATTGTGATCTCATCTCAATAAATTACATAAGGTTAATTATATTAGATTTTATAATTTTACTTACTAAAATAATTGATCTACATGTGAAAGTGAAATCTATGAAAATTGAGCTACTTGTTTCATCGTTAAAATTTTACTAGTTACCTACACTACTAAATTTTATTTGTTTGCTCGTTGTCTAATCTTAACATTAGATTGGAAATAAATTTTTTATATGTTTTATTTTTTATAAACTACCTATATTAAGCACAATAACACTTGATTAACTTACTAACAGTTCATTTTGAACCGAAAAGCGATAATCACCCTGACTTGATCAATCCGGCCGGATTGAAAATGACGCCGGATTGCAATCCCTACCTCTAGCATACGAGGGACATATCACCATGTGAATGTAAAAAAACCTCAGAGTATGACCAAAGTCCACCACGTAAGTATTGTACTTATTGGATGGAGACATAATTACGCCCCTTAGTTACTACATACTTGCGTACTTATGGGAAATAAACATTTTATAAACGGTGTCCATTATATCTCATCATCATCATCATCAGCCAAAAGACGTCCACTGCTGAACATAGGCCTCTCCCAAAGATTTCCAGACCGACCTGTTGGAAGCGGCCTCCATCCAGCGACTTCCTGCGATCTTTATCAGGTCGTCTGTCCACCTTGTAGGTGGACGTCCAACGCTGCGCTTGCCAGTACGTGACCTTCATTCCAGAACCTTTCTGTCCCATCGGTTATCGGTTCTGCGAGCTATGTGGCCTGCCCACTGCCACTTGAGCTTGCTAATCCGCTGAGCTATGTCGGTGACTTTCGTTCTTCTACGGATCTCCTCATTTCTGATTTGATCACGCAGAGAAACACCGAGCATAGCTCTCTCCATAGCTCGCTGACTGACTGTGAGCCGTCTTATACGGCCCATATTTAGAGGCCACGTCTCAGTGCCGTATGTCATCACTGGTAACACACATTGATCGAAAACTTTAGTCTTCAGGCACTGAGGTATTTTGGACGAGAAGACCTTGCCAAGTTTCGGCCATTATATCTGGCACAACAATATTTGGGACCATAGACACACTTAAAATATAGAATATATTGGTAGAGGATCCCGGAACATTTGTTCTCCCTTGACCTTACGAACCATTAGTAAACCGACTCCTCGTCATGCCGCTGGTTTTAATACACATTTTAACAAATAATAGTTAGCCTAGCATAAACAATGCCCCCGGTTACCAAAACTAAAGTTATGTAGATGAAGTCATCTGAGAGATTATTTAGGCATACGGACCACCGGGCTCAGGTGCTTGCTATGCCTTTGTTCTAATATATCATGCTGTCATTAAAGAACTGTGATTAAAATTGTGTGTCAAAAGCATTTTTCGCCAACGTCATATTTTATAGATACATACGTAATTACGTATTAGTAATTACTAGTTAGTCATGTGTTCACTAGATAACACCCACATTGACACGTAACGGCAATAAGTATAAAAAATATCTACATTGTTAGCAATCCACAACGGTTTTTGGTTAATTTTTTTAGGTAGAAAGCCCGGGATATTTCTGATACCGAAAAGACCAGGTCCCGGGCAAAATCATCCGGGTAATTAATGATAGAAAGCCCGGGATATTTCTGTAACCGAAAAGACCAGGGCCCGGGCAAAATCATCCGGGTAATTAATAACAACGTAAAATGCTTAATTTTTACCCCCGACAAAAAAGCTGTTTTACAAATTTTCTTTACCACTTTCTTCTTCTTTCTTTTTAGTTCTTTTAATATATTACCAGTAACCTAACCATCAGCAGTTGTATTGCGTGTGTGGTGCGACTGTTGCGCTGAGGTCTCGGGTTCTAATCCTGGGTCGAGTAAAAGTGATATTGGGATTTTCGTCCAGTATGGATATAGGCTCGCCCCCTATTACTTTATGGGACAGACAAACTCGGCGAGATGTTGGTGTATTGGTTACACATTTACCATCGGGGATTACAGGCATGTGTGAATGTGTGAGTATTGCCTGTTATTACACTATATTAGATTGTTTTTTTTTAATATGATAGATTACTAGCAATTTGTAAGGCCTTACTTATTAGCATTACTTATTAAAAACTACTCTTAACAAAACTGGAAAACCTTACAAACAACAATTTACCAAACCGCGCACTTCAATCAAATAGGTATTATATTTTAATGATTAATCCATTAGGTACTAAGATATATCATCACCTACCTGCACAATTGTCCATTTATTTTTCAAATGCAATTCAGTTTTGTTTCTGACAACGTAGATAAATTATATTTTTCTTCACATAAAACAAAAACCCTAAAAGCTCCCCTTAGATAGCAAACAAACGGACGCCAACAAAACAAACAGACGAAGAGACGAATGGCATTAACAGATACAACCCTTATGCCCGTTTTCACTCAGTAATCTTTAATTAGCTAAACGGCTGTTACGACAAAAAAAAATAGTAATCTTATTCATAATTAGCTTGTTATTTTTCTAGCTTTAAAACTTGGACTATGTATATTACTAGCAATTTGTACTTTAAAGGCCTCGATACATTACGACGAGACTAAAAATGACGTAATTTTATTAATTTAATTGTTTTATTCCATTTAATTTCAAATTCAAGTGCGATATAAATAAATTTGAAAAAATAGGTATACAAAAATACTGACTGCGAAAATGGGCAGCTTTTTAATTTGCAATCTGCGAGTTACTTGATTGTTGGCGTAGAAACAAAGTAATGTGTTGTAAATGCATTCCTTTGAATTGAACAACCTACGCAGACTATATTATATTTTTTATTTATTTAAACTTGATATACAAAAAATGTATAAGCGGACTTAATGCCAGAATTCCTATATTTCTCATTAATGTAAGTTGTCGTTCAGTTCCGTCGTAATATAGCGCGGCTTTATTAAATCAATCACTTTTATGGTTCACTAGCAAAACAAGGGACCATGATATTGTTTTAAAGTATATACTCGTATGATATTACTCATATAATGTATACACCTATCGCAATGAAAATCTATAATCCATATTGGGTAATGCCTCATTTCGCTATAAACTGATTAATCGAAGTACCTTAGCCTTGGTATAGCAAAATTGTGTGTGTACACATACCAAAACAGCGATTTCATTGGAGAGCCTGTAGGCAATCGCTCTCAATTTGTACCGTAGTTTTAAACCTCCCTGTTCCCTTTTCTTGCGCACAGTCTGCAGTATTGTGAACATGTTGCAAAAGAACAACGTGAAAAACAGTGCCGCCAGGTATGGTACCTGTCAAATGTCGCAAAAAAACAAACAAAAATAAAATACATATACAAAAACAAATATATAATATCTGAAAACAAATTTATTAATTTCAGCGTCGCAAATTAATATCATTATTACAAATGAAAGGCATTTGTAAGACAAAACATTGATATGTATAAATTAAACGAATATACAAAGCACAATAAGTACAAAATTATACAAACATAAAATATATATGCATGCTTGTTCGCACATTAGAATCGTGTGTTACTTTACAGATTACACATAACGAAATAATGTATAGTGTATATAATCCTAATATAAATCAATTACATTACGAATAGACTAGTCCTTCCGTCTAACAAATATTTGTTAAATAAAATCGGACGGTGTACGTTACAACAACCCAGCCAGTTACGTATGTGTTAAATCTACAGACTACAAATTAAATATTTAATATAAGTGCTATTGTTTTAATGAAGTGCTGATATATGAATAAAAATATTTATAAAATTAAATAATATTATTTGTGCACGAATTACATACTAAATGCATATAAAATTACACTAGAACATTCGTTAACTATCTCAGATCGCATAAAAGATTCCTAGTTCATAAATCTATTTTTTCGTTTTTGTTATCAACACAAACTTATTTACATAACAAGTCATATATTTCCTGAAACATTGGTTGAATCCAGAATGTTAATGATATTCTATTTTTGAGCACTTGTTTATATGCATCGCCATATTGCTTACACTCATGGCTTAGGAGACACGTTAACGGAATATTTTCAGTGCTGTGTGGGCGTTTATAGACCACCAACATAGGTTAAACGCTTACCCGTAGTTACTATGTCACACGGATATAGGTTATAACAATCCGCGTTTTCGGTTACGATTGCACTACCATCGTGCATATGACGCGTTTGAGGCGCTTTACCTAGCGTTCAAATATGGACGCACCCTGAAGCTGCATTTACACGAAGAAAATTTATCACAAAATAGAATAATTTTAATAAAGCGGACCCTGGCACTAAGCCAAGATCACACCAGACAGAAAAAAGAAAACAGAGTTTATCGCACGACATAAGCGAGAATATAAAAAAGACTATCGTTACGAGATCACGGCATGCATTTAGAAAGGCCTAATGAGGCCAAGTAAACCAGAGCTTTTTGATATTTTCTCGTTTAAGTTGTACGAGTAACTATCTCAATGTAAATGAGGATTTAGGATAGATTATGTCTATTATTAAGGACTTTACTAAAATATGAAGCTAGCGTGAACATAAACATCAATTGTGAAGTCGATTTTACAGTAAAATAACCATTGACAACATTCATAAAATAATTAAACACAAAACAGATGTTTTTATTGAATAACACAAAACATTGGCGGTTACTGTGGTTGAATCAACCAGAAAGTAAATTCAATAAGACATGGTAACAACCATGTTGCATCGTAATAATATTTAGGGCTAACAGAGCGACTGCTTCAGGCACCCAGCCGGGAAGAGACGCCTCCGTGTATAATGGGCAGAGGTCAGGCTCTACCCATATTAAACTCCACTACAGTGCGACAAGGATCATGAACTCATCTGAAGAAGGGACTCCGTACCGTTATGTTCGGAAAGTCATTCTTATCATTTCGGTGTAAATTAATTGTATCACAGATGTTTTATAAGAAGTGTTACAACAAAAAAAAAATATATGGATAGGATCGCTCATTTTTGGTCGAAGGGAATTATTTATTTGATGTATGTATTATTTATTCTCATCTGTGTAATTGTGAAACTTATGTTATTAATATTAATCATTTGCAATATAAAAAATATTGCAACTATAAATTGAGATATAAACTATCCTATCTCTCAAGTTGAATCAAAGTGCACACAGTTTGCAAAAATTTGATTAGAATCAGTTCAGTAGTGTAGGAGTTTATCGCGGACAAACAACGTGACACGTTTTTTTATATATAAAGATTAGGTCTGCTTCCTATTATAATCTTTGTCGCGCTGTAAATATTATAAGGCTAGCTGTATTTAGATCTTGCTCCAACCTAGAAGTAGCCTCAGACCAGCATTCATTATAATGATTTATTAATCTAAGAATATATTCTTAGATTTTGTATTCAGCCAGTGGTAAATCACTACGGGTACAATAAAATTAATCTAAACTACTAACATATCATGCATTACAAATAAATAACATTCATGCAAAACAACCTTCTAAAACATTGTGAACGTAAAACGTTGAATTTCCTACCTATTCAACTTTAGTAAGGTATAAAAGTAAAAACTGAATTGTCATTACTTTAATAGGAACTTCCGAAATTCAGAGCAATTCTAATAGCAATGTAGTTGAAATTTTTAAAGTTTTTATATATTATCAATATTATCAATTCGGAATTTTCTATTCGTTTCCAATAAACATACATAATAATTAGTATTTCCAGAATCAAAGGGATAGGAAAATTAACTAGTAATTGTAATTGTCACCAATGCCACCGATTTGGATACATCCCACACGCTACCCTGCAAGATTATATCATGTACTAGATGACCCGGTGAACTTCGTATCACCTACATATATTTTTTGTAAACTGTGGTCAAAACTTAATACAAATGTTTCATTTACATTAAATGCAATGAAGTGAGGTACTGCACCATTGCACGCGAGGTAGCCCGTCGCACATGTAATTGACTTCGACGGCCTAAGTCAGGTTGTCTTCCACCTCCCCCCGGTGAGACAGTCCTGTCCCAGTCCCAGTCCCAGTCCCTGTCCCTGTCCCTGTCCCTGTCCCTGTCCCTGTCCCTGTCCCTGTCCCTGTCCCTGTCCCTGTCCCTGTCCCTGTCCTGTCCTGTCCTGTCCTGTCCTGTTCCTGTTCCAGTCCCTGTGCTGTCCCTGTCCTGTCCTGTCCCTGTCCTGTCCCTGTCCTGTCTAGTATAGCGTGGCGACCCGTCACCACTGCAAGCTTCGCAACGCCAACAATCCGGTTTATACCTGCGCTTATAGATGTTTCACATCAAAAAGATGTCAAATGTTTCATACCCAGGAGCAGTTTGTATGGGAAAATTAAGTTGTCGTTTTTAGTGTTTTCCGTTACTTATTATTTATGTTACTCATTTTTTCTCACCGGGTAAACCTTCCCTGAACTTCCACAGATATTTCAAGATCAGAATTAGCCAAATCGGTACATCCAGTCTCGAGTTTTTGCGAGACACACACACACAGCGATTCATTTTTATATATACTAGATGACCCGGTGAACTTCGTATCACCTACATAATATATTTGTGTAAAATGTGGTCAAAACTTAATACAAATGTTTTATTTACATTAAATGCAATTAAGTGAGGTACTGCGCCATTGCACATGAGGTAGCCCGTCGCACATTTAATTGACTTCGACGACCTAAGTCAGGTCGTCTCCCACCTCCCTCCGGTTGGACAGTCCTGTCCCCGTCCCGTCCCCGTCCTGTCCCCGTCCTGTCCGCGTCCCGTCCCCGTCCTGTCCCCGTCCTGTCCCCGTCCCGTCCCCGTCCTGTCCCCGTCCTGTCCGCGTCCCGTCCCCGTCCTGTCCCCGTCCCGTCCCGTCCCCGTCCCGCCTCCTGTCCCTGTCCTGTCCTGTCTCACTGTCCTGTCTCACTGTCCTGTCTCTCTGTCATGTCTCTCTGTCCTGTCTCACTGTCCTGTCTCACTGTCCTGTCTCACTATCCTGTCTCACTGGCCTGTCTCACTGTCCTGTCTCACTGTCCTGTCTCACTGTCCTGTCTCTCTGTCATGTCTCTCTGTCCTGTCTCACTGTCCTGTCTCACTGTCCTGTCTCACTGTCCTGTCTCACTATCCTGTCTCACTGGCCTGTCTCACTGTCCTGTCTCACTGTCCTGTCTCAATGTCCTGTCTCACTGTCCTGTCTCACTGTCCTGTCTCACTGTCCTGTCTCACTGTCCGGTCTCACTGTCCTGTCTCACTGTCCTGTCTCAATGTCCTGTCTCACTGTCCTGTCTCACTGTCCTCTCACTGTCCTGTCTCACTGTCCTGTCTCACTGTCCTGTCTCACTGTCCTGTCTCACTGTCCTGTCTCACTGTCCTGTCTCACTGTCCTGTCTCACTGTCCTGTCTCACTGTCCTGTCTCTCTGGCATGTCTCTCTGTCATGTCTCTCTGTCCTGTTTCACTGTCCTGTCTCACTGTCCTGTCTCACTGTCCTGTCTCACTGTCCTGTCTCACTGTCCTGTCTCACTGTCCTGTCTCACTGTCCTGTCTCACTGTCCTGTCTCACTGTCCTGTCTCACTGTCCTGTCTCTCTGTCCTGTCTCACTGTCCTGTCTCACTGTCCTGTCTCGCTGTCCTGTCTCACTGTCCTGTCTCACTGTCCTGTCTCACTGTCCTGTCTCACTGTCCTGTCTCACTGTCCTGTCTCACTGTCCTGTCTCACTGTCCTGTCTCACTTTCCTGTCTCACTGTCCTGTCTCACTGTCCTGTCCCTGTCCTGTCCCTGTCCAGTCTAGACGCTATACGACCCGTCATCACGGCAAGCTTCGCAACGACAACCATCCGGTTTATACTAAAACATTCCAAAATCAACAACTACTAATAAATTAAAAATTAATTAAAAAAACATTGTCCAGCGGACAAAATTGTGAATCTAAACCATTCTCAGATCCCCTTGAACACACACAAAAAATTTCATCAAAATCGGTCCAGTCGTTTAAGAGAAGTTCAGGAACATACACACTCACAGAAGAATTATATATATAAAGATAGATTAAACCAGACAACGGTAAAGTCGATTCAAAGTGTGTTTTAAATCATCACTATGGTGTTGTGAAACTACACGTGAATTGTGATAACGCGAGCCGAGCCATGGATGTGGTGCAACCTACCCATACGACTCTCTAACAACGTAAAATCGTAGATTAATCAAAACTACGGTACTTTTGGAGACGCGTCGATACTTGTAGGTGGTAGGTGGTTGTAGTGGTGGTGAAGCGTCCGCGTCCGGGGCTGGACCCGTATTACCACACGTCACATAACTGCACCACTAGAGTATGAGAGGATTTTTTGACGATATACAACATTAATAAAAACTACTATCTACACAGTAAAAAGTTGGTCCACACATCATATCGCAAAACTACTGTACATTGCAAATTCATCACTTGTATACGGGTTACTTTTAAAACACCAACAACCTTGCAGAACTCAATAGCTAACCCCATAAGGAACAACTTTTGTTCTACGACTTTTGATAATTAGTTAAATTTTATTTTCATACAAAAATAAGTATTAATTTAATTTCCGGCTTGAATGTTTATTACTCTACGCGCATCGCAATGATTACGTAAATAAACCCCTGCGAAGCGTGAGGAAGGGGGCGCAATGCTAGCGCCTTTGAACTTAACCCATTTATCTAGCCGCCAGTCGTCTATCATTCAATCATTTTTTTTCGTGTATTGAGTTATGTCCAAACTCGTAGAACAAAAGTTGTTCCTTATGGAGTTAGCTATCTAGTCCTTGTTTTAAAAGTAACCCTGTATATTCTGTTGTCACCAACTAAATTAGAAATAGTTTACTCTTTTCAGATGGGTGCCACAAACGAAAAGTTCGTTTATTTGACAGGACACTAGTTACGTATGTTGTAAGGTTCAACTTAGAACTTAAACCGGATTAATCAAAAAAATATTTTATTTGGCCTTTGTTTACTTGTGTGACAACAGAATAGCTATACTTGGTGTGCTCCTCCAATAATATATCACTACCTGCAACACCGGATACGGATCGATTTTACGAAGATTAACAATTAACTAACATCGAAATTGGTACAATTTAAAAAATAAACACAAGTTGGTTTTATTTTGTGTTGCAGAAGAAGTCGTTGAAGATATATGAAAAGACTATAGGATATACATTTTTTATCCTGTCTCGGCAGTGATTACACTGGACCTAAGTACAGTGCAGTCCAAATATAAAATATGTATGAGGCACCCACTGGGTCTGCCTATAGGATAAGTGTATGATCTGTAAATATTTCTCAAGGCGTAGAGGTATTGCAGTATAGATAGGTTCCCAATACCCACAACTGAAGGTACCTTAGTCTAAATAAGGGTTATGTGTGATCGTCGCGTAGCGGGTATTGATATATATTGAAGTAGCACATCACTACAACGGCGCGGCACTTCATAATGTAGACACTTTTTGTTACACGGCATGAGACACAGACAAGAGTTGTAAGTGGCCTATAAGTTTATTTTTTTGGTATTAATATAGGCGTATTTGGATAAGCACAGAATTGACAGAAAAATACGCAATTCTATTAAAACTACAGAACGTAGAACATTAATTATTCTTATTAATAGAAAAAATTGCCAGCATGCTAAAGTAGTTCTCCGTCGAGCCTGCGCTGACGGTAACACCGATATTTAAGAACATTAAGTGAGCTCTCAGGATGTCTATACACATATACTTGATTGTTCCGGTTTTCGCACTCATGCGCCAAGTCAATGCCATATGCTTACGCGACTTATAAGACTTCATAAAATAAATTTGCGATTACAAATTTAAGTTGCATGTATACGATAAAAATAAGTGTAATTGCAGCCAAAATCCGAGAAACACTTGATGTACGATCAGTTAATATTTGTTTGTTTCTACTGGAAACCATAGTAGATACTAATGCCACTAGCTCCGCCCATGCCGTTAACAAACGGTATCCACATTTGTGCAGTGCTTACATACAACAGGTATAGAGGCGTGCGTTGACTCGACCTTGTTCTGCTCAATCCCAGTGTACCTGCTCGTTCAACTTCTGCGGGATCACCATGAGAGTCGTCACTGTGTTACCGATACCGATAAGCAGGAACGAAATACTTAACGCTGCCACCTGTTATTGGTTTTGTATACAGAAATGTGATTTACATTCAGATCTCAGACAATATATAACGGACCACGGATAATGGATTAGTAGATTTCGGAAATTATGTACTTCCTCAGAGTACTGACTTTAAGTGCAACACATCAACGCGCACATTAAAATCTATGCACACCGCGATGATGACAGTATACATAGAACAAATTGACACGCTTGGTCTCTAAGTAGATCGACGTATATGCCATATCTATTATAGGTATTACCCGTGGTCTGTGTAAATTTTCCTATGTTCTAGAACATAAATAATGAAATATTGATACCTGATCATTTAAACGGGTGTCTCAGTAAGATAATTTCATATCATTTCTATTTATTATAACATGCTGATATATAATGTATAAACGTTTAGCGTGTTCGAGAAAAGTACTAATCAAAGGCTGAGTAATTTAAGTTAGACTCTGAATAACTAACGGAGATTTCGTTTAGGACACCTTAACTAGCTTTATACCAGTTGTATTCATAATTATATTCAATCTCAAAAAACAATATTTAACTTTATGCTGAGTGTCTAACTTAGCTACTCAGAACTTTGTTAGCCCAAACACGCCCAATTGAGAAGAATGTAAATCATTGCTGAACGTACCTGCCACGTTGCCTCCTGGTGATAAGATAGTCCATACAGTGTAAATGCTATGTACAACTGGAACGTATAGCCGACAAAGAGGAACGGCAGCAAATAGGACAGACCCCGCCACATCCACGAGTGGAATCCTTCGATGGTAATGTCCATGTTATGCCTCGCGCCTAACGCTTTTAGCCTGTATAATACACCACTCTGATACCTGAATTGCATGTATTGAACCACACCTGGAAGATTTTAAACAGAGTATTTTAGAATTATAACAAATACGGTATTTAATGATCATATCACTTGATTCAGATAAGCATAGGAATAATTTTTCTGTCATATTTAAGGATATAAAATTAGTTTTAAAACTAATTAAAATTTCAAAAGTAGTTTCAAAATTTCAAAACTACATTAGTATTAAAAAAAAGTTTTTTAATACTAATGTAGAAAATAATTTTAAGTATGCATAAACGAGGAACGAAGAAAATGAAGGGGCTTATGTCTGGCAGTTGACGCAAAAAAGAAGTTGAAATACATGGAATGGATGTTAGTATTGTATTTCCTTTCTTACATAAACAATTGTGCTTTTAAAGTAACAGTTGATAGATAGACTTTCTTAAACTTATTTGGATCGCATAATACTTGATTTTATGTACAACAAAAGTACAATGAAATAAATCTTTCTGTAAAAACATAATCAAGATTGTTTGTAAAATGAAGCAGCTATTAATATTATAATATGTGAGTGAGCGCGTAGTCACAGCCAGTGGCGGATTTATATATTTGCCGCCCGTAGGCTATTCAATTTTTGCCGCCTCTAAATTTTGATATCTTAGTACACAATCATATCAATTTTCTATCAATAAAATTCCAACTTTATAATTTGTGCTCCATCATCCTCGTTACATCAACTTTTTCCATATAGTTATTATTATTGAGAACTATGGTACCGTGTCCCGTGTACCGTGTGTATAATACTTGATTATTTTTACAGCAAAGAATTATCAAAAAACATTATTTTAAGGAAAAAATACCTCAATCATATACCACTTTTAAAGTAAGGTATGTCTTAAAACTATACAATACTTACATAATATGAATTAAGCTTACGTAAAAAACATACATTTGGCGAACGTTGATTAACATTTATTATTACACTCACAGTTTCAAAACAATACAATAAATATATCTTTTCTTAATTATTTGTTAGCATTATGATTTAAGTTAAATTATAAAAGCATTACAATACTTTTTTGCGAGGCTTTGAATTCGTAAAATCATTTATTATATCGTCGTACGAAATCTTGTTCATTAGCTCTGACTCTATGCACAAGAGAGCTAAAGCGTTTAGCTTTTCTTGACTTAAAGTCGATCGTAGGTAGTTCTTTACTCTCTTCAAGCAAGAGAAGCTTCTTTCACCTGAACAATTTGCCGCTGGTGTACAAAGAGTCATACGAAGTGCTATATCCAAGTTTGGATAAATATTTCCTAGATTCTGTTCACGCAGGAATGAAGACAGACTTATTAATGATCCAGAAATTGGTTTTATTGAAATTCTTTCAGACGAAAGGTAGCTTTGAAAGTGTAGTAATTCCTGAACTAAGTCTGTTTCTAAATCATTAGGATACATTTTTTCATTTTTGAATTTGATAAGTTGCAAACTTGCTGCAGCAATCATGATTAGACCATCGATATTATACCAAATTGAATTGGGTAAGCAGATCTCATAATTATTGGGTACACGGAGAAAAAATTATAGCAGTTATCAGTGAAGAATATATGTAAAAACTCGCTGTTGCCCGCGGCTTTGCTCGCGTGGAAGTTGATTATATACAGAATATCCAGAAACGCTTATACTTTTGAGCTACTGATTAACAATGAGTAGATACGTATTCAAGCGTTATAAATAATGCAAGTCCCACACAAACTTTCAACCCTTTTTACACACACCCCTTATTAAGTAGAATTTCCAAAATTCCTGAAACACGTATTTATTTGTTTTACGTCAATAACCGCAATACAAAATTTTGTTTATGTAACTTTCAAAATGACGGACTTTCATGCATATTATCATCCCTTATTTTGACCCCGTTGGGGTGGAATTTTCTAAAATACTTTCTTAGTGGGTGCCTACATAACAAAATGAATGTACAGTCCGAATTTCATGCTTGTAGCCTTGATAGTTTGCTCTCGGCGGTGATGAATCAGTCAGTCAGTCAGGACATGTTATTTTATAAGTATAGATTACTAAATTTCGATTATAATATCGAATCGCTATTGCGATATTCTAATAGTTCATAATCATTAATGTATAAAATTAGTAAAGCGTTTAGGAATTGTTCATGCAGAGATGTTGAATTATTTATTAATTAGCACTGTATATGAGAATATTTAGATTTTTGTTAAATATTTTAATTTCTCTCCAATTTTCGAAATTCGTATTATGTGTGTGTATAATTTTTTTAAAATTTGTAAACCGAAATAAAAAAATTATGAACTAAATTTGCCGCCCCTTAAAATTTGCCGCCCTAGGCTCCAGCCTACTCAGCCTACTGGTAAATCCGCCACTGGTCACAGCATATCGTTATCTCAAATTCTCTAGGGCTGGCGTCACACTAATAGATCCTTTTAATTCCTTTTTTATCATTTGGCAAACTGCTACTCCTACATGATTTAAAATGTTTCTCTAAGTCACTTTTGAGAGTGTTTCGTTTCGACGTAAATGATTGGTATAAGTAATTTAAAAAGTACTCTAGGTTACAACCGTATTGTTTGAGCTGTTTTTTAACATTTTTTTATTAACATAGACCGGCATACGAGCAAGTGGGTCACCCGATAGTAAGTGATCTTCACCGCACATGCACACCCTCAACACTAGAAGAATCATAGGTACGTTGCCGAGCTCAAAGGGAAGGGATAATGATGGTGATGTGAATTTGGGCCTCCGGATATTTCACTCACCGTACGAAACGCAGCAGCAAGCTGCTACTTTACGTCCGTTTTCTGTAGGACAGTGGTAACGACCCGGTTGAGCCTGCCCTTCATGCTATAGACAAAACTGTCTACAGCGTGGTTTTACCACTCAAAAAAAATACTTTTATGAAATTACTTTTTCCCACGACATGAAAAAATTAGTCATAGCATAGCCTTTACTTGTGTATCTATTAGGTATATCATAAAACATCTTAATATGTTTGAAAGTACAATTATATACTTACTAATATAAGCAATGAACCACATAAACGTGTGCCTAAATTCTTCCCAAGGTTGATTCTGTGGCCAAATAAGAAGGATACCAGCGACAACGGTGGATATGAAGTGGTGCATCCTCCACCACCCTTTTATCCTGGAGCCGTTTACTTTAAGGATGCTCTCGCGAATCGTCAACGTGCAGTAATACCACACCAGAAGGAATATCAATATCAATTGTAACGGCCTGAAAAATAAAACTGTATCTTTATTTGTATAATTATTAGCAGACCCAGCCACGCGTTGCTGTAGCTAAGGTATATTTTAAATTATATTGTAGTAAACTATTCAATACAGTATGCGCTATCTATTGGATACTTGCTCAATCCAGCCAATAAATTACCTTACACCGCCATCTGTTAGTCATAAGGAACTCACAGATATTTAAAACAAATAATTTGCAATAGAAAATATTGCGACTATAAATTGAGATATAAACTAACCTATCTCTCAAGTTGGATCAAACGGCACACCCCGTCGAGTCTGGGGGTCCACCTGGACCAATTTGGGAACTAAGGCACTAGTAGAACCATGTGGGCGTTTTCAACATTTAAGGAAAATAATGGGGATTTTTATTCAAAGTATAGGTAGTTTGACTTTATAGTATTGATTACTGAATTCTACTCATAATTGTAAACTTTAAGGGAAAAATTACAAAATAATTAAGTTAACATTTACCTGAAGTCTATGTAGAGATTTGCCACGGCTAATACAAAAGCAATTGCACTAAGGATCAACTTAAATTTTTCATATTCATCTTTGTATTTAAACCTGAAATAATTGTATTACATGTATTAAATATGATTATAATATGTATTAATCTAAAATAATAGTCACATAATATATGGAATATTCCACGTCATTTTTGTTATCTAATTTCTTTCTTTCTTTCTTTTTTATGTCATTATTTTTTCTTTTTTTTCGTTTTCGTAGGCAAAACTATTCATCGCTAGCGCCCCAGATGAAAAATCACCCAGACGACCCCAGGGCAAAGTCCCTACTACTGTATGAACGGTACATAAGCAAAGCCAACTAAAAAACCGCGTTGGACTTTTTGGCGCAGTTTTAGACACGGTTCCAGTTAAACGACGTGCAATGCAGATTCATGCAATAATTTTAAACTTCTGGATGGTGCTGCTACTTTTATAGGCAGGCGTGACGCTTACCACAAAGCGAGCGAACTCCTCGTCTTGTCATTTAAACTAATAAAAAAATAAATCCGATGAAAATAATATCGATTCCAGTCCTATAATACTAGGCACAGGGTTCGAGGATATATATCAATAGATATATATCAAGATATATATCGGATATATATCCGATATATATCAGACTGAGTTTCATGATATATATCAATGAATATATATATCAGATGTTTTTTAATATATTGCAATACACAAATGGTTAAATAAATTGATATTAAGTAATTTTTAGCATTTGTTACTGTATTTCTACTTCCCAAATGTAGATGGCGTGGGAGTAGAGTTAAAACATACTCCCTAATGGTAAGTGCTAATCCATTAATGGCAAAACTTCTGTCCTAAAAGAAGATTTCAGGACGTCCACTAACCGGCTCACTTTTAAATTTAAAGTTCGGACGCTATTTGCTGATAGTGTGGCAGAATCACGACACCAGTAGATTCATACTATATGTATATTTATGTATACAGTGTCATTTTGACACCCTATACTTAAATGAAACCATGTGTAGTGTTCGTTAATACAAGTACTTTGAGCTAAGACACTTTCTTATTAAAGGCAAAATAAAAAAATAATATTTCCTAACAAATTAAATGCCGTTAACATTAGATTAATTTTAAACAGTCTGTATACGCGCGCACACACATATAAAACTCAACATACACACCCGTCATCGAATGAATGAGACACACACACATACATTACCATTAAGCCTGGAATACATGTCGGACGAGCTTAGGCCAACACGAGTGTAGGTAAATTAATACAAGGCAAGCGCTAGTGCCTAGACGTTCGGCAAGTTTATCGAAAACCAATCGAGTAGCCGGCTGTGAAGCGAAAGGCCGCGGGTTCGATCCCTGGACCGAGACAAATGTTTATGTGAACCACAAATATTTGTTTCCCGAAACAAACCCAGACCCCGGGCTGGGTGTTGTGAGACCAAAAGTCTCTCGTAGTTGCTGATACCCACGATACTATCCTGATACCCAAAAATACTATCTATACGTTGGTGTTAGTCATCACTCGGCAGCATGTATTGCGAGCTTTATACCGTCAAGGTTAATGTGCCCGTTTTATAAAAACGCCAAGCGTACAGAAGGCAAACGGCGCAAAATAGTAATTTAGGAATTGAAATAAATATTAGATTACCCTATGAAATGTAATAAAATCCTAAGTAAAATCGAATCTTGTAACTTTTATAATGATTATTTGTTTTTAGTCAAATTTGTGTTACCTATTTATAGATATGTGCATTTCCCAAACACATTTTTTTTTACGTTTTGTCATTATCAATGAACTAAGTAATACTGTCGCAACTTTTTCAGTGAATGTGTCGAGAGCGTCTTTGTGAGTCTGAGACGTATTTTCATATGTATGAAGTTGCCCTTCTTAAGCGTTTGTGTTTTATAATAACATCGTCAGCTGTGACATTTTATTTAAGAGTTAAGTGCAAAAACCGTACAGCGTGATTTAAAAGGCTCAAAACTTAAATCACGTTTTTTGGCAAAACTACTACAAGCTCAAGCCTCATGTTTGGTACAAGGTAAGCAGAGGTGATGACGAATATGTGGTTTCATTTAGTAACAGGGTGTCAAAATAACACTGTATATATATATATATATATATATATATATATATATTATATAATACATTTATGCGTGTATTTATATTTATAATGTTATATCATATTTTTATTAATGTAGATTTATGTATTAATTCCTTGTCCGTTTACTCCTTATTTGTCAGTATTTTTTATTTTTCTAATCTTCGATAATTTATATACACCCACATTATCTCGTTTCTGCATCACCCAAGGGTAGACTGGTAGAGAATGCCTTTGGCATTAAGTCCGCCTTTATACATGTTATGTATATAAAGTTTAAATAAATAAATAAATAAAGATTTTATGTTTTTTAGTTGATTATGTCTTATCTAAAAGTAGATTTTGCAATATGCAAACAGTATTCATAAATAATACAATAAAATAATAATATGGCTTTCATACAAAATGGATATATATCCAACTTGATATATATCGGATATATATCATAAATATCCGATATTTTGATATTTATAATAAATATCGGATATTTTCGAACCCTGACTAGGCATGTGTCCACGCGGTTTGTATAATCAGCAAATAATGGAGTTGTTGCAAATTGTGTTCTTTACGGCAGAAGTCCGAGAAAACAAAAAAAAAAATTGCGCCATGTGATAGGCTATATTTCTAGTTACACTATGTTTTGTCCTGCTTTCTCTCAAATGTTACTCAGCTTGTCGAGGGTCGAAATGAATTAATAAGGCACCTACATATCAGAAAAATGATCACGCTTATCAGAAAAATTAATCCAATTGTATTTACGCGCTGCTTTCGATCCAAATCGGAATCTGAGTTTATGATCCGAACTAAGATATTCGAGACTTTGGAACACGGTCTACTAGTGCGCAGCCCCTCATACCTATAAATAGTACTGTGGCTACTTCAGACCGAAATTTCTCGAATTCAGACCGGATGCAGTGCCCAAACATTCCTAAAGATTATCCAATGTCCAAATAAATTATATTTACCAGATAAAGCATAAAACAACCAATTTAGGAAGTGTCAAATTGGCATACTCTTCTGGTTAATGGATATATACCTACCTACATATATTGACAATGCGATCATTTAGTATTTTGCCATTTTGTATTTTATCTAACATACAATATTGTCTTCGAGATTCAAGAATCGTCCATAAGTGAAACGGATTATATAGATAATTTTATTATAATCTGCATCGTATATGATTGCTTTAAGTAGGTACGTAGATTGTGTACAAATACGTTAAGATAAACAGTACCTTCACCTTGAGATTGCACAATCGTTCTATGTACGATGAGTTATAGCTGTAACTTTAAGGTTAAATCGATAAAATGACAAGACAATTCTGAGAAACCTGCTGAAATAATAAGCTGTACAAAAAATATACGTGTGATATAATTTTATTGCGGAAATTTCTGTAGAAGCAGAATTTGTTTAATTGCGCTCAAATTATATAAAAAAAAGTTTTTCAATTATGACTGCTTTAATATTACTTTTAATACATATTTGACGTAAAATATATATTTTGATTCCAATGAATCCTTTCCTAAAATAATCCTTGTGATTGAATAAAAAAACGTTAAGTATTACTTTAAGAGCATTCTAAACAATAAATGAAATACCTAACAAATAAAAATTATTAAAAACACTGCCGGCGCGGCTCGCTGCATCTCGGTTGTGCGACATCCCCATTCCAGTCGATTTTTGAACAGCGCAAATCGACAAGCGTATCATTAGCGTAGGGTACAATCTTAAATAGATGTTATGACATTCGTTCGTACAACTTTGGTAATAATAGACAACAGTTTACACTGACGAAACAGTCACAAAAAAGGTGTTATTTGTGGGCCCTATGTTATAAACCCGCAACGAAAAATCGAAGTTCGGAATATACGTAGAGTAAAGTAGGTATAGACTAGACTAGCTATGGCAACAATAATATTTTTTATATAAATAAGTACAAACGAAAATGAGTTTGAAAAAAAACAATAGGCGCTAATTGGCAATTTTTTTCGACGAGGGCCAAGTTTAGTAAAATTTGCGAGGGCGAAAGGAATTTTATCATTGGTTTTAATTGGTTAAAAAAAGGGAATTGCCCTAATGATTGTCACCGCTACGTCCCTTAGATCCACGCTTATACCTAGCACGACAGATTGGAGTATGTAGTGCCAAAAAAACATACTTTGTGATTAAAAAAATTAAATGTAATAAATACGGCACATATAGCCGCACCTATCTAATCCGAGATTAGGGCTTTATTCGCTACCACTACCACTATACTTTATTGATTATAATAATTATACCACGCAGTTTTGTATTAATCATTTAATGTGAATCGTATAAAAGGTAAAAAATATGTATTTGGAAATTCAAATATGTAACAATATTCCAATGCAAATATTTCGTGCCAAACGATAAGTTGCGACTCGCGGCCAATAGAAAAGCGCCGCGCCGTCGTGCAAAATTAACTTATTTTGTTATACCTAAAATTACAATGACAATAATATTCACAAAACAATGTAAATAAAATCGTTAAATTTATTTAAAAAGCATTTTATTTTTGGGAAATGTGGGCAAAATTTAGGGCAAAAAGTTATATGAACATATTTGTAGGCAAAGCGATTTGCTACAAATTATGTCTTTACGATTTTTTTGTAGGACGCATAGTTTCCGAGATATCGCGAAAAAGGTGTTTTCCAAGATGGCGGCCAGGGAACAAGGCAACCCCACAAACTAGGGGTTAAGCTACTATTGACCCCCACATGTCCCAAAAATAAAATTGCGTCCTCTAACAAATGTAAAGCGCATGTAACATTTCAATGGACTAGTAATAGATCGAGCATAGACAATTAAATGTGATACATACTTATCGTTTTTGTTCAGTATCGACACGTTCACGTTGCCCAATATAATGCGCAGGTACAAACTATTCTGCTTTGGTAGCGTCGCCTTAATTTCATGCAGCATCGCTTTCCTCTTTATAATCTCTTCCTCAAGTATATCTATGCGTTTATCATTTACACTGTTTTGTTTTTGTAACCTGTGGAAGAAAAACGAAAGGCACCATTAGCATTGGATTTTTTATAATCTGATTGACGAAACGAACAGGTCGCTCGCCTGATGGTAAGCGCCACGCCTGCCCATAAACAGAAGCAATACCACACAAAACTTTGAATTACAAAGCACTGCATGTCACTGAACTGCGCTCGTCACCCTGAGACATAAGATGTTAAGTCTCATAATGCCCAGTAATTTCACTGGCTTCAATGTCCTTCAAACCAAAACATAACAGTACTTACACACAGTTGCTAGGCGGCAGAAATAGACAAAGCGGTGGTACCAACCCAAGCAACCTCTCGCATACGAGGGACCTACCACCTTGGTATGTGGTATTCAGTTGTAATAAAACTATTGCGTGTAGATCAATTACCATCTGGTGACCCACTTTCTCGTTTTCCAGGCTAAGCCGTAAAATTATAATATCTTAGTTGTAGGTGAATCAGATGAAAAATCCACTAGGTGCAATTTTACTAAGAGTTGCCCAAATTTGTTTTGTGAATACTATCATTGCCCCACTATAATGCAGACTGTGAAAGGAATTAGTATGTTATATGATACTACAATAAAAAATCGGAATAAACTGTAACATATCGGATACGTATAGTATCTGATATGTTCAGTTCCGATGTAACGGAAATCTACTGGCAAAGCAAGTCAATTAAAGGGGGCAACAATACATGATATGATTTTGAATACCAAATAATGTTATGGTAAAAATTACGACTGCTGTATTTATAAAAAATATCGCATTTGAAGCCATTGAAAGAAACACTGAATAAATAATAATTTCGCAATATAGCCCCCGCGCCCACCGCTAATTCAATGTAGCCACGGCCTAGGTTCTACTGATATCTTGCTGGATCTATGCGAGGTAATCCTTTTCAAGAATTAGCTAGAAATAATAAATATTCTTCCACAACAGTTTGACCTAACGTACTTGGCATCAAGTATTTTATAATACAATGAATACTGACTAGGAATTTTATAAAGAAAGAACTTATAATGGGTACTTTAGCCACACAGCGTGGTGGACTAAGGCCTAATCCCTCTCATTCAGTAGAGGAGGCCCGTGCCCAGCAGTGGGACGTATATAATTCAGGGCTAGTAATAAAAAAAAAAAACTTTGGCCACAGACTGGCGGTCTTCAGTCACATTGCATTGTTAAGCAACGTAAAAACAAATATTAATGCCAGAAGGTTAAAAACAAAGCAAATATATGTAAACGACTTTATTAAATACACCATTGTATTTATATATTACGAGTCAAAAGGCCTATTCCACAATGTTTAATTCAATTAACTTATTCATAAACGTATGTACAATACAGCTATTTATGAAAGGACCAAATAGACGTTTAGGTAGTAGGTCCACGCTATAAACAGTTTTGTCTACTGTACGGCATAAATGGGCCGACTCCACCGGGTTGTTACCACTGTCTTACAGAAAACCGGCGTTAAGCTTGTGACAGATTGGTGTCGAGTTTTATAAGGTGACTGAAATAATGAGCCAAAATCCTCCTTCCCCGTTCCAATCTTTCAATTACCGCCGACAAGGCCGCCATGATTCTTTAGATGTTGTGGGCGTTCATGGGAGGTGGAGATCACAACATCAGGTGACACACTTGCTCGTTTGCTAACCTTTGCTATAAAAGTCTTTGTTTCAGTTTACATGCCTGAGCGTTATTTATTGCATTTGAACGTGGCAGTTATCATATTTTATTTGGTAAATAATATTTACTCACACAAGTGGTGAAATAGGCGCTAAATACGGTACCTATTAATTTAAAATAGTTTTAAAAATATGTCAAGGCCCGCTAGAATTTGGCACCATTGTCTTATTTACATACTTGTTTCGTTATAAACAAATTTAAAACGTAGAAAAGCCTAATCAGGTTTATGTGAATAAATGCTTGCTGTATTAATTAATTAACGTAGATATCATCATTTTATCTTAACATCATTACGGGCATCGGGCCACAGCTATCTTCATCAAACAGCGAACGCCCTAAAACTATTGAAGCGATACTGTAACTAGGTCTACAGACAAGAGTAAACGATTAGTGTTGCTTATGTGTTTGATAAGAAGCAATCGAATTTATTTAACACATCATCTACGATTAACGTAACAAGACAATGCAATACACGGGGTGGGTGGGGGACGGGTAATGTGTAATTTGGGCTGCTTTTTCGCTCAATGAGTGTTTCGTTCTTCAAGCATAACATATAGGTACCTACACATACATACAATATTCATTCTATTATTGATGATGTAAATATGAACCTACATTGCTCAAGTCCATTAATGATGTAAATATGAATTTAATTCAGTTAATTATGTTATTTACCGTCGCCTAATGGCTAATGCAGCAAGTTCGCGTAAACCCAATCACTCTTATCAACTGATGTAAACAAGAAAATGTATAACGTAATATACACGTATACAATTTGAACAAAGTCCAACACACACTTTATTTCTTCAGATAATTAACTCTTTATGTAGGGCTATACTAGCTAATGCCATATAAAATTACATCACTAATATGTAAAATCTGTGAATACACAATACAGATCTGCCGCGGTAGCGTAGTTGTCTGGCGCTCGGGGTACGACTGCTGAGCTGAGGTCTCTGATTCAATCCTCGTGTCGGGTAAAGTGACAATGGGTTTGTCTATCACAAAATGCTTAATATCAGCCCGGAGTCTGAGTCTGGAATTGTGCGTGGTTGATGATGACATAAACACACACTGTCTCGGAGCCTACTACTCACCTGCTGCTCCCCAAAGATATTTAAAGTAAATTCCAAATCACATTTAAAATGTCAAGAAAATTCTAATGGTGCTGCCACACCGGTGTTATAAAATGTTATATAACATTTTCTAACATTAAACATTTATTAACATTATCTAACATTATGATAAAATGTTAGAAAATGTTTGTTAACAAATGTTGTATAACATTTTATAACATCGGTGTGGCAGCATCATTTAGTAAACATTTCTTAACAATTTGTAACATTTTGTAACATTTTTGAACATTCTTTAACCGCGGGCGGCGGTACTTTTGAGAGCGGCGCCGTCAAAGAAGCCGTCAAAGAAGAAAGGCCGATGTCATGTTTTCAAATGTTATAAAATGTTAGCAAGTGTTAAAAAATGTTAGAAAATGTTTGCAAACATTTTCCGTCGGTGTGGGAGCACTTAAAACATCTAACAATTCTTAACAAAATGTAACAATTTTAATGTTAGAAAATGTTTGTTAACATTTTATAACATCGGTGTGGCAGCCCCATAAATAAATCTAGAATCTTCCACCTGCCCTCATCCCACTAGCAGTGGGGTCGGCACAATATGCTTTATAACATATGTTACAGACAGTTTTGGCCTGTAGTTTTTATGACTGGCTGCCGGCTTCATAATGTGAGTGGTAGAGCCACACTGTAGACAGTTTTGTCTAAAGCATGAGTGGGCTGGCTCAACTGGGTCGTTACCACTGTCTCACAGGAAACCGATGTAAAGTAGCGGCTTGCTGCTGCGTTTCGCATGGTGAGTGAGATATCCGGAAGCCCAAATCCCCTCCCCTTCCCAATCCCTAATTATCTCTTTCCTTTAAGGTCGGCAACGCGCCCATGATTCTTCTGTTGGTGGGCGTACATGGGCGGTGGAGATCACTGACCATCAGATGACCCACTTGCTTGTTTGCCAGCCTATGCTATAAAAAATAACCTTTGAGGAAAAAGCAGACTCAGACCTGAAACAAATATTTGTGGATCACACAAACATTTGTTTCAGTGTGGAAATAGAATATATGGCCTCTCGTTTTATCCACTGCACCACCAAGGCTAAATAAGTCTAGCATCCATGGTAATATTTTATCACTCATCAAACACATAGAATAATGATGATGATAATGATTAAAAGCAAGTAATGTAGACAATCTAAACTAGTATTGCATGCTCCTAGCCTAAGATAACAACATTGAAAATGGCATGATTATTCTAACCTTTTGAGTGCACCTGTTATGATAGACATGCGATATTTTTGATGAGCCAGTTCTTTCAAACATGTTGCTTGCAGTTCCCCAACCTCTTCCAATTTAGCTGTGTATTCCTTGTTTATTGTCTGCAAAGATTGTTATATGATAGTTCTTTACTATAATTCCACAAATCTGCACAAGAAACTTACATTACACCAAATTATATACTGGCTTGTATAAATGCTTCTTCCCTCTTTGGAGCGGGAATAAGTAAATCGAGGGGTCTGCGACAGGACAGGCAGATGACCGATGCAGTTACAAGGATGTACCCCTGTACCAGCCCCAACCAACCATCAAGTCATGTCGCAAGCCCCTCGGGAGAACCGGATATTCACTGGCTGACCCTGGAACGCGACCCACACAAGATGGGTCACTATGGCAGGTTTTAACACCAGTGTAGATATTTTATAAAATCTGTTTTTTTAAATACAAATGATTTACTTGGATTTTAATCATAATTGTTTATAATTATGGTTGATAACAAAAACAGCTTAGCTTTACACATTTAGGTACTTTTCTGTTATCCGGGCGCAAGCGCATTGATCTGACTCAGGATATATTTTTTTTGTAACAACACAAAACCTATCAGATTAATTTAACATAGCAAATCCCAATCTGAACTGTTGTGCGCCTGGCTAATGGAAAAGTACCCACATTTAATTGGCTTTGAAGTGGATTGTAGTATACCCATCAAGTTAGGGCTGTGTAAGTTGCTGATGTCTAAATTATAATTGTCACACCAAAATAATAGTAATCTATCTGTAGATATAAGATGGCATATTAACTTAAATTCTGCCTATCATCATAATCGTAGGCCTGCACATTTGTTATAAATGAATTAAGCAACAAACATCAGAGAAGGATGTTTGTAGGGCATTATAATGATGATGGATAAATGGCTGTCTTAAGGATAAAAGGTATCATTATTAGCAATGTCACTAACAAAATTTATTTATTTATTAATCAGACAGGCAGTTGTCACTGATAGTGCCTGTATCCTGCATTTCACTCGGGTTGGCTTTAGTATCCGGGTGCAGGATTTTGCTGATAATTTTTATAGTAAACGTTAGACACTAGTCCGTGTTAACAAATGCTAGCAGTTTATTATGCGGAAATGCATAGTTTTTGTGAAATTAATTTTTAAAGTTTTGTAGGTTATTACAGTTGTAAACACACTAATATTGAATTAGAAAGAGACAAATGTCATTGAACGTGGAATGCGACTAATTGTGTCTCTTTCTGACAAGTAGTTATATAAAAACGAAATGCTTAATATGTTGTGCTCGCGTTACTGGAACGTTTTTTTCTTTACAATACTACTATAATTATTATTTTCCTATTCACAACTACCTACTTTCATTGTTGTTGAGTGCCGGCTGTGTTTTTTTTAAACCACCCAAAAAGTAGTAGCCCCGGCAACTACGCCCTGTTGTTACTACTTGCTTCATAAGCAATTTTTATTATAGATTTTTTTTTTAACATTGAATATAAAGTAAACTGTGACTTTCCTCCTTCTCCCTATGAAAAATAACCCGTGAACACATCGAAAATATCAATATGTGCTAAAATATTGTAAGCAGAAACCTGGAAATTTAAAAAAATCATATCTCCTAAACTATTGGTTTCCGCACCTCCCCCATTTCAGGGGGGGTTATACCTCCCCCCCTCAACCCCCTCCCACCCCTCCCGCACTATTTCGCTTGCAACCGGATACTAAAGCAACCCCTTTCACTCTATTTAAATTATATTATTTATTAAATTACATTAAAATTAGAATTGAAATATTTTTATTTACAGTGGTTTGGAATAATTATTCAATCAATCTGCATAAAGAGTATTGAAAATAATTATATGATTTAATTTTAAACAATTAAGTTTGGTGAACCATGAGTGTACTAGTTTTACCTCTGCTTACCCCTTCAGGGACACAGACATGAGCTTATGGTTTATTTATTATAGGTATATCTAGCTACTGTAAGACTAACTTCAAGATGAACCTACTGTATTGTTTGAAAAAAAAATACAGTTTTCATAAATATCAGCCAAAATTGTTTACATGTTGCTATATTGATATACCTATGGGGCCCACCTGATGCATCTCTTTGTAAACAAATACTCTTGCGATAACTGTTTACGGCGCGAGCACATTTTTTAAGGTGGTAAAAAATAATATGGATACATAACGTAAATGGTATTAAATCCAGACATTTGTCAAGCTGGAAGCTTCTGTGCATAATATGATTATGCAGTCTGCTTGCGACTTGCGAGTTCTACAAGCTTATCCGGTTAAAAATGTTATGTGTTACTGTGGAATTAGGTAGGTACTCCAAAATGATATACTGATTATTCAATATCAATATATTACCCATGTAATAAATTGGCTTACTTACTAATATTTATAATATTGATAAATATCATTTTTAACCCTTAATCGGATACGAGCTATTCGCGGCGATATGTTGGTATATTCGGTTAATTCTGGTTAATTATAGTCTAATTATGATATGTAAACATAAAAATTTAAAAAAAAATAATGGGATCAGTATTTTTTTTAGGTGGCTAATATATGACCGTTGTCTGATAACGATTCCTAAATGTGGCAGCTATATGACCATTGTCTGAACAGAAAATTAAAACTTTGTTAGCGTATAAAATGAAAATGTATTATTTTTATATTTGCTCTTCTGAATTTATCGCTAAATGAAATTTTTTGAAGCAATCCTTAACACATACAGATACGGCACAGTGAGAACATTTTATATTTGATCTATTGGCATCTTTTCGCGTTGAACAAAACTTGCAACGCTTATAGGTATCTTGTGCTTCTGGAAAGTGAATTCCGACCCTCTGAAGCCGAACTTTCCTCTTTCTTATTTTTAAAAATAATTGGTTTCTTCTTCTTGCACAAGAAGTCGCTAATCAGCGCTCTTGCTCAACGCAAATGAAATTCCCGATGGGCCTATATCGGACCAATTTTCCAAAATATAAGTAGTGCAGCATCAGATAGTGGCCTACTTGATGACATCTTGCCCCATAAAAATAAACAATTAGGCAATAACAATAAAAACGAAAATTATTTACATATATTGACAAAATGTCCTACAACGATACTATCGTTATTTCAAACATTTACTTCTACTAACGTACAATGGTCATATATTAGCCACATACTTTATGAACATATTTTAGATATAATTATTACTGAAAGCAACTAATTTTATACACTCAACACCTAACAATATAATAAACTTTACAAATAAGTATCTCTTATTTACTTATCGGATTTTTTCCAAACACAAATCAAATATTTATGAATAAATCACAAATACGGTACAAAATTTATACATCTTCGCAGATGTTTTGATTTTGACGGTCAATGACAAAGAATATATATTTTTTCTTTTACTGCCACTACCAACAATCAAAAGTTTAATAATCGTTCTATTAGCTAAACAACAATAAATGGAGGTTACGTTAAAATTTTACTTTTTTTTCTAAAAACATATCGATCGATCGTATGTGGCATGTATTCTACCATTGTTTGATTAAGGGTTAAACAACAAACGTGATTCACGCACGCACTTACCTCCAGCCGTTTATAATCCGCTACCAAGTCTTCCCACTCTTTAGCACACTCATCGACATCCATTATTATATTTTGAAATAAAATGTAGTTCAAATTTACACAAAAAGCACTAACAGGAAAGCGTTATGTTCAATAAATTTTCTTTCCCGATTATCTACACCAATAAAATTTAGCACTTCGCCGCGGCAGACAGCTCCAAAATCGCTACAAAATTAATGACAGCTGTGCGTGAGGGATGGGTAAAAATATCGATTTATCCAAATGTCAATAATTTCCTATAAACATATCGTACATCGATATATTTATTCATTGTTTATCATATTCATATTTATTTTAGAGTATTAAATTCGTATTATATATATTTATAACGCAACTCTGGTTTGTATTTAAAAAAAATACTCCTTTTTATTTTTAGTTTTTTAGTCCTTTTTAGTTTTATTTCCTCGTTACAAGTCGGTTCTCATCACAGTAATCGTCATAGATAAAAGTTAAATGAACTACTATTTTTTCCGGAGTCTTCGATTCCAAACAGAGAATCGTATGAAAATTGAAAAGGGTTCAAGCTCTCGCGCATCCATCGCAGTTCATGAGGACGTGCACTCAATTCGCTATCATACAGATCTGTGAGTGACGCGATTTCTTCAAACCGTACGATTCTGTCAGGAAACATTTGATTTACAATTGAACATAGTACATTTTCTTAGGCCGCATGTTTAAACGATATCTGACCAATATCTGTAACAATAGATATAATACGGGCCTATCGCGTCACATTATTAATAAAGTTGAATAAACTACTTTTACGAAGATCCTTAATAATGTAACATTTTCATACGATTTGACGTTTCTAAACATATCTAGGGGCTAAATGTGATTAAGCATGAGTGGTGTGGGCCTTCGTAATTTAATAATTAAGGCCGCCTTGCAAGACGATATTTAATTGAAATTAACCTATAAAGATATTTACTAATGTCAAATTATTGGATTTGACCTTTCTTATTTAATTTAGTGTTTTAACCACCGTACCTACATATGGTGTTAAAACCTGTGTTACACACACTTACACTCACGCACTTATATATACTCTCACGTATGCCTATATGCCACGGCCGCTACCTAGTGTCCACTATTGAGTGCAACAATTTTTTTTTTTACTAGCCCTGTATTATATACGTCCCACTGGTGGGCACGGGCCTCCTCTACTGAATGAGAGGGGTTAGGCCCTAGTCCACCACGCTGGCCTAATGCGGGTTGGCAGACCTAGGTTCACATACCTTCGAAAAATCGTATCGAGTTCTCAGGTATGCAGGTTTCCTCACGGTGTTTCCTTCACCGTTAAAGCAAGCGATAATTAACAATTAATATACACGTAACTTAGAAAAGTCAGTGGTGTATGCTCTTGGGGCTGGTTTCGAACCTGCGACTTTCGTCTCGACAATCCATACCACTCCCCGCTGAGCTATCGCTGCTTCAACAATTTATTTACTTATTTATAATTCTTTATTGTACATTGGAATACATACATGCAAGTAAAACAGTTAACAATACAAAAGTACAATTGGCGGCCTGTGGATGGACGATCGAACAATGGACGATCCTGACACCTTTTACGCCTCTTTTTTATTTATGTGATAGTTAACCCAGTATATATTTTAATTGGAAAATTATAATAGCTAACAGTAAAAAGTTTAGCAATTTCCAGGTAGGTCGTAACGGGTACCTACGATAAACAGTGTCCGCTGTTCAACTGATACACCGAGTGTATACAACGGCGTTATGTTCTTTGGTCGTAGCTGTGACAGTGACGCGGACGTTACAAATGAGTTTAGATCTCAACGCACGCATGCACTGGTAAAATTACTCGAGTGGCCCGAGTCACAAAATCCTACTCGAGTCGCATCTCTAATCTGACTTCTCCATTTTTTTTTGGTGTATTTGTTCCTTACTGGAAACGGCTAAGGTCGTAGACCATGCTGCCAAGTCTTCAGTCATTTAATTTCATAAGTAACTTATATCTAATGTAAGAACGATGAAACACGGGTGCGGTCGATTTCAAGGTCTTGTCGGAGTTTTGGTGTTAACTCCTTTCAGTACGATGCTTAATTCACTAATTTCAATGTTTCCATATACTGTTCATCACCGTCAATGTTTATTGAACAAATCCACACCACTTTTATACAACAAACACAACTCTAAACAAGTTTATGAAATAAATTAAAATAAGCGATGAACTGCACTGTCAGAATTCCCGCCAAGACTCTCTGACTTCTCCAGTTGTAAAAGTCTTTACACTTGACTTTCAGTTATATAATAATGTACTCTGTGCACTTGACGTTAATACCTCCTCAATTCATTACTTTGTCTCTCGCCAGGCGGTGCAATCTTCAATCAAATATCCAAGCACACGTTATGATCTGACATCTGACACATCCTATAAAAATCAGAAGTAATACAAAGCCAAAGAAAGTGTTTAATTGATGGAACTTTTTAAATCGTAGGGTTATTAATATACTAATGTTTTAGTACGCCGACAGAGGCCGCATCGTATTATTGAAATAATATATATTAATAAAATATAATTTTGGTTAAAGTAAATAGTAGTCATTTAAGTTAAACCCAAAATAAAAATTAGAAAACAATATTTAGATTTTGACAAGTTTGGTACAATTTAATGGTTAATGCTGGTATACAATATGTGTGACATGACATAGGTTGTCATGACAACCTAGTTTATTTGTCTCTGATAGAGGTGTTATATTAGAATCGTTTATTCGTATTCCTATTACCGAATATAACGCTTAGCCAATATTATGTTATCTATCCTGTTACTGGGTAATAGTCAAATAATAGTGAAAACTGAGAACTTATCATATTATTCGTTCATAAAAGACGCGCAATATAACCGTTATTGGTTAAAGTATTATGTGAAATAGTTGAGAAATCGCTCACGTTATTGATATAATTAGGCATACCTTATAGTGATTTACTTTACCTTCATACTTTAACAGGCTTAGGACAGTCAACGAAATAGTTGGCGTGTTTACAAAGTCAATCACGATATTTCATTTACAATGATTTATAAGTTGTATTTACGGTATAAATGTAGATTAAATGGTATTTGCCGTAATTGTGAGCTCGCGGGAGTAACGCCGATATGCTTGCTTTGTATGTGTTTCTATTAATGAAACACATACATATTATATTTTTATTATTCTTTATTTGACTATTAATGAATAACCTATTACGACAAAATTTATATTACCTAATATTAAACTCCTGTCTTGTACCTGTTACATATACCTAACACGAATATATTAGTCACACCTCTAGTCTCTGATGACAAGTGACAACTGAAAATTATAAAAATGGCGGTTACTTGAAAGTTTGTATTTGTTTTATCCAGGCAAAAGCTATTTCATTATAAAAAAAGTAGGATACACTCAGGTAAATGCATTCATTTCATTTGCATGTGGTTTAGTTGGTTAAATTATATGAATACAAACCAAATGTGTATGTGCATTTTTACAGATTCACACTATGTTGCATCCATTTCCAAATATTAAAAAGAATCGAGAACTATTTAGATCTTGGATTAAAACTATAGGAGGTGATATTCTGGGCCTGGTTAACCAGTATATAGACTTCGAAGACTAGCATGCTCACTTTGAGCAAAAGTATTGCACTCGTTTCAATGGAATTAGTAAAATAGCAGTACCAACAATTAATATAACTGGTGAGTCTAAATTTTATTGTCATAAATTAAATATCCTGGGCAATGTGCTACCACATTAGCACTAGCACTGGTAGCACCCGGGGTGGATTTCAGTGTCAAGAATGTAAACTTTAAAATACCTAATTTTTAATGTTTCTAACCGATTTTAAAAAGAAGGAGGTTCTCAACTTTCGAGTATTTATTTTAAACTGATTTCAAAAAAAGAAGGATGTTCTCAATTCGGCACTGATAAAAATAAATTGCACCTACTGTCTCCAAAAAGATCTCTAGAAATTATTATTGCTGCCTTTGTCATTGTTTCTTTTTAAATATCTGTTAAAGTTTTGTTAAAATTTACTTTGTAACCGAATTTGTAAAAAAAAAAATCTATAAAGTTTAGATGGGTACACTACAATAATACGACAAACTTTATTCCGATAGTCACAAATACGAATTTCAAAATACCGATTTTCATAATTCCGAATGGTTCAAAATTCCGAATTTAACAACTCCGATGTATCATTTATCCTATTTTTATAATTCCGAAATTTCAATATTCCTAACGTATATAATTACGATTCTCAAAATACCGAGTTTCAATAGATCGAATAACAAAAAAACCGAATTAATGATAATTCGAAACATCAAAAATACGAATTCCGATTATTAAAATTCCGAAATAAAAACGCCTTGTACAACTGAATAGAAAGACAAATTAACACATAATTTCTTGTCAAAGAGAAATATAATAGTATGAGGAGGTAGAATTAAAAAAACTAATGTCAAATGCGTTTTAAAAATACTTTCTTTCCAATAAAAATATTTTTTTCGCTGGTCACAATTCTAACCTAACCCAAATGATTCACCAACAATAGAGAGGATCTGGCGCTCGGCGGCCGCTACCGCGGCACGCTCGCTGCGCTCGCTCGCCTTCGCGCTTAATGGTCACAGTTCTAACCTAACCTAACCCAAATGATTCACCAACAATAGAGAGGATCTGGCGCTCGGCGGCCGCTGCCGCGGCACGCTCGCTTCGCTCGCTAGCCTTCGCGCTTTAATGGTCACAGTTCTAACCTAACCTAACCCAAATGTATGTAATGATTATACTAACGGAATCAAAATCCAAATTTTAGCAATTTATTCGGAATATTGAAAATCGGAAAGTTGTTTCTCGGACTGAGAACTCATCGAGCATTTGACTTTTCGAACATATAAAAGTCGGAAAACAAGCAGATCGTATTTACAACTTTCGGTAAAATAATTTTCGTAAATTTGAATAATAGACATTATAATTTTTAGGTATTATGAAATTCGGACTTTTGAACATCGGAATATCGAAATTCGGAATAAAATATTTCGGAGTATTTGGGTGTTCCCGTTTAGATAGAGCTGCGACGTAGTCCTTCACACTACTAATAATAAAATGAAACTGGTCAATGCATAACTTGTGATTGTGTTATTGTATTGGAATTTACATGCTAAATCAATAATGCCAATTTTTTCGTCAGTAAAAAAGAGAACAAAGTTTTGTGTATTTGATAGCCTCCGTGGCGCAGCGAGCAAGTAGCCGGCTGTGAAGCGGGAGGCCCCGGTTTCGATCCCCGCACCGAGACAAATGTTTATGTGATCCACAAATATTTGTTTTGGATCTGGGTGTTTTGAGACCGAAAGTCACGTAGTTCCTGTTACCCACGATACAGTTTCGTATCTTACTGTGTATTTATTGATTTATTTTTGTGTAGTATGTTATGCCGAGATACTAACAGTACACTTGGTCAACCTGCTAGCCTTTTTTCGCGCAAGTTGGTGGTCATCCAACAGGAAATGGGTGACACCCGGGCGGACCAGGTCCACGTCCCCTAGCTACGCTACTGATCCTGGTTTAAAAACATGAACTGTGATTCAAATGAAAATATTATGTCTTAATTTAAGATTTAAGTAGCATATTATAGTACCTATTTTACTTAATCTTTCATTCAACATCCTATGCTACAAATGTTTTATTTCTACAGTCTATGTCACATACCAGTAGTTAATTAACCCAATATTTTTATTTACAGGGCCATTGGCAATTCCTGCATTGAACATTGTTGAACGAAGAACATTACGAATTACAAAAACAAAATGTACTGGTTAATATATCATAATGTTCTAAAGGTAAAAATATGTTATTTATTAAAAACCAAGATGTTATTCAATTCAGCTCCATAAATAATAAGAATAATGGCATTCATAATGATAAATTGATATACACTTCAATAGCGTCAAGTGCGAACCTAGAATATTAGCGCCACTGATGTATGTAAGTGGCTATTTTATAAAAATCTCGAAACAAAACATTTGGAAGCGATGGGAAGTATGCAACAATTCATTAATTAGTACGCTGCAAAAGGAATATATCATAGGAATATAAAAACACTCTCAGGAAGGCAAAAAGTATACTAATAAACCATAATATATAAAAAAATATGTGAAGATGATAAGTCACTTGCCTTACGTATTTAATTTATATTAATTGTCCTGCACATAAGGAAAAACTACGAGAATATATTATTAATAAAATAATTAAGTTTTTTATCATCGGGTATTGTAAACACATAAATAAAATTATATTTGGGAGACGGAGCGTGGATAACAACAATGATAGCGTACAAATAATGGCTAAAAAATACTTTGCTAAATATTCAAACATTAAAAAATAAAAATACATATAAACAATCATAGTTTTATTTATGATTTTCCTAAAATCATCTAGTTTTGCACCGAATTAACATTGGTAGTTAATCTATTGTTAAAAATCAATTGATTAACTACCAATGTTAATTCGGTGCAGAACATGTATTATTAATTTTATGAGCAGAGGAATACTTCAATGAAAAGGTACTATGTAGAGAATATAGATGTCGCTTTATAGGCATATGCGGTGCCTGTTTTGAGTACTGAGTTGGGCCTCTATTTCAGTTATATAATAATGTACTCTGTGGTCTCTCGCTGTGCTGTGAAGGGAAGTTGACACTTAATATTTCCAACTTCTCAAACTTGCTATCAGATTAATTTCGTTGCGGAACAAAGACAATTTCGCATTCCCAAAAGACTTGCAGAACCCCACTGCTAGGTTTCAATAAAAATGCGTGCCACTGTTGATCCTGTTGCACAGGAGTTACAGTGGCGGGATTGTGGACGGGATAGTCTTTATTGCGTGCAAACATCTAGCCAAACATTTTATGTTACACGTCGACGCGCTATATAATTGTAATTTACGCACACTGCGATGTCAAAACATGCTAGGTTGCCATACAGATTGTAGTACTTACGTGATTTATTTATATCCGTGGTCGGTGGCCTATACTGCCAAGTTATCTAAGGATCAATTCCTAAGAGTTGACAGAGTTAAAAAAACATTAAAGCATCGAAATTACTCTCTAAGGGAGAACGCACACTTTGTGCATTTACTTGAACAGCGCAGCTGCTCTTGCCTGTCCACAGATTGCCCGACTGCAGTAAAACCTATTTTTTTCTGTTACGACAAAGTGACTACACTGCACCTGATGGTAAGAACAGTATAATCCAAATATGAATACGTCGACCGTCAAGACACTTTGCCTCCCTCGACGATGTGTTTGGTCGACCAAGAAGTGATTACGACTTAAAGGAACGAGCCACCACGGTGGGAATTTTCGTGTGTATGTACGGTGATTGTTATCCATACGTAGGTAAAGATATGTTTCAGGTACCCGAGTTCACGGGTTTTCGGAAATTGATCATAGTGAACACTTTTTGTTATATTTGATTATTTGACGAGACGAGCAAGGCGCTCGCCTGATTGTAAGCGTCATGCCTGCCCATACTAGATACCGTAGCCATAGCCGTATCCATACAGGAGCAACACCACACACTACTTTGAATTACAAAGCACTGCATGGCAATGAACTGCGCTCGTCACCACGCGACATAAGATGTTAAGTATCACAATGCCCAGTAATTTCACTGGCTTCAATGTCTCTCAAACCGAAACACAACAGTGCTTACACACTGTTGCTTGGCGGCAGAAATAGATAAAGCGGTGGTACCAACCCAGACGGCCTCTCGCGTACGAGGGTCCTACCACCTTGTATAAGTTGTGAGCACGGGGGCATGTCTCCAAGTTTATACTACGAGTTGTTATAAAAAGCTAATTATGACTTACAATATAGTAGACGGGTGATTATCCGGTTGAAAATGGTAAAAATAGAAACAAATTTATAGTAGAATCAAACCCATTGTAAAAGAAAGAGAATACAACAAAATTGATAGGAAAAATAAATTAACGGCGATCTGAGGTCGGGAAGTGGGAAGGGGGGGGCTTTTAAGGGTAAAAAACGGTTTATCTCGATTTCCGGAAAAACTACAAGTCCTATGGAAAAAAATTAAATCGCAAAGTTGTAGGTAATAAAAAGATGTACAACTTTTGTATACACACTTTCTTCACATAACCTCAAAATATATGTGAAAAATTCAAATAACCAAGTTTTTTGTTTTTATTTTTATCTATTATAATAAATCATTTTTTTTCACGAAATTTGGTGAAAACTTACCTTTTTGTATCCCAAATACACTGTAATTTTTTTGATTTAAAATATTTATTTTTGCACCTTATTTTGACTTAATATCGAAAAAGCAGCCTAATTTTCAAACGAAAATTCTCACGTCAAAATATGAGCTTTTTTAAAAAAGTCTGTTGGCTTCTTGTTCATTGAATTCTCTACTTTCTGATGGTGTAAAAAAATATATACATTACTATGGTAAATGTGCTCAGAAAATGTAAAGTTATAAGTTAATATTTAATAAGACATATCTACAATATTTTGAGTAAGTTGTAGAATCTTCTTTAAATTATATGCGTAGATGCCTCTTTATTGTTATTTTAATATAACTTATATACCTGAGTGATCTACGGAAAATTTTAGCCCATCATAAAGAAGTGGGGAAGGGGCTAGGTGGGTCTGGGCCTTACTACCTGTTATTTAGTAGTTCGTTTCTTTGCATTTTCTGAGCACATTTACCATAGTAATGTATATATTTTTTTACACCATCAGAAAGTAGAGAATTCAATGAACAAGAAACCAACAAACTTTTTTAAAAAAGCTCATATTTTGACGTGAGAATTTTCGTTTGAAAATTAGGCTGCTTTTTCGATATTAAGTCAAAATAAGGTGCAAAAATAAATATTTTAAATCAAAAAAATTACAGTGTATTTGGGATACAAAAAGGTAAGTTTTCACCAAATTTCGTGAAAAAAAATGATTTATTATAATAGATAAAAATAAAAACAAGAAACTTGGTTATTTGAATTTTTCACATATATTTTGAGGTTATGTGAAGAAAGTGTGTATACAAAAGTTGTAGATCTTTTTATTACCTACAACTTTGCGATTTAACTTTTTTCCATAGGACTTGTAGTTTTTCCGGAAATCGAGATAAACCGTTTTTTACCCTTAAAAGCCCCCCCCTTCCCACTTCCCGACCTCAGATCGCCGTTAATTTATTTTTCCTATCAATTTTGTTGTATTCTCTTCCTTTTACAATGGGTTTGATTCTACTATAATTTAATTATGTTTCAAATTGGAAAATCACCGGTCTATAGACCCAATTAGCGACCATTAGCAATAAACTATCTTAGTTTGATCGCACAAACGAGGCAATCAGAAAAAAGTTTCTTTCTTTCTTTTTTATTGATGGCTTTCGCAGTATTATGCATTTAGCCAGTGTCAAGTATAATTTATTCTCAAGTATTTTACAAGAACGATGAAACACGGGTGCGGTCGATTTCAAGGTCTTGGCGGAGTTTTGGTGTTAACCCTACAAGGCTCAATTTTTTTTTAGTGTGTGTAAAAAATATATAGGTTGTATTTAGTGATTACAAGATAGGGAAAACTTTTAAAAATAAAAATAAAACCATATTTTACGGAGAAATCAACTATTTATTTCAGTTCCACATATGGTACACTGAGCCTTAACTATACTTTTTGGTATTAAACTAGTACAATTGAATTGTTTTATAAATAGTTTCCTACTTGATTTTTTTTTCAATTAGTGACATTATTTTCAACAAAATGAAATAACTATTATATATTTTACTTTTTTATTGTACTTTATAATATACAAAACCATATGATTTAATTATATAATAATTGTTTTGGATCTTCTTATCAATAAAAAATAACAAATTTATTATATTACTTATATATTATGTAATACAAAAATTTTACTTATATAAGTAATATAATAAATTTGTTATTTTTTTATTGATGAAAAGATCTAAAACGATTATTATATTTATTTAAGCCAAGTTCTACGCGACGTTTGTCGCAAGATAAGAATGTTTTTCCTTTGAAACCAGGATATTTGCATCGTTGTCTTTTTTCACCCCAAACAGGAAAATGCTCAACCCATCACGTCTGACATCACGAGGAGGTAGGATTGATGTATTTGGCTTCTGTCTTTTATTTTCAATTTCATCAGATAAACTTGCTCTACCTCTCCTTTTGTTTATCGATGGCCCAAACATGCATAAACTTTTCCCTACTTCAAATTTGAAGTCCTTCTGTTTCGTTGGGGGTGGGGTATGCTGCTGCTTCCCGACTCTTCTGTACAATAATCTAATAACATAATCATAGGAATACCCAATTCAGGTGCCCAATATATTCGAATATTTGGCAGTGGCACCAAACTCATAATCACACAGACACCTATAAACTTTTTCAATTCATTAGTGGTTATTGTATATGGCTTTGAAGGATTGTTTTGGACACTAAATTTGTGCATTTCTTCTACAATATGCTGAAGTAACTCATCATCAAAAAAACATAAAAAATATTGAAGGGGAACTCCAATATTTGTAAGCAAGACTTTGAAACTTCAAAGTCTATAATCGGTGACTGTAAATTTGTATTTCCAGTAAATATAAAAGGAGGTGATTGAAAAGATGTTTTCTTCCAAATAAATCTTCTCTTTTTTTTTTGGGTGACAGTCACAGAGCCAGGTATTCTAGATCTATGACCGATTGCGTTACTCATAGTCGATGATCGTCTAGGTGCCCAAGATTGTGTAATGGTACCTGTAGTTGTCTCTGAAGTCACTCCTTCAGGCTGAGGGTCTGATATTTCTGGCTGTCGATTTCCAATATTTGTAACAACCTCGTTGACGAGAGACGAACACTGGTGTCTCTGCGGAGATAAGGAAGTTTCCACGTTGCTAAGAGGCTCGAATAAGAAGTTTTGGATGGACTGAATTTTTTCGATGTTATCATCACTTTCAGCGTCCGAAAAATCTTGTTCATCTTCACTCCCAGAAGGAATATTCAAGAAACCCTCAATATCTTCATCATGCAATCTTCTTCGCGACATTATCTTAAATAAAATGAAAGTATTCAAAAAGAAAGTTATCGTAAGTACGTATAAGTATAAACGGACACTAAAGCTCAACGTACCGTATGTGGAACATACATAAAAAAATGATTTACTAATACGTTTACTATTGTAATATAAAAATCAACTTACCTCTACAAAATATACACTTCGTTATAACACATAGTATTTTTTTCGAGTAAATAATGTTCAATAACTATTTTTTATTTATTTTTGAATTCAGACAAATGACTAACGTATCACTTTCATTCAAATTTCACACTGAGTGCACTATATCAAAAACACGAACGACATTTTTAGGTAAAGAGTCGTATTACTACATTGCTAAACTTCAGTAGCTTCTATTAAGATGTTAATGGATGTGGCTACAATAGTTTTATAGCTATAGGAACGATTATAGTCGTGTGTGCCATATATGGAACTGGGTGCCTTGTAGGGTTAACTCCTTTCAGTACGACTCCCAATTCACTTATTTCAATGTGTCCATACACTGTTCGTCACCGTCAATGTTTATTGAACAAATCCACACCACTTTTATACAACAAACACAACTCTAAACTAGTTTATGAAATAAATTAAAATAAGCGATGAACTGCACTGTCAGAATTCCCGCCAAAACTCTCCAGAAAAAAGTTTAAAGGTCACACGTATAAATTACTTGATTCGATTGGTTGATTTCCGATATATCCGGCAAATCGAACTAAGATTGCTTGATTATTAAAATCGCCGTAACGACTGTAACCTATTAGATGAGAACATGTTCTAAATACTGGCTCGTTTCGATGGACAGTATATACTTGTCCACACTTACACTATAATGTACCTCTTTTGCGATATATCCGCGACAGGACAGTGATATTCTCCTCCACCCTTCTTTTTTTTATTGAATGACGTGACGAGCAAGGCGCTCCCCTGATGGTAAACGCCACGCCTGCCCATACACAGACGCAACACCACACAGAACTTTGAATTACAAAGCACTGCATGGCACTGAATCGCGTTCGTCACCCCGAGACATACGATGTTGAGTCTCACAATGCCCAGTAATTTCGCTGTTGCTTGGCGGCAGGAATAGACAAATCCCTTCTCTATATATAGCGCGCTATGTGAATAGCACAAGCGCGCGATTTATAAATAATTTAGTTTCTACAGACGTGAGCGCGACAGCGATCGAGTTCGAGACACATGTAAGAAAGAGCAGTGTTGTCATTTACATATATGTTTCATATATTGACTGTATTCCCAATATACATAAAACACCACATAACAAGGACAATGACAAACACTGAGTAAAATAAATTAGGTATTTAATCGCTTTATTTACAGGAAATATTAACCGAATTCTATTTGTTTTGGTAATTGATATTCTATGAATTTTGAAAAATGGACACATGCAGATACAAAATTCTCTTTGCTTGTGTAATTTAAATATGTTCTGGAAAATGTTGTATTTTGCTATATTGTTACTCATTTATGTATGTGCAAATACCTATGTTATTCGATAAATTGTAAGTAATACAAACTTCTTATTTATTTAAGATATAGGTTATATTTCGTTAAGCTTTAAAGATAGACCGCCAAGACAAAGTACTACACAACGAGAGTGCTCAAATAATACACATCGAAATTTTTCACAAATATAATAAACTGAGTAATGTGTCATATAGTTGTGTAACTATATAGACATTATGTAATATTTTTCTGAAATGTTAAATAAAGATACAGTGTTGCAATATGCTATACAAAAAAATATTGCATGGGCCATGAAGGTGTCGAAACAAAACTAATACAAATTGCAAGTTTCGTAACAAAAGATAATGACTAGATGTGGTCATATTATTGTGATGTTTATTTATTGAAAACTTGCAAATTCGCTTACATTTAACCGATGAAAAGTCTTATGAACCAATTTTGCTGTTTTAAATCAAGTGACACAGTTTTTAATATGTCGGTTTCTATTGAGCACTCTCTTAATTTAAAAGAACTTATTATAATATTCCTCTTATTTATCGTGTATTTACGAATTTACATTGAATAAGCGAATCTATGGAATTTAATCATATGAAAATCGCAGTACTGTTCCTAAAGTTAACTTCACTGTCGCAATACAAGCACGCGGACAAAGATTTTATAATACGAAAGCGACAAATTGCAGTCCATACAGTCAGACAACTATTATTTTAATTAGCATGGTATCGCATAAGGCTGTCCACAACATATGCAGGCAATGTACACTTTATTCATGCACTAACACGGCAAAGCGTTTGTAATACCACCATACATGTATTTTCTACAATCACTAATTTCTATGTAATTTACCAGACATCCTACTCTTCAATACCGTAATAAATAACTAACGTATTGAACATAATAGGCGTCCCTTGCGTCTAGCTACCTCTGAGGAAAATGAAAAAAATTATATATAATCAAATATCACACGTTTTAATTTACGTAAATCCTCACATGAGTACGATACAATATAATATTATGAAAATCGACTTACACTATTTCCGATTAATGTGAATGATATTGTGTAAAATGAATGTTGCAACAAAATCGCACAACTACAACATAAAGCACATGGAGATAATTTCGTTTGAGACGTGATGATTTAAAAACTGCGATCTATATAAATAAATTATTAAAAAAATAAAAATAACGCTCTAACTTATAGTTAAAGTTTTGAATCGCCAAAACTTAAAATAAGTTCCTATGAAACAGATATCAAAAAGCGCGCTCTCTACTATACCCCGCTATCTATCGACTATCCCCATATAGTATAATATGAGTGTATATGAATGTATAACGAACGATGCACTCGTGGTGTGGGTGTGTGGGTGGTTGAGTGGTGATGTCTCAATAGATATTCATTAGCGCTGTTGGCTCCCTTGCAAACAAACATAATGAACACCGTATCGAGCTGAGACAAACACACTGATCTATATACAATGGCAGATGGCATATGGGACACTTCAAACATTTCTCTATTCACGTTAAAATTATCCGGTCGATTGTCATGAATAACCATCAATATCAAATTTTAATAAATCTAAAATTATTCATTAACAAATTAAGGTACAAGTTGTTTTACAGTGGACAAGTAAGAAACAGTATTCAACTAATTATACCAAATAAAATTTAATCTAAACGAACTTATTAATAAACAATAACTATAAAATAAAACAGAATAATGAATTGTTAAATTATAACACAGTTTTTACTCCTCACTCCAACGTTCCGATCTGGTACAAGACGAATGCTACGTCATTGGTTTTACAGTTTCAAAGTGTTCCAAACTTTTACAAAATTCGGAAATCATCTCAATAACCAACAATACACTGAAATTATCTATGAACCATTACATTTTAATGGAATGTGTGTATCTAAGCCGAAGGAAATAAACACATAACGCGAACTCGGACACCGTATATCACCAATTTAGATATAGAGACATAGCATCGTCAGTATACGAAAAGAACTACAATGAGCTAAATAATGAAACATTTCTCTGTTCCAAATTGATAATCTGTTGAAATAGCAATTCGTTTTGCTCTCATTGCAGCTATCAGACGGGAAAAATAATGATAAGGTTATCATCGGTGAGTTTAAGTTACTAAAATGGCAACGCTTTAGCGACACTCCCAAACTTTAACGGTCTGATCGACGCTGCCCGATATCACGTATGGCAAGTTCTTGTGGAAATCTGAAAACCACAAATATTATATTAGTTTAAGGCATAAACCAAATTCAGAAGGCGGTGTTATTAGACACGGCACGCATTGCGAGGAGGTTCCTCACTCTGGGGTCCTAACCGCCAGTGGCTTGGATCCCTGGCCTCGCCATTGGAGGGTGATACTTTCTCATATGTTTAAATCTATATACATAAAAATAAATGTTTGTCTGTATGTCCTTTATAGAATCGTAAACTATGCATTTGATCATGTGATGATCTTTAGCAAAGTTGTTGTGCGTGAGCCCACAAAGGTTTCTGAGTTGGTATGACCAATTCATCCATTTTCCATTCATTCCAGTCATTTCAATGAATGTCATATATTTGTGTAATGTCTTTCCTTCAAATTTATTTTAGTTGGTGGTGTAGCAACGCGCGCAGGGTACAGCTATGTTCAATAAATAAATAAACACACCCAACAGTCACATACATAGTCCTGACCCCACAGTAAGATACGAGTCTTGTGTCGTGGGTATCAGGAACTACGAGAGACTTTCGGTCTCACAACACCCAGACCCCGAAACAAATAAATGTGGATCACACAAATACTTGTCTCGGTGCGGGGATCGAACCCGCGGCCCCACGCTTCACAGCCGGCTACTCGCCCGTTGTGCCACGGAGGCTGTCAATAAACCTTTAAACGTTTTAAAATAAAAATAGCCTAAAGCCAGGAACATTTTTTTTCCCAAAATTTAATTATATTTTTTTTTATTAAAATATATGCGGGCACTTTTTGACTGGCACCCTATGATCAATGTATTGTCCTATTCGAAAATGAATGTAGAAATTTGAGCTTGAGCATCTACGTCATGAACGTAGAGTTTCTACTGCCGGATCTCGTGCTAAAAGTAGTGTGGAATAAAGCAACAAGTGGATACCGAGGCTGGTGGCGAAGTGTTGGTGCGCGTAGAGCGTCTTGGCGGCGCGCGTGTGCGCCACGTCCCACACGCGCAGCGTCTTGTCGTCGGAGGCGGTGAGCAGGTAGCGCCCGCCCGGGTGCCACGCCGCGCCGCGCACCCAGTTGTCGTGCCCCACCAGCGTCGCCAGGCACTGGCCCGTGCTCACGTCCCAGATCTGGTACCGACACATACGTTAACAGCTCGGGTGATACGACACAATGACATGACATCCGTGGTGCTTTACATCTGGCTTAGTGATGCGATTCGAGCCGTTTTTTAATCGAGTGACTTGAGTGAATATGTTAAACTCGTATTCGAGTGAAAACAAATTTGACTCGAGTTCATTTGCACTCGAATTACTGAGTCAACTCGGCGTTAGTAGAATATTACAAAATATTACTAATTTAATAAAAGTATTTAAAAATTCTTAATCTCAACTAATCGAAACCCGGCTTGAGTGATACATTCTTACTCGAATTGTAAGGAATATAAGTAATTTACTCGAGTGACTCGAAAACTCGAGTACAACTCGAGTGACTTAATAAAATTACTCGAGTAGCTCGAGTCACATCTCTAATCTGGCTTCTCCAGTTGTAAATGTCCTTACACTTGAGGTTAATCCCTCCTCAATTCATTATTTTGACTCCCACTTTGCCATGGAAGGAAGTGAATTAGTATTTCCAACTTCTCCCTAATCTTCTATCTGATTAATTTCGTTACAGGATAAAGACTTCCAGGCATTTCCAGAGACTCGACGGACTTCACTGTTCGGTGTAAACAAAAATGCGAGACACTATTGATCCTGGTGCACAGGAGTTACAGTGGCGGGTGTACGGGCGGGATAGTCTCTTAAAACATACGTTACCCCGGCTTAATGCCACGGTCCGCCTTCCCATCGTGATTTGACAGTGGATTTAGTATAATGTGAGGCGATCCGCCGTCTGATCCACACAACCCGCAGTGTGATTACAATGAAGTTAACTGCAGTCCTTTCGACATAATTTATCACATTAACATAATAAATTGACCTTCGCGTGGTGGCTGGCAACTTTTGACGCTGCCGTCCCCGCACTAAGTTTGATTCTTCACGATGTTTTTCGCTGCGTGTATGTTGCTGATATGCTTACGTGTATGTGACCAGTATCGGGGTGACGAGCGCAGTTCAGTGCCATGCAGTGCTTTGTAATTCAGAGTTCTGTGTGGTGTTGCTTCTGTATATCAGCAGGCGCTTACCATCAGGCGAGCGTCTTGCTCGTGTAAGGTGAGTAGTAGTACCTTGACGGACTTGTCCCTGGAGCCGCTGGCGAGGAAGGGCCCGGCGTGGTTGGCGCGGCGGTTGTCCGCGCCGGCCGCCTCGTTGACGGCCGCCGCCGCCGCCTCCGGCGCCCACGACACGCACTCCACCACGTGCTCGTGCTCGCGCAACTCCATCTACACACAACGTGTTGTGTTCAAATTAGAGATGTGCCGACTAGTCGGCGACTATTCGGTAAAGCCGACTATCCGGTCACTATTGTAGTCGGCGACTAGTCGGCGACTATTCGGCAAAGAGCGCCGACTATCCAACTTCTTACACTTCTTAAAAAATCCATACACGAGACTTTCTTTTTGACATGATAAAATTTTAATTGAGCTCTTCACTTTATATTAATAAACAATATCGGTATTGTCTTTACACAAAAATATTTTTGAAGTGATAACTTCTTATGGGAGGGTGAACCGAAACGTTCCGTAACGCGAGCGGTCCATCGACCAGCCAGCGTTAGCCGACCTCCCTGGAACATCGATTATTTTAAACATGGAACACCTGGTCAAGTTTTTATTGTGTGCCAGTGTTATTTAGCTTGGTAAAAGTATTATAAAAATAATAAACCTTTTAATTACCCTAATACCACTGATATTCTATTTTTATCTCATTCTCTTGTAGGCTACTTTTCTGAAGTTTCACTTCTGCCGTGTGTGAATTGCACACACACACTTCTTTTTTTTTTTACACAATAACACCGCTCTGACCATACAGAAGCAAAAATCAAGAAACAATGCGACGTAAATAAAATAGGTTCCGACACGCTCGCAGGCGGCGGTTGCAACTTGCGCGCGGATCAGCTGTAAACGAAGCGTCACGGATACCCCCGAAACGGTGATCGGCTCGGCCGAATAGTCGGCCTCTTTACAACCGACTAATCGGCTAGTCGGCTAGTCGGCCAAAGTCATAATCGGCACATCTCTAGTTAAAATAAAAAGAAATATTGTTAAGCGTGGGGTGTTTTTTAAGATACCATCTAAATGATAATCCTTCTACTCATATCTGTCAATAAAATATTTATAACTATTAACACCACGCACCCCACGCTTTTTTTACAACAAAATACATGTTTTTCTTCAAATTTATTACAATTTACTTTATATTTTTAGTTGGATTTTCTATAAAAGCGTGTTTAAGTTTTTTTTACCTATTTTTTTTTACTAGCCCTGTAATAAATGTCCCGCTGCTGGGCACCGGACTCCTCTACGGAATGACAGCAGTTAGGCCTTACCACTCTGGCCTAATGCGGGTTGGCAGACTTCACATACCTTCGAAAAATCTTACCGAGTTCACAGGTATGCAGGTTTCCTTCACCGTTAAAGCAAGCGATAATTAATGAATATACACGTAACTTAGAAAAGTCAGATGTATATGCTCTTGGAGATGGTTCCGAACCTGCGACTTTTGTCTCGACAGTCCGTACCACTCCCTGATGAGCTATTGTGTTAAAATAGGATAAACACGTTGTACAGAGTTCGATCTCGCGGATCCAAGGGGAGGGGCCCAATTGCCATCCTCGCCCCCCTCTCGCCTATCGTCTTATCAACAGAATTCCGTCCCCTCTGCAAATTCTGGATCTGCGCGTAGTTTAGAAGTTAGAGATAACTTCCGCAACATCATAAATTGACAATACTTTCAAGTCATAAATCGGAGGATATACTATATTGTAGAGACGTACAAAATATTATATGAGTGTACCTTGCATTCATTTGTGTCTGCGTTCCAGATGCGTACAGTCTGATCGTTCGAGCAGGAAGCGAGGAGAGTGCCGTCCGGCGACACGCGCACCATGCGCACCCACTCACGGTGACCTTTGTATGTCTTGATGCAGTAACTACAACAACAGAACCTTAGTTATTACTAACTTAAGACGATCAATCAATTCACAAGGTGCTAGGTCCCTCGTATGCGAGAGGCCGTCTTGATTGGTACCACCGTTTTGTCTATTTCTGCCGCACAGGCAACAGTGTTTAAGCACTGTTGTTTCGATTCGAAAGACATTGAAGCCAGACATTGAAATATAAGTCCTAATAATACAAGTTTTATTGTACACACATATTCGTAACCCCTTACTATGTTTTGTGCTGTGGGAATCAGGAACTGCGAGTCTGTCATCCACGACCACATCCCAAACATACAATTACAGACAAATCAAAAACAAACATTTGGGAATCACATAAATATGCGAAGTCCTCCTAAGAGCCCTAACTTGTGGCATCTGCGTCATGAAAGCTATGGAGATAGAGCCAAAACTAATAGAATGTGTCTGAATAGAATGTGGAGCGTGAAGAAGCAGTTAGGCAGGCCGGCATGATCTTGCCGACCAACGACAGACACACTGTTTGTCGTTGGTCTATTCTTGGATAACGCTACACTTACCATCAGGTGTGGCGTAGCTATGCCGAGCTATGATAAAAAAAAATAGAATCATACCCGGTGGCCACCTCCCACGCCTTGATCGTCTTATCCCGGCTGGCGGAGTAGACGATGTCGCCGCTCGGCGAGAACGCCACGGACGACACGTTGTGATCGTGGCCGTGCATCGTCTTCATGCACTCGAACGTCTGGTTAAAGTCCCACAGCTTGATCGACATATCCGCACTGCACGATACTGGAATAAAAATTTTGAGAATAAAAAACCGGAGGTTCGAACCGAGGTACAAATAATTGCACCTAATTTCCAACACTTCCTTACTTTAAATGGGTGTTAATTGCCTCGCGGAAACCAGTCCGCTAAGCTGGTCCAATTAATGCGAAAAGTAACTACGATTCGTCTAGCGTTGTGAGTTCATATGGGCGGTGGTGAATACTTAATGGCTGGTGACACTGATTGTCTCATAATGTTCTGCTTTATAAAGACATCTGACTAAATGACAAATTCACTCTAAACCTCTAATATTTGAACAACGTTCAAATCGTTTTTTAAATTCGTTGATATGTAGCAGTATAACCCCTATTGTGTAGTTGGTTAATAATAAACATACATACTCCCACCTATACCCCATGGGGGTAGGCAGAGTATTGAGAGCCACAAGCTACAATCCGGACACCTCTATCGCTGCTTTTACATTGAAACATCTAGTTTTGCATAAATTTTTGCCGGTTGAGGGTGACACTCGTGAAGTGCCCTTTTCGTAGATCACACAAATGATCAACATAAGCTCGGTTAATAATAATGTAGCCCTCATGTAATCTCTAATAATGCAAGTACTAGTTCTCCTGCTATTCTGACGTCTTTATAACCTGCTTTACTCTGAATTTAGTTTCATTCTTTATTGGACAAAAATCAAGATAAATGTCAAGTAATATAACAATAAGAATAGGGCTGTTACATGTTGAAAATGTCAAATGGTCACATAAAACACGATCAAAGCCCCTAACGCCTAGGGTCCTTGGCCTTTTGCGTGGTGCCATATACAAATTACTTTTATAAGTCCAAAGGTCGCAGAACCGTTGAGTCAATAATTGAGTTAGTTCAGGACTCTGGATTAAATTAGCTTACTTTAAAATGGTTATTGAATTTATATTAAGACCATCAAATTCTAACTTACTAACTTGATTAAAAGTAGATAGAATTAAATTAGCAGCAAATTGACAAAAGGCGTTTGATAAGTCTATTTAAATAATTAAACAAAAGCGATACATTTTGTATGTGTAGTTTGGCAAGCCAAAAAATTTTCATGTGATTTTTATGCGACTTCCTTAAGGGTTGATTTTGAATTCGGCGGCAGACCACAGACACAGTATCGCCCAATCGCCGTAGAATACTGGTTTCTATGTATTTCAACAGGCGACACTGTTGCTGCCACGCTGGAAGTATTTCCTGTAAACCCGTAAAGTCGCAGCGGTCTAGCACTGCTCTTGCACTGCACTTTGCTTCCCTGTTGCAAGTAATCCCTCCCACATACCCTACGATCTGCCCCATTAAGCATGGCATAATACATACCGAGTAACTTTCCGTGATGGTCGAAGGCGATATCCTGAACGGAGTCGGTGTGCCCCTTCAGGGTTCGTTCGTACTCGCCGCTCTCAAAGTCCCACACTTTGATGGTTGCATCCTCGCTAGAGGACACCATCAAACTGAACACTGGATGAAATATTACCTGCAAACATTCATTACACGATATTGAATAGATGGGATATTGGCCCAGCATTTTCTATCACACATACAACTCACGCCTGTTTCCCATAGGGGTAAGAAGGCAGAGAAGGCAAGCATGTAATGGAAAAGAACTCAGTATGCATCTTTCTTCCGGCATATCTGTCAGAGTGTGTATTTTGTATTGGAGCGTGTTATAATTTATGTGGTACTAGCTGTCCCTCGCGGATTCATCTACGCACATCTCACTGCTCCGCTCCCATAGGGTCACATAGCGTGATGAAGGTATTTATAAACCTTCCGGAAAAATCGTCTCAATGATAGTGATAAACGTTATCAAAATCTGCTGTGTAGTTTGGAAGAATTTAGTGGACAATCAGACAAACAGACGTGGTATAAGATGTAGTATTTACTCAGGGATGGCGAAAAAGGCCCTTAATTTAATAACTACATTCAATCATGTAACAAATGGCAATATGTTTAGAAACAACACAACGTTAGAATGACTGTTAATCGCATTCATGGAGATGCGTTTGATGCGATTGTTTTAAAATGACAGGAGAAACTAGAAGCAAAAAGCGAAACAATCCCTTTACAATGCTCATATAAATCGCGAACAAAACTTTCATTGAATTAGAAAGTGGTTCATTTAATAAGTCGAAGATTTCATACAAATCTTTCTAGTTTGTCAGCGGCGGTGTTAATATTTTGAAATTGTGCCACACTGATACGACTTCTAGATTGACTGGTATCTAATGGCCTTCTGCTGATATGTATCTCACTGAACCAGCTTACTAATAAGTTTTAAGAAATGATCGTATTGCATTTAATGTAGGCTAAAAGTGATACGTATATTGGGAATATTGGGATCATAAGCGGGAATCCATTAATTACGTAAGCTTAAAATTGTCTAGCACAATTTCATTGCTTGTATTTCTTATCAGTTAGATGGACTTTTTACCTTATTCAAGCAGATTGGTTATCTTTTAATAGTTCTGATTATTTTATTATAAAATGTATTATTAAACAAATTTCATATTATTATATCGGCCTCAATTTTATTTTATTTGATCAACGGACTTTAATTATCAAATGCTGTATAGTTTTTGTTGATGAATTTAATTAAAAATCTATTCAAATAGTTTAAATTGCATACGATTTACCAGTTAATTAACTAAAATAGAACCGTGGGAATCCACTATAACACAGAAACAAATTGAATTAGTAAACAAATCATAAATAGACACACCCAAGAGACACACAGATAGTCCTTATCCCACAATAGGTTAACCTGTATCATGGGTGTCAAGAACTACGTGATACTTGCGGTCCCACAACACCTTGACCCGAAACAAATATTTGTGGCTCACACAAACATCATATTATGCTGTATAGATGTTGTTGAGGAATTTGATTAAAAGTTTGTTCAGATAGTTCAAATGGCATACGATTTAGCAGTTAATTAAATAAAATAGAACCGTGAGAGCCCACTATAACACAGAAACAAATAATAAATAGACACATCCAACAGTCACACACAGTACTTATCCCACAATAGGTTAACCTGTATTTGTAGCTCACACAAACATTTGTCTCGGTGCGGGAATCGAACCCACAGCTTTTCACTTTGCAGACGGCTTCTCGCCCATTGCGCCACGGGAGGCTGTTCAAGATGTGCTTTGTATTGTTACCTTAGTAATGGTGGCCCGATGGCCGGTGAGGCAAAACTTTTCCGGTGGACGCGGGATCCACTCGGTAGGCGTGCGCTTGGCGCGGGTCGGCGCACCTTCGATGTATTCCTTCTGAGCCTCTGATAACTTCGACTCCAATTCCATCACCTGTTATTTACATAAAAATGTGTTAACCCGGCAAACTACCACTAGGTGGTATGACCATCGCATTGGAGGCCGTCTTGTTTTTTTTATCCTGGCTCGGCAAAGTGACTACGCTACACCTGATGGTAAGTGAAGCGCAATCCAGGAATAGTGTCGACCAACGACAAACAATGCGTCCATCGTAGGTCGGCAAGATCATGCCGGCCTAACTGCTTCGTCACAATTCTGAGTAGATTCCAACACTTTGCCTATTTCTGTCAACCAAATAGTAGTGTTTAAGCTTATTCTGTTTCCGTTTGGAGGATATCGAATCCAGTGAAATAACTGAACACTAGGAGATTTAATATCCTGTCTCGGTGTGACTAACGCAGTACAGTGTTATGCAGTGCTTTGTGAGCCAAGATTTTGTTGTTGGTTGGTGCTATTTATGGGCATTTGTGGGGGTTACCATCAGGCGAGCGACCTGCTTGACTCTATATTCATGCGAATAAACGAAAGATGAAACTGAAAATAATAATATTTCAAATAGCAAAGGATAGGTATAATTTCTGGAAACTTTTATTCATAAAGTAAATCGGCAGTTAATTAATTGAACGGTTATGTTTCAAACTGAATGTAAGCAATCAATTGATCGGACAGAATATCTCATTATTGTCTTTAATAGACCGTGTTATTTTAAATTGTTAAATATATTATTAGCACAAGGTTCAGCACGAAACGAGCACACCGATTCTGTTTCCCATCGCCTTGATTTGTGCCCGTTTGATTTAACGGCATTAGTTTAGGTTGGTTAGATGGGTAAAACGTGTCGCGGCAATATAGACTGCCATTAAAAGGAACAGGCAGTACTCTGTATCGATCTTCTAGCGTATAACGACCTAGCAACGTTCATGCAACGTTCATGTAATGGATGATGGTACGTTGTCAACGTAAAATGGTCGAAGAATGTTTGTGATACCCTACGAGTAAAATACCAAATAAACTGACAACCGAATCAATAGGTAACTAATTTTATTGTAATGATGATTCGTTATTTACTCCCTGCATAACCGTACCATGTGCGTAACAGTCGAATTAAAATCTAAATACCTGTGATAATTAGAATGGGATGGTAAATGTACAATCCATTTGGGATTCGACAGGCGTTTTTATTGTACATATATACATACGCACTCACGCCCGTAATCCCCGAAAGGGTAGGGTGTTCTGTATACACCCACATTTCACCGAAACAATTTCCGTCCCATGATGTGATAGGGGGCGAGCCTATCGCCATACCGGGCACAATGCCGAACTCCAGGCTAATACTGAGCATTTTCGTGATAGAAAAACTTCATCAGTTTTACACGACTCGGGTATCGAACCCGAGACCTCAGAATAGCAATCCTTCATAAATAATATGAATGAGGGTACCTTCTTCTGCAGCCTGATCACCGAGGTCCATTTCTTCTCGAGAAGGCCGCCAAACTTGCGATCCATTTCGCCGGTCATATCCGCCTCCTTCTTGAACGCTTCCAGCGCGTCCGTGTAGCCATTGCTACCTAAATAATCGGCGATCGCTTTGTTTCTGAAACAAATAACACACGTTACGTAAACTAAGATACCATAGAAATTAATTCTACTAATCACTTTTTGTGTTTCTCTACGTGATCAAATCAGAAATGAGATATCCGTAGAAGAACGAAAGTCACCGACATAGCCCAGCGGATTAGCACGCTGAAATGGCAGTGGGCAGGCCACATAGCTCGCAGAACCGATAACCCATGGGGCAGAAAGGTTCTGGAATGGAGGCCACGTACTGGCAAGCGCAGCGTTGGACGTCCACCTACAAGGTGGACAGACGACCTGATAAAGGTCGCAGGATGTCGCTGGATGCAGGCCGCTTCCAACAAGTCGGTCTGGAAATCTTTGGGGGAGGCCTATGTTCAGCAGTGGACGTCTTGTGGCTGATGATGATGATGATGATGAATCACTTTTTGCTATCCTACTAATGTTATAGTTATAAAATTTGAATGTTTGTTAATAAATCACGCCTTGACGGCTAAACCAATTTGAATGAGCTTCGGCACATAGATAGACTATGACCTGGATCAGACCACAGGCTATTTTTACCCCGGGAAAGAGATATTCACGGGGCAGTGCTGCGAGCAAAAGCTAGTCAGTTATAAAAATAATGTTCAGTTTAGCATGCTCTGGGGGAAGAAAGAAAGTTGAAATAATCCAGAAAAAAACTGTTTTAGTGCAGTCTAGAGGCGTGATGTGGGAATGTTGAATATGACACGTACAAATTTACACGGAGTTTAAGCATTATACGGGGTGTAACAGTGTATTCATTACAGTGTAAAAATATATATTATTGCCTATAAAGTGTTGATCTTTGATCGCGCACCTAGTTAATAGTATAGATGATTAATTATAATATGCGTCTCTAGGTGCTAGGTTTGTTATATGCAAGCCTGTCTGGGTTGCTACCAACGCTTTGTCTAAATCGAGCAGTTTATAGGCACAGTGTTTCGGTTTGAAGGACATTGAAGCCAATAAAATTGCTGGGCATTATAAGACAACATCTTACGTAACGCTATCAGGGGAGCGACCTGATTGACTTGTCATTAACGGAAAAAACAATAATCGCGTAAACGAATAGGCCCTCTAAAATCCAAATGATTACATAATTAAGTACAAATTCGAAATAACAAACTATTATCTCGAAAACCAGTGCGCTGCAATGCACATAGTTAATTAGATGTCTAATATGAATCAGATAATTATCCGATAATTTCAATCTCTGATGGTAACTGTTTAATTATGTAGTTGATTGGATCTTAAACAAAAAACATTACATATTCAAATGTGACGTATCTTATTGGAATAGTTTGCAGTTTCCGCAATGTGTCGAGGAAATACATGCATTGTTCGTCACATCGGTAGCGTCCGCATAGATCGATAGTGTAGGTACTCTCCCGTCCTTTCAGCCACTCGACAAGCTTTTTAAGTACCTCGACATTCGAGAAGTTACTCTCGACGTAGACATTATTTTGTAATGGATTTAAAATCTAATCTAATAATAAGAATCTCTAATAAGAGTGGAATCACAGTTGAGTGGCAGAACCATGCACTAGACCAGTGTTTCTCAACGTGGGGCCCACGCCCCACAGGGGGGCAATTTAAAAATGGACTCGATACGACTTTAATCCTTTCGCTTTGGGTTATTTAAATTAAATGCTAGATATCGGTGACAAATTTAACAAAAACATTTTAAGGTGGGGCATGGCCTAAAAAAACAACTAAAAAACACGCTTTTACATAAAATCCAACTAAAAAAGAAAAAATAAATTTTAATGAATTCGAATTAGGAATAGTGTACAAAATTTAAAAATATATATAAATTAAGAATAGTGTAAATAAGAAAAAATATGTATTTTATTGTAAAAAAACGTGGGGTGCTTTTTAAGACATTATCAAAATGATGATCCTTCTACTCATATCTGTCAATAAAATATTTTTATAACTATTGACACCATGCACCCCACGCTTTTTTTACAATAAAATACATATTTTTTCTTATTTACACTATTCTTAATTTATATATATTTTTAAATTTTGTACACTATTCCTAATTAGAATTCATTAAAATTTATTTTTTATTTTTTAGTTGGATTTTATGTAAAAGCGTGTTTTTTAGTTTTTTTTAAACTATTATTTATTTTTAATTTTTTAGTTTGATTTCTATAAAAAGGTGTATTTTCATTTTTTTATCATTTATTTTTTTTTCTTTGTGTTTTTATTTTTTTTACCATTTTTTGAAGTGAAACTTCTTTCGAATCTTTGTGATTGGAAAATTCGCTGAAACGTAAAAATGTCACGAAGGAGGTAGGAAAGAAACAAGTTTTACGAATGGCTTGTTTAACAAGCCATTTGTAAAACTGTACCCGATCAATCGTACAACACCCATAGTTCATACAAAGCGTCGGAGGTAATGATTCGCTGGAGAATCTTGACATCGCGATGTAGATGTGCCAGTGGCGCCATCTCTTGATTTTTTCTTGTTTTATTTTAATGTGTCATGTAGACTATAATCCAATGTTCTATTATATTGCTGCCACTAATAATGTAAATAATATAAAAAAGCGTGTTAAAAAAAGTGTTTTGCGAACATCCCTTACTACTGAAGTAATTTTAATAACAGTTGTAGGTAATAAATTTGTAATTTATAACAATTATTCAATGAAATATTTAAGGAAGTTTTAATTTTTACAATATTTATTTATTTTGTTATAAACTCGTATCAAAATAACACAACAAAACAACCAGCGCCACCTTTATTGCATTTAAACTACAAGTTGACAAGAAAAAATCATGAGATGGCGCCACTGGCACATCTACATCGCGCTGTCAAGATTTTATCCGACGTTTTGAAGTAGGTCAAAATCACGTTCAAAGACAAGTTACAGAGAAACCTACCAACATACAAACATACATACGTCTGAAGCTAATAAAAGCGTGTTAAAAAGGTTGGGAAACACTGCTCTAGAGAGTTTTGTCTAGAGTAAAGACAAAACTCTGCGAAGAAAAAAGTAGCGGCTTGATGCTGCGTTTCGTACGGTGAGTGAGATATGCGGAGAAACAACTCCCCCCCCCCCTACACAATCCCTTAATTATCCCTTTCCGTCTGGTAGGAATTCCGTAAGGTCTGCAACGCGTCCATGAAACTTCGAGTATTTTGGGCGTTCATAGGTGGTGGACACTTCACATCACTTATCATCAGATGACCTACTTGCTCGATTGCCGGCCCATACTAAAAAAAATCACACCCATCTATTGTTTATAACTAAAACTTGTATCTACGAAGCATTATGGTACGAGACATGAGTCACCGTGTATGTATATGATTCTACATCAATTAACGACAGATACGCGACAGACTGTACAAAACGGATGTTACCATGAGCACGTATGACGCAGGCGCGAGTACGGTGCGGAGACAAAAACGTACCACAAAAAACTAACAAGTGAAGAGCACTACAGGTTCTTCAGTGTATACATATATGTACGTGTTTGGGTATATAACCGAAGAATATATAATTTTATAATTACGTAAGAGGTCACGTGTTGTAACTTCTTATGTCGAATTGTTATAATCATATATGAAAATATATATAATTGGTGTACATGTTACGATCAAAAGCACGTTTAGTCAAAGGTGGGCTCCTAAGTTAACATGACACGTATAATGCCGGGTCGTCGCGGCGCCGGATACTGAGGTAATAAAAACAAATACAACGAAGGTTCAACTTCACATAAAACCTTCACTATACTTTATACGGTAAACAGTTACAGTATGTCGCTGTAGCAGTGCAGTGTAGGATATGAATGCGTTCTCAACTGATCGAAACACTTGTATCGTAGTGGGTTAATGTTCTCAGTGATGCTCGTTTTCTTGAACCAATATGTAGTTCATTGATGGTTGATTGTCAGCTGATGTAACGCAATGATCGCTTTGTACAGAAACATGTGTGTATATCGGGCGGTAGTAGCACACGCGCCGACGACGCAGCGAGAGTCGGTTATACTGACCTGACATTTGTATACACGGGTAACATGTTCACATGACATGCAACTTGATGTCGGTAGGTAGCGCGTGATGAAGAGTCGGCGCGGCACACTTATGAACATTATTATGAAACAAGTCACATTGCTACAGGAACCAAACAAAAGCCTCTTACGTATTAAAATGTTTGCTCAAGAAACATGCTTTAAAATAATCATGTACTCGTATGTCTATTAAATAACCTAAGGTCGACTTGCACGACGATCCATAATCGTATTTAATCATATATCGTTTCATATTAAGCATGTTTAGGTGCTAACGAATAAGGATTGCCGTGCAAATCGACCTAAGTATAAAGAAACATTCCGTCTAAAACTTTCTTTTTTATTAGGAATCAGTATTCAAAAGGTATGTGATGTATGTGAGCCATATTACAGATACTATGGCGGCCGTCTTTCAGTTCGCTGTCCTACTTTTGAAAATGTCAATCTTCTGAAGTATTATAATAGGTAGCCGATTGAAATTTTCACAGAATACGTATTATTACGGAGGATATCCTGACAAATACTAAAAATATCTAACAAAATGTAAAAATTTATGTCTTCATACGAGGCCCCCTCACTAAGCAAGCCTGTAGCGCAACTCTTAAGTAACACATCCATAACCTTACATAATCCAATCGAGAATGAATTTGGTAGACATGAAATCGCAAAGACAGTAATGGAACCCGTCCCATTTGGATAAGTCGCCCCAGTGGCAATTATAACGGCCCGTATCCGTAATTTCAGCGACGTCAAACTGCGCGTCGTGTCTTTGACGGAATTCCTACTTCTATGAGCAGAATATTTAAACGAGACACGAGCGGCGAGACCTTCACACTGTTTCTGTTATAAAACGAATGTTTATATTGGTATTGTTTCAAATCTGCTTGATATTGATTTATTTAATAATGCACTGTGTCTTAATACGCATACAGCGCGAGCGGTTGAGCCGCGAAACGAAATCTCACCTCAAAATAACAAACAAGTATTCATACAATGACAAAATCAGGGGGGATTACCGCCAGTGACAGCAGCATAATAATATTTCTTCTATACACTTTTTAATTTAATTACAACTAACACTTCATAGTGATTTTTATACTGATACAATGAGTTATAAATAAATAATACGCTAAAGTGGTACAATTGTTGCATCCTTGATAACTATCCGTTTGTATGTGGAAGTGAATAATAAATAGAACAATATTTTATTTACCGGTCAACTGAAATTGCACCGCATGCAAAAAATTATTATACGCGAGAACCGCTTCCTTTTTTAAAGTCGGTTAAAAATAGAATGTCGAAATATAACCTGTACGTGACAAAGTAATCTGATCTGATTTTAATTTCGATATTATAAAGGTAACTACTATAAACTTTATTTTCGCTGGCAAGGTCAATAACTGACATCTGGAGGCAATAGTACAAATTATTGGCAATTTATTGTAATGTTATTAGTTCTTTAATATTATAATTATTGCGATTTTGACCGATAAACATGACACACGACATTGCGATATGTCGGTTTTTATACTACACGCTGTTGATGTAATAAATTTTAAATCCTGTTCTGGCTTAAAAAAACAAATAAATAAATAAGACATTTTTAACACACGACCATCCACTTTGGTACCAGTTTATAAATTGGATGATGACATCAATGTTTGTGAAATTATAAAAGACAGTGCTCGGATAACTCAGTAATGAATTATTGTATCATCACTACTTTTTGGTTAAATTGTTTTGTATTAAATAGACTAGTTTTCTAGGTAAAAAAGGACGTTACACAAATAAATTACAAGGTGGTAGATCCCTCGTATGCGGGAGGCCATCTGGATTGGTACCACCGCTTTATCCATTTCTGCCGGCTAGCAACAGTGTGTAAGCACTATTGTGTTTCGTTTTGAAGGACATTGAAACCAGTGAAATTATTGAAGTCTTAGATTGCGACGGGATGTCTTATGCCACCCGAAGAATGAGGAAATTGGCGTCCCAGTCCCAGGAAAAAGTATCGGTCAACACGCAACCTAACGAGGCGCTGCGCCACTAATCGCTGTGGTTTACATAGTGAGCGTTTATGGAACGGACCAACCCTAAGGAGCCATGAATCGTAATGCTCCAGCGTATAAACTTTAACAAGGGTTGCCCAGGGTCTTTCAAGTAAGACAGCAGGCCGCTGTCTGCACTGATTTCGGCGACAATGACACAACAAAGACTGCGATATAAGCTCCTAGAAACTGGATTCAACACATTATTATAATAGCACAATCAAACCAATGTCAGTCTAAAGGTTAAAGGTAATTTCAAGTCTAAGATAATACAAATGTAACATGGCCAAATCGGGTGAATATCCAAAGCCCCGAAACAGACTTCATCACCCTAGGTAATATTATAACGACAACGTCACGTCACTTGGGTCCGTTTAAGTAAAAAAGAAACATTGATTTTCTACAATAATAAAACAGAGTTTTATAATAGTATAGTTCTCTGCAAAATATCGTTAATCACATCGAACCCGTAATTAAAAGTAATTGTTAATATCATTGCTTCAAACCACAGTACCCGAAAATAAGTAGGTATTTCAAGATTTAATCGCACCGCGTCGTTGGACTGCACGATAACTGAAAAGCACTCATCAAATTACTTGAATTTTTTTTTTAAATTGTTGACTACATTTCTCGTAACACTGTACTTGATAGCCAAGTCACTTATCTTGAGCATAAACATTAGAAACCACATACGTAATATTCTGACCTCGGAAACATTAATAAAACTTTATCACTGTCACCCTAACATTCAAGCTTTACATTATTAAAGGAGACTTCATTCCAGCGCCAATAAAGACTGTACCTTACGTCAATGACCTTGAAGATTTGCATCTGTGTGCAGCGAAGCCATAGAAAAATCTACCGAAATTGAGATTTCGCACGACCGAAATGCAACACGGTGGAAGCATTTTTTATGGGATTTATTTGTGTTTTGAATTTTTTCTGAGATAAATTTTTTTATTAGGTCACAAGGTTTATTATGGTTTAGGATTTATTTGAACCGATATGATGATTCAATAGAAATTTTGCACTAGTTGAGCGCACTTATACTAATTTTACTTCGACAGACTACATTACAAATATATTTTTTGTACTCTCAGAATTGCCTTGTGTGCCATGTTGGGTTAGGCTGTATAATTAAGCCTTAACTACAGATTTAATAAGATTTTTCTAAGTTGTACAACGAGTTGTGGCCATAAGTGGTACAATAATAAGAAATAGTTCACTATTTACACTTTCTCAGAGCTGGTTATTTATATATTTCCTATCTATCTCTATCTATTATATAAAAATAAGTCGGGTTTTCCTTCCTGACGATATAACTCCAGAACGCACGAACCGATTTCCACGGTTTTGCATTCGTTGGAAAGGTCTCGGGCTCCGTGAGGTTTAATAGCAACGAAAATCTAGGAAAAATTTCAATAGAAAAGCGGGAAAATAGGGAAAATCATTTTTTAAATACAGCGCCATCTCTGATACATAGCATGTACTACAAACCAATATTTTAAGTAGATGGCGTCGGTGCGTGACACATTGCTGACAGATGGCGCCACTGTTAGGCTACTTTTATCCCGGAAAATACAGATCACGCGGGCGGAGCCGCGCGGGACAGCTAGTACTATAATAAAACTGACTAGACACTTTGTCTGTACATTATTTATTTTTCGAAACTTTGATTAGGTATAATTAATTATTGATATAAAACACATATTTTTCGAGTTTTTTTTCTATCCGAGCATCATGTCTTAAAGTATGGGATTTATAACATTTAGTCGTTATTTTATTAAAATAGGTGGGTAAGGCCGTAGTTTTTTCCACTTTTGTAACATAAAGTAAAAAAATAAAAGTAACATAAAAGCAACATAATTTATAATACACGTACGAACATAACGAAAGATTAAGATTAAGGTACTTTTCCCAAAAATTAAACATAAGTTGTGCTACTGTGACGTAAAAGTTTATGCTACAGGTAACATAAAAGTATCATAAAAGTAACATAAAAGTATCATAAAAGCGAAATATTTTAGATGTAATTAGCTTATAATTTCAAAACTAAAAAGATTTGCGACATTATAGATGTTTTCTCGATAAATATAAGCTATGTCGCCTAAAAAAATAATACAATGAACATAAACAAGTGTCTACTTACCTTAAAAATATCACAAAACTGTTTCTGAATTTCACTGACGAAACTGCTTGTGCACTGTTTGAAACAATCCATAGGCCACAATATGGCGACTTCTTTTTCTTTTTTTTATTGTTCTGCTTAGGATTGCCCGTCTAATTTTACATATTCTTCGAATACTATTCAAAGACTTCATTTACTTACCAATATTGGTAACATAAAATAGTAACATAAAAGTGTAAAAATTGATGTCCTGTTTTAAAACTGGAATAAAAAATAAATAAACGCTCTTTTAAAATAATGAAATATTGGATTTAAGTGCTCAAACCTTGTGATTTTACATAAACTAAAAATTATATGGCTTACTTAACAAAATATTCGTAATTTTGTCAATTTACTATCTGATGAAATTTATGTTCATTTTATTTTTGTATGAAAACGTAAATCCTTAATATCGTTAAAATTAAATTATATAAAAACTGTTATAGTTACAGTTAATTCGTAAAAGTTGTTTTTACCCTAAAAACTAATCTACAGGATAAAATTATCAAAGCTGGTAAAAAGTGTTAATTGTTTATGATATTAATATGAACGTGACTGGTAATGAAAAAGTGGAAAAATCTACGGCCTTACCCAGGTACATTTCAATAAGGGTGTGAGTATTTAAATAAAATTTCTCACAAAAAAACAGTTGTTGTTAATAAATGGAATCGATAGAATAAAATCAATTATGTCATCAGTGATGACGCATCACATTTATAATTTTAATACATGAATAGAAAACTTTGTACCCCTTTATAAGAAAATTGTTCACACGGAGGATTGTGATTTGGTATAGTTAAAATTTATACTGAGAATAAGTGCACAATGCTTTTTTATAATATCTTTAACAAATACATAATCAATAATTATTATTTATACTGGCAATGTCTGAATATCAAATCTCGCAGCTGACGTAATACAGCAAAATTCCAAAACAATATGTATGGTTATAGAGGACGAATTTCGACCACTACGCGAACACTAGTGTATATAAAACAACGAATACGAAACACAATGTGTAATAATTTGATCATATGGAGAGTAACCTATGAGTCACATGCGGTATGACAAGCCGGTTCATTTTCCGACCGAGAATATTTTTGTTGTGAGCAAATACCAGTATTTGGAGATCGAGGAAGGACATCGTCACCGACTCGACAAACACGCTTTATTTAGAAAACAGGCTCCAAATATTATGTGAAGACAGATATTGCGTCATGTTATAACATAAACAATATGAGCTATTACGTTAGTTATTCATATATTTAGCTATGTCAAATCCCGATGGTTACTATACTTGGCGCTTGTTTCACAATATCCAACTAAATGTTAGTTTATAAATGCATAAAACACAAAATCATCACATTGTCAATATACACAGAGTGTAAGTATATTAAAATACTTTTCTTCTAAATTAACTATCTAATGCCTCATCTAGGAGTTAACATTTATTGCACGTTGTGAAACAGGACCTTAGTATTAGCAATAAACGGTAATGCAAAGCAATCATCGACCATTACGATTATATTAAAACTGTCTGTAACTGTGTTAAGAGGCGCATTGAATTTATACTTTTCTACCAAATAAAACTTATTTCTTGATTGATTATTTTTATAAACATCGGATACGATAAGAGAAACGGACTCACTGATTGAGCTAGACTCGCCGATGCCGATTGTTCGCGTATTAGGAATGTCTAATATATTTAAAGTGAAAAGATTAACTCGCGGCAAACCAAATTAAAAAATTGTTCCTCTGCGTTGCAAACATTTACGTTCCATTTCTACATTGCTGGACGCAAACAAATATTTATTGGCGTTGTACGAGCGAATAAATGCGTGACATCCACACAACAAACACAGATATTCTCAATTATATGCTTATAATTATATACAACGTTTGGGAAAATGTGGTGATAAAATGTTGAACATTGCACAGTGCAAAGAGTTCAGTGGCGATGTTGGTGCACAGCGAAAGTGGTTTCGTGCGTAGATCTAGAGACGCGGGCCGATCTGGGACTGCCTGAGAAAATAACTTTCACGATACATTTCCGACGTTACGACTCCGATTGCAGGGACAAGTGCCGCGGAAGACTCGCGGCCGCGGAGCTCAACGGTGCGGGGCATCTGCACTCTTCAATAACAATACTGATAATGTGCCCACATTCACTCCACTCGTTGTTCATGTTTATCTTGAATGATAAGTTTGCTACGCTGACAATCGTTTCCGGAATGAATTCACGTACTGTAGTAAAAACAAGTGGGTTACAACTTCACATAACGTTCGAGCCGCAACTGTCACAATACAATAATAATTATCGACGTTACGTGACACTCGTCATCGATTGGCATTTTAAATAGGCGCAATCGATTGTTTGATTGAATATTTTGCGAAGTGAATTAATTTATGATATAATAATAATTGATTTGTGTTATGGAACATGTTCGATAAGTATATCAGAAAAATATCAGCGTTCATGCATGACTCACTGCAGATAACATCTCCTTTCTCAATGAGGGAGACGATTTTGGCATTGTCCACCAAACTATAGAAAAGTGGGACGGAAATGATCTAGTGGCACAGTAAAAAGCGCAAAAACAAGCAAAAGGAAGATGTTTTATTTGAGAAAACACTACTCAGTCTCCTCTGTATTTACAGTAAACTATTCTTAATGCAATGATAAAAATGTTCGTAAGGTAAAACTTTACATCTAAATAGTTAGCCGATCTTATTTCCGAATCATGAAGTGATAAGTGGCGAGCCTATATTGGCTTCAAATTTGAATCCCGATTTTCCCAGGGCAACACGTCGTGTGGGATTGAAAAACTTTGTGATTTCCCGATTTGGCGTTCCTCTCGGCGTTCCTTTGTAAACTTTTCAAAAATATAATGAATTACTCTGTCCTATAATTAAAATGTTGTAGTACATATTTTTGCTCACTTGGGGAGGTTTACGTCAAACAGTGCACGGCAATAAGCTGAGATGATGATTATGACATATTTTTGATGTAATTATGCGAAAAATTACTATCTACATTGATAATACATATTGATAGCAATCAGTAACAAAAATTGTAAAAATTTGTGCAATTCTCTCTCGCTTTATATTTAACGAGGGTCACCTTTTCTTTTGAAATTCTTTACTCTTTGCAGGTAGTCTCTTGCTAGGTACACTATGGATTCATTACTACTCTAATATACAGTTGACAGTGAGTCGTGGAACGAACGCTTTAATGAATAGTAAAACAAACGGAAATATTACGTATGTACGTCATGTGAACCGATATCGAACATTAAACAGCGGTGATAATATGCGCTGTGGAAATATGCAACTAATCTCGCGCCCAGATTACGACGTATGGGACGCCGAGTATGTTACATTGAAAAAAGTATTAGGTCATTAATTAAAAAGCACAAAAATGCAATCTGATAATACGTCAAAGTTAGTAGCGCGCATTGGGCACTCAGCATTGCTTTCGTGTGATTGACAAACAAGTCTGACCCAACGCGCAATGGTGACGTGTTTCGAATATCGGGTAGATGATGCGATTATCATGTTCAGTGGATATATCATCTCGAGTCTGTGCATCGCAGATAATGATGAGCCGTCACGTCAGTTTCACCTTGGTTAAAGCTAAACGCCACCAATTATTAAGAAGGCTGTTGCATGTTAGTGCATGCACCTAAATGACAGAGAAAAAGCTCAACACTATAATGGCAGAACTATTCTAAATTATCTATGTATACTGTATAGGATTATAATACGTGTTGTGTAAAGTTATAACACAACAGATTAAAGGAAATATCTGAAAAGGCATTGGCATAAACACAAACCGCATATGTAGTGTTTCCAACACAACACACGCGTAACAATTTACATATTCATACGTGACTTGAAATGTAAGCGATGATGCTATTGCTATTGTAAGCAGCCACCCTTCTTGTGCTCATCAGTTAGAGAATATTGTATAAGCTAAGATATCATAGCTTCTAGTGGTTATTTCCTATAATTTCAACGAGGGTTGGAAGAAACTTTTGAAATAGATTGAGGTAAAATAGTCGCCGTGATAAATTACTATCATCTATTCTGTTTTTATATATATATGATCTGTATTTATATAAAAAATAAAATCATAAAGAGATTTCGTTTCGCTTGGGCTTACAAAGAGGGTGCATTTTATTATCGGGTTCGGGCCGGGGAAAATATCTTTAAGGAGAAAAATATTAACCATATACATGAGTATGGAGTACATAGGACGAGACTGCGCTCTACACAATAACTGATTATTGTGTAGGGCGCGGTCTCCTAGAGTAATGATAAACCTAATCACACAAGCGGAGCTGCGGGCCGAAGCTAGGACATTAGGACTATATATTATTAATATTTGCGCTTATAATAAATATATACTGAGGTTGCTCAAAATATTGCAAAGTGGAAGCGTCTAAGTAAGACTATGATCCCAGGTACTTTGCCGGGATAACGTGAAGCAGATGGAAAGCAATACGATTTAACGTAACATTTTGGCAAGACCGTACATTTATTTATATAGGTCTCGTGATACACCACGTCCTCTATAATGGAATACGATAAACACCAAGACATAATATGGTTGCTCAAAAAACCTTAAAACCTTGAAACGAGCTTAACAAATACCGTATTTATTGGTTGTCGTGGTTGGAGACGTGTGCTTATCGAAATCAAGTCTTATGCTGGGGGTTTAAGGTCGGTAATGGGCAAGTATCCGGTGGGAACGAAGAGGGGATGGCGCCCACACTGGCTGCCGTATCGATCGCCCTCACCAGGCGCTGTGCGTCAAAGCTTCACTGCGTCATTGCGAATCCCTTTACTACGACTCTATTCAATGAAATTCTCTTGAGGATAGCATAATGTTCGTCTTATACACTCTGGCAATAACTAATAAATAATGTCTTTGTGAATTAAATATAATAGCTATTTAGTTACTATATTCATATTGAAGAACCTTCAGTAGTTGTTTAGTAGAAAATATTTGCGGAATTTATCTAACAAACATGTTCATGCCAATCATCGTATCAATTTGTTAAATTCTCGTACTTTTTTTTCTAGGTTTGTAACTATTAGTTATGTCTATAAGTTTAATATAAATGTAACTATATAAAACCTACACCTGAACTAAAAACCTAAACTAAGAATCAAATAAAACGAGGCCGCCGCTTTATATTTCACGAACTTTCTAGAACGATTTACCTGACTTGTTAGTTACTAATGGCGCCATTCAGCTTCGTAAGCCCTTCGTGTTGACCGCACCGTTTTTATGGGATGGAAGTATATAAGGGTTATAGGTAAAATTAAATATTGGGAAAGCCGGGATCGTAGGGGAGTGACGCATTATTAACACATTGTTTGAACGTGGGGGAAGTTCGAGTCTAGAAACAAAACATAAACGGTGCCGTAGACTACGTCACAAGTAATGTACGTCAGGAACAAGTGGGGTAATTGAGCCCATATGGCAGGACACCGGCAAGTTCGCATCCTCGATGTTTCCGCATAATTCAATTACGTCCGTGACCGGACATACAAATCCTTTTCAAAGTAAGCCGATGAACGTTCTGCCTAATTACATTTAAAATTTCTCCTGACGCGAGCCTCGATAAAAAACATTCATGGAACTAAATGCCAAGACACGACTAGAATTCGATTGATTCTTTTTCAAGTGGAATGGAATGGGACGACATTTTTGTGACCAACTGGGCAATATAACTTTATAGTTATATTTTTTATTATACCCCATATTAGTACGATAATATTATTATTATCGTACTAATATGGGGTATAATAAAAAATATGCGCTACACTTTTTCTCAAACAGTGACTGAAAAACATAATGCAAACATATTTCTGAAACCGATAATAAACGCAATAATTAGAACTGAGTACAGTTATTAACGCGATGTTTAATGCAGTTTATTAATACCATGAAATGTTAAAATGATGTTATACTGGGAACGAGGCACGCATGCGGCTGCATACTTACATTAACCCGCCGAGCTCAGAGAACGGCATTCCTGGCGATCCGCGACTGCACTCATTTATCGGATGGACAACGGCTCTTTTTTTTTATCCGAGCACGGCAAAGTGACTGCACTACACCTGATGGTAAGCGTAGTGCAGTCCACCACCAACGACCACCGACTATCAATGAGTTTAAGAAGCAAATCGAGGGGCCTTCGACAGGACAGGCGGGTGACCGATGCACGCACAATAATACAAGGATGTACCTCTATACCTTATAGAAACACCCAGGTTTTTCTCCCCAGAGCGGTTGACTTTAGGCAGGTAGCTGGCCGGTTGTAAAAACTACAAACCAAAATCTTTCTGTAACATGTGTTAAAAAAAGCTCCTTGCGCCGACCCCAATGCGAGTGGGGCAAGTAAAGTACGATTCGCCATATTTTATTCTGTCATGTTGTAGTTCCTGGCCGAATTAACTTGATAGTACAAAATAGACAAAGCAATTTTTATAATAGAGAATAAATAATATACAAGGTACTACATATTTTAGTTATATATTTCTATGTGCTGTAGAATGACCTGATCCAGGCTCCACAAAACATCCTGAACCATCTCATAAAGGAGTAACAAAAACTCGTACATTTAATAGTCTAATACTTTTATGGTGTAAAATTAGCAACAGAATTCCGTTTCCGCCGATATTTCCTATCCGTTGCGCTTTGGATCGTTGCAGGTACACAGACTAAATACGAAAGTACGATCAAACGGAGATATTAAATCGTGTATATTTGTTTCTTTTTGGTGCATTGCCAAAACGCTAGATCTACCACAACCTACATTTTTTGACGAAGCCTTTCACTAAAGCTATAAATCACGTATATTACTCCCATTAATTATAATATTTTTCTGCGATATCTACTAGCGAATAATTTATACCATAACATTGGTTTGTAAGGTAAGAAAAATAGGAACGCAATTTTTCATAAGTCAGTTATTGTTGTTCTTATTATTCATTTTTGTTTATCTATAACTTCAACGTTAGACTAACATCACGTCACTACTCGCACTAATTTTTAATAGCTTTTGTAAAAAATGTGAGTAAAACATTGTGACAACATGATCCCAAATTTGAAATTATTGAATTAATAACTATATAAAACAATGTTTTGGAGAATGCACGTGTGAGTTAGGAATTAGGGACAGAAGATAATGGTCAGTTATGGAGCTATTTGAAAGTAACGCCAAAATAGCCTTCAAAAAGTGGAATATGCTCAGCAGAGCAAGATACAGAGAGTACTTTACGCGCCATAGCCAAGCAAAAGGGCCGGCCTCACATGAAATACTCTTGTCAACTCTGGGCAGAGACCCTCCAGACATCTTTTATTTGACTGCATCTAACAAATAGCGGCTTTATTGAAATGTCATTAAATAAGGTTTTTGGAAAGGCCGGCAACGGAACAATGATTCCTGTGATGTATACTTACTCTCAAGTGACCCGCTTGCTCGTTTGGTCCCACTTCCATAAAAAATATACAAGTAATAAATCTACAACAATGACTTAAATTTCGAGTAACGTCGAGCGATCTCGCTAGTTCTCTTCACACAATGAATAAGAACAGGTTGACATTGCCGCGTTATTATCTCGATGACAACGTACGGTGGTCGCTGACTCATCGCCTTTCAATGGTTCAACGTTATTGTTTCAAAAGTTATGTGTATCAGATAAATTTAATATTTGGCACAACCTGTAGCACTGAAGGTCGTTTCGATATTACTTAACGAGAAGAGCGTGTTATTTCTGGAACGCCCGAAAGGTAACGATGTTATATTTTTAGGTCGATATACACATTGGTATTTAAATTTAGACAACCTGTCAAAAGCTTGAACGAGAACCAGCGTCGAACTAGATAATAATTTAACGAGCACGTTCTCATGCCTAGCAGTTGCATAAGACAGATTATGATATTGATCGATTATGGTAATAGTGTAGTGTGACGTAAGCCGTTTTTTTCTGTTTGGGTGTACGAATTCTGAACAACTCTCGTTTTAACGTTGTTCATTTAAAATCAAACGAAGGTCCTACGATACGGGCCAGTGATACATATTATATTTATGAACGTTTAGTGTCAAAATTCAACACATGTATTCCATATACCTACAAGTTAAACTTGCACGACATGATCGTCCAACGGCCACCGCACTGTGCAGTTGTAGAAGACATAATATAAAACTGCATCAACTAACACCTGCTTCAAACTTACCTGTTTGTGATATAAATAAAACTGGTCATGGACATTGCCTTACGCCGGTCAATTGAAACGTGCATGTCGTATAATTCATTACCAACTTCATATTTAATTTTAATCTTTGAAGTCATTCAAAGTCACTGGAACGACTGTCCAAGCTTCAGTTAACACATTTTTGATAAAATATTATAAAATCTCGAAAACCTACTAATATTAAAAATGTGAATCTTAGGATGTTTGTAAGTTTGAATGTTTGTGCGTTTGTGAATTTGGATGGTCATTAACACGGCTGAACGGCTCAACGGATTTATATAACACTAGCTTTTGCTCGCGGCTCCGCCCTCGTGATCAAACAAACAATCAAACTCTACAGCTTTATAATATTAGTATAGATTTGGGTAGCTTAGCAACGGAAGCCTTCAAATATGAATAATTTTTCCGTTTTTGCAACATTTTTCACTGATGCTTCGCTTCTAATGGTCGCGGCGTAATGTTATATATCCTAAAGCCTTCCTCGATAAATGCACTATCCAACACAAAAATAATTTTTCAATTCGAACCAGTAGTTCCTGAGATTAGCGCGTTCAAACAAACAAACAAACAAACAAACAATCAAACTCCACAGCTTTATTATTAGTATAGATTTTGAGAGTACTAGATGGGACCGTACTGCGTTCGTCACATCGAGACAGGATGTTCAGTATCAGATTTATAATCTCAAAAACGTGGAGCAAAAAACCACTCTCAGAGTCAACTGCCGTTCATCGTGTAGTTTTGCCCAGTACTTTTTCAGTGTCCATCCTATCTCAATAATTATTTAATTAGTTAATGGCATGTGACGCGTCAAACCATATCAACAACAAATAAATATACTCTATTATTGCTTTCAAAGTAATGCTCAGACAGAATATCTATTCCGTAACAAGATTACATAATCTGGGCGCAGTTGATTTGAGGAACGTGTTTCTGTTTAAACATGCACCACAATACCGTGTGAACAGTCTCCATCATTGTTTAAAAGTATCTGCGAAATGTATCCTAATGTACCTTTCACTTCGAAAACTAACAGAGTTGAAAGGGTATAAAAGCGCTAGGGCCTATTAGGTCACCAGTTCAGGGCCGCCACTTTACAATGAGATATGCAAAATAATTTACTTCGTTATTAATTACGTAAACTATTTTCTTTGGAACAACAGATTATTATGCCCTAATCATGTTTGTACGTTAAGAAATCAACTGTAGATTAATTATTATGAAACATACCTAACCCATGATAAGACACGTTTTCTAGTGATTCGATAAAGTTGGTGTAGATTGTCAAGAGAAAATTTTTAAAGGGGGAACGTTGTATACAGTTTTATCTACCTATAGCATGAATGGGCCGACTCGACAGTGGTGGTAACATTGACTCACAAAAAACCTGTGTGAAGTGGCAACTTGCTGTTGCGTTTCGTAAGGTAAGTGAGATTTCCGGATACCTCCCCTCCCCTTTCTGATCCCCATTCCTTTCCATTAAGGTCGGCAATGTTACGTTTATATGATTCTTCTGATTTGGGGATATTAAATTGTAAGTGGAGATTACATCAGGATCACTTCCCCATAACATAACACGACATGCTCATTTGCCGGCCCGTGCTATAACACAATATTTTGATTCAAAAAGGTTTCTGATAATTAGGGCTTCACAATATTATTAAATGTACCGATAATGAGGTTTATAAATCCACCACAAACATTGGATAGGTGCAAGCGCAGACACCCAGTGACGGCGTTGGGTCAACGACCTAGCGTTAAAAGACCAACTGTCACTTTCAAAGGTCGGCCGGCAGTCAGCACGCAACGTACTCCAAAACTACCCAACACAATGAGCCTCATAGAGTTCACCATCATTAGTACTAGATTTAAGTGCATTAGAAGGCAAATCAAGGCTAACTCTAAATTTCGATTTACATTGGTTATTTCAAACGTAAATTTACTTATTTTAGGTCAATACTCATAGTTACGAATTTACTTTCTACTACTTTAGTACAATAGCCGCAACACTGTACCTAATAATGTTACTCATTCTTGCATTCATTGAAATTAATATTAAAATAAGAATACGCAGTATGTAGTAGTAAGTAGTTGCACTTTAATGCAATAGTGAGAAGTAATGAAGACGAACGAGACGAATCTTTAGTGCAATTGACTATTAGACAACAGAATAATATTTTTACAGGGTTTATATAGAAGTGGCAACCTTGGCTACTTAACAAAAATATTTAATTTATTGAGCTTATAATAAAATATTATAAAAATTGTTTAGCAAAATTCAGTAAAATTAAGTAAGGTTGCATTAGCGATCTGACCTTGCCGGTGCTGCAACTAACTTTGCCAAATTCATTGAAAATACTGCTTTAACACTTAAAACGTAATCAACGCCTTTATAATCCATTATTTATATTATCTTAATGAGCTGTATAAATTGTATAATAATCATTTAAAAATGTAATTCACCGATTTAAATTGTTATTTGGCCTATATTATTATTAGCAATAATAATATTTTAAGAATAGGTACATTAAGTTATTACTGTTCGTAGTTTTGCACCATAAACCTAATATTGTTTATTTTAATACAAAATACAATAAAAATTATCTATAGGTATCTATATTACATTATTATACGTGAAGGGAAAACTTCGTATTCCTTTTTATGCATATTACGCGCACGGACAATTGTGAGATTTGGCACAGTTAAGAAAAAATATATATGTAATATGGAGAAGGACTGCAGAAAGCTATATATTCTCGACAAACGAATAGGTCCGATCTGACAGCTACCAACTCATATAATATTGTCCCCTCTTCACCGTGTATTTTCCTATTTAGATACTTAGTCGATTGAAATTTTACATGCGCTTAACATTTGTTAGAGGACGCAAATTTATTTTTGGGACATGTGGTCAATAGAACCTTGCCGCCCTTGTCCCAAGGATTCCCCCATCTTGGAAAACACCTTTTTCGCGATATCTCGGAAACTATTTTACTACTACTTTTTGCCACGCCTGCCCATAAACATAATATTCATATTGTATATACAGTATGTAAATATAATTGTAGAATACTCACAGCTCCTCTCGTTGCCGTTGTGACAACACCATTTTCATCGTGGTCGGGTGACGCTTGAGGCGGCGGGCCCGTGTGGTTTACTGCACTGGAGTCTTACTTGTTCACGCAGGCGACGACGGGAACGTCGTGGCCATTATCACACCTGGCCACAAACAAAATGTACTCATTACTTGAACTACATATAATAACCAACACTCTGGTTAAACAACATTTTAAGACACCTAGGACTTGCAAAACCCTTAAATCGTATTTCATCATAATCAGCCACAGGACGTCCACCGCTGAAAATAGTCCTCCCCCAAAGATTTCCAAACCGACCTGTTGGAAGCGGCCTGCATCCACTTCCTGCGACCTTTATCAGATCGTTTGTCCACCTTGCAGGTGGACGTTCATGCTGGTTAAATCGTATTTAACCACTTAATATGTAATCGTACAAGACATTTTGTACACATGAGCAAACTGTATTCTGATTGCCACATTTGTGGGATCTATCTGGGTAATTTTAATTTAAAATTGTTTATTGGAATGGTAAACGGGAATGAGGTATATCTCACACTTGTTTTGTAAATACAGTAATACCCCGGACTTACGCGATAGGTGGGACCGAGCTATAACCGTGTAAGTCGAATTCGCGTAAGTCGGGGTACAACTTTGCATGCACTTTTGAGTGACATAATTTGAGGTTATCAATAAAACACAACGTACGTAAAACAATTCAACGCGGAACACGTTCGAACCTGTCGTAAACGGACCACTAACATGGCGAAATAGGAGAGCTGACGCGCTCGGCCATCAAAAAGAATAACCGCGTATCTCCGAATTCGCGTAAAACGGGGTAGCGTAAGTCGGGGTATTACTGTATCTATTTAAATAAAAACAAGAGTCTTGACTAACTCACTCACTGACTTATCAACGCCCAGGCCAAACCCTTGTCGTGCTATAAAGCTGAAATTTTGCACAGCGGTTTGCCTTTGTATACTTATTAAAGGTTATTTCGGAATTCAACCGCTGAAGTGGTAAAATTGAGGTTAAAATGTTGTATGGAGAAATAATATTAAATAGATATTTCGACTTGAAAATTTGTAGGGATACTCCTAAAAACAAAATACATATTTCGCGATTTCTCCATAATCAACCTCTTTAAGTTATCAAGTAAACTTATTTATTTGTATAAATAAGCTAAAAATCAATACAGCGGGGTGAGAATGTGGCGGAAAAACACGATACGATCGTTCGTGCCGTTTGATTATGATTGGTCGAGAGACCGACGTGTGACATTTTCCGACAAAAATCTGAGACAACGCGATGGATCATAGAACGTTTCGTCTTTAAATTTTTGCATTCTAAAGGGGCAGATGTCACTATTGGGGTTTTTGGGACGTTGATTACGAAAATGGCATTTATTTTGAAAAATCCACGACGGTGAACATGACATACAATTAAAACCCTATAGTTGTGAAACTGGGGTTCTGGCCATGGCTTAAAGTCAAGCCTTATTGGTCTAGAGCAGCATGCATAGGCTGAGATTGTGATGTAAATGGGAATTATACAAACAGATTTTAAAATATTGTTTTGTAACATATTAATATCTGATAATCAATGAAGTTTCATGTTATCTTGTTCATAAGTAATGGAAAATGAAGTGATATTATCATATTATCATTCAAAAAAGATATTTTTAAAGATAGACAAACTCAAATTATAAGTAATAAGACATAGTATATCGTATATAATATAATACATAGTAATATGCCAAAACAGAACAGTCTTTCCATTTCCCTCGACACATTGATTCTTTTTTTCTTTGGAATATTTTTAGTAGTTTCTTTGTAGCTGTTTCTAATGATAAAGGCCAAGGTATTGTATTAAATTACAATAAAAATAAACATTGACTATGTAAATACTATACATAAATATTGTGTAAATTAATATTTAACATAATATAAAATAAAAAATATTGTTAATCTTTGTAATGATGTTATTTATTGATAACTGGTAAAATATATTACAATCAAGGAAATATCTACATTAATATAAATACAGAGTTTATATTGAGGGGTTACATCTAGAACTACTGATTCAATAATACTTTCACTAATAGAATGCTAAATAATCTTTAAAGGATATTTTTAATTCTGATTATATAAGTTTTTAGTAAGGAAAAGATTTTCAGATAGGCACAGCCACAAACAAAAGCTAGTTCATTATATTGCTTTTCAAAAGATAATCAAAGAGGCATAGATAATATAAAGATCATAGTGCAAGGAATCTAAGCAATATTGTTATTATTTTGCAAGTCATCAAACTATTGCCTATCATATTGCAGATCCAATGATAGTACAATATTGCTGTCTATTCAAATTCAATCACACCCATCAAGTAAAAGGTTATTGTGTAGAAGTTCAGAAACACAATACTTGCCCAAGCTGTTGAGATAATATCAATGAACATTAATTATCAATATTTGTTTCTGACAAGTGTTACAACATTTGTGTCCTGGTTTGAGCTAATTGCCCAATACAGCTATGATTGGATGATAAGCACCTCAATAAGCTTTCTTTATTTTCAAGCCTTGGAAGAATTACTATTGTGTAGTATCTAATTAGGGAGAGGCATCTTAATAGTACTGATTTGATATTTATTCCTTAACACCATAGACTGCATACAACTGATTTGCACATTAACCAATTAAACTAGATCATACATCTGTATGGTTGGCATCAATCATTAAAAGCAGTACTTATTATTTCATAAATTACTGCATAATGTCTTGATTATATAAATTTGCTTTTAGTAATACTATTAAGAATGTATAAGATTGTACTTCCTTAATAAAATAAACCTACTTATTAATAATCTTCCATAATATGAAATGTGTTTTTTTTTTAGAGATCTACTAAGTAGAATTGTAGTAGAACCATAAAGTATAATTTGCTTTTTGAAGTTTATTTAGAAAACAAATTAGCCCTAATATGCCTAATATATTTATCCAATTGTATTTAATTTGACAGGTTGCAATCTTCTGTATATTATTTATGAAATGGAATAACAAGGTTTTAGGGCTTAAAATAGCTATATGGATTGCAATTAGGGTTCTTTTTTTTTTGGAAACAAATTCCTTATATTGTTGAGCATTCAGTACCATAGATGCCAAATTAGGTCACTTTACAAGAGACAAAAGACTTGTTTAATTACAATGTGCATTTTACTACTTGTTAGTAATATTGTTTTTATTAATTACTGTTTGTGGCCAGCCTCATAAATGTATAACTTCAATGTATATTTTTTAAACCAATGCACATTATCAGTATTTACCTAAAAGCTTTGGTCAAGTATGTAACATTTGCAGTACTGAATGCCTAACGACAATATGGAAATTGGATACACTTCAAGGATCATGGCCTAACATTTTGTGGGTTTAGTGATGAGAAAAGGAGCCCAGAATTAAGATCAAGACATTAAAATTAAATATTTGACATAGAAAGCTACTTCAATTAATGCTAATGCTGCTAATTATGAAAAATCCCCTAAATTTTAAACTGCTCCAAATTGTTCACTTGTAATGTTAGCCAATGTGAATTAAAGTATGGCTTCTATGTCAAGGGTAAATGTGTGTTATGTTTGTGTGTGGAACTAATGAAATTTTAGCATAATATAGTCTAGAGTGATTACTCTAAGATTATTAACACACATGGCTAATGTTAATTTAATTGAAGATGTATACCGGAACATTGTCTTTTAAACCTATTGGATACGAAGTTATTTAAGTGGTTATTCTTTGTATTAAATGCATATTTTTTCTAAAGCAGTTACTTCAGTATAGATTTAATTTGCAGTGCAATTTATTTTTACTTTGTTGTAGTCAACATTATAGATGTTACTAATTAAATATGTACATTTTAATATATAAATTTATTATTTCTTTGGCTTTTATTGTAGTTTGTAATTTAACGCCGATCTGGTTTTGAAATTGCCTTTATTTGATAATGTATCGGAAATACTTATGCATGTTTAAGTTTCAACGTAGGTATTTTATAATGATGCGCAAAAATAAATGCTGCAACAGCTAAATTGCAGAAATGAGTCAGAAATCAAAACGTCAAAACCAGCGGATTACTGTCATCTGCCACATCAACGGTATTTGCGAAATTTATATACTCTTATAATAACCGATAACTTTAATAGTTAAAAGTTAATAATTTTAAATGGAAAGTCAGGTATAAGGCCGTCAATAAATAACGCAAAATAATCTTACAGAACGGCCATATTGAACGTCCGCCGTGGACGAAAATTTCGGTTCAAATATTGATGAAACGATTCCTAATAGGACTCTATTAGAAGGATACAAATAACATTTACTTACGAAACACAAAAATCACTTCAAATTGCACTTTTGTCCGAAATAAATATCACACACGACAAACACACTTCACACAAGACCCGAGGCAGAAAACCGTTTTCGTTGCAGTGGCTTGTCAAAAATTCAACCAACCAATACGGTCGGTTTCGATTTTCTTTTTCTTTTCAACGTGATGTTAGCGCCATCTACTTGTAGTGTAATACAATTTGTAAACGTAACTTGTACTGTACATTATCAAAAAGGAGAGAGGGCGCACGCCGCACATAAAACAAATTCGATGTAATAGTGTTTCTACACGATCGGTAGACGAAAGAAACCGACTGGGGTTTCTTTTTTTTTAGCTCAAATGACGAGATTAGCAGGTCGCTCGCCTGATGGTAAGTGCCACGCCTATCTATAAACGGCGGCAACACCAATTCTTTGAACGTATTACAAAACATTGAATGGCATTGGACTACATTCGTCACCTTAAGACATAGGATGTTAATTCTCATAATGCTTAGTAATTTTACCAAATGAAAGAAAGATAAAAGAATGAAATCGTTTATTGATCATATAGTCAATTAAAGTAGCGCTTGTGAGACGTCAATAGAAAAATAAAAGAAAATTATATACCAGAAATAATATTAACTTATATATGTATACATACCCATAATATTTATAATACAAAGCATCATCAAGAAGACACTAGACAATAAAATGGACTAAATCAGTTTATTTTGTAGACATTTACATCTTATATCTGAGGGACAAGGTCAATATTGTAATAACTTTTAAGGGATGTCGATATGAACCATCGGCATTAACGAAACGTCGAGTATTTTAAAACTATCAATCCAAGACGCCCCAACCTGAGAAGACCCAACAAAAGAAACTAAGTGGGCTTACTGGACTTAACGCGGCGCAACCCAGCAATGGGAAAATCCAGCTAATCAAATTCAATGGGTTAAATTTTGGTCCGGCTTTATTTTGAGTCGTAAGAATCAAGAGAAAGGTCCTAAAATCCTATAATTCGTTTTAAGGGGGGTGGATATGGACCTAGAGTATGATCGGTCATTGTTTAAAAAAACCACTGGATCCAAACGCGACCCTCCCTGAGAAAACCCGGCATAACTGTACTATAACTCAATTGACTTTTTTGGTCCGGTTACTCTATTCTCGGTACCTTTTGGTTTACAGATCCAATTATATGTCAGTATTGGCAAATGTGTCAAAATTGCAATTGATCAATGAGCGGTTGACAACAGCACTCTTGCCAAATTGTCAGCGACAACTTTTTGCAATGTACATGACTTTGTAGCAGTGCTATTATGCACATTTTTATTTCTTTTTTAACACCTAATTAAATTTTCAAAGAGATTAACAATTTGAAAATGTCTAGTTGTTTTATTGACTGGGCATTTAATGGATAATAATTTTGATAATTATGATTTAATTTGTCATTTCTATAGAAAGAACTTCACCAAAGATAAAAATATAATATATTAATTTCTTATCACTTTTACAAAAAAACGTTCCTGTTGAATGAATATCGTTTCTTGTCCAAGAATAACTATAACTTTTATAAGACATCTCTTATCGGTATCTACATCTCTTTCTTACGAGTGAATATAGTTATATATGTGATCGTTCTGATTCTTTCTTGAGTGCTCAATGCACAGGCCAATAAAACCTAGTAATAAGTCTTTGGTTGGCACAGGCTCAATTCATAGAGAATAAAGACTTTTCGCTCTAGTATGAAATAAATTAATCTTTGGTGTAGACTGTAGAGTGTAGACGAACCGAACGTAATTCAACAAAACAAATGTCCGATTCGTGCGCCCATTTCGTAAGTTCCTCAATCAAACGATAATCTCGAATGACGCCCCGAAATTATAGTATTTGAGTATATTCACCTACATTTATTACAGTCGATTTTTGTCGTTTGTGAATAAAGCAGTAAATTAGTATTTTGTGTAATAATTTCTATAAATTTGGTGTAAATGTCGTCGATACCTACGTAGACGAAAGGAATCAAGTTTCATAAATAATGGTGTTTGCATAATTGTTGCGATATTTGGAACGCCTTATCAATAGACTCCGTTTAGTTCGAGGCTATATGTGGCCCTCAAAATGGCAGTGTTATATGTGGTTACCTTTCACCTTGTCGTAAGTGAATAGAATTTGGATTCGATCATCTATGTGTTACTCGTCACTCTGCATACGAGGCACGAATGCTGTCTTTGAGGGTCTGCTTGTGCGATGGTGATAGCAAAGAGCAAGAAAGTCAAACCACAAATGAACAACACAATTAAAAGTATGGATTATAACTGGAGCAGCGGCCCAGAACCGCCCAACAACCAAGATGCGGGAGTCCCGAGGGCGATCTTCTTACCTCACTCTAACTCCTTGCCATTCGAGGAGAGACGCGTCACTTTGGAGCAGCCTGTCAAGGTAAACCGTTTTGCTTCTTGTCAACATATGACATGGTGTGTATGATAATCAGGTCTTCATGCCAAATATAGGGACTACTGTCATGTTACATTTTAAATCAACATTTTCATTGCATTATGTGTTAATTTGTGCCATTGTCAGTGCTTAATTAGAGTACACATGCCATTAAACTAACATTGTGTAGGCATCCAATAACTATACATCTAGTGTATAGAACATTAAATATTTTTGTCAGAAACTGCTTTAGCACACTACGATCTGTTAGTTTACTCAGCTTTACTGATATAAAAATAACTACTTTTGTTATAAGTTCTGTAACAGTGATAGTAACTTGAATTTGTTTATTTCTAAATATTCCATACCTTGATTATTAAACTGTTAATAACATGAGTTAACTTGATATACTGTTCTGGTTATACCCAAATTTAGGATTTTATATATTGAAGCTACAGGAATAAGAATAGCTTAGGCAACATTATTTAAGAATAAACATGTGGACTCGTCTTCATGTGAATTCCTTTTCTCTCATGGTAAATTATTTTGTGAAGTGTGGTTTCTATGGAACTCTTTTTAAGGGTTCCATAAACAGATTGGGGCCCCCCATTAAAACACTATCACTATAAGTCTACACATATGTCTCTCTTACTTTAAAAAAAGCTACATTTTGAAAAATTATAGGTAGCTTGCTTAAATGTTCACAGGAAATTTGGTATTATAGTGGATATTATATCATATACCATCAGGTGACCCACTTGCTTGTTTGCTAGACAATGCTATAAAAAAATTTTAGTTCAGACCCTAGTCCATATAAAAACCTCCCATCTTGTTGAAATATTGGTTGGGAAAAGGAACTGTATTTCAAAATTAAATATGCATATTTGAGTGGCATGTAGAATTTTGTGAATAGCTACTGTACTTTGTAGCCATTCCAGGTTGGAAAGTAGTCTGGCCAATAAGTACATTTCATACTATATGTTACTGATAATAAATGTGTAAAATATCCTATGAAATCAAGATTACTCATAGCATTCATGTTGTTTATTCATATGTTATCTTGAATATAATATGTCCATTTAACACTCTTGTTTCTTTCTTTTAAACCATTGTTATAATGTGTAACCATGCATTCCTTGATCAGTGTCGTAAATATATATTTTTTACCACATTTGGCATTGATAATGTGTTTGCAAAGATTTCCATCTTCTTTATAATGATTACAAATATGTGATTGCTGTCTCACATCCTCTTTGCTGTTACTGATGTTCAAGAAACACAGAGGCGTCTCTAGCCCATGTAATGCCAGTGTGGATCATTACCCTACTGCGATCTTTTAAACAGAACATATAACACGGGCGCAGTTGCATTTGAAAATGCCCAGCCAGCTTGCGAGTAGTGCACCGCACACCCTGCACACCCGGTAAAGACGCCTCTGAAGAAACACCATCAAGCCAATGCCTAGTTGTGAAATAATAACATATTAAATTAGTATTTTTTTAAAGTTCTACAAATATACTAATAAATCAAATTGAATTCGATTAATCAAACTAAATATGAGTAATGTCCTGCAGAATTGCTTGTCACAAAAGTGACTTGAATTGATATCAGTTTAGCCATTTTTGCGTGACATGCATTCAATTTAACAAAGAGCAAAGATTCGTCTGTTTTAGGTATGTAGAGAGTCATAATATTGTTGTTGATACTGCAATACCGTGAAACTAACAGTAGATAATACTGTGGAACTATAAGGCCGCGGACTCGAAGTCAGCGGCAAGCGGCGGAGGCGTGGCAGCAGCGGACACCCGGTTTCGAAGCCAGCGGGCAGATCGCGCGGCGCTAGAGCGGCGTAGTGTTGTGCTATGAGAAATTAGTGTCTGTTCGCGAACAAAATTGATGTGAATATAATGTTCCATATAAAAAATCATTGAAATAATTTGCTCCACCACGTCGGCGGGAATTTTTGAGAATACACAGCACTGCGTCAATGCAGATGCGCAAGCGCCGCTCGACTAGCGTGCGCCGCTCGTACGTCGCTCCTCGCGCCCGCGCCGCGCCGCTGCTTTCGAGGCCAGGTCCATTTAAATCTATGCATTTGAACGCACCGCACCCGCGCCGCCGCCGCTTGCCGCTGACTTCGAGTCCGCGGCCTAAAAGTACCACTTTTGAGATATGAAATTCTCGGCTATAAGATAATGATGGTAGGGACCACAATGACAGTTCAGTATATCGCTCATCCAAAAGCATGCAATCACAAGTAGATAAAGTCGTGAGAGTGTTTTTTTATTGTAATAATTTGGTTAATACCACGTTTATTGCCGTCGTAACCCGAAGACGTATTGTTTTTTGTGTAACTAAAAATTCCACGTGCAGCTACGAATGTCGAATACTCTATTGCTGACTCTGATAACTTGACCACAGTTTTGATACTTGTGGCCTTAGCTTGTCAGATCTTCTGAAAGTTGTTGCTACAGATTTTTCGTCAATGTCTTTGTTGTTGATCCGGATTATGATCCACTATCTGAAATGACAAATGTCGCCGTTACATGTGATGCCGATCGAATCATCTTATCATATTCATTTGCTTCCGTAGAGAGATATTGAGGCTGAAGTTGGGAGACAGTCAGGATCAGAAAAGGAAAGCTGAAAGAAATAGAATGTTACGGATAGAATACCTTGAATACAAAAAAAATAATAATAAATACTTTCAATTAGAATTCAAACCTGAGAGAACCACGGGTGTTTTATACAATTTAAACTGTCGGACGATGGACTTCCACGTGTCCGCATCCCAGGCCTCTGTGAGGGAGGATAGGAGTGCTCATATCCTCCTGCGTGTCACCCTTCGGCGGCGGATCGCGGGCTGGGATGTGATTTCCCGCTCGCATATGACATGACGGTCATCGCGTCTCATGACTATTCTCTCTCGACCATGGTCTTAATCACAGCCGGTAAGGAGAGGTCATCCCCGCCACTGCAAGAGTTCGCAACGCTGTTCTGTCCACGCGGGACACTTCTACAAAGTGTGCGCTGCAGTTTCCTTGTCACAGTTGCAGTGGCGACACTGGTGTGGTTTTCGGCCTTGCGCCATAGGTATCGCCGTAAGTAACGCGTACCCGGAGAGGATCTGTACCAGTCGGACAATCAGCGATCCGTGTCGCTTGTCGGCCCAGTCGTTCAAAATTGGACGGATAGCGTCGATAGTCCTTGCGTCGGCCGAAGGATTGCTCAGCCGCTGCCTCTTCCTAAAGCAGGGACTGTCAAGCATTGCATCGTACTTCATATGCCTCCCGGCACACAATTACTGCTTCGCTAGATAGGCATGTCGAAAATGCAAAAAAGTATCGTTGTATCGATAATTTTAAAAGGTAACAATATCGATATATCGGCTTTACATTTGGATGACCGTTTCTGGCATCTTAATTTTTTTTTGATCCACGTCTCATGGCAGCGTAATTTAAAAAAATCTATTTAGATATGATTTCGATATCGATTTTTTTATAGCATAGCAAAGGAGCAAGTGGGTCACCTGACGGTACAATACTGGAAGAATGGTAGGCGCGTTGCCGTCCATAAAGGAAAGGGACAATTAAATGATTGTGAAGGGGAGGGAGATTTGGGCCTCCGGATATTGCACTCATCGTACGACACGCAGCAGCAAGCCGCTACTTTACGTCGGGTTTCTGTGAGACAGTGGTAACGACCCGGTTGAGCCGGCCCATTCATGCCGTAGACAAAACTATCTTATTGATTACGAATCAACCAGTCTTATGATTTGCTATTTTTGCGATTTGTAGGCCTCTTTTTGTTTATTAAAGGCCGATTTTTCAGTATCCTATCTGAGGAATATATAAGAGCTGTCAAAACAGACAATTTAATCCTCTGATAACCGATCGAAGATTGACCTTAGGATATTTAACATCTAAGCTACCTATAGCTAAAATGTGATTACTTGATTTTCTTGGTATTGATATAGCTGTTTTATTCTACCGCCAATACCGCGTAAATGCAAAAAAATGCTGAATTAATAAATTTCATGTTTGTGTGATCACAAATATTTGTTTCGGGTCTGGGTGTTGGGACCGCAAGTCCCTCATAGTTCCTGATACCTACGGATACAGGTTAATCTAGTGTGATGGTTGAGTGTATTTATTTATATATTATTTCAAGAATTATTAAATCGTTTATATTTTCTGGCTAAATATTGATTGGAAACTGTTTACAGCTATTTACAAATGTTAAATTCACATTTCTAAATATTTGAGAGTTCAGACATGTATCATAAGTAGAAGCGAAGATAATTAGTTTTTCGCTCTCCTATAAAGTTTGCCACACGGTATTGTCTGTTCTTAGTTCCGCAGCCTTGCACTATTATCGACGATATCTCATAGACCTCTTGAGTACCTACCTACCTAGCTATATCTCCAAAAAAACGTATGTATTGTACTTCAATAGTTTTAATCTTATATCGTATTGCTTGGCTATCCACTATGTGATAAGGATTTATCTGCATTTAAGTACATTGACACAATTTATCTCATGTTTGCTTTCTAGGCTCATCCTGGAATTTTTACGTGTCGTCTTAAACGGTTGAAAGACCTCGTTTTATTACGAAATAAAAAAAACTAGTCTTGGAACTACTCATTTACATGCATATGTGTATAAGATTTTTATTTTAGGGTCATTGTCTTATACAAATGCCTACCTCAAAATACTTCTGCTATTAGGTAGGACTTTTGTGATTAAACAGTTAAACAAAATAAAATCTTATCTTCGTAGTGGTATGGTTGTTTTTAAAGCAAAACGCATTTATGAACGTAACATTGGTACCAGAGTCCCCTGATTAACGTCACTGTAGCTAATGCGCATTGTCAAGATAGAATGAAATACTTTCCTCTGTGCGACGCGACGCCACGGTTTGGGCGGATCGTAAACCAGGCGGAGGAATGTATACAAAAAAAATTAGTTTACCTTATGAAATATGGATGTAACATGCACTTGTAATGTATATTGAAAAACGTCTAGTAGACTGTAAAGGTTCGGGATCCGGGATCGGCTCACCATGAACTGATACATTAAATAACCAAAGTAGTAGGCGTAGGACATCAGCTAGATTAAGCGGTAGTACGCTGTTCATATACAAGATATTGGTGGCAGGAAATAAGTTTTACAATAGAGAATGATTTATATTAAATGCGTCGTGGGACTAATAACGTCGCGTCGTGCTTATGAATACTATTCGTTGTTAACATATTATATTTTCACTCATTCATCATCAGTCATTTGAACTTAGTTCATTTCAGCTCTACGAAGTTGCAGGATTACGTTTTCGGGGCGAAAAAGGACCCATTTGTCACGGTGCCACATTGCCAAAGAGTACCCCTGCAAGCCTCCGAGTCTTGATATCCTCGGGGTTAATTTCTAGAGCCATGTTTAATATCGTAGCCATTTCCATGAAAAAGCCAATAATAAACACTGAGTGTTTTAGAATAGATTGATAATGCTTTTAGATTCACCTCAAAACGGCCAAAACTCTGAGGAAAGATATCGAAATCGTTGTGATCATTATAATTCAATATTTACATATTCGAAATAAGGAACTGTAAATGTGCTGCTTTATTAGTTGTTTGTGGTCAAAAATAACAATAGATGTATATATCGCCCAGCAGATAACAGCAAAGCCCATAATATATTGTGTAGTATCCATTGCGTACACTTGATGCACATTTGGCTATAACGTTAGTGCATGTACTGACTTGACGGAATGTTTTTATGCTATGAACTAGTATGAACCCAATTGAGTCATTGCATCGGGCTGATGTTAGCAACCATTCTCTGTTTTGAACGCGAAGCCAAAATGTTGTTGTGAGATATTGATATGTTCCGGCGTTAGCGAAGTTAAGATTGTGTGTTGCATGCCGACATAGCACCAACGACGATAACTCCGCCGAAGGTATTCGTCATCGCTTTTGGACAATGGATTCGCAAAGTAAAGTGGGCACTTTCTGGACTCTTGAAAATGTGAAGTTACTATATCCAAAAATAGAACTAAAGATGCATAGGTATTTATTGTATTGTATTGTTAAAACAGGGAAAAATGTTCACGCGTCCGATATAATCGTTTTTATCTATTGGTTGATGTAACGTGTTCTAATATTCGAACATCGATATTCCTACCTAGACAATGGTGTGATGTCTAACCAGTAGACATATTTTGCCTATTGACACTGCGTCAATCTGATTACATTATGAATTAAAGAACCATTGTTGAGCGAGTTTAAAGTAACCATCATAGAATAAAAAACCCCTTGCATTTGTACGTCACTTGATTTGTATTCTACGCAAGTTAAACTCAGTCTGTTGAATATAAAACAAAATTAAAAATGAAGCCACATTAGTTGCATCTTACTAACACTCTCTTTTGTAAATGTAAAGCGTTTTAATGCTTTTTGGTAAGATATTCCGCTTCCGTCCTTTAGGATCCTCTGCTTGAAAGAAATAATTCGAGGATCGGTGCGAAAAAATCTAATTATAACCACCAGTGGATTCAAGCAGGTGATCCTAGTGAACAGGAGGTATATTTCATTTAAACATAACCTGCGCAAAATGTGACCATTCCATGTCTAGGTTGACAAAGAGTTTAGAATACGTGATGTTTCCGATCTCTCCATTATTGTGGTGATGAACCACAGACTGATATTTGAGTCATCGTGACCCAAGGTGCTCGAGACGAGTACAATTGAACATTGGCAATTAAATTTAATGAGATTAAATTGTGGTACTTCTGACTACATCTGCTACTGCTAGTAAGGAAGTTGCCTTATCGTTTCATGCTTTCGTTGCAGGATGCTATAAATAATATCAAGTATTTCTATTCATATAGGCTGACTCTGTAAATAGTATGTAATATTTGCATAGTAATATATTATTTACAAGAAGTTAAATACAGTGAAAGAATAAAATCAGAATGACAAAGTCGTCTATAGAAAAATGTTGGTCATTCAATTTGTTTCGGGTTTAGATGTGAGATCCAAAGTTTCTCGTAGATCTTGATACTCACGATATATGACTTTTATCATAGTGTGGCTTTAGTCAGGACTGCATGTGACTGTAGGTGTATTTATGATTTTCAATACTTAAAATATAACTCTTTTTAAGACTATTATATAATATTCCAGAAGTAAGCTTTCCCCGATTACATTGACCATTAAATACTGTTTGCGTAACCCATTGACCCATATTCTCATTCATCCCCTATAAAAGGATCGCTCATCTTAGTTTACGCTCTTTCTACGCTATATTATATTCAACCGCGATTATAATTTAATTTACTATTCCTACAGGTCAGTTTACTTGTGTTAATTTATTTGAACATATTGCCTACGATTCTCTGGCCTATATGTATGATTAATATAGTAACTCGTGCGTGTACCCGACTGATTATCTACGCAATAAACGAAAACATGGTTTGAATTAACAACAAAGGAATTATGCAAGTTGTTCGTCTATGTGCCGCGTATAAATATGTGAGCGTAGACTCTTATTGTCTGATGGTATGGCCATTCACGAACACATTCCATGGTTATTGTTATTCTAAACGTAAAGCATCTTTTTAACCTCATTGTGGGTAAAGCCAATACTAATGTTTGGTATTGTTTATCTAAATGATAAATGTGGAAACATTTCTTTTCCACTGAGATACTATGGGGAAATTTTAAACCACATGAGGTACAGGAAAACTACCTGATGAACCATTTCGTTATTATTTATTTTATTTGTATAAATGTTTTTCAAAAATAATTTATGATAACCATTTTGTAATTCCCAAAATTTCCAATTTATATCCTTAACAGTTTGTGCTGGGTGATGACGAGTTAGTCAGGACTTTTATATTTTATGTAGATAAATGTATGTTTTAAAAATTCCTTCAAAGCTGTACGGTATAATGGAAATGTTTTGAAAATATGATATTCAGGAAGTTTTCAATAATACTAATTAATATATTATTAATAATCATTGGGTACACACATATCGTAATGAGTACGATAAACAATAATGATAATAATTCACAGAACGCATATATTATTGCAGATCGGGCGCAACGTTTACCGCGCCACGCCGAGCCCAACGAACACAATATTCGAATGCCGGGTGCTATCTCGGCACCATGCCACGCTCTACTACGACAAGGGTCACTTTTATCTTGTGGTGAGTGTAAATTATTTTATTAGACGTCAAATAAAATTATATGTATATTGATACGTTATACTTGGTAATTATTAGTGCTTTATTACTCAATTGTTCTATTATTAAACGTTGCCAGTTGTTAGTCATGTGATAGAATCTGGTGTTAAAAGAAATATGTGTACGTATGTGTTTCTTCAATTACGTTTGAGGCGAAGGAGGAACTGTGATTACTCCTAGTATTTGACTCCTGTTTACATCTTCAGCTATCTTATTTCCGACTGGCGTTTCCCCGGCCTAATGTCAGGGTCCGCCTTTCCATCATTGTTTGACGGTAATTGGTATTATGTGGGGCGACCCGCCATCTGAGCCTCACAACTCATAACGGGGACTAAGTTTGGCTATTGCCTCGTCCGTTAATCAGCAAAATGTACCACGCGTGGCGGTGAGGTTGACTTTGGGCCTAAGAGTTTTATAGCACACCTACACTCCAATTCATCTTTGGACATATTTACCATTTTTTTTAAATAACTGCACACGCCCGCATTCTAGGAAGTATATTATTAGGAAGTATATTAGGAAGTGTATTCACGCCCGCACTTAAGTATGCATGCATACCTCTTGCATATAGTCCTCACTTAAGTTATAATATGCATATTATACTTTATGTGGGGACTTTGCTATGCGTATAATATATTCTATATACGTGATTAGTCCGTTTTGTTTAGCGCCCAAAACGGACCAATCACGTCGTGTACTATAGAATACGAGGGTGAGACGTCATAGTAAGGTTTGTGAATGCGGGTGTAATTATACTACGATTTCCTAGTCATAAAATTGATTAATTACTTTGATATGGAAAAACATTTACATAAACTGTAAACTATGATAACGCTAAATATTCACTATTCGGTCTGTCATATTAATCCGCATAACTACAAAGTTCTATGACCTCTGTAGTGGAAGATATTCTTATTCTGTAATTAGTATAACTATTAGGCCACTATTAGAAATTTACTTATCGCTTTGACTGGTACTACTTAAATTTCAATAGCACCCATCCAATTTCTTTTGAGTCGGTTTTAATTTTTGAAATTTTATGTTTTCTATAGACAACTTTATCCTAAAATTATTGATTACAGCATGAGAAAATAAATTATACTTAAACAAAAGCGGAATGGCTTTATCAAGGCGTCAATATTTAATTGCAATTCGTGGCGAACTAGTGGCGACACCGTGGCTGTCACATACTAATTACTCATACATATTTTATTGCGATCTTAACATTACATTTTTTATAGCGTAGGCCGACACACGAGCAATTGTGTCACCTAATGGTAAGTGATCTCCACCACTCGTAAACACTCACAATACCTGAAGAACATGTAGGTGTGTTGCCGTCCTTAAAAGAAGGAAGCTTATTAATAGATTAGGAAGAGTAGGATTTAGGCCTCCGGATACTTACATAATTATGCTTAAATTATTAAGACAATTATGCTTTCGGCAATTTAGTAAGATAACATATACGTATAAAGTATTTACAAACAGTGTTAATTACTGAATGGTTAGTAATGAAATTCTTTCGCACGTATTCATAATTACCTAAGTGACCTCTTTACTATGCGTGGACTTCTGTAGCTATACGTGATTGGTCTGATTTTGTTTGTGGCCAAAAAGAGACCAATCACAAACGCGGAATCAAAGATGTCTTTTAAGGGTTTTTTTGTGAATACGGATTTTAATGTCCTTTAACATCATAATAACGCAATAAACAAATACACCGCACTATATATTATATTCATATTCTTTTCATACAAGGTTAGAATCGATAAATCCCAAACGCATCGTGAACATTCTAAAACGAGGACAAACATTTGTGTTTAGATAATTACTGCTGGTACATTTGAACACAGAATCAGTTGTTTCGAGGGTGCGTTGCTATCATCCAGCCAGTAGAAACGTCAATAGTCATACACACCGAGCGTGTCCTTTTTTATGGCAGAGGCCAGCAAACAAGAAGTGGGTCACTTGGTGGTAAATGATCTCCATCGCCTGTGAACATCCACAATATTTAAGGAATCGTGAATGCGTTGCCAACCTTAAATGAATCGGATAATTTCAGGATTGGGAATGAGAGGGGGAAGTAGGCCTCCAGATATTTCACCACCGTACGAAATGCAGCAGCGGTAACAACCCGGTAAAGCCGGTCCATTCATGCTGTAAACAAAACTGTCTACCGCGTGGCTTTACCACTGAAACATTATTTATTGTGAATTTGCTTCTGAACCCAAAGGAAACGAGCGGCCAATAAATGCACAAGGTCGGTTCTGGCGGCAATACAGAGTTTACTTAGGATCCCCCGTGACCGTCACATAATCCGTAGTGCATAGGGAAATTTACTTACATCCCTGATCTGGCACATACGAATTGCCGAGTCCGGCATTACCATTCTTATTCCACCGGGATTGGGAAAGAATCCGCAAAGTGAATTTTCGCCGTGGCAAAGTAGACGGTATACATGAACGTTAGATCCCTGAGGTGTGACAATGAAATGATGTGATCCAGGTACGATATCCCCTTCGAATGGTTTTGTGGTTTTGTTTTCGGATGAACGATGATATTATTCGTAGTTTATTTTACCTTGGTATATGTTTATCCTAATTTATATTTTATTGTAAAGTTCAGCATTCAAATTACAATATTATCAGGGGTATTAACTAGGTCATGCTTATAAAAATTATCATTATTCAAACTTTACAGAATTGAAATGTTATATTTAAAAATCATTTTGTCTATCTTTTGATCGAACACGGCGATAATTAGTTCAAAATTATTTTACAATACCTTTGGGTGATTATTGTTAATTGGTTGTATGGAGAAAATGAATGAAACCAAAATATGGACAACTCCCTTGTCGACAGTCACTTTTATACTTATGGTTCGCTGTCATGCTGTTTCCAGGATTATCTATTTTATTAATCATACATGATATTATTCTAGGTAATTATGTTCTTGGTTTTGTGTCGATGTATTTGGTGTGCGTGGTAGATAAGTTTGTTTAAATATTTTATTAGCTTATATCTTTCTTAATTAGTTTTAGACCTTGGCGGTACTATTACAAAACGTAGTCTAACTTTAAACTAGGTTTATAATAAATTAATTTAGGTTACAATTGCAACCTCTAGATATAATCCTTTTTGGTAATAGAGCCTTAGATGTTTTTCGATTCAAATAAATTGTACCAGTGGTGAAAATTATGCGTGATGTGAAATTTTTTCCACCATCATGTATTACGTTAGTCTCTATTGGCATCAGCGCAGATTTGTTTAAAGTGATTCTCACATCTTTTTTGATTTTGCATGAAAGTATTCTAATGTACTCGTCAAAGACCTTCGTTCATCTCATATCTATTATATAAAAAACTTGGTGATTTATTGTATTTGATTGAAGGTTCTAATACTGATTACACTAAGCAGTCTGTTGTGATATAAAAATATAGCACAGTATAAGGTGTGGTTGAAAAAAAACTTTAATGACGAACAGTAAACACATATACATATACAATAAAACCGATAGTGTGCAAATACATTAAATTGTTTCACTTGAGGCGACATAAAATATTTCGCTAACAATGATTGCGGGCGGCGCGTAGGCCAGTAGGCACATAACGGGTGCGAGGGAGCGAGCGAGAAACGCAAGGGTGCATGCGTGCATCCCCGTTCGTGCTAGCGCTGCGACTGCGGGCGAGAGCGACGTGAGGGAGGCTCGAAGCCCGGGCGCGGCGGGGCGCTCCGGATCACGCGATCAACCCTGCGGGCGCGCACGGATTGTACGGCGCGCCTCAACCCTGCGACTGCGCGTTACAGTCTCCCCCTCTAACCCGAACGAACGCCCTCGCGATCGGGTTAGTTCTTACGAGGCCTACCTCTCCTACGCTTCTCGTGTACTGGAGCCTGGACACGACCGACAAAGGGAGTCAACACCGAAACGTGATATTTGCCCAGCACCGTACCGTCGCCTAGACGCTCGAGGGCATACGTGGTGGGACTGACCACCGACTTGACCTTATACGGTCCGTCTCGGCGAGGGATAAACTTAGGCGTCTGCCCTTTACTAGTATCGTTAGCCCCTTGGGTCTTCAATAATACCAGGTCACCAACCTTATAATCCGGCGCTGGCCGACGATGTTCATCGGCGTACTTCTTGCGCACAGCTTGGGCGCTCTCATAGACGTCGCGGGCGTCCATGAGCACCGACGAGATCTTCTTCAGGTAAGTGGTAATCTCACCTACATAATTATCATTGTCAATGATTGCGCGCATTTCAGACATAACGTCTGCCGGTGCGCGCATCTCTCGTGCGAAGTTTAAAAAAGCGGGCGAATATCCTGTGCCCGATGTGACTGCAGAATTCATGGCGAAGCGGATTGCTGGTAAGTGAATATCCCATGCATTGTGGTCCTTACCTACTAGGATCGCCAGCTGGGGTTTCAGGTCCCGGTTTTTGCGCTCCACCGGATTCGCCTCCGGGTGGTAATACGAAGTGAACGATTGCGAAATTCCCATCGCATGACAGGTCTGCTGCATCACTTCGCTAACGAATTGGACCCCGTTATCACTAACGAGTCGCCTAGGGACTCCGAACCGTAAGTATATCTCCGCGACGAGAACCTTCGCACACTCCTCACTGGTAGCTGCAGTGAGGGGGAACAACTCCACCCAGCGGGTGAAGGTATCCTCCACTATCAAAATCCATTTGTGGCCTTTTGCCGTTTCGGGCAAAGGGCCAAATAAGTCTACGGATAGGACTTCAAATCGACGTGCAGCGGCGGGCGTTTGCAGCAGCCCAGCCGGCTTCCTGGTATCCGCTTTGTAACGCTGGCAAGGTACGCAATTTCTTACGTACTGAGTAACATAGGAGCGCATCCCTGGCCAGTAGTACTTACCGATTAGACGTAGCAGCGTACGTTCTGCGCCCATGTGACCGGCGGTGGGTGCATCATGGTATTCGGCCAATACCCCGGCGCGCTCTTGTTCTGGGACCACCAGACTAGCGTCGTCATTATCCTCGTTTTCCGGACAGTATCTATAAAGTACACCTTCCGTAAGTACGTACCCTCTATCGGCCCATGCCTTACCTTTGAAGGGATCGTCGGACTCTAAAGCCTCAATGATCTTGCTAACATCCGGGTCTTTCAGCTGATTCTCGCGCAGGTCCTTCAGACTGCGGGAGGGCATGTCGGCAACAGCGCAACACAGATCGCAGTCGACGCCATCGGCACATGGTGGACGCGACAAAGTGTCGGCTAAAACGTTCGCCTTACCTGGCGTGTATTCTATTTTCAAATTGTACTCCTGAAGACTTAGAGCCCACCGAGCTAGGCGGCCGCTCGGGGACTTCATGCTCATCAACCACCTAAGCGGCTGATGGTCAGACTTGATCACAACCTCAGCACCATCTATATATCCTCTGAACTTGGAAACCGCCCAAACGACGGCGAGAGCTTCCCTCTCCGTCGTACTGTAGTTCCTTTCAGCCGCTGTCAGGAGTCGACTGGCGTATTCTATTGGGCGCTCGTCGGTACCCTCCCCCTGGAGGAGAGCCGCACCGAGTGCATACCCACTGCTGTCAGTTCGGAGTACGAAGGGTAAAGCAGTATCCGCCTGCCGCAGGATCGGCGCAGACACTAGCAGTCGTTTGATCTGCTCGAAAGCAGCCTGTTGCTCCGAACCCCAGTGCCATACGCTTACCTTTTTCAGCAGTCCTGTCAACGGTTTTGCAACCTCTGCATAGTCGGGGACAAAACGCCTGAACCAGCTAGAGGTCTGCAGGAAACATTTCAGATGTTTTACGTTCCGGGGCGTCGGCATGTTCGCGATAGCCGACGTCTTCTCTGGGTCGACATGTATGCCACCAGGTAAGATGATGTGACCCAAGAACTTTACTGATTCCCTCGCGAAGTGGCTCTTCTCGCGGTTTACTCGCAGGTTAAACAAGGCGAGCCTATCGAACACGGAGGTAAGGTCAGCGAGATGTTTCTCGAAGGTCTCATCGGACAGTACCAACAAATCGTCCAGATATGCAAGTAGAGTGGTACCTGGCAGGTTTGACTTAAATCTGTCGATCAGCCTCTGGAACGTAGCTCCTGAATTTCGTAGGCCCATTGGCATACGCTTAAATCTATAAGTGCCTAACGGCGTAGTGAATGCCGTTTTGTCTCTGTCATCGGGATCGACTAGGACCTGAAAATAGCCCGCTCGGAGATCAAGCGTGGTCATATACTTAGCTGCTTTAGCATCATGAAGTATGTCCTCTATCCTCGGAAGAGGGTACCGATCGGCCTCCGTTACAGCATTCAGCTTGCGGTAGTCGATACATAGTCTGCAACCGCCGTCCTTCTTTTGCACGAGCACCACGTTTGATGCCCATGGTGACTCGCATTCTTCAATTATATCGGAGCTAACAAGCTTGTGCAGCTCCTTCTCGAGTGCCTCCCTCTTGAGGGGGGACAACCTATAGGGGGGAGAAGCTAATGGTTCTTGTGCGTCACTTACCTTTATCTTGTGAACGGCGAAGTTAGTGGGAGGCCCCTCCGAAGCAAACTGAGCGACTCTGTCCTGTAGGAAATCGTTGAGTGCGGCCCTGTTCTCCGGCGATAGGCCCGTACCTTCGTCCGGGCGCAGTGATACATCGCAGACATCCGCTTGCATCACGGCCGCTTCGTTCAACACGTATGACTGCACAAACGGGAACCGGTCTCCTGGACTATCTGCAAAATGCCATGACTCCTGGGCTATGTCTAAGACAATACCCGTATTAGCTAAGAAATCTCGGCCTAAAAGCGTCCTGGTCTCGTCACCAGGGAACACCATAAAATAAGTGTCGACCATCCGACCACCCAGGGTAACGGGTACGGTGCTGACCTTTACCATTTTTTTATGACGCGAGCCATCGGCGAGTCCGATATAGCGCTCCGTATCTTGAAAATGTATACCGTTATTCAATAATAGCCTATACAATGATGGGCTAGCGACACTATGTGTGGACCCTGTATCCACAATAGCTACCCCTTTTTTACCTAATACCTCTATAGTAATAAGCGGGTGTACCATAGTCGAGGCGAGGTAGGTATCATTCAAAACATTAAAGTTTGCCGATGCGGCGGGCGCGGACTTGTTTGAACACGTCTCGCATTTCGATCTCACTACCCCTGGTCGGCCGCATCCATAACAGCGTATCGGATGAGTAACTTTGCTATCGGCGTTAATTTTATTACTTTTGCGGCACTCGTCAGCCACGTGGCCGAATGCTTTGCAATAAGTGCATTTCGTACGTTTCGGGTTAGAGGTGGGTTTAGCGATCGCGGTATTCGCACTCGGACCCGCTTTCGCAATAACGCCGCGGTCGGGTGTCGTAGGTAGCGTAGCGGCAGGGTTTTTAAGCTCCGCTACCGAATCCTCCGCGAGTCTCGCTCTCTCTAACAATTGATTAATGTCGCTGATTTTATCACGTGGCAAACGCTTGCGTATACGACGATGCAAGAGGCCGTAAACAATGTCCACTTGCATCGCGTCAGGTACTACGTATGGTAACCTAACTAGCAAGGACCGCACTTTTGAAACAAAAACTTCGGCACGTTCACTTTCACTGTGTTCACATGCGAATACGTCTCGCAGGATCCTGTATCCAGGTCTTGGTACGCCGTAGGTAGTGCGCAGGCGCGCCAGGGCGTCCGGCCACGTGCCGACGCCGGCCCGGGCGCCGCGCCACCACACTGCAGCGTCGCCACTCAGCAACATGGAGATGCCACGTAAAGCGTGTTCGTCCGACACGTCGGCACACTCCTTGTATACTTCTACTGCATCTATAAATGCCTCCAGTACCTCGGGATCGCGTGATTGTCCGTCGAATCTCGCTGTGCATTTCGCGAAGTTACCGCCGAAAGGCGGCGGTGCGTTCGGCGATGCCGCCGGTGTCGACGTGACCGCATTCCACTGATTACCGTTATGTAGGGAACGTAATGTTTCCATTAGCGTGCGGTTGGTCTCCGCTTGTGTTCTGGCGAACGACTCCATCACTGTGGCCAAGAGCCGTTCGGTGTCAATGGCGGCGGGTGCTCCGATGCGGGCTCCGCCGGGCGCGTAGTCGGGAGCGGCGCCGCCCCGGGCGCGCGTCTCCTCGGCCGCGTATTCGGGAACGGCACCCCTCTGGGCGCGCGGTTCCTGGGCCGCGTCGGTTTCGACGCGTACATGGGTGGTAGCGGCGCCTGCACTGGCGCGCGACTCCACCACCGAGTCGCAGTCTGACGAAACGTCACTTCCTTCACCATCCGGCCTACGGTCAATTGTCGCCTTGGTTGATCGCGTTCGCGGCATAATGATATTGTCTACTGAGGTCACTGTATATCAACCGTAACTAGGTATACGATCTGTAGGTTCGTTCGCGCACTTTTAAGATGGCCGCTAGTTGGGCGTCAAATATAAGGTGTGGTTGAAAAAAAACTTTAATGACGAACAGTAAACACATATACATATACAATAAAACCGATAGTGTGCAAATACATTAAATTGTTTCACTTGAGGCGACATAAAATATTTCGCTAACAATGATTGCGGGCGGCGCGTAGGCCAGTAGGCACATAACGGGTGCGAGGGAGCGAGCGAGAAACGCAAGGGTGCATGCGTGCATCCCCGTTCGTGCTAGCGCTGCGACTGCGGGCGAGAGCGACGTGAGGGAGGCTCGAAGCCCGGGCGCGGCGGGGCGCTCCGGATCACGCGATCAACCCTGCGGGCGCGCACGGATTGTACGGCGCGCCTCAACCCTGCGACTGCGCGTTACAACAGTTATTTAATCATTGCCATAACTACCCTTAGAAAATCTATTTGCATAATGGTGTCAATATGTTATCTATTGTGGTAGTTGATTTTTAGAAGAACTAATTCGCTAAATATTCTTAGTTTGCTTTTTTATCCGACTGCCCCATAAGGAGGGTAGTGTTTGGGTATGTTTTATTTGCACTCACTTGTCACTTGCCTATGTGATCAATAAACTCATTTTATTTCTACATTTTGATCTTTATTTTTAGTAATTGCTATATAATACTCGACATCGGCGAAATCATTGAAAATCGATGGAGATATAATCTAAAATTAGAATAGAATAGAAAAACTCATTTAATACATAACAACAATATTCGTAGTTTGCACTGTTCTGACAACCGGATATCTATACGGTGAACTATGGTCACTCATTGAAAACCGGTTATACATCAACATTCATATGTTAAAATAATAAAATCAGCCTTCTACTATACACCGTCTCCCTGCTGAACACAGGTCTCCTCTGCTAATGAGAGGGGTTAGACCTTAGACCTTCACGCTGGGATAATGAGTGATAGACACTTATCATAGTGTAGTGTATAGTGATTACTCGACCTGCGAACTGAATACAGGACCTCACGGTTCTCAGCATCGCACGCTGCTGCTCAACCAATGAGGCGATAAAATATCAGTAACATGAGAGAGATTAATTCATCGTCCATGTTTAGAGTAACAAGATTAAACCTCTTTTAATCTCGTTCCTCTAAACATGGACGGCGGGCGTTTTAAAAACCGAGATTTAAATTTGAATTAGTTTTTTTTTTTTCGTGATAAATAATTTAATTATAACTAGCTGTCCCTCGCGGTTTCATCTGCATGTTACTGCCCTGCTCACATGGGTCGTTGATATACTTATAAACCTTTCTCATGAATCACTCTATCTATTGCTGAAAACTGCATTAAAATCCGTTGAATATTTTAAAAGATCCAAGCGAACAGACAGCGGAAGCGACTTCATTTTCTACTATGTAAAGGTTCAAATTAAAGAAATTAGTTAAACTCTAATCACGTAAAACGTTTGTCTCAGTTGTGTACGTGACAGTGCCAATGACTCGGTGAAACGATCCTTCGTTTAAAGTTACGGATAGGCCTTGGACTGGTTACGTACATTATGGCATGGCACAGTAATAGGTCAGCTACTCAACTCTCACTGATCCCGCCCACCAGCCGAATTCTAAGAGGGTCACGTCGCACGCGACTAGTCTATTTCATTACAATATGATCTTTTCATATTTGTTGAATTTTTATTTGATGTCGCAGTTGTTAGTTTTGTTGTGATTTTTTCTGCACTGTAAATAATTATGAGGTATATTAGCAGAATTGTATTACACAGGTCCCACGCGCCTCTGGTATCACCCCTGTGCGTGGGCCTCCTCTACTGAATGAGAGGGGTTAGGTCTTGATTCATCAGGCTGCCCTAAAGCGGGTTCGCAGAACATAATAACATTGAAACCAGCTAAATCATTATATTATGAAGTATTATTTTACCGTCTCTTTATGACTGCGTTAATTTCAGGAAGTGGAGAACGGATTGAATTCCGGTTTTTTGCATATGGACACACTAATTCTCAAAGGTTATACTACATTATTATCATGTATTAATTAGCTTACTCATGAGCTCGAGGAAGTAGTAATAACATCTAAATCAAGGATAACGTGTGTTTATTTCTTCTACGTTTCGGCTGGTTCGCTTCTACTGTGATTTTGTATTCGGCGGGGCTGGGTCTACGGAAAGTTTTTATAGGTCGCAGTCGTATAGAAGACGCAGAACTGTTTCAACCCACAAGTCAATGTTGTATGCGCAACACTTAAAATAGTGATATTTCTATGTGTTAATATCTCATTGTTATTATTGTTGTTATTAGAAATGATAATTTTTAAAAAGAACAGTACATATTATTAATGTTAAATATAAAGTAATGAGAAATACTTAAATTCAAGATAAATAATGTAATTTTTGTTATTGCAGGTTTAAAGCTTTTGCAATAAAGTCGCAAATTAAAAGCTCACAATCTTGAGTTATGGTATATTACATCATCTTTATAATCTCTCATCGCATCCGACTCAATAATTCACTCTTCATCTTTATATCGGGCAGTTCTAGTTGTCTTCACGCCAAATTGATTTTCGAAACTGTGTTTCCGGTTTTTATTCGAGAGCCATTTGTTCTCTAAACGTTATTCACTGCGTCGTAAAATGTACGTTTCATTTATACCAGGATGTTAATGGCGGTATTTGCACTAAATACTAGTTTTTAGGGTTACTTACCCCAATGGTTCTGATAGAACCTTGTTACTAAGCTACGCCGTGACGTCTGTCTTTTCTTCTGTGTGTGTTGTCATACATATTTTTAAAAGGCTCTCTCTATTTCTTGAACCGTTATAGATAGTGGACAGATTTTTTCACAGATTACAAGTGAAACAATAAGTCGTTAAAATTTTGTTATCAAGTAACATCAATAAGAAAACGAAAATTAAAACTAATTGATCGTGTTGCGGAGCCCCTGGTACGTGAGTCCGACATGCACTGGATCGCTTTTTTAACTAGAATAATTTCGTAAATAGCAGTTTTTGTTGCTTCTGAAGACGATATTGTTGGTAGTAGCTAATTTAACATATTATCGCATCTTTAAATCTGTTTTCCTTATGGAAAACGGATGTGTTTCAATATAGTTCCTCCTTAGTATTACAAGAATAAATGTTTGTATTAGATTTTATCTATTTTTAACACGCTTTTATTAGCTTCAGACGTATGTATGTTGGTATGTTTGTATGTTTGAATGTTGGTAGGTTTGTCTGTAACATGTCTTTGAACGTGATTTTGACCTACTTCAAAACGTCGGATAAAATCTTGACAGCGCGATGTAAATGTGCCAGTGGCGCCATCTCATGATTTTTTCTTGTCAACTTGTAGCTTAAATGCAATAAAGGTGGCGCTGGTTGTATTGTTGTGTTATTTTGATACGAGTTTAGAACAAAATAAATAAATATTGTAAAAATTAAAACGTCCTTAAATATTTCATTGAATAATTGTTATAAATTACAAATTTATTACCTATAACTGTTATTGAAATTACTTCAGTAGTAAGGGATGTTCGCAAAACACTTTTTTTAACACGCTTTTTTATATTATTTACAATTAGTGGCAGCAATATAATAGAACATTGGATTATAGTCTACATGACACATTAAAATAAAACAAGAAAAAAATTAAGAGATGGCGCCACTGGCACATCTACATCGCGATGTCAAGATTCTCCAGCGAATCATTACCTCCGACGCTTTGTATGAACTATTGGTGTTGTCCGATTGATCGGGTACAGTTTTACAAATGGCTTGTTAAACAAGCCATTCGTAAAACTTGTTTCTTTCCTACCTCCTTCGTGACATTTTAACGTTTCAGTGAATTTTCCAATCACAAAGATTCGAAAGAAGTTTCACTTCAAAAAATGGTAAAAAAAATTAAAATACACCTTTTTATAGAAAATCAAACTAAAAAATTAAAAATAAATAATAGTTTAAAAAAACTAAAAAACACGCTTTTACATAAAATCCAACTAAAAAATAAAAAATAAATTTTAATGAATTCGAATTAGGAATAGTGTACAAAATTTAAAAATATATATAAATTAAGAATAGTGTAAATAAGAAAAAATATGTATTTTATTGTAAAAAAAGCGTGGGGTGCATGGTGTCAATAGTTATAAAAATATTTTATTGATAGATATGAGTAGGAGGATCATCATTTTGATAATGTCTTAAAAAGCACCCCACGTTTTTTTACAATAAAATAAAAAATAATATATATTACAAACACTATATTGCAAACATGTTGGGAAAAAATTTGAAGTCACGACCTAACCTATACTTCCATTTAAATCCTTCATATCTCGAGAACGCCATTGTCAATGTTTAAATTAAGCATAGTTATATCATTTTTTTTATCCTGGCTCGGCAAAGTGACTACGCTACACCTGATGGTAAGTGTAGCGCAATCCAAGAATAGTGTCGACTAACGACAAACAATGTGTCCATCGTAGGTCGGCAACATCATGCCGGCCTGCCAAATTTCCTGGGATGAACTACGGGGTCCTGCTAACAGAATACTGGCGACCCCGCAGTATCTCATCCCAGTACCAAGGGGGAGGGGAAGGAAAAAGGGATGGGAAAAGGGTTAGGATCAGGGGGCAAGCCACCTGGGGAGAACTGGATACGGATATCTGATATTATTGCCTAAAAATGATACTAATTTCGTGGTAGTAACGTGTCATCAATATGTGGGCCCAACGATATTATGAAATTGGGCATTCCCCTTTATTATTTGGGCGGCGTAAGGCCATAATTGCATGGATTTTTTTTCCTATTTCAAAAATGCTCATAGTCATTTGTAGATGGATTTCATTAAAAATGTTACATAGATCACTTCAGTCCAAGTATAGCCATTTATGGTTTATTTTAAAGAGTACCACGCTTTCAGTTTGCCAGTTAGTAAGAAAGCATTACTTATAACAAACTACGTGTAAAATTTTATAATGTTATCGTACAATAAGTAATGGATCGTGTCAATTTGTTTACATGCGTCATATCAACATTTAGTTCAATTCTATTAATAATATGAGGCAAATTATTTGAACACAGATACAGTTGGCTAATGAAATTATAATTTATTTGTTGCATTTGATTTCTGGTTCGTCTTTCGACCTTTATACATAATATAGTAGGTACGATTTAAAAACTGGTTGCACTAACAGATTCGTGATGTGATTTAAGGATAACATGTTCACTTATTCACATTCAACTGGGTTGGTATTATTTTGTTTCAGAAAATACGTTTTAGAGTAATAATGTATTTCTCACGACCTCGAGATCCTAATAAAGGGAAATCCTAAACTGACTGAGCGTTTAGCATTTTCCTAATTCGATATTTTTTAATGCAAGTCTATGAACTAATTGTAACTATTTAGTATGTAATCAAACAATTGACCCCAATAAATAAAAAAAATAACCCATATTATTCCTATGCGAATTATCATGGCAGTCACTACTACTACTATCTACTATACGTATAGTATAATAGTAGTGACTCTTTGAATCTTTTGATATACTAATGTACAGTATTAAATTATAGCCATACTGTACATTAGTATCTGAAAATATCGCCACCAATAGATTTACCACTTAATTTTTATTTGATTAGTTTTCGAAATAATGAAATGCTCTACCTTGTTATTAGCTTAGTTGCATATTTGTACGTCTCACCGACTACTAATTATATGTTCTAAATTAGAATTTATAATAGCGTTACCTTGACTTTTGACTTGGAAAATTTAATGCAAGCTGCCGAAAGTCAAGTCAAGCCGTTTCAGATGTATTGACCGGGATTTCTATGATACTAAATGTCTGTAAATTATTTGGTGTTGAAATTTAATTTATGAATGAAATAAAATTGTACGTAGAAGAAAAATAAATAACACAAACCATGGATGATATAACAGATCATGTAAGTACTACAATCTATAGAAAAACCAAGCGTGCCAAGTTCTATTACATATACTGACGTCATCGCGGTACGCCTAAGTTATATAGTGCACATTGTTGTGTGGCGCTAAAAGTTCGCTAAATGTCGGAACGCGTTGTAATGTAACATACGACATGTATTATATTATCCGTGATCTGTGTACCTGATCTGCCAAATGAAATTATACTTTCTAGTTATCGAAATATCGATTAGTTCATAATTAAGAATATACACGATGCATTAAGTTGAAACGTGCATTGAGGAATCATACTGCACTCTCAGATGCAAAGATGGCGCGGTGGTGACGAACACTGACGTCATTGTGACGCATTACACACTGCAACATTGTTGTTTATTGTGATGTTTTGATTACAGGACAATCGGAGCAGCAACGGCACGTTTATAAACAACAATCGATGTTCGATATCGACGGAACAAGAGCCGCACGAAGTGTTCTCCGGGGACGTGGTGCAGTTCGGCATACCAGTTGTCGAGAATGCTGGTAATTCTGAAAAGGTAATTTTCAAGCATTATTTTATAGCGTTGCGTCGGTAGACTAACTAACGAGCCGGTCACATGATTAATTTTACAAGTGATAGAGCCACTTTGTAGACGGTTTTATCTACATTAATGAGCCTGCTCGACCGAGTCGTTACCACTGTAACTGATAGTTTTGTACTCGACTGCAAAACGGGCATGATAGCAAAATTCCTCGCCGACATGATCTTAGATAAATAAATACGTCTCTCGGTTAGTGTTAGAAATTGAGATTAGGTTATGATGGGGCTGGCATGTCTTAAAGGCCCCAAAATAAAATTTGAATAATAAAAATAAAAGGAGGCATGATTATGGCGACCGTCGAAATACACAATGTCTCTTGATGTTCGACATCATATTCGGACTGCATTGTACTTCATCAGGTCGGATGTAGTCATTTTGCCTTTACCACGATATTTTTTTTTGTAGAATTTTCGTCTCAAACAACAGTGATTTAAGACGTCTGGTAGCGCATTTACGAATTAAATCAAGGATGACGTTGATCCTGTCTGTCGAAATGAGACAACTGTCGCCGGGATATCGGAACCATGAAGCCAGAATTTATCCTGGCGTATCGGGACCTTGATATTCCTTCCGTAGTTTTTTTTCAATTGGAATCATTTTATGTCACATCAGTATGTCTTCTAATTACACGCTTGAGTGTGTATGTACGTATTTTTGTAAAAAAAAAAATCTCTTTTCAGAACACGTTCCCACCAGTGGTGGCACTCCTGAAGCTGTACCACCCAGATGGCAAGGAGGCGAAGCTCTCTTTCAACCCGACCATGACGACGCCGCTCCATCTCAAGGAGTTGTATCAGCTCAACAACTTTGTACAGGCAAGTACACTACTTTAAAACCTTATGCACAAGCATTAAATAAGGACACGAAGTGTTCAAAAGTATCAAGGAGGTATTTGGTAGGTCAACAAGGTGGTAGAACCCTAGTATGCCAGAGGCCATCTGTGTTGGTACCACCGCTTTGTCTATTTCTGCCGTTAAGCAACAGTGTGTAAGCACTGTCGTGTTTCGCTTTGAAGGACATGGAAGCCAGTGAAATTATTGGACATTATGATACTTAATATCATATGTCTCGGGATGACGAGCGCAGTTCAGTGCCATGCAGTGCTTTGTATTCAACGTTCTGTGTGGTGTTGCTTCTGTTTATAGGAGGCTTGGCGCTTACCATCAGGCGAGCGCCTTGCTCGCCTCGTCATTCAAACAAATAAAAAAACAAAAAAAGTTGATTTTATTAGCACGATGACTATCATTTAGGCTGTTTTTATGGATAGCAAGAGGCAAAAACCGAACGCTTATTATAATTTCCGTCCGTTCAGATTTGTTCGTTCACATATCACAACTAATTTACGCGAATTCTACTTTGGTATTATGTAGATGAACTTTGGAAGATAGGTAGGTATCTATGGATGGCTATAAAATCCTAGAAAAAAATAGTGATTGCACTCCAAACATGCAGAGGGATGAAAAAATCCCACAAAGGCTCCATAGCCTTCGCGGGATTTTTACTCTCATGAGTACCAATTTTTTAGCGAGGTCTTTAAAAATTATATTTCTATTTTATTCTCTTGATAACGGTCGTAGCCCTGGAATCACCACGGCGGAAAAAAATATCTCAAACTACATAACAGTCGTTAAATTCAGATAGAAGTGAAATTGATGACACGAACTAGTTTTATATAAGTATTGATGTTGTTTTACGTAAGTGATCTCTTAGAATAACACATCATACATAACAACCGGTTAATCAAGAAATCTATAAAAAAGAAATGTTTTATGTTTCTTGCAACGATTGGAACTTGTTTTAATGTCAAAAAAACAGTCGGACGCGATGAAACCGAAGCGTGTCGAATATAACACATTATAACCTTTTACATACGCTTACGGCTATATTCCGATGGGGTAGGCAGAAGTGCAACTAGTGCACCGACGTTTCGCCGATCTTATATCTGAGCTTTTATATTATAACATTTTATAAATTTCAAAACAAACGTGACTATAATATATTAGTTAAATATATTACTGTTTTTGATTTAACGCGAATTGATCTAGGTCCCTTAGGACTACTAACTATTAACCAACACTACGAATATAACAGTCATTACACTAAATTATAAAGATCCGTAGAAGAACGAAAGTCACCGACATAGCTCAGCGGATTAGCAAGCTGAAGTGGCAGTGGGCAGGCCACATAGCTCGCAGAACCGATAACCGATGGGACAGAAAGGTTCTGGAAAGGAGGCCACGTCCTGGCAAGCGCAGCGTTGGACGTCCACCTACAAGGTGGACAGACGACCTGATGAAGGTCGCAGGATGTCGCTGGATGCAGGCCGCTTCCAACAGGTCGGTCTTTGGGGGAGGCCTAGGTTCAGCAGTGGACGTCTTGTGGCTGATGATGATGATGATGATGAGATTATAAAAACGTGTTGTCTATTTTATTGAGACACTCATAATTTAATGATTTTTCGTTAAACTCAGATTTGATTAGCCCCAATATTCTACTACTAGCTTTTGCTCGCGGTGCCGCCCGCGTGATCTGTTTTTTCCGGGATTTCCGGGATAAAAGTAGCCTATCAACCAAGTCAGCTCATACCCTGTGTGTATACCAAATTTCATCAAAATCCGTTCAGTAATTTCAGCGTGATTGACCGACAAACATCCAAAAAAACAAACTCACATTTATAATATTAGTGGATACGTAAATATAGTTATGGAACTAGTGTGATCATCTGATGATAAATATTTGTATTGTACTCTAAGGCCGTGGTGACATTAAAGTGGCGGGTGCTAGTGAGACAACACACGCAGGGTCTAGTGTTTCCCAACCTTTTTAGGCCATGCCCCACCTTAACATTTTTTTCTTAAAATTGTCACCGATATCTAGCATTGCATTTAAATAACCCAAAGCGAAAGGGTTAAAGTCAAACAGTAAAAAGTAAAGGAAAAACTGGCGTAGACGATAATGGCACTATTCCTTATAAAGGAGCCAATTGATGATTATATTGCAGGAGGCGATCCAGCGTGAGGCGTCGCTGGAGTCGCGGCTGCGCACGTTGCGCGAGTGTGTGGAGCGCACGCGCGCCGAGGCGCAGGCCTCGTGGGAGCTGTTCGTGGGTGAACAGCGGCTACTGATGCGCGTGCACACGCTCGAGACGATGCTCGCCGTCGGGAAACAACCTGACGCGCATCACCTCGCGCAGCTACTCAACGACAAGAGGAACTATCAGGTAACGTTACACATCCTTGTCTATTTCTCTTGGGCATACTCTGATTCGTCCTTTTTGACAACATCTATGATGCAGGGAATCTCCATGCCATTCTGTTTGCTATTGGTGTTACTTAGAGCTGAAGTGAATTTTAGAAGATAAAATTTTTCTGTGCAGTCTTATTCGCAAGACAATTTGTATGAAACATGACCTATTGATTGAAAATATTGAAAATATGCATTATAATATGTTGTGTCCGTTTGTCAGGAAGTGGCGCAGGAGAGTCTGCGTGCGGCGCACGAGCAGCGGCTGGCGCTGGAGGAGACCCTGGAGCGGCGGTCGCGTGAGGCCGCCGCGCTGCACCATCACAACTGCGCGCTCCGGCTCGCCGCCAACAACGCGCTCGCCGAGCTGCAGGTACTGTACACACACTACACACTACTCACTGCTGGAGGAGACCCTGGAGCGGCGGTCACGCGAGGCCGCCGCGCTGCACCATCACAACTGCGCGCTCCGGCTCGCCGCCAACAACGCGCTCGCCGAGCTGCAGGTACTGTACACACACTACACACTACTCACTGCTGGAGGAGACCCTGGAGCGGCGGTCACGCGAGGCCGCCGCGCTGCACCATCACAACTGCGCGCTCCGGCTCGCCGCCAACAACGCGCTCGCCGAGCTGCAGGTACTGTACACACACTACACACTACTCACTGCTGGAGGAGACCCTGGAGCGGCGGTCGCGTGAGGCCGCCGCGCTGCACCATCACAACTGCGCGCTCCGGCTCGCCGCCAACAACGCGCTCGCCGAGCTGCAGGTACTGTACACACACTACACACTACTCACTGCTGGAGGAGACCCTGGAGCGGCGGTCGCGTGAGGCCGCCGCGCTGCACCATCACAACTGCGCGCTCCGGCTCGCCGCCAACAACGCGCTCGCCGAGCTGCAGGTACTGTACACACACTACACACTACTCACTGCTGGAGGAGACCCTGGAGCGGCGGTCGCGTGAGGCCGCCGCGCTGCACCATCACAACTGCGCGCTCCGGCTCGCCGCCAACAACGCGCTCGCCGAGCTGCAGGTACTGTACACACACTACACACTACTCACTGCTGGAGGAGACCCTGGAGCGGCGGTCACGCGAGGCCGCCGCGCTGCACCATCACAACTGCGCGCTCCGGCTCGCCGCCAACAACGCGCTCGCCGAGCTGCAGGTACTGTACACACACTACACACTACTCACTGCTGGAGGAGACCCTGGAGCGGCGGTCGCGTGAGGCCGCCGCGCTGCACCATCACAACTGCGCGCTCCGGCTCGCCGCCAACAACGCGCTCGCCGAGCTGCAGGTACTGTACACACACTACACACTACTCACTGCTGGAGGAGACCCTGGAGCGGCGGTCGCGTGAGGCCGCCGCGCTGCACCATCACAACTGCGCGCTCCGGCTCGCCGCCAACAACGCGCTCGCCGAGCTGCAGGTACTGTACACACACTACACACTACTCACTGCTGGAGGAGACCCTGGAGCGGCGGTCACGCGAGGCCGCCGCGCTGCACCATCACAACTGCGCGCTCCGGCTCGCCGCCAACAACGCGCTCGCCGAGCTGCAGGTACTGTACACACACTACACACTACTCACTGCTGGAGGAGACCCTGGAGCGGCGGTCGCGTGAGGCCGCCGCGCTGCACCATCACAACTGCGCGCTCCGGCTCGCCGCCAACAACGCGCTCGCCGAGCTGCAGGTACTGTACACACACTACACACTACTCACTGCTGGAGGAGACCCTGGAGCGGCGGTCGCGTGAGGCCGCCGCGCTGCACCATCACAACTGCGCGCTCCGGCTCGCCGCCAACAACGCGCTCGCCGAGCTGCAGGTACTGTACACACACTACACACTACTCACTGCTGGAGGAGACCCTGGAGCGGCGGTCACGCGAGGCCGCCGCGCTGCACCATCACAACTGCGCGCTCCGGCTCGCCGCCAACAACGCGCTCGCCGAGCTGCAGGTACTGTACACACACTACACACTACTCACTGCTGGAGGAGACCCTGGAGCGGCGGTCGCGTGAGGCCGCCGCGCTGCACCATCACAACTGCGCGCTCCGGCTCGCCGCCAACAACGCGCTCGCCGAGCTGCAGGTACTGTACACACACTACACACTACTCACTGCTGGAGGAGACCCTGGAGCGGCGGTCGCGTGAGGCCGCCGCGCTGCACCATCACAACTGCGCGCTCCGGCTCGCCGCCAACAACGCGCTCGCCGAGCTGCAGGTACTGTACACACACTACACACTACTCACTGCTGGAGGAGACCCTGGAGCGGCGGTCACGCGAGGCCGCCGCGCTGCACCATCACAACTGCGCGCTCCGGCTCGCCGCCAACAACGCGCTCGCCGAGCTGCAGGTACTGTACACACACTACACACTACTCACTGCTGGAGGAGACCCTGGAGCGGCGGTCACGCGAGGCCGCCGCGCTGCACCATCACAACTGCGCGCTCCGGCTCGCCGCCAACAACGCGCTCGCCGAGCTGCAGGTGCTGTACACACACTACACACTACTCACTGCTGGAGGAGACCCTGGAGCGGCGGTCACGCGAGGCCGCCGCGCTGCACCATCACAACTGCGCGCTCCGGCTCGCCGCCAACAACGCGCTCGCCGAGCTGCAGGTACTGTACACACACTACACACTACTCACTGCTGGAGGAGACCCTGGAGCGGCGGTCACGCGAGGCCGCCGCGCTGCACCATCACAACTGCGCGCTCCGGCTCGCCGCCAACAACGCGCTCGCCGAGCTGCAGGTACTGTACACACACTACACACTACTCACTGCTGGAGGAGACCCTGGAGCGGCGGTCGCGTGAGGCCGCCGCGCTGCACCATCACAACTGCGCGCTCCGGCTCGCCGCCAACAACGCGCTCGCCGAGCTGCAGGTACTGTACACACACTACACACTACTCACTGCTGGAGGAGACCCTGGAGCGGCGGTCGCGTGAGGCCGCCGCGCTGCACCATCACAACTGCGCGCTCCGGCTCGCCGCCAACAACGCGCTCGCCGAGCTGCAGGTACTGTACACACACTACACACTACTCACTGCTGGAGGAGACCCTGGAGCGGCGGTCGCGTGAGGCCGCCGCGCTGCACCATCACAACTGCGCGCTCCGGCTCGCCGCCAACAACGCGCTCGCCGAGCTGCAGGTACTGTACACACACTACACACTACTCACTGCTGGAGGAGACCCTGGAGCGGCGGTCGCGTGAGGCCGCCGCGCTGCACCATCACAACTGCGCGCTCCGGCTCGCCGCCAACAACGCGCTCGCCGAGCTGCAGGTGCTGTACACACACTACACACTACTCACTGCTGGAGGAGACCCTGGAGCGGCGGTCACGCGAGGCCGCCGCGCTGCACCATCACAACTGCGCGCTCCGGCTCGCCGCCAACAACGCGCTCGCCGAGCTGCAGGTACTGTACACACACTACACACTACTCACTGCTGGAGGAGACCCTGGAGCGGCGGTCACGCGAGGCCGCCGCGCTGCACCATCACAACTGCGCGCTCCGGCTCGCCGCCAACAACGCGCTCGCCGAGCTGCAGGTACTGTACACACACTACACACTACTCACTGCTGGAGGAGACCCTGGAGCGGCGGTCGCGTGAGGCCGCCGCGCTGCACCATCACAACTGCGCGCTCCGGCTCGCCGCCAACAACGCGCTCGCCGAGCTGCAGGTACTGTACACACACTACACACTACTCACTGCTGGAGGAGACCCTGGAGCGGCGGTCGCGTGAGGCCGCCGCGCTGCACCATCACAACTGCGCGCTCCGGCTCGCCGCCAACAACGCGCTCGCCGAGCTGCAGGTACTGTACACACACTACACACTACTCACTGCTGGAGGAGACCCTGGAGCGGCGGTCGCGTGAGGCCGCCGCGCTGCACCATCACAACTGCGCGCTCCGGCTCGCCGCCAACAACGCGCTCGCCGAGCTGCAGGTGCTGTTCACACACTACACACTACTCACTACTGGAAGAGACCCTGGAGCGGCGACAAACAATGAGTTTATCAGTGGTGACCAGGGTCATGTCGGCCGGTATAAATGCTTCTTCCCTTTTCGGAGAAGGAAGAAGCAAATCGAGGTGCCTGCGACAGGACAGGCGGATGATCGATGCAGGCGCAATAATTAAAGGATGTACCCCCACCCCCACCAACCAACCATCAAGTCATGTCGCAAGGCCCTCGGCAGAACCGGATATACTGTGGCTGATCCACACAAGGCGTGTGGGTTCACTATAGCAGGCTTTTACACCATGTGTACGGTGGTCGCTATCCGGGCGGATGTGAATATCCTACCACCAGCTAATCCATCTGTTGTTCCCAATCCCTCTTGGAGTTTTCCTTCAACGAAATTACCATTTTGTAGAATTATTAGAATGTGAATATCTTACCCCCAAGACAAGACAAGAAGACACGTTTGTAATTGCATTGTTGTTTTTGTTTAAGCCAAGTGTGAATTGCAGAAGCTGGCAGCGCGGTGCGAGCGCAAGATGTGCGCGGCGCGACACGCCATCGCCGCCGCCGAGGAACGGGAGCACGCCGTGCGGACGCACCTGCCTCTAGCGGTAAACATACCAATCTCACCTTCACATCGGGAATATCTACATCACAAACTTTGTTCACGTATGTAAGCTAATACTGATCTCGGCCAACTCAACTGTGGTTATGTGAATCGGTTGGAAAACAAATTGTGATTTCAATCCAAACCAACTAGACTAATGAGACTATGTGGAAATGAGGTAACAGTATAATAGGCGCTTTAGTTGCTTGAGCTTAAAAAAATTTGGCATGCAAAATTTGTTTATCCATTGGCATTTTTCAAGCTGAGGCTGTTTCTCATTTGAGCGGCCACTAGTCGGCTGACTGATATGGATACGCAGTTTTAGATTGGATAACAACGTGGTCAGTGTGTTGTCCCGTGTGTATTTAAAATTGATAATTGTATGATTGTATGTTCGGCAGTACTCGGTGGCGAACGGCGAGGCGCGCATGCTGGTGGTGAGCTCGGACACGTGCAGCAACAAGTCGTGGGAGGCGCGGCGCGGCGCGCTCGAGGACGCCGTGCGCGCGCTACCAGACTACGTCAAGCTGCTGCTGCCCGCCACGCTGTTGCACAAGGTACTACTACCTACCTACCTACCTATACGAACGGCGAGGCGCGCATGCTGGTGGTGAGCTCGGACACGTGCAGCAACAAGTCGTGGGAGGCGCGGCGCGGCGCGCTCGAGGACGCCGTGCGCGCGCTACCAGACTACGTCAAGCTGCTGCTGCCCGCCACGCTGTTGCACAAGGTACTACTACCTACCTACCTACCTATACGAACGGCGAGGCGCGCATGCTGGTGGTGAGCTCGGACACGTGCAGCAACAAGTCGTGGGAGGCGCGGCGCGGCGCGCTCGAGGACGCCGTGCGCGCGCTACCAGACTACGTCAAGCTGCTGCTGCCCGCCACGCTGTTGCACAAGGTACTACTACCTACCTACCTACCTATACGAACGGCGAGGCGCGCATGCTGGTGGTGAGCTCGGACACGTGCAGCAACAAGTCGTGGGAGGCGCGGCGCGGCGCGCTCGAGGACGCCGTGCGCGCGCTACCAGACTACGTCAAGCTGCTGCTGCCCGCCACGCTGTTGCACAAGGTACTACTACCTACCTACCTACCTATACGAACGGCGAGGCGCGCATGCTGGTGGTGAGCTCGGACACGTGCAGCAACAAGTCGTGGGAGGCGCGGCGCGGCGCGCTCGAGGACGCCGTGCGCGCGCTACCAGACTACGTCAAGCTGCTGCTGCCCGCCACGCTGTTGCACAAGGTACTACTACCTACCTACCTACCTATACGAACGGCGAGGCGCGCATGCTGGTGGTGAGCTCGGACACGTGCAGCAACAAGTCGTGGGAGGCGCGGCGCGGCGCGCTCGAGGACGCCGTGCGCGCGCTACCAGACTACGTCAAGCTGCTGCTGCCCGCCACGCTGTTGCACAAGGTACTACTACCTACCTACCTACCTATACGAACGGCGAGGCGCGCATGCTGGTGGTGAGCTCGGACACGTGCAGCAACAAGTCGTGGGAGGCGCGGCGCGGCGCGCTCGAGGACGCCGTGCGCGCGCTACCAGACTACGTCAAGCTGCTGCTGCCCGCCACGCTGTTGCACAAGGTACTACTACCTACCTACCTACCTATACGAACGGCGAGGCGCGCATGCTGGTGGTGAGCTCGGACACGTGCAGCAACAAGTCGTGGGAGGCGCGGCGCGGCGCGCTCGAGGACGCCGTGCGCGCGCTACCAGACTACGTCAAGCTGCTGCTGCCCGCCACGCTGTTGCACAAGGTACTACTACCTACCTACCTACCTATACGAACGGCGAGGCGCGCATGCTGGTGGTGAGCTCGGACACGTGCAGCAACAAGTCGTGGGAGGCGCGGCGCGGCGCGCTCGAGGACGCCGTGCGCGCGCTACCAGACTACGTCAAGCTGCTGCTGCCCGCCACGCTGTTGCACAAGGTACTACTACCTACCTACCTACCTATACGAACGGCGAGGCGCGCATGCTGGTGGTGACTCGGACACGTGCAGCAACAAGTCGTGGGAGGCGCGGCGCGGCGCGCTCGAGGACGCCGTGCGCGCGCTACCAGACTACGTCAAGCTGCTGCTGCCCGCCACGCTGTTGCACAAGGTACTACTACCTACCTACCTACCTATACGAACGGCGAGGCGCGCATGCTGGTGGTGAGCTCGGACACGTGCAGCAACAAGTCGTGGGAGGCGCGGCGCGGCGCGCTCGAGGACGCCGTGCGCGCGCTACCAGACTACGTCAAGCTGCTGCTGCCCGCCACGCTGTTGCACAAGGTACTACTACCTACCTACCTACCTATACGAACGGCGAGGCGCGCATGCTGGTGGTGAGCTCGGACACGTGCAGCAACAAGTCGTGGGAGGCGCGGCGCGGCGCGCTCGAGGACGCCGTGCGCGCGCTACCAGACTACGTCAAGCTGCTGCTGCCCGCCACGCTGTTGCACAAGGTACTACTACCTACCTACCTACCTATACGAACGGCGAGGCGCGCATGCTGGTGGTGAGCTCGGACACGTGCAGCAACAAGTCGTGGGAGGCGCGGCGCGGCGCGCTCGAGGACGCCGTGCGCGCGCTACCAGACTACGTCAAGCTGCTGCTGCCCGCCACGCTGTTGCACAAGGTACTACTACCTATCTACCTACCAACCTACCTACCCACCTACCTACCCACCTACCTACCCACCTACCTACCCACCTACCTACCCACCTACCTACCCACCTACCTACCCACCTACCTACCCACCTACCTACCTACCTACATGCTACACAACACCATTGCGACCTACTCACTCTCTTGTCGAATGGCGCGCCAAGTTATTAACTGCGAAATTACTGAACGAGCGGCAGGTGATCACTCCGTTAGGACGTGCCTCTTCCGAGGCAAATGCGTTCGCTGCCTTGTCAGAACACGCCTTGATCCGAATCAAGCGTTATCGGTTATTAGCTATACTCACAGCTGCCTCGGCTCAACTACAATTGGCTCGCGCTTTTAGGACGGTTGTGTTTTGCTTCTCTTGATAGCGTAACTAAAAATGCGCAGACAAGTTGGCTCGGCATGATTGCGCGCGGTTGTCTCGTGCGAAAAAAAATCAGACCGAGGCAGCTACGCGCGGCAAACATCTGAGGCAGCCTCGTGAGACTGCTCGAGCAGTCAATACGCAGCTAGTTGACAATTTATTTCTGACCATGCGCACCTTCACATTTTGCTTTTGTAATCAACCGGTCATAAATTAAAGAAGAGGCTAAATAGCGGCCATTTTTTTCAATTTTAACATTAGAATTATACTTGTGGCCTTGGTGCACCCACACATTGTTTTTTAGTTAATCTGCGTTAAAACAAGAAATCTGCCGGCACAGACCTCTCGCTGCCGACCGTGGTCGCTGCTATGGTCGGCAGCCGGAGGTCATGGCGTGCGATGGCCTCCTGCTGCGAGTGCCTCCTTCTGCGAGTGCGGCGACTCGCAGAAGGAGAGCGCGGAGCGGGATCGTGAGCGAACGGGTGGACGACTGACCGGCGTCTCCCGCCCTGTGGAATGGGGGCGTCTGGAGAATTCCACCACGGTATCCCCTGCCTGTCGTAAGAGGCGACTAATAGAGGCCATCGGGGGGTCGCGGGCGCGCAGCGGGGGGCTGTCGTAGCGCCCACTCAGTACACTTTTGTACGTGCGACCCCCGGGATGGACGGCAGCACGGGTGGTTGGCCTCGTAGCTGCCGTTGACGCCGAGGGCGTCCTTCGGTGTGCGGGGGCTTCTGAGCCCCCCCCAATTGGAGACGGACCGCCGCAAGGGCGGTTCCGGCTGAAGCCGGGGTGCTTTTCGCCTCGGGAAACCCGGGGCCGTCCCTAATGCGCCGAAGATGGTCACCGCGGGGTTTTAGTTGGTAGTTACCGGCATAGGTTGTATATTGTTAAGGACTCGGCCCAGCGGTCGGGTGGCTGGGTCGTAAGGCCGGTAGAACCCAACATAACCGTTCCACCTCCCCCCGTGGGGCGGTAGCAATAAATGGCTTCCCCACGACAACAAAAAATAAGAAAAGAAATCTGCCGGCAACATTTTTCAATTCTAATATTAATTCTATGATTTATAACCACAAAGCCATAAATCATGGATAACAAAAAGGGAACAAAATGGCGACCAATTTTTCAATTTTACCATATAATATTTATCAAACAAAACAACTAACTCTTTACAAGCCAAGTCTTTCTGTAACAGTTGCTACAAGCATGCTGTCGATGCCGACCCCACTGCAAGTGGTATAAGGGCAGTTAGAGGAATAAAATGAATGTTGTGTTCTTTATTTAATCATTTAATTCAATAATGTTAATATCAATTATTATTTTCACAGGTTGGCATTAAAGCTGTATCCGCAGAGGGAAAATCCGCTAAAGAATTCGAATTGATACTAAAGAAAAATAATATTTATAATTCAGAAAGTAGAGGTAATTCATTCTTTCATTATATTATTTGTATGTTATTAACCACTCAAATCGGACATAATGATTGTATTTGTGCAGAAAAACAAGAAATCGAAGAGGGCGGCGTTAGTGGCAGTGGCGAGGAGAAATCTGCCGACGTAGAGTCTTGTACTGATGATGAGAAACAATCGCGGCTCAATCATGGTAATTTATACATTTACTTTTATTTTTATTTTATTTGCTTCCATGACGAAAGTCGCTCGTCTGATTGTAAGCGCCACGCCTGTCCATAAACACAAACAATACCACACAGAACTTTAAAAAGCAAAGTATGGAATCGGACTGCGCTCGTCGCACATAAGATGTCATATTTAGAAATAGACAAAGCGGTGGTACCAACCCAGACGGCCTCTTGCATACGAGGGACCTACCACCTAGTAAAATTTACATGCATGATTCATATAAGACTAACATGTCTCAGGGTGACGAGCGCACTTCAGTGCCATGCAGTGCTTTGTAATTCAAATTTCTGTGTGGTGTTGCTTTTGTTTATGGGCAGGCGTGGCGCTTACCATCAGGCGAGCGCCTTGCTCGTCTCATCATTCAACAAATAAAAAAAAATACAGTATCGACGCAGTCACTAAATCTCCGATCGTCGATGCTAAAAGTATCATGTGTGCTATGGTCCTAAAGTAAACAATTTTCAGATTCGGATCATGAAGTGGACCGTTCAAGCCCGCTGGACGGTGAACTGCGTCCAGACAACAACGCCAACTCGACGTACAGCGAATCCGACACCAGGGAAGAGTCGCCTGTGAGTTGTTTTCATTTTTTTTTATAGCATAGGTCGGCAAACGAGCAAGTGGGTCACCTGATGGTAAGTCATCTCCACCGCCCATGTACGCCCACCACCAGAAAAGTCATGGGCGCGTTGCCGACCTTAAAGGATAGGGATAATGAGGGATTGGGAAGGGGAGGGGATTTGGGCTTCCGGATATCTCACTCACTGTACGAAACGCAGCAGCAAGCCGCTATTTTACGTCGGTTTTCTGTGAGACAGTGGTAACGACCCGGTCGAGCCAGTCCATTCATGCTGTAGACAAAACTGTACAGCGTGGCTCTACCACTCAATTTTCACTCAAATTTAATGATTTCTTACACTTACGCGTATGTTACACATTGAAATAAAACTAATTTAAACGGATTTTATCGCGGTTTTTTATTTTAATTTTGATCCCGACGTTTCTTTCGAAAGCTTTTCAGCCTTCGTGGTCACGGGGTGGATTCCAGTCCGCGATAAAATCCGTTTTAGTTAGTTTATTTCTTCATTTATTTTCAATCAACTTCAAAAAGGTGAGGTTTTTAACTTATCTGTATTTTTGTGCATATAATGACATATTTTTTTTTCGGGCTAGCATAATGTAATGTTGCAGACTTGTATCATTATGGCTGCCGTTGCAACTATTTAAAAGATGCCTACGTTTTAAGTACATTTTTTAAATGGAAATAAGGGGGCAAACGGGGTAGTAGGTTCACCTGATGGAAAGTGATCACCGCCGCCCATGAACACCTGCAACACCGGAGGGCTTGCAAATGCGTTATCGGCCTCTCAGGAAAGAATATGCTCTCTTCTTGGACCTTTTCTTAACACCAGACCCTAAACTCGGCGACAATGGACGATTATAGTTGGGTGTGCCAAAACAATGCTGATTTTTACCGACTTTATAAAAGGAAAAGATTCTCAATTCCTATCTTCTTTGCTTTTTTTATCGATATCGATTTCTCCTGTAAATGTGGACCAATTTTGATAAATTTGCTTATCGTTCGATAGGCTTTATCGGCCATTTGGTGCCATATAAATTTGGCTAGGATCTGAAGACTTGTTTTTTTTATATTTAATTGAATGCCGAGACGAGCAAGTCGCTCGCCTGATGGTAAGCGCCACGCCTGCCCATAAACATAGGCAACACCACACAGAACTTTGAATTACCAAGCACTGCATGGCACTGAACTGTGTTCGTCACCCCGAGACATAAGATGTTAAGTCTCATAATGCCTAGTAATTTCACTGGCTTTAATGTCCTTCAAACAGTGAAGCACAACAGTGCTTAAACACTGTTGCTTGGTGGTAGAAATAGACAAAGCGGTGGTACCAACCCAGACGGGCTCTTGCATACGAGGGACCTACCACCTTGTAACTCTCTGTCTCTTATGTATCTTGTCTCGTGTACGCCCGCGCCTTTTGGGATTAGACCCTGACTCTTAAACGGCCCATACCAATAAACGATTTCGGATTGAGTTTCTCGATCGATCCCAACAAACGAGCCAATAAGAATACAGTTTGAAGGTCACGTGTACAAATTACTTACGTTCGATTGGTTGATTTTCGGAATCGATCGTGAGAATTAAAATAAAATCGTTTATTGAAATCACTGGCAGTGACCAGCATAGGAATCGTAACTCACTTTCCCTTTTTTATTGGTATAAACCTATCTGTTAATATTTCTTACGATCCATAAAAAGTTTATATAAATTTAGCTAAATTTGCGTTTAAATATAGTTTAAAAGTAATAAAATACCGTTACACTTTTATTTTACCGGACATAATAGGTTTATTGCGTGTTTATATTCAATTCTTTTTTCGAATTTAATAACGTTTTGTTACGCTTCATTTGATTACATCACGTCATTGCAGTTTTATTATAAATTAGTACAATGCTTTTTAGTGTTATTACATTGATATAACTGTTTTGGAAAGTTGATTTCTTACGAATATTATTTGTATTCTAGACATTGCCTTTTTAATTATCACTTTGATTAAAACTTTTTAGAAGGTTTAATGAGTTTGAAGATTGTTGTCTAAGATCTCTTTTCTTTGTATTTATCGATGGGGCTAGCACCATACAAAGTTCTGCTCTAAAACTCATTATCTACAGCCTGTAGACAGTTTTGGCCGTTCCCTATAATCTATTTACAGATAGATTTGCTTCCTATCAATAGTTTTTTGACAGATCTCCCATACAAAATGTGTCAAAAATTTACTGCTGGTAAGCAAAGCTCTATGTGACTAGAATATTTATTATAATTAATTGATTCCTCAAAGATGTCAATTATTAAGATCCTGTATTCAGTAACGGAGCATAAAGCATTATTAACTGGCTCCGATCGTTGAAATAATCAAATTCTAAGAAACTAGCTTTTCCTCGCGGCTCCGCCCGCGTGTTCTGCTTTTTCCGGGAAAAAAGTAGTCTATGTTCATCAGGGATAATGTAGGGTTCATTCTAATGGTAAAATAATTTTTCAAGTCGGTCCAGTAATTTTTAAGTTTATTCGTTACATACAAAAATACAATTCTTTACTCTTTATAATATTAGTGGAGATGACTTAAAGTCAATGTAAGTTACTTCTCTGAGTACAGCAGTTACTCGACTTATCATATCGCCTAGAGTCTAAAGAGATACATAACTCACTCTGTATGATATATCTGTCTTGTGTTGCAAGGAAGGGGAGACTATGACTTAAATTAAGTTGTTAATTACCAGACAAATTAAGTTTCTATTAGTCCTCAATTACATTTGTAAATTGTAGTTGGTCACATACTAGGTGGTTGTTCCCTCGTGTGCGAGAAGTTGTCTAGGGTGGTCTTAGCCTAAATAGATCTGCCACAGAGCAGTAGTGTGTACGCACTGATGTGTTTCGGTTTGAAATACATTGAAGGCAGTGAAATTACTGGGCATTAGGAAACTTAACATTTTATGTCTCGGGGTGACGAGCGCATTTCAGTGCCATGTAATTCTTTGTAATTTCAGGTTCTGTGAAGTGTTACTTCTGTTTATGGGCAGGCTTTACGCTTATCATCAGGCGGGTGACTTGTTCGTTTCGTCATTCATTACAATGTCCACATTAGTAGTTTCTTTGTAAGTCTACTTACGTGAATAAAAATCTACACCAGATATTCAGGCCTCGTATGTTATTATTGCAATATTAAAAACAACACAGCGTAATGTTTAAGGTTATAAAAATAATTTAAATCTATCATACTATCCTCGCGCTCATGCAAAACCTACCTTCATCAAAATTCAATTTGAAACGGTATTCACAAAAAAACCGTAATATATCATTATGAATGTAAATGTGCAATTTTATGGTAGGGCAAGTTCTCAGTCTTTTTCTTTGTTTGTGATGTGATCGAGAGGCGTGTAGGCGGTACCAGAGGGCGGTAGTCGTCAGGGTTGCCAATTAATTTTACAGTATACTAATACTTTAATTCCTACATGCGCGCGGTTGGTGTGAGCGCAATGTGTTTGTACTTTATATAAACTCAATAAAGCCAGAGACAGGCTGGGCCACCGTAAGAAACGTGTTTTATATAAAGTGAAATGTTTAGGTGTCATAATGCGTTGCTATTCAGTCTGTTTACAGCTTAACTGTTTTGCGTGTCAATTGGTATAAGAAGACGATTAATATGTTACTGTCACATCCCTGCCACACTAATGTAAAATCCAATTATCTATCATAAAATTGTTGTAATGCAATTACAAATAAAAATCTATAATTTAATGCTGGCTTCACACGGCGCGTTTTATCACGAGTACGTCGCGCTGCGTTTTTGATTTGTATTTTGATCGATTCTCATTTATAAAAAAAATATTAATTTAATAGGAAAATTTATCGTTTGGATAATTAGCAAATGTATCTCACGGAAACTTACTGTATCGATCACGACTTACTCTTTTGCGTACGTAAACATGGAGTGCCTCCATGAAATAATTTAATTTTTTTTTATTTTATACGAAAACGAACCCGTTTTATGCAACCTGAAAAGGGCGGACCGTAAAAATAGAAACAACTAATAAGTAATATCTAAAAAAAAATCCACATAATTGGGGAAAATGCCCCGTTATACAAACTGTATGCTCGCTCCTTCAAATCGGCTCGACGCGGCGCGACTCGTGATTATTACAAGCCGTGTGAAGTCAGCATTAGAATCGAGACTAATCCTTGGCTTAGTAAGGGAAAATAGTATCCAATTTGATTATGAAAGGAGACATTGAATAACTATTGAACAGTGAAGTGTTTGACGTAATTCATCGCGTATGTAGAGTTAACTTGTACCTACTTACTGATACTGACACTTATCAAACATTTATTTTTAATCAAAGGGTTAATCGTGTATTATTATATCTTTTAACAGTCCCGGAATGTTTTAAGTGTTCGTAATATCACTATGTGGTAACGACTTGCTTGGTATAATTTATTTTCTACACCAAGTTTATATAAAAACGATTATAGTGGAAAGTGTAAAAGGTTGTCAAGAGGGATGTCGCGGGTTTCAACCCTGTTCTTGGCGCATACATCTCAGACTTTCGGAAGTTTCATGTATTTGTTATGGTGCTGCCACACCGATGTTATAAAATGTTAACAAAAACATTTTCTAACATTTTTTAACATTTTCTAACATTTTCTAACATTTTATAACATTTGAAAACATGACATCGGCCCTTCTTTGACGGCTTCTTAGACGGCTTCTTTGACGGCGCCGCTCTCAAAAGTACCGCCGCCCGCGGTTATAAAATGTTAAGAAATGTTACAAATTGTTAAGAAATGTTTACTAAATGATGCTGCCACACCGCTGTTATAAAATGTTATATAACATTTTCTAACACCGGTGTGGCAGCACCATTAGTAATTATCGCTTGTTTTGAAAGTGAAGGAAAACATCGTGAAGAGCATACTTTCTTCATACTTTCCTACATACTTTATGTAAAAAGGATTTCAAAGTTATATCAAGTTCACCAACCCGCATGAGGCCAGCACGGTGAATTAATGTCTTACTGTACTCATTAGTAGCGGAGGGTCGTGCCCAGTTGTGGGAAAGTGTAATACAGGACTAATATAGAATAGTTTACATACTATTTCTTCGCGGTCGTTCACGTGAGTTTTGATTATATGGGAAGACTAAAATATGTACCTACATATCATTTATAAAGCTGACTTACCTCGTTAATTGTAAATTGCAGCGCAGCGGTGTGAAGCTTTTTGTGACAAACCTTCCATTTACCGACATTAAAAATAGTAAAATAATGTCTTTCATCAGAATTCAAGCTATCTCTATATGTACTCACGCCTGTAAACCCCGAAGGCGTAGGCACAGGTTATTTTCGTCCTATTATGTTATGATATCCTATTATAACAATAGGAACCGGGTAGAATTTCTGACTCCGAGCTGATACTGAGATTTTCGTGATAGAAAAATCCAATATCACTTTTACCCGACCTGAGGATCGAACCCCAGGTCTCAGCACAGCAGTCGTAGCGCATACGCTATACCACTACGACACTAAGGCATATTCATACCCATTTCCAATTGAATGTAAAACGTTACTCAGACATCGATAATTCAACGTTTATGATATTAATCGTAATAATAAATACACCCATCAGTTTTGGTCTGACGTCACCTAGACCGAAAAAAATATATGTTTGTTGATCACACAAACATTTGTCCCAATGCAGAGTTCGAACACGGTGAACATAGTCATGTGTTTACGTGCGACATGGGCCACGTTAATATTAAATTGAGAGGTTTCCATTGGCAAACCCAATAAACAAGTTGCGGGCAGTGCCAGTCGAAGGCGGCGCCGAAGGGCGTGTGGAACGCCCTTTGTACTCCCACCCATCAAACATTAGTCACTCGTCGCATGACGTTTTAAGATTTTGTATCTGTGCTGACGGAACCCTATTACTTAAAAGTAAAATGTGAGGGTAGGGTTGATCCGGACCTCTTGGGGCGCGAGTTCGTCTCACACTTGACCGATTTTTGTTCCATTTTCAAGTTGAGACAATGTTAGCCGTTTCATTTGTTTGGTGTTTTTCTGACTATTTGTCATTCATTATAAATTGTTGTTTGTAGATTTTTGTTATTAACAAACAATTAAACATGACCATTGACTTGTTAATGTAGAAGCAATTGAAAATTCAAATTAATTACCGTAGCTCGTCTACGAACATGCGGCGTCATAAAATAAAATTTACTTACTGTAGATAATTTGTTTGCTTGGTTTTTGTAATTACTTTAGAATATTAATTTAGAAACAAGAATATCCTCTGTCTAAAACATATTCTGCATAAAATCACAGGGAAATTGGACCCGGGATTATATTATAATTATATGCACTCAGGATATGTACTGCCACTATAAGTATACAATACTATATGTACCTAATAGTATCTTTGCTTTTTATTTAACGCATGATATATTTCTTCATATTTATTCTATATCCTATTTTAGTATTTGCGATATTCATAAACAATTTTCGTTTGATTTTTATTTCTGTTCGTAGGTTGTAAGAACTTGATTTGGAATTTTCATTGGATCTGGATCTGTAACGATTGCACGTTACTAATTCAGGACCTATGTAACTATCAATGTGGGTTTTAGATGTTGTCTAGAAACTTCAAAAATAATACAAACAAAATAATAATGTAATAATTTATTTGATAGAGCAAAGCTGGTGTAGAATACGCGAACATTTTGCGCGTGATGGCGGGCCTCAATGAGGAGATCAAGGCGCTGCGTGAGAGGCTCAACGCAAGCAACGCCGAGAACGAACAGCTGCGAGCGATCCGAGACGAGCTGCTCGCCGCGCAGGGAGACGTGCGCGACGAACCGCCCGCCGTCGAGCCGGAGGACGCCGCCGCATACCGCTCGCGCATCGCAGACTTGCAGGTACATCTGTCGACATTACACACGTTACCATTATACATACATGTATTAACGCTCATGTTAAACATTCTGTTCAGGCACAACTCACTCGCTCTACCGCCGCGGAGGAGGCGAATCTTGCGGAAATACAAAGGCTCGCTTCGAGCGCGGCCGAGATGCAAGCCGAGCTTGCGTTCCGACCGACGAGAGCCGACATCGACGACCTCACCGACGTCGTCGGCAAACTGCGCGCCGAGCTGCTCGCCAAGGACCAGCAATTGGACCGTCTGCAGGCAGACATCGCCAAGGAGAAGTGCACCGCCGAGAAGGGAGTCGAGACTTCTCGTTCATTCGAAGACTTGCAGCAAGCGGACTCCGAGGTCGTCGAGGCCGGCATCGACGCCGGCAAGATATCCGCCGAGATCGACGAGATGTTCCGCCTCGACTATGACGAGGACGACGAGGAGAGCGAGTCTGTCGCGACCGAGATCGACGGTGAGGTTGGCGGCGCGCCGTACGTGCGACTGGATGACGAGGCGCGGCTGCAGGTGACGCTGCGCAACGGGTCGCTGCACGCGCTGGAGGAGGAGCTGGTGCGTGCTAAGGAGCGTTGGGCGGAGGCTCAGTCGGAGCGCGCGCGACTGGCGGCACAGCTCGGCGCGCTGCAAGCGTTGCACGCGCACGCGCACAAACACACGCTGCGGCTGGACGTGCCGCGGGCACTCGCGCTGGCGGTGCCGCTGCTGGCCGCGTGCCTGTACTACGTGCTGCTGCCGTACATCTCCTGATGGACGGCCACGTGGGACCCGCCCGGGTTCGCGTAGCGTCGCCGCCCGCGCACTCCCCGGACGTTTCGGGTTCGACGTTTTGCTCACTCCTCTTGTGCTCTATCCGCCGACATCGACCGAATCCGACCGAGCGTCGGCGCCTCGACTCGAATGATTTGCTCGCGCGCGCCCAGTGTTTATGAACCGATCGGCAGATTTGGTGTGTTTCAGAATTAGATTAATTAATTTAGAGTATAATATTATATAAAGGTTTTATCGGTTCCCGGGCCCGTGTATGTTATCTGTGGCGAGCGCGAGGCGACGACTGAACGAGTTGGAGAATTTTTGCGAATCGAAAGTGCCATTTTGAGTGACTAGAGGCGTCGCGGAGCTCGGTGTGCGTTGTTGTTGCATGAATGTATATAATATAGTATTGTTTCTGTAAAAATGTCAGTATCGTATCAATAGAGTATACATTTATTGTTGATATCTGCCATAATAAATAATTAAATGTAAAGTCCTAAGGCCTAACGACTGTCTTGAGTTTATATTATTGTTGCAAGAAGTCGGAAATCTCAGCCGAGCGATTTTGGGTGAGTACGCGGCCGGTTTCTTCCTCGATGAATTTTAGATAATGCTAAATTATAGCGTTCATATCGCCTGTTTCTCATCGCTTTCGGGAGCTAAACATATCACTGTTAGGTTAACATGAAACGTGTGGGCATTTACCTGCCGATGGACTTGGATTTTAAGTTTCTTCGAATCGTTTGCATTTTTCTAGTCTTTAGAAACGACGTAGACTCAACTGCATGACGTTTGCTATTTTACGTTGAATACTTTTTGAGCCTTTACAAATATTGTGAAGTGTGTCATGGACGCATTTATGGGCATCTGACATTGAATAATGGTCTTTGACAATATATTTAGGATGAAAGATGTTTTCGTTGATGGTACTCACAGGAATCACAGGATAGAGTAGGCACTGCGTGCATGTGGGCATTGATATATGCCACTTTCTACAAAGAGTAATACTTTATGTTTTGTTTGTGTGAGAAAGTATATTTTAGTTTGTTAGTGGGAGTTGAGGTCCCCAGTGCATGTTCCTCGAGCGGCGATGCGCATGCGCACATCCTCAGTCTGAACATTATTACGATCGACCCTCGAGATCGCTTAGCTCTGTGATGTGAAGGCCAATAGATAATTTTGTAAAAACTTGTATAACTAACAATTAATGATATATTTAGAAGTTATTGTAACTATACCACGTTGGAGTCCACTATCTATAAATTTATTTATTATTTTATTGTTGCACTGATTTGTTACGTTCAATGTTTTATTTTTGTGTTTTAAACTACCTTATTGTAAATAGATTGTATCTTATGTTCGTTCTCACGTTTAGTTTCAGCCTGTCGAAGACTTTATGTTGTATTTTATGAAGTATAATATGCATTCAATGTGGATGTACTGATAAATTTATTGGAAATAATATTGATTTGTTTAAAATACTGATATTTTATTTAATCAAACCCAAGACATACATCTTGATTTATCTGTCAAATGTGTGGACGATGCTGCCATTCTCGAATAGGTCTTATTAGCTACGTGTGATGTGATTGGTTGATTCACGACCTGACGTCTTTTAGATTAAAGAAACTTGGCGAATACATATTACTTATTTGTACATTTGTAACGTAAATTTATTTTATAACAGCATACTTAGGCCTGCTTCATACACACATACAGAACCTGCCTGGCAGATTATCTTCGCCTAACACACGACATGTATTGGTAGCGACTGGCACGTTGTTCTCTGAAACATCTACTTTTTTTCAATCCACACCAATCCACCCACCTTCTAGTTCACTCGTGGAGCGTGTGCTATGTTCTGGTTACCCCGATGAGATTTTTTTTGTTCCATTTTAGCGACGGTGGATCATAGAGTTAGTTGATTTTTATAGACTGTGCTGCGGGCTCGATTCCATTTTTGTAGCAAAGGAAGCAATCAATGGATTACCAGGTAACTCCGTCGTATATGAACGCCCACAATCCAAAGAAGAATTGTAAACACGTTGTCGAACTTCAAGTAAAGAGGTAGAGCAAGGGATTAGGAAGGAGAGCTGGATTTGAACCTTAGTATATCTCGTTAACCATACGAAACCCGCGCCACAAATCGCAATCCAGTCACTATGAGCCATTGAAGCTCAATAATTGCCCTTGCCATCTTTTTCTTGGTCAGACAATTCGTTACAGGTAATAAGTTTTGCCTAACGTTCTGAATGCATTCGAGTCACATGGCCTGGCAATATCGTTTGAAATGAGTGACCCCGTAGGCTTTATGAGTCAACAGTTAGTTTATTTTGCGAAATAGGCATTTTACCAATAACTATTCTGACTTGATTCATTATAGCCTTACGAATATGATAATATTATTATCATCTTAATATAAATACGAAGGTGGGGTATCTTCAGGCACGTCACGGCATTACGGCACAAGGTCTCCGATATAGACTTTATTTATTTATAGACTTTCCGATTAAAAGTAATTATTATATCATATATTTGTAGCTTTAACATCTTGTGCTGCAAGCGTGCCGGAATTGAAATCAAAGTCTTTTAAAAAAACTATCAAGTCGTATAAAGACTATAGTCTAGACCAGGCATTTCGAAACTATTTTGGACAAGAGAACCTTTTTCCGAAATGAACTAATAAATACCTCAAACGTCCAATAGCCAAATTTATTTGAAAATCCTATCTCTATTTAGTTTCTTATTGATACAAAATACCAAATTAAAACTTTCCCTTTAACTTCGACTAAGTCTAAATTACTCCTTTTCTTCCTCCGAGCCCTGCAAAAATAAAATTGAATGAGGCTGCTATGTATCTATGCTATGTACAATATAAGATTTTATGAACTTTAAGTGCAGTACATATGAATGTATATATGGATCAATTTGGTAAATTATTTGACAATTATGTACATTTATTTCTCCATCAATTGCGAGCAGATATTGTTTCAAAAAAATTATTCGATATACATAGTTTATTTGCGATGTTTTTCTCCTCAACGGGTACCAGCACCACACTCGTCTCGATTGAGTTATTGTATAAGATAGCTGTACCAACTACTAAAAATAAAAAATAATTTTTAACAACACACTTAGAAACCAAGTTTAAAAAAAACATCAAAAAGACAAAACATCAATTTTTAAAGGTCTCTGGAGCCGATGCAATTCCAGTTGACCGGCAGCGGCTAGTGCCGACAACCGACTCCACCTTATACTCTATAATGATAGAGCACTAAGGCTGATTTTAGTCTTACGCTGACGGCACGCGCACCGTTAGCGCTGATGGCCGAGATATATGAACTTCTAGGAAACGTTTTTGAATGACGCGTAGCCATCAGCGCGCATGGTGTTCAGCGCTGATAGCTACGCGGCCGTACGCGTCGCGCGTCGGCCCCGCGTAGCTGTTCGCGCTGACGATCGCACGAGCGCCTCTGCTTTCAGTGAGCGTTCTAGTGTCGAGCGGAGCGGTCGTCATCAGCGCGTACAGTCATGGCGAATCGTGAAGTGGATACAGGTCAAGTTATACGATCAGGTACGCCTGAAGAAGAAATTGTGGGGCGCATCCGATCCACTCTACAAAAATAAAGATGCAAGAAACAAAGCCTGGGAGTATATTATGGACACATTGTTCGAAAATATTTCAGGAGAAGAAAAACAACAACTTGGTTTGTTTACTCCGCATTTTGGTCGTCGTCTGTACAGTAAGGCGGTCAGTACGATACTAAAACGAGCCACGCCGAGCCTCAGCGCTGATAAACTACGCGCTGAGCTATGAGCGCTAACGGTGAGCGTGAGACTAAAATCAGCCTAACATTAGATTATATAAGTGCTTGACGAGGTCCGAACAGTCGGGCATGGTTTGCACATTCGTATTAAGTATTAAAAAACAAAAATATCCGAACCGCATAATTTAAATCGTAGTGCTATAGGTACTATTAGGGGATAATTAAGGCTGGAATACACATGCTATTAAAATATATTTTTTTAATTTTCATTATTTTGTATTGATAAAATAGTAGGCATGAAATATTGTTGTCAGTTAGTCTGTCTCCCTTGTGAGGCGATATTTTTTTATTTTATAACGACAGCTAATTATAGGGCGAAATTACCAAGTTTTTGATCAACTATATCGTATGTGTGTTCCAAGCATTGAAGTTTCAGTGTAACAAAATATAAGTCGGCGCGGCGGTGGCAATTAATTGAAAATGTATTGAATCATAGTATTCTGTTATTACTCTAAGTATTGAATAGTCTCTCGAAATTGAAAATTTGTCCAATGAGTTTTTGACAACAACGCCACACGTTTCACCGACACATACCTTGTTGCACATAACTTCTGTAATCAGAATTGTCTGTTGTCACTAACAAAGCAAATCTTAACTAAAATTATAAAATTAAATCAGCCTTATTATAACATGGTAGCCTGAATTTAGTTTTGGTTAATAATAATTAGGCACTTCAACAACGTATAGTAAATTGTTGTAATAATACCTATGGTTTCAACGTTATTTAGTCTACCATTTTTTAATAAGGCTGAATATAATTTTATTTGGTTTTTGCTTAGTCGACTGACAGTAGCCACTATTATTAATATTATAGGTATAATAATATAGTTTTCTTATACAGATTTTATTTTATATACGTAGGTACGTATGTTTATATCGTACTATTGCTAAAACTGGCGCGTACGCTAAACTAAATAGGCCTATACAAAAAAAAAACTAAGTAGGTACATAAATATAAATAACTAAAATCTCTATTTATTTATATTGATAGAACACAAGAATGTTCTGTGATAGCACAACCTAAACCTGTACGATATAAATTATTTCTTCTGTAATGATTTGTAGTTACAAAACAGTTGCATTTAGACATATCGTTACTGTTACATATATCATTAGTTTCTTCATTGTTCCAGTATTCGGTGTTTTCACTGAAGCGAAGCGTTTGGTGAAAATACGTATAAGCGATACAAACGGACGAAGATCCCACCGACCCGTTTAATGTCGGTCGAGCTGGGAAGTTCGTCCGGGCGTAGCACTTGATACTGTTCTTCATTCTTCTCTATTGCGGCATCTTCTTTCTTTGTATTTTCTGAAGTACGTAGCTTGCAAATAAATTCTTGTGAATTCGTCTTATGATGTCCGTAACAACAAAAATAGGTATACATTCATAACAAACTTAATACCCAATTTTTTGTTACAAAACAACCTTCATAAAAACACGTGCGGTGGCACAGCTAAACAACAGTACATTTAAATATCCAAAATATTTTTGTTCCTTTGCTGAAGGAATAAAGGGAAAAAAATAAAAGAAAATGGTTACTCACCTGTTGTGATCGGCGGATGGTAATGTTGATTTAGTAAGTGAAATAAGCGCTAGGAGTTCTGACGACCTTCGATCGGCGTGGAGCGGGCGAGCGGGCGAGCGGGCTGTGGCGAATGTCCGCGCGGCCGCGGCGCGAGGAGCGCGCGGCGCCCGGCGTCGACGGTGAACGAACTCACCTTGACAAATGCACCATTTGGCATTGTTCGCGGGAAAACCGGCGGCCTTGCGCGCGCGCCGCCGCCACACCGCCGCACCACCGCCACCCCGCGCCTTCCCGCGCTGACCAATCACGAGCCTTCGCGCCACAGCCTGCCTCTGTTTTGGCGGGAACCGCTCGTCTGAACCTTTGTGAATGTCGAGCGAACGGCGCGGCGCGGCGCTGTTGTCGCGTCGGCAACACACTGCCCCGCGCCGCTCTGCGACTTCGGCGTGACGACCTTTCTACGTAGTCTTGTGAATGACACATGGCCATGTGCCAGACTCAGTATTTTACATAAAAACAGAACAAATATCGGCGACTCACACATACATTGAAGCTCTATCATACCGACAGTACAACAAAAATGGGCTACCTATATCTTGTCTCTACCATTTCATCAGCTTCTTAAAGGAGGAGGAGGTTTTTAATTCGTCTGTACTTATATATTGTATGTATTTAACATACATACGTATAGCTCCAACATGTATATGCACCAATTTGGATGATTCTTTTTTATGTGCAAGAGTTTCCTTCCTGGATGTAGAGTACAGGAGAACAGGGAAACGGCAAACACACTGTTTAAGCATATTGCCTTGATTATATGGCATGTTACAATATTAGCCTTCATTTCAATTACTTACTCAATTAAAACTGTCAGAAAAAGTGATCTTATAGCCTCAATAAGTACCACAATAATAGTTACGTGGTCACGCTCTACTGAATCTACCCAATGAGGGGAAATACTTTGAAACAATTCTTTGATATATAAATATTTTATTGTTGTTACTGATAAAAAAGATGTCATACCTGTATTAACTTTCTAAAGATTATATTCATTGTACTTAATATTGGGTACCTACATCAATTATTACGAGTAGGTACTTAAATTCTATGCTTATGTCAATGGGGTAAGTAAATGCCTTATTGTAGTTGATGCACTACATGTAGCATCGAGTTTCTAATCTATTTTGATGACCTAGGTTAAGCAAACACGTTAATAAGACGTACGAATTATCAGTTTTCATTACATTCCTTGCAACAAGTTACAACTTACAAGGCACTGGTCACAGTTACTTTGTCCATTTGGTTGATAAATGTTTATTTCCACGCAGGGAAGTAATGTGTTAAGAATAAGAAATTGTGTGCACGCATAAGTACGAGTCGGTATTAATTACCCATTTTATTATCAAAATGGCGGATGCAAGTCGTGGTACGTGACGTCAGCGGCGGCGGGCGCGCGGCGGCGCTGGTATAGTGCTGCCCGGCCGCCGATACCGGCAGCCGCCACCATTTCGTGGAAATTGGTTACGGCTTACATAGCCTCGAAGGTGAAATAATTAAATCCATTAAAAGTATCAAATCTTCATTCAAAGTACCTATATATTTTTATTGTTTTCCTGTATTTGCTAGGCAAGGTAACTACTAGCTAAGGCACACTGCAATGCTTTGTTATGTCAAACATCATATGGATTGGTTGCATTTTATTTGGCCTATTTAGGTAAACGGTGATGTTATTCACTATCAACTTTTCAGTGGCACTATAGGTTAATATTTTTTGGTACTACTTAATACTACCTAATACTGATTTCAAATAAAGATAAGGTTTTAGTGGAAGAAGCTAGATATAATTTGCTAAAATGAAATAATGACAATTCATTAAAAATACTTTTAATTCACAATTATACCAGAGAAAATAAATCCGTCTTATCATGTAGTATCATCAACCAATAACGCATATTAATTAAACAAATTATATCTTTGAACATCAATTTCATAAAGGACAGCTATAAGTGTGGGCCGCGGGACAGAGCGGGTCCCGCCAAAAATATTATCCTTCCGACCCACGCATATCAAAAATATGTTACTAAGTACATGTTATCACATTATGGAACTGAAAGAAGCTCGGTGAAATTAGGTGTATTGACATTGCCTATTCCTTCGGGGATTACAGGCGTGAGTGAGTATTTAATCAATATGTGATTGACATTCTCAAAGAAAAATTACTAGAAATAAATTGTTTTTTAAGATAATCCAATGTTAAGCCGTAATAAATACCGTTTAGCGCCGCAGTATCTAAATAAATATACGTGCATTTATATTCTTAAAACTCTATAAATATATTGATTGGTTCAGTCAAGTATTTTAGGCTCTACAAATCCTGATGGAGTTCGTAGCAAAAAAGCTACGGCGTAGCATATATTGCATCATAATATGCTTAACTTTCTTTGGCAAAGTTTAGTATCAACCGCGCTACATGTTGGAACAAGTCGGGACATGTAGCTCGGGGCCCAACAAGCTTGTTGTTACTCATTTCCAGTTCATAAAACATGGTTAATTTATTAATGTCGGTCCAGATTATGATAGTAATATTGTGTTGAATTAGATTGTAACAACATTATGGATACATTTTGATTAAATTAGTATGTTTCAATTAATCAGGTTTAATTTTTTTTTAATTTGCTTTATGTATGATTTTCAAATTGTTTATTGTGAAGTAATGCTTGTAGAGAGAGTTTTTTTATCTTATCCATCACTCATCACATCACCGAGGTACGAAGTTCCAAAGAGGGGAGCCAGAATAAGTCAGAGACTACGATTTCGGACTATTACACCTAAAAATTTAATGATTATTGAATCACCAAAAGTTCTTAGTTCTTATTTTTATGTAATATAAAAACAATAAGTATGTAATATAAAAACAATTAGCATATAGGTGATTATTCATGTCTAACATAGGACTTTTTTGTTAGTTCATAACAATCCGATACCTTCGTCATTTGCAGACAGCAAAGATTTAAATAAAGAACTAAGTTTTGTGACCGTGTTTTAAAGATCCATCAATCATTAGCATCACACCCTTCCTAATTTGTGTGAAGGGCACAAAGTACACTAAAACTCAAAAGGTCTGTTACTAACAGACTCATAGAGTTCGACTTTAAAATAGTGATCTTGTGGATATTATAATCTTTACATATTAGCGACACAATTCAGAATTGATAAAAGCAATATAAATAATATGTTCACTGCTACAATTTACATTCTAATCGCTTCGATTTAACGGTTATCTGATATAAAGCAGTTATACCTAATGGTATAATTCTTATTCTAATGAATAAGAACACATTTTTATCTTATGTGCCTGAGACGACGTGAAAAGAGTTTAAGAAAATTGTTATTTGTTCTATAAAATCGTCCTTTAATTATTTTGTCTTTACTTAGTTATATATTAACCTTAATGTTATTAAAAGACATTCATTAACTTTTTTTTAAGTTTCGATAAAACATTTTTATAATAGTTAGGACTCTACATTGATACCGATATAATTACATTTATTTATAACTTTATTGTACATCACACAAAAAGTATTGAAAATACACAACAGACAATTAAAGATAAAAATAGAAGTACATTGGTGGCTTTATCGCTAACGGCAATTTCTTCCACGCAATCTTTAATACACAATACATATTATACATAATGCAATTAAAAACATCCATATTTCAACGTATTGGCAAAAAAATGGAACAGGATATTCAAGTTGTTGTTTATTTAAGATATAAAAATACAGACGACCTCTAAAACGAAAGCTGCAGGGCAGGTTAACCGGTTTATCTATGAGTCACTTGAATCAGTTGCCAAACAAAAATACATATAAATCTTTAATACGTCCTTTAGCGGTAATAAATAACATTACGAACGGGTCAAGGGACCATAGATCAATTTTGTTAGTACTATTTTAGATAATACGTTACATTCATCTTTTCAGCTATGGTCCATGTCAGGTTTATATGGAATTTATTTTGTGTATTTTATTATTATTTACTGTGTTTCGAAATTAAAACTTTATCATTGATAAGTTTGGTTGATTCCGCCAATAATAATTTGTTCTAGCAGATAAGTTTTTATAAAATATAACCTCAATATCCAGTCGAATGAAACTGGTTGCACTGTTATCCTCAGTGTAGGTATATTTTTTTCGCAAATATAATATTTCGCCAAGTTATCATTTACACGCAGCGTCTCGGCCGGCGCGCCACACGGCGCAAGCGCAGGACATGAGTCAGGTGTCGTTCACCCGCTGTGTGGCCGCGTCATCACAATACCTAGCGCACGGCCGCGGACCAACATCCAACGCCACTCGAGAAGTGGCGACTCCAAGTAATACCACTCAAATAAATTGCAATACGCGTTTAAAATTATCATATTCGTAATTTACCCTTTTTTATTATGTTTATTTTTGGAATGTTGGAAAAATCACCTTACTATCTAATAAGTAGCTAGTGGCTACCATTCTATTTGTCTCTACATATATATATATATATATTTTGTCAAGTTTCGCGACTTATAGTATGTTATGGTATTATAGTAATTTTATGGTCAATTTTTAAATGAAACAAATGTATTAATTACCATCATTTTTTTCAATACTCGTTATAATATTGACTATAAGAATAAACAATTAATAATTCTAACCGCAACCTACGTAAGATAAATATCTTGTATAATTTTTTATTTATTCAAATAACTACTTATCACTAAAATGAGGTAGAAAACTGACATACCAATGTTGGGTAAAAGTCCGTAAACAGAATAATAAAAAACACTACTAAAAAGTAGAGATTTAGTTTTGTGAACGATCTTTCAGGATAGTGCCGATTTTTTTTACTATTTAAATCGCGTACGACAAAGGTACATCTTTCTTACTGTAGGTGCTCCGAATGTCACGTAAAGTTAAAGTTATTGTAACCAATAACGGTTGACAATATCCACAGATTTTGATAGTACGAAATCAAATGATACAGTCTTTATATAATGTCAACCATTGCTTACTACAGTATCCTTAACCAACAGATAGTGCAACTCTAAGTTAAATTTTTCTTATTATTGTTATTATTCATGGCACTCCACAATAAAAAAACCCATAACCTACATAGAAAGCTTTAAACAATCCATTTCATTGGCTAGCTGTGTATAGGTTAGGCACGTGTTTGTTGTTATAATTAGGCGATAAAAATCCCAAACTTGTCGTTGGGTTTCAATGTAAGAATATTAAAAGGTATGTGACAACTGACAGCGAATTAAGTGTTACCTAAATTGAATAGAATTGGATCCGGAAATGACCTTGCTAAATGGTAATCATTTTCAAACGTTGGTATCAATTTTTACAAGTCTAACTAAACATACTAGAAGGTGTTTTAAATATTTATATTACTCCAAATTAGAATTTAAAATTGATTAATTTATCGAAGATAATGCTTTTATATTTTTTTATAATTAACGCCTTTGACTTCAAAGGGGTAAGCAGAGGTGCAACTATTGCTGCACCCACGTTTCGCCAAACTGATTTCCGTCCCACAGTAACATAACTATCCAAAATATAATTTATAAAAAGTTTGAAAAGTAAATTTAGTCGACTTCTTAGACAATTGTCTAAACTTTAAGTCGAGAAAATTCTATTCATTCACGGAATGATGACAGTTGACACTAAACAACAATCAACGCTATCAAATGATGTATGGCTCGATACTGGTTGATGTCAAATTATCGTTTTTGTAGCTTGAACGACGCGACGAGCAAGTCGCTTGGCACCTGGCCATAAATAGTAACACCACACAAAATTTTCATTGCCACTGTGTTCTTCACCGTGAGATATAAGGTGTTAAGTATCAGAATGTCCAGCAATTACACTGGCTTCTATATCCTTAAAACCGAAATACAACAGTGTTTACATACTGCTGCACTGCGGTGGAATTGACAAAGCGGAGGTATCGACCCAGACAGTCGGGCCTCGCATACGAGGGACCTACCACCCTATTAAAATTTCCACTAGCTCGTAGTGTTCCAGAAAAATAACAATAATTGCTAGATTCTAATAATTAATAAATATTTATGGTATGTCCCGGAATATGACTCACTGAGTATAGTTACTCTTAGCACAACATGTATGTATGTTTCTGTAAACTAAGTATTAGGTGTAGCCACAACTGACGGAACGGTGACGCCCCGGCTAGGAGGAGTTGTCGGTAAATAGTTGTTGTTGGTACTACCGTTTATATGTCATTGGTATTTACTTACCACGTTTCTAGGAATATTATTTGTCAGATGTGAAGTTACAACGTTTTTCCAGTGGATTTTCCTCATTGCGTTTGGAATAAAATGCGTTTCGACGTATCAATTCATGAGTGATACCACGTATTTTTACATTTAATTGACACGCTATGCACATACACGCGCAGAGAGATACACTCCATGATGCTCTTGGTGCACTTCAAAGACTTAGCGTAATAATTACATACAAAAATATTTATATTACATCTAAAATGTTGTTTATAATATTATTCCGCTATGCCAAACATCGTGAGGAAATCAACCGCCTGAGTGTAATTCACAAGAATGGTTTGTGAAGTCTACAAACCCGCATTATGCCAGCGTGGTTGGCTAAGGCCTAACCTGTCTCATTCTTAGAGTAGGCCTGTAGTAGGACAGTGCAGTATAAGGCTTTTATAATTAATGCATAACCCATATCAATGATATGCTACGCAAATGCACTCGGTCATATTTCAAAGGAGTGCCTTGAGCGCTCCATGAATCTGCAAGGTGGTAAAAAAATCCGTAACACAATTCTTCGACACGGATTCATTTTGATTCAGTAGTTTGTGAACCAAATGTTTTAAGATAGTTATTCAATCAATTTTAAGAACATTTTACATCATAATATTATAGTTATAGCATATTATAACCTAAATCTGCACAGTTATTATTTTGATTTAATCTTCTTTTTTCACCTGGCCTTATCCCATTCGTAGTGGGAAAACACTATTAAACGCAACATGCTTATACATAACACATGTTACAGAGAGATTTGGCTTGTAGTTTTAACAATCGGCCGCTGCCTAAATTTAACTATTCTGAGGAGAGAACACACCCAGACCCGAAACAAGTATTGTGGATCACACAAACATTTGTCACGGTGCGGGAAACGATCCTAGCCTCTCGCTTTACAGCCGGACTTTTGCCCACTGTGCCACGGAGTCTGCCTCTATTTGATATAATAATATAATTATAATACATCACACTCGATTTTAAACAAAGTTTATTGAATCTTTTTTTCTTTACGTTTTTCGTTTACACAACGATTATTCAGAAGGTCTATGCCCTTCCGTCCCTTTTCAATTATTATTCATAGAGCATGACAATATTTGAATAGATCGATAACATTTTAATTTGGCCCTTTCTGATATCTTTAGTGATCGGAAGTTCCTTATTTAGCATAACTAGTTACATTTCGTTAATGTATTCGAAGAGCTGATCACATAATAATTAGTTACCAACCAGTATTCGATAGTTCGAAATATTTGTGACTTTCTATATCTATTTAAATTATTTCAACGAGAGTGTTAATTCTGTCGTCTTCTACTACATTTTCTTATAATCAAGTGGCAACTATTATTAATAATTCTTAAATAAATGTGAAGATAAATCGAAAGGCAATCATTTACACTAGTATATATGTAATTGATTTTTAAAATGATCTATACTGTTTTATGGATAAACACAATAAATAGAGTTATCCGCCGTCAATTACATTTATGGCTCTACCATTTTGTCTATATAAGTACAACCTACCATAATCTTGGTTAAAAAATACTTTACCATCTGTGGATTTTGCCAACTTTACACAATAAAAATCATATCTGTTGTAACTTATATCTTTTTTATTATTACATGAATTTAAATGTACCAATCAAAACCTAGCAGCACGGAATTAGATTCTTGTTTAATCACAATTACAAAGCTATTTTAGGCTTAACATTAATCACAATCCAAGGTCAGGAAGGCTTGTTTGCCTTAAACAAACGTTATCTGACAACGTATATAAGGAAATGTTTACAAAACCATTTCTTTGAAAATATGAAAAAAATGGAAACTCTACAATACTCTACATAATATTCTCACCCATCCTCACTGTACTTGTTTGATTTCGATTGCTTCATTCCGTCGTTGGTGCTCTTATTCTAAGGTTGTTTTAAATCTGAAAAAGAAATATTCCAATTAAGCTTAATTCGGCTCAAAAATAGTGCTCTTATTATCATTACCAATATGTCATCTAATTTTTAGCGAAGTTCCATAAAACTACTTAAATTATACGGTATTATATTTTTCATTGATTTCGTTTTAAATTTCTTGTTTATTTTATATCGTCACACAATAAGTGTATTTTTTTTCAACAGAATGACAACGTAGCAGCAGAATTTAAATCAGTCAATTTTGTTGTTACCGGAGTAAACAATTCCCAAGCTAAAATGAATTCAGAAATTCAATTAATTAAGCTATAGTATATTAAACTATACACATTGTATTCTATCATTTTAGTTCGTTACCACATATTTGACAGGAATAAACTATGTATATTAAGTTGCAGGATATAGACTAAACCAACCCATACTTATTATTGTAATATTAAAAATAATACTCTTCACTGCAGCGTATAAAATTATAACACAGTTGTAAACTCCCTTTAACAGTCATTGTCCGGAGCATGTTACTGTCGAGCCAATAAGATAATATTTAGTGACTTAATAAAGTTTATAACCTATTATTCTATCTTCTTTCCCATTACATACTTATAGTCCATTAATTTTATCTTATATATTTGTACGTATTTAAAAGGCAATGAAACTTTTTAAAATTCGGTATTACATGTAAGTAGGCTTATAATTTTGCTTTGAGCCGATATTTTTTTGGCTGAAGCACTATAGATTCGAAAAATCTGATTTGTCCGGGATTAGATTTAAGTCTACTAAGCTCGCAAGTAGAACAAGGCATTTATGGTTAACAAAACCTATGTTATGTTATAATTATGTCTAATCCCAAGAGAAAACAAACGTAACCGCATGCGCAGGGTATAAATTAACCATATAATATTTTTTAGTTAAATCTTAAAATTATTCAAGATCATTTCAAGTAAGTTTTATAGACTCTAATGTAACCGAGATAGATGAGTTAATAGTTCCTTATGAACAAGTCGTGAGTTTCTCGGAAACGCTTCTGCCGCAAACACGCGGCACGCAGCGAAGTGTGAATTTAATCACTCACACATACACAAGCATGTTGCCCAATAACTGCATGATGTCACCTGAACGTCCTAAATGACTCGTTCTAATGATTCAAAAGTGCTACATCTGTTTTCCTTTCAGGGGTTTTTTTATTAGTACAGATCTGACCGTGCTAGAACTTGATCACTTTCAGCTTATATTCGGTTAAATTTAAAAAATATATTATAATTATCTATAAATAAGGTACATTCCAATGAAGTATCCATTCATTTTATACGGATAATATAAGGCTTCAATTGAAAGAAGGAGTGCGCTTGAATTTGGTATGTTATATTGTTTGCACCACACCGGCTCTTTCCGTGTTAATTCGTAATATAATTTTTTCTTTAATTTACAACTTATACGTACGTCCGCAGAATTACGTACGCGTAATTCACGTTTATTCTTAAAATAATAAGGATAGGCAAACATTAGTATGATATTTCATACATTTTATCGATGAGTTTAAAATTTTCTTTTTATAATGTTATGAAATATATATTAATATAAGTATTTTTATACTTAAATCTTCGGATATAAATACTATAACTATTTTTTTAACACAATATATTATGAATTTCATTCAATAACACTGAACAACAATTTGCTATTACACCCAATAAAACCGATAGCCGTATATATATAGACGAATATAAGTGTATCTGTGCTTGTGTACTGTTATCACTATGTCAATGGGATGATAATGGCAATGTCAGCAATTACGTCAGCCGCCAGCCGTCAGCTGAAACTTTCGGACTAAACAAGATAGATAGATAACTTTATTGCACATCAATAATTAAAATTATACATTAAGGACCTTACAACTAAATCAAGTAACAAAAGGTTTTTTTTTCTAAATATTTCCGTAATATTATTGTAATATGTAAATAGACTTTCATGCATTAGAAATTAAAGAAATTTATTGAAGTTGCAGGTAACGTCGTAAAAAATATTACTGGAGGATTCCATCATGGATAACATAATATTTTATTCATCACTCTTATCGGTCTAGTGGCGGCGTACTTAAGCTGAGAAACCGTCGGCATCCTGAGTTCAAACCCCAGTTGGGGATTTTTTATTTTTATCCGAGCACGGCAAATTGACAGCACTAAACTAGCGACCACCGACAAAAAATGAGTTCTGAGACTACTGATAGTCACCAGAATCATGCCGGCCTGTATAAATTCTTCTTCCCGAGAGAGAGGGAAGAAGCATTGCATATAAATATATCTGTTGTCAAGGAACGTGATTTGTCTCGACTTTCTACATTATATTTGGACTTTACTGTACTTATCATCAGGTCCAGTGTAGACGCTTTGCTATGCCAGGATAGAAAAAAAACAGGCTAGCCGTCCCAGTTGTAACAAATCAACGTTGCATTCGAAAGTAGTTTTATCACGATATTAGATTGTGGACTCGCTCTTTGACTCTGCACGCTCCCCTGAACGCATCAGAACAGAACGCAAAATCATGCCCTACACTGAGTTATATAAAAACAGCAAGTACAACATTTATTAGCAAATGATCTATAAATTCCATCTAAGATATAAACTGCAAGCAAACCTATTCACATATATAGATTCATAATACATTTCTGAACATCTGTTACTATCATTAACGTTATTTTATCTATAATGCTTATTTAACATATTTCCACCTGCACAGAGCACTTAGCATTAAGAATTAACGTAAGAATTTTAATGCAAGCAATAGAACAGCATGTTGATATGGAATACCAACTTGTTTTTTGAACAGGAGTGGGCACTGGGCACACTTGCCGACGTTTTTACATCGCCGTTGGCACGTTTAGCTGGCATTCCCTCAGGAATGCCACATCAAACCTGTTTAACAGCTGTGCTGTCGTGATGTAACAATAACCGTTGTGTTATTTGTTATTTTTATTTGTGGACGTCAAAAATTTCTAAATTAACCTTCTAGTAAATTAATATTAAACCTTAATTATCTCTGCACTGTTTGAGTCATTAAAAGAGAAAAATAAAAATGATTTATTTGGTAACGCATTTTGTAATGACGTTAAAGTGTAGATTAACAGGTAGACCTTGGTACTAAGCCGGGATAATGCCAGGAAGAAAAAAAGTTAAATAGTAGATTAAGTTCCGTATTCACAAACAACACGTACGTATTACGGCTTATTGCCAAGTGTGTACATGATTGGACTATTCTTATTTAGCGCCAAAAACGAATAAATGACATATAGACAAACCGCCAATAAGCGTTTGCGCTCACTATGATGCCTCATAGTAACATATTTTATGAATACGCGGGTACAATGTTTATCGCATTATTCTTCGTTCCATATTTAAACACTGTTCGAACGTCACGTCACGTTGTCGCAATGATACCGAATATTTAAAGGTGTATAATATGTTATTGCTTGTTTCATGTTTGTTATTTAAACCGCATCTGTTTTAATGCACGTGCCCATATTCACAACGCGTGCATTCATAATGATCCGTCACTAGGAGATCCGAGATGGCGCCGCGCGCGAGGTTTTCGTCGCGAACTGCGGTGCCCGGTGTGTTCAGCACTGAGCTATTATTGTCATAAAATTGTGTACTGATTACATTGCACATATTTTATTTTTAAATCTGTGACGTTTGAATAACAGCGTGTTGGGATTGTAAATCATGCATTAAATAAATGTACATTGATCAAAACTGAATAGTTGTGTTGGCGGTTTTTGTATTCTAATATTACACAACCTTTATGTACATTGTATAGATATTTTATGAAGTAGATATTGATTGATTCGGGCGAATATGTAGAGCTGATATCAAACAAAAAATACTTTAAGCTACTTTGCATAGTGAAAATGTGTTGTTACTTTACTAAATATCATTATGAATCTATATTTATATATTCTATCTCGTTTGAATAATCAACCTTGTTGAATTTCATAATCGAGTTATTTTGACTAGCATTTATTGTATAAGATAACTACATGTTATGTTTAAGAGTTTCTAATATGCATCTTTATGTCGGTGTACTTAAGTATATGTCAGTGTGTGGTAAATAGAATTTATACCGAATTAGTGAAACAATTAATTAATTACTCAATACATGAAAATTCAGTTATTTATTACGTGACGTATGCTGAAACCGACTTTTTCAAGATACTTATCATACAACATTAACTCAAGTCGTCTCTATATCCATTAACTAAATATAATTGAATAACGGTTACGAAGCGATATTAACAAAAGTACGAAATGTCTTTGAATAATTTAACATAATTATTGTGAATGTAAAATACACGTTATAAAGTAAATATATAAATGATTCATTCACGCGTTACATCATGTGTTGACGAATTTGTTGCGCGAGTCGAATCCGTTGATGTTATATCATGCACTAGTCATGTTCTGGTGCTGGATATTTTTTAAATATTTACATGTGTCTATTTGAAGATAAATACGATCAAAAACTTCCTTAATCAAATCACTGAGCCAAACTGGTAATTAACTCTACATACTTGTTATAGAATTTTTAGGGTATACTTACATGCGGCCGTTTTTAAAGAACTCTACATTTACTATGTCTTAAATGGACTTAATGCTATTGCTAAATAAAATGGGCGTGTCCTCATGTAAATATTAAATTATATATAATTCAAATATATATAATTCAAATAAGTAATTTTTAAAATCTATTGAAATCATTCATAAAGTAATCATCGTTGCCTTTCTTCCTACATTTTATTTGTTTAACAACTAGACAAATTTTCTTTTTAGATAAACTTACTACACAGCAATGCTAAAACACTAATGATTTCCTCTTGACAAACTATAAGTACTTCTACACGAATGTTAATCTCATTGGTTTATTTTCCGCTTTTGTTAGCTGAACACTATCAATTTTAACTATGTTCGTCGGCAATCATTTGCTTTATCTAATTAATGATAAGGAACGTTGTATCTAACAATGAAAATTAAATTTCTATTAATAAAGCCGATATGAGGATTTGCTTGCATGCTGCGGTTAATGTCCTAATTAAGGCATTCTTGACGCCGCCCGTCACGGTTCGTTAATTGATTATATTGTGAGCTTGTTGCCCGACGGTCGACGGAAGAGCGCTCCGGCTGGAGATTCAATTTTGCTATGTCTGAACTTATATGATAGATACTTATTTTATATTGTCGATTGTCGCTTTATATATAAAATGAAAAATAATGCCTCTCTTATGTTGTTACTTTATATAAGAGATAAGACGAGAAAACGACTGGCCATTATTTTCTCGAGAATATTTTAACCTAAGAATAGCTGATTCGAAATCGCTTCCTATAAAGTTCCGTTTCGAACCAGATAATTTCGCATAATTATTATATTAGTTTATTTTTAGTGTTTGAATAATTTTGCATAAACATGTGTAAACTTAATCAATTATTGTATTCCTAAAATAAAAAAAAATAATAATTGGCATCATTTGTATGATATTCCGTATTCTACCGTTACAAAAAGAAATTTTAATAAAACATAAAAAAGGACTCAAAACACTAACACTGAAATGTCAAAAATTATGATTCTTAGATTTTGTCTCTTTGGAGTACGTGCCTGTGCAGGCAGTTATTTTATATTTAAATTTTAGTGGTATTTACAGCTATGGCATGTAAATAAAAATAAAATAACACAATCGCGACGAGTATGCTGTGTTCCGTTTAGGAGTTTCATTTTTTTACTCCGTATTCCGTCGTGAGATTTTAACCAAATTTGAATGGAAGTACATTACAGCTAATCTTTGTCGAATGAAAATTTTCTAAGTTAATCGTACCACATTTGGCGAAAAAAAAACGATATATAATACGAAATACTGACAACTCTATGGTACGAGAAGGTGGTCCCTGGCATTGGCAGAATCAAAAGAAAGCTGTACGTTGTTGCTTAGTGTAAAAGAAAGACTTTCTCGCATGTAGAACAGCGAACATAAACGGGTCTATGATGTTTTGATTAAATGGTTGTTAATGTTATGCAAATATTCTTCGTTATGTGGATTTCCATTTCAAGACGATTTTTTTTAACGTTTAGTTTCTTCTGGACGTGTTTATGCATAAAATTACACTCCTACAAGGTCAATCATTCATCGCACGCGAACGCCAAATTAGATCGAACTCGGTTCCAACTTTTCTTTTATAATTGTAAAAACGATTTCCAATCCATGTGTAGTTTGCCTTGAACATTGATTTATCGTTAAATTATTGCATGCGATCAAAATAGCAAATAAATACTTATTTTGTTTCATTTTGAATATTAATTGTATTGTACTCCAACAAAGGTTTTAACAGTTTGCACAAATTACTCGTAAGTAAGGTATACTATTATCAGTGGTGTTGCTTCTATTTATGGGCAGGTGTGGCGTTAACATCAGACGAGCGAACAGCTTGTCTCCTTATTCAAGCTTATAAAAAAGGAACATCGTTCTTAGAGATTGCATAGAAAGTAACTGTTTTATCGCTTAAATGGGACATCTAGCATATCAAAGTGATATCATTGATCGTGTTTAGATACAGACTCGACACGTCATGCGCGCATTATTCAAACAACCATTATTTAGAAAGTCTGGAACTTAGCCAAACTTTTCCGGAAACTCATAGGCGTGTGCGAGAACATTTTTCCACATTCCGATCTAAATATATCTGTGACGATACTGTGTACTGACAATCGTGTGATAGTGACGTGGACTGACGCAGCGCTACCCACGTCAGCACCCACTGAATCACGCGCCGATGCCTCCGCTCGGCGGTTAGCAGCTTCGCACGCCGCGCTGCCGCCGCGCCGGCCCGCAACACGCCGCGCTGTCGATACTAGCCAATTTTCTAGCTTTGCCATACAGTTAGTGCTTTGTTTACAGTTAATAAACTGCCATACGCAATATAAGAGCTTTATGATGACGTGTAACAAGGATATCCATATTCCAAGGATATCCGGATTCCAATAAACCGCTGAATTCCCAATGCTATTTTTTCGGTCGTAAACTGCTCTGGATTTTAAGCTGTTGGTCGCCATACCTATAGTAGTATAGGACGTTATTAATTCGTATATGATATCGAGTTTATAAATTTTATGGTTTGTTCGTATTTTATAAATATCGTTTATGTAAGCTGCTTCAATGACATCGAAAAAACCAACTTGTTATGAATGTTTAATATATTTTTGTGAAGAATTCGCTATTATGTATCACAATATACAATATATAATTTATTGACTTTATCCATATGTGTTATGACCATATTTGTTTAAAAAATAAACAGAATAGTTAGTTTTAAAAATAGTGTTGGCGATTATAATCAATGATACGTTGACACTAATACAAAAATAATTTGTATTTGGCAGGTGTAGACTGTGGCCATCTATTTCTGGGTGCAGGTCATCTGCACTAGTATCTATCTAATCTATCTATAAATTGCATTAACACATTGTATGTAGCAGCAACTTTTATTGGTATTTACATACTGAGCAATATTTAGAGTTCCGTACTCAAAGCCAAGCCGACCTAGGTACTAGTCGTCTATCAGTCCTAACTTAAAAGGGCTCTACTTTTTGAACCGTAACATGTATCAAATTGAAATCTCATTGAATTTGTGGCGGTTTTATGGTATATGGTGGCGGATTCTCGAAAAATAATAAATTCCACAAAAATAAAAATATACGGCTATGGGTAGGGTTGCCAGCCGTATTATAATGTATAGTATCGTATTATATTTCGGATTTACAATGCATTAAACTATATGCAAATCTTGTTATTAAAAAAAATAATAACTTACTTTTCATTTGCTTCTGTTGTTGTTTTCTTTTAGTTTTTTAATTTTTCATTGTATTTTAAGAGTGTATTATATATTTATAGCTTATTCTGAAAAATATTGGCAACCCTGGTTGTGGGTACGGAATCTTCGCTGTGCGCAGTATATTGTAATGTGTAGCATATTGTAAAGTATCTGTTTAAGGGCCAGTTTCACAACGTCCGCTTAAATGTAATCCTCCAAATATCGTATTTCTTCTGTCTGGGGTTATAATAATCGTAATCATCAATACGTTATCCCCGCTTAATGCCAGGGTTAACCTTCTTATCATGATTTGACGGTGGATTTGGTATTATGCGAGGCAACATTAAGGAGGTAAAAATGAACAAAATAATTTCGAACGAAAAAAAACGATTCGCATCTTTTGACTTTCCGATTCGGTTATATCAAAAAGCAAATGCACTGTACATTGTAGTTTATAGATTATCTGATAAGAACTGATAAAATGTGTATTGTACGTTCTGTATAGTTAATATATTAATTTTGAATTATACGTAATTCTATTATTAATCTTATCGGTCTTGGCAGCGTACATTGTAGGATTTTTTTTGGGTCCTGTTCCTGGAAAATACCGCAAGATTGTGAAAAAAAAAGAAGATATCTCGTGCCTATAAAGACATCAACAACCGTGTTTTGAAATTGGCACTTTCAGTGAACAATAATCTGTATCTGATTGTAATAAGTCTTAATGTGACATTTAGTGGGGAAAATGTAGAGGAATTTTGGATACAATAATTTAGATGAAATAGATATCTTATCGTGATTGATCATTAACATAACATTTTTTATAGATACTTACAGGAAGGAAGAGGTTATCAATTCGTATGTATTTTCTAATTTACATTAACGTATATTAATAATATCCCCATGTATTATTCATGCCCTACTGTTGGGCAAGGGGCTTTTAGGGATTTGGCCTTAGTACACCAGTTACATGTGTAGGTTTCCTCATGATGTTTCGTTCACCGTTAAATCAAGTGTTTATTAACAATGAATACTACATGTAACTTAGAAAAGTCAGATGTGTATGCTTTTAGTGCTGGTTGGGAACTTTTCAACATTCGTCTCATCAGTTCGTATCACTCCTAACTGAGCTATCGCTGCTTTAATGTTAGTAATCCTACAGTTAAACTTGAATCTGCCAATTCCTCTAATATGTTCCATTTTTATTTGAAGAACATATACACCACCAAAGAGGTGAAATCAGGTATCAAAAACTAGAGTGTTCGCATTTATGCATCAATATTCATGATTATTTTATTATAGTTGTAAAATAAAAATAAAACAAAATTAAACTAAGCTTGCCAATGTGTTGAGTCGCCGCGCCGTTATTAATATTTATTTCGAATAAATGTGTATATAACTGCAATTAAACATAAATATGATAAGATTATGAACAATTATTAATCAATAATAACCTAAATTTTAACATATCAAGGATATCAAAGATATGCATAAATTCTAAATAAAAATACCAAATGTATGAATTCAGTTCTAATGATTTTATCTCAATCATTATCAATTCCTAAGTAAAGATAACATATAAATATCTTTTTTTATAAATTGTATATTTCTTAAAAAGTATAATATTAGAAGATAACCTAACCTAACCTAACCCCTCTCATTCAATAAAGGGGGGTCTGTGTCTAGCAATGGGACGTGTGTGATACAGGGCTATAATTATTATGTTTATATTGTTAGAAACTAGTTTTTACTCGTCGTCCTGAAAGTTTTTTTCTGGCATAAAAAGCTTTTTAAAATAAAATCACGCATAGCCTCTCTAGTATCGAACATGATAAAATTAATTCTGACACTTGTACCGGCAATTTGCCCGGCGAAATCTATGTTACTCAGGGATAGTTTAGTTCAATTAGTGAGAGAAAATTTAGAATCTGATCACTAGTCCTAGATATTACCCGCACACAAACAATTTCGAGAAGTCGTAAACTTACAAACTTTTCCTGTTTATAATATTGTTATTCGTAGGAATGGGATTGTAACAGTCAGGTAATGTGCTAAGACGATCACCAGTTCTATGACATAAAAAACGACTATGTGACTCATTGTTGAACAAAGGTCTAAGTGTTAAATGCGGGCTGCAAAATTTCCATTAATCGTATAAGTAACCTACACCTTTTAGAATTAAGTTTTCCTATTGAAAACAGCGTTTACAGTTTACATATTGGTAATTGGGTGCATTGTCATAGTTAAGGCCAAAGCGAGTATATCTACTACTTTGATATGGCCACGTGTCACGATTAGGTTAAATTATTGCGCTGAAGTTTTCGTACAATAACTATACCTAACGCTAACAAAAGCAATCTATAATACATTTAGCTAAAAATTGTAAAACCAGACTCCAAAAATACTTCTACCCTAACTATTAGATCTACAAATTTTAAATAATAAATGAATGTTATTTTTAACTTACTGGGTGTTTTCAAAGTAGATTTTTGAGTTTTGTGTAAAATATTTTATAAAAAGGTATATTTTATTAAATCTCAGAAGACAACCAGGCAGGCACCTGGTCGTAAAAACTACAAACTAAAATCTTTCTGTAACATTGTTAAAAACCATGTTGCGTAGACCCCGCGGTAACTGCAGGTGGAAGAAGAAGAAATAAGGTAGAGTGTGAGGTAGAGGAATGTCTTTGTTCTGTACGGATGAGTAAGTATTTGGTGTCACGCGTCGCAATAGGTCTCGACACGAAACTTGGAAGCAATCGCCCTCTTCGGGACCCACGATAACCTCCACTCGTACATTTAAAGGTTAAACACTTTTATTACGTACCAAACACACTAATTTGGTACCCGAATAGTGAATTATCTTAATAGCCTCTGTCTTTATCAATAAAAACTTTATACACGGACATGATTTTTTCCTTTTTAATATTTCCTACTGCTTCTTTTCCTTGCGGTTTTTCATTTATTCCGAAATAAGTTTTAAACAGGACTTCATAGTAAGGTCATTGAATTTACCTAATTTTTAAGCTGAATAATATATACAGTATAAATATTACTCAAAATATTTATCACATTGCTTATGAAAGAGGAAATCTATTCTTGACCATTATAATGTTATCAGTTTGCTTGTATTTGGAATTAGTCAATAAATTGTCGTTATCAGTGGCAATGTCGCAAAGTTCAGCGATCGGAGAGCGGTCCGGGGCGGTGCGGCGCGGGGGCGGTGCGGCGGTAGAGCTGGTAGAGCGGTGTGGCGCGGCCGCGGCGGCACAGCGGCGGTGAGGCGCGCGGCGCGGCGCGGCTAACGCGGACCACGTCACGCGCTTGATACCTTCTTTATCGTTCACATGTCTTGTTTCACCGACTGTTTCTAGGCCTGTATCATCGTCACTTATCTCTTCAAATGGGCATTATTGCCAAATTAATAATTGATTACCATAATTTCCAAAGCTTTAAAAATGATTTTAGATGTTTAAAGTATATATAAAATATCCGATGATAAGTGACCTGTAATACATATGTATACCTAATTCATATGCGAGTCAAATTTCTTTCTTCGATTCCCGGCTACACGAATATGTGAGTCAAATTACTTTTATCGGTAAACAGTGAGTATTACTTTTGGTGCAGAAAAATAAATTGACGATTTGATGCGCGACGAAAGGCTGTCTTACGTCAGAGGAAACGCTTCGTTTTAATGGCTCCTACGGATAAGACGTGCGCAGATAAAAAGAGAAGCGGAAATGTTCGTCCGTCTGTCAATGTGGCGACAATGTCGAGCTATTTGTGTTAAACGAGCCATTTATTTCAGTCGGTCGCGGCGTGAATGTCCTCGGCGGAATTTCGGCCGCAAGGAATCCGTTAGGTTGCAGCGACCGCGAGGTCGACATCACAGTGAGAGTGGAGCGCAGTGGCGCGGTGGTGCGGTGACGCTGGCGCCGTCGCGTGGTGGCCGATAGGCGCGGATGCTTGTCGGGCGCCAGCCACCAGCGCCCGTCGCGAAATCACGCCGCGCCGCTCCGCTCCGCCAACCGCCCGCGTGCCGACAGTCGACACCCCCTCTATGACAATGCCATTCGTGATCGTGCATAAGGAAAATTCGAGATGCCGCTGACTCATCACCTCGTTCACTGACGCCGCCACGCCACCCGTCGGGTGACATGTTTTCCACTAATATCGACGCTTATTTATTGACTGATAGGCGAGATGTCGGCGTAAATTGCGAGGCTGGAGGCGATTTTACTGTCGCCGGCGAAAAACTTCTTACCTTGCGAGAGCTGATCATCCACATGCGCCGAGCCGGCACGTATAAGTATGTATTCCGTGCAGCGTTCACACACTGTATTGTGCACAGTAAATATCCGATCGTAAATCACACTGAACGTCGGTGGCCGGCACGGCGACGGACGGCGGGCAGTCCTCGCGGTGCGGGAGCGTAAAGGCGAGCGCGCGCGCACTCACGTCGAGTAGACCGGCGCGCACTCACGGAACTGACTGCGTCGGCGCTCCATTTGGGTCACTGTCATACGGTGGTGGGTAGTGGGGGACACACGTTCGCCAGTTCGACTCTGAAAAATTAGCGTCTCGCGAATATGCTTCATCGACGCGGGCGTTTTCCCCTGGCGACATGCACCAATCGGCCGCGTTTGAGTTGCGCCGTTCACTTATCTCTGGTTTTCGGCGGTCATTGGCATCACGAATATGCGACTGTGTTCTGTGAGTGGCTGTCCGCGACTGATGGATGTTTTACACCTGTAGAGACACTGTTTCGTCCAGAATCACCATTCGACACGATATTTCGAATGAATATTTTGTATATTATGTGCAAACAGCTCAAGTTTCTACCCATATAAAAATTTCTTACTAATTATGATATTAGAAGGTCACGTATCATATTATGACCCATTTATATAGCTTTATCTTTCATATACCATCACGTCTATCTACCACATCCTCTGCAACATCCGCATCCTTTGTAAAAACATATTCGCATATTTCCTTCCGCCCGCCTAAATGTGTGGGACGACACATTATTCGTAGGCACAGAACGTTTAACAGCTTTACGTTTTGAATTATTACAAATAAATATATTTAAGCCTATGTAGTATTAACGTTGGAATATGTCAAATTATCAGGAGAAAGAAACGATTTAAGTCATAAGACAAGTTGATGGTATATTAATTATTGATTCACCATTCATAAACGTGGCGCCATTTCGTCTATCTCGACTGCATGTCGTTGGTCATGAAGAGAAAGTTGCGGAAGAAGCACTCAATCAAATAAGATACGAGCTCGCAGTTACGCGAAAGGTGGGCTTTATGAGAAAGCGGTTTACGGTTGACGTTGAAAAAATAGATATCACGGATTTTTTGATCGAGAACAAATTTAGCATTGTTGGGTTTATAATATTGTGCGAATAGTTTGATAAGTGGTAGGCCCCTCGTATACGACAGGCCGTGTAGGTTGGTGCCAATGCTTTGTAAATTTTTGCCGCCAAGCAGCAGTGTCCGTGGAGCGGCGGCGTAAGAATACAAACCGCTTCCCCTATCCTTCCCGAGGGGGTCGTAAGAGGCGACCGAGGGATCTATGAGCTAACATCCGCTCAGCTGGTGGTAGGATATTACATCCGACCGGATAGCGACCACCGTACACATGGTGTAAAACTTGCCACAGTGACCCACATACTGTGTGGGTCGCGTTCCAGGATCAGCTAGTGTACATCCGGTTCTTGCGGAGCCTGCGACGTGACATGATGGCTGGCAGGATCGTGTATGTCGGTCTACTGTCGGATGGAGGTGTATTGATTCGCCGGCCAGGGAGACCTGTAGAAACGGTTGTTCCGCTGGCCGCCCGTGGTACAGTACAGGGGCCCAATCGAGGCTAACCACCTCGAGAGGCTGCCTCACCATGCCACGCATAATCTTGGGTAGGTCCGTCGTGCCGGTTGGTGACCGGATGTGGGGTCCCGGCGGCCTATCCCGGGAGGGTACGGGGGCCCTTCCGTCCGGCGAATCAGTCTGCCTCCGTTCGGCCGTCCTATGACCATGTGCAGGTCACGGTCATCCATCTGTCCTGTCGCAGGTCCCGCAAGCTGCTTCTTCCTCCTTCCTTTCTCATCAACCATGACAGTGCCAAATAAGAGAGCAGGTCCTACAACGGTGCACAGCCCCACCACCGCGTTCACAATGGGGTTCACTAACATCCGTGGACTCCATTCGAACCTTAGTGCCGTCCACCACCATCTTGAGACGGCCCGGCCTGCAATGCTCTTCTTGACGGAGACGCAGATCTGTCGTCCGGCCGACACGGCATATTTGCACTATCCCGGCTACTTACTTGAAGAGAGCTTCAAGCCAAGGGCCGGGGTATGTTTGTATGTCCGGTCGGACGTCAGCTGTCGCCGTCTGCACTGCATGGAGGATCCTTCCTTTTCCACACTGTGGGTACACGTGGATCTTGGCACTCAGAGCCGGATCTATGTGTGCCTTTACAGATCCCATAACGGGGATGACGAGACAACTCGGCTGTTTAATTATATCAGCCAGGCGACAGATGATGCGCTGGAGCAGTATCCGACAGCGGAACTGGTGGTCTTGGGGGACTTCAACGCGCACCATGAGCTGTGGTTGGGCTCCTCCAAGACTGACCATGCTGGACGTACTGCTCATGCATTTGCTCTGACTCACGACTTGTCACAACTGGTGAATCAGCCCACCAGAATCCCAGATGTGGCAAGTCACACGCCTTCATTGCTGGACCTTCTGCTGACGAGTCATCCAGCCGGATACAGTGTGTCGGTGGGTGCCCCTTTGGGTACCTCCGATCATTGTCTGGTTGGATCCACAGTGCCTGGTGCTGCGCCTCCACCATCTGTAAAGATCAGGCGCAGAATCTGGCACTACTCGTCGGCAGATTGGGATGGAATGCGAGAATATCTTGCATCCATCCCTTGGGGGCAGCGCTGCTTTGAGGGCAACGATCCTTCCGCGAGTGCCGACGCTATTGCCGACGAGACCCGGCTAGGAATGGAATATTACATTCCTTCCTCGGAGGTCGTCGGTGGTGGTCGCGGACGCTCCTGGTTCAATCGCGACTGCGCAGATGCTGTTAGTGAGAAACAGGCTGCGTATCGCGATTGGATCAGGGGTCGCGCCATGAAGGATCCCAACATAAGTTCTCTCAAAGCGGCCTATAACCAAGCCACCAAGGCCTGCAAGAAGGCGTACGTCAGAGCGGATGCCCAGCGCATCAACAGGATTGGACGGACTTTGGCGGATCATCCGACGAGCAGTCGTGCTTATTGGAGTCTTGCCAGGGCCGTCCAATCTAATTTCTGTCGCCCCTCGTTGCCACCGCTGAGATATCCGGATGGATCCCTGGCCCATAGGCCGCAAGAGAAAGCCACTCTTTTGGCAGAACTCTTTGCGGCTAATTCGCGGCTCGAGGTCGGTAATGCACTGCCGCCCACGGTGCCTGATTGCGGATATTCCATGCCGGATGTTCGTATCAGGCATTGTGATGTGCGGCGTGAATTGCAGACCCTCGATGTCCGCAAGGCTAGTGGTCCCGATGGTATCCCAGCGGTGGTTCTTAAAATGTGCGCAGCCGAGTTGTCTCCTGTGCTGACGCGCCTATACCGTTCTTCCTTCTTCTCAGGTATTGTGCCCCAATCTTGGAGAGAGGCCAATGTGCAACCGATCCCAAAGAAAGGTGATCGGTCGGACCCTAACAATTACCGTCCAATCGCCATAACCTCAGTGATGTGCAAGGTAATGGAGCGGATCATAAACGCACAGCTGATCCGCTACCTGGAGGATCACTCGCTGATCAGTGACCGACAGTACGGCTTCCGGTCTAAACGATCAACGGGTGATCTTTTAGCGTACGTGCTACATCGCTGGGGGGAGGCGGTTGACAAGCATGGCGAGGCTCTAGCCGTAAGCCTCGACATTGCTAAGGCATTTGATAGGGTCTGGCACCGTGGTCTTCTCTCCAAGCTTCCGGCATATGGGCTCCCCGACAACCTGTGCACGTGGATCTCCGGCTTTCTGCATGAGCGTAGAATGCGTGTCCTTGTTGAAGGGCATGCTTCACGGCTCATGTCAGTTAATGCTGGAGTCCCACAAGGCTCTGTGCTTTCGCCCACCTTGTTTATTCTGCATATCAATGATATGTTACCACTTGGTAACATCCATTGCTATGCAGATGACAGCACAGTGCATGGGCGTTACTGCAGTAAGCCTCCTGGTTGCCGGGAAGTCACTGAGAGGCAGCGAGAGAATCTTGTCATTGAGCTCAACCGGACCCTGGATCTCATTTCGGAATGGGGTACAAGGAATCTGGTTGAGTTCAATGCCAAGAAAACTCAGGTGTGCGCGTTCACGTGCAAAAAATCCCCGTTCTCTCCCCTCCCCAATCTTCAGGGTATCCCGCTCGCAATGCGGAATAGCCTAAATATCCTGGGCATGGATATTTGCTGCAATCTGAATCCAAGGAACCACATCGAGGGCGTAATATCAGCCACATCGCGCAGGGTCGGAATCCTGAACAGGGTGCGTCGGTATTTTACACCCGGCCAGCTTTACCGCTTATACAAAGCGCAAGCTCGGCCGGGTGTGGAGTACTGTTCGCATCTTTGGGACGGTTCCGCCAAGTACCTACTCGATGCCTTGGACGGATTGCAGCGACGGGCTGTCCGCATTGTGAATGATGCAGACGTTACAAGACGCTTAGAACCGCTACAATTGCGGAGGGACATTGCCTCGCTGAGCGTCTTGTATCGTTTGTATCATGGCGAGTGCTCTGAAGAATTGTTTGACCTTATCCCATCCTCACCCTTCCTTAACAGAACCACGCGTGCTGGCTTGCGGAGCCACAGCTTCGTGGTCTCCTCCATCTCGGCTCGAACTAAAAAGTTCGCTAAATCTTACTTCTGCCGGACCATTAAGCTGTGGAACAGTTTGCCGGCGCACGTGTTCCCTCCTTCCTATAATATGGGGTCCTTTAAACGGAGTGTGAAGAAGCAGTTAGGCAGGCCGGCATGATCGTGCCGACCAACGATAGACACACTGTTTGTCGTTGGTCGACACTATTCCTGGATTGCGCTACACTTACCATCAGGTGTGGCGTAGTCATTTTGCCGAGCCAGGATAAAAAAAAAAAAAAAAAAAAAGTGTGTAAACGCTGTTGCGTTTCGGTTTAAAGGATATTGAATCGGTGAAATTACTCAGCATTACGAGACTTAACATCTCATGTGTCGAGGTGACGAGCACAGTCCAGTGCCATAATATTATAATGGTTTGAAAATCAAAGTTCTGTGTGTGGTTAAGTTTATGGGCAGGCGTGACGCTTATCATCAGACGAGCGACCTGCTCGTCTCGTCATTCAGACTAATAAAAAAACTATTACCTGCCTATTTATTTATGGTTTATGGATATTCTATAATATTTTTGTATAAAAATTAATATAGCTGCGTTTTGGCTTTATAAAAATATTTTGAAACGCATTTTGGCGCATGATCTTTTATCATCACTTCGTCATTTATTAGGTACATGACTTCATAGCTTTCATTTTATTTTTAATTTGAAACATTTTATTTTAGCAGACGAGGCAATGGCGACGCGTTAGGGGTTGTGGGGCTCAGAAGGCCACCATAATACAAATAAATCATGCGGGGAAGACTGATCCTGACATTAAGCTGGGATAACGCCAGGCAGAAAGAAAGAAAGGGCCAATTTTTCAATGTCCGATTTTTTGCCATTTTACTCATTACACGGCCAATTTAGCAACTATGTACGTTTCCCTGAATACAGAGTGTAACACAAGTTATACGCTTTTCTTTAAAGTTCGGTAGAAAATACGATAGTCAAAAAATGTTGTAAGGAATGTTTTTTATTCCGTAATTGATTAAATCCTGACATTAAGTGCTGTGGTGTGTGGTGTGGTGGTTTGAGACACCTATTACTTACGCTATTGGAGAAAAAAATCACGACTAAAAGTTTAGCTGCGGTTAATTTAGTTTAAGCAGCGATAGCTCAACAGGGAGTGGTACGGACTGTCGAGACAAAAGTCGCAGGTTCGAAACCAGCCCCAAGAGCATGCACCTCTGACTTTTCTAAGTTACGTATCGCTTGCTTTAACGTTGAAGGAAACATCGCGAGGAAACCTGCATACCTGAGAACTCGAAAAGATTTTTCGAAGGTATGTGAACTATGTGGACTAAGGCCTAATTCCTCTCATTCAGTAGAGGAGGCCCGTGCCCAGCAGTGGGACTTATATAATACAGGGCTAGTATTATTATAGTTTAGTTTAGTCCAAATCGGTCTTCATAAAAATCGCAATAGCTTTTGAGACATGCATTTTAGGCCATCATACATGGGGTTCAATCGATGTATATTGAAGTTAGAGACTTGCTTCGTTTGGTTCACTATACATGTTACATCCAGTACCTATATTGACGACGTAATACCTTTGTTTTTGCCGTCTCATTTATTATCTACTAAATAACGTTTAATAATAACGCATAATAAGCAACAATAGCTCAGTGGGGAGTGCTACGGACTGTCGAGCCTAAAGGCGCAGAATCGAAGCCAGCCTCAAGAGTTATGGACCACTGACTTCTAAGAAATAAAGAAACAATTTATTTGGTTTTTCGATATTGGTACATTTTGAATGAAATTTACAAAAGGAATGAAAAACCAAAATGGACTCGCCTCAGCTTCGTGCAACTTCTAAGTTACAAACGTAACATTTAACGTAACATATTCATTCTTTATTATCGCTTGCTTTAACGGTGTAGAAAATATCGTGAGGAAATCTGCATACCTAAGAATTTCGAAGGTAATTCTGAAAATCCGCATTAGGCCAACAACGTGATGAATTGAGGCCTAACCTCTTTCATTCGGAAGAGGAGCCTCGTGCTTGGCAGTGGGTCGTGTATATAATACGGGGCTGGTATTACTATTATTATTAGGTAATGGTGTCAATTCTCTTATCGGCATCTAAATTAAAATTCAATTAACCATGTTTTTTAAATTTAGTTTTAGTTCATTTATATGAATAGTCACGAGTCACGACTTAAATGGATAGGTACAAAAGTCATTGATAAATTATATCACAGTTGAATTAATTTCGTGACAAATTAACGGTATATTTCGATAATTTCCGAATATGAAATAGAAATCAATATCAATACAACAAAAACAAACTCGTTATCCGGTTTTAGAAAAGTCAAGACTAAAAGTTATTTTTGCGTAACAGCGTACAATTTTATAGCAAGCTCCCCTATAATGTAAACGATATACCCGAAGGTTCGAGGCACACATTAAATGTATACTTATGACCAGGGGCTACAATGAGGAGAGAGATATACTGTGACCTCCTGCGGCCCGGTAGCTCATCAGGCTATGTAGGGATTGATTTAATCAATGTACCCTAAACAAAATATATGTTTATGTTACTAAGATTTATGTAAATTTACTGATGAGATGCAATATAACCCGAGCAAATTAAAATTAATTGCTTAGTAATATTAAAAATCTACATAAAATTGGCTCATTAATATTTAAAACTTATACTAAAAGTATAATAAATACATTTGAATAACATAAATAAAAGGCGACCGATCGCGTAATAAATAAATTAAAAACGGAAAATTTGAAATTTTTAATCGACAAGTCATTCTTTTCGAGGATAGTGTAAACGGATCAAAAACAAGCCCACTGAGTTTGTTTCGCTGGGTCTTCGCAAGGATGGGTCACGCCACGCCGCGTTGAATATTTTCCGTATATGATGGTCATAACTATACATAAGCAATAACCAAATGACTGTTCTTAATCATCATCGTCATATATTATAGTTTATTGGCAACGTTTTTTAAAAATGTTAGCAATTTCTACAATTTAACGAGGATATCCACTTCGACGTGTGGTCTATTATTTAGCAAAAGTCATCTCTGGAGCTACCTATATGGGTTATGTTTATTATGGATACCTATATGGCCCGATATATTATTGGTGCCGTACGCAGAAAATTAAAGAGTCCGCGCCTGGCATGGATATTCTTGTGTAAGGCGTTTAGAACTGTTAGTACCGAAGCTTAGCCTATCCTTGCGGGTGTATTTTCAATTGATCTGGATTGATTACTCAACAAGAGAGAATACGGACAACAAGGTTCTTACGTTGCAACTCGCGTGAGCTCCTGAGAACCTGTAGACTTTTTAACCCATGTTCCGAAATTTGGAACGAGCTACTAAATTAATGGTAATGTTGATGGGATAATTCTACTAAGGGATGGCATCTATATTAGTAAATCCTATCGGTTCGCGAGCGCTTATTAAAAACTTGGCTAGAAATTGATTACTGTGTTTCATAATTTCTCACCGGCCATGATAACTTTAAGGGTAAGCTCTTCTCATTGAAGATGATGGATTCGTCCGTGTGCCCATGCCCATTTTGCTACGATGAGAAGTGGAAAAAATATTTATTTCCAACTCTTCCCAATCTTTTTATTGAATAATTTCGTTGCGGGTCAAGAAGAGCTTCTCATTCCCAGAGACTTACCGAGCCTCATTGCTCGGTGTCACTATATGTATGACACTGTCGCACCTGGCTTACGGGAGTTTCATTGGCGGTCGTGAGGCGGGATAGTCTACACTTGACTTGTGACACACGCCGTGGTTTCCCTATTTCGATGGTGTATCTGTAGGCTTTAACGTTGCATTCTCGGAATAACATTGTCTAGATGGAGAATTCCGGTGGTCATGTCAAGCGATGCAGCGTCAGTGAATAACGCCACGCCATTCATCGTCGACAATAAGATTTCAAATATTAATATTCCAGCTATTAAACGCGGCTTCACCGGCGCCAAAGACAACACAAGGCATTATGTGTTGGCCGGCGCTAACTTATTTAAAACAAATTTAAACTTTTCCCTTCACCTAACTTTGAAAACCCTTCTTACTCGAAGGTTGAACTTAAAGAAATATCTTGTTAAACATTACCTATAATAAACAATCAAGAAAATGCCGAAAATCCCAAAATATTATATTCCTATTTATAACGGTTTGAGGTGTGTGATGACGTGTCATCAGGACTTTGCATTATCCTACTAATCCTACTAATATTATAAACGCGAAAGTTTGTAAGTATGGAGGGATGGATGGATGTATATTTGTTACTCTTTCGGGTAAAAACTACTGAATGGATTTCAATGACACTTTACAATAATATAGCTTATACATCAGAATAAGACGTAGACTACTATGTTTTTCATATAATCAACCCCTGAAGGGTTTAAAAAGGGGATGAAAGTTTGTATGAAAAATCTAAACCGCTGAACCGATTTCAATGAATTTTGGCACTAATATAGTTGATGACCCAGAGTTAAACATAGGGTATTTTTTTCTTTAAATTTCAACCCTTAAAGGGCCCAAATAGGGGATGAAAGTTTGAATGAAAGCTTTTTGATGGCGAAATACTTTTATCGCTTCTGGTCTATCATAATTTACCGGCTGAACGAACTGGGATTAAATTTGGCACATAAGTATATGATCTAGCATAAAACTTACAATATATTGTATTCAGATAGTCCGTTCCCGTGGGATCTAATACAAAATTACATTCACCGGACAGGGTCACGAGCAAAAGCTAGTGTCTTATATATACATATACATATTATGTATATGTAAAGTACTTAACAATACTTGTAAATTACACAGAGTAAAGTGTAGATAATATATGTTCAGAAAGTCCATGCACATTGTTTCTAAATGTAAGAATTCTCTGATACAATAATCTTGCGCAGTAGATCTATCATAAATGTGGAAATCTCTTCATACCTGATTATTGCCAACAAGATGTGTTTCGTATGGTTAATAAATAGTCGGGAGCCTACATTCTACTTAATACATTGTTACAACACTTGATACTTATCTTTATAATTACGAATGCGCTTGAAGCTACTGCAATTAAAATACGTATAATATATTTTATTTTGGTAATTAACATAGGTTTATACTTAAATCATTAATATAAGTAAACTTTATTTTTATTTGGTTGTATAGGGTAACCTTTTGCGCCAGTATCATTTAGATACTTAGATCATTTTATATGCCAAAATTATTTGTATAATTAATTATAATTATGTGTATTTTACTAACGAAATTGTGAGTTTTATAACATTATTTATGCATACATAGATCTATACATATTAAGTTTTTAGATAAAATAATTGAAACGAATCAGCTCGCGACTGAACAGGAAAGAAATCTCAACAGAAAGGCAGATAAGGTAAAATATATATCAACATCGCACTTACCACATTTCAATACATTTGTATCGTGCAGACGAAGAATAATCCGAACCACACGTCGTTCCATATCAGACAAAAAGTCACTATCGGTCCGTGACTCGCGCCGTGTTCGGCAAAATGGACGAGTCATTGGCGTGACTATACCACTGTTTAGCAACACATTAAGTATGACTCGATCATAGTCTGATTGAAAAAAAAGCGCGGCAAAATCATGGCTGGCTGGGCGGGGCGCGGGGCGGGACAGGGCGTAGCGCCCTTGGTACCGCCCCACTGAGTCACCGCGGGTGCGCTCGCGCAACTCATAGGATCAACCACTTGATAAACAGTCCGCCTGCAGCACTTGCACACTCCAGACTAACACTTGGCTCTCACTTTCACATTATACTCACTGTAATTATATCTGATACGTGCCTATTGCTCAATGATTCATATTAAGAATATTTTTAAGCTATGTAGAATTGCATTTATGTTATACTTGCGAGACGGCGTCGCATCATCGCGTCGACTTGCACATCGTTGGTGGTTACCATAAACAAAAGTAACTATAAACAATTTTGAAGATAAAGTATAAATGTATGATATATTTTTATACTTATCGATTATTCTACGACTGCCTCTGTGACGCAGTTATAATACACACATGGTACAACTGCTGTGCTGATGTTTAAGTTTCGATCCCCGGGTTGGGTAAAAGTGATACTGGGCTTAGTCTATCAAGAAATGGTATCAGCCGCAAGTATGCCCTCTTTGGCGATAGAATTGACCCTTATCACGTCATGGGACGGAAATAAGCTCGGCGAAATGTCTCCCTCATTTACTGGATACACTTAATTTTTTTTTGCCTTCCTCTTGGAGGATTACAGAAGTGAGTGTGTAGTATATATGTATACCGTGTATCATTTACCTATTTATTTGTTTCTCTATGTTATTATAATACTAATCATCTGTAATCACTTGCAATAGTATTAGTCGGCTTTATTTACAAATGTAGACTAACTTTACAGTTGTTTTATCCACTAGTCATGTATTTATTTATGGCAACACCTATTAACCCAAGATGGTATAATATCGAGAAATAAACGTAGAATCTTCTTCTACTTTTTAATTTATGGCTTCGCATTTTTATGCATTTCGCCAATGTCATCATCATCATCATCATCTTCTTCAGCCACAAGACGTCCACTGCTAAACATAGGCCTCAATTAATAAATGTCAAGTATAATTTATTCTCAAGTTTTCACAAGAACGATCAAATATCAGTGTGGACATCTTCAAGGTCTTGCTGGAATTTTGGTGTGAATTCCTTCCAGTATACCTTTTTCATCACTGTCAATGTTTATTGCATAAATCCACACCACTTTTATACAACAAATATAACCGTAAACTAGTTTTTGAAATAAATTAAAATAAGCGATGAACTGCACTGTCGGAATTCCCGCCAAAACTCCAAACGTAGAATCTACGTTTCATTATAAATAGTGATGTTGGTAAACGATTAATAATAATCGATTAGATAAATAATCAATTCAAAAATTATAATGGATTATATATTTTTACGGAGTTCTAATTAACTGTCTTAAATGGCGTTACATATAATTCTTCCCTAACTAATCCCTTGATTATTTCTTCCTTTAAGGTCGGTAACGTATTCATAATTCTTCAGGCACTTGGTATGACCATTGGTGGTAGAGATCACTCTGCATCAGGTGACTCAATTGCTTATTTCTCGATAATTGTTAAAAAAAGATTACAATATTATTGTCATGTATAGAGCAACGAGGTGGGTTACGAGGTATTCTTTCCAAAAATGTAAAAACTTGCCAAAGAGACTGACATTTGAGTAGAAATTTGATCATAGTATGGGAAATTAAAAAAACTAAAAAACACGCTTTTATAGATGGTCTAACTAAAAAATTTAAAATAAATTTGAAGAAAACAATGTATTTTATTGTAAAATAAGCGTGGGGTGCTTTTTAAGATACTATCTAAATGATAATCCTTCTACTCATATCTGTCAATACAATATTTATAACTATAGGCACCATGCACCCCACGATTTTTTTTACAATAAAATACATTGTTTTCTTCAAATTTATTTTCAATTTTTTAGTTAGACTTTCTATAAAAGCGTGTTTTTTAGTTTTTTTAAAACTATTATTTATTTTTCATTTTTTAGTTAAAATAAAAATATATTGTAGCAGAGAGTATAATTTTAATTTCAAACCCGAATATCAAAAAAGCGCCATCTATTGACGCTCTTAGATACTACGATATTCCCTATAATTAACGAAGATCCAGAGAGTACAATTTTAATTCCTAACCCGAATATCAATAATTAATTAAATTAAATTATTATTATTTAATTATTATTATTATTTTTTTATCAAATTAGTGTATTGTCATCGGTCCTCGATAAATCTACAAAGTTTGAACGAAATCTGACGGTTTAAAGTGGGTCAAAATCGCGCCCAAAGGAGTCGGTTACAAACATACAAACAAACATACAGGTGAAGTTAATAAAAAGCGTGTAAAGACCTCTTGGATCCCCATCCGCCAAAACTAAACGGGATATGCCATGTTTTTCTTCATCGGCACTAAATCTGTGGTGTTTCCCACCGAAATTACTGTAAAATGTATTAAAGTTACGCAAGTGTAAACCTTTTGACCCCTTTTAGTGGTGGACATTCTTCTCTCCATTTGTTTCTTAAATGACCTTGTGAAACTCACTTACTTACATCATAATTTATTTTAGTTGTTCCTGTTTTGTCTGCGTACATGTTACTGTCCACTCCCGTGGGACGTAGCGTGATGTTCTGTAGCTATGATGTATTCTCACGATAAATCAAATATATGGTACGCATATCACTTATTTCAGTTAAATTTAGAAATTACATAATCACAAACAGACGTTCCAAGTATTTAAATGAAAGATTATTAATTTTTGATACGTGTGCTTATAAATATAATGAAATGATCGCTATAAAGTTTGTACTACATAAATACAGAATTATATTTAGGGGTTTAAAGAAAGTATTATATTAATTTCTATTGCTACCAAAAATGTAGAGTCCATAGTATGTAAAAAATATACGCTCTCACGCCTGTAACCCCCGAAGGGGTAGGCATGGGTATAACCAGTGCACTCACATTTCACCGAGCTTATTTCCGTCCCATTATAGAGGGCAGTTTATCGCCATACCAAGCAAAAGTCGGGGCTGATAGTGAGTATTTTGTGATAGAAGAACTCAATATAACTTTTACCCGACCAAGGGATCGAACCCGAGACCTCAGCACAGCAGTTGTACCGCGAATACATTACAACTACGCCACAGAGGCTGTCAGTATATAATAATATGCTTAGAAAATATTATTTCTAAGATACCACTTCATATTTGATAATGAGGTAACAGACGATAAAAATGTATGGCTCACATTAAAAGTGCATACACTCAGACTGTATTTTTTTTTACGTTCTTTAACTAATTTGAATAAAAAACACCCTGTATGATTTAGTTGATCAATTTGACTGAAAGTCTGTTCAGCCGGTGCAAAATTCATATAATGCTAAATCAGTTGATCAAATCAAGTCAACCCAAACACGCGCTCTATGCGTAGAAACTCTCCTCTTTTTCATCGGGGATTAATTAAATAGCAAAGATGAAATACAATCCCTGCTTTATATGATCCAAACAAGTTGGTACCGTATTCCAATAGACCTGAGTCTATATATTGCTCTTAAAATTATATTATACTATTTTATATCCGTTTCATAACCGGATTCCGATCCATTATGCTACGGGCATTGTCAAACTATTGATGAGTGACTCACGTTCCTCCTAACTGCCTTTGAATATACATCCGTATAGTTTCTACGTACATTGACATTTTTGATTCATTCAAATTACATTACCGTTCGAGTAAGATAGATCCAAAACGAATAGCTTTATCGACAAGTAATGTATTGTGTCCTCATAAAATGCTATACACTTGTACCTAGTATTTTTTATGAAATGTTACGTGAGAAGAGGACAAGGATTTCCTACATTTATTGTGAGTGGCCTTAGGACTCAGAACCGTGTATAAATTTGTTCGGTACATTAGTTGTGTGTGTATAAATTTGCCAGAATATGCAAGAAAAAATATCATTTAGATTCAACTCTACTTGTTGATCGATAAAACTGTATTAAATAAAATAAAATACATCCAACAGTCACATACATAGTCCTGACCCACAGTAAGATACGCGTCTTTTGTCGTAGGTATCAGGAACTACGAGAGACTTTCAGTCTCACAACACCCAGACCCCGAGACAAATATCTGTGGATCACACAAATGTTTGTCTCGGTGCGGCTATCGAACCCCCGGCCTCTCGTTTCACAGCCGGCTACTCGACCACTGCACCACGGAGGCTTATTGTTTGTGGGAGAGCTCTAGCTCTCATAGCCTTGGGGTCTACCCCAAGGCGAGAGAATGTCTTATAATACCTTACTAGGTATGGATAATTTCACAGGATTCAGTGTCCTTCAAGCCGAAACACAACAGTGCGGTAGAAATAGACAAGTAATTTAAATACTGCCCAGCCCCGGTTACAGTGGTAGTAACCCGGTCGAACTGGCCCAATCATATTGTAGACAAAAGTGTCTACAGCGTTGTTCTACTACTAACAAGGTTTAGGTTATATTCAAGTAAATTCTTTAAACACTACAATACGCTAAGATAAGTCATTCATAAAATATATAATTATACGCATGGTTGTTCGTTGGTTGCCAACTGCAAAGCCATGTTTCCGTCACCGCAAACCACAATACGAGTCATTAGGTAAGTGAAATTAAGTATGAATAGTATAAATGTGAGAAGCCAAGCTATATAAAACCGTAACCTGATAATAAAGGATTAGAGAATAAGGTCATTCATTGCTTAAACTATCGTTTAGAAAACTTATTGAAGAAATATTTTGATAAAAATATATTTTTTTTAATGTTGTGTATACTATGAAGACTTTTAATTTTTTTGGATAAATGTAACCTTTATAAATAAAATATCAAATAAAGAATACTATTAGATTTACACGCACAGAACAATAATAAATTCGGATCAGTTCAACTAAAATAATTAATATTAATAATAGTTTGATGAATTTAACAAAAACTGAAGAATAATTCTGTTATACAACATGCAGTAGAAATATAGAAGCATATAATATATACATGTATTAATAATTAAATATAATATTATCTAATCGCAGCCTACTGCGATCGTATTTCCATCCTACCTTATTTGCGCGAGCAGCCTTCGCCGTCCGACTTTCAAATCCGCCGCGTACGTGACTCATTCGGGGGCAGCGTCGCTCGCTGACGTCAGCGCGTGAACACATTGGCTCTATCCAGGGTTGGATTTTGTACTATAATTATAGTATTTATACTATAATTTCGCCCTTTGTACTATATACTATTCACATCTAAAGATAGTACGCTAAAATACTATAATTTAAAGTTTTTTCCCGAATGCTTAGTTTTATGTCATATGAATATTTCGACCGTGCGTGTATCCGACCGAATTCTGATCTTGCGATGTTTTCTGTGTCAATGGCCGGGGATTCCCCGATTATGTGATAATGTCCTAGATTGTTTAGTACTTCCACATGCAAATGCCGACTGCGAACGAATATTTAGTAAAGTGAATCTTACTAAGACTAATATACGAAACAAACTGGCAACACAATCCATAGACGCCATATTATTGTCTTGTGACGCTATCAAAAGCGGTAGCAAAAGTGGGAATTGTACTGATTTTATTCCTACTGAGGATATGTTCATGAGATTAAATGCCAAGGATGAAGATCTAGCTAATAGTAATATTCAAGAACTGATAAACTTAGAAGAGGAGTAAATTTTGCCATAACTGGTGTTGATTATAATGATTACATAATAAGTTAAATTAAAAATAATGAAAGTGTACTATAATTTTTTTATAAATACTATCCTTTTCATTTTTTTGTACTATCTTTTTCAACGTACCTAAATCCAACCCTGGCTCTATCGGTTTTACACCCAGACCCTGTGAATTCCTTCTACGAAATCAAAGGCCGATTTTCAAAAAATATTAGGTATTATGAGTAAAAAATGTAATTTATTGTCTGTGATTTAACAAAAAGTTTTCATATGGACCTACGAATGTCTATGCTTATGGCATGTCCTATTTCAACAAATGGTAGAGCCATATTAAAGAATGAACTCGCTGGATCGATATGGTACAACTGTGACATAAAATACTAACGCGAAATAATGCAGCAGCAGCATTTGGAACGGCAAGTGGGTTTCCTGAACGCCAACAGCTCTTTCAAAGTTTGGCAACTCAGTTACAATTCACCTGAACAGCAAGGCCGCGCGGCGCGGTGTTGCGATTGTTACATTAGGTACTCCTTGCATCCAGGTGCGACGCTTTAAAAACATATTAGTGTGATAATCGTTTCAATGTGTATGTTGTTAACGAATGGTTTGAAAGTTTCATTATAGACTGTCGTTCTTTACTTAGAGAAATATTTACATTTCTACAAAATCTTAAACAATTTAAATCCCGCATAATAATAAGCTTCCCACTTTAACAATGAAGTAAACAATAATTCCGCGATTTAACTTTCATTATTTCCGAGGCAAGAAACGCAGTCACGCCGTAAAATTTAAACCTGTATGTAGAACATTTTCATCTGTATTACAAAATTAATTTCAATCTTATCTTCAAATTGTTAAAATGTAGCGGGGCTCCATGCGGTGCTTCGACCGGGTGGGGGTCAACGACCGCCAAACCGCGCCAATCCGCCATCTTGGATTCGTCATGGCGCGCGCGCTTTATGTCTTCTGCGAGAACCTGCCAGCATCATTCACCTCAACTCAATAGCATCTCGTGTGCATAGATAGCTATTTGGGACTAAGGTGCGTCATGTTATTGGCAAAGACTCTAATTTGTAACACAGTTTTAAACATCCCTAGTCATTCATTTTTATTTTTGTAGTAACATACATATTAGACACCTGTTATTAATAAATTTACCTGCACTTACAATAACACAAATAAATATAAGAACTGTTACATTAATGGGGTGTTTTGTTAGCCGTGTATTATAAATGATAATTATGGTGCTGCCACACCGATGTTATAAAATGTTTACAAACATTATTAAACATTTGTTAACATTTTATCACAATGTTAGATAATGTTTTCATGTTAGGTAATCTTAGTAAACATTTCTTAACAATTTGTAATTTTTTTTAACATTTGTTTGTAAACATGTATCCAGGGGATGTCATGTTTTCAAATGTTATAAAATTATAGAAGATGTTTGCAAACATTTTCCGTCGGTGTGGGAGCACTTAATAATATCTAACAATTCCTAACATTTGTTAGTAAATGTTTAATGTTCGAAAATGTTTGTAAACATTTTATAACATCGGTGTGGCAGCACCATTAGGCTATTCCACTGCTCGGCATGGGTCTCCTCTACTAATGAGTCGGGATAGGTTTAGCCTTTAGTCCACCATTAGTAAATTACCCGTTGTATTTTTCATTTGTTTATTTCTTTAAAATTTATGAATTTACATAATATATTTTACCCATTATCACGTCTTGATTCATACTATACATACACTTAATAAAATCGGAACCCAAAGACCAGACCGCCAGACTGCCAGACCTCAAGACACCGTGACCTCCTTCTGCGTAGATTGGACCATCAACAAACTTTAATAATTTTAAACTGAAGGTAGATAATGTAACATTAACATTTTGGAACAATCTACACTTCAGTACACCTACAACGAAAGCTGAAAAGCCTTCGAAACGTCGGGACTAAAGTTAAAATAAAAAACCGTGATAAGATTTGTTTAAATTAGTTTTATTTCAACTTTAAATTATGTTATGAGATAGCAGCGATAGCTCAGCGGGGAGTGGTATGGACTGTCGAGACGAATGTCGCAGGTTCGAAACCAGCCCCAAGAGCATACACCACTGACTTTTCTAAGTTACGTGTATATTAATTGTTAATTATCACTTGCTTTAACGGTGAAGGAAACATAGTGAGGAAACCTGCATACCTGAGAACTCGATAAGATTTTTCGAAGGTAATGTGTAGTCTGCCAACCCGCATTAGGCCAGCGTGGTGGACTAAGGCCTAATCCCTCTCATTCAGTAGAGGAGGCCCGTGCCCAGCAGTGGGACGTATATAATACAGGGCTAGTAAAAAAAAAATGAGATGAACCTGTCAGAAATCCCACCAAAACATAGTTTCACCGGCCCATTCATGTTGTCGACAAAACTGTCTACAGTGCGGCGTCGCTCTAGTTGTTTTACTATCATACAGGAATCGACCTGCCAATTTTGGAAAAAACTGTGGCGCCATAGGATTTATTATGAGTTATCAATCTTTCTCACAGATATTATTAAATTTACTTTTTATCTTATTAATTATCGATGTCTAATTAACGGCTCCAGGAAGTAGCAATGCACAATTTTTTTTATAAAGATACTGCGATTTTAAAATAAAATGTAGCAAATGGTTAAAAATAATGTAAATAGGTTTTCTACGCATCTTTGGATAATAATTAAAAAGAAAAGCGACGCCGTGTACTATTACTAAGTGAATAACAGCAGTTATCTGATCATGTGCGCGGGCGCTCGCTGGCTTAGTAACAGTTGTTGAAATGTCGATTTCTCGCACCGCATAAGGCCTTGATGTGGTTTTAAAATTAAAGGCCTAATTTTCACCACTATATTTCGTTACACCGAATGTTGGAGCCTCGATAAAATAATTTGACTAAATAATGCAACTTGGTAAAGGTATGTTTTTCAATCTCTATGTACCTATAGCAGGAATATTAAGTTCATGCTAAATTCTATTACTTCAGGATTTATAAATACTTTGGCAAATAGACTCTATTTTGAATACTGCTTTGTATGATTGTATTATTTGTATTTATAATTTTTTGAAGTGATAACTTCTTATGGGAGGGTGAACCGAAACGTTCCGTAACGCGAGCGGTCCATCGACCAGCCAGCGTTAGCTGACCTCCCTGGAACATCGATAATTTCGAAGTCCCAGGTGGCGCCACACAGTGACCAGTCGGCTTGGGCCGGACTTTTACACGTCTTTGACACCACTTTGGCACAACTTTGACACGACTTAGACACGACTTTGACACGACTTTGACACGACTTTTACACGACTTTTACACGTCTTTGACACGACTTTTACACGACTTTGTCACGACTCTGCCACGACTCTGCCACGACTTTGACACGACTTTGACACGACTTTGCCACGACTCTGCCACGACTTTGACACGATTTTGACACGACTTTGACACGACTTTGACACGACTTTAACACCACTTTGGCACGACTTTGACACGACTTAGACACGACTTTGACACGACTTTTACACGTCTTTGACACGACTTTTACACGACTTTGACACGACTCTGCCACGACTTTGACACGACTCTGCCACGACTTTGACACGACTTTGCCACTACTTTGACACGACTTTTACACGTCTTTGACACGACTTTGACACGACTTTGACACCACTTTGGCACGACTTTGACACGACTTAGACACGACTTTGACACGACTTTTACACGTCTTTGACACGACTTTTACACGACTTTGACACGACTCTGCCACGACTTTGACACGACTCTGCCACTACTTTGACACGACTTTTACACGTCTTTGACACGACTTTTACACGAATTTGACACGACTTTGACACGACTTCGACACGACTTCGACACGACTTTGGCACGACTTTGACACGACTTTTACACGTCTTTGACACGACTTTGACACGACTATGGCACGACTATGGCACGACGTTGACACAACTTTGACACGACTTTGACACGACTTTAACACGACTTTTACACGTCTTTGACACGACTTTGACACGAATTTGACACGACTTTGACACGACTTTGACACGACTTTGACACGACTTTGACACGACTTTGACACGACTTTGACACGACTATGGCACGACTATGGCACGACGTTGACACAACTTTGACACGACTTTGACACGACTTTAACACGACTTTGACACGTCTTTGACACCACTTTGGCACGACTTTGACACGATTTAGACACGACTTTGACACGACTTTGACACGACTTTTACACGTCTTTGACACGACTTTTACACGTCTTTGACTCGACTATGACACGAATTTGACACGACTTTGACACGACTATGGCACGACTATGACACGACTTTGACACGACTTTTACACGTCTTTGACACGAATTTGACATGACTTTGACACGACTCTGCCACTACTTTGACACGACTTTGACACGACCTGGACACAACTTTGGCACGACTTTGACACGACTTTTACACGTCTTTGACACGACTTCGACACGACTTTGACACGACTTTGACACGACTTAGACACGACTTTGACATGACTTTTACACGTCTTTGACACGACTTTTACACGACTTTGACACGACTCTGCCACGACTTTGACACGACTCTGCCACTACTTTGACACGACTTTGACACGTTGCCACGACTTTGACCCGACTTTGGTACGACTTTGACACGACTTTGACACGTCTTTGACACGGCTTTGACACGACTCTGCCACGACTTTGACACGATTTTGACACGACTTTGCCACGACTTTGACACGACTTTGCCACGACTTTGACACAACTTTGCCACGACTTTGACACGATTTAGACATGACTTTGACACGACTTTGACACGACTTTGACACGACTTAGACACGGCTTTGACATGACTTTTACACGTCTTTGACACGACTTTGACACGATTTAGACACGACTTTTACACGTCTTTGACACGACTTTGACACGAATTTGACACGACTTGGACACGACTTTGACACGACTTTGACACGACTATGGCACGACTATTGCACGACGTTGACACAACTTTGACACGACTTGGACACGACTTTGACACGACTTTGACACGACTTTGACACGACTTTGACACGACTTTAACACGACTTTTACACGTCTTTGACACGAATTTGACACGAATTTGACACGACTTTGACACGACTTTGACACGACTATGGCACGACTATGGCACGACGTTGACACAACTTTGACACGACTTTGACACGACTTTGGCACGACTTTGACATGACTTTGACACGACTTTGACACGACTTTTACACGAATTTGACACGAATTTGACACGACTTTGACACGACTTCGACACGACTTTGACACGACTTCGACACGACTTTGGCACGTCTTTGACACGACTTTTACACGTCTTTGACACGACTTTGACACGACTTTGACACGACTTTGACACGACTTTGACACGACTTTGACACGACTTTAACACGACTTTGACCGGGCTTTGACCGGACTTCGTAACGTAACGCGTTAAGGGAAGCCAGACAGAGTGGCGCCGTAACGTAACACTTTACGGCTCCATTCTGTCTGGCTTCCCTTTCTCTCACGCATACGGTAGCAGTAGGCAGGCTCCTCCGCTCTCACTTTAACCCACATTAGTTTAAGTTATCACTTCTGTCGAGCGTCCCGAGACGCACTCTTTTTTTTATAATAATCAGTCACATAAGTTTTAACGGGAATTTTCACATTGCAGACGCTGCTTATTTTAATTATTTCAAGTAGTTTAAGGTTTATTCAGTGTATGGAGACTCTATAATGAGTGAGTTTGGGGAAGTTTCTTTGGAATGGGTTGACCGACCTTGTTTGTTTGATCTACTTCGAGAAAATCGTCTCTAAGTATCGTACTGGAAAAAAATTACACCAACACTCCGAAAAGATCTTGAAATCGGTGACACCAGTGTAGAATCTTTTTAAGACTTGAGATTAACTCAAAATATGTTAGATACTTGTCATTGGTGATACGCATAAATATTGCGCTGTGCGATGATATAAATCGTCATTTATCATGACCTAATTAGTGTTTTTTTTTCGCTTTCGTATTATTTGATATTGGTAATAGCGAAACAAAAGAGTGACCAAAAAGTTTTTATGTAAAGGTGTTATTTCCCTAACATGAAATGTTTCTGAAATTAGCTGTTTAATGCATTATTTGGGCGGATAACTATGACTATTGTGAAATAGGTCCTTAGTAAAGTTAGATCCCTATTCTTCTTGTTGTCGAATGGTTAGTAGCCAACATAATGTCAAAGTTAGCCTAAGGCCTTCAACTTGGCTTAATGACTACTGTCAGTTTATAGCAACTGGGATCGACTCTATACGCGCCCTTTGAAGGTCGGAGACGCTCAGTGGAAGCAGTCATCCATCTATAGACTGAATGCACCAAGGCTTGCTTAACTCGCTAATCATTTAACCATTATATAATGATTAGTGAGTGCAACTGACTTTGAGCGCCTTAAATCCTATTGATATGATATGATATTTAAAAAAAGGTGTGCGTCTCGAGACGCTCGACCGAAGTGATAACTTAAACTAATAAGTCCTGTCAAAGTCCGGTCAAAGTCGGGTCAAAGTCCGGTCAAAGTCCGGGCAAAGTCCGGTCAAAGACCGGTCAAAGTCCGGTCAAAGTCATATCAAAGTCCGGTCAAAATCCGGTCCAAGCCTGGTCAAAGCCCGATCAAAGCCCGGTCAAAGTCCGGTCAAAGCCCGGTCCAAGTCCGGTCAAAGCCCGGTCAAAGTCCGGTCAAAGCCCGGTCAAAGTCCGGTCAAAGTCCGGTCAAAGTCCGGTCAAAGCCCGGTCAAAGCCCGGTCTAAGTCCGGTCAAAGTCTTGTGAAAGTCCGGTTAAAGTCCGGTCCAAACCGACTGGTCACTGTATGACGCCACCTGGGACTTCGAAATTATCGATGTTACAGCGAGGTCGTCTAACGCTGGCTGGTCGATGGACCGCTCGCGTTACGGAACGTTTCGGTTCACCCTCCCATAAGAAGTTATCACTTCAAAAACGGCGTTTCTAAACATAATGCTTTTAAGAAAGACAATGCTTAATTAAGTTACACGCAATTAAGCGAAGACAACACAATTTATACACTGCTTTTGAATCAGTTCAATCGTATCTCGATAAGGCCAGCATGCCGGAAACACAATGAAAGACACAGGTTTGCACATTGCAAATTAAATCTAATAAGATATATAGCATGTAGGTGACATTCCATGTGCAAAGGAGAAACTAGTCAGACGGCATTCAGGGCTCGCCCTTAACCGCCGCCGAGGCCGGGTACCGTTGCTGCCAATGCACTGGCAAACTCTGGTAGGGCTGTTCGTATGTAGGTACCAGATGAAGTGAACGGCGTAATGTATCTTAATTTATTGGGAACGGGTATTGGGAATTAGTATTGTTGAACATCTAAATTAACCAGTATTATACTGGTTTAATTGCTATTGAATACTTTGTGATATGACTCTATGAATAGATAAATATTGGTAAGAACACTTCGCAGTGTAAGAGTCAGATAAACGTATCTACATTTTCTCAATTTTACAGGAAGGCAAAAATACTGTGAAAATTCGGTTCTTTCAACTTTACCAGCTTTTTAATACAGATAAAATACTAGTAAAGAAAAAAAATATTTTTTTCTATACATTGCCATACTCTTAGAGCTTTGAAAAAATTAGAAATTATTTATTTATATATGCTTACATAGACGCATTATATATTTTTTTTAAATTCGGTTGACATACGTTAGTGTATAGTATGAATTGCCAAAACTATGTAACGGTAATGTCAATATTTATCAAATTCCAATAAAACGAAATAGCTTAAGAATAACTTTCAATGGAACCAGAAAAACGTATTATGAATACCGTTTAAATAGTTCTCATTATCTTCCTACCTCTTTAGAGCTATAGGAACGTATTTCCAAAAACAATAGTTTTATTCTTAGAATATAGTTTGTTTGGCAATATTATACAAACCATAACAACGTAAAAGCTTATACATACGTTGTTTTGGTTTTATAAAGGGTCTTCAGTTGGAACTCCAACAACTTGGAACTTCACAAATGACGTATTTAAGTTTGAAAATAATTAAGGGCCACACTAACGTATGTCAACCGAATTTAAAAAAATATATATAATGCGTCTATGTAAGCATATATAAATAAATAATTTCTAATTTTTTCAAAGCTCTAAGAGTATGGCAATATAGAGAAAAAAAATTTTTTTTCTTGACTAGTATTTTATCTGTATTAAAAAGCTGGTAAAGTTGAAAGAGCCGAATTTTCACAGTATTTTTGCTTTCCTGTAAAATTGAGAAAATGTAGATACGTTTATCCGACTCTTACACCGCGATATTGTGAACCGTTTTATGAAAACAAAAAGTGTTTTGATTTTTTTGTAGATACGTTCATCTGGTTCTTATACCGCGACTTGAACCTAACTTGAAGACTCAACATTTTGAATTTTTTGGCTCGTTACTTTTATTTTGAGTCGGATATATTTCTTTTTAATAAATATTAATTTTACTAACTAATCCGGTACTGATCATCGCAGCCAACCCTACATAGCACGATTCACCCAATACCATTCGTAAAGGTTGGCACGATCTGTCCTATTGGAGGGGCTGCCGACATCGGCCCGCAAAACTAGCCTCTTGAGATGTTTGATTTACTCCATGCCTATATAGTGGATACATGAGGCTTTATTTTGAACCTGATATGACTTGATTTTGACGTTATCACGCCAAAGAATGAATAAGATCGTTCAATCATCTGACAGATACCGCAAAGTAAGTAGAAATCCTGAACCGGTACTTAATTTTGAGTTTAATATTCACATAATAAGAAGGTGAATAATGTATTCGACTAGAAATCGTTTAATATTTTTTTATTTTTATAGCATTTATATATATTATATTCTATGTATAGACATACACAATATATGTATAGTATATTCACACTATCGATTATAGATAAGCAATTGTTAGTTTTTTGCTGTTTATTTATGCACTGAAATCATAATGAATACCTGTTGTAAACGTAATTTATCAGATAAAATAAGTTCCAGAAAAATCACGCAGTCAATATACCATAATATAATACACAAATAAGCATAATATGTCAAACTGATATTATCAAAATGCATTCCTCATTCATTCATTCGACAGCCTCCGTGGCGCAGTGGGCGAGTAGCCAGCTGTGAAGTGGAGTGCTGAGAGATAGTGGATTCGATTCCCACACCGAGACAAATGTTTGTGTTATCCACAGATACCTTGTCGACGTCAAGCACACGGCCGATCGAAAAACTACAAGTGTTTTTTTTTCTGAAAATAAGTTACACCGACCCGAGTAGCTGGTCGGGCTGGCAGAAGGAGAAGGAGATGAATGCATTATCTGGCAGATAAAAATTGACGGACATAAAAAATCTGATCCTAATAATTTGCTTGTAGTGTAATACGTCTTGTATGACTTGTAATATCTTGCATGTGAAAACTTGGACCACCCGTTTTCAGTCGTGATCTAGGTAGAGTTTATGGCTGTCTCAGTGCAAATTGTAAATACACTTTAAATGATCATATTACAGAAATATTCCTGGTTTTTAATCAACTTCATAAAAGGTGGAGGCTCTTAAATCGACGCGTTTTTTTGTGTGTGTTACATGATGCCTCTGTCTAATGTGAACTGATTAAGTAATTGTTTTTGTTGAATCGAGAATGATTTCATAAAAAATTGGTTACGGTTTTTTAATTGCAAGCAAACAAGTAAGTTTATTTAAGGCTTCATCGGTAATGAGTGGGTGTTTGATGGAAAATGATCTCTATAACACATGAGCACCTATAGTACTAAACAAATCATAGATGCGTAGCCGACCTTAGAGGAAACGATTGGGGAATTGGGAAAGGGTGAGGAATTTGGGATTCCAGGAACCTTACTGACTATACGAAACACAACAGGAAGCTACTTCTTCACGTGACGTTTATGTGAGACAGTGGTAGTAACCTAGTCAAGCTGGACTATTCATGATGTAGTCAAAAGGGTCTACAGTGTGGTTCTACCACTACGGAATACAAGTGACAATTTGGATATTTCTTAACCGTTAATAGAGAATTGTATTGGAAATTACGCCTAACTATTATGTAATTTCATTGGCTCAGTACGACACAGAAACTATATTACTATCTTTTATACAAGAATTAAAATATTATTTGTTATTTTCAAAATCACATAAAAATTTGAAGCTTATTTTTAATTTTTATTTAAACAACATTGTAACCAAGGAGAAAATAAAAGCGATCTCCACCGGTCGTCAAAGATGCCGGGTTAATTAAGATTCAATAAGTGTTCGGTGTTACATGTACGTGATATCCACGAGGAAGGAATGACCGGCCTTGAGGAATGCCGCGGGTAATGGTTAGCGGCGCGGGCGACTGGTGCACTGCACAGCGCGACGGCACGCTTGTTTTTTTTTGTTCTCATACGACAGTGACTACACGGGCCTTATATTAAGTACAGTGCAATCTAAATATAGTGTCGACTGTCAAAAGACATTGCGTCCCTCAATGGTCGGCAGAAGTAGGCTGGCCTGAAGTTATTCGACATACACTGGCTGACCCCGGACCGCGATTCGCTTCAACAAATCACTTATGACTTGTTTTTCATAATGTGTGCGCTCCAGTTGGGTACTAAAATGTATCAAGTGGGACGGTAACTTAAAAAAAGCTACTACAGTTTATAGCTCAATAATACATGCCACGCGATTTAATCATGAACTTTCTAACACATTGGGCGTGTTCAGGCGAAAAAAGTTCTGAGTAATATAAGTGACACTCAGAATATCTAATTTAGATTTTGTTTGGCACATCTTACAGATTGCAACATAGACTTGTGCGGCACTTTTGTCTTCTAATCTAATCTTTGATTTAATTTCTTTTATCTTTAATTTAATCTTTAAGTATTCGTAAAATATTTCTAACATAAATATAAGCAACAAACATTTTATATTAACAGTCAAATTGACAGTGCTATAGGTCATTGAATGTAAATAGCTATGACTACTTAGTCAGCAAGCCTATTCAGGGTCGAAAAACACTGCACAATGCTCTAGACTTTAATCATTGGCACAATGTACTCAATAACTTAGACATTTATGTCGAGTGTTTAACTAATAGTATAGTATTATTTTATCTGTGGTCAAACTTAGCTACTCAGAACTTTTGGTCGAAATAGATTTTGGCCCTATTCTAGACCGCCTGCGCACTAAAATGAAACATGTATATCACCAGCACCAAACAACTTGATATAATTTTTGATTGTATCAAAAACATCGTGATATGCAATACACTAGGTTATATTATTATGTGGACTCTTAATTAAATTGACAGTTTGATTTTCAAAAAGCATATTTTTCTGTCATCAGTATGTATATTATGTCTTCCACGATCTTGTATTTCGCGCAGAAGATATGCATTATGACAACGATTTTATATTTTTAAAATCGTCAAAAAATATCTTACCTTGCGATCGCATGTTATGTTTTATTTTGAACGATACATTCTTGTTGTCCCTTTTGTAAATGTACAATAAACCAAAGTATATCGGGGTCGAGAACCTGACGCTATGGATTCACACCTCGCAGTTTATTTCACACTTGTTCATTACTTACAGAATCCCAGAATACTTTTTAAGTTATTTTATACTTTATAAACTTAAGTACCCACGTAGCGCATACGTACGTCATTAATGTAGTATATAATTTATTTATTTAAATTTAATATACGAAACATGTATAAAGGCGGACTTAATGCCAGAGGCATTCTCTACCAGTCAGCCTACAGGTGATGCAGAGACGAGACAATGGGTATCATTCAAGGGAAAGTAAAGGGCGGGAGGAATAGGTTGTAAGAATATATACATGGCTTAAGGGCCGTCCGTGAGCAAAACACCGCGCGATCGAGGTTTTTAGAGGCTATCTAGTCATTACTTAAAATAAATATTGATTAAATAAATATACAATATATTTTTACAATCTGTCAGCTTTACTTTGTTCGATTCAAATTCATGTTAATGCTGATATATATTGTTAAATTGTCGTTATAAATGAACCATAAAAATGGGAAAAATGCAAAGATTCCGTGCGTCTCCTTTTAAAGTACAGAATGTTATCAAATGAGATTAACATCACTAGATAGGCAATTTAATAACGAATATTTTGCCCGTTTTAAATTTTCGAAAAGACCAAAACCTGATTTTTTAAATCAATTATTCGCTAAATACGTGCATATTCTGCACTCGCCGAGTACACGATTCAGTATGGCGCGAGACAGTCAAGGTCGTTTGCTCACGGACGGCCCTTAAAGCTCATCGCCAATGGTTCAACATGAGCACAACATCATTGTTCCGAGCAGCAGCTTCCAGAATTAAGATAGCCTGTATGACCGCCGACCTCCGATAGGAAATGGCACTAAAAGAAGAAGAATTAATATAATCTGTGTCACACGTAATTTACAGGAAATTAAGTAGCGCATTATTTGTTACTGCTTGTTACTGTTTATAATTAACACAGCGCACATACATACATTGTCTATAACTGTAAGTAGGTACACAATGTAGTCGTACATAAAATATTGGAGTACAAGTGAGTCTGATTAACGTGTGATTTCATTTAATTTAGCGAGCGCGCGGTGCGTTGTTTGTCGCAACTCGCAGGGAGAGTGACCGCTCCGTGGCCACCAGATAATGATGCAATTCACGGAGATTGACTCACCTCTTTGTTGTGCCGGCTATGATTCAGTGCCAGTTGCGTGATGTACACATTTCTCTCATCCACAAGGTTGATTTTATTTCTGTATTATGCGCATTGTGTAGTCACATCACGGACATGTCCCACAAACGTTTGATTCGTTTACAGTTTCTAGAATTCGTTTGGATGTCAGATTTAAGCTTTACAAGGTGGTAGGTCCCTCGTATGCGAGAGGCCGTCTTTCTGCCGCCAAGCAACAGTGTGTAAGCACTGTTGTGTTTCGTTTTGAAGGACATTGAAGCCAGCGACATTACTGGGCATTATGAGACTTAACATCTTATGTCTCGGGGTGACGAGCGCAGGTCAGTGCCATGCGGTGCTTCGTAATGCAAAGTTCTATGCGGTGTTTCTTCGGTTTATGGGCAGGCGTGGCGCTTCCCATTAGGCGAGCATCTTGCTCGTCTCGTCATATATCAAATAAAAAAAAGCCTATAGGTTTATGGCATAATTCAAAACCATAGAGCTGTCTGTACACAATTTGTATAGTCATAAAGCTGAAGTCGAGGTACATAAGAAAATAATGAAATTAAAACGTACTTAGTTGGTGCCAGCGTCAATGTCCCGTTCGCAGAGCGTGACGGGTAAGCGGCTTTTTAATTTCATATAGATAATAATTATTTCGTAGCATGTTCGCTAATTAAAAACTGAATAATTTCTTTTCGTCTTGTCCATAGCCAACAAGGGACTTTTGGATTTATACTCTTACAGCATTATTAAAACGGTTAATTAACGTAGTAGTCATATTTCAACCATGTACATAGGTATGTGTTGAAAATTAGAATATTATATAAATAGGCCTGACGACAGCGTGTTTGCAGGTTACACTATCAAGTTCCTAGGAATCGTTGTTTATTATATTACAAGGTGGTAGGTCCCTCGTATGCGAGAGGCCGTCTGGGTTGGTACCACTGCTTTGTCTATTTCTGCCGCCAAGCAACAGCGTGGAAACACTGCTGTGTTTTGGTGTGAAGGAAATTAAAGCCAGTAAAATTACTGGGCATAATGAGACTTAACATCTTATGTCTCGGGACTAGCGCAGTTCAGTGCCATGCAGTTCTTTGTAATTCAAAGTTCTGTGTAACACCAGTTGCTTCTGTTTATGTGCAGGCGTGGCGCCCACCATATAGGCGAGCGACTTGCTCGTCTCGTCATTCAATAAATTCGGTGACCTTTTGATGTCATGCACATAACGTTATGTGACTATCTTCTACGTATAATATATGTATGTAGGTACTCAATAGAATAATGTCATTTTAGTGTGCATATTCACACATGCAAACATTTTATGTTACAAAAAATCTTCTATATAAAAGACAGATAGCCGTTTGTCACGGGCATAGATATAGGAAACGTAACTGTAACTCAATGGTATGCTTGTTTTCTAAGTGTACAGAGTACATGGTTGAGATCGTCTGTATAAGGGATTAATTAGCCGGTTGGCAGTGACAAGAGATGGTTAGATCAAAGCGTCGGCACAGACGGTCGACCAGACGTGCAGCGGTGGGCGCCGGGCCGCGGGAGGGGCGGTCGCCGCGCTGCGCCGTGCCGGGGCGAAGGCCCAGCGCGCGGGCAGAGGGGCGAAGGCTGTGTTACGTCAGGCGGTCGCATCCGGGTTCGCGGCCGCCGTACCACCCGCCGCACGCGCCGCGCCGCTTTATATCTGAAGCTTGGGCTTCACACTAGGATGTAGGCAGGTCTCACACCATAAAAAACGAAATCTAGTCCTGGACCGGACATACATTGTTGTATGTACAACGTCTAAAAGGTTGATATAGTTATATTTATTACATATAATACTAATAAATAATACAGTTATTTATATCTACTGTTTTATAGTTTAGTCATAGATAGAATTATCAAAATAAACGTGTTTATCAGTAAGTATGTCAAATATTATTGTTACTGCGCATGGAAACCAAAATTGAATATTTGAATCATTGAACAAGATAACAATAGTAATATCTGGTAATATTGCTCGCTAATTTATGTAGGAATACTATAAGTTATTTGAGGTTATCGTAACTGGTAACAACTAGGAAAATTTTCCCATAATCCTATATTTTAATAGTGGATGAACAATGTTATTCACGTCAACCAGTTTTTTTTTAAATATGCATTCTCTCCCAGTTTTTTAAATACCTACATATTCAAGTGGGTATTTTTATTAATTCTCTCTCATTCCCGAAAAATACATTTTAAGGTTTTTTCAAGTATTTTTATGAATCGATGCATTATAAAATTCAAAATAAGGCAATAATATGTAACGAGTGCATAAAATGACCGCGTACATAAGTGAAGTTAGTTCGCAAGACAATTCTGGACAAGTTTGCGGTGGCAGAGCAGGCCGTGTTGCTAGGCAGCGCCGCGCCGCCCGCGCCCGCGCCGCCCGCATCGGCCGTGGCAATCGGAAATTGACTGAATTCTAGGCCAACATGCCTCTAAACATCGCTCGCTGTCTCACTTGCACAATTAAAATCTATTTGTTAATAGTGAAAACATGTTCTTACCACTTTTATCCATAATCCTATATACTTACCATGTTAGCAACTTGATGCATTCTATGATAAATAATTACCAATATCTCGTACTTTGATCCCCTAAAGTAATTATTATATTAGCAGGTATGCAGCTCATAACGTGATTTGAAAAAATATATTTAAGATAATATTTCCAATTAAACTGAGTACGTAAGGGCTCCTTGGATTATATTATGTGGTTATTTACCTGTAGAGCTCCTTATTTAATAATTGTTTGAAATGATAATAAGTATTTTACTTAGGTACTTCGATTTATGCAATCACCATTATGGAGATTTCATCGTTGATTTTAACTATAAATAAGATTATCGTTGTGGGATGCATAACTTGGATGGGCCCTTTGCATCATTTGCTTTACATTTCATCATATCCCCTGCAAACAGATTCTGCATTCAAATATTTTTATTGCAGAGGCCGGCAAAGGATCAAGTGGGCTATAGACTTGCGCCGGCCGTTAACACCCACATTACTAGAATCATGGATGCGTCGCTGAGTTTGAAATAAAGTAATCGGAGGGGGATCAAGGGTTTTGGGCTTCTTCTCAGCGTACGTAATGCAACAGCAAGCTGCCACTTCACGTCTGTTTTTCGTGAGGCCGTGGACCGACTACACCGGTCGAGCTGGCCTGTTCATGCTGGAGGCAAAAATGTCTATATCGTGGCTCTACCATTTGGTAGACCCACGATATATAATGTTTGTTTGTGTGATCAATAAAAATTTTGACAGCTTCCGTGGCGCAGTGGATTTAAGACGTGATTGAATAAGAAACATCCAAATCCACAGACTCAAAAAATCCAAACTTTCACGTATTTTATAATAGTAGTAGAATAAATTTTAGACACTCCAGTCTGAATATTCGTTCGAATCTAAGCGCAGGTTTACATTTTGCTTCATGAACGTATTAGGTACCGTTCAAAGCATATTAGGAGGTCAAATAAAGCGTTTCTAGCTATTATAGTGTAACCTCACCCGGGTCTATCAGACCAGCTAGACTGTTAAAAATATTTTTTCAGTACGTACATGACTATTGTGACCACTCACGCAATGTAATTTCCAAGGTGACTTTAACGTCACCTTGTTTATTAAAATCTAAACACCAGTGTAGGCTATAAATATGGAGAAATACATAAACCATTTCTTTGTACGGTTAGGTAATAAAAACTTTACAAAGCCTAAAAAAAACATCTAGCTGAGTCTGCTGGCAGCACATGGCCTCCCTCAAATCATATTTTACGAGTATGTATGAAGACAAGTTCGGTGACGGTGACTATTTAAACAAGCTTTCTCGATAGATAGCGATGCAGATTATTTGCGACTTTTTGTGTTTTATGTCCACCATTTGAATCTTCTGGCTGGCGACTCTCCAAGCGTGGCTAGTGCATTTTTTTGCTAGTATCAACCGGTTACCGAAAGTTGCGCGGGCGCATAACGGCATGGCGGGCGAGAGGCGCGGGATCGGTCCGTGGGAAGAGCGAGTTCCGGCTGTGCCACTTGCACCACGCCTTTCACCGAGCAAGGTCGCCGCGCGACCGCGCCACTTTCTTTTATATAACCGCTGCCATGCGCAAGCGCCCTCGAACGGAATGCGACACCCGAATTTATAGCAGTGACGTCATTCCCAAGTGATTCATCCTACCAGCAAACGGCCAGGCGCTGCGGGCTTTCATTATAATATTTATGGTATCTCTAAATGGAGTTGTAAAACTGTCATGTTACAAACTAAAGAGGAGCCGAGTGTGGAACATTAGGAGCAAAATTATGTGCATCATGAAAAGTTCTTTGTAATTGAAGCTTGAAAATCTTACAATTTTTTTTTATAGCATAGGCCGGCAAATGAGCAAGTGGGTCCTGATGGTAAGTGATCTCCACCGCCCATGTACGCCCAGCACCAGAAGAATCATGGGCGCGTTGCCGACCTTAGAGGAAAGGGATAATTAGGGATTGGGAAGGGGATTTGGGCTCCCGGATATCTCACTCATCGTACGAAACGCAGCAGCAAGCCGCTACTTTATGTCGGTTTCCTGTGAGACAGTGGTAACGACCCGGTCGAGCCAGCCCATTCATGTTGTAGACAAAACTGTCTACAGTGTGGCTCTACCACTCTTCTGTATTCATAGTCTAAATTGCTTGTCTAAAGCATTAGGCTCTGATGCTTTAGACGAGCAATTAGAGAAATAATAGGTAAATAATTGACCTTTGCAAGCGGTTTGTGGTAAAAGTAGCCATTGTCGCGGTCAATGAATTTATTCTGCACGTTCAGCTTCTTTCCCATTTCATATTCAAGCTAAATTTGGCCGAAATTGCCAAAATATCAGTGTGCAGCTAGAAAGTGACAGGTATATCCGGCATATTGCGGAATCAATGTCTCGGGCGACGGAATGCGGTTACATAATCATTATCACAACTCAAGTTGTCGTCACATGCAGCCAATAACCAATTGTATAATTTGAATTTCGTTGCCTTTTTGAATCTATCAATAATGTTATGCTGAGCCTCGTTGGCTGAGCCTCTGAGGCTGGTTGGAATTTTATTGACTGTGGTAGCTGACTATGATATCTATATGCTTTGAAAATAACAAATATAAAAATAAGAATGTGTAACATTTTCTATAACTTTTTACTGCTCGCGATTCTGTCCTCGTGAATGTCTTTTTCTGGGATAAAAAGATATAGTTATTTATTTTTACTAACCCTGTATTATATACGTCCCACTGCTGGGCACGGGCCTCCTCTACTGAATGAGAGGGGTTAGGCCTTAGTCCACCACGCTGGCCTAATGCGGGTTGGCAGACTTCACATACCTTCGAAAAATCTTGTCGACTTCTCAGGTATGCAGGTTTCCTCACGATGTTTTCCTTCACCGTTAAAGCAAGCGATAATTAACAATTAATATACACGTAACTTAGAAAAGTCAGTGGTGTATGCTCTTGGGGCTGGTTTCGAACCTGCGACTTTCGTCTCGACAGTCCATACCACTCCCCGCTGAGCTATCGCTGCTAATTAGCAGCGATAGCTCATAGTTATTTATAAATATTTTTATATTCAGGTTGTATGTTGTCTGGTTTTTTTAACATATTAGTGACACCAGTATCCAAATCCGCTCAATCGCTTTAACGCCATGCGCGAAGTAAATAACAGACTCAGAATCCTTTCATGAGAGGTTCTTAATTAACCCTCTTAGTCCGTTATTAGATCTTAACTTATAAATCTGATGGTGGGAAGGTATCTAATTAATTTTCTACCCGCCTGGATAGCGACCACCGTACAAGCGGTGAAAAATTCGCTATAGTTCGGCACCATAGGCTCGTTCAGGCGTGTCGTGTTACGTGGTCAGCCAGTGTGCCTAGTCCAGCCATAAGTTCTGTTACAAATGAAAATGCATTTTTTTTTATGAAGTTATGTAATCTCAATAAAATTTATATGTAGAAAGAAGTACGTATTAATAAATATATTGAAGTCTCAGCAAAAAATAATTCTATTCGAAATGGCCACATTTGGCTTTTATACAATACAGGCTTTGGCCCACGAATATAGATTCGCGTAGATCCATATAGTGGAGCGCCTGGGGGTTTTCACCTCGGATTAGAGTTATAGTGAATGAATTAATATGATCGATGTGGGATATTGTTTTTTAAACTATAAATTGCAATGTTTACCCAAATTTTTTTTGTGCAAACCATTGTTTCATTGTTTAAAAAAAATATTATGAAAAATTAATGTTTGACCATATATTTTCGCTTTAAACAGTATTTTTTTTTTATTTATATGTTAAATCTTACCTGAGTAGACATATAGGAACATTTTTCAAAGATACCTGTGTATAAAAATAGCAGTAGGGATCTCGAACAGGTAGAAAAACGTGGGGGGCAGAGCGGAGTGACAGCTGCTATGTACAATGGAATTTCTCGGCCAGTTTAATTATAAATGAAACGTACTCTATTGTGTACATTTAAATAATAAGGTAATTAATTACGACTAATGAAAAGAAAAAAAAAATTAGTACAAAATCAGTTTATTTAAATATATTACACTAGCTTTTGCTCGCGGCTCCGCCCGCGTGAACAGCATTTTCCGGCATAAAAGTAGCCTGTAACCAGGATCCCATCGGTCTAGGTAGATAAATTCATCAAAATCGGTTCAGTGATTTAGGTGTGAAAGCGTAACAAACAAACTCACTTTCGCATTTACTTTCACCCCCTTTTTCATCCCTTAATAAATGAAATTTCCATAATTCCTGAAACACCTATTTATTTATTTTACGTCAATAATCGAAATACAAAATTTTGTTTATGTAACTTTCAAAATGATGGACTTTCATACATATTATCATCCCCTATTTTGACCCCTTAGGGGTGGAATTTTCTAAAATCCTTTCTTAGTGGGTGCCTACATAACAAAATGAATATACAGTCCGAATTTCATGCTTGTAGCCTTGATAGTTTGCGCTCGGCGATGATGAATCAGTCAGTCAGTCAGTCAGGACATCTTATTTTATAATTATAGATTGTTGTCTACATCAAATATTTTCTTCTACTTCATCTATCTGTATAATAGGTGAAGTATTCGAACAACTATTTCCGCTGCACTGTAAACATGCTACACTGCAGTATAAACCACTTTTTCGGCATCCACACGCAGCTCCACATCCCTTTTTGCAATTACAAAATAACATTTGCAATAAATTATCCGGAGCAGGTAATTGATTCATTGTTATTGGGATGTACATGTTATTGGAATACTTCCATCCCCAATTTTCAATAACTACGTCATTTCCTAACCATATCTGAATTTGTAGGTACACTCTTTTAAGGTGCTCAAACGCTGCATCAGTTGTTGGAGGCAGTGATGACAAAAGAACACTCGTATTTTTGGCTGTTGCTTTTATGAAAGAATTGAACCTCAATGTATTTAAATCATAAGTTTTAGACGGAGCTCCGTATAAACTCAAAATACATGCTACACCTGCTTGCAATATATTATTGGGGTCATCATTGATATTTTTAAATACTTTTACTGAGTCGTGTAAATCAATCCGTAAAAAGACAAGATAAGATAAGATAAGAATACTCAGGTAAGATTTAACATATAAATAAAAAAAAACTGTTTAAAGTGAAAATATATGGTCAAACATTAATTTTTCATAATATTTTTTTTAAACAATGAAACAATGGTTTGCTCAATTTTTTTTTGGGTAAACATTGCAATTTATAGTTTAAAAAACAATATCCCACATCGATCATATTAATTCATTCACTATAACTCTAATCCGAGGTTTTACAGTTTTGAATGCTCCAGGCACTCCACTAATAGGGATGTACGCACTGTTTCCATGGGAAATTTAGTCACTGCTTGCTCCAGAGATTTCTGTCGGTGTGTCGTTTAAACTAGGTCATGTCCATGACTATGATTTGTAGTCTAAAGGATTCAGATCTGGGTTAGACGAGGGCCAATATTCAGCTCTTATAAATTCCGAAACGTTGGTCTCGAGTCAGACAACGTTGCGGTCATTTAATTTATTAATTTTATTATGCCGAAACAAACTTGTGTCTGAACTCAAGATTTCACTGGAACGAGTCTGACCTGTGGCCAACTTAATATAGCGCAGTTTAATCCCAAGAAGGCCCAAGTATGCGCTTTTACAGCAAAAAATCTTTTTGTCGTGTCTCCTCGGTTTGAGGGCACTCTCCCTCGACTCGACATATCGAGTGACGTCCAGTTCCGCGGTCCCTTGGAAGGTAAAGTCAAAATGGCTTCTAAAAGCTTGGTGTACTTAGTAGAGCCAGACGGTATTTTTCGTCCGGCCTCATATGGAGTATACTTTATTCGTTCAGTGGTAGAGCCACACTGTAGACAGTTTTGTCTACAGCATAAATGGGCGGGCTCGACCGGGTCGTTACCACTGTCTCACAGAAAAGCGACGTAAAGTAGTGGCTTGCTGCTGCGTTTCGTACGGTGAGTGAAATATCCGGAAAAGTTTCATCACCACACTGATGAATTAAAAAAAATTAAAAACCTCAAAACGCATCAAAAGTTGGGATTTAATTTTTATCATCTGTATGGATGGCATTCCACAACAGTGCGCTTTACTTAGACTTTTCTTCCCCGTACAGCGCCTTTGCGGAAATTGCTTTCACCTGCGGTATTTCCAGACAGATACGACTTAGTACGTTTTTGATAAAACCAACCAAGTGTAAGTCGATATTGCAGTTAAAATTCACACGTAATTCTTCCAAGTCTTTACTCCCGTCGCAAAGGGTACGATATCGCAGTGAAAACATAATTTGTTTTGCCGATTGTTCTTTGGTATCAGTACTGTCCCAAGTTGAGTTTGATAGGCCAGCGGTTTTATTTGATTGGGATGACACCGCTGCCCTACCTACGTTATAGGTTTGAATGCTATGTTAAGACGATATTTTGTATCCACAGTGAAGCAAAATTTACTCATGATTTAGCATGTTTTCATATTATTGCATGATTAATATATTTCCCGTAATATTGCAATATTGCTGCCCTCTGTTGAAAAGAAGTGCAGTCATAATTATTTTAATCCGCTTTATAATATTTATTCAGAAATCGTTGTTGATATAACTAATAGAAAAATACCTTTTTCATACATAATATATTTTTTCTATTTTAAGTAGATAGTTTCGTTAAATCGTCTATAAATCGATTTCTGGTAGACTAAATGAAAAATATTTTTTTTTATCAGGTAACAACCCTATTGTCATACATATGTCAATGTCAAATTGTTTAGTGCGTTGCTGTTTGTGTTTTGGTGTTTGCTTTGATATCAAAAAACACCAAAACTAATAAAAACTAAACCTAATTTATCAAGTCTCAATTTAACATATTTATAATTATTCTATTAATCCATTAATTTTGTTTGGTAGGACTATGATTCCAAGTTGAGGGTAAATGCCAAACAGTGACCTCGTGTGCTATTTGAATTAAATGTTTAGCGATTCCAAATCATTAAAATGATGGCTGCGACGAATCAGCGCCGGAAGCCGAAGAGTCCTGGCGTGGATAGTGGTCTTAATATCAAGACTTCTATAACGTGAGTCTGTATTTCTGTATAACCTCCAGTTATCATTTAGCTAAAAATAAATAGCTGTTCTCATCGTCATTGTATGAACTCCTGAATTAAAACTTAAATAAACAGAAATGGTGATAGCCTATCACTGTCGGAAGTAGTAGGTTTGAAACCCGCAAGTCCTTATGGAAGTTTTTTTTTTATACTATAGCTTATCTCAGCTCACGAGCTAGTGTCTAGCGTGTAGTGTGTGTCTGAGGGTAAGTTATCTCCACCGCCCACGATACCAGAAGAATCATTGCCGACCTTAAAGTAAAGTGTTAATTAAGAGGGGATAATTGGATCACTGGATATCTCACTCACAGTACAAAATGCACCAACAAGCTGCTACTTTATGTCACTAGTCTGTGAGATAGTGGTAACAAACCGGTAGAGCATGCCCATTCATGTTGTAGACAAAAGATTCCACAGTGTGGCATTACCACTCATTAAATACACATGGGTGTTTATTAAATTCTAGCTTTTGCTCGTGGCTCCGCCCGCGTGAACAGCATTTTCCGGGATAAAAGTAGCCTGTAACCGTGTCCAGGGTCCCATCTATCCCTGTAGATAAATTCATCAAAATCGGTTTAGTGATTTAGGCGTGAAAGCGTAACAAATAAACTCACTTTCGCATTAACTTTCACCCCCCTTTTCATCTCTTATTAACTAAAATTTCCAAAATTCCTGAAACACGTATTTATTTGTTTTACGTCAATAACCGAAATACAAAATTTTGTTTATGTAACTTTTAAAATGACGGACTTTCATACATATTATCATCCCCTATTTTGACCTCATTGGGGTGGAATTTTCTAAAATCCTTTCTTAGTGGGTGCCTACATAACAAAATGAATATACAGTCCGAATTTCATGCTTGTAGCCTTGATAGTTTGCGCTCGGCGATGATGAATCAGTCAGGACATGTTATTTTATAAGTATAGATTTACCCTGGCTTATATGGTGGAGGAAAATTTTGCAAGGAATCCTGCATACTTGAAAAACCTCTAAGTTATCAGAAGTATGTGCAGTCTACCAACCCGCCGAATGCTATCTGTATGATGTAATTAATATCACACACAATGCATACCCATTGCCAATAAACTGTCTATCTTTTTGCTCCAAAATAATACAATAATTATGTATGGTCATTCCAGTTGCTCAGAAGTCCCTGATGGGTTGTTTGATCCAAACACAGCCAAGAGGCACTTCAGTAAGTTTGGTAAAGTGCAAAGGATAAGGCTTTATCCCAAAAGACAAATGTGTCTTGTTGAGTATGAACATATATTGGCTGCAGAGAAAGCTGTGCTCAATGCTGGAGCCTTTGATGGCTTTATGTTTGATGTCACACGTACAAAACCTAGAGTGTATGTATACTTTTTACTGATTTTCATTTTGTTTTACAAGACCACAGATGGGAATGGTATATAAGCATGATTTATTGGTGATAGGCTTACCACTTATCATATCCTTGGACAGAAATAAGCTCAGTGAACCTTCGGTGTAGTAGTTTCTGTCTACTTGGATACAAGGATACCAAGAGTTTAGATAGAAGATACTCTACTAGGATACAAGAGTTTTTTTTAGGGTAATACTCTTTTTGAACACATAGAGTACTGTGTTTTTGTTAGTATATTATAATGTAAGAAATATATGAAATGGTATCAGGCTGAAAAACATATATTTTTTAATTGAGCTAGTTTTAATTATCATGTAGTTTATAATAGCTTAATGAACAGTGTAGTCAATTTGCTAGTTTATGATTAGGCATAATATTAGTTAAGTATACTTTATAAAACATGATTTGAAAAAGTCACACTAGTTTTGAAGTAACATTTTGTGATTGAAATTTTACAATTTCTTGCTTTATATCAGTTTATTTATACATTTTTATATTTTTTTTTGTATTCAATTTTGCAGTAGACGTAGAAGTAAAAAGGAAGATGATCCCGACTGGGTGCCTGATTCAGATGTTGAAGAAGAGTTGTCTGCTATGGGTGGAGTGCCAACATACAGAACCACAAGAAATAAATGTATGTATAAACTTATCATTAAAAATCCCCAACATCAAGTAGAAAAAAAAATAATATTTAAAGCTACAGATTCTCTTCAAATATTGCTAATGCATTTACTTAAGGCACTAAAATGTCACAGACAGATACACACACACAGACCACAGACAAGACAAATTGGTCAAACTCATAATGCATGTTTTATCATTGATGTATCATAATTTATTGTCATATTCCATAATGTTTTTGCTACTGCCGTGTTTGTAAGATTATGTGACTGCTACCCTATGCATGAATAAAATGTGGTAATAAAAAAATCTTTTCAGCTATGGATGTTGAACCTGAGACAAGTAAACCAAAGCCAATGATAAAGTTGGCAAAAAGATTGCCAACCAAAAAGAAAAGTCCAGTGACAATGACAGTAAGAAAAACACCAGCAGTGAAGTAAGTTAATTCAGTGTTTTGGCGGTTCATCGCTTATTTTATTTCAAAAACTAGTTTAAAGTGGTGTTTTTTGTATAACAGTGGTGTGGATTTGTGCAATAAACATTCACGGTGATTAACAGTGTATGGAAACATTGAAATCGGTGAATTAAGCATCATACTGAATTTACACTTCTACAGATTTATTATAAGTATAGATGACCGCCACTACTATGGTTTCTAATATGAGAGTGTTTCGTGGATAAGTAGGTACCACCTCTTGGTATTTTTCTGTCAAGCAGTGTGGTGTGTAAGTACTGTTGCGTCCTGGTCTGAACAACATGAAACTAGTGAAATTACTTGAATTAAGAAAAAACATCTTACATCTGTAGGTGATGATGAGCAACATTCTGTGTAATGCAGTACTTTGTGATTGAGATTCTTGGTGATATTTCTACTGTCTATGGAAAGCCGTGATGCTTATCATCAGGCAATCTCGTCTTCGTCATTCACGCAAATAAAAATTTACATATTAATTTATAGTAGTTGCGTGATTTACGGTTTAATTGCAGACCACAAACTACAAGTGGCATAGAATCGCCCATAGCGGTGACAACCGCGCAGACAAGCATGGGTTTGTTAGAGGCAGCTTCCGAATTAAATCAGCTTCGGTCGAGGATCTCTTTGACTCCAGATGAACAGTGGAGAACATTGGATGCAAGAGACAGGTGGGTTATCATTTTAAGAATTAAATGTTGTTGTGTAAAAGTGTTTTGGTTATATAAACCATAGATTATGGATAGTTTGCTTGCCGACATTTAGCACAACTTTTTGCGCAACTCGTACTATATAATCTTTGCACACGTGATGATGCGCAACGTCAGTGTACACAGTAAAAATTGGCAGGCTTGGTTTCCATGTAGTAGTACTTACTTGATTTAGGTAAAATTTCACAGTGTCCATTTAAATCTAAATGTAATCTCTCAGATAATTTAATTAACAGTACCAATTTGACATACACTTTTTTGAATGTATTAACAATGAAAGATTTTTTTTTACAATATTTTAATACTAAATGTCCATCACATTTAAACAATGACATTCTGAAACATTGCTTATTATGGTTAATTTGTTTAATCCAATGTCTGAAGTTTACCATATTACTTAAATTATAATAAACACTTGATAAACAACAATGAGGGACATATTTTCAATGAAACACAAAAATGTGAAATGTTTATAGAAAATTCAATTCTTCTTGCACATCTTCTATATGTGCAATGTGATTGTATACAGAGACTGTGCTGCCAGCCACTATTGACCTTTTGTAAGATGATGGTTCATGTATCACTGCTATACTTATCAAAGGTGATAGGTCCCTCGTATGCGCGAGGCCGACTGGGTTGGTACCACCGCTTTGTCTATTTCTGCACTGTTCTGTTTCGGTTTGAAGGACATTGAAGCCAGTGAAATTACTGGGCATTATGAGACTTATGTCTCGGAGTGACGAGCGCAGTTCAGTGCCATGCAGTGCTTTGTAATTAAAGTTCTGTGTGGTGTTGCTTCACCTCACACAAACATAGCAGAACATTCAAAAGTATACTGTATGATCCTCATGTTTTATTATAGGTCTGTATGTAGTATAGTACTATTATTTGTTTCTCTTGGTGTTCAGGATACTTCGAGCATGGGGTGGTGCTGGAGCTCGTGTCAAAGTTGGCGGTGCTACTATAGGGACTTGCACTGACATGTGTCCCGAAAAAGAGCGCTTGCACAGACAAGCCGAGCATCAAGTTAGTTATATTTTTTTACTTTTGATTCATTCAACTCATCATGACGTCTTGCGACTGATTGCAGATTAATTAAGGAACAAAAAAAAAAAAATTTTTTTACTGATTCACTAGTGAAGTAAATTGGTTGGGTTGTTTATAAAAAAAAGTGTATGCTGTTTCCTCAGTACCTCCTTACCTTTAAAATGTTTATGAAACAAGTTTTATTTGTTATATGAGTTCATTGTATTTCAGGGGCAGTATATTTAACTATTTCATGATCTTATAAAGATTAAGTTAATATTATTTTTGACAGAGTTTAAAAGTAGTACTCGATCAGATGTGTATTTTTTATGTGTGCCATATTTACGCTGAATGGGGACCAATTTTAATGATAATTTTTATCCCTTCAGACCAGTTAAAACCACTTCAGGAAATAACACTTTGATTTATTTATATGTGTAATTTTTCTAATGCGAGCGAGTCATTAATATACGAGAAATAACTACTTACAATTATATGTCGTACATATGCAGGTGGCATCGTTTAACTGTAAAATACCACGAGAGGTACAGCCAGGAGTATAGGACTATGGTGGGTTTGAAGGGATTTTTGTAGTGCATTGAGTTTGTTATGTAGTATGTTTAAGATTTGATTAGGAATAAAGGATCGGGTCATCCACTTTTTTTATTGCCTAGATATGCAGACGAGCGAGTGGCCCGCCTGATGGTAAGGTCACTGCTGTTCATGGACAAGAATGACAGGCAATGCCAGGGGCACAGCCAAGCCGCTGCCTACCATTGAAGGAATACTATTTTTAAACCTTGTTTAAAGAAAGACATGACATAGTGCCTGGGGAGCACCGAGGTAGAAAGTTTATTCTAGAGATTGCATGTGCTTAGTATATTTATAACCATTTGTTCGTTTGCCACAATAATCCTACTAATATTATAAACGCGAAAGGTTGTATGTATGGATGGATGGATGTATGTTTGTTACTCTTTCACGTAAAAACTACTGAATGGATTTTAATGAAACTTTACAATAATAGCTTACACATCAGAATAAGACATAGGCTACTTTTTATCCCGGGAAAAATAAATCACGCGGACGGAGCCGCGAGCAAAAGCTAGTAAAAATATATATTATTATATGATTACACAGGTCTGCGATGAAAAAGTTTTTTAAATAAATTCATCACCAACATGTAGATGTTGGTCTATATATAGCAAACATAAACTTTGTTTTAACGTATCACGTCACATTTTTTTTTTACCAATATAATATAATTCTAAAAACCGCGCTAAAATTGTGCATCCTGATGTTTCGTCTGTAACAAAGCCAGTTCCACATGGGCCCAAATTACCCATACCAGTTCCTACTAACACTAAAAGCTTCGTAACGCCTTTATCACAAAATTCAAAACACAGTGATCATCTTTAAAGCAGTGATGATATTTTTCATCCTATAAATGACCCTCGGCCCTTAAAACAGTAAGGACTGAATAATTTGGTATGGGATCTTCGATTACATAAGGACGCTGCAGAACTTCTCGGTTCTCGACTAAAAGTAAACAATTTATTAGATGCTGCAACTACATTTTATTGGTATCGAAGCAGAAAACAAGAATTTGTGGAGTATTTTAAGAAACAGGATAGTTTAGTATTTTGGCTGTGATATTGGCGGTTTAATACAAAAAATCAATATCGAATGCAATACACAAGAACGGCGACTCTTTAGAGATTCTCCAAAAAGATGCTTAAAGGCTGTCTTTCAACAGTTCCAAAAGGCGTTACCGCAAGATGGAAATAATTTCAAGTATATTTGTTCATGTTTCCCTAGCTTATCTGATGCGAAGTTGAAATAGGGACTTGACATGAGGAGACTGATTAGGGATACAGAATTTGAAAAAGTGATGACAACCTTGGAACGAAATGCCTGGCATGGCTTTAAAAACGTCGTATCTAAGTTTCTAGGCAACAAAAAAGATCCTGAGTATAAAAATACTGTCCAGGAAATGTTAAACGCCTATAAAAATTTGGGCTGTAATATGAGTCTGAAAATTAATTTTATGAAGTCTCACATTGATTGTTTCCCAGAAAATCTAGGCGACTACCGTGAATAACAAGGTGAACGGTGGCATCGGGACATAAAAGAGATAGACAGATGATATAAAGGCTGTTGGGACGTTAATATGATGGCGGACTGTTGATGTATGATACACAGAGATGAAATAAAAAACCATAAACGAAAACCAACAAAAGCAGCTTTTATCAAAAAGAAAACGTTATCATTAATTGTTTTCTTTATGTATACCTTAATGTTGTATTTTAGTATCTATAAACTCAATAAAACTTTACAAAATAATCTAAATGATCCTCATTCATATTATTACATTTTTGTTTTGTTCTTTTTCGTATTCAAATACTAAATCATCTAAATCTGATAAATGTGACGTGGTATATATCATATGAATACCGTTTTCTATTACTTTTAAGCTAATTAAAACAAATATTAACCATTCAACAAAAAAACTTTTCAAAAAAAAATTTTCGCAGACCTGTGTTATTTATCCATTAAATCTAGGTGTATTGTATCCACAGGTGATGACTTTAGAAACGGAGTCCAGTTCCGAGGGTCAGCTGGAGCCGTGGCGCGCTGTGAAACAATACAGCCGAAGTTCTGCAGACCAGGAAATACCAATGTGTTATGAGCTCAGACCTGCGTCAGTCCTCATGCGAACTTGTTCATATCTATTACACGAGATCGCTGATACTACGCGACAGGTACACTTAACCTATAAACCTAAATCCTGGTAAGTAAGTGACAGAGCCACTCTGTAGACAGTTTTGTGTACATGAATAGACCAGTTTACCACTTACCACTCTCACAGAAAACTGATCTACACTAACAGCTTGCTGTTGCTTTTCATACTACGAACAAGAGTTCCAGAGGCTCAATTATCCCCCCCCCCCTCCTCTTCACAATACTCATTCCTATCCTTAAAGGTCGGCGATGTCTCCATAATTCCCCCTAGACGTCAGGCTGGCGGCTGGTTGTAATAACTACAAGACAAAACTTTCTGTAACATTTAATGAAAAGCATGTTGCGAAGCCAACTTCGAATGGGATAACGGCAGGTGGAGGAGAATGTATCCATGATTCTTCTAGCATTATGGGTGTTCACAAGCGGTGGTACAGTTAGTTTTTGTTTTGAAACATTCATCCTTTTGTATCTGTGTGTATATTATATTTTAAAATGTTTTATTGCAGGTATCTTTAGCCGATTGGTTCCATTTTATGTGGGATCGTTTCCGTAGTATTCGTAAAGATATCACACAACAAGCTCTATGCTGTGCAGGTAAATAAAATATGAAAAAGTTATTATTAACACAGTTATTCAATAAACTATATAAGCAAAATTTTTTTTTAGAATCGATTCGTCTGGTGGAGATTTGTGCCCGTTTCCACGCACACTGCGCGGCGCGTTTGGCCGACCTTGAGCATACACAGTTTGATCAGAAATTAAACACAGACAATCTAACCAAATGCCTACAAACTTTGAAGCATATGTACACTGATGTGGGCCCCGAAAAGAAACCGCACGAGGCTGAATTTAGAGGATACATTGCATTGCTAAATCTTGGTGATTCAAATTTTTGGTGGGAAGTAAGTATTGTTTTCTGGCAACAAGGGTTCTGTAAAATTTCATGTAAATATAAATACTATAATATTCATTGTTTCAGATTAAGCAGTTACCACTAGAGATACAGAAGTCAGAACCAATTATATTTGCCATACAAGTATTTAACGCTTTGGACAACAATAATTATGTGAGATTTTTCAGACTCGTCAAAGAAAAAGCTACATATCTCCAAGCATGCATATTGCTACGTTATTTCAATGACGTCCGCGCCCGTGCGCTTGCTAGAATCGTTAAAGCTTATGCGCCAAGAGGCGGCTCACGATTTCCAGCCGATGAGTTAATGAACGCTTTGGCTTTCGAGTCACTTGAGACTATGAAGTCCTTTATTAGTCACTATGGTCTCAGATTCACGAGAACAAATGATACAGAGGTATCTGTTATACTTGACAGACACCATTTTATAGAAGATAGTGATCCCTATCCTTTGGCTAGGTCGATACAACTAATTGAATCTAAAAGAACAAGTAAAATTTGCTATGTGATATCTGGAGGTCATTTACCTACAGCGGATTATGAAAATCATGTCCTAAATAGTAGCTTTGGCAAAGATGGAAGGTTAAAAGAATGTGCATTGTTTGCAGAAGATCAAGGTTACAATACAACAAATGACACCAATAAAGATATACAGATGTTAAAAACAGAGGTTAACAAGTTGTCTCAAGGTGGTAAAACTTATATGAATACAGAAAAAATCGAAAGTGGGGGAAAATCAGGAACTGCAGTAAATTTGTTTGAAAAACCTGACCTGATAAGTCGTTCTACCCCAAAACCTGTTAATCCATTTGTTACACCCGTCACAACAAATAATGTATCGAAAACATTTTCATTTAAACCTGCTATTCCTGTAGCACCGATAGATGTTATAAAGAACTCACCAGAAAAAATATTTGATACAGATACCAAGAATATATTTTCATTTTCAAAGCCACAGAATACCTTGAACACTAACTTAATTTTTAGCACAGATGCACAAAGCGCAGCTGCTGTTTCGACCGGAAAAGATTTATTTGAATCCTCTGAGACAAAGAACGTTTTTGGACGAATAGGGACTAATAGTGAATTGTTCTCTAGTTCAAAAAATCTTTTTACTGGCTCAAGACCAGAGAATCAAACAGGTATATTTAAAAAAACAGAGAAGCCGGAAAATATATTTCGCCAGTCTGTCCTCAAACCTATGGAAGAAACATCTAGCAATATCTTTGGCAAAGTTCAGAATACCGGACAAATCGGAGACAATTCTGAAAATAAAAGTGTATTTGGTGCTAAAAATGTTTTTTCTACTAATAAAGACAATTTGTTTACCAAACCAGATAATAATTTTAAATCTGAGAAGGTGAAAAGTGGCAATATATTTGGAAAGCCGATAGTCGAAGAAAAAGACGAACAGCAATCATCTAATATTTTTGGACCTTTTGCAAAAACACCAAATAATCCGTTTAAAAAGCCAGTGATTTCCGAAACGGGTTCAATTTTTGTCTCCAATGGAGCTAATGAAAATAGAAAATTATCGCCGGGAAGTTTTTTCAAAAACGCAACAAATTTGTTGCCTAATAAAGGGTCTAATAATCAAACTTACTCCATATTTCAAACTAAAAATAAAGCTCAAACTGTTGCAGACAATATCTTAAACTCAGTTAATAATTTGAATAATGAAAATGTTTATGAATTTGACCAAAACGAAGAAGAAAATAAACAAGAAGAATTACATCGTTTTAATGAAGAACGCATAAAAGAGCAAGAACGAAAATTACAAGAAAAAATTAAAGAGGAGGAAGAGAGAAAAATTAGAGAATTACAATTGCGTGAAGAAGAAAAACGGAAGGAAGAGGCCCGTAGAAAACAAGCGGAACTCAAACAGCTTGAAGAAAAACGAAAAAGGGAAGAAGAAAAGAAGCAAGAAGAACTCAAAAAGAAATTAGAGGAAGAAAGAAAAGCTGAAATGATACGAAAGAAGGAAGAAGAGAAAAGGTTCAGAGTGGCAGTTGAGAAAAAAACCAATGAACTTGTTGATGAATTAATTCATGAAGTAACAAATGAAGTTGTTTCCGACACCACTAAAGATGAAAAGGAACAATTAGACAAAACAATTAAATATGCTGGCATTGTTACAGCAGAATTACTGACCGAAATGTGTGATGAAATTTGCGATTCAGAAATGAAGTCTGAGAAATTTTGGACTGACAAAATAATGCACAAATGGTTTCGTGTGTGGAGGAAGAATTATCTAAGAAATTACAAAAGACGATGTCTATTAGATGATACCCCTGTGTGGCTTTGTGAAAAAACTCCGGTAGACGAAGCAAAACATTTGCGTCGATCGATCGAAGATGCTACATTGAAAAATATGAATGCTCTACACAGGGGTTATAGATTTATTGGAGAACTAAAACTAATACCTCCACCTGAGCCGTACAATATTATGGAATTGATCCGATCGCCATTGTTGAAACGTATGAAGCAAATTAGTTACCCATATGACAAATGTTTCTTTTGGAAGGTCACTTTAGTGTCACCTGGCCAAATGAAGTGGTTACATAGAAAGATTGAACTCGAAAAGTGGTTGTATGATGCTTTTAGTGATAAAGAAATGCACGAATCAAAGAGTTTAATACAAGTTAATAAATTGTCCTGGAATAATCTAATGGATTTTGCTATATCAGTCAGTCTAACATGTAATAGAAGAAATGATTGTCAGGAGGCGATTGAAGGTACCAATGCAATTCTATTCTATGCTACTGAAAATGAAGAACACTTAGCTAAGAGTTTAGATGAGATATTGAAACAAAAATATCCGTACCAGTTGGTTCCTATTGCTGTAATAATGGGCACGTCAAGGGATGCCTCATTGTATAATAATATACATGTTCTTTTGACAAATTACGTAAAAAATAATGTAATTTCTGCATTTCATATATTTACTGTAGACTCTGAAAATGTAAGTCAAGCATTAAATGCTTCCACGAAAAGTGCCCTGAAATGGCTAGCAAGAAAATATCCTCAAAACCCGCCGCTAGAAATCGATTTCCTTAAGTCTATATGCCAAAGGTATCTTGGAAACGAAATATGGTGCAAGTTAAAAGTTGATAAAGACAATAGAATGATTAATGTCCTAAAAGATTTGAGTAAACTGATCAAATGCTACAATATGGCAGTTTGTAAATTAACTAATATAATAACAAATGAAAACTATTTTAATTATCCCTCATTCCCCCTAGAGTTAAAAAAATATTTGGACAGTACGTCACTATATCCTAAGCCATATGAATTTATCCCAAGTAATGTGAAAAATTCTGAAAATACGTCTGCAATAAGAGATTTGATGAAACGGTTGTTGCTGCCAACACCATCTATTACATTCTGCCCAATAAGTGTTCTTAACATGCAGCAACAAATACGAGAATACTGCAATCAAATAGGTTGGTTTGAGAATCCCGAAGAAGTAGTATGTAAAGTAATAACTGTTCTCCCAAATCAACTTGTAGATGTGAACACTACGTGCGAGAATTTCATGAAATATTTTTCACACTACGATCTCATAGATATACTGAATATAATAGTGTATGAAAAGATTAACAGACTCGGCAATTTCGATAATAGATTTGCGATTTATGAAAAATCTATATTGGATGATTATAGTAATGCTGATTGGTTGTATGACATTAGTATTTTATCTGAAATTAAACATAAAGCTTTGGAATATGATGATGATATCGATAGTTTCATTGAAGCCAAACGGCGCAAAATCGAAATGGATTCTATTGAATATCTCATCCTTGAAGATAAAGATATGACATTAGTGGAAGAAAACATCAAAGCTGCAGATGAAAGTATATCTAAATATAATGATTGTACAGAAGCTGTAAAACAGCTCGAGATGCAACTTGAGGACGAGAAGAAGAAATCAATCGAATTCGAAAATTTTTTGAAAGCTGCTCTTTCTAATTTTTAATTTTGTGAAATATGCATGAATTAAGAAATGAAATACAGTGGAATGTAGCAAAATATACTGATTTTCTTATATGGCAATTTTTTGCTTTTTTCCTTCTTTTTCCAACGATCCTTACATACCTCTTTCACATTTACACATCTTAAAATACATTTTCGCTGGTTGATGGTACTCGCAACTAAACCTTCTCGGAGATCATTTATTTGATTGACATAATTTCTCTTTGTGTGTTCTGTTCTGGTCATTCAAATTTGCATGATAAATAGCTTTCTCATCGTTATCTATCTGCTCTTTCACTTGATCCAATCTCTTATCTTCTATAGGTTTATATTTTAAGCAACATTCAGTATCATCCACCTCTCTATCTTATCATCACAACTTTCATACATAAAATTTAATTTCACCTTAAAACGATTTATTATAATTTTTTTGATTTGATTATGATTTTTTCTCAACTCGACACGCAACTCGCCTCAACTTGACACGCAACTCATTCATTCTCAGTCCACATTCCGTCAATTTCAAACAATTTAAACAGCTGTGTTTTAAAAATGAAAAGCCGTGGAGTGGAGCACATTCCTTTTTTTTCTCTAATTATAACTTGTACATATCCAGCTACTTTTTAGGCTAGGATGATGATTCATACTGAAGAGATTAATTATTCATTAACAGTATCCTACACAGACGGGCCCTACAATAAAGGTTTGTATTCAGCCTTGGAATCGTGTGTGAAACCTTGAATGCGTGGCTCGCAACACGCTAGGTGTTTTCTGCACTAGCTTAGAAACACGAACATCAATGCGGTTGCAGCATACGCAGGGCGTGTTAAAATAAACGTTACGACCATACCGCAGGCAACGAATTATTTAGTGGACATACATGTACGTACCTTCATAATTTGTGTAGGTACGTACGTACGTAGTATATGTCTACATTTATTTTCCAAGAGCCCGCCATATTGCGACTGATTGGCCCGACTGATTCGGGCGGTTACATAATTACATGAGTTCAATATATACCACGCCAAGTAATGTCAGTACAAAAAAAATGGTTCATAGAAAATGACAGTGCAAGAATTGATACTGACATTTCGCGCCCCTCTTTCGTCGCCTTCACCCCCGCCGACACATTCCGCCATTTTGGCTATGTGTCACTGTCAAGAAAGACAAGCGTCACTCATTGCTTATTTCGTGTTGACAAACACTTCGTTTGTGTCGATTAAATTCCGCCCTTTTAAATCGACAAATACAGCAATATTCCGTGAGATTTCGACATTTATTACAATGTATCGAAAGTGTTGTGTACCCAAGTGCAATAGTTTACGAAAGGATGTTAAATTGCATCAATTGCCTGCAAGGAAACGATGTGAACGACAGTATTGATCACACTTATGCACGGAAGCGTCACATCGACCATACATACTCGCGTTACCGAAAGTACCTCGAATAAATAGCCACGTTCCGACATTAATGGTATGTAATACTAAATATAATCAACAATCACATCAAACATTTACAATGCTATGCTTGACTTACTCATAATATTATATTTGGTTCAAAATAATAGTATTAAACACCATGCTGGGCCTAGTGGGGGTTGATAAGCTTTACATACTTTATGCAGGTATTCTCACCATGTTTACCTCTTCCATTAACATACATACATATGCTCACACTAGTAGTAGTTGCAGTCGATGGGTTAGGTGTAAGTCAGAAGTGTGTGCCTTGTGGTCTATATGGGGTTATTGTAATCTTTTTGGAAGTAAATAAAAAAGAGCAATATTAACAGAAATGTTGACCAATGATGTCTATGACATATACCATTTATTGATCCGTATACCTTTATATTTCCTTTTTTTTTAACTGTTTTCACTAAAAAATTATAATTCATTTATATTGCCAGCTGAGGAGATAGAATGGAATTGATTTCCCATTTTTATTTCAGGGCATAGTATCTGCTGTTCTTACAATCTATACGTTACTTACATAATTCAAAATAAATTAAGAAAATAACATTACACAAAATATTTACTATAACTCCATGTTTATGTAACTCCATCGTTATCTTTGTGGTTTAGTGGCAGCGAAAATTGGCTGTAGACCTGACAGTTGGAGTCCGATTCCCGGGTTGGACAGGGTAACACTTTGTGTGGGTTTTGTAATACATCAGGCAGGCTCAGGTCTCAAAACCTGAGTCAAATATTTTCTGCAAACACGCTTGTGTTAGAGTGGTATATAGTTAAATGAAAGAAAATATTTATTTTAACGATACTTATCTATTTCAGATCTGTATCCTGATGGAAGACCTGTCAGTAACACCATGAGGAATACAGCAGAAGCTGCATCAAAATTATGAGGCCAAGTATTTTAATTCAGATATCATAGAAAACTTATTTGGCCAAATGCAGGCATATAATTACAGGCGTAATAATCCAAATGCCTATGCTTTTAACTCCACTTTTAAATCTTTATTAATAACAAGGTTCATACATTTTCACTTTGAAAGTTATAATTGTGCGGAAGATAATAGCCAAAGTATATTGAAGATAAAAAATCTCTTTGAAACTGAGAACTCTGCAGCAACACCTCACTCACCCGTATCAGAAAGAAAACAAGGCAATAAAATATTGAGTTTGATGAAGAAAATATTCTGGAACAAGACGAGAAAGAATAAATATTCATTCTAGAGCATATACAGCCGGATGGGTAACACGAAAAATACTTACAAAAATTAATTGTAAAGAATGTAAGAATAATTTGCTAAGTGACGACAGTAGTAAAAAAAATAAAAACATTCCTAAATAAAAGTTTGTTTTAATCCTTATTTGTAGAGCCCGAATAATACGTATTATAATTTTAATAAGAATTATCAAGTAAAAGGGATGAAACAAATAAATATTAAATAGGCTGTATGATTCATTTAAAAAGAAAATATAATAGGCTGTATGATTTTCGTTCCATCGCCTGCATTACACACATAGTACGTAAAGAAAAAAAGTTATGTCATGTTCAATTCTTGCAATTCGCATTACGGTTCAATGACAATGTACCTGACATGGCGGTCTGAACGTTAGTTCTCTAAGTAGTCTGTGATATATACCGTCACACAGTTGAGTACGGGTGTCTTACGAAAGAGGGAAGTTAGACCTTAGTCCACCACGCTGACCTACTGCTGGTACCAACCAGCAGTGGCAAGTCTACCCAGACTTCACACACCTTCCAAATTCTTATGGAGAATTCTCAGTTATGCCTCACGACGTTTCCTTCACCGGTATAGCTAGCGATAATTAACAATGAATACTCACGTAACTTAGAAAAATCACAGGTGCAAGCTCTTGAACCTGCTACTTTCGTCTCTGCTATCTGCCACTTCCCACTGACACCGCTGCTTAAATTTTATACAGACGTCATTTTTATGTCATTATTAGTAAAGTGTTGATTAAAATTCGTGGTGTTGCATTATTGCCCGATAATAAACATTCTGCTCTAAACGCCGATACAAGTCCATAAGAGCTATCAGCTATGAGCTATTATTTAACACATCGTTAAAATCAACCAGCCTGTAACTATGCCACTAAATGCAGGGCCTAGGGCTCTTCTCATAAAATTAATTGATCAGCATGCTAGTTCACTGCGATTGTGTGTTGGTGGGTACTACACACAGAAGTTAACTAGGCACCTCGGTGTAATGACGTCATAGGAATGTACTAACTGCATAAAAAATTCAAGTACCAGGTGTGAAATATATTTTATATATTATTTATTTTATTGATGAGATTGTAAAAGTCATTAGTGAAAGACTCGATTTCCTCTTTTTACCCGGTGTAGATAATTTAACAGGAATGACGAAACGTTTATTCTTTTTTTAATTTTCAAAAAACTGCATCAGTTTCAAGATAATGTTTCTTTCCCTACTGTGAATAGTTTTCCCCATAATCAATCACTCAAAAATCTGTCCAACAATAACAACGAAAAAAACACGAAGAACGCGCGTTCGCAACGGTATTATTTAATTTACTGACCGTAATGACGCGTCGAGGGCGAGAGCGGTAGGCGGTGGGGTGTGGTGGGAGGGGAAGCGCATTCCACTCAGGTGCCAAGTTGATTTCTGTGTGTTATACATAATTCTAGCTTTAATAGTTTTGAGAATTCGTGATTAATCAGTCAGTGAATGGGTGGTATTTCGCTTTTATATTTGTATAGGTAGATAGATCATTTCTGTCACATGTAAACATGTCACATGTAACATAAATAAAATACTGATAATTTTCTATTAAGTCTTATTTTCTTATGATACATATACACCTAAGAATATGAGAATATGTATACATAGAAACTGAATTAACCTTCATGTATCTTCTTGGAGTTGCACAACTTTTAAACAAGCATCAACAAATTCTGTAAATATTGGCTCCTGCATATACTCCTGAATCATTTCATCAGGGTGTGGTGACTGGTCCAATAATTCCAAAATTTTCCTTACATGTGGATTTTTTAAACATTCCTTCACTTCTGTGGATTGCTCTGTAAAAGAGAAGAATATTATAATAAAGGTCAATGCCTCTATTTAGTAGTAAAAAAGCCAAAAGGACCCCTGTATATCAAAACAGCTTTGGTATTATGGTAGAATTACACCTGCTTCATTCAGCCATTTATTTTCTAAAATTAAGTTATTTTGTCTTATCGCTACAGATGCATAAAAATATAAACAGTCAGTAGTCAATGGATATGGTGATGTAAGAGATAGCCTTGAGGGATAACATTGCCAATGTTACTTTTATATTATTTTTTTTAGTCTTATCAGTATATATTATGTACATTAAAGTTATTAAATAAAATAAAAAAAATGTTTTTTTTAACAACCCTGTGCTTTTTTATTCACAACTGCAGGATGCATGGATACAAATGGATCATGTAAGCACTGCGACCTGATGGAAACCAAGCATGCAAATAATGAAAATGTTTATTATGATGACATTTTTACTACATTGCACATAGACTATAAAGTGCAAGTGTGCAAGTGGCACACAATATCTGTTAAAAAGGATTATGATATTATTATATGAATCATAATCCTTTGTGTATCCATATTGTGTACAACATATTTAAGTGTATACTGCTCTAATCATCATTATCAGCCCGTGTTAGTCCACTGCTAGACATAGGCCTCTCTTAAAGCATGCCATTGAGCCCGATCTTCGGCTCTACTGCATATACTGCTCCAATATTGTTAATTATTATCATTTCTACTATATGTATACATGATATTGATGCCATAGCATCTAGTCAATATTTGGTCTATAAGAGGCAACCTTATTAAATATGTGCATATTAATAATGTATCAATGTTAAGTAGAAAGTAAAACAAAACAATTAATTACCCAATAATTTCAATTTTTCCTGTGGTACAGTATCTTCAGTAGGATATTCATAATCTATCTTTCGATCACTGGTACCTTTTATTTCTTTTGGTGGTTCTGGAGGTGGTGTACATGGATTCTGTTTGTGTACTTTAAAACATGTCACTGAACAGCTGAAAAAAAAATATTCACAACTAGGATCGAAAAATGGATGCACAGTGCATAGTCAAGTTCGAGTTAACCTGATGTATAGATTCCATAAATAAATCACTTAAAGTATACTTACTATGGCATTCGACACACAGGACATTTGTATTTCGATTCATTATCACAATGTGTACAAGTCATCTTAATTCTATATTTTTTTTAAATAAGCTTATTAGTCAAAGTTATCCAAAATAAGAACTTTCCGTATAAATACTTAAAAAGAACTTGTTTCAGTAATTCTTGTTGGAACTTTCAACAGTCATTGTCGTATATAATTGTTCTGTGTTCCTATGCAAAGAGCTGCAAAGAGAACAACCAAAAGGGTAACAATAATCACACAATACACACTAAAACTAGGATGTAGCAAATACACAATATGTACATCGTAATACAAAATTGTATATTAAGTTGCAACTTTCCTAATATAATTGGTTAGCAATAGCTATAAATACAATAATATAGATACAAACTGAAGTGACAGCTGACATAGGATACTGACAGCAATTTTCCAGTGTTGCTGGAACAGAATTAAAAAATCCGTAGTTGGATGCTGAAAAATTCGTAGATTCCGTAGATAGCTTCTAAAAATGGCTATTTTGAATTGAAATTTATCTAGAAGTAAATTAAAATAAATAAATTCTCGGAATGAAAAGCACAGTCTAGTACCATGCTTGTCGTGTTTGTTCGTGGGAGGGTATCTGATAGTTTTGTACCCGACGGGACATCGCCCACCATTTATAGGTGGCGAAAAACGTGTCATATTGGCTCGTTCCGGCAAGTCGCATTCCGAAGTTAACCAGTTACATTCAGTAACTTATGGCCGGCATAATTCTGACCACCGTCGACGAATGTAATGTGTCTTTACAGTCGACATTACAATAATACTAGCTTGTGCTCGCGGCTCCGCCCGCGTGATCTGCTTTTTCCGGGATAAAAAGTAGCCTATGTCCTATTCTGATGTATTAGCTATATTATTGTAAAATTTCATTAAAATCCATCTAGTAGTTTTTAAGTGAAAGAGTAACAAACCTACATCCATACTTACAAACTTTCGCGTTTATAATATTAGTAGGAAGTAGGATGCCCTGCTAGCATAAAAAAAAATGCGGTAGCTTTTAATACGAGGTTCTGATTGGTGTTTCTTTAAATAGAAGCAAGCGTAGGGAAACGTAGAAAGCGTGACGCTTAACCTCAAGCAAGCGACCTTATTTCGTAATTAAGCTAAAAAACCTGTATTATGCGAATATTTAAAAATATAAATCACCCCTTCCCCACTTGTTGGCACATGCATAGGAAACCTAGAAGCATTATTTCTGTATTCATTCGTTTAGACTTTAGAACTATTAAGATAGTTTCCGCGGCCGCACGAAATTTTTCGCGTCGTCTAAACGCAGCCAAACGGAAAGCAAAAGTTATGTCAAACATATTTTATGTCCTTCCCTATCAATAAATAAAAAGCATACGATAATTTTGTACTTTATTCACACTATAAATATGTACATTCCTCACATCTCATTAATCTAAAAATAACTTCTTTGTGATATTAAAACTAACTTACAATTTTGTTCTTAAACTAAATATATCTTTTTATAAAAATACATACAACATTTCCATGTACCTACAGGCTTAAAGTACAACTTGATTTTTGGGGTGGTTTAAAACGCTATTCTTTAAGATTCTATACCTAGTCTTTAAAAATACTTTTTCTAATAAAAAAACTAATACGGGTTTTCATTTTGCAGATTGTATTGAGGTACACAAATATCACAGCTTTCTAAAAATAGCGACTCAATGCAATGTGTTTGTATATTGGGCATATCGATTTTTATGTAGTTATACAATTTTAGTAAATAAGTAGTATAAGATTGTTTGGAAACTATATTTGATTTGAATCCCTTAAATCTCGGTTCGAAGATGCCGGTAGCGCATTACGACCGGATTCTGTGTTCCGAAATCTCAATATTCCCAGTTCGGATTCAGAACAGATACGGATCGGATGCGGTGCGTAAACACTCTTAGGCCGAAATACTCAACGATCCATAATCGTATTCAGCCACTAAAATATGTTTACGAAATATAATATGAATATTAGACAAATATGTTTATTAGCTAAATATAATTAAGGATAATGTGCAAGTCAACGTATGGCCGATTTCAATAAACGATCTTGATTTGATTCTCTGGATCGATCCCGAAAACCGACCAATCAAACTAAATAATTTGTAATCGTCACTTTCAAACTGTATTCTTATTGGCTTATTTCTGGGATCGATCAGGAGACAATTTAAGATCGTTTATTGCAATCGGTCGGTATATGTAATGTGATTTGTACAAGGCCTGGATGAAAAAAGCTCTTTTAATTGTGTCACTATTTTTAAAAGCAGCGATATAATTAAATGGCACGAAACGTACCAACGTTAATTCATTTAATATGCAAATAGATTTTTGGTTTAGATAAAACGCAAAAGATACGGTGACTTTACTGCGATTTGATATTTGATTACCTGAGTAATAACGTATATTTTTGTATTACAGATTATTGCGTAACACAGGTATATCACAAAGGTTGAATACAGTGCATTTACTATTATTGTTATAAATTATATATAATACAATATAAATTATATATAATATATAATTACTACAGCACGGCTAGTACAATTTAATTGAATCATAAATTATACAAATGTAATCGGAGTCAGTTGTTTTTGCATTTGCAAGGAGAGGCAAGATGAAGAAGACTCCGTTATTACGAAGCACATTAATAAGGCGGAACGACTATACAAATATTACAATCATAATACATATGTATTATTACATCAAGTAACTATTAAGTATGTAAAATAACCGATAAAATACCTTGATTGACATAATCAAATTATAAGATACGAAGATTTGGATAAACAATATAAATGTAAATAGAATATTATGTAATTCAAAAATTATTTGATTTGCATTAGTTAAACGATGAATATACGCAAAGGTTGGTTGTTAGGGCCTTTGACTATTACCTACACGGGATTTTTCTTGCATGCGTGCATCACCCGCATGCGTGAATTAAAGTATATTTTGAGTTTACGAGTTTTGAGGTTCACTACTGAGACAGTAGAAAACGACGCGAGACGCTATAGCGACACGTTACGTAACATACAGTTTGTGTGAAATTGTATAGAAGCGATCGTTCCTGTTTTGGACGCATACTTCAAAACGTATCTATAGAATTGAATACAAAGCGGACGTGTGCTATCGAATCGCGTTCACTTGTTTCATGCGCGACACCCCACGTGCCGCACGTTCCACGTATAACATCATGTACATAATATGTTAAAAATATGTATGAAACGATAGGATGAACGCATGCGGGCCAGACACGGACGCGAGCGAAAGTCCCTGTTATAGGAATAAGGCCTACTAGTGTTGTATATTAGAAGACCTGTGCATATAAATATACACATAGTACGTTCCAGAGAAAATATTTAAAATCTTCGAATTTTTCAACGCATAGAAATAGCTAACTACATCAAAAACATAATCCACATGCGGATTTTGCAAACCGCAGCATTCTTTGTGCTGTAAGACCATATAACTTATGGTCACGTATAGATTAAATGATAAATGGCAGTAATGCACTCTAAACACTGAATCTGCTGGCTCACCGACAGTTCGAATTGGTGCTGGCGATCTTATTTGATAGTATCCTTCTGACGTCCCTCCACAACATCAATCACTTACTACTGAGGAAAAGTTGCTCGCCTAGTGCCGCTGACAGTTTTAAGACTCGTAACGATGTGAAGCCGCCAACGAATACGCTAACAATAAATCCAGTTTGTTCGGTATATAGAGTGCATATCGCTTATATCGATGGCTACTAACTGCTTTGTTAGTCTTTACAGATCAGTATGCTTGAAGCTGACCACTCATGGACGTCTATCAAGATTGGCTTGAGAGCGTCTTGACTCTTTTGCGAGACCTTTTTAGCCGCCAATTTGGTCATAAGTTAGCTGTTTTCGTCAAACGCTTAATTTTCTACTTTTTAATTTATACATTTCAATCAATCCTAAACTCCACCTCATCCCAAGAGGTCGTGATTTATGAACGCTCACACAGATTGGAAACACGCCGTTGTCTGGACTTTGATATTACATTTTGGCAGATTATACGATTATTTCCACATTCCGTCACCGTGGGTCTATAGTTCTTCATGCAGTGCGGGCTTGTTGTCGCTGACGTAGTACATGAGTGGCGGAGGCGGCGCGCCTGCGTCAGCGGCGGCGAGCGCGTTGTAACGCGCGCGTAGGTGATGCGCCGATGACTTGGGCTGTCGCGCCCGTGTGAATATGCCCTTCTTGTTGCCACCCACGCGGGTTATTGCTGTAGAAGTTCAATTTTAAATTAATACCCAACAGTCACGTATAATCGGAAGATACAACTACTTATTTTGATTTTTTTTTAGCTTGGATGATGACACGAACAGGTCTCTTGCCTAATGGCAAGCTCCATGACTGCCCATAAACAGAAGCAACACCATACTAAACGTTGAATTACAAAGCACTGTATGGTACTAGGCTGTGTTCGTCATTTCTCCACTTAAGGTTTTAAGTCCCATAATGCCCAGTAATTTCATTGACTTCAATGTCGTTTAAACCGAAACACAAGAGTGCCGGTCTATGCTATAAAAATAAAAAAAGAACCCGCTAAAAATATATAAGTTTTATTGAGTGCAAGATCGCCTTCTTGATCTAGTGGTAACAGTAAAATACGACCTGGAACGGACATATCCTAGGTTCGATACCCTGCCCAAGTAACAATTCATTTGATTTATTTACATTACCCGTGATCTAATGCTCCAAAGGAAGTGGATATTATTTAGGCATCTGGTTGTGTTCTGCATTATGTCATGCCGATTGGAAAAGGTAAATGTAATAAAATGTTGTGTATTTATACTTACTTTGTGCTGTCTTGAAATCAGCAAAGTTCCATATGAACTCTCCTACGAAGAAGCCAGCTTGCCGCAAGCGATCGAACGCCTTGAAGTGTTCCGACATCAGGGCCACCTGGTACTCTTCCGACCACACGTATTCAGGATACTAGAAACAAAATAATAAATAGGTAATTACTGTCATAAAATTTATTGAAGTCTATTCACCCAACGTATTCTAGAAGGTCACCAGGTGGTAAGTGATCTTCACCGCCCATGTACGCCCACAATACCAGAAGAATTATGGGTGTGTTGCTGACCTTAAAGGAAAGGGATAATTAAGAGATTGGGAAGGGGAGGTGGATTTGAGTCTCTGGATATGTCACTCACCAAACGAAACGCACTAACAAGCCGCTATATTACACCGATTTTCTGTGAGACAGTGGTAAGGACTCGTTTGAGTCGGCCCATCCATACTGTAGATAAAACTGTCTAGTGGCGTGGCTCTACCTACCACTCAGAAGATAAACTTCAATTGAATATGCTGTGCTGTTTAGCATGCTGTTCTCACCAATTTTAGGAATAGCACAATGTATACCAGTGTTAATAGTATGTCAGATTATGTTGTGTGTTTATTCCAAGTTGTGAACCAATTTTGATTTGATTTGAAAGTCTTTTTTTTTACTAGCCCTATATGTTATATTCGTCCCACTGCTGGGCACGGGCCTCATTCAGTAGAATGAGAGGGATCAGGCCTTAGTTCACCACGCTGACCTAATGCGGGTTGGTAGACTTCACATATCTTCGAAAAATCTTATCGAATTCTCAGGTATGCAGGTTTCCTCACGATGTTTCCTTCACCGTTAGATTAAGTCTTATACATTGTATATTTTAAGGCAGATTTCCAATAGTGACACTTACTCGCTTGGCAGCCTCTGTTATACAAAATGCCGATTTATGCGTTTATCTTTTACAGAAGTAATTACTTACTAAATGCAATCCAGCGACAGTATCAGCACCATACTCCGTCATGATGACAGGCTTGCTGTGCTTCCGATGGAATGCGGTCGCTTCTTCTACTACAGAATTGGCAATGTTGGTCAAGCTTCCTGTGTTGTGATACCAGCCGTTGTATCGGTTGAAGCAGATCACGTCTAAATGTTGACCCTAGACAAAATAATTATGGTTTCTATGCTTAGTACCCACAGTCACATTTATGTTTATTTTAAAGAGTTATTTAAAAAAAAAATTAAAAAAGAAGTTATATCATAACCTTTCAATGGCGAGGCCTAGAACCCAAGGCACTGGTTGATAGGGCCCTAGAGGAACCTCTCTATAATTCGTGCCCTATCTAATAATACTGATTTCTTAATCTGAATTTGTATTATTTCCTTAATTTTTATAGAAACATTCTTGATGGGCTCAAAGTTTTACGGTGGTCCCTTAGGCTATACAAAGGCCTTATTGTGTATTAATAGATGAACTCATAACGCGTCCGCATTACGTAACTTGAGCGCCTTATTCCCAATGATCTAATGTCGTTTCGCGTTAAACGAAATGCAGCAAGCGTTGACTACCATTCTTGAACAAGTGTTAATTATGACATTAGCTTAGAATAGAAGAATCAAAGTTAATTTCACGTAAAGAGGGCATATTACGCATCCACACAGTCATATAGAATAAGTCCCCAGATTAAGCAACAATTTATCGCCTAGGCTAAATAAATAATTTAAGATAAAAAGCAAGTAGTAAATGTAAGTAAATAACAATGCTTTAAATACTTTGTTATAAGTATAAAGCTACATTGTTTAGATAGTTAGCTTATAGAGATAACACAGATACATAGTTACAAATATGACAATATTTTAAGAATTCATGTCTACAACAATAACCTCGTGAAGCTATGTATTTATTACAAACATTTAAACAATTTTAACCTTGAAAGTTTCGTGTAGGTTATTTACAATTTAATTGAGAGAATATGTAATAATTCTAGCTGTAAACAATATGTAATAGCAATTAAGACATTGGTAACATGTTCACGCGTAAAGGTACGCTTCGAAGTATGCGATCGACGAAGAGAGAGCAGATAGCGATACACGTCTGCTTTGGCAGGCCGGCATGATCGTGCCGACCAACGATAGACACACTGTTTATCATTGGTCGACACTATTCATGGATTACACTTGCCATCAGGTGTGGCGTAGTCATTTTGCCGAGCCAGGATAAAAAAAAATCGTATGTAAACGGTCGCGGGTCGCACTCTTCTGTCTCGACCGCTTACCCAAATCACTGTATACCCAAATCGTACTTATTACAATTACATACAAAGCGGACGTGTCACTGTAGTCTCACGGCGTTGTCTTCTGTCTGGATCGCATACTTCGAAACGGAGCATACTAATACCTATCTTATTTCTTGCCGTGACATTTTTTACGGTCAATGGTAGTAAAAAATTGTATCCCGAGTATGAGATATAAAATATAATATTCAGATAAAACAGCAAAAAATAGGTAGGTAGAGGTATTTTCCTATAGAATGATTTTTTTAGAAGATAAAGTGTTTGCTTCAGGATATGAAGTGTTGAAATAACCGTGGATTAAAAACATTGTCACTATGAAAGCTGAGAAAAAGAATGTAATAAATACTGTGAATTCGCTATACTCACAGATCGGTCGGCGTTGTAATGCTGTGATATTGCGATAGTGACGGGTCTCGAGAGATCCATCGACTTAACGTGCCTCACCACTTCTCTGAAATAAATAAAAATGTTTCAATTTTATTAATAAACATAACAATTTATTGCTGTTGCTATAATTTTGCATTTTCTTGAAATGGTAATAAGTTTTACGGCGTCTGAGACAGCTTGCCAATATGTAAAGTCTCGATAAAATTTAATATTGAATATTAAAACTGATTAAGTTTTTCCAAACGCAATAAAGATACATTATCCAAGTGCATACGTGAATTTAAAAAATAGATGTAAGTATTTACTTCGGTCATGAGTTTAGCAAATAACTCTTAAGTATACTTACCCATGAATTAATAAGTTTAAATAATAAATAAATAGCTATAACTGAGCAGAGAGTGATATGCAATGCCGAGACGAAAGTCGCAGGTTCGAAACCAGCTCCAAGAGCATCCTGTAGTTCTAAGTTACCTGTGAATTCTTCAATATCGTTTGTTATAAGGTTTATCGTGGGGAAAACTTCATACCTGAGTTCTTTTTGAAAAATTCCAAGATATTTAAAGTCTACCAACCCGCATCCGGCCAGCATTGTGGACTAAGGCTCTCTCATTCGTGTGTCCAGCATTGTGACGTATATAATCCAGGGCTAGTATTATTATATCGAAATAATAACTTCGTAAAAAAGTACAGTTTGGTCTTTCTGAATAGAGTCCACATATAACAAAACCTTTCATAACAAACAAAATTAAATTCGACCGTACCCAAAGTAAACATCTGCCAACTTGTTGGCGGACCGAGGCTCGTTGGAGATGGACCACATCACGACGCTCGGATGGTTTTTGTCGCGACGTATCAGCTCGGTGAGGGACTGCTTGTGCTTCGTCAGGAGAGCCGACGAAAATATACTGAAGAAGAAATGATGTACAAATTGTATTTAATGATAATGTGTCACCTAAGGCACAGGTTACCCCTTGTTTGAGTGTCAGGGTCACCAATCATTTGATAAACTGTAACCTAATTGATATAAGCAGTAACTTTTAAGTGAAATGTAAGAAGTTTGTAAGGGTAAATAAATAAATAATAAAAAAAATTAAATAATAAATTAATTAAATGTGTATTTAGTGTACCATTGTATCCCGAAGGCGTAGATAAAAGTGCGACTAGTACACTCACGGTTCGATAATCTTATTTTTGGTTCATGCTGTCATATGTGGCGAGCCAATCGCCACATTGAACACAAATTCCATTCCCCAGCTACTTATTTGTGCTTCTTCGAATAGAAAACTCAAACAGAAATTGTGGTCTCCCAACCTCGGATTTGAAGCCAGGACCTCGCGGTTTCTTAGCCGAAGTAGGCTGCTAATAAGGCGCTATATATATGTTTATACAGATATATTTTGTTATAATCAACTATAATTAATGTGGTACTTACTCAGTGTCACCGCTAGGACATTCATCTATAATCATGATACCGTGTTCGTCAGCTAGCTGATATATCTCCTCTGCGTAGGGATAATGTGATGTTCGGAACGCATTGGCTCCCACCCATTTGATAAGATTGAAGTTTTTCACCCATAATACTGGATCCCAACCTTTGCCTCTTAACTGTAAACAAATTAATCATTCAGATTACTAAGAAACCTTGTGTTACTAGTAACTCATGAATAAAGAATAAGTGCATTTCATAAATAAAAATTATATCTATAGAAGCGATCTTTTGCGGTTTTATCCGCGTGCATGTTGTTGACAAAACAAATTGACGCCCGTATTTAGGGACAATATTATCGAGCGTATTCCATACTGCCACAGGCTTCCATACGGCCGGCTATGCAGACGATGTAACGATCCTTGTACAAGGTAAATTCTAAGGAGTCCTATGCAATCTCATGCTCTTAATATCATCGAAGGATGGTGCTCAGAACAAGGACTGACAGTAAATCTATCAAAAACTAAACTCGTAATGTTCACAAAGAAGCGAGCAATAGAAAATCTTCGCCTACCTAAACTCCAAGGTACCACACTATCTCTCACCAAAGAGGTAAAATACCTAGGTATCATATTGGACGAAAAACCGCTATGGAATAAACATCTGGACCACAAACTAGAGAAAGCCTGTATCACATTCTGGCAGTGCAAGAGACTCCTTGGCAGAACCTGGGGTGTACACCCCAAAATTGTCAGGTGGCTATACACTGATGCGGTTTAATATTATGATATTTGCTGCTGGTGGGAGGATACTTGTATCCGACCGGATAGCGACCACCGTACCCTGGTGCTAAAACCTGCCATAGTGGCCCACCTCGTGTGGGTCGCGTTCCAGGGTCAGCCAGTGTATATCCGGTTCTCCCCAGGGGGCTTCCCCCTGATCCTAACCCTTTTCCCATCCCTTTTTCCTTCCCCTCCCCCTTGGCCCTTTGACAGGCCGGCATGGTCTTGCCGACCTACGATGGACACATTGTTTATCGTTGGTCGACACTATTCTTGGATTGCGCTACACTTACCATCAGGTGTAGCGTAGTCACTTTGCCAAGTCAGGATAAAAAAAAAAATTATAAATACACTTCAATCGGTTATGTTGTTCACAAGTTACACCATCACGTACTGTATATGTACCAACGATTACAATGTAAAGCCATTTATTTATTAAAATAAAACTAATTTAAACGGATTTTACCGCGTTTGTTTATTTTAATTTTGGTCCCGGCGCGACGTTTCGAAAGACATTTATTTAATTAATCGACATAAAAAAGGAGCTTTTTTATTTTTATTTTTTATCCTGGCACGGCACGGGATTGGATTTGTGTGTAATATAGTGATTTGTTTACCCCATCTAACAAAAATGTATATAAATAGAATATTTGCTTACATCAGAATCTTCGTGCATGCCAAATCCTCTCATGTACATCGGTTTCTCGTTGATATAAACTGATGTGTTCGTCCATGTTACAGTTCTGATGCCGATTTTGTGACTGTAAGTGTCTATTATTTCTCCATGTGCACCAATTAGTGTTGCCTGAAAGAAAAGATGGCATAAGAGTTATTTTAATAGACTTATTAAGACTAGTTGGTAGGCCAGATACTCGTATGAACAGCTTCGGTGGCGTAGTAAGCGAGTAGCTGGCTGCAAAGCGTGTGGCCCTGGGTTTAATTCCCGCACCGAGTTAAAATGTTGGTGTGATCCACGGATATTTGTTTCAGGTCTGGGTATTGTGGTAACGTAAGTCCCTTTTAGTTCCTGATAGCCAAGAAACAGGTTACTCTGGTGTGGGGTCAGGACTATTACTGGACATTATGATACTTAAGTCGATTAAAGATCGTCGTGCAAATCGGCCTTAAAATCATAAGGCACGAGTGGCATTCACCATCAAGCGAGCGATCTGCTCTTTTTTTGTTTGATTGAATGACAAGACGAGCAAAACGAGCTCGTCAAAACTAAAAATAATTTTATACATAATTCAATCATAAGTCAAAGTTAAATAATAAACAGAGCATGTAAGTTAATCGAATTGGAAATTAATTTATGGCAACAGGCTTGGCCCCTATCGTGTGACGGAAATCAGCACGGCGAAATATGTGTGTACTGGTTATATCTCTGCATATCCCTTCGGAGATTATAGGCGAGAGTACGTATGTATAATTATTTATGTTCCACAGCAGGCAGCTTTCAGGGGATTAGTTTTTAGATGATTATAATTTGATCATTACAAAAAAGTAGTACCTTGAAAGTGTAGAGATACCCAGGATTGGGATGCATGAGGTAAGGCCACCAGAAGTTGGCATTGCCCACTTCAAGCAACCCGGCGCAATCGCTAGACGCTGCGACCTGCGCGTCTGTTTTGTCGAACATTTGAACCACACACAGAGTATCTGCAGGTCCTTTGAATGTTACATTGTACACAACGAATCCTGCGGAAAGAGAAATAAAATATAACATTAATTGCAAGATCGCTCTCATAAATTGCTTCTAAATTAGTGATATTTCGGCGAACTGAGACCCCGTGACTGTCTGACTCGTAAAAATTCATGTACCAAGGCTCATGTGTGGACGGTTGTCAAATGTTACGACCTAAAGTCACGAAGTGATCCATTCTAACGTGTCACCTCTTTGAAACCAATGAAAATTTTGAATTTTACGGTAGAGCATTCTAAACTTGTTTTTTACGCATTGCATTACGAAAAAATATGATTCAATAAAATATAAGTTTTACTGAAAATTATCCAGTAAGTAAATTAAAATAAATTTTTATTTTAGTAAAAAAAAACAAAGGTGGACAGACGACCTGATAAAGGTCGCAGGATGTCGCTGGATGCAGGCCGCTTCCAACAGGTCGGTCTGGAAATCTTTGGGGGAGGCCTATGTTCAGCAGTGGACGTCTTGTGGCTGATGATGATGATGATGATGATGAAAAAAAAACTTTAAAAGACTCTGTTTTTTGTCTTTTCTGTGACGATATGTCAGAGTGTGACTTTTGTATTACGTGTTTACTTAGAGGTCGTGAAACAGACACTAAGCGCAGTAATACGTAAGACGATCACAGGCTCTCAAGGAGCCGAAATGTTGCAAATGTGGACACACCTGTATATCGTAACAAAACATAAACTCTATAGAAAAGATTCACAATGATCTTTGGTATCTCGATTAATATTGATTTTTCGCAACTATTATTAATAATTATTTTGTTGTAATTCATACATAATTTATTGGTTGGCAAAGTGATTAATATAGATTTATGGGCATTATGTAATCACAGGACTAAACATAGCTACACAATATGTCCGGGGTCGTAGGTTCAAGTTCTATTACGAATATTAATATAATTTGATCAGACGACGACACGACGTCTCTATGCTAGAATAATTTAAAATAAATTTTCCAGAATATTTATTTATGTTTCTGCATTTGTGTACTATGGAATAAATTATAAAATATAAACATTTTGCACTGAATTTATATATGCTGAGGATATGAAATTTATTTATTAAATTAGCAAAATGAAAACCTAACAAAGATTTTAATTGTTTTAAACCTTAATTAATGAATTGAACCCATATAATTTGTTTAGAGATTTTAACAAAACTTGCATGTGTTATTTTTTGCTTTTCCACCAAGAAAAAGTTTAGAATGCACGGTCACTGTAGTTGCATAAAAAAATATTATTTGGACCTTTCATCGGCTTTCATTGATATGGTTAGCAACACCTGCTAGGCTAATTAACAGTGATGATTCAGTCAGTTCAACGCTAACGATTCGAAGTAGCAAGCAAGCTTGCTTATAATACGCTATATCGCTGGTTAAAAGCTGGTGTCGTCTAGATTCTTGTGGCCTCTACCTGAGGCATTTTCGCATAGATAACAATTTTACTAGTGATACATGGTTATAATAGTAAATGACATAGAATATTACCCGTAAGTCCCTGTATGTCTGTGTTGACGATGACGTCATCAATGAAAGTTTGTGGCGTAGAATAAAGGAATACTGTCCGGTGTATCCCCGCGTAATTGAAGAAGTCGAATGTATAGGTTTGCTCGAGACGAACTTTGTTGTATCTGCAAAAGAAATATTAGTCTATATAATAGAGTTGGGGAATTGAAGTTAGTAACAAGCCGCGTCGCAACTGTTTAGTTATTTTTATTTGTAAACAGACTAGCAGCCCGGCCAAGTTAATTCGCGCGTAAGTGAACTCTACGGCTGATATATACCAAACGGAATATGGGTGCACTGTGGATCTAAAACGTTAGGTATGAATGTTACGATCAGGAGGAAGGTATTTAGGCCTCCAGGAATATCTAGAAATTCCTGGAACTTACGAAACTAATATCTAAGTACCACTTTATGTCGGTTTACAGTAATATTATGGTACTCTGGTAGAGCTGCCCTCACTCATACTGTAGACAAAACTGTCCTTTTCCTTGTTTGCCGGCCTGCTATACAAAAATAATAGTACCAATTTTGTATGAAGGTACTTGAAAGTCGTATTGCACAAAGTTCAATGGCCTGCCTCTCTTGATATCCTGAGTTTATGTTTTATTTATTTATCGAGTTACCTCATAAAGTGCGAACGCATTTTCACCAAAGTTTATTTTTATTCCGTCGGGTTTGTTAGCCGCGTGCAAAAGAAATTTATAGCCGAAAACGCACGATTGGAATTTACCTTAGTTTAATATACGTTTTGCATTTTAATTTTTGCATAGCATGCATTTAGCGGCTTTCTTTCCATTGTTTCTCTTGAGAGTATTTAAGTATTGTTAAAGATATATCTGTAATCTACTGTATTTTTCTGGTGGGAGGATACTTGTATCCGACCGGATAGCGACCACCGTACACTGGTGCTAAAACCTGCCATAGTGGCCCACCTTGTGTGGGTCGCGTTCCAGGGTCAGCCAGTGTATATCCGGTTCTCCCCAGGGGGCTTGCCACCTGATCCTAACCCTTTTCCCATCCCTTTTTCCTTCCCTTCCTCCTTGGCCCTTTAATATTATAAAAAAAAAACTTTTAAGGGGGATGAGTAAATAAGCAAGTGAATCATCTGATATATATTACCACCGTTTTGTCTATTTCTGTCACCAAGTAGCAGTATGTGATTGTTGTATTTTGGTTTGTAAGACAATAGGCTGGGTCATTCAGGCTAGAAAAAAAAAGAAGTCACACTGAAATTGATTATTTATAATGACTTACCCAACAGAAATATCTTTGATAGAGCCTTGAGGCACAGTGTCGCTGAGCAGCGTGTTGTCTACGGCGACTGTGAGCAGGTTGCTGGTATTGTAGCTCACATAGGGAGTTATCTCCACTTCGAATGGAAGGTGGCCGATCTCGTGGTACGTCACTGATTTGCCATTTATCCACTGTAATTATCGTTTTTTATTAACATCTGGGTATTATTACTGATATCTATATGTAAAAATGTATGTTTGTCTGTATGTCTTTTATAGAATCGTAAACTATGCATTTGATCATGTGATGATCTTTATCAAAGTTTTTGTGCATAAGCCCACGAAGGTATCGACAGATGGCGCCGCTGTCATTCCAATAAATTTCATATATTTGTGTGAAGTCTTTCCTTCAAATTTATTTTAATTGGTGACGTAGCAAGGCGCGCAGCGTACAGCTAGATATAATATACTAGCTTTTGCTCGCGGCTCCGCCCACGTGATCAAACAAAAAAACAAACAATCAAACTCTACAGCATTATAATATTAGTATAGATTTGGGTAGCTTAGCAACGGAAGCCTTCAAATAATATTATTTCGGTAGTTTAGCAACGGAAGCCTTCAAATATGAATAATTTTCCCCGTTTTTGCAACATTTTTCACTGATGCTTCGCTTCTAATGGTCGCAGCGTAATGTTATATATCCTAAAGCCTTCCTCGATAAATGGACTATCCAACACAAAAAGAATTTTTCAATTCGAACCAGTAGTTCCTGAGATTAGCGCGTTCAAACAAACAAACAAACAATCAAACTCTACAGCTTTATTATTAGTATAGATAAATTAATAAATATTGAGTGGTAGACAAAGTAAGTTTACGTTTATATATAAATTACTAAATATTGAGTGGTAGAGCCACGCTGTAGACAGTTTGTCTACAGTGTAAATGGGCTGGCTCGACCGTGTTGTTGTCACTGTCTCATTAAAAACAGACATAAAGTAGCGGCTTGCTGCTGTGTTTCGTACGGTGGGTGAGATATCCGGAGGCCCAAACCTTTCCCTCCCAATCCCTTAATTATCTCTTTCCTTTAAGGTTGGCAACGCGCCTATGCTTCTTTTGGTGTTGTGGGCGTACATGGGCGGTCGAGCTCACTTCTTTTTTTTTTTTTTTTTTTTTTCTCGCGGGGAAAGCCGTTTATTGCTACCGCCCCACCGGGGGAAGGTGGAACGGTTATGTTGGGTTCTACCGGCCTTACGACCCAGCGAATCGCCCGGGAGATATGGAAAACATCCGGGCGACCGCTGAGCCGAGTCCCTAACACTATTTACACCCTATGCCGGTAACTACCAACCAAAACCCCGCGGTGGCCTTCTTCGGCGCATGTGGAGCGGTCCCGGGGTCTCCTTGGGAAAGCCAAGGATTGCTGCCGGAACCGCCCCTGCGCGGTGCCGCCTAGCGGCCCGTCTCCAATTGGGGGGGCTCAGAAGCCCCCGCACACCGAAGGACGCCCTCGGCGTCAACGGCAGCAACGAGGCCGACCACCCGTGCTGCCGTCCATCTCGGGGTCGCACGTACAAAGGTACTAAATGGGCGCTACGACAGTCCCCCGCTGCGCGCCCGCGACCCCCGATGGCCCCTATTAGTCGCCTCTTACGACAGGCAGGGGATACCGTGGTGGAATTCTCCACCATAAGGTGACCTATGTGCTCGTTTGCCTATGCTTTAAAAAAATTAACAGTAACAACTTTGTATGATCGCACTTAAAAACTGTATTACACAAGGTTCAATGGCCTGCCTCTTTTGATATCTCGAGTTTGTTTATTTATTTCCGAGTTACCGCATAAAGTGTAAACGCTTTTTCACCATAAGAAACACCCAACAGTCACACACATTGTCCTAACTCCACACTAGGTTAACCTATACCATGGGTATCAAGAACTATGAGGGAATTGCGGTCTAATAACCCCCAGACCCTACAGAAATATTTGTGGATCACAATTATACGTCCCGGTGCAAGAATCGAACCCGCGGCCTCTCGCTCTACGGTCAGTTAGAAAAATATCTATAATTTTTAAACTGCAGATTTTCTTAGAATATTGGTAATAACCTTTTTGTTTAATATAGCTTTGAAATAAATAAAACCTTAATCTAATTCGTCTATTCGGTTTAGGACTATGTTGCCACAGGTAGACCGAGAGACAAAGGGACTGATGAATGAATGAACGGACAGACAAAGGGGTCAAAATTATCAAACTCCTTTCTCTTGTCGGTGGTTAAAAAGGTTGACGTTCAAAGTCTTCTGAATGGTTTATTTGGTTTAGAAGCACACTCTGCATTTTTATACTCTTTCTGCCTGGCGATATCCCGGCTTATTGTCAGTGTCCACCTTACCATCATGATTTCATAGTGGAATTTGATCAGGGGCGACCCGCCGTCAGACCCCCATAACCCGCAACGGGAACCAAGTTTCGCCATTGCCTCGTCTGTGAATTAGGAGAGGGTAACGCGGAGGTGAGGCTGGCTTTGGGCTTAAGACGTTGGTGGCCCATTTAAAGTCCCTTAGTTACGTTATTATTATTAACTACATTACTGAATCACACATCTATGTCCCTATAGACATTCCTATACAAGAAAAACTACAATTTTTATCAGCTAATTACCTCTTTTTAATGTCATAACAGTGTTGATATCTACATCTACACTAATATTATAAAGAGGAAAGATTTGTATTTTTGTATATAACTATAAACTTAAAAACTACGGGACCGATTTGATAAATTCTTTCACCATTAGAATCCTACATTATCCCTGATGACCACAGGCTACTTTTTATCTCGGAAAAAGCAGATCACGCGGGAGGATGCGTGAGGAAATGCTATTTTATAATATAGTTATACGTTGTACCTATTTTAACAGCGTAGCTTATTTGCTGATATGTAACGATAAAAGGTAAACGTTATTTACGAAACCATTTGCTATTTCTATTGGTTTTACAAATATTGCTTAACAACGTTATCTGGAGAATAGTCCAGCTGTGAAGTATTGACATGTTTGCAAGTAAATGCATTAACACCGATAACAATAATGTTTTTGAACTAAATGCGTTTGAGGTTCCTTAAATGCTCAACTAAATAGATAACCAATAACAACACAATACTTTTAAGGTTAAGTATGATTTGTAGCTTATCGTTTAAAGATAACTCTTAAGAACCCCCCAAATCACTTATAAAAATTAAAACTATTTGTTTATTTTATATGAATTATAGATTTTTCGAAACGAAGCTAAGGATCATCTCGATTTATCCAGCCTTAAAGAAACAACATTCCAGCCAGACCATTCCTTTAAACGCTATGTTGCCACATACACACACGAACCTACAGAACATACAAAGGAGTGAAACGTATAACACCTCTTTTTTGTGGGGTTAAAAAAGTGAAATATTTAAATTGTAATGTCTCTTTGTTCCTTGAAATTGTAATTGAATGCCTTTATGGCGCATTCCTAACGCATACATGGTACGACTGCTGCACTGAGGTTTTGAGTTCGATCCCCGGGTGGGGTGAAAGTGATATTGGGTATTTTTATCTAGAAATGCTCAGAATCGGCCTGGAGTCTGGGATGGTGCCTGGTATTGTGATAGGTTCGCTCCCTATCACATCATGGACGGAAATAAGCTCGGCGAAATGTGGAGTATTGGTTACATCTCTGCCTAGCCCTTCGGGGATTATAGGCGTGAGTGCGTATGTATATATTATTTAAATAGAGTACTTAACCCAAAAAGATAAAAAGTAAAAAAGAACAATGTTGCAAAGTGAAGAAAAAAGTTTAAAACGTATTTTAGACTACTCATGTTATCATGCAGAGATATACCTGTAAGAATAGAGGTACTTCGCCAAACAAGATTCGTCAGTCTCCGTCGATTATTCTGAGTTATAAACAAACAACCAGGCTTTATAGTAGCAACGTGCGAATGGTAATGTGTGAAAAATAAAGATCCAGATGTGTTTGAGCAGCATGAGTTTAATTTTGACTTAAGGGGTGCATTCACCTCGCGCGGGCGGAGACGATTTGTTTAAAGTGCGGTAAACTCCAATGTTTATATGGAAATAGTGATAATTTCGAAGTTATCAAATCAAATCAAATCGTTTATTAATCACGTAGGCAATTGAAATAGCGCTTATGACAAGTCAGTACAAAAGTAAAAGAAACATAATATATAGAAATCAGTATCAACTAATGTATACATACATACATAGCATCATCAAAATACACTCGGCAATTATACTAAATCTATTTATTATTATTATTTCTCCATATTTTTACTATGGAATAGTCCAGAATCAATATATATTTTGGGTAGTCGATATGGACCATAGGCATTTTCGAAACGGCACGTGTTTTAAAACTACCACCGGATCCAAAAACGACCCATCTTGAGAAGACCAGGCGAAACAAACTCAAGTGGGCTTCCTTTACCGCTGGATTCAACGCGGCGCGACCCATACCTGAGATGATCCAGCTAGACAAACTCAGTGGGCTTGTTTTTGGTCCGCTCTTTCAATCCAAATTATTTGCAGAAGTACAAAGCCTTTTATTATATAATCAGTTATAAGGCAGAATGATACGTTACGTTAAATTGTTAACTCTGAATCAAAGAATAACATGTGGTATCGCTATTGTTTAAAATAGTTTATTAGTGATTTCTTATGTTTACGCGAATATTACACATTGAAATAAAACTAATATAAACGGATTTTATCGCGTATGTTTCGTTCGTCCACCCCGTGACCACAAAGGCTGAAAAGCTTTCGAAACGTCGGGATCAAAAATTAATAAGAAACCGCTATAAAATCCGTTTAAATTAGTTTTATTTCAATAGATTATTAGCTCACGTCATAAAACAACCCAAGAGGGGTTGATGTTAGGCAGGCAGCCGCTTGTAAAATCTTCAAGCCAAATCTTTCTATAAAATGTATAAAAAAGCATGTTGCACTGATCCCACTGCGAGTGATGAGGGCAGGTGGAAGAAGGAGCTCATATCATAAAACAGGAGTCACGGAAGTCACTAAGACTTGAGCAGAACAAAAAAGGTTTAGACAGAATATCCTTATCACCAACTAAACCGGACCTTACTAAAAAAAACTTGAGAGGTGTCAATGGACACCCGGATGGAACGAAGTTCCTTTCGATTAATTAGTGAAGGAATTGTAATAAAATTTTATTTTTTTTAAGTTATAATAATATTTTTTTTATTATTAACAAATATAATGTTATATAAACTTAATCAGTAGGCTCAATTTTCGTAATAATATTATTTACAAAAAACCTGTATACACTCAACAAAAATAATCGTCGCGACACCACACTGTTAAATGCGAAATAGAAATGAAATACACCGGCTGCTACGTCGCCCAGCCCGTAAATCGTGTTCGATATTCAAAAAAAATTCAAATGCAAATTTCGAACCGCGTCTACATTTCTAAATGTCATAAGTTTCACACCCGTCTGGATGGGATTAAGTCCTTTTACTTTTATTAACGGAATTTTGACTTTAACTTTGTGTAATAGATATCAAATTATTTAAACAAATGTCATAAGTTTCACACCCGTCTGAATGGGATTATATCCTTTTACTTGTATTAACGGAATTTCGACTTTAACTTTGTGTGCTAGATATCAAATTAAGTTATCACTTTAAAAAAGTGTCGTGACAACTTTTCGTAAGAATTTTTTCCGTCTAGCCCCCTTTCACAACGCGCGATAAGGAACTTCGTTCCAAATAGTATAGTCCTGACAAATAAGAGTTTGACAAGATTAGAATTATTTCAGTTATATTCACTTTTAAAAAGGTTGACGGAAACAAACCTGGACTAGACAATAAATTCCTTATATTGATTTTTGTTTAGCTGGTGACAACATAATAGCTACCATGAAGTATCACTTAATTTTAAGTATACATTAATAACTTCACATAATTAAGCGTTGCCGCCTTCCTACATATAATGATATGATAAAGATCTAAGTATAATTAACAAATTGTGAACTTCTTGTAAGAAATAAAACTGAATCTGTAATTGTAAACTTTAATTATTTTTAACAACAGAACAAATGCACGTTCTTTTTACTATTTTGTTGTAACGTTTTTATAATACTAGTAACGATTACATAGTACCTAGTAATTTATTCTGATGTGTTCCGGCACTAGTGTAGAAGAGCCAGCTCTAATTACTGAACAGATTTTGAAGGCAAGCATAATAAATACGACGAAGTAGAGAAAATTTTTTGGATAACGTAACTACAGAGTACAAAGGGAACCGCATTACGCCTACGTCCCGTCTGTATGTCTGTCCTGAACTAAAAAAGTTCTTTCTTTTGAATCATATTCAATAACTGAAATTATTACAGAGTATATGTTAATATGGGGGATTTCATACCAAATAATAAATCTGGCAATATATATTTTTGTAGATTTTGATGTTATTTTACTTCGTGCCTTGAAATAAATAAACATTTCGTCAATATGAAAAATGTAAACGGAAGGACTGACCTTGGCAAATGTCAGTTACTTGTTCTTATATTTACAAGTAAAATAAAAATAAACAATATAATGTAACAGATTAAGTGTTCAGGAAGGGATTCTTAACATTTTCGAAGCCTTAATCCGTGTTGTATAAACAGTAATTGTTACAAGGAAGGGCGTAATTTGAAACTTGCTTGCAGGGACATTAGGACGTCTAAAGACACTTACGGGGTTTCGCTGAACATCACAGGAAATTTTATTCTTGTGTTGGCGAGATAATGATACATTTGTAGGTAGTAGTAAATGGGAAGTTTTGATAAAAATAAAACCACGTAAGTACGTGTCGGACCACGCACAGTGAAGTGTTCCGTAGCCAGGAAATAGTGTGTGAGCTATATCCTGGCTACGGAATACTACGGTTTCACCTGCATGTGAAATGCAGTGCATGTGTGTGTCCCATGGGTTATACATATAAACCTTCCTCTTGAATCACTCTATCTATTAAAAAACCGCATTAAAATCCGTTGCGTAGTTTTAAAGATTTAAGCATACATAGGGGCAGACAGACAGCGGGAAGCGACTTTGTTTTATACTATGTAGTGATAAGCAAACATATCAAAAGCATCTAATCTGTGTATGACAGATGACTATATCTTCAGTATAGTGGGATATTTTGTAAATCCGATCAGACATTCGCTGCAATTCATTGACAAATTTAATTAATTCACGCAACCCTAGAGAAATTTCCACGGAACCCAATTTAGGAATCGCTGGTGTACACATCGCAATTAATACAAGTATTGTGAGTCAGGCAAACATAACACTCAACAAATAAGTCGATTAAGTTCACTGACTCCAGAGAAGTTAAATATTACAACAAATTAGTATTCTAGTAGTCTACTCCCAAGATCAGTTGACTTTATGATCGGTCAAACTGAACATTAAGCTACATATCTGAGATCGTGCGTAACATCTGGCACGTAAACATATCTTTAATTTTATGACTCCAAATGTTTAGCATTTAACAATCAATGCAAAAAAGAATAATTAATTATTTATTCCACGCTTAAATGTCTATTATTAGGACAAGTATTCTGTGTTACTATCCGGTTCTCCCGAGGGGCTTGCGACACGACTTGATGGTTGATTGGGGTGGGTATAAGGGTACATCATTGAATCCCTGTGCCTGCATCAGTCATCCGCCTATCCTGTCGCAAGCTCCTTTATTTGCTTCTTCTCTCTTCGGAGTGTGAAGAAGCATTTATACAGGCTGGTATGATTCTGGTGACTACCTATAAACTTATTCTTTGTCAATGGTCGCTGGTTTTTTGGACTGCACTGCGCTTGCCATCAGGTGTAGTGTAGTCACTTTGCCGTACTCGTATAAAAAACGGCTTTATCGGGAATAAAAGTAGCCTATGTTGTAATCCTACCTCTGTGCTAAACCACCTTAAACCGTGATTAACTAACAAAAATCTAAATTCACAAACTCGCAACTTACAAACTATTAGAAATCTACAGGTCTACATTTAAAAATAAGGAGGAAGTGGGGTTCAGTGATAAACCTTGTCGAAGTACTTAGTTCCTAGTAAATATTAATATCAAAGCGTACAAGGACCTGAGAATGACATACGACTGATTAATCGTTGTGATGGAGTCGTGATTGACTTCGACTTGCTTGGCATTTGATTTATATTATGAAATAATTCTCTTACGTCAGAGATATGATAAAATAGGGCGTCGGTCTGTCTTCCTATAGTCGTTAGATTATACCTACTTGATTTAAGCTCAATACCGACCAAGTGAACATATGATTATTTTGTTTGGTTGACATTTGTGTTGTGTCATTGTTTTGTTATAAATTAATTATTTTCATTATCTGTAATATCAAGCTGAGCCTCAATTTTAATTGGTTTATGGGTCGATTTTTCAATGTCCAATTAATTTTTTACATGTACAGTGCTAATTTTGTATTTTGCCGTCTTAAATTTTATTTAATAAATAACATTTCTTTGGACATTATTATATTAGCCTTATTCACGCCCTCATTACTCCCTGTCTGTAATATCCTTACACAGTTAGTAAAATTACAAATTAAAACGTAAATATTACATTTATTTTGGTGTAAATAAACAAAATATTAAATTACAATACTAATGTGGATTGTTTTGATATGTTGAAATAGTGAAAGTTTTTGAATATCCTACGGGTAAGAAGCACGTGCAGTCGCGACTCGCGATACGTGGATAATTGAATAGGAAGCTGATTGAGTAATGTCTGTTAAGCGAGGTCAGTGATTCCTGCCCTCCAGTTAACTACAATTGATGTGTTACAGGCGGGTGTTTACAACTTCGGCACATCACATTCTCCTAATATTACTACTTAAGAACCAGCTGCTGGAGGTAGCTTTGTATCCGACTGGATAGCGTCTACAGTACACATGGTGAAAATCTTGGCATATTTTTTTTTTTTTTTTTTTTTATCCTGGCACGGCAAAGTGACTACGCTACACCTGATGGTAAGTGTAGCGCAATCCAAGAATATTGTAGACCAACGATAAACAATGTGTCCATCGTTGGTCGGCAAGATCATGCCGGCCTGCTAAAGGGCCAAGGGGAGGGGAAGGAAAAAGGGATGGGAAAAGGGGGAGGATCAAGGGGCAAGCCCCCTGGGGAGAACCGGATATACACTGGCTGACCCTGGAACGCGACCCACACAAGGTGGGCCACTATGGCAGGTTTTAGCACCAGTGTACGGTGGTCGCTATCCGGTCGGATACAAGTATCCTCCCACCAGCAAATGGCTGACGTTGGATTTCCCTCAGGCAAATCCAACGTCAGCCAGTGTATTTCCAGTTAATTCTGCCGATCGTCGTCTTTTGGTGATTATATTTGGACTGCATTGTACTTAAAATCAGATCTAATGTTGTCACTTTGCCATACCAGGATAAAAAGAGAAGATACAAAAAACATTGTTTATCGACTCTAAGATATGTCAGTTCTAGTCAATCGGCAACGGTTTGTGAACGGTCATGGATTTGATAACTAGCCGGAAACGGCCAAAATTATCTAGATTTGATCCATGGCACATACAGTAAATCACCATTGTTTCTAGCACATACATTTGCAAACTGCCCGCGGACAAAAAGTGTCTTACGCCACTTGTATATTATATTTTCAACGTGACGGGCCACGCCTATTTATTTATTTCTTTGTCTACTGCAGGATGTATTGTTCGTGTCTATATTAAAGCTTTTGTAGTAAGTATAACATTTTAATAGTCATTTCCTTGAAGTGCTTAGTTTAGTCTTAATTTATATGTCAAGGCTCAAGTCATTATTTGTAATTGTTACGGTAGTTACCATAGTAGTTACGTTTGGTTAACATTATAAGAACTAAGACTAAGATATCTGGTTCTAAAGTTTTTATCAAGTTGTTTTGTATCCTACATTAATATTTCTTCCTGTTTACCAGATATGTTTCTGAGCTGTACTTATTTCAAGTTAAGCCATTTAATAAGCCGAAAAGAAACGGAGGATGTTTTCAATTCAATGCGTTTTTTTTGTATGTATGCCACGCCTAAATGCGCCAAATGTGGACTGACTTTAATGATTATTATTTCATTGAAATAAAACTTGTTATTTAAACGGATTTTATCGCGGTTTTTAAGCTTACGAAACGTCGGAATCAAAAATTTATAAAAAAACCGCGATAAAATCAGTTTAAATTAGTTTTATTTTAATGTGTATTTTTTGCGTAAATATAAGAAATCATTATTTTTTCATTCGAACAAATATAGGTCAAACTTGATCCCACTTTAATTACAAGAACCATCGGTTAGGGTATGAGTTTGAGCATGAAAGAGCCATTTATGCACCGATTTTGAGTATTCACTAAAAATTATAAAACATTCTTTTTACAAAAAATTATATCGTCTCATAGAAACTAAAAAGCTAAAAATAAATCTAACCAATTTTGAGTTGGTGGTATCATTCATTGGCTATCAATTTACAGTAAGTACCACCGACTCAAAAATATTTAGGTTTTTTCAATCGGCATTATTTATTGATAAAAGTATTTTTAGTTATAGCATTTATTGACCGATACTCCTTATATTCATTGGGAACAGCGATCATATGAGTGGCCGCCAGACTGGGCTGCCCGATAAATTGTTCAATTACGCTCGAGCAAATCGCCTGGCGACAGACACCTTTAACGTATCACCAACCAACCACACCCTTTACTTATTATATAATCGCAATGGATTTCATTGATGGAAGAAGTATCGTACCGAAGTTTCATTTCCGTAGATTGTTAGGTTTTACCATAATCATTCTCTCTGCTTTTTCTATTTAAGAACTCGTATAATTAACCCCGGTTTAAATGAGACTTGTTAGTAAATTAAGTGCTTCACATGATACCCGTGACTCAGTTCGGGTTAATAACATATTAAAACAGTACCCAATTTGTGTTCTAGAACAGAAAATGCACGAGACTGCCAGTAAATAGAAACAATTACAAAGTAAAGCAAGCAAAATACTCAACTTAAAAGCCACGTGTATTTTTATAACATTGACACAACATGCCGGATTTTTTGCCAAGCATATACCAGGGTCTAGAAGGCCATGATTTGCCAGATAAGTAACACGTAGTATATAAATATGAGCGTTACTTGTCTGTTTAAAATTCTTCCCATCTCCGAAGTTCTGTAGGATCTAAAGATGATGTAACGAGAGACGTGTGTATGTTAATCGTGTGAATTTAGTTTTGTTCGGCTCCCGTTCTCGGTATACTATTGTGTTATGGGAACGGGGTGCTTTACATTTTTATGTGCCCATTCAACTTGTCACCGGCTACTGTCATTTTTAACCAACATGATAAAACCAAAGGTTTTCAATTTGTTTGTATGTGTGTGTTTTTATGTATACCCATAACTTCACTAATTATTTATTTTTTATATTTGATTGAATTTACTGAAGTGATAGTCTCATTTAAATAAAAAGAAATTCTATTATTAAAAGAGTGAAATCGACGATGAAATACTGTGACACCTTTATGTTAGTGTATAAATCCAAGGTCATAAATTAGTATTTATGGATCGATTTTGATGACTCTTTCACAAAATATAGAAAAAAATAACTATTAAACAAAAAGTAAAACAGACAAAAATACTTTTGAAGCTCAAAATAAAATGAAACTATAATGAGTCAATGATACCAATCATTGAATATTAAACTACAGTAATATCAACTCAAAATTGTTTAGTTTTATTTTAAGCTTTTTAATTATTTTGAGTCTATATTATTTTTGGTTAAAATGTTTTTATACGAGAAAAACAAGTATTTTGACATTTATTACTGGATACCAATCTAGTGGTATTTGCGCTCTTGCCCACTTGGAGTACCTGCTGCTTATATTAAATAAGTCAAGTGTTTTAAATATGTAATAACTTGATTTATAATTACATGCTTGACGTACTAGAGAAAATATCATATATGGCTGTATGACATAAATATAAATGGTGATAGAGATTTAAACTGTTGTAACCGACTCAATAAAGAAAAAGGTCCTCAATTCGGGGAGCTTAAATTTGCATTAAATATGGGCGCAACAAATGGACGAATAACTCAATATCACGCCAACCGATTTCGATGATTCTTTTTTTATTAGAAAGGTGGTACTTCAAGGGTAGTTTGATGAGAGTTTGACAAAGTAACGGAACTCTTCAATTCTTAGGAGCAAATTGACGATCATCGGCTGTATCTTTTATAGGCTAACCGGATATTTGAGTCACCTATACATACCATAGCAGTGCTTAACACTGAAAATTGAAAAATAAAATAAAGTTTAACAAAACTTAAAAACCGACTTCAAAAAACATATACTGAAAAGTAGAAAATAACAAATTTAGCTCTCTTTGGAGTTGGTACTGGTGACACTACCGGTCAATTTGAGCATATTGTGATGTTTGTGATGATGTGAGCATTGTTATTGTTTAATTATAAAATACTGCTATATTCTGTGATTCGACAACTACTCTACTAGAATGGGACTTTTTACTAAATACAACCTAAATAAATATTTAATTATATAACGTGTCGTAAGTCTGGTAAAGACACCCTTTACGTAATGCGATAAGGTTTCCATCAATGATGAAGATTGAATACATAGTATAAAAATAGTCACTATCTGAATCCCTGTCGGTTGGTTCGTTTATTTCTCCTAAATATGTAATGGATTTAGATGCCGTTTTCATTATAATCTAGAGAATTTATTCCAGTGGCTTTATATGTATACCACGCTATGACCCATGGGAGCAGGGCAGCAACGTGCGTGTGGTGAAACCGCGCGGAATAGCTAGTTTTACTTTAAAATTATGTTTGAACAAGCGCGCCTGCCCGACTGCGTAATTGAATTGCGGCGGCAATTCCGCACGAGACATAACCTGTTGCTGTGACTCGTTTTTATTATAAAATATCTTGACAGTGTTACGCATCGCAAGCGTAAGTTATCAACGTGTTTTCAGTTTACTTTGCGACTGATCAACAATGCGGCCTTTTCCCTATTATTAAGGTCAAAACAGTGATAGCAATCATTGTTTACGATACAAGCATTGATATACAAAAAAATGTATATCAATGGATACAAGACAATTTTTTATTGTTTCTTTTTGTCAGTAAACAATGCGTCTCTCTTTTTTTTATCCGAGCTCGGCAAAGTGACTGCATTACGCCTGATGGTAAGCGTAGTGCAGTCTGAAAAACCAGCGACCATCGACAAACAATGAGTTTATCGGTGGTCACCAGAGTCATGCCGTCCTGTATCAATGCTTCTTCCCTCTTCGCTGAGGAAAGAAGCACATCCAGGGGCCTGCGATACGACAGGCGGATAACCAATTCAGGCACAGAAATACAAGGATGTACCCCTATACCCGCCCCAACCAACCATCATGACATGTCGCAAGCCCCTCGGGAAAACCGGATATACACTGGCTGATCCTGGAACGCGATCCACACAAGATGTGTAAGTCACTACGGCAGGTTTTAACACTATGTGTACGGTGGTCGCTATCCGGGTGAATATGAATATCCTACCACCAGCAAATCTTACCTCCACTATCTCTTAGAATCCCTACTCTAAATTAAATAACTAATATAATAGATATATGTTTTATCTAGATGATAAAATTACCGAAAATTTGGTCTATGAAAGGTTTGATAATAGTGGATCAGCAAGCTTGTCAAGCCTTCATTTCTACATGTGGATCGGACGTTTGGCTTGTGTTGCAAGAACTCGCCGATCCGAATTCCGAGCGTTAGTTCTTTGTCACAAATCAAAGTAAGTTTGAAGCAAATAAAGTGGCGCAGTGGACGAGTAGCTGCGAAGCGAGGGGCATTGGGTTCGATTCCCGCACCGAGAAAAATGTTTGTGCTATCCATAAATATTTGTTTCAGATCTGGGTGTCGTGGGCCCGAAAGTCCCTCGTAGCTCCTGATACCTAAGATACCAGTTAACCTATTGTAAGGTCAGGACTATGTGTGTGACTGTTGGGTGTATTTATTATTATTATTTAAACTCTTAAGAGTAATCTACAAGCTTCTAAGGAATTGCCTAGCGAATTGGCGAAAATTGCGCACTGGCAAGCGCAGCATTGGACGTCCACGAGGTGGACACACGACCTGATAAAGGTCGTAGGAAGTCGCTGGATGCAGGCCGCTTCCAACAGGTCGGTCTGGAAATCATTGGGGGAGTCTCATGTTCAGCAGTCGTCTTGTGGCTGATGATGATGATGATAGGATAATATCCACTTACCACTTCAGCAGCATAATGCACACTGCTAAACCTCAACCAGACTCTTTGGTTGGCGGTCCCCCACCATGGAGGGACGTGGAACCTCCTGTCGTACCACACCAGACCTACGTGGTCCCGCAGCGTCGCGTCTTGCCCCACGTCATTGTATGAACATGGCACCGGCATTGGTATGATGGGACCCGTCTGTAACAATAATAGTTCTTTAATACATCAGTAGCCTATTTTACAAATACGTTCCCATATTTCGAATTCGTATGAAATTATTATCATATTATAAAGTAGGAAAAATTGCTAGAAAATGAATTTCGTATTCGACTAATGTGATACAAAATTAATGATTATAGCAGTTTTAGTTCATCATAGATCCCACTAGCGGCTACTTGTATGGAGAGTAAACGAAAACTATCATCGTTTTAGACATCTATCAAAACTTGTACTATGCCTACAGTATAAGTTAGTGGTATCGTTAACGTTTGTAACCTTCATTATTTAAGAATTAGTTGTACCTAGTTTTTGCTTGCGGCTCCGCCCGCGTGATTTCTTTTTCTGGAGAAAAATGTAGCCTATTGAATTGATGTGCCAAATTTAATTTAATCAGTTTTGCCATTAAGGCGTGATTGATTAACAATGCGGTCTGCGCGTCATCAGGCACTACAGAAAAAAATAATTATACAATACAAAAAAATCTTTATTGTGTAACTAATAACAACTTCAATAATTAACTATAAATGTAAACTACTTTGTTTTACAACGCTGACGGTCGCTGGATGCGATCTCTGCTAGACAGAAATTGAAGTAAAAGTAAACGGTGGTGTACAATAAAGAGATAGACGGAAAATATACTTATAGATTACTATCTATATCTATACTAATAATAAAGCTGTAGAGTTTGATTGTTTGATTGTTTGTTTGTTTGTTTGTTTGTTTGTTTGTTTGAACGGGCTAATCTCAGGAACTACTGGTTTGAATTGAAAAATTCTTTTTGTGTTGGATAGTCCATTTATCGAGGAAGGCTTTAGGCTATATAACATTACGCTGCGACCATTAGAAGCGAAGCATCAGTGAAAAATGTTGCAAAAACGGGGAAAATTATTCATATTTGAAGGCTTCCGTTGCTAAGCTACCGAAATAATATTATTTGAAGGCTTCCGTTGCTAAGCTACCCTAATCTATCCTAATATTATAAAGCTGTAGAGTTTGATTGTTTGTTTGTTTGTTTGATCACGTGGGCGGAGCCGCGAGCAAAAGCTAGTTTAATATAAAGTTAAATACTAATATTCATAAAATATAGTAATTCAATATATTACATGTTATCTATACTAATATTATAAAGCTGTAGTTTGTTTGTTTGAACGCGCTAACCTCAGGAACTACTGGTTCGAATTGAAGAATTATTTTTGTATTGGATAGTCCATTTATCGAGGAAGGCTTTAGGCTATATAACATTACGCTACGACCATTAGGAGCGAAGCATCAGTGAAAAATGTTGCAAAAACGGGGAAAATGATTCATATTTGAAGGCTTTCGTTGCGTGCGCTGCGTACACGGTTCAAGCTACCCAAAAAATATGTATGAAAGAATTATTCCTCTTTAAATGATCTAAAAAATAATATTATAAATGTGAATGTAAGTTTTCACGCGAAAACTACTTAACATATAACATCATGAATATTTGTACACATATTCTTAGAGATATATTACTTCATAGGCTACTTTTTATCCCGGGAAAAACAGATCAAGCGGCCGGAGCCGCGAAGAAAAGCTAGTAAGAAATAAAATTATATCAGTAATGATACAAACTGGATACGTAGAATTTTTTTCCTTGTTGTTAAACATCGGCAGGGAGTTAATTCGTCTAATTTCCATAAGCAATGCAAAAATATTATATAATCAAATGTTGTAGGTATGTATTAGAGCATCCTCATGGTCGCATTATTGTAATATATGCGATTTTGAAGTGCATATCTTAAATCGTTGTTTTGTATTGAATTGAGAATTTAAGTTATTGAATTCTTATGAATTGGACCTAAATGCCTGATGACGATGATTAGTTTCTTCGCCAAAAATATAGTTGCATAACAAACGTGTAGTGTAACACAAGTCGTAATTAATATGGTTATAACATAATCCTAAATTAAACGGGTTTAAGAGTAAAATGGTCTGTTTGAAACAAGAGAACAAATTATAAAAGCCTATCTACGTAACATGTTGATGTAATACATAATATGTATGCATAATCATTTGAGTAATAACTAACAAGCCAAAAATGAAAGAGGAAAAATTCAAATATATATCTATTTTAAACTACATCAATTATTTCTTCGAAGTGATCAGCTAGTGGCTTCAGGCCGGCATAATTGTGGTGACGCAATGTCTCTCAATGGTCCTCATTGTATTTCGAAGTACTTACCATCAGATCCAATGTATGAACCAGGCCGAGTCAGTATAAAAAATATAGTCCGGAATGAACTATTTATCATTGTTCGTTCTGAGATAAGTCGTACTAAAGCGGTCAGTGGCAGATCCTCCAAGTAAAAATGTAAGGACAAATCTATTGGAACATGCTAAAAGGGCAACCAAATATAGCAAGGTTAATTTTGTTGGTCTGGTTGGATTGGATCAACATATTGGTAAAATTGTAAGAATGCGTATCAAATGTATGGATTTGTAATGAGTTTTAAAAACCGTCCTCCCTTCTATTTTTATAGGTATTTTACACTTATCCGGATCCTGCAATACGCTTGTGGTATCTGGTCTATTACGTAAAATAATAGATCAGTGTGAGAAAGTATAAGGTTCTAACTTTATAATATCATTATAAATATCACACATCCGGCTGCCATATAATCTGCCTTTTGATTAATTTAATTTTATGTCCTTACTCAATAGACGTTTTTCTCTACAAGTCGTGGTTTTATATGATTTATGTCAAAACAAATTTGATAGCTTGGATTTACAAAATATATTGTGCTATGTTCCAAAACTATACACCGGAGGGAGGTTCGTCCAGTTGCTTGCTATCGGATCATCCCGTACAAAATCTGGTCTTGATGCACCTATCCATAGATTGTACAACATTTACAATAAACAATTCTTAGATGTGGATATTTTTATTCATAATTCTAACCAATTTAAAAAAGCACTAACAAAGCACTGGATACATTACATGAAACTCTGAATTTCTTATTACATTATTACTTGACTAACTGTTTCCAACCATTTCGGTTATCACTCAAACATAGTCATAATAATATTCTGCATTGCATCACTTTGAAATAAATTGCAATTGAAAGAAATATTGGAATCAATTTTAAAATGTTTGTAGTCTACATTCAAGTGAAGTAGATCTAAAGTTCATGACCGTCAACCCAAACCGAGAGGTCTTTGGTCTTTAAACGCATCAGTATAGGTTGCTAGACCCCACCCACACAATGAAAACAGAAATACCCTAACCTTTAATAAAACAGTGCAAGCATTGCATATATACGCAACAAAATCTATACTTTTAAGGTAAGTGATCTCCACCGCCCATGTATGCCCACAATATCAGAAGAATTATGGGCACGTTGCCGACCTTAAAGGAAAGGGATAATTAGGGATTGGGAAGGGGAGGGGTATTTGGGCCTCCGGATATCTCACTCACCGTACGAAACGCAGCAGCAAGCCGCTACTTTACGTCGGTTTTCTGTGAGACAGTGGTAATGACCCGGTTGAGCCGGCCCAATCATGCTGTAGACAAAACTGTCTACAGCGTGGCTCTACCACTCATAAATATTTTTAAATTTTTTAAATTTCCAATATTTTAACCTTAACATGTTATTTCCTGAACATGTATGGGAAAGTGAAGATAATTGTAGATAAGTTAGTTATATCTTTATTGCAATCTTAAATGCAATAGCTATTACAGTGATAAAGCTAAAAGAAATCAATTAACCGTTGATAATTTAACAAGAACTGTTTAGATTATTAGGATTATAACTAATTTTTGTTTCTATATGTTCAATTTTATGACTATACAATGGCCTGGCTTGACCCGATTAATACCACTAATTCACAGAAAACTATCTTTAAATGGCATCTTGCTGTCACGTTTCGTATGGTGAAAACGATTTCCAGAGGCCTATATAGCCCCTCCCCTTCCCAATCCTCATTCCTGTCCAAGTTGGTGGGAGGATACTTGTATCCGACCGGATAGCGACCCCCGTACACTGGTGCTAAAACCTGCCATAGCGGCCCGCCTCGTGTGGGTCGTGTGCCAGGGTCAGCCAGTGTATATCCGGTTCTCCCCAGGGGGCTTGCCCCCCTGATCCTAACCCTTTTCCCATCCCTTTTCCTTCCCCTCCCCGTTGGCCCTTTGACAGGCCGGCATGATCTTGCCGACCTACGATGGACACTTTGTTTATCGTTGGTCGACACTATTCTTGGATTGCGCTACACTTACCATCAGGTGTAGCGTAGTCACTTTGCCGAGCCAGGAATAAAAAAAAATTGCCATTGCATTCATAATTCTTTGGTATTGTAAGTGTCATGGGGGTTGGTGATCCCTTTCCATCAGTGAACCAGTTACTCATTGCGAGCTATGAATAAAGTTCAAGAAATTAGGTTCTCGCGTCTGTTTGTCCTCATAGTTTTCTTAAACTATGCAACGAATTTAGATGTAGAAGGTTTATATGTATATTACGCTATAACCCATGTGAGCAGGGTAGTGACATATCCGCGATGAAACTGCGTAGTAGTAATAATAATAAGTACACACCTTTTCAAGATCCTGTTCATACCATCCATTTCTGTAGCCGTATTCAGGATTTTGTGGTGATGCTCTAAAGTTCCATATTCCATCAAGTGTCCTGAGATCTCTGGTTTCTGTGGCTCGTGGGTACAGAGCACCGCCTGCGCTAGCTGATTCTTTTTTGTTTAACGGATTGATCTCATTAGCACTTGCGCGAAGGGGTACCACGGCGTTTGTTATTGTTACGTACAGCGTCGTGAGGAGGACCAACGTCTTCGACTTCTTTAAAGGCATTGTCTGAAAAAGAAATATTTATTATGATTATACTGAAAGTGAGCTGTGATAGCTTACCAAGGAGTGGAACGGACCATATAGATGAAAGGTCTATTTCTGCCGCCAAGCAACAGTGTGTAAGCACTGTTGTGTTTCGGTTTGAAGTACTTTGAAGCCAGTGAAATTACTGGGCATTATGAGATTTAAAATCTTATGTCTCGGGGTGACGAGCGCAGTTCAATGCCATGCAGTGTGTTGTAATTCAAAGTTCTGTGTGGTGTTGCTTCTGTTAATGGGCAAGCGTGGCGCTTACCATCAGGCGAGCGCCTTACTCGTCTCGTCATTTAATCAAATAAAAATGAATGACTATTCCAATTCAAAAGATAGAGCCCTTAAAGGGTACGGCAGACAGACATCCGTATGTACTATAAAACATTATTTTTGTACAATAAAAAATCATAATAATTATATTAAGAAATAATATAATTCAATAAACATAAGTTTTACTGAAAATTATCCAGTAGGTTAGGTAGATTTAAAATTCTCTACCGTAAAGTTTATGTATTGGCTGGCGCTTTAATATTTTGGGCTTTCCACTGCAGATCTTATATCTTTAAATGAGCAATTCTTGTATATATATATATATAATTGGAATCTCGGAATCGGCTCCAACGATTTTCATGAAATTTAGTATATAGGGGGTTTCGGGGGCGATAAATGGATCTAGCTAGGAATCATTTTTAGAAAATGTCATTTTATTCGTGTTTTATCAACTTAAAGTAGTCCCAATTAAAACTTTTCAGTTTATATATGACTCTATATATATAAAAATGAATCGCTGTGCGTGTATCTCGCCAAAACTCGAGACTGGCTGTACCGATTTGGCTAATTCTGATCTTGAAATATTTGTGGAAGTTCAGGGAAGGTTTACCCGGTGAGAAAAAATGAGTAACATAAATAATAAGTAAAGGAAAACACTAAAAACGGCAAATTAATTTTCCAATACAAACTGTTCCTGGGTATGAAACACTTGATTTCTTTTTGATGTGAAACATCTATAAGCACAGGTATAAACGGGATTGTTGGCGTCGCGAAGCTTGCCGTGGTGACGGGTGGCCACGCTATACTAAACAGGACAGGGACAGGACAGGACAGGACAGGACAGGACAGGACAGGACAGGACAGGACAGGACAGGGACAGGGATAGGGACAGGACAGCGACAGGACAGCGACAGGACAGCGACAGGACAGCGACAGGACAGCGACAGGACAGCGGCAGGACAGGGACTGGACAGGGACAGGGACAGGAAAGCGACAGGACAGCGACAGGACAGAGACAGGACAGCGACAGGACAGGACAGCGACAGGACAGGACAGCGACAGGACAGGACAGCGACAGGACAGTGACAGGGACAGGGACAGGACAGGGACAAGACAGGGACAGGGACAGGGACAGGGACAGGGACAGGGACAGGGACAGGGACAGGGACAGGGACAGGGACAGGGACAGGACAGGACAGGGACAGGACAGGGACAGGACAGCGACAGGACAGCGACAGGACAGCGACAGGACAGGACAGGACAGGACAGGGACAGGACAGGGACAGGACAGGACAGGACAGGACAGGACAGGACAGGACAGGACAGGACAGGACAGGACAGGGACAGGACAGGACAGGGTCAGGACAGGGACAGGACAGGGACAGGACAGCGACAGGACAGCGACAGGACAGCGACAGGACAGCGACAGGACAGCGACAGGACAGCGACAGGACAGCGACAGGACAGGGACAGGACAGGGACAGGGACAGGACAGGGACAGGACTGTCCCACCGGGGGGAGGTGGAAGACGACCTGACTTAGGTTAGGTTAGGTGAAATATTTGTATTAAGTTTTGACCACATTTTACACAAATATATGTAGGTGATACGAAGTTCACCGGGTCATCTAGATTAAGATTAGTAATTAATTAATTAAGTCAATGAGTGTTTGCTTTGAGGTTAGACTTAATTCCTGACATCTATTGGCGAATAATAATACTACTTTTTTTTTCACCCGAGCAAAGCTCGGTCGCCCAGGTACTATAAATTAAAGAAGACTGCACGTAAGATTCATTTAAGTGCCCACATAATCAAGTCACTGTTCCAATGATTTACGGAATTGTTTTTAAAATTATCTTTGTAATAACACAAATACATTACTACGAAGTAATAATCTCACGGTTTCTTAGCACGAGCCGTTCGTGCGTCGAGATACCATGGCAGTCGTCACGTAGATTTTTTGCTGTTGTCGTAACATTTATTGTATTCAATTACATTTCCCATGCAATGGTTTCATTTTTAACTGACTTCACTATTTCTTTGTTATGTTATGAATGACTGTCTCGGTGGCGCAGTTGTAACGCGATACGACTGCTGTGCTGAGGTCTCGGTTTCGATTCCCAGGTCAGGTAAAAGTGATAATGCGATTTTGCATCAGGAAATGCCTAGTAACAGCCCGGAGACTGGAATTGCGTCCGGTATGGCGATAAGTTCGCCACTTATCACATTATGAGACAGAAATAATCTCGGCGAAATGTTGGGTTATTGGTTACACCTCTATCTACCCCTTTTGAAATTATAGGCGTAAGTGCGTATGTGTAATTAAGCGATATGAATTTGGAATTGTTTAGAAAATGAATTTATTTATTTTATAATGCCATTTATGTTACAGTAATTATAATACAGACAATAATTATATATTGAACAAAATAAATCAATTAATAAATTAGGAAGATTTATCTCATTTACACCCACAATACATTGCAAAGTAACAATTTTTTTGAGGTTACGTAAAAAAATCGTTAAATATCGACAGTTATATAAATAGTTATATTTGATATTCAGTGGGGTACCAATGGAGCAGGTATCCTCCGACTGGCGTATTCCGGTAGGCATTATTATACTGGATTCTTATGATGTTGATAGATTTTTATTAAAAAATTGCTTTGTATGTACTGCAGTATCTCACTAGAGAGAAACCTATCACGATTTCAATTATACATTTCGTATCTCTGCTGCTATTTTTTCTAATGTTAATTTGCTTCTATTTGCTTATATTTACATTCTGTAAGCATATGAGTAGTAAGTAATATTCACTTTAAAAGTGAAATACTTCGTTGTAGATGCACGGCGGAGACTGCGCCAGATTCTATTATAGCATGCCGGCTTATTATTTAGTCTAGTCATTCGTAGACATCGAAAGCGTTTTTTACTATTTAGGGGAATTTATACTTTTAATTTGCAACTGGCGCTTTCTGGTTTGCATTGTTGAATATTTTTATTTTGAAAGTGTTGCGAAAAGTATTTGTAGACTTAGTTGTACTAGAAATAGATTTAGAAGTGGTAGACCCAAGTTGTCGACAGTTTTGCCTACAGTATGAATGGGCCTCGACTAGGTTTTTTCTATTATGTAACAAGAAACCGATGTGAAGTAATAGCTATCTTTTGAGTTTCGTGAGCAAGTGATATATTAAGAGGTTTGAAGCTTCCTCCTTTTCATTCCCCTTTTCCGTAAATTTTCATCAATACGTCCAAGATTCTTCCGGTATTGTGAAATTGCATGGGCGGTGGACAAATTACCAACAGTTGACCCACTTACTCGTTTGCCAATCTTTGCTCTAAAAAAGAACAACAAAGGAAAATAAAATATTGTATTACAATAGGCGGTCTTATCGCCAACAGCGATCTCTGACGGATAACCCTAGGATAGAATGGTGGCAAAAGAAAAATTATTATATACTAGCCACAAGCATATACTGATATGTAAGATATAGATTCTCATTTCTATTCCCGTAGTCTGTGGCGATTCATCGAAAGTAGTATCGTACATCGATGCCTTGACCGCTGTACCATATCGGACCGCAGATAAATCGAGCCGTGTGCGAAGTGGGTTGGCCAAACTGGTTTAGACTCTCGAGAAATATGTTATGACAACGTAAATATTTCTTTAGGTTTGAGACGGGTCCCAAAGGATATTGAGTGAGCATTTTTATTTTTAACCCGCGGAAAAACGAAGGAGCTGTTCAATATTTTTTTTATATCTACAATTCTAAAACTATTCAATGTTGTTATCGGTTTTTGTTTCTGTTTTTTTATTTATTCGGAAGAATGTCCGGTATTAAGCATTATCGAAAGCGTCAAAACGGCGTATTTACGATTAAGGAAAGATAGAGCTGCAAAATAAAGAAAATATTGTACCTAAGACTAGTTGGCAGAAACCCCAATGATTTTATTAATTTTACATTAAACAGTTATCGGTTACTTTATCACTTTAGGTTTAGGTATATTTTCACTATATTGAATTCATCTGGACGGTTCTATATGATCTTTGTATGTACGCCTTATACTGTACTAGTCACATAACATAAGCTCACGTTTGTATTCCCAAAGAGGTAGGCAGATATGCAACTAGTACATCCACGGTGCGCGGAACTTAATCCCATAATGTGATGGGGGCGAGCCCATCGCCATACTTGATATAAATCATTACCGAACGCAATTCATGTGTGATTTCAATCGAAAAACCTCGAAATACATATTTTGATTTTCCGACCAGGGATTTGATCCCAGAACCACATGGTTTCTTAGCCTTTATGCGCTACTACTAGATCAACGAGGCGGTTTTGATATGTCGCTGTAAGTTTAACGCTGTATTATATACTAATATATTAAGATTAACATTGCGCATTACCTAGCATACAAAGCGTTAGAAAAAAGACCCATTTGATCACGAGGCATGTTGACAAGCGACAACAAACAAGTTATTTAAACACAAATAAACGGCCTAATACATTATGCCGTATATTATATGCATTGACTCGTGTTACAAAACCAGTGGCTTTCTAGCGCACGAGTTTTAAACAATACATCGGTGCTCATCAGAATTCTGCGTAGGATTCATGCAATGTGTAGCGAACTATGCAATGCAGACGCACGATGGGAGATAAACCTGGTGAAAATATGTTAAAACGTGTCCACAAGCATATAAAACAGAATATCAATTGTTGTGTTTGTGTTTCCTAGTCTCTCAGTACAGTAATGTGTAGGTGATTAACAATATCTGAGACTAGACTGCCTTGGGTTACCTAATGCGGGCTTAGTAAAAACTATGTTATGGTTTATAATCTTTATGAACGATAATAAAGGAAATATGATAATGGCGGATGCCTTCGACAGGTGCTATTACAATAATTCAAACATATTTTGTACGATCTTATTCATATTGCAAATCCTTGGCACACATTGCGCCTTTTCGTCTACGGCCCATTAAACAGCACTTTGTAGTTAATATTGTGTGATTATTTTCAGTTAATACAAAATTTATGGAGCGAATACAATTTTCTTTTTCTCTACTTAAATAGATTCCTCAGTTACAACCATTTCCTTTAATGAATGTTATATCGCAACCAAAGAATCTAATAACCGTAAGATCATAGTTTAGTATGATGAAACATGCAAAATTTCAAGATGGTTTAAACTGTAAACAATAACACTAAACATTATATCAAAACGCGCGAAAAAGTCGACTGTTTCGAACAAATACATATAAATTAATAACATAGCAACAAATGGACGTCGAATAACTACACGTTACTTAATTCAAGCCGGTTTATAAAAGAAGCAAAAAACCTCAGTGGATTGTCGTTTTTGCGTATGGACTTAAACTTGGCCACTAAATTTAATAAGGGACGATTTTTTGTGGCTTATCGTTATTGATTTATTGGATATGGTTTTTGCGTGGGAGCTATTTTTTTTTCGTGTTTTTTGCGATGCTTTGCAAGTGGATTTTGCTTCGCGACTTTTCGTGAAATAAATCAACTCTTAATTTAGATTGTAGTTGTGGTCGAATTTAATTGAGGAAATATTAAACATCAAAAACATTAAATCAAATCGTTTATTTTGCATATATGCCACTAAGAGCTATTTTACACTTCAATAAAATTACAATATCATAAAGGCTACTGTTGCTTCTGAAAAGCATAAAGGTACAAGTTAAATCTTAATCATTAGTAAATAGCCTATAACCATCAATATAAAAAAGAACAATGTCACTTATTCTGTCTGACTATTACTCTAAAAAAATGTTTTTGATGAGGTTTTCGCCATATTTAGTGTAGATGTTGAAGAACAGACGGTATGATGCTACGTAAATGTTTCTCCCGTGGGCAGTCGGAATGAGACGAGATATAAAAATAAATCATCAACATCATAATGTATGTCATTTTTATTGTAAAAAAATGCATTAGTAGAACATTAGCAGATGTACTACTAATGATTAATGCAGAATTCTACCGACTTTGGGTCAATGTCAAGACAGGGCACCGCGCGTTGCAGACCTGAGAGCGCGCTTTGCTAGTTTATCGAGCAAGGCTTTTGATTAATGCACTAATCTGCTAAGGTCAACTCTACATTTATAATAAAAAATATAGTAAATGCTTAATACTGCGTTAGTGATTATAGTCATTAGATAACCAGCTATATTTAACTAACTCAAATATCAAATGTTTCAACCAACCTTAGATGTCCAAACTGCACACAGTTTGCAAAATTTGATTAAAATCGGTTCAGTAGTTTAGGAGTTCAAACAACGTGACACGAAATTTTTCTATATAAAAATTGACAAAGCAGCGATAGCTCAGCGCGGAATGGTAGGGATTATCGAGACGAAAGTCGCAGGTTCGAAACCAGCCCCAAGATTATTAGTTTTCGCTTGCATTAACGGTGATGGAAACATCGTGAGGAAATTTGCGTACCCGTATATATACTGTTCGATGGTAACGGCATCAATTGAGACTGGCTGGATCGATTTGGCTAATAAACTGTTTGTAATACCCCAATAAGGTTTTAATGCGAAGAATGTACAATATTCTCTTTTTGTTTTGTTCGTTATGGCTCTGGAAAAGTCTCCAAGTGAAATAAATTCAGGACAATCACAATTTAATTGAAAATAAACAAGTAAAAAAAATCGTCACTATGTAACCAATTGGAAACTTTTGAATGTCTAGAACATTTGAAATCATATTCACACCAAATATTTGATTTGTAGATACTTTGGTGCATAGCTACATAACATCATGCTATAACCCACGGGAGCAGAGAAGTAGCATACAAGCGGGTAAAACCGCCGAACAACAGTACTTAATAAAAACTTGACAGCGAATATATCACCACAAGCCTTTTCCGAAACTGCCTTGATTTTTTAGTATACTCGTACATGTAAAAAATAAACCATAAATAGGTAGATACTTTATTAAAAAGTCACAGAATATACATGTCAAGAGAAAACCTTTTTTATATAAATGTAAAGGTATTTCCCCTTACCGCAAAGTTTTTTCCGTTATGTTTTTTCAGTGAAACACGCGAGAGTCACTAGAAAAAGTATGTTATAAATAATTCTGCCATCAAACAATATAAAATATAGCAATTAATTTATTATTTTTATTGTAACAGCTGAATTTAAAGGATACTCACTTTATTACCTATTCTAGTACCTAAAGTTCGAGTTCACACATAACGTACTTAGATAAACACCTTGTAGGGGTGTTCGTATGATATAACTCATAGCACTCTGAGATAATATGCCTTGCTACTGATTAAAGTATTTTTAGAATCGAATCAGTAGTTTCATACATACATACGTATTCACGCTTTTGATCCTGAAGCGGTAGGCAGTGGCTTAACCAGTACACCTACATTTCGTCGAGGTTATTTTCGTCCTATGGCGCGATACTGAGAGTTTCGTTATAGGAAAGCCCAAAATTTACCCGATCCCGGGATCGAACCTCAGCACAGCAGTCGCACCGCATACACATTACAACTGCGCTACCGTGGCGGTCAGAATCAGTGTTCCAGAGATTATTTTTAACGATGTCACAAACTTACAAAAATTATCTCTTTATAATATAAATGTAGCTACAGGTTCGATAAACCAAATCACAAATCAATATTTTATGAAACTTAATGACATAGGTGAACGTTCCTAACATTATAAAAGTTGTTTTTACTTATGGTTGTTTTGTTTAATTATAGTGTCAAGAACGATAGATCAAGTTCAAATACCTTATTGATTGTAAAAACTTGCCAAGTCCACTTTTTAAGCCATTATACAAAAATTCAATGAACATAAGAAAACTAAACAAATCCTCTTGAACTCTCTGAAGGTCACCGACTTTATGTGTGACGTAATTTTTACAATATATGCTTACTATATCTACTTTTATTTCTTGTCTTCAATACAATAAGTCGCTAATCAGGTTGAACTGTATAATAATGGTCAATTCAAAGTTTATCGAACTTTTATATCAAGATTTACATTATTACTCGATAATACAATTATCATTAATTTTATTTTATGCCATTTTCTGAAACATATAAAAATATCCTAATAGGGCATTCAAGTTTCATTTGGTTTATAAATTAATGTTAATAAAATTTTATTCCAGATAGTTCTTGGGCCGAAGAGTGACATAAGCGACTACTTATCCTGAAAATACCTATGCCTAGAAAGACTTAAACATTGGTGCAGAGCTAAGAGTAAAAGCGAGTTAGTATAAGTTCTTTTTGACTTTTTCTTTTAATTCCTACTAATATTATAAACGCGAAAATTTTTGAAGGTTTGTAAGTATAGATGGATGTATGTTTGTTACTCTTTCACGTAAAAACTACTGAACGGATTTTAATGAAACTTTACAATAATATAGTTTATACATCAGAATAAGACATAAGTTACTATTTTTTTCCAAAATCAACCCCTGAAGGGTTTAAAAAGGGGATGAAAGTTTGTATGAAAAATCTAAACCGCTGAACCGATTTCAATGAATTTAGGCTAGACATAGGGTATTTTTTTATTTAAATTTCAACCCCTAAATGGCCCAAATAGTATAGTACTACTATCAATGTGAATGTAAGATTGTTTGTTACGCTTTCACGCGAAAACTACTTAACCTATAATCATGAAACTTTGTACACATATTCTTGGAGGTATTAGAAGTAACATAGGCTACTTTTTAAGAAAGAAGATCACGCGGGCGGACCCGTGAGCAAAAGCTAGTATAGTTATATGACTTTTAGATCAATCAAATAGTTTCCCGTCCTCCTTTTACTCATAGATGGCCTTTAAAGAGCCCTACAAACACTAATCATACATGTAAATCGTGAGACGGACTTAACCAGTGTTCAGCTACCGTAAGGACTTGTAAATATCACTTTACGCCTGTTTAACTTGCGTGTAACGACCACGAATACATTCGTAAACATTCAAGTATGCGCACACCTGGGAAAAAGCATTTCATATGCGCACATGCAAGTAGGTTTTGGCCGACGTTCTCACCATAAACTCTAGTTGTCTATGAAATATTATTGATTTTTATATTATCTACCTAATTTATATAACCCAGGCGATAAATGACCTAAAACATGATGTGGTATCTATTGCTGCTTATTTTCACATCATACAATAGGGTCTATGGTTCCTATAAAAAAACTGAAAGAAAATAGTCAAACCAATATTATCACGATATTATTATCACAAATAGTCAAACCAATATTAGTTTTACATATTTGAATTAGGGTCTTCCGTCTGCAAGACAAGGCGACCGATGCTTTTCATTGTATTTTCTTGAGACGATTTCAATTCCTCCTTCGTTAATTTCATTGGAAAGTAACTAACAGCTCAACCTTTATAAATGCAGCTAGCATTTGATAAAAGCTGAGCTGTCGTCTTCTAAGAAAATTATACTTCTAATTGTTGAAGTAATTTGACAAACTATGGTAAGGTTTGATTTTATGGATTTAGTTAAAGGTTTTACTATTGGAATTGTAAAGCATTTGTTTTAATTAAATGATTATTTTGTTAGCACCATGGATGTGGTAAAATTGGGTCTTGAATAAATTAGAAATGAAAACACACATAAACAATAATATTAATTTCATACTCATTATTTAGTTTGTTTTGTATTACTAATTTTAGTAGCATCATCATCATCATCATCCACACTGCTGCTGAACATAGGCCTCCCTCAAAGATTTCCAAACCTCCCAAATTCTAATATAGTTAGGGCGATTTATTCCTTATTTGTATTTAACAACTAAACATGTTTATAAATGTCAAATTTTCAAACCGTGTAACATTTCTAAAAATTGTTTAGTGGTTAAATACGATTTAAGGATCGTTATGCAAGTCGGTCTTAATGTTTTAAACTTGTTCTAACTACTACTGCTGTTTATGATACTCCGAGATGATATCACTTTTAGGACACAAATTAAATAAATGATTTAGCTTTGCATTGTTTTAGTCACGTTCGTTTTTGTCAAAATATAAATGTATTTTTATGCTTAGAAGGACAATATGAACATGACATAGTGAGCAATTATTACGTCAAAAGGCTAAAAGTTTGTGTAGATTTAAAGCTACTTTTGAAGTTAACACTTTTTAACCAACATTGTTTTAATTATTTATATTTAGCATTTAATTCCGGGAAATAAAACTTAATTGCTATCAAGTCTCATGTACATATAGAATTATACTATAAACATAATGTATGTGTAAACATAATGTAATCATTTGTATGATAAGGTGGTCGCTATTAAAATACTCCACCCTTACATAGTATATCAGTTGAATGGATGCATTGTGCCCTCAGGAATGCTATCGACAATTTATGTTGTGTATTATATCACAAAAGTGTAATCATCAAGTAAAACGCAACATTTTAGATCTCTTAAAATGCCAAAATATATTCCAAATCTTATGAGTCATATTGAGATTAGAATATTCTTTAATACGCAACGTTTTTACATACGAGTAGTTCGGGTCATGCAAAATTTATTCATTACTTAAAAGTCTTTTAATAATAATTTGAATAAAGTTATTGACATTTTACATTTTTAGAAAAATAAAGCTACAATAATATTTCCTAAGCTGGTAAAAAAATTAGGAACACATACCTAGTTTCTCAGTATTAGCAGTTTTAATTTTGTATGAATTCTATTGTATTGTAACGCTAGAATTGAATTTTATTGTCAACGACGACGAATTTTAAACGGATTAATTATATGTGGATTGAAAAACTATATAAAACACTTAATTTGTTCATGCCATAAAAATATTTAATTTGCGCCTGATAATGCAATCTTTTAAATCATATGCAACGTCTTTAAGCTATGAATATTAAACAATACTAATCGTCGTACATATTATTATCAAGAATTAATCAACATGTTATGAACTTGGAAATATCAATAAAGCCCTCATCAAACTATAAGGTCGATCGTAAGGTCGCCTGCTTCTTTCCCAATATTTTATACAATTATTTAACATATTCTTAAACGGATTGTCATTGGGAAGAATAAAGATTACGGTTGTCACATGGTTTGAAAAACTGAGCATAGTTATAAAAATTCATGTAGGATTTGGTAATAAAGGGATGTTTGATGATTAGCCTTATTGGTAGAAGGAGAATTTCTATTTTTTTTGTGTTGACGCTTGCTGTAAGCCTGACGCTAGTCGGCTGTATACAGCTTAACCAGACTTTCGAGTGAGCGCTGTAGGCGCTCTCAACTCTTATGGAGAATTTCTCGTACAACATAGGCTAGAATATAAAAGGCTTAAATATAGAAAGCTTTGGTTTACAAAAACTGGCTGGTTTGCTGGTGGGAGGATACTTGTATCCGACCGGATAGCGACCACCGTACACTGGTGCTAAAACCTGCCATAGTGGCCCACCTTGTGTGGGTCGCGTTCCAGGGTCAGCCAGTGTATATCCGGTTTTCCCCAGGGGGCTTGCCCCCTGATCCTAACCCTTATCCCATCCCTGTTCCCTTCCCCTCCCCCTTGGCCCTTTGGCAGGCCGGCATAATCTTGCCGACCTACGATGGACAAATTGTTGATCGTTGGTCGACACTATTCTTGGATTGCGCTACACTTACCATCAGGTGTAGCGTAGTCACTTTGCCGAGCCAGGATAAAAAAAAAAAAAAAAAAAAAACTACTCCAATCATGACATTCCCGCTGTCGAATTACAGGATGTAATGAATAAGAGTTTTCTATTATTCCTCGACTCCTGTCGTGCAATAAATTCTCCGTGTAAAGGGAAAAATAGTGTAATGTGTGTAAAGAGCTTGACGTTTTTCACTGTATTGTTTAAAGCATGCTTAATGATTGACTTGTATATAATTTTAACTTAAATAGCTAAAATTCTCAAAAAAAAACAAATTAAATTCAATATAGTCTCTAGATTTTTGTCAGTGACAGTACAGTTCCGTTACACATGGTATTATTCAGCAAACTTATCACAAGATCATAGCGGCGCGACCGACCGCCGCGCAGCGCCTGCCGCGGTCGTGAACCAACCACTATACCTCATAACAACATTTTGTAAATGTGTTTTTGATGTAGTCTTTTGTAATCCGATAAATTATTTAACATAGTTTGCAGTTAATGCAGACGAAAGGTGAAGCTTTGAAAAGGTTAGCTGTAATAGTTGATAACTAAGATAATAGATTAATGAAGTAATTTGTTCGTTGTTTAGGTGGTGGTAGGATATTTATATCCGCCCGGATAGCGACCACCGTACACATGGTGTTAAAACCTGCCGTAGTGACCTTACACATCTTGTGTGGATCGCGTTCCAGGATCAGCCAGTATATATCCGGTTCGCCTGAGGGGCTTGCGACATGACTTGATGGTTGGTTGGGGCGGGTATAGGCGTACATTCTTGTATCCCTGTGCCTACATCGGTCATCCGCCTGTCCTGTCGCAGGCCCCTCGATTTGCTTCTTCCTTCTCCTAAGAGGAAAGAAGCATTTATACAGGCCGGCATGATTTTGGTTAAATTAATGATTTCGATAAACTCATTGTTTGTCGGTGGTCGCTGTTTTTGGACTGCATTACGCTTACCAGGTGTAGTACGGTCACTTTGCCGTGCTCGGATAAAAAAAAGTCAACTCAGTCAAACTCAGTCTTAAAATGTATGAACCGCCCACAGACTACGGCCAGAGAGCACCCACTGTAAACACCAAATAAACAAAAGCAACCCAAATATGTAATTAAGGATCATATAAAGGTGATTCTACTCCCAAGAAAATCAAGGACACCAATTTAAATACAAAAGCAAAGCAAACAAATTAAGTTTGCTTTACAAATTAAACTAAATTGAAAAATATCTCATGAAATAATTTTCATTGACTTAGAATTATCAATACCCTTACAATCGGTTGCTACACAGTTTTATCTTATCGTAACGTCTCTAATAATGTAGCAATTGAATAGGTTCCGATGGTTAATGTAAACAACCACGAGGAAGAGTAAACACGAGACATTGAACCGGCCGTGACCGCTCTCGCATCTACTCCGTTAGCGCGTAAAGGGATCACGCGTAGATAACACAATACAATCACTATATTTGTACAACACTAATTGTTATTTTGCCTCATTGGTCTAGTGACAGCATACGTGATAAATCGTGAGATCCACGGTTCAGATCCCAGGTTGGGCAATCACATTTTTTGTTTGAGTATTCGATAATGTTTTGCCCGGGGTTGGTATTGATGCCCGGTACCGCAATAGGCTCTCTGTCACATCACGGGTCTGAAATAACTTTGGTGAACAGTGGGTCCAGTACAACTAAATACCTAACCTTTTTGTTACTAACATATTTAAGTGTTTTGATATTTATCCCGTATTTAAAGGACCTTTTGATAAGCTCCATGTAGAGATACAAATATTGAAATACATAACATAAAGTTATGTATTTCAATAATTTATGTTTAAAAAGTTTTTCACTAATGCAATAGTAATATCTAAACAAAGCAAAGTTAGATGAATGCACTAATTTTTGTGATCTCATTAAAATGTCAGAGACTTAAAATGTTGAATATTTCATTTTTAGCAACAATGTTACAAAAAACGACGAATTAGGTCACACCAACGTAATAAACTAATAAAACTAAGGCCCGACACTTTATGTAACCGATAATAGTAATGGACAACAATTTTAAGAAAATAAGACATTTTGAAATTACAATATCACCAACATCGGTTGCTAAATAATTGTTTAATCCATAACATTGCTATTATTTCTTAGTTTAAGCAATTGTGTTCGAATGGAGTGCTATTAATATTAATGACATGATGAACCCGTCTACATTTCTTAATAATAATTGAGTCTATACTCATAAACTGAGAAGATGCCTAAGCTATAGTTATCACTGTACCCCACGGAGTAAATTTAGATTGCTGTAGGATTTTTTAATAATATTTTTTATAATTCTGTTGCTTTACTGTCTGCGTCTAAATGAATAATCCAATTTGAATTCGGTTTATTTTATTCGTAACCTGGTTTATTCGAGATAGTGCTATATTTAAATTACAGAGGTTTAGTCATTTAGAAAACACAGCTTTTATATGGTTAACGTCCAAGTTTAACGGTAAGGTTTATGTAATTCAGTGGTGTTAATCTCTCTTTTTTATAACAAGTGCCGTGTATTTAGCATGTATAATAGAAAATAATTTGTTACGTTTACGCGAATGTTACTCATTGAAATAAAACTAATTTAAACCGCGATAAATTCCGTTTAAATTAGTTTTATATCAATGTATAATAGAATAAGTTTGATTAAAGTTATACTTTTACAGTAAAATAGTTTTAATTAAAAAAAAATATGCCTTTGTTTTATTTACCCGGGTTCACACTTGTCATATTTTCTCCTAATTTAAATACCACTAATAATTAATATATATACTATATACTATGACTATGGCTGTACAATATGAGTTATTTTTATACGTATTTTGTTCACAATATGAGTAATGAGGATTTCTATCCATTTTTCCTATGTGTGATGATTCTTTTGTTTGATGCAGACTATACAATAAACACAATACTGGTTTATTATACGTGTAGGAAATCCCGTCCATATTTTTATGTCTGTATTTATACATTGCCGTGACATATATTTTTTAAATGCTGTTTTTCTATCATTAGACTGGTGATTTTCCAATTTGAAACATAAATAAATTATAGTAGAATCAAACCCATTGTAAAAGGAAGAGAATACAACAAAATTGATAGGAAAAATAAATTAACGGCGATCTGAGGTCGGGAAGTGGGAAGGGGGGGGCTTTTAAGGGTAAAAAACGGTTTATCTCGATTTCCGGAAAAACTACAAGTCCTATGGAAAAAAGTTAAATCGCAAAGTTGTAGGTAATAAAAAGATCTACAACTTTTGTATACACACTCTCTTCACATAACCCCAAAATATATGTGAAAAATTCAAATAACCAAGTTTTTTGTTTTTATTTTTATCTATTATAATAAATCATTTTTTTTCACGAAATTTGGTGAAAACTTACCTTTTTGTATCCCAAATACACTGTAATTTATTTGATTTAAAATATTTATTTTTGCACCTTATTTTGACTTAATATCGAAAAAGCAGCCTAATTTTCAAACGAAAATTCTCACGTCAAAATATGAGCTTTTTTAAAAAAGTCTGTTGGTTTCTTGTTCATTGAATTCTATACTTTCTGATGGTGTAAAAAAATATATACATTACTATGGTAAATGTGCTCAGAAAATGCAAAGAAACGAACTACTAAATAACAGGTAGTAAGGCCCAGACCCACCTAGCCCCTTCCCCACTTCTTTATGATGGGCTAAAATTTTCCGTAGATCACTCAGGTATATAAGTTATATTAAAATAACAATTAAGAGGCATCTACGCATATAATTTAAAGAAGATTCTACAACTTTCTCAAAATATTGTAGATATGTCTTATTAAATATTAACTTATAGCTTTACATTTTCTGAGCACATTTACCATAGTAATGTATATATTTTTTTACACCATCAGAAAGTAGAGAATTCAATGAACAAGAAACCAACAGACTTTTTTAAAAAAGCTCATATTTTGACGTGAGAATTTTCGTTTGAAAATTAGGCTGCTTTTTCGATATTAAGTCAAAATAAGGTGCAAAAATAAATATTTTAAATCAAAAAAATTACAGTGTATTTGGGATACAAAAAGGTAAGTTTTCACCAAATTTCGTGAAAAAAAATGATTTATTATAATAGATAAAAATAAAAACAAAAAACTTGGTTATTTGAATTTTTCACATATATTTTGGGGTTATGTGAAGAGAGTGTGTATACAAAAGTTGTAGATCTTTTTATTACCTACAACTTTGCGATTTAACTTTTTTCCATAGGACTTGTAGTTTTTCCGGAAATCGAGATAAAACGTTTTTTACCCTTAAAAGCCCCCCCCTTCCCACTTCCCGACCTCAGATCACCGTTAATTTATTTTTCCTATCAATTTTGTTGTATTCTCTTCCTTTTACAATGGGTTTGATTCTACTATAAATTTGTTTCTATTTTTACCATTTTCAACCGGATAATCACCGGCCTACATTGGTCTATGGTATACAAATTCCTCACATTTTCTATCACATTATTGAAGAGAAATTATTAAACTAGTGAAATAATATGAAATTGGGATATACCCATGTCTGTTTCAGGGTCTGGTTAGAGACCACAGATGATATAAAAGATCACGTAAGAAATTAAAATTTGTAAGGAAACCCAGTCCAATTTTACAACGTAGACTGATGTGGACATCGCGGTGCGCGTAGATTAATATAGAATGTATTGGCGCGTTGCGCATAATGTTGCGCGAAATTATATTCTCTGTGATCTATGGTACAGACTTTAATAAGCAGGTCTGTCATATGCGAGAGTCTATCTATTTAGGTACGACCGCTTTGTCTGTTTCTGCCATCAAGCAGTAGTGTGTAATCTCTGTAGTTTTTGAAGGACGTTGAAGTCTATGAAATTATTAGATCCTGCCTCGTAGTACACCCGTAGGGTTAGTTCATTTATCTTAGGTGTCTCTATCATTAGGGCGCTGCAAAATACTGACATCATAAGAAGATATATGGAAATATAGCTTTGTATATCGCATATTTTACCATTAATGGTATTCGTATGGTATCATTTGCATATTTGTAACTGGTTTTGCCAAAGACTAAAGACTTGTACAAAAATAAAGCTATTGGAATTCTTAGAATGTTGAAATTAACCTATGATGGTATTAAAATGACATTGGAATGTATTTCATTTGTTACCAATAAGTTTTAGACTCCGACAGCCGTATGATTTATTCGTATTTATTTCGAGGTTCTCTATTGAGGCATTAACACCGCGACGCGTGACGCTAGTCAGGAATATATCCGCTTTGTATGAAGCTGTATGAAAACGGTCGTGCGTCGTGGTATGAGGATACCGTCGTGGTATGGATCTTGTTCGCATAACTCATAACCTCCCTTTACAATTACATACAAAGCGGACGTGTCGCCGTCGTTAAAACAGTCTTAAAAACGAGAGGCCGCGGGTTCGATTCCGGTAACGAGAAAAATGTTCAATCGGAAAATATTTGTTTTGGGTCAGGGTGTTGTAGGACTGTAAGTTCTTAGTTCCTGATGTCCACTGTGTAGATTAACTCAGTATAATATGTAGGTATGTCTCGGTAATAATAAATTTATGAAAAAGTAAGTTGAACTTGTTTGCGAGAGGCCATCTGGGTTGGTACCACCGCGGTGTCTATTTCTGCCACCAAGCAATAGAGTGTAAGCACTGTTGTGTTTAGGTTTGAAGGACACTGAAGCCAGTGAAATTACTGGGCATTATGAGACTTAACATCTTATGTCTCTGGATGACGATCGCAGTTCAGTGCCATGCAGTGCTTTGTAATTCAAAGTTCTGTGTGGTGTTGCTTCTGTTTATGGCCAGGCGTGGCGCTTACCATCAGGCGAGCGCCTCGCTCGTCTCGTCATTTAATCAAATAAAAAAAGTATCAGTTAAGTATCGCTTTTTAGGAAATAATCACTGTAAAATTCATATAAACTTTTTAAGGATATGAATATTCTAAGAATCAATAGATGTCGCCTGTCAGTGCCATCACCAATGTCATTGAACTAAAGTATATTATCTTGATCACTTCGTTTTAAATAAATAGATATCCTTATTTGGAGGTGATTTTACCGGAAAATGTATTTTAAAACATCTATTTTATCAAAGAGATAAGTTTTATTCTGATGTCATAAAACTGTTTCAAGCTGCTACGAATTTTAAATTACAATAAAAATTCTAAGCTTTTATGAGAGGAGTCGAGCGTCTCGTGTACTGAATAAGTAATCCTTAAACTCTTCGTAATGCAAAGGAAAAAAACATATAATTGCCCGTATGAACAGGAGCAGTGATAGCCTAGCGGGGAGTAGTATGGACTATCGATTTGAAAGGTCGCAGGTTCGTAACCAGTATCAAGAGTATGCGCCTCAGAATTTCTAAGTATCGTGTGTATTCATTGTTAATTATCGTTTCATCGTGGGGAAACCTGCATATTTTAGAGTTTTTCATAATACTTTCGAAGGTGTGTGAAGTCTACTAACCCGCAATAAGCCAGCTATAGCTATGGACTAAGGGCTGACCACTTTTATTAGTAGAAAGGGCCCCAGCGGTGGAACTAAATAGCGCAAAGCTGGTAATGTATTATAATTTAAATTAGCTTAGTTTTTAGCACTGCAATAAAACAGTAATTATTATAAGTATTTTGAAGTGTGTTTTTAATCTGTGTGATGCGTGTAGATATTAACCTGGTTAGGGTAACGTCTCATTAAGGCAATGAGCTTAATTACATAGGCCTAATATTTCTGTTGAATAGTAGTCTAATTTTGACATGTTATGTGGTCTGAGCAATCAACCTTAATTGAATGGAAACTGATGTGAAATTATTCTCGAAAATGCATATTGGATTATTGGTTCAAATAAATTATAATATGTACTTTATTTGTCTATGCATAGTTTGTTAAGATGAAAATAATTACTTAATCTACATATATGTAATCTTGAACCATGATAATATCATTCATTGCAAATACATACGTACCTAATAAATGCCCAAAAGGGTTGACGTGAGGTAGATGAACGGTCTTAAAAACTACAAGGCAAATCTTTACCTAACATGTAATAAAAAAGCATATTGCGCCGACCCTTTTACGAGTGGGATTAGGGCAGGTGGAAAAAAAAAGACATACAGAATAAAAACAATAGGAAAAAATGACTGGACGGTATAAATGAGAATTTAACCCAACTCTTTTTTATGAGGGCGGGTTATAAATCATGAAAAATGAATTTAGTGCTCAAATGTTTTATAATAAAAATGTTTTCAAAAAATGTAAGAGTATCTTTTTATAAAAAATACGTAAAGTGCCAGTGCATGTACAGATTATGACATGAGTTAGGGTCATTCCAAAATATTATCATGATAATTTATAACCCTTTCTTGTAATTCATCATAACCCGTTAGGTCCCAGAACTTATAAAAATAAGCATAACACTTAAAAAGTATGTTTCGGCGTACCGTACGTACCGAACAGGACATTTGCATGTATGATTTACAAAAGTTTGTTTCATGTGTGTTGTGAGACCGAAAGTCTCTCGTAATTTCTGTTACTCATGACACAAGACTCGTATTTTCCTGTAGGGTCAGGTCTATGTGAGTGTCTGTTGGGTGTATTTTTATTATCAATTAAGATCTAATAAAAGCTTAAAATCAAAAAACTTAATGAAACATTTTTCTTATTAAATAAAATTACTTTATACATAACTAGCTTTGCGATCACGGCTCCGCCCGCATTACACACATTTATTACAACTCCATTATGCTGTGGGCTGGGCGATGATGAATGGGCTATGGCTCTGCCTTTTATTTGTATTATAGTCACTATAGTTACATATATACATGTAAAACACATAAGTAAATGAGTGAAAAAGTCGCTCCTTGATACTGGTTATTATTAGAAAAAAGTGTTATATTTAATTTACAAATAATATGCAAAATTGTAAAAAATTAGCTGTCATTGGCTAAATCCGGTGCGACTATTGATGTGAATAATTATAATAGGTGTGCTAATTGGTAATTTGTCACAAGGTTTAAATCGATTTGCTACAATCAATTTTAATCGTCCGTGTTTTTTAAATAACCCATGTTATCGCAAATTGTTAATCATTATAACATGTATGGTGATTTTGAACCAACGAGAAATGATGAGGTTCTCAATTTGATGCGTGTATTGTTATTTTATTGTATGTATCACACACACACATTACACATTTACACACATTACACATTTTGATAATTACGTTTTCTTTCTAAATGGTACACGTAAAAGTTGGTCCCATTTAAATTTGAAGAGGATAATCCGCTCTTAAGGGGTGAAATCGCATGAAAGACTAAAAATTCGTCATCTATGCTTCGGTTTTTACGATTCATTCACTAAACATAGTAGGATAAAACCTTAAATAAAAATAAAACTGATTTGAAATTAGAGAACATTTAAAAATAACTAATATTATTTATTGACCATTCAATTGCAATAGCACCGACTCATAGTTAAATCTTAATTTTTTTTAGTTTTCTTGAGTCGGTTTTAAAGTTTTATAAGTATGACGTACGAAAACGACCATAAAGTTTAAAACGAACCATGTTGATTAAATCAAGAATTTCTCAAAAGATATAAAGCCGTTTACGTGGAAATTCATATAGATTAGATCCAAAAATATGTTCGATTGAAGCCACCTCTCCAAAAAAGGATAAATATACAGCAAATCGTTTGCATTTTTACGTACATTTCAATCTTAATATAGCAATATCAGCATAATGTATCTCAACTACATTTTGCACGAAAAATATTTATTAAAATGCAGTGGGTGAGTAGCTTACTGTGAAGTAAGAGGCTACGGGTTCGAATCTTGCACCGAGACAAATATTTGTGTGATGCACAAATCGAGTTTTGGTGTGTTTTCTCCCCAGGGTGGTAGATGTCAAGCAGGCAGCCGATCGTAAAAAATATTTGCCAAATTTTTAGACCTAACATGTGTTAATGACATGCTGCGCCAACACCACTGCGAGTGGGATAAGGGCAGGTGGAAGGAAGAACATAAGTCTAAAAAGAATAGAAATAAGTTGTTAAAATTAAGTTATAAATTAATTAGTTAATTATTTAATGATTAAATGCACCAACTCAAAAGTGTTTTTTTATATATTTATGTATCGATTTTTTCCTTCACACAAGCCACACGACCTTCCTACGTGCCAAACTTCAAGATAGTAGGTCATCGGAAAGTACTCTATAATGAATGAATTCGCGAGTATCAAAATATGTGATTTAAAGAGCTGTTTTTTTATCTATATTTTGTATGCGTTAACTTTTCTAATAGCTAGTTTACAGTTAATTTTACAACCCCAAGGGACCGTAGACTTATGTATTTGTTGTTAATTTCAATTTGATACAGTTATTGGTTCGAAAAAAAATATGTTAGATCCTATAAATGTTCAATTTTTTTCCTTTTGACCAAAACACATTTGTTTGTTTCAGGGTCTGGGTGTTGTGAGACCGAAAGTCTCTCGTAATTCCTGATACCCACGACACAAGACTCGGATCTTACTGTGGGGTCAGGACTATGTATGTGACTGTAGGGTGTATTTATTAAAAAAAAGGGGGCAGTGTAACAACACATGTCTCACAGGTCACAGGTATTTTCAAAAAAAGTAATTATTGTTAAATATTATCACAATCAACAATATTTTTGCCGACCTCTTCTTTCTTTCTGCCTAGCGTTATACCGGCTTAGTGCCAGGGTCCGCCTTCCTACTTAAACGCTTTCACTTCACCCGATCTTGAGCATCCTCTATAGTGAGACCATTGGCTCTCATGTCTCCCTCCAATACGTCAAGCTATAATAATAATAATGCCGACCTCTGTTATAAAAATATTAGAGTTAGTAGATTAGGTAATACTTACATAATATCTTAAACTCAATATCGGAAACTAATTATTTAAAAACAAATTAGGCAAAACCTTAGAGATTCATGCGCAACGTGCTACGTCACTGTACCCACGCTCTACTTCCAATTTTCTCGTAATCACCTCTCTTGCGATCATATCATTTTGCAATACACGAATCACAATAGAGATTTTTTACTATTATTTGGTTACAGAGCGTTTTGTCACCGTATTCACAAATGCAATTAGGGCCTTAAAGACTTCAGTAAAAAAGGACTTTTTATTACCACATCATCTCCACATTTTATACATATTCAAAGATAGACATTCGTTAGAACTTATTTTTTTAACCGACAAAAGAGGGGAATATCAGTTTGACCCCTTTCTCTGTCTGTGTGTACATGTGTTTGAAAAACATCTATTGAGTCGTTTTAAAGTTACAGCTGATGTTTTTCATATTCCGGCCGGGGGTTTTTAATTTTCTCGTAATCACCTCTCTTGCGATCATATCATTTTGCAATACACGATTCACAGTAGAGATTTTTTACTATTATTTGGTTACAAAGCGTTTTGTCACCGTATTCACAAACGCAATTAGGGCCTTAAAGACTTCAGTAAAAGAGGACTTTTTATTACCATCTTTGCATTTTATATATATTCAAAGATAGATATTCGTTACATCATCTCTACATTTTATACATTCTCAAAGATAGACGTTCGTTAGAACTTATTTTTTTAACCGACAAAAGAGGGGAATATCAGTTTGACCCCTTTCTCTGTCTGTGTGTACATGTGTTTGAAAAAAATCTGTTAAGTCGTTTAAAGTTACAGATGTTTTTCATATTCTGGCCGGGGGTTTTTTAGTGGTTTATAATATAATTTATACTACTAAAGTGACAAAAAGCATACAGCCATCTGGTGGCAAGCATTTACCGTAGCTTATATTTTGGAAACTCTTTCTATTCACAACTTTCTTTTCATGCTGTGGTCACAAAACGCAGTGTATTCCTATCGGTATAGCCTACGCTTTGCGACTTACAAACATTTAATAGAAAATCAATAAATTTCCATATCATGGCAAGAACCTAAGCAGCGGCACTTCACACACAATTCTTGCCAAATTTGTAGTCGAAGCCAGTATAGGTGTTTATATTGTGTTACCAACTAGCTGAATAGAATATAGTTTGATGCAAACGTAACCGTGCATCAGTATGCCCGACGTTGCCATGTTGAAAACAAGCATGAATGACATTGTACTTTGTGCGATAACACTCAGACTCTCCCACGAATACTAAATGTGTGTTTTGTAATGAAACATAGTAATAAAGTACATATTTCATTGCTCTATAAGTAATGTTTGATTCAAATTGATGAAAGTTGTTGACAAGCCTAAATTCTGTAAGCCGATATTGCAATCATTTTTGTGTCGTTTGTAATTTACTTTTATCTTTAATAATTTATGATTCACATTTTAAACTAATGAGATTTACTTGTAAATTTGTATTTTTTATATAAAAAACAAATAATAAAGACTCATTAATTCTCAGCCCAAATCATTATGGATAGAAATTAATTAATGATGAAATTATGGCATGGTGTAGATTTTATATTGTAGGCATAGTTTAATAAACAATAAATTCTATCTTTAAGGCGAGAAAGGGTAGCAAATAGTGAACATAATATTTTTCTGATCAAAACTTGAAATTTTGTCTTAAAAAGACATTAACGCTGGTGGAGCTATGAACTAAAGGCTATTGTATTGTATAAAAATAATGCACAGACCTATCAAAGGTAGCTTTGTTAGAAAACCACAATCGCAATATTGTGCTATTTTCAATTTGCAATCAGCTGCGTTAATAGCATCGTAAAGTACACGTTGATACGTGGAACTAATTTAGTGCGTGCATTCAATTAGAGCTGAGAGGAAATTGGGTCAGTTTGTTTTCCTAAACTAACACACCTATGTGAACTGCTTTGTTCCGGAAACGTGCGTAGGGTGAGTTGCGTGAGCACATTAAATAATTTATGAAGTATCTACTATGTACTCATGACCTAGTTTATTACATATGGTACTTTATTCGTTGAAGAATGAAATAGTCTCACGTCATCCACTTTATGTGGAGAAATATAATATTGACAATAATCAAACTTTGAATTTGTGTGATGAGTAAAATATATATCCGTTATGTTATGTTGGACGATAACAATTAAGTCACCTGATGGTGATTTCCACTGCCCAAGTACGCCCATAATCCAAAAGAATCATAGGCGCGTTGCTGGCCTTAAAGGAAATGGATAGTCATGGAATTGGAGAAGAAAAGGGGATTTAGGCCTCAGAATATCTCTGACCATACGTAGCAGGTAGCAGGAAGCCGCTCGATCGAGCCGGACTATTCAAGCTGTAGACAAAACAGTCTACAGCAGTGTTTCCCAACCTTTTTTAGGCCATGCCCCACCTTAACATTTTTTTGGTAAATCTGTCACCGATATTTGATCATTGATCTAGTATTGCATTTAAATAACCCAAAGCGAAAGGGTAAAAAGCCGTGGCGTGAGTCCATTTTTAAATTGCCCCCCTTTAACTATCAAATTGCCCTCCTGTGAGGCGTGGGCCCCACGTTGGGAAACACTGGTCTATAGCGTGGCTTTACCACTCCTAATTTATGAGCTGTATAGTGACGTAGGCTACTTTTATCCAGAAAATTGACTGACAAAACTTCTACGTAGACGGACTCGCGAGCTACTATCATATAAAATCGTTCAATAAACGAATGCTATGTAATGTAAAAGGTACAAGCAATTTAACCAACAATTGGTTTATGTGAGTTATTTCATGGATGTGGCGACCGCATGGTTATAAAATTATATGATACGTTTCCTATAACTTGATGCAGATACATCTAATTTATCTAATGTTACGACACACAAGCCGCAATGAATCGTGATATATTGCTGTATTCAAAAGTCTTATTATAGTAGTATTGGCAATAGGCTTAAGTGTTCGTTCCATGCGACGCGACGCAAGATTTTCTACGCACAGAATAGCGATTAATCCAGTTAATTTCGTGTCCGTGATACGTCTATATTGTTATATAGATTATTGTATAATATGTTGATACGTCAGTATTCAACGTAATGACGTAGATAATTGCCAATCAAATAACTTCTTTCAGATATCATTATAAACAATTCTGTGAAGTTTGCAGATTATTGTAAAACTCTTAAATATATCATTTTATGTGTGTATTAATTAATTACGGGCTTATTTTTTTCTCCCGTTTAATCCAAGCATGGCAAAGTGACTGCACTGAACTTAATGGTAAGTGCAGTGCAGTCGGATAAAACCCACGACAAACAATGAGTTTTTCGGTGGTCACCAGAATCATGCCGACGATTATATACATTCTTCTTCGCACTGTCTGATGTTATCCCGGTTTTATGCTAGGGTCGCTCTTCCTATTATGTTTTGGTGGTTACGGTGGATTTGGTATATGGCGCAATGGAAACCAACAAATGGTATACACCTGTAAATATATAGCTGTGTATTGTCATCTTTATATGATTTGTTCTTACAATTTATAGGTCCAATACAAGTTTGTAAGCGCTTTATTTATTTATATGTTTGATACGCCGTATAGCAATACATTAGCAATATTGATCAGTTCCGTGGTACTTATCGCGGCTTAAGGCTAGCTGCAGAGCAAAAGTTCATGGAATTAACTATGAAGTAAACATAGACGTGGACTTTATTTATCATCTTTTTTTTTCTCGATAATTATCGACACTCACGTGTATTTATTTGAGCATATTATATTCTTTTTATTTTATTCTTGAGCAGAGGTCGGGGGTCACCTGTAGGTAAGTGAACACCACCGCTCATATACGCCCACAATACTAGGAGAATCATAGGTGCGATGAAGACCTTAAAGGGAAGGGATAATTAGGGAATGGGAAGGGGAGGGGATATGGGCTTCCGGATATCTCACTCACCGTACGAAACGCAGCAGCAAGCCGCTACTTTACGTCGATTTTCTGTGAGACAGTGGTAACGACTCGGTCGAGCCAGCCCATTCATGCTGTAGACAAAACTGTCTACAGCGTGGCTCTACCACTCAAAGTGGCAGGTTTATCCATAATCTCAGTTACCGACGCTAATAAATGATGTTCGTTGAGAACATTTAATATTTAGAGGTCATTGCATGTACTGTTTGTTCGTTCTATCAAGTCGGTAAAATTGATAACTGTTTAATTTTCCATTGTTTTGAAATTGATAATATCAACATCATTATTAAATAGGTAATAGAAGAAGTCGGTTAAAACACAATATTCCACAACAGATAATATTATGTTATTTAAGTACGTGTGTGCTTATTACAACTGTGGCATTTTTAAGACCCGTGAAAGCAGAATAGTTGCGGTTGGAATTAATACAGTATAAAATATATATCTGTCACATTATCGATGGCATTTTTTAAATGGTAATGGTTTAGTATTAGTGTAGGTAAGAAGAGTGAATACTGAGACTACCTGATCAAATCCCAGGTAGGGTGAACCCATTTTAAACCATTCGCCACAATACATATTTAAATCATATTTAACAAATAGTACACATTATATTATATTTTGTGTACACGTTATATCATTTTACGTTTTGCGGCGAGGGGTCGTTTACGTTTTCAACTGGTTCCTACCAACTTAATACAAAATCATTCGATTCATGTGCTACAGTTTGAAATAGAAAAAGAATGAAAGGGAACAATGTGAAGGAACAAAAAAAAAGTACGAGCAAAAACAATAACTATCATGGTATGAAAATACGCTCGGCGAAACGTGGGTGCAACACTAGTTGCACTTCTGCCTACGCCTTAGGGTATAGGCATGAGCGTATGTATGTATTTTAATGTAAACTACTCTTTCCAAAACATAAATATCTTAGCAATAAAATCTATGTAAGTCATTAATATCTATGGACAACAATTTTAATTATATTCCTAGGAATTGGCGTAATGTGATTTATTTACAAAATTGTATATATTCACCGACGACACGAGCGATAGTTTTAATAAATGGCTTCTTATCACAAATACTTAAGTAATTATTTATTTTGGCTATAGATAACTTAATAAATGAGATGGTTTATTGGTTGGAAGATGTTTTATAATTCCTTAAAGATTTTAGTTTAAAAGGGTATTTAAAAAAATATTTATCCTCGGAAATGAGTTGTGAGTAAATAGTAATGAACTTTTATGTTTCAATAAATAAAAGTTTATTTTTATTCACAATAAGATAAATTGAAGGTCCTTACAACACAACATCACTTAACAGTTTCTAAAATAAGTGTACAAACCGTCTTGACAGTAGAAGAGTTGATATATTCTTTACTTGATAATGATATGTTTACCTTTAAATGTGTTGTAATATGTGTAAACGATAAATTTAAGATAACCCCATCTTATATTTATTTTTTTACGTTACATATTTTGAAGCGCAGAAAAACTTTTGTTTGTGTATTTAATTTTTTTTTATAAAATTTATTACTTACAATTTTTTCAGCCAATTTTCTTCAGGGTGTAAATAAAATAACTAAGAAATTGATGTACTTGAGTAATCACCCGCGTATTAATAAATTAATGTCGCTTTTCTTTACGTGCAGTCTTATTAAATGCAAACAATATGTATTCTTATTCAAAACATTGCAGTTTTCAAAACGTCGCGATGTTTTCTTCTATTGATCGATATTTAAAGTTTGTGAACGCGTTCTCCGCGCGACGCGTGTCGGCGGACTGGCTGTGGTCGGAGTTAAAATTTGTTGTCACAGATCGGAACGCACCGGCATAAACCAACCCAATCGGAATAAACACAATTAATTGCAAATCCCGTGTAACAACGGAACCACTTATTTTAGTCGGTTGTGATTTAATAATTCACTTTCTAGCCAAACAACTGCATATTCCGAGCCGTCTGATAAAGTAATGTTCACCGATTATGTCAGAACTTAAAAAAAATATTACTTACGAATCCAGTGTTTTCAGCTGTGGCTTTGGACGTTGCTTGCTGAATACTGCTGCAATACTTTTGGCATCGCTATTATTATACTAATCTGTTAAGGAACAATTTGAAAAATTCTACCACGAGTTGTTTTTACATAGATAAGGGTGAATTTTGCAGATTGTTTGTTCATATTTGTCATTACGCGGGTTAATTGCGTAAAAGCTTTCACGTTGCGAATATTTGGCATTTTTACAAGTATATTGCTTAGTGGTAATAAATCACAGGTTTTTGAAATAAATACCAGCTGTATATTATTAACATAGGAAGCCTATTTGGCAGATATTTGCATTCAGTTTTATTTTGAATAAAAAATAGCAAATTTAATATAAAGAACTTAAAGAAGTATGTTGAATTTCAATACGAATAATAAATAGTTATCGTATCGTGTATCTATTCATCTGTCAGTATAATGACTAAACTAATTTGTTTGAGATTGTTGGTAATGGATTAAGATAATCTCGGGCTAATTTTAGTGTTTCATAAATTAAATAAATGTGCCAATTTTAGAGTCTATATTTTTTTACACTGTACATACCTACTAGGGAATGCATAATACGCGTTGCTATGTTTAATTTAAGATAATTTTATGCAGACTAGACAGAACCAAGTCTAGAGGGCAAAAATATATCAAATAAAAATATAATGCAACATCGTCAAATAATTCCACTTATATACGCGTTACACGCTGGTTCAGTCTTGACGATTCTGAGGATGTTAAACTTGAGTGAAATCGATGTAATTATATACGGACATAAGGTCCTTGGAGAAACATATTAAAGGATGTTATTGCTTTGGAGTTAGGTATCGTCATATATTTTATTTTGACGTAATATGCAGGTCGATCGCCTTAGGCTCGGCGTAAGATCGGCCCAGGATCGGCTCGTCACAGCGCAGTTCACTGCTCGGCAGTGCTTTGTAATTCAGAGTTCTATGTGGTGTTGCTTCTCTTTATGAGCAGGCGCGGCGCTTACTATCAGGCCTTGCTCATCTCGTCATTTAATGAAATAAAAAAGGTGTATATCGACTAATTGGGGTGATTAAGTTATTATCATCGCCTCATTAGTTTACTGGCAGCGTACTAAGGCTGAGGACCGGGGTATCCTGGATTCGAATTCCAAAACGGGTAATTGCATTTCGTTTTAAAATTTTCCATTTGAGAAATCACATAGGTATGTGGATTATGGAGAATTTTCTCAATGATTGGTATTTGTGCCCTGCATGGCTATCGACATTGGAATTTATGACCGGTATGGCATAATAATATATGTATTTATTCAGTAATGAGGAGATCCGTAGAAGAACGAAAGTCACCGACATAGCCCAGCGGATTAGCAAGCTGAAGTGGCAGTGGGCAGGTCGCAGAACCGATAACCGATGGGGCAGAAAGGTTCTGGAATGGAGGCCACGTACTGGCAAACGCAGCGTTGGATGTCCGCCTACAAGGTGGACAGACGACCTGATAAAGGTCGCAGGAAGTCACTGGATGCAGGCCGCTTCCAACAGGTCGGTCTGGAAATCTTTGGGGGAGGCCTATGTTCAGCAGTGGACGTCCTGTGGCTGATGATGATGATGGCGATAGGCTTGCCCCCTATGACACACTATCACCCACCCTCGGGTACACTAGCTGCACCACTGCTTACCCATTCGGGGATGCCTAAAGGCATGAACTTTATCCTAACTTACGTTATAATTGAATTAAACAATTAAACAAAATAAATTTTTTAATAATAAAAAAATTGAATATTACATTTGATTAATGGTTATTGTGCCAAATGTGTAAATTAATTAAATTGTGTAAATTTATTCAGTGGATGTCTCGAAAATTGATAGTAGTATTATCTTAATTTGGCAAATAATTTGTTTATCCTTTAAATATAAACCAAACCAGAACAATTTGTATTTCTTTTAAGAATAAAATACATTTTATTATAATTTATATGTATTGTTATATACATATGTTAAATAGCTATGAACCAAGGTAACGTCTCGACAAAATAAATATTTGGTGTGTATTTAACCTCAATCGTTCTAGTCGTTAGACATATTTTTTTGTCCACGTCAGTTAATTTAATGTATTTGTTACAGTTACAGTACGCTTCAATGACGTTGAAGCCAGTGATATTACTGGGAATTATGGGACTTTACATCTTATGTCTCGGAATAATGAGCGCAGTGCACTATCATGTAGTAAACTGCAAGTCAAAGTTCTGAGTGATATTATTATTATTTATGGGCAGGCGTGATGCTTACTATCAGGCGAGCAACCTGCTCGTCTCGTCATTGAGTTGTATAAAACCGGCCAAAGTTTATGTGCATCAATTTTGGAACCTAACTAGTTTAATACCTATACTCTTCATAATATAAGACATGTATGTATGTATCATAATGAAAAATATACATTTTTATACGATTCCAAAGCAGTTAAACCAAAAAGGAAGGTGTTAAAGCCAAATATCCTCAATCGTAATCTTTCACGAGGCAAGTTATCACCTTCTGACGTCTCATCCTTAGGAGGTCGTCTTTAATGGAAAAACCTGTCTTATACGTTACTCAATCAGAAACAAGTTAAGACCCATTTATGATGCAGGCTCGATATTTTATTTTTATTAACTTCAATGACGATATGAGCAAGTCGAAATAAATAAATAAATAAATAAGTGCTACACCCAAATCCCCTCCCCTTCCTTATCCCTAATTACCCCTTACCTTTAAGGTAGGCAACGCGCCCATGATTCTTCTGGTGGTGGGCGTACATGGGCGGTGGAGATCACTTACCATCAGACACACTTGCTCGTTTGCCGGCCTATGCTATTAAGAAAAAAAAAACACCCGCCCACAAACAGAGGTAACAACACATATGACTTTGAATTCCAAAGCATTGCTTGCTTGGCACTCTGGAGACCTTTGTATATAGTGTATCATCTATGTTACGAGAGATCAGAAATCTACCATTTTGAAACCTATTTATTGCATTCGTCACTCACGCATACCTAACGCTACCACAAACTTAACCTACTTTACGTGTGTCCCTACAAAAACCTTGAAAAGGTAGCAAAACAAATATCACAAGATTTATAATGAATCATAGGATCGTAGCTTGAATTATCATTTATTAGACATTCACATATAAATAGCATTATCCAGCTGATTGTCGATCCCACAGGTAATTTTGATGTGTACATTGTACAATAGGGAATTGGGTTGGACTGGCCTCGGCCCCGTGACCTTGCGACATCGTCCGACATGACATTTGTCGCACTTGTCACATTACGACGCTCATAAGAACTAACAACCGATCGCATATTAAAATGGTAAAGTATTAACATGTTGATATAATGTAGGTAATGCATCAATTTATATGGACAGTGGATGCCGATGTTAAAACAAAATCACATTTGCTATTTATGATAAATAAAATTATATACCTAATTAATAATAATTGTTGTTCTGTTAACGTTGATTTATAGGTATTGGTAATTACGTAGTTGTACTTATGTAGATATAATATAACTAATAGCATCCGTGGCGCAGTAGGTGAGTAGCCGACTGCGAAACGAGAGGTCATGAGTTCGGCCGTGGGTTTCTCGCACAGTGACTAATGTTTATGTGATCCACAAATATTTGTTTCGGGTCTGTGTTGTGGGACTGCAAATTCCTCGTAGTTTCTTTAAGTAGTCTTTCTAAGAATATTGAGCTACAAATAAGATACCTACTCCTAAAAATTATTTACACTGCGATCTGCGAGTCGGTAATCTAATACTGCATCACTGTATGGGCTAGATCCAGAGTCACATATATGATGGGTATCAAAAGATTAAATTGAAGTCACGTTAAGAAAACCTATTCGGTACCACACATATACACTGTTTAAGTGTGTATGTGTACACTGAAGTAAAAAGAAAAATTCTTTAATAAATAACCTTAACTATTATGAAATAGAAGTTTTACTAAGAGGATACCTACGCATGGACACCCCAAATTACGCGCATAGTAACATATTATAACACGCACGCACGTATACACAAAAATACACCATAATAATTATATTTTTCTTTTTTCTCTCTTTTTCAAATGTCTTTTATTTTTAGTTCTTTTTCTCTTATGTCAACCGTGCCCTAATTGATATTGACAAACTGGCTCTTGTTACATAACTAGAAAAGTCTGTTCGTAAATCACCCACGGAACAAGCGTAGCTTAGTGTGAGGTGCACGGCAACAACGATTTTGATTGTAGTCTACATCTAAATACAGTGTTACTTGTAAATATGTAACATTATGTTCAAGTATGGAAAATGTGTTATTAGTACGCTTTTGTAACCTGTGACATTTTGTAACATTATAAAAATATATTTAAATAAAAAATACTATTAATTAATATTATATATAGTCATTATCAACAAAGCTTTTATGAACTCATAAATGACATGACCCATTAGTTTTTCCTCAAGTTAGCCATTTGCCACCTTAATTAATTCGAATATTTAATATTCATAGTTTCCATTGTTATTTTTCCGTGTATCCATTGTTATTATTTGTGCGAATTCATTATTATCGATATTATATCGAAGGATCGAGCTAATCAAACTAAATTGGATTTCGCAGTCTAGCCCCAATTACATTTTTTATAAGATTTCATATTTTAAATTTAATTTTTCCTTTATTTACCTCCTGTCTGCTACATGATTTTCTTCGATATACTATTCTATCTTCCGACTACTATACATAGAAACAGACAACGATTATTAATAATGTGTTTATAAGTGTTAGCAACATCGCTATTCTAAATTAATATTCTAAAATAATTTAAAATCCGTTTAAATTAGTTTTATTTCAATGAGTAATAGTCGCGTAAACGTAAGAAATCATTATCGCTATTCTACTTATGAATCATGTACATCAAGGAGTAAGATTATATAAATTGAGAGGAAATTGTTAGGTAACACTGGAATTTTTACTACTAACTTGTCCTGTTGCTGTAAAATGCAGATATTACCAGGGCATTACTAGACGAAGCTGGTACAATATATACGCGAACCTTGGTATATTTGTTTTGTGAATGGTATTGGCTTTTGAAATTTAAGTAAGGCACTAACATCTTAGGCCCAAAGCCAACCTTACCTGCATGTGTACATACACTCTGCTGATTAACAGTTGAGGTAACGGCGATACTTGGTTCCTGATGCGGGTTATGGTGGTCAAACGGCGGATCACCATAGTTCCAAAATTTGATGGGCAGGTGGACTATGGCATTAGCCAGGGTAACGCCTGGTCTATCGTGATTTTGAACCGTCACCATTAAACACACTCTCACACACCCACAACCAGACAAAGGGATAACCCTTAAAACACCCTTGCTGGTGGGAAGATACTTGTATCCGACCGGATAGCGACCACCGTACACTGGTGCTAAAACCTACCATAGTGGCCCACCTTGTGTGGGTCGCGTTCCAGGGTCAGCCAGTGTATATCCGGTTCTCCCCAGGGGGCTTGCCCCCTGATCCTAACCCTTTTCCCATCCCTTTTCCTTCCCCTTCCCCTTGGCCCTTTGGCAGGCCGGCATGATCTTGCCGACCTACGATGGACACATTGTTTATTGTTGGTCGACACTATTCTTGGATTGCGCTACACTTACCATCAGGTGTAGCGTAGTCACTTTGCTGGGCCAGGATAAAAAAAAACACTCCAGTCTTTTTTTCGGGTGTTAAAAACCCATGATATTCGGAAATAGAACAATAATCCTTTTTAACTTTAGTAATCTTATACATTATATAGAATTTCGTGTAGATACGGCGGGGTTAACGTTCGGATAACCTATAGAGATGTCGAATTATCTTAACGAGTTGCAAAAAAATCATCAAACAATCGATTCTTTCAATATGTTAGCGGATGATTAAATTTAATAATAGATACTCTTTTTTTACAAAGTCTATCAGAAATATTGATGGATTGACAGAAGGTGAAATGTTTGCTATGAACACAATCAAATCTAAATTTATTATTTATGCGAAATTGTTTAACAATGATTGGGCATCTCTTGCCCATGGTTTGGTATTTATAAGCATGAAATTTTAGAATGGATATGCTGAAGCGTCTCTAACCCCGGGGCGGGCGCTTCTACCATGGGTCGGTTCGTCGAGCAGCCGCTCCGCGAGAGATATCGCACATAAGGGCTTACATAATATATAATATGTAATGATTTCTTATGTTTACGCGAATATATTTTTCACTTTTTTTTATTTGTATGAATGACGAGACGAGCATGGCGCTCGCCTGATAGGCGGCACAGAACGTTTTTCTTTTTTTTTGTGTTGACGCTTGCTGTAAGCCTGACGCTAGTCGGCTGTGTACAGCTTCACCGGACTTTCGGGTGAGTGCTTTAGGCGCTCTCAACCCTAACACAGAACGTTGAATTACAAAGCACTGCATGGCACTGAACTGCGCTCGTCACCCCGAGACATAAGATGTTAAGTCTCATAATGCGCAGTAATTTCATCGTACACACATACGTTGCTTAATTATGACCACACATTTTGTAACGCGTTGTATATGACAGTTATTTACTTACCAAAGGTATGATATGGTATGTAGAGCCGGCCCTGCTCATAACTACACTACAATCCATCGATTATAACCTTGTATAACAAAAAGCTACAAATTTTAAATGGCTGGAATGTATAAAACATGTAACACTACAAATACATTGATGAATCTGAAAAAAAATATGTTAACATCAATCGTAATTATATAGAGTACTAGCATTCGCTCGCGACTCTGCCCGCGTGAACTTGGGCACCGTTATTTTATCTAAATATATAAATTGGCATAACTTTTTTAATAACCGATTGACATGAAACAAACAATAAATGTTAATTAAAGCGAACCACCATATATATTAGTTAAAACTACATCTAAATTGGACAAGCTGTTTCTGAGATTAGCGTACACAAACACATAGACAAACAGACAAAATTCTAACAATCATTGTATGGGGTGCTATTGCGTTGATAAAGGTCCCAATAATATTTTTTCTCATATAACTTCCATATACAGACAGCGATCCGTTACATTTTTATTATATGTATATAGGTAGATGTAATAGAGATAAAACAAAGAAGTATTTAGTGAATATATTATAGTCCTACAACAAACTTCATTTAGTTTAGTCATGGATAATAGCCAGTATTCTCGATGAATAAGTGTTTTTGTAGCATAGGCCTGCAAACGAGCAAGTGGGTCATCTGATGGTAAGTGATCTCTACCGCCCATGAACGCCCACAATAACAGAAGAATCATGAACACGTTGCTAACTATATAGGAAGGATAATTTGGGATGTAGGAAAGGAGGGATATGGGCCTCCGGATATCTCTCACCATACATAATATGGCACCAAACATACTTTTTAACTATTCTTATCTTACATCATTTTGTAGATAGTAATTAAATATTTTGTCTCTTAAGAACAAGCATCGGTGGTTCAGTGGTAGAATGCTCGCCTGCCACGCGGGCGGCCCGGGTTCGATTCCCGGCCGATGCAGTATTTTTTATTCAATTACTAATTTTATAGAGCTCATTCCTAGTTTTGAGTCGGGTTACGATGACAATATGGTATAAATGAAAAGATAATATTTTATATTACAAGTTTAAATTTAAACATCTAAACTTTGGAAAGCCCCTTTTAAATGTCCTTTTAAACTGATTTTCTTCCTTTGAATGCTTTAAATCCAATGCAAAGTCCAAATCCTAGGGTCTACGGAAACCCTAGGATTTGGACATTTCATAATTTTTTTTTTCTATATAATTAGTTTTAACTTTGAAGTGCAATTATTGAACACTAAATTGTTCTACAGTTTTTAATGAGTTGTCGGACAGAATCAACAGATGTCGCTTTAAACAAAAATTACTACACTAATGTTGTTGCACTCAGTGAATATCAGCCCCTGTCGACTCAGCCCAAAAAAGTAACACGATAGCGCTTAGCAGCTATCTCATGTTTCAAAATTTTTCCATACATTTTATGAATGGATTTTCTTGCATCTCTTTCTACGCTCTGTCCTTTATTAGTGTGTGTGTGATGATTCGAACGTCAGATTGAAAGAAGACAAAAGTCCGCCATTTTGTACTGTGGTCAACCATTGCTCTGAATTACCGCGCCGTGTATTTTTGTTCTGCATTTCGCAATTTTGATTTGAAGGCGGATTTCACTTATTTGTTATGTAATTCTACTTTATTGTGTGCTAATGTTTTTGTAATCAACCTTTCTTAAAAGCAATCTTTGTGTTTACTGGTCAAACGTGTCATCGTTATCTTCGTAAGTGTATAGTTTTATTTATTTGAATAGTTCACAAGTGCTCTGTTCCCGGGTGCAGTACTTCGAGGCCAGGATATTAAATATTTTTGTGTGCCCTATACAAACAAATTAACGTGGGAAGTGTGGTTGAGGTTATGCCATTTTTACTAAAATATACTGTCAATAAACGCGAAAGCATACGTTTTTGTACTAAACATTTTATTCCCGAACATTCCAATTGCATTTTATTTTGCTCGAGATAGAGTTAAAACATTTGTTTTAATGAATATTATTAAAGAAATAGTATGCAGTTTTTTAAGCCGGATTTATAGTAAGAGCTACCATCAGTGACCAAGGTTTTGCCAATATTGCTGCTATTAGGTCATTAATATTAGAAACTAATGCTGAACTGTTACATGGTAACAGATGTACAAGTAATATCTGCTATAAAATCGGCCCCAACCAATTATATCTATGATGTACCTCATTTATTGAGATGTTTTCACAATAATTTTCAGAAAAAACTTCTTATTGGCATCCAAATGCAAAAAAAAAATTAAAATTTAAATTAATTAAAATCATTAATTAATTTTTTACTAATGTGTTATTTGTATCTTGTACATTTCAGGTCAAATTTGCAGTCCAAGTTTTCAGCAGGCAAGTGGCTACATCACTAGAAGTTCACAGGAAGTCTCCGCTATTCATCCAGGAGCATGATTACTTAAGTTTAAATACAAACATTGATAATGGTTTATTCACAGCAGAAATTATTTTTATAAATAATTTGTTTGACAGTTTAAATGGTTTTAGCCATTATGGTAATATGCTAAAACATGCTCTTTCATGTAATTCTGAACACATTACTTTCTGGAATGATGCTGTAAAAAATCTAGCATCAATGCACTTTTCTTAAAAAAAATATTTGTTTAAGAGAATATTGTCCTAATATAGATAGGTTATATTATCCTTCTAGTAATTTTAATCAAATCGCCAGGCAGAGTATTTCTATTATTGATAAAATGATGCCATGTATTTGCAATGTTTGTTTATTCTTTCTGTGAATCGTGAGGCCGCGGGTTCAATCCCCGCACCGAGACAAATGTTTGTGTGATCCACAAATATTTGTTTCGGGGTCTGGGTGCTGTGAGATCGAAAGTCTCGTAGTTCCTGATACCCACGACACAAGACTCGTATATTACTGTGGGGTCAAGACTATGTGTGTGACTGTTGGGTGCTTACAAAAAATATTGATACTTTATGACTCTAATATACATAAAACAGATTTTATTAAATCTTTTTGCCTTTATGTAATTAAAATGCAAGTTAAGCAATGGGGCATTATTTTAAATAATTGAATAAATAATATTGAGTTTAGGCCTAGAGACATAAAAATGGAAACTAATCTGAGAATAGTCACAAAAGGATTGAGTTATAGATCAGGAAGAAGGTGTTGTAACTAATCACCCATAATTTATTTATTTAATATTGATATCTTCATAGTATTTTGTCTACAGTTTTTATGATTGTTGCAAATAAAAATGTTTTTTTAAGTGTATTAGTCATATTTTTGTGCTTTTAGTTTATTATGCATACTGTATAGTATAGTAGCTTAAACTCAACTCCTTGTATTGCATAAAAAACATAGTTATAGTCTTCTTTATCACTATTTTATTTACTGTTAAGCATAAATTATGTAAAATCTTATATGTATAAGTTAATAGGATCAGACAGCACCTTAACTAATTTACACACTAGGATTAATTTCAATCAAAAAAGTAATTAGCATTATCTTAAATGTCTTTGTATGAATATTGAAATATGATGTTCAATATGTGTATATGTATAAATGAATAAACAGATTATATTAAAGATTATGTAAAAGTAGAACTGACCAAAAAATAGTTTGAAAATGTAATTGCTATTAGATAAGTAGGATGGCTTATGTTTTAAAATATTAAGGACACGAGTAAGACTGTAAATATTATTCTTATTATTTGTCACCTTTATATTTACATTTCGTCACAACGATTAAACTCTGTACTTTTTACACTGATTCCTGGAAATTCATAAGTAATTGTTGAGTACACATTGTATTTATTATCACCTTAGTACAAAAATGTTTTTTTTTATGTTTCCATAATTGTTCATATTTTTATTGATATACCGATCTGCAGAAATAGTAATTTTACACTTTATTTTAATATTGGGTTTTCGTTTGTGTACCTAACATTTTTTTTTTTGTAGCTTTTTACTTGAAAATAAGCCATTACATAATACATATGGCAAAATATAACGTTATGCACGTAATGCTTTTCGCGAGGCGATAATTTGTAAATGTATAATTATTTTTAAGTTTAATTCATCATGTTATGGTTTTAAATTAACCTTTGTACAAATAAGTTGAAGTAGTCATATTATTAACTCTCATTTATAACAAAAAACATTTGTTGGCTATCTGTCAGCCAAAGCTGGCTCCTTTGTATATTTGTGCTTTCTATTTAATTTCATTCTTAATTTACATGTCATTGGTGGTTTAAGTGTAACAGTATTAATAATAAAGAATTTTAGTTTATTGTGAAAATGTAATATTTCAAGTAGTTATAGAAGTGCAATTCCAAGTAAAAATTGGATTTCGCGGGCTATCGGTAGGTTCGGAAATGATTGTAAAAGGACGTAAGAACAATTTACATAAATATGTAACCTACGATAGAAATAAATTTTATAATTACTATTTAGTTTTATTATTATAAATCAAATTTTATGCAAGGTTTATACGGGGTTTTCGTCTAGTACCCACTATAGAAAACCGATAATTTATTACGGTTTTAGTATGTAACCCTCCTTAAAGTCATCCCTATTTTATTTAATGATCGGTATTTTCAGAAATTCACCGATTTCCGATACGGCACGTCTCTAGTATACAATCTCCGTGCAAAAGAGAAAGAAGAAAACCGCAAATCAATTCACACGGGAAAGAAAGAGAGATCCCACTTTTCTTTGAATGAATTGTGTAACATGTATAGTATAAAAATTTATGCATGTAGGTGTGAGCTTATCGTGTTAAAAAATTTGTATGAAGACAACCGTCTCTCTAGTTTATTTGTCTCTGGTGAATATGCCGTTAAAACTGAACAAACCTATAACATGTTACCACAAACTTTCGATAGATGGCAGTAAAGTAAATTCTTTATATTGTGTAATCAAATAAAAAAAAGCAAATAATTTATTATTCAATATCGAGTAAGTAAAGTGCAGACGTTACCCATGTTTAATAAAACTTAGTTTTGTGATGCAGATGAATTAATATCAATTCTAGTGTGGAACGATTTGTATAAATGAAAACTCTACATAGAGTTTGCACTTGTCTATCCTTTTGGATCGTACTTGGTGAAAAAATAAACTATCCTGCTACTGACTCAGCACTAGTCACCAGACAAACTTATTTGATATAAATATAGATAAATACTATATTGTAGGAATTTCGTAGGCCGCATCGTATTGTCTATTTCTGCCGCCAATACCAGTGAGCAAACACTGTGTGTTCCGGTTTGAAGGAAATATTAGCTTGTTAGTGTGATTAGATTAGATTCGATATATGTATCCTACAGGTAATGTCCTAGGACTTGGTTTTGGATGAGTGTTCGGAATATGTGTAACAGCGCGTGGACCGACTAGATGTGCCTATGTTGCTATGCTGACATACCGATTAATGAAATAAAATAGCGTCCAAAAAGTTAGTTTTGATGAAATATAAAATTAGGTTTGGAGTAACATTTTACAAAAAAAATTAACTAAAGTGATCGACATAGCTCACAGGATTAGCATGCTGAAGTGGCAGTGGGCTGGTCATACTAGCTGTAGAACCGACAACCGTTGGAGTAGACGCGTTCTTGAGTGGAGACCACAACTCGGTAAACGGAATTGGAGACGCTTTGCAGCTAGATGAAGCGATGACATACGCAAGGTGGCTGGTAATAGTTGGATGGGTAGAACAGAAGATCGGGCTCAATGGCGTGCTTTAAGAGAGGTCTATGTCCAGCAGTGGACTGACACGGACTGATAATGATTAATATTTTATTATTAAATGTTCTGTCTCTAAGTAAATTACTTCAGAAAAATAAGCGTTCTAATAATGAATAAGTTTATCAGCCAAGAAAACCAGCGTAAACTATAAAGTTACGTGTGAAATGTGAATTTATACGTTATTTCTACAACTGTATAATGACTGTCATGAGTCACAACTGAATATACCTGTCTAGTCGTATTTTTGTTCTCATTTGTATGCATTACAATAACTTTTGGGGGAGCAGGCCGTGCACGCCCCAGACTGAACTGTGCCTACCTCAGTATGTTGTGTTAATAAACCGACTGGGGACAACAAATCGATGATGATAATAACTTACGAACGTGTATTATAACTTGTGCGAGCTAAAGTCAGTCACAAGCGGCGTGACGCGGCATCGCTTCGTCTCTATTGTTTTCAGAGACAACGGTGGCAGAGGAGTAAAGGTCGGGTGAAATAAATAACTTCCACTCAGCTAAGATATTTATCCCATTTTCCACTGTAATAATGTAACAAAGGATTGTAGATTTAAAAATCTTATATTCACCTTGTCTCGGGTCATCCAAAAATGTATGAGTAGAAATAATTCCAGCTTAGGAACGCCCATTATAGGGCGAGTGCTTGCTTAAAATATGCTTATCATGTTTCTTTTTGTGAAATCTAGGGAAAAAATTCATACTTTACATACAAGCAAACATTTGTATAAAATAATTTGGAGACTATTTTAATACTAATCTGGTAACCATCGTTAGTTTCTGTTATGTGACTCCACGTAGCCATATGCGCTATCAAATCGGATTTCCTAAATGTAATATTACAATGCAAAGCTATTGTGGGTGTGGATTACGGTATAATTGGACAGAGGCGCGCTTAACGAAGGGGATTTCAGGTATTCACATCTAAATAAAATACAAGGAAAAAAGATTTTAAACAAGGGTGCTCGTTTGGGAATGCTACCTCACGGGACTTAGCGCTAATCGGGAACTGCAATCACGTGGAGACGCGGTCGGGATACATTCTCTCTTTTTAATGACTTGCATAACGTGGAATAAGCTTTTATTTGCCGCTTTCTCGATTACACTAATGGTGCTGCCACACCGGTGTTTACAAACATTTTCTAACATTAAACATTTACTAACATTATCTAACATTGTGATAAAATGTATAAAATTTTTGTTAACAAATGTTTAATAATGTTTTGTAAACATTTTATAACATTTTATAACAGCGGTGTGGCAGCACCATAACAATTAGTTTCGCTTACAAAAAAATATATACGCAGCATACAAGGTTACGAAGGGTACAAACCTACGATTCATTTCGTTACTCGACCTAAAATGGAAATAAATATTTCATCTATTTTACTTGTTATATCAAAGTAAACCTCTTTTAGTTTTTATGTTGCTGCGTATAATATAATATTCTTTCTAATTTTTACAACATGTTTGTGCTCTAAGAGCGCCAAAGTCAAGCAAAGTCATAATATTGAGTTGTAGCGCCACGTTGTAAGTTTTGTCGACAGCATGAATGGGCTGGCACAATCGGTGTAATACCCCACTGTCACTACCACTATCTTATAGAAAATCAACGTGTATTGGTAGCTTACTGTCAGTTGCGTAGGAATTCCGGAGGCCCATATAAACCGCCCACTCCACAATCACCATTCTTTTCCTTTAAGTTCGACAACGCATCGATAATGTTTCAGATTTTGTGGGTGTTATGGGCGGTAGAGTTCACTGTCCATCAGGTAACCTTGCTCGTTTGTAACCACTTCCACTTCTATGAAAAGGTTATTTATTACGATTATACGTCATCATTCATGTCGAGTCATCATTCTCTACTTAGTTCAAGAAAGAAAAATACGAATTACATGGTATTTGGCTTCAATAAAATAATATTCCATAATAAAGATTTCGTAAAAAGAATGTCTCAATCAAACTTGCATTCAGAAGGCAGGGCATCATACGAGTTACATAATGAGTAATATAATGACAATTATGGTTGATATGTAATATGCACAAAAATGCAGACTACATTGTCGGTGGTAACTGATGAGTCAGTACCTATGACACATATTGCAGTTATGTTATTGATTATTGACAATATAAAAACAGCGATAGAATATGAATACGTGACAGGATGTTATACTTACATGGGATCTGTATAAAACATTTTATACTAAAAATATCAACATTATTAATAATACCTAATAACGGAGAAGGAAAACTTCTGCTACCTAAGAGTTGTCCATAAGAATTTTGAAGGTATAAGAAGCAACCTTCATTAGACCAGCGTGGTGGATTAAGGCATAATCCCATTAATTATATGGAGAGGAGGTCTATGTCCGGTAGTAAGACAATGTTTATAATAATACAAGCATGATTAATTTTTTTAAATTTTCTGGTAGATATCGCTTTTAGTAATAAGACCACCTTTTGCGTCTTAATTTAATTGTAAGGTTCTTAATGTTTAATTTAAATTATAGTGTACAATAAAGAGTTATTTAAATATATATTTATCTATCTATCTAATAAATACCTACTCATAAATATTTACAGGCACAGAGCAGGACAGGCAAAGCTTCAGAGTCTTGAAGACTGGCCTAAATTCGCAAGCCTTTCGGTGTTTTATAGCTTGTACTTCGGTGAGTGTGCGCAGGTACTACACGTCTTTATTCGACCATCCCTCATCTCTATTTCACTTGCGGACAACTAGGGGAGAGCCAATTCCATTCCATCCTTACGTAATCAGTATACCATCCATCTGCACAAAGCGATTCGCGTCCTCTTTTATCACGCTCACTGCTGTGGAATGAAAATCGTTGCCTGTCTCTGTATTTCCGCAAAGCTATAATCTGGGGATTTTTAAATTTAGAAAAATACATTTTTAGGCAGGCGTGTAACAATGTACACCGTATCGTCACTTTTAATAACGGGCGATTGTGGTCAAATGTCTTGCCATTAAATCAATAAAAAAAAAACACTACATAACTTTTTTATTTTGTACATTCTCTCAAAAATCGACGAAGATCGCGAATACAATTGTAGCATTTTGAAGCGACCAGGCTGCCTTATCGTATATGCCATTTTACAAATATCTAAGAATTTTGCGCAAGGTGAATGTAAAATCAAATTCCAGTTTTCAATAAAAATTTAAGTCACATTTGGGAGCTTTTATTGGTTGAATTACATCTTGCAAACCGCATGATTCTTGGACGTGATTTCGTAGCCGAGCTGGCTCTGTCCTCGCACGGTTCGAAGTCACAATCTATTATTCAGAAAGTGGATCTAATGCACGTATCATATATGTAATACAGACGGCATCTAAATACTAAGCAGGCAGTGAAATACACATTTAAGCACCGGTATGGCGCGGCGTATTAGTTTGTATAAATATTTGATGAATACATTTTCATTTACCATTTTTAACCAATGAAAAACCCGAGGAGGTTCTCAATTCGACGAGTTTATTTTTTTACGTATAACCATGTGTAACTTTTCTTTTTTGATTCTAAAGGTTCTACGGTAGTTCCATTTATATCTCAAAAAGAAATTCTCAAAAAAATCAAAAACCTCTAAGGGGCTGAAATCGGTGGCGAAAAACTAAAACTCCTATTATATACATACAATCAGTATGATATTTGTAATATTTCTGTCACTAAAAATACATTCATATATACTCACGCCTGTAATCCCCGAAGGTGTAGGCAGAGATGTAACCTGTACATCCACATTTCTCCAAACTTATTTCCATGCTATACTGTGATAGGGGGCGAGCTCATCGCCATACTGGGCACAAATTCCAGAGTCCGGGCTGGTACTGAGCATTTCGTGATAGAAAAACCCAATATCCCTTATACCCCGACTCGGGGATCGAACCTGAGACCTTAGCACAGCAGCCGTACCGCGTACGCAATATAACTGAGCTACCGAGGCAGTCGAAGTTAGTCAGTTGCTAAAAACAGTAAAACAAAACCATATTGCCAACAATAAAACCGACTATAAAAAACTAAAACCTTCGAAATAAATTTAACCAATTTTGAATAGTTACCAAAATTTAATATTTTTAGTTTTTATTTTTTTGTGTATGTTTGTTTTTGTTACAATGTTTTTTTTAAATAGGATAATGTGATTTTGTTGTGTGCCTGTTTTATTAATTTTGTTTTTTTTTTGTTGAATATTGATATTAAAATTAAAGTAATTTTGTCAATCTTTCCATTTCATTTCAAGCTTAGAATAAACTTATTATTGATAAAATAGAAAAAATTGCGCCCAACGTGGGGCTCGAACCCACGACCCTGAGATTAAGAGTCTCATGCTCTACCGACTGAGCTAGCCGGGCTGTGATGGAAATGGTGAAATTATGTATTATCTAGTATAATTATGACGGATTTCCGTTTTTTATTGAGGTTTTTTTTATTTCTATTCAAGCAAGTACTACTATGCGATGTCAATTTAAAATCTCATTATTTATAATTTATCAGAAACCAGTTTAATATTATATGTCCTAGTTTCATCTGCATTATCATTTCAAACTAATCAAGTCAGTATTAGAATAAAAAATCCATCGCACAACGTTATTATTTCACATTAATATTTATATAAATCTGGGGATATAACATGTTTGTTGAATTCCTTCGAAGGAAGAGCAAAGGAATCATTGGCGCCGACGGCGCCAAGTATTATTAGACTGTACAGAGGGACGCACAAGTAATAAGTTTGTGTTAGTTTGCCATGTATTTTAATGCGCAGATATTTCAAAGACAGACAAAAAATAGACTCTACTGTTATATTACATATGAGTAGGTACACAGTCAAGTTTTAAAAAAGTAGGTTATTGATTTGGCTTCATGTAATTTAGAAAACATAAACTTCCTCGTTAAAAATGAAAAAAATGATCAGGGAGATTTCAGGGAAAGCTAAGTATATTAAAATCCATATTTAAAAATGTTAATTTAACCTTTTTTTATTTAAATTAAATGTTCACATTTCATTCATGATTCCATGCCTGCCCATACACAGAAGCAATTCCACTTAGTACCTCATAATTTAAAGTTAGAATTACAAAATAGTTATCCCGAGACATTAAAAACAACAAGTAAAACAACAAGTATATCAAATTAATAAAACGAATGTATTAATAATCGTTATTCAGTCTCATGATGCCTCGCAATTTCTTTCATATAATTACAAGGCGGCAGATATGAACAAAACAGGTAGGTAACATAACAAAACGTTCAAATTTCACAATCAACTTAAAATATCCATTATTCCGTTCAACATTGCTGGTGGAATGATACTTGTAGCCGACCGGATAGCGACCACCGTACACTGGTGCTAAAACTTGCCATAGTGGCCCACCTTGTGTGGGTCGCGTTCCAGGGTCAGTCAGTGTATATTCGGTTCTCCCCAGGGGGCTTGCCCCCTGATCCTAACCATTTTCGCATCCCTTTTTCGTTCCCCTCCCCCTTGGCCCTTTGGCAGGCCGGCATGATCTTGCCAACCTACAATGGACACACTGTTTAACGTTGGTCGACATTATTCTTGGATTGCGCTACACTTACCATCAGGTGTAGCGTAGTCATTTTGCCGAGCCAGGATAAAAAAAAAACATAATTTATGTCATTAAAATTACTAATGCCTTAAAACAAAAAGTACATTAACACCAAAGTCAATAAACTTTCGTGCACGACTGTCGGTCCATCATCAGTATTCCAGCTGGTCACCGTCGAGGAAGTGGCACGCAATGACAGTTAGCTTTTACTTAGCCATGCCGCGCCTGTGACCTAAGGTTCTGGCCACAGATACAATATATCACACGAATTCTGTGTTCTATGGTCGCATGGCCACATATAAAGGTGTCTCACTAATCTAGGTAAAATGATGACGTATTTACCATCATTGCTTATCAGTTTAGATCTTGTGAAAAGGTTCCTTGAATCTTTTTTTTTTTTTTTTTTTTTTTTTTATTTATGGCTCTTGCAGTACTATGCATTTAGCCAGTGTCAAGTACAATTCATTCTCAAGTTATTTTTACAAGAACGATGAAACACGGGTGCGGTCGATTTCAAGGTCCTGTCGGAGTTCAGGTGCTCACTCCTTTCAGTACGATTCTTAATTCACTTATTTCAATGTTTCTATACACTGTTCATCACCGTCGATGTTTAATGAACAAAACCACACCACTTTTATACAACAAACACAACTCTAAACTAGTTTATGAAATAAAATAAGCGATGAACTGCACTGTCAGAATTCCCGCCAAAACTCCCCCTTGAATCTTGTATGTTTGAAAGTTATTTCTATATATGATAGCAGATAGATATATGATATATAATCATATATATTTCTATACAGAAGATATATATGATGTATATAGATGATAGCTTCTACGACACTATCACGGGACTTATTTATCTATCTAGGTATTTCTGTTCAAAGTTAACATATTATTTAGATAATAATTAATTTTCATTGGCGTTAAATTGTTGAAACCGCTGATTTTATAACCGATTCAAATTAGGAATTTCTTTTCGACCGGATACGTGTGCGTCATCAAATTTACTTATGTATGAGTAATATATTTTTTGCTGTTTCTTTTTTGTCATTATTAAAAAACAAATGTCATTATTTGTATTAAGGATTAAAAAAAAATAAAAGATTTGAATAAAGAAAATAAGTTAAGTACAAAAAGAAGCACGAAAATAGTTCTCATCGTGGAAGAGCCACGCTGTAGACTATACTGTAGAGAGTTTTGTCTACAGCAAGAATGGGTCAGCTCGACCAGATCGGTGCCACTGTATCATAGGTAGGTTCGTACGATGAGTGAGATATCTGGAGTCCGAAATCCTCTCCCCTTCCCATTTCCTTAATTATCCATTTCGATTAAGATCGGCAAGGTGACATACTTGCTCGTTTGGTGCATATATAATAAAGAAAGTTATTTTATTAAAAAATCATCTGACGTCAATGGGTTCCCATAACAGACCCTTTCGTATTTTTATTTTACTAGTTCTTATTAATCTTGAAATAATCTTGTCCTAGCTATGCTACAAATTGATGCTATGCTATTAGTCAGACATAACATTTTTTTGTGAGCCACGGTCCAATGCACAAGTTTTTACTCAATGATATTGCAAGACGCCAGTTATAATTGGTACAGAGATGCCTGATTGTACATTTCTGATTTATTTATGCAATGAATCAACTCGGAATCGGTATTGAAATGTTTGTTTATTCATCGTCGATGGGTATTTTAATTGGTAAATGGAATAAGACAGCCAATAAGATAATTAAAAAGACAGACATTTATTTTTTAACTTTAACAAATTATGACGGTTTTTATAACTTAGTCAGCAGAAACATATTCGTTACGAATTGAACTCAAGTTCGTATTTGTATCCATTAGCACCGCTACCACAATTCCAACATGTAACTTTATGTTTAGAAAAGTTATTCGGTGTAAATTTTAACTGTTAAAATCAGTAGGTTTTAATTAATAACATCGAAATGTTTACATTCTAAGCGCTGTTGCATTTCGGTTTGACGGATATTGAACTTGCTCGTTTACCGGTCTAAGGCTTAAAAAAAACAAAATAAAAGTTAACCGTTTATATGACTTGTTCAAATTGATTCGACGCCTATTCCTGGCATCGGACGAAAGCAAGATTGTATCCATGTATATTTACTGAAAACAACTATTACTAAAAATATAAACCGACAAAAATACTCGATAATGGCAAAAGATAAATGGGATTGTCAAATTATTATTTTTTATAGCATAGAGCGGCAAACGAGTAAGTGATTATGTGATTTACCTGAACACTGTTTTACGGATTTCTATCAATGATTTGAGCTGGATGAGAAAGTGATAAAAGAGCGGTTAATTGAAATTTAAAATACATAATGCTTAATCAATAACATAATATTAATCTACAAAATGAATAGTCCTGTCTTACTCACTGACTCATCAACACCCAGTCCAAAGCCTTTTTTTATAGTTGCACGGCAAAGTAACTACACTGAACCTGATGTTAAGTATAGTGCCGTCCAAACATAATGTCGACATAATGAGATATTGGATCCCTAAACGATCGGCAGAATTATGCCGGCCAGGAATTACTGACTATACTCTTGCGGATCCTGTAACGTGGCTCGCCTTAAGTGAGTCACTATGGCGGGTTTTTCAACATGTTTACATGTATGCAGGCGGGTAAAAAATATCATGAACATCAACATTGCACAAAATTTCCCTTTATGATGTATAGAAGTAATAAGGAAATAATGATTTCTTACGTTTACGCGAATGTTACTCATTGAAATAAAACGAATTTTATAATACCGCGTGACCACGAAGCTGATAAGCTTTCGAAACTTCGGGACCAAAATAAAATAAAAAACCGCGATAAAATCAGTTTAAATTAGTTTTATTTCAATGAGTAATAAGAAAATATATTTTGAAATTAAAGGGGCAAAAAGGGGGTTCAAATTTATATGCAGACATATTATGAAATTGTCATTTTGACTTGAAAGTTCGTAGTACTACTCTTAAAAACGGATTAGGAAATACGTTTTTGGCGATTTTACTATAAACAAAGCCCTGAGGGGGTGAAAGAAGACGGCCCTTTAAAGAAAGGGCATAAAGATATCGCATAAAGGTATTAACGCGGGGGAATTCGCGAGTAATATTTAGTAACATATTATTATAATAATACTAGCCCTGTATTATATACGTTCCACTGCTGAGCACGGGCCTCCTCTACTGAATGAAAGGGATTAGGCCTTAGTCCACCACGCTGGCCTAATGCGGGTTGGCAGAATTCACATACCTTTGACCTACCTACCTACTTTTTTTGAGTGGTAGAGCCATGTTGTAGACAATTTTGTCTACAGCATGAATGGGCTGGCTCGACCGGGTCGTTGCCACTGTCTCACAGAAAAGCGACGTAAAGTAACGGCTTGCTGCTGTGTTTCGTGCGGTGAGTGAGATATCCGGAAGCCCAAATCCCCTCCCCTTCCCAATTTCTAATTGTCCCTTTCCTTTAGGGTCGGCATCGCGCCCATGATTCTTCTGGTGGTGGGCGTACATGGGCGGTGGAGATCACTTACCATCAGGTGACCCACTTGCTCGTTTGCTGGCTAATGCTATAAAAAAAAACCTTCGAAAAATCTTATCGAGTTCTCAGGTATGGAGGTTTCCTTACGATGTTTCCTTCACCGTTACATATTACTAACATATTATTAATATACCTATAAAAGGCGGAATACTTTTGTTCCAAGAACACTGACCCGTTCATGTAGTTCTTCACGTTCACTTAGGAATATTTTGTTCCTTATTTCTACATATTTTAATAGTCATAAAAGTAAACATAACATTAAATTCAAGCAGTAGGTATAACATTTTCCTGCAACTCTTTTTGTCACGTTACTCATCACGCTTATTTTTTCATTAAACAAAGTTTCTATATAGCCTTTGACGCAAACATTTGCCTATTTAATTGTTTTCACGGATTTCCGTCTTGAGTCACATTAGTTTAGTTGACCTACTGCTAATAGTCGGAAGGTGTTACCAATTAATACATTGCGGTTATTCGCCATGTAAGCTATCTCCGCGGTAACGAATTTCCAATGACTCAGTAATGTATACGTAAAAATGAGAAGGTAAGAGTTTTAAATCGACCTTATTAGGTTTTTATGAACATTTATTATGAGTAAACAGCTATAAATGCATCATGAACCACCAATATGTTGGCAAAAAAGGTGTTAGGTTGGTAGTTTAGGCATTAAGGTACTTCGATCCAGGCAAAATTATATATTAATATTAATGTAATTAATTCTGTTAATTAATATAATTCCGAATTATTAATATAATTAATAATTAACATAAACTCACACCTCTATCCCCGAAGAGGTAGACAGAGGTGCATCTCTTGCTACATCCCCGTTTTTCCGTCCCATGATGTGATAGAGGGCAAGCCTATCGCCATACCGAGCATAAATACTTAAAAACAAATTGTGATTGCCTGAACTGGGATATTAACTACGGAAATTTTAGCTTCTCGGTCTTAGTAAGCTACCACTAAACCAAAAAGGCGATCGTGAATCAAACTTATCGAATATATCATGAATAATAAAAAAAGATTTCTTTACCGATTTAATACAAGAAAAGTTTGTTTTGTTTGGGCAGCGAACAGGCAAGTAGGTCACCTGGTGGTAAGAACAAATAAAAATCGGGAATTAAGAAGGGGAGAGTGATGACTGATGACGTTGGTTTTTGGATAGTGGTAATGAACCGGTCGAACTGACCTAATTGTTCTGTTGACAAGTGGCTACAGCGTGGCTCTACCACATCTGTTTCTGACACCCAGCGACACAATGTTAACACCGTTGTATTCCCATTTCAAAAACATTGAGTAATGAAACTAAGAGGCATTATGTTCCTTAATATCTTAAATCTCTGCTTGATGTATTATAGTACTTTGCACCTTAAAGTTCTGAGTAGCGTTGTTACTTTATGAGCAGTCGTCGCTTTTACGATCAGTGGAATGACTTGCTTGTCTCGTCATCCAATTCTACAATAAATATTTAAGTAGGTACTAATACGTACCATCTTAATATACCTATAATACATATTATATTATTGTTGCTTGGTCTGAAATATTAAGAACTAGCTTTTCCTCGCGGCTCCGTCCGCGTGATCTACCCTGTCTCTATACCAATTTGCAACAAAATCCGTTCAGAATTTTCGGTGTGATTGATGAATATCAAGATTCCTGTTTTATCCCAAGGGAGCATTTAATCGGGATAAAAAGTATCCTATCCTATATCCTATCACCCAAGTCAGCTCCTACCCTGTCTGTATACCAAATTTCATCAAAGTCCGTTCAGTAGTTTCAGCGTGATTGACGGACAAACATCCAAACAAATAAACTTTCACATTTATAATATTAGTAGGATACCCTTTCTGAAAGGCAAGACATATTGACTAGAAATAGTGAAATGTTGATGGATGTCCCAATCACAAGGTCGTAGGTCCCTCGTATGCGAGAGGCCGTCTGGGTTGGTACCACTGCTTTGTCTATTTCTGTCACCAAGCAACGGTGTGTAAGCACTGTTGTGTTTCGGTTTGAAGGACATTGAAGCCAGTGAAATTTCTGGGCATTATGAGACTTAACATCTTATGTCTCGGGGTGACGAGCGCAGTTCAGTGCCATGCATTGCTTTGTAATTCAAAGTTATGTGTGGTATTGCTTCTGTTTATGGGCAGGCGTGCCGTTTACCATCAGGCGAGCGTTTCGCGATCTTGCTCGTCTCGTCATTCAATCATATAAAAAAAAAGAAACCGTTGAAGATTATAAAGCCTGTTGAAAGGAAAAGGAGTCATAACATTCTCCGTAGCAGTTTAATTATTGATTTTAAATGCTAACAATGAGCTGGATCCGGTACTGGACTCAATATTTGATATTGCGATGACATCAAGATCAATTGTGTATGAATAATGAAGTTCCTTGAAATAAAACTAATTTAAACGGATTTTATCGCGGTTTTTTATTAACTTTTGATCTCGACGTTTCGAAAGCTTTCAGCATTCGTGGTCATAGGGTGGTCAATTCATAAAAAACCGCGATAAAATCCGTTTAAATTAGTTTTATTTCAATGTGTAATATTCGCGTAAACATAAGAAATTATATGTTTTTATTAAATTTTGTGGTCCAACTAATCTGTATTCAAAACATGATTTTATTTGTCATTAAATATGTAGTTTTCTTAAGTGAATCTTGTATCTTGACCAAAAAAGTGTTCCCAATATAATCATACAGCCACCGTGGCGCAGAGGACGAGTAGCCGGCTGTGAAGCGAGAGACCGGGGGTTCGATGCCCGCACCGATACAAATATTTGTGTGATCCGCAAATATTTTTCTCAGGACTATTAATTGTGTGTTAGGTGTATTTATTTATTTATATTAAGACTTTTGAAAAGAGGCGACAGGCGTTCTATTAATCCAAGATCCCACTTACTAAAGAATAAACGGATATTTGACCCATCTTATCCTATGACCAGTGGTATACCGTTTGCAAGTCATCGTGTAACTGAGAGTTTCTGTTCCTATTCGACCTACTGACTCATCAATTTCGTATCGTTAATACGGATGTCAGTTGTTTTTTTCCGTCGCATATATGTTATATTTTATTGCAATTATATAATCTGAGCAAGTCAAGGCAGTACTGGATGGTTCACTATATACGTGCACCAGGAAAGCAGCAATCAGAGAGGAGTGGCGCAGGATTGTCAAGCGAGCCACAAACCCGAAGTGATGACCACGATTACTCTGCCAAGAGTGTAACGACTAAGAAGAAGAAGATATAATCTGATGCTTAAAACACCATTTAGGTCTGATTAATAATTTGATTCGGTCCAAAAACTTAAAACAACATTTTATTCATCTCAATTCTACCTCAACTACTTACATACGTCTACTTAGCAAATCATAAGCAATAATAAAGGTTAATTTGTTCATTATATTCATTTCTCGGTACGATGACAATATGGGAACGTATCGAATCGTTCACCCCTTTACGAGCGAAACCCGACTGTTTTATAGCCAGTAATGAGCCAGTTCAAGTTGTTTGTAATTAATTTAGTAGGTGCTTCAACATTCGCAAGTTACGATTACGATGCGCAGTGATTTCCATAGATTGATATTGTACCGTTCTGTTTTATTAAAGAGCCACCTGCTCTCCTCTGTAAACATTAACAGTCGTAGAATAATTGCTGCTTTTGAAAGCTTATCAAAACAGTACTTAATCATACACGAGAGTAAAATCGTTAACGAAACATATTTGTATTTCTTCTGTTTTACTTCCATAGCTGTCCTTCGCGGTTTCATCCGCGTGCATGTTATTGTTCCGCTCCCATGGATCATAGCGTGATATTCTATAGCTATAAATCATCTTCTCGACAAAACACGGATAATATAGTGTTCATATAAATAGGTCAAGCTGTCCGAAGTTATATGGTAACACGAAGACGCATTATCGACAAAATATAATATTTATTGGGTAAAAGTCACTTTAAACCAAATAAATCTATTTATAATCAAAATAGTGTTCACTCAATATCCTACTAATATTATAAACGCGAAAGTTTGTAAGTATGGATGGATGGATGGATGGATGTATGTTTGTTACTCTTTCACGTAAAAACTACTGAATGGATTTTAATGAAACTGTACAATAATATAGCTTATACATCAGAATAAGACATAGGCTACTTTTTATCCCGGAAAAAGCAGATCACGCGGGCTGAGCCGCGAGGATAAGCTAGTACTACATAATACAATATTTAAAGTTTTTTAGTTTAGTTACTTTTAGTTTAAATAAAAGTGACTAAAGTACAATAACGCATTATAAACAAAAATTAATAAATTACCCGTAACTATTGTTGATAATCAACTATGCTGTTTAAATCGTGTTTACTGTTTATTGTATACCACTGGCTACTTCATTTACGAAACAGATACTTAGAGCTTGTAAAGTAAGGCGAGGCGGGAAGTGATCGTTGTTTGTTTATCCTCTGTAAAGGAAAGTGATTAGATTCTGTTTATTTACACGTCTTTTCTCCACAAGAATCTGGGAGATGCTTTGAAGTACTGTTAATGCCATAGATGGAGATCGCCCACGTTTTGCCTTTATGCATTATTATCTTTGGTAAGATCTGTAAGCCTGTGTACAAGTTACATATAGTATATACACTATAATAACATGTATTTGGAATTTGAACACGCCTACGTGATTTGATCTCAGGACTCGTATAATAATTTTTATAATAAAATCTATCAAGAAATTCATTAATATTTATTGATGAGACGTGTAATATTACTATTAAAATGCGTATAATTTGAAGAAAAATAAGCGTAAGGTGGTAAAGTTTTTAATGCATTTAAATTCTACAGTAATTATAGACGAGATATCTTTTATATACTAATGCTAGCTTTGCCCGCGGCTCCGCCCGTGTGGGTGACATTTAACGGGATAAAAGTAGCCTATGTCCTAATCTAGGTCATAGTCTATCTGTTGGCTAAATTTCATCCAAAACCTTTCAGACGTGATTGAAGAAACATCCAATTTCACTAAGTCATAAAAAGTTCACGTTTATATTAGTAGTAATCAAATCAAAATCAAAATCTTTATTAATCATGTAGGCTAAGAAAGCGCTTATGACAGGTCAAGTACAGAAAATTTGTCATTAAAAAGACTAACTTACAATTAAGGGAACTTTGAACTATCCGCCGCGCTAAAGGCTGGCAGGAAAAGGCACACCAACAAGCATGGGAAAAGGGAGGGCATCTTTAAGTGAAGGGATTCACGGACTAGGATATGGAAATCGGGATAGGTAAAGACGGAGTAGGGTAAGTTTACAAAAAAAAATCTGTAAGGGTTTAAAAGGTAAGGAGATGTGTCGTGGACCTTACTGGCAGGAATATCCCTAGCCTAGCTAACCTACCAACCTTTCTCTAGCTGCCTACTGATGACGACCCGAAGAAGAAAGGCAGAAAGAAACTCCGGGCTTATTTTTTTCGCCATCAATTATATATTGCATACTTTTCCTTTTTTCTTTTAAATATGTATTTTTTTTTTTTTTTTAGCATCATTTTACAATAAAAATCGTCATATGGACTTGTCCATTTACAATACTAAATATACAAATATATAACTGCATCATAAGTAACAATCGTGATAATTTCTAAAAGATGCATACAGCAATACATACTGTTAAAGAAACAAATCCAATATAATTTACCTAAGGCAAACACTGTTTTAATACCTATTAAGTCAATGATTTTTAAGTGAATCCAAGAATATGATAGAATTCAAGATCTAGTTGTGTGATGGAATGCCAATATACAAATGCCAATAACATTAACTTTGTTCCTGTTTTAAAGGTAAACTGCAACAAACAAAAGAATAAACAATAAAATATATGGACATAACAGGCATATATAAATGTCGAGTGACTGTAGACAAAGAAGCGCTGACGAAACAACAAACAAACGATATTTTTGGTACGCATACGGAAATCATTCCAGGTACAAATACACTACTTAAAACAACACGCGGGCATTCTACATCTGTAGAAATACCCAGACGTAAACGTGTAGGCTTATTGTGCGCATACGGTTAGAAATTATCCTTAAAATAGGGATACATTTACTAACGATATTTTCAAAATATATTATGTATTTTTAATCTTTCTAAAAGGTCAAAAGTTTTTCGTGATTATTACTTTGAGACTGAAGAAATCTCTCATAAATTAAAAAAAAAATGGCTTGAAAAGCTTATAATTAATTTGTTACATAAACACTTATACACGAACTTAAAGAAATAGACTGAAAAGACAAAAATAACAAATTTCTAGAAGACTCTAGGAGTACCGCTGGCGGTCTAATGAAATTGTACCGACTTTAAAGAGACCTCCAGAAACTCTAATTTTTACAATTCCGTGTTATTTTTTGAAGTAAGCTCTTAAGATTTGTTTATATTTAAATTTTAGTAGTGGATACTTCTATGGCATGTACATATTGTTTTACAGGGAGAGTAAATCGTTCGTGGCATCAGTTAATTTTTCTAAGGTACCTTCTATTTTTAAAATATATTTTTTTACAAACACGCAATATACATGACAATAAATCTAAGTACATACATAAAACTCAAAGGTGACTGACTGACTGACTGACATAGTGATCTATCAACGCACAGCCCAAACCACTGGAGGAATCGGGCTGAAATTTGGCATGCAGGTAGATGTTATGACGTAGAAATCCGCTAAGTAGGGATTTTGATAAATTCTACTCCCAAGGGGATAAAATAGGGGATGAAAGTTTGTATGAAAATCATCAAATCAAGCTAGTTATTTCATAAGTTCGTTAGGCTCAGTACATCAATGAACCGAGTTAGTGCACAGTCTGACTCATAACATACATGTAGTATTGATAATATAAACTTGCACTGACACACGGAGAGAGTTGAAGATTGATGACGAAGCCTGTTCTTAATACAACGCATATCGTTTTAAATGAACTCGTTAACTGTCAATTATGTATGTTTTTAAATACCGGTTTTGAGCTCTAAATATTTTACCTCATGATTTCTTCTAAACGTCCAATGTAACATCTCTTTGGATAAAGTCATGCGCTTCTAATCAAATAACGGTTTTTACCAATTTATAAGTGCATCATATACTAGAAGCCGTCTGTGTTGGTAACCCCTGCCGCCAAGCAGCAGTGTGTAAGCATTATAAGGCTTAACATCTTCTGTCTCGGGGTGACGAATGCAGTCCAATGGCATGCGATGCCTTGTAATTCTGGATTCTATGTCGTATTGCTTCTGTTTAAGGGTATTGGGCAGGCGTGACGCATACCATCATCATGACGCATACCAGGCGAGCGACCAGCTCGATTCGTCATTTAGGCTAATAAAAAAAGAATTTATCACAAAGCTTAAAAAGGGAAAAGCAGGTCATTTGAGGACAGCAAGTGGACCAGAACGACGACGGAATGTGGGCCAAAAGTAAATCGCAGAATGAGAGCCAGAATACCGTCCAGATGACAGATGACATTAACAGGGTTATGATAAAGCAATGGTTTAGATGGGCATGGATGAGATGGTTAAGATCGCAAAGGTTAACGTACACAGGAGGAGGCGTATGCTTAATAGTGGGTAGATGTAGACTGATATGCAAAAAGTGTGGTCAAATTTAAGTAGCATATAGTGTACGATATAAGTAAGAATATAAGTAGTAAGTTTAAAAGTGGTAGAGCCACGCTGTAGACAGTTTGTCTACAGCATGAATGGGCTGGCTCGACCGGATCGTTACCACTGTCTCACAGAAAACCGACGTAAACTAGTGGCTTGCTGCTGCGTTTCGTACGGTGAGTGAGATAACCGGAAGCCCAAATCCCCTCCCCTTCCCAATCCCTAATTATCCCTTTCCTTTAAGGTCGGCAACGCGCCCATGACTCTTCTGGTAGTGGGCGTACATGGGCGGTGGTGATCACTTACCATCAGGTGACCCACTTGCTCGTTTGCCGGCCTATGCTATAAAAAAAAAATAAAAAAAAAATAAGTATTTTACCCCCCGTAGTACCGGCACTTTCTTTTTTGTGGAATGAGTAATGTCGATATTGGACTTGTAATTTAGGACAACACTAACCGATAAACAGCTGAGCTTTTGTCTAATTCTCTCTCACGCATTTCACCTCATTTATAGGGATGTGATCAATCTTTAGGATCATAATGAACAAGTGACTAAAATTAGCGAGAAATTTTAGGTTAACTGGGACTCATTGTAAGGTATATGTATTTGTAAATAAATACATATACAAGGCGTATGTAACTACTCTTTAAATATAACTATACATCTCTATAACACGTTGTAATTTTGTCCTAAATAAGGTCACTTTTTAAGGATATTAATATCAAATTAGATTTTGGACGTGGTCTCCCTGTCAAGTTGCGAATATTTATGCATGTTAATATCTTTACATTATCTTCACAATAATCACTACCTATACATTCACGCTTACTCACGTAAAGGTTGATAGCATTCGAAAACAATAATTGATCCTTTACGTTACAAGCAATGTAGTAAGTTTAGGTGGAATATAGTTTCCTGTAACATTTTCCTCATCAAATATTTGTCTGCGCAGGACACGCGTTACAATAAATCTACATACTAATTCAATATTTTGATATAATGCGTTATGCGGTTGTTATTATGAATCCATTGACGTACTTTGAATGGTCTTCCTTAGACCATGATTCATGTGAGTATTGTGAAAGAATAATAACCGCAATGAATTCTGTACAGTTTTAATAACCGACCAAAAAAAGGAGGAAGGTACTCAATTATGTATGTTCAATTTTATCTGTTCACCTATGTCTCTGCCAGATGTGGACCGATTTAGAGGTTGTTTTTGTTCAACAGGGTTTACTTCCAGAGCGGTCGCATTTAAATTTGCAGGGGGTGTAATCGTAAAAGGGATGAAAAACTAAAACGACAACATTAATGCAACGAGATAATTCTTACACTAAAAATACTAAAATAAAAGCTTTTTAACAAAAAAATAAATCCGACTCAAAAACACTCATAAGCTAAAAATTTAACCTAAGTAATTTTAGTATGATGTCAATCATTGCCTCTCAAACTACAGTAATATTCTAATGCTATATTTTGGAAAACTAACTAAACTTATTAATAATTATCAGGCATACTGTAGATGAGTCACTATCAAGGAAATAACGTTTGTAAATTTGTTTGTGTGTTTGTTTGTACGAAGGAATCCCGGAAATACTGATTTAAATGTTTTCCCATTTCTCACCAATGTAGCTTCATTATCCTTGAGTGTTTTTTGTTAGTTTATTGATAATTTATTGTAATAACAGTAAGTTTTTAATTATAAAATATGCAATATCTAAATATATAAAACTGACAAACTGACTGACTGACTGACATAGTGATCTATCAACGCACAGCCCAAACCACTGGAGGGATCGGGCTGAAATTTAGCATGCAGGTAGATTTTATGACGGACGCGTCTGCTAAGAATGGATTTTTATAAATTCCACCCCTAAGGGGATAAAATAGGGGATGAAAGTTTATAAGTATAGATGGATGTTTGTTACTCTTTCATGTAAAAACTACTGAATGGATTTTAATGAAACTTTACCATAATATAGCGTCAGAATAAGACATAGCCTATGTCTTTTATCCCGGAAAAAGCAGATCACGCGGAAAAGCTAGTTCGGATATAAACAAGCAACTGTTATGCTGTACCATGTGACAGCTACAGTTTGGCATATGTGGGCGGTGGCAAATTTTAAAAATAGTTATAAATGCATATTATAATCTTTCTTTCTGTCTGGCATTATCCCGGTCTAATACCCGGGTCGGCCTCCTCATAATGAATTGACGGTAATTGGTATTATGAGGGGTAACTCGCCCTATGACTCCCGCAACCCACAACGGGACCCAAGTTTCGCCATTGCCTCGTCTGTGTCAGCAGTGTTCCACGTGCAGGTGGGGTTAGCTTTAGGCCTAAGGATTTCGTCAAACAGCGGACGGGGCGGGACGGCAACGCGACGTGACGGGACTGCGTATAGATAGATATTCGAGCGTCGAGCGCGACGGTTCTGTGTGACATTTTCTATATTGACTAACGCATTACAACTGCTCACGTCCCGTCAGCGCCGCGTTGCGGTCCCGCCCCGTCCGCTGTTTGAAAAAACCCTAAGATGTTGGTGGCCCACTTAGGTACATTCCTTTTTTCACGATCGATATTGGAAGATATCTTGTTATTGTCAACGATTTCAAATCTAGTTTTAAGAAGTGTAATGTGCTGACTTCTTTGATCATTTAAGCAAAATCAACAATATTGTAATAAAGACTAAATTTTAATCGATTTCAAAAAGGAGGTAGGTCTAACTAGATTTACAAGGTGGTAGGTCCCTCTTATGTGAGAGGTCCTCTTATGCATCTGTGTTGGTACCACCGCTGTGTCTATTCTGACACCAAGCAACAATGTGTAAGCAATGTTGTGTTTCGGTTTGAAGGACATTGAAACCAGTGAAATTACTGAGCATTATGAGACATAACATCTAATATCTCAGGGTGACGAGTGCAGTTCAATGCCAAGCAGTGCTTTGTAATTAAAAATTCTGTGCGGTGTTGCTTCTGTTCATGGGCAGGTGTGGCGCTTACCATCAGGCGAGCGCCTTGCTAGTCTCGTCATTCAATCAAATAAATAAAGGAGGTTGTCAATATGTTCGTATGTATTTTTATGATTAACTCCTCAAACTGAAATTCGCCAAAAGTCTCATCTCGCGAACCTATAACTGTCGCATTGTACCTTACCTATAAATTGAGTACTACAATATAAAAAATAATTTGATGGAAATGTGGTCAGTGAGGTTATATTAATCATCGGTTTCTCATTCACTTAAGTCGCCTTAGGTATTAATAAGGCGTAAAATGCATTTTTACGTAGGTATACAAATGCAATGAATCATATGGGTCTGGTACTACTAAGAAATGGTTTATGCCGATACCTTTTAGGTGCTTTGAACTTTTATTGGATTTTTTTGTGAGAAATGCTAAAGAAATGTCTTATTGTAAATATTTTCAACACGAAAAGAGATTGTAAAATCTTTGTTGTTTACCACGGTTCAAAACGTATTTAGTATGTTTGAACTAATACAATTCAAAATATTCCGATATTAAGCTAAGAGAAGAGATGCTTATGACCGCGCGAATTGGTGTCTTGTGGCCGATTTCAAAACAATCTCAGCTTAATTTTTCAGATAGTACAAGATAGGTCCCTCGTATGCGAGAGGCCGTCTTAGTTGGTAACAACGCTTTGTCTATTTCTACCGCCAAGCTGTTGCTGTTGCTGTGTGTAAGCACTGTTGTGTTTCGGTTTGAAGGACATTGAAGCCAGTGAAATTATTAGGCATTATGAGACTTATCATCAGCGCAGTTCAGTGCCATGCAGTGCTTTGTAATTTAAAGTTCTGTGTGGTATTGCTTCGGTTTATAGGCAGGCGTGGCGCTTACCATCAGGCGAGCGCCTTGCTTGTCTCGTCATTCAATCAAATAATATCAAAAAAAAAAGATAGATCACGCAAATCAATTAATCAAAGGTCAAAGTCAAAGGACGGAATTTGTCTTGATGGTCGACAATATGTTTGGACAGCACTGCGTATCATTAGGTCTAGGGTGACACTTTGCCGAACCAGCATAAAAAAACATAGAACAACACATAATCTATACATTATTGATAATTTAAGTTACATACATATTTTAAGTGCCATTACTTAAATTTTATTACTATTCAGATAAGCTTAGTCGGACGTGATAAATCTTCGAGCCGATATATTCCCCAGGATTATCTTGAACATTCTCGTAGTTTTTTTAACTTTGTAAGAATGTGCAGTCGCACTTAATGTCTGGCTTAAACATTTAAATAGCAACCGTGGTCTTTGACCGAATTTCTATATCGGAAGCGTATCGGATAAATCAGTTTATGTATTTTTTGTTTTAGGACTTTGATGTGATGGAGGTGTAATAGACCGATGATTATCCATTTTGATACATAAATAAATTATAGTAGAATGAAAATCATTGTAAAAGGAAGAGAATACAACAAAATTGATAGGAAAAATAAATTACGGGCGATCTAAGGTCGGGAAGTGGGAAGGGGAGGGCTTTTAAGGGTAAAAAACGGTTTATCTCGATTTCCGGAAAAACTACAATTCCTATGGAAAAAAGTTAAATCGCAAAGTTGTAGGTAATAAAAAGATCTACAACTTTTGTATACACCCTTTCTTCACATAACCTCAAAATATATGTGAAAAATTCAAATAACCAAGTTTTTTGTTTTTATTTTTATCTATTATAATAAATCATTTTTTTTCACGAAATTTGGTGAAAACTTACCTTTTTGTATCCCAAATACACTGTAGTTTTTTTGATTTAAAATATTTTTTTTTGCACCTTATTTTGACTTAATATCGAAAAAGCAGCCTAATTTTCAAACAAAAATTCTCACGTCAAAATATGAGCTTTTTTAAAAAAGTCTGTTGGTTTCTTGTTCATTGAATTCTCTACTTTCTGATGGTGTAAAAAATATATACATTACTATGGTAAATGTAATGTAATATAATTTCCGGAAATCGAGATAAACCGTTTTTTACCCTTATAAGCCCCCCCCTTCCCACTTCCCGACCTCAGATCGCCCGTAATTTATTTTTCCTATCAATTTTGTTGTATTCTCTTCCTTTTACAATGGGTTTCATTCTACTATAAATTTGTTTCTATTTTTACCATTTTCAACCGGATAATCTTCGGTCTATAAATTCTAAAATAGAATTTAAAAAAGCGATCTACTTTGACTTGGCCTTGACCAATGAGAGTTCCGTACCTACATTCGTAATTTTTTTCCTTTTTATTATATTTATTATGATGACACGTATGTGTAAGTTTTAATCGACTATGTATCACGATTCAGAAGATAGAGCCCTTAAAAAAAGATCAGACAAACAGACTTTTTTTTTTTTTTATAGCTTAGGCCAGCAAACGAGCAAGTGGGTCACCTGATGGTAAGTGATCTCCACCGCCCATGTACGCCCACCACCAGAAGAGTCATGGGCGCGTTGCCGACCTTAAAGGAAAGGGATAATAAGGGATTGGGAAGGGGAGGGGATTTGGGCTTCCGGTTATCTCACTCACCGTACGAAACGCAGCAGCAAGCCGCTACTTTACGTCGGTTTTCTGTGAGACAGTGGTAACGATCCGGACGAGCCAGCCCATTCATGCTGTAGACAAAACTGTCTACAGCGTGGCTCTACCACTCATAGACTTAACTGACTGATGACTTAAGACTGATGGCTTAACTATAGTATTAAGATTTCTCTGGTACCTTTTGAATACAGAATCCTAAAATAAAGTCGTAGAGCAATGCTGTAGACAATTTTGTCTACAGCATTTTGCAAAAGTATGTGACGAATTTATTTTCTTTCTGCATAGCGTTATCCCGGATTATTTTCAGGTTCCGTTTTCCTACTTTGACAGCTCACTGCACCCGGTCTTGAGTATATGTAGCTCTCATGTTTTTTAATACCCCGGTAGACAGACGAGCAAGCGACCCGACGGACGGTCAGCAGTCACCGCCGCCCTAACTTCAGCATTGCCAGGACACAGGCAAACCGTGTCTCCATTAAATATGTCAAGGAAACACTTTTTGGGTCTTCCGCAGAACCGCACCCAGTGTACGGTCTACAGGCATATATAAACGACTCATCACCTGTGGTTTCTGCAAAAAGCGACCAAACCACTTTAAGCGACAATTCTGGATATAACAGACGTCAAGAATTAATACGAGGAATTACTTATCGGAAATTTTTTAGCCGGTCAGCCGTTTTCGACCTAGTTCAACGTCAATCTGATGACGCGGAGTTTCCGCCTGGCCTACAATATTCAATACGAAAGTACATCACACACGTATTATTATGTTGAAGTGTGATGGACTAATTGCTATAAAAGTAGAGTGTTCAATCTCGACATACTTTTTATCGTTGAAACTTTTCTCCGAAATAGTGACGGCCATCATTAGCAATTCGCGTGTCATAGAAATAACAGTTTTTGAATACGCAATATTTGTTTAACATTATATTCGGTTGCGTGGTTATTCATAGCGTGTACAAAAAATGTGTGTACGAATATATATCACACATTTTGGCTTAGTGCTTTTTAATAGTGATTTTCAAATAAAAAATATATTTAGTGACTGCGTTATCAGTAAAGAGTTGTACGGTGCCAATGAGTCTGCAATATTTTCAATTACTCCTGTTTTAACAAAGTCTAAGAGTTTAAGTGTGCTATTAAAATTATTTATAGTCACAAATGTCGTCTTGTCTCATCGGTCTAGTGGCAGCGTACTAAGGATGAGAACCATGAGATCTCTGGTTCAATTCCCCGTTTGGTAATGTCAATTTTTTCGATTCGAAATCAAAACACATGAATTTCCTGGATATGAAATTTGTGCCCGGATTAGCGATAGGCTCACCCACTATCACATCATGGTACGGAAATAAGCTCGGCGAAACGGGGGTGCAGCACTAGTTGCACCTCTGCCCACCCCTTCGGTATTAAAGCGTATGTACATATGTTATGTATATGTGTACTAATGTAACAATTGTATGAGAAATTATTTGTTTATTTAGCGTTTATAAGATGAGTTATACGGGTTCATATAGCACTTGGTGATTTATTCAGTGCAGTGACATAGCGGCTACGTTAGTGTTCTAGTTTAGTTTATGTTGTCGATACATTATCGTGCGCAGGATGTTGGGACGTCGGGTCGACGTTCTGACAGACCGTAGCTAATTGTTACAAATTGTGTTATGATATATGATATGCATTCTCTTTTATTTGTTGCGAATATGTTTGTAGTTATATTCATGCAGGAGCATTCAATTGGCGTGACTAAAGGCTACGTGGCTGACATGGCTTAGCGGTTGCTGTCTAACTAATAACCAGTTTGTATAATTACCGGCACGAGTCGTGAGCCCTGATGGACAGTAGTGGGAGCCCAATAGTCGACGAGCAGTGATCTACCAACCAACCGCATGACGCGTAAGCGCCTCGCGCTTCTTCATTCCGCCAATAAGACCTATAAATGAACTGCGTGGTTGAAGTAAGTGCTCACAACTCCGGCCGGTATTTGTACAGATGTTTTTGTTTGTAAACCATAGTGATGTGGATAACAGAAGTGCAAACGGAATCTCAATATTTTTTGTTAACAATTACCCGTAACCTAGTGAAGAATAAATATATGGTAGGTATCTCGTATACGAGAAGCCGTCTGAGTGGTTTATTTTATCCATAAAACGGTGATAAAATGAGTGCTAATGTTTGTCAGAGACCATTGTTTAGAGATTGATCTCTTCCACTAAGCAGCAGTGTATATGCACTGTTGTGTTCGAGTACGAAGGAGATTAAAGGAAGTAAAATCACTGGGTATTTCAATTATGTATCGAGGTGACAATTAATGACGTCTAATTTTAAAATTTAAAGTGTGATGTCTGTTTCTAGGCGACGAGGCGCTTACCATCAAGTGAGTAAGCTGCTCGACTCTTTATTTGGGCTCATAAAAAAGTAACAAGGAATGCCAGAATATCGGTACAACAGCCTAGGTAACTCAATAATTCAATAATCGGGCAAGACACATGATTGTAAGCTTAGGGCACAGCCTGAGAAGTCAGTCAGTCAACTATAAGTGTATATAAGAGTTAACTACAAGAATATAGTAACTATAAGTAAGATATTACCACTGTCTCACAGAAAACCGAAGTGGCAGTTCGTTGTTTGGTTTCGTACGGTGAATGAAATTATCAGAGGCCTAAATAAAAAAAAAATCGTAAATGTATTTCCTTGCCAATTTTTTTTCGTGCGGTGGTTTTTTTTAATTTCATTGAATGACGAGATGAGCACGGCGCTCGCTTGATGGTAAGCGCCACGCCTGCCCATAAACAAAAGCAACACCACAGTGAACTTTGAATTACAAAGCACTACATGGCACTGAACGGCGCTCGTCATCTCGAGACATAAGATATTAAGTCTCATAATGCCCAGTAATTTCACTGGCTTCAATGTCCTTAAAACTGAAACACAACAGTGCTTACCCACTGTTGCTTGGCGGCAGAAATAGACAAAGCGGTGGTACCAAGATAAGATAAGATAAATATAAGTGCTAAGATGTACAGAGGCCTTCCTCCTAATATTTTCATTATCTCTTTCCTTTAAGATCAACAACGCGTCCATAATTCTTCTGGTATTTTGGGCGTTCATAGACGGTAGAGTTCATTTAACATCAGTGACCTACTGGCTCGTTTGCCGACCTTTGATATAAAGATACTGATCCTAAAAGTCAAAAGTTCAATTAAGGCTGTAGGCTAAGACGTAAATTAATCTTGGTTTGCAAGCATTTCGAGAACAGTCTGGAAATTCGAATAAAAAAACGCGCCGAATTGAGAACCATCCTCCTTGAACCACCCTCCTTTTTGAAGTCATTTAAAGGTACGTGTAAAATACGGATTCATTAAAAAACTTTATATTTAAACCAGCTTTTGCTCGCGGCTCCGCCCGCGTGATCTGCTCTTTCCGGGATAAAAAGTAGCCTATGTCTTATTCTGATGTATAAGCTATATTATTGTAAAGTTTCATTAAAATCCATTCAGTAGTTTTTACGTGAAATAGTAACAAAAATACATCCATCCATCCATACTTACAAACTTTCGCGTTTATAATATTAGTAGGATAAGTAGGATGGAAATTGTGTTCTCCAATAATGTTTAAGAAATCTTAGACAAGTTTGACTGGTATGAGCTATTAAAAATAAAAACTAACGGGAGCGAAATAGCCCTGTTTCGGAAACTAATACGTCTCGGCATAGACATAAAATAAAAAACATAGACTAAACAAGAACATATCGCCACATTGTGCCCAGTGAATCATTATATCTGATGATTTCGCTGTCATTAATCAAAACTGTTAAAAGGAAAAAAATACTCACAGTTTACAGTTCCCAGAACGGGTTCACGACACCAAAGTTCAAATTATTTATCGATATCTGATAGTGAAATAATTAAGTGTTGTGGTTTTCATTAATATTGTTACATGTTACTAAAATTGCATTGTTTGAAATTATAAGCACGATAATATACTTTTTTCTTAGAAGTTATTACTCTGAGTCGTCGCATTGGTTTAGTTGCAGCGTGTCTAGGCTGGGTTCTAGATTTAAATCAACAACGATATATAGTCAACTCAGGGAATTCCAATTTGTGTTTATGTTTTCGTTTCAATTATAATAAGATTTATCCTAATTGGAAGATGTACCCGATTTAACGATAACCTCGCCACCAATCACATCATGCAACGGAAATATGATCGGAAACCGCGATGTAATAATTGCGTCTGTGCCCATCATTTCGGGGATATAGGCGTGAGCTTATCTAGAAACTATGATTATAACAATAGTGGCTGCATTGAGAAAAGAACAATTGTATTAATAGACTTTTTAATCAACTTAGTTTTAAAATAAAATAAAAAAACTATGAATAACAAATGCAATTAGCTTTATTGTAAGAGTTATTAGCAATTAAACAGCGATTGACTAAATTTTTAAACTTTTCTTTAAAGTGTTAATGGCCTCGGCAACTCGCAAAATTAATTCTTTAGGCGAACCTAAGGATTTGTTTTCTCTATTTCAAACTCGTTCAGTATAATTGAAGCATGCAATACTTCATTACTACAGCTACAATATTTTTTATTATCCAGAATAACAAGACGAGCAGGTTGCTCGTCTGATAATAAGCGCCAAGTGTGTCTGTAAACACATTTTTTTATATATAAAGATTATAATTATTTGTTGTCTTTTTTAAATCTAGAACTCAATTTTAATGAGATCTCGTTACGTGTTAGCCCACGGCTAATCCAATATTCTTAGAATAAATGATGCACAGACGCACAGTAACTACGTCAACTTATTTTGGTGAATAAGCTAAACCTATTTGGCCTGAATCAATATTTGTATTGTCATCTTAATAAATAAGGCTTTGGTTTTCAGTAACAAGACACAATTGTGCGAGTGAGAGTAAACACTACACAGTTGTGTGCACGAGTATCTACGAGTATTTTATTTTATTATTATTTGTTTAGATTTGATACACAAAGTATTGAACTATGTCTCGTTAGTCAAAATAATATTTGAACTGTACTGGATTATCCATCAGGGGCAATGCAACTTTTGCTTAGAATGCTTTGCATTCAACTGTGTCTCGTTAGACAAAATAATATTTGTACTGTACTGGATTATCCATCAGGGGCAATGCAACTTTTGCTTAGAATTCTTTGCTTTTAGAATAAAAAAGAAACATAATTGTAAATTCCATTCACTGTCAAATATTACCAAAATGTTAAGTTAAAGTAGCTTAAGCAGTGTGTAAAGTTAAGTTAAATTAGCCTAATTAAATTCATATTGTGTATTTATTATTTATCAGCCTTTGCTGGCGGCTCCGCTCGCGTTAACGGTCTTTTCTGAGATTAAAGTAGCCTACATCCTAATCTAGGGATGGGTTTATTGGGTACCAAATTTAATCTAAAAGCGTTCAGGCGGTATTAAATGACAAACAAGGTGGTAGGTCCCTCGAATGTGAGAGGCCGTTTGGGTTGGTACCACCGTTTTGTCTATTTCTGCCTCGAAACAACAATGTGTAAGCACTGTTGTGTTTCGGTTTGACAGACGAACGCAATTCGGTGCCATGCAGTGCTTTATCATTCAAAGTTCTGTGTGGTGTTGCTTCTGTTTATGGGCAGGCGTGGCGCTTACCATCAGGCACGTGCCTTGCTCGTTTCGTCATTCAATCAAATAAAAAAAATATATTCAGAATAGATAATCATTATATAAAATCAATTCAAGACCTAATAAAGCAGGTGGTTATAATAATTGAAGGAACCATTTTTTGTAACATCCGTATTTTTAGACTGCTCTGAGTCAGGAATTGTGCCCGGTATGGCAATAGGCCCGCCCCCTATCACATCATGGTAAATAAGCTGGGCGAAATGTAGGTTACACCTCTACCTACCACTTCGAGGATTACAAGCGTCAATGCGTACAAATATTTTTGTTCCATTACTTCTAAATTCACTTCTAAATACGTGGCCTCCATACCAGAACCTTTCTGCCCCATCGGTTATGGGTTCTGCGAGCTATGTGGCCTGCCCACTGCCACTTGAGCTTGCTAATCCGCTGAGCTATGTCGGTGACTTTCGTTCTTCTACGGATCTCCTCATTTCTGATTTGATCACGAGAAACACCGAGCATAGCTCTCTCCATAGCTCGCTGAGTGACTGTGAGCCGTCTTATACGGTCCATATTTAGAGGCCACGTCTCAGTGCCGTATGTCATTACTGGTAATACACATTGATCGAAGACTTCAGGCACTGAGGTATTTTGGACGAGAAGAACTTGCCAAGTTTCCCGAACGCTGCCCAGCCGAGCTGGATTCGACGATTGACCTCTCTCGAAGTTGGACCTAGACTTCTAAATTTAACATCAGATATTTCTTGAGTGCGCGAAACGTCACAGTTCAAAGGTAATCCACCACATGTCGTGTTTTGTGATAGAGAATCGCACGCAAATGTTCTAAGTCACGTTATGTTCGGCCCCGACGCAATCGCAACGTATAGAGGCACGTACATCTCCTAATTTGAAAAGCAGGGACGAAACGCATTGTTTCATATTACAAAAACTAAAAAATAAATGTAACAGTCACACACATAGTCTTCGCACTAGGTTAACATGTATCGTGGGTGTCAGGAACTGTGAGGGACTTGCGGTCCCACAACACCCAGACCCGAAACAAATACTTTTGGATCACACAAACATTTATCTCGATACCGGAATCGATTTACTATTACTACTCGCCCGTTGCGCTATAGAGCTTCTATACATACTGACGGTCTAAAAATCTGTATTATAGAGCATATCAGTGGTGTAGATTCTCAAATCGCCTCTTTGAAATGAACACATTACGCATGCTGTGTTCACATCTTGTAGGATGTAATCTTAGTCACTAACATTTAAACTTACTTGCAACTTTAAGGTATAACAAGATTGTATCCAGTTTTGGGAACCAAATAAAAAAAAATCACTTTTACCCGACCCGGGGAGCAAACCCGAGACCTCAGCATAGCAGTCTTGCCGCATGCGCAATACAACTGCGCTACCTAATATTTGCGGGATTTTAATATTATTTTATATCATTATTAATTTGGCGACCACATAAATTATTTCATGAAAATACGTATATTTTAATGTTGTCATATGGCATATAAGGTTATTAAGGTTATTACTTATTCGGTAATAATTATTTTATGGACTGTGTGACATCATTTTTATATACCTCTTTATTATAGGTTATAGTATATTCAGGAATCATAAATTACCATATAGGTAAAATACTAACATTGTATATAGTTAATTAACATAAAATGTTGGTGTCGCTCCATATGTATCTCATAACACAATGCAGGAAACTGGTACGTTAAACAAGTGGATTTATTAAGGCACACTTCAGAAGTCGGAGTTCTACATTGGTGAAGCCGTTGAGAAATACTAATAATTAATATATTCGATTGTAAAGTTCAATTGATATTGGATGTACGATAAAATTATAGTGATCCACACGCCTCGTGTCGATCGCGCTCCAGGATCAGCCAGTGTATATCCGGTTCTCCCGAGAGGCTTGCGACATAACTTGATGGTTGATTGGAGCGGGTATAGGGGTACATCCTTGTATTACTGTGCCTGCATCGGTCATCCGCGTGTCCTGTCGCAGGCCCCTCAATTTATTCCCCCTCCGAAGAAGGAAGAAGCATTTATACAGGCCGATATGGCCACTAATAAACTCATTGTCAGTGGTCGTTGGTTTTCTACGCTCACCATGAGGTGTAGGGCAGTCACTTGGCTGTACTCGGATTAAAAGAAAGTACTAATTTCCTTAACAAGGCTCTAAAAGTGTCTAAAATTTTATCTGTAGCTAAATCGGAGTACAGGTAGAAGTAACTTATATCCTTCAGACAACTAACTCCCTCGGTATGCCATGTCACGAAAGAATATCTTTATTAAAGTTTATTAGATCACTTAAAATTGGTGAAAAAATTTGTGTATCCCCCATGCCGAACTTACAAACCGTTAATAAGTTTTTTTTTCAGTTATGGATTTTAAAGTCAGGTGATTACCCTATTTAATTGCACGTTAATACTAATATAGAGACCATCAAAATACTGAGAACCAGAGAATCAAATGGTTTTCCGTGTACAAGAGCGTTCAATGTACCCTGTTAATACGTCATATAAATATACATGTATATTATAATTTCAATCGTCAAGTAATACGTTACACCAGATGAAATTATAAGATGCCTACATACAAAATAGTTACATAGCTCCGACAACATAATATAGAGGGGCAACTTTTATATTCATCATCATCATCATCAGCCACAAGACGTCCACTGCTGTACATAGGCCTCCCCCAAAGATTTCCAGACCGACCTGTTGGAAGCGGCCTGCATCCAGCGACTTCCTGCGATCTTTATCAGGTCGTCTGTCCACCTTGGACGTCCAACGCTGCGCTTGCCAGTACGTGGCCTCCATTCCAGAACCTTTCTGTTCCATCGGTTATCGGTTCTGCGAGCTATATGGCCTGCCCACTGCCACTTGAGCTTGCTAATCCTCTGATAATACTAATACAATAATAATAATACTTTCATACTATACAAAATTAAATGTGCGTACTGATCATAATCTTTTTTAAACTATAAATGACGTGTCACGTGATGTTATTAATATTGTCAGCCTTCATACACGCATTTTCAATTTTAGTCAAAATTATGTAGTTTAATCAGCTGATGTGTTCCGTCATGCAGTCCCGCCGATTCTTGAGGAAATCATACCCGATCTCATGATTGATAATACTTATGAATGTTTGTTTGTTAAGTTTCTTATATAGAATTTATTTTGCCTAACTGAATAATTAATAATATGGCTGTTTTATTAGCTAGAAAAATAGGTTACGATCTATTGTGGGACTCGTTAATTACAGATTGTTTACATGAGCGTTGCAATGTAAATATTCTTAACCAACTCACGTCTAGCCCAGATGTTGTTCGAAAACGAATCTAATCTCAAGTGAGTCTAGACGCCGCTCCAGGGGAACTGAAATGGTACCTTATTCACGATAACATACTGGGAAAGTACACAATAAACACTGAAGACTACAATTTTCCTAAATCATCTTACCAATTATTGTGAAAATAAATTGAAAGGTACAATTTCTAAGAATTTATTGTTGAACTTTTATTCGGGTGATACCTTCGCAGGGGCGCTAATTACATACATTGTAACTTAGAATTACCAGCAATAAGTACCACCCAAACTTGTCGAACACAAAGACCGTACTGAACCGAAACTGTCTGGTGCAAAACAAAGGCGTCCACACAAAAAACCGAAAAAGTTTTAATCAAACAGAATTGTTCTTGTACGCATTGCATTGTGTCGACAATAATAACCCGAAAAGCTGTGTACTCGCATTTACGCACTCCAGACGAGGCACACATGGAGCGAACAGCGCCGCATGCACTAAAAGTTAGTTAAGTTCACTCCTATAATGGGTACAAGAAAGGGACGAAATACGCAACGTCGGTGTACACACATAACGGGTCGAGCACCGTTTTGTCGACTCGAGCAGTAGGCAGTAGCTCGCGCGTGCTCAACGTGGACGCAGGACGAGCGTTTCGCTCATGGACACTGTTTATTTTGTTTTACGAAATTTTAATACGTACAAAATTCGTATTTCTAATGAAACAGTGATTTTTTTTAGTCGCATACTGTACTATATATGTTTATGAACACGTGTTTTATTGATTTTTACGTTAAACGTATCGATTTATCGTTACTGTTAACCGAATTAGCCGCTCCAACATTTCGACTACGAATTTCGTTCGACATAAAGTCGCGGTGTGTATTCTGAAAAGTTGTTAGTGCTTTCAGTGTTGACGGTGTAAGCTTGTATTGTCCCTCTCAACTGACACGAAAGGGAAAGGAAGGCCTGCATGGCGAAAATTGTTCTGTTTTTCATAATTTTCTTTGCCATGCGTAGAAAGGAATAAGAAATCGTAAGTTGCTTGTTTACTTTTGCATTTATAGTTGCTTTTGTTTTCTTTTTATTGTGCGCTTTTGTTATGCATTATTATAGTTTTCCTGTATGGATATTCTCATGCACTTATTTCATATTGATGTATAAAGCTCGTTAAAATGTATAACAAACTGGAGAGTTTGCCGTCCCTGTTATGATTTATTTGTAGATCAACCTCGGTCATGTAGACGGCTCTAATTAGACTTCACTACGTTTATAAATAGTTTCCACTTAGTCCTCACTTGCATCTTACTCGGCAAGTGTTATCTTCATATGAACACATTTAATATTGATTACTAGGAGACTTTAGTGTGCTTAGTAGTTTAGGCACCGCACAACCGTTATTAAAATTTCCGACTACTTTTCCAATATTTACATTGCAGCAATATTTATGCAGCCTATTAGCAACTGGGTACTATAAATTTCCTGTAACTTATGACGAATATGGATGAATTTAAAGTGCATATTTTAAAAGTAACACATGTAATTTGAAGCAATAATATTAGTGTTAGTAATGAAATTGTTTACTTGTGTATTGTTTACTAATTCATCTTTCTCATCGTTTGAAAGTCCCCTAGCTGTATTGTTAAACTTCCTGGTTATTATTACAAAGGGGGACATTTTATGTTCCACTGTTCGGCAGGGAATGGGATGGAAATGTATTAGCAGTTTTTATTGATCCATAAATTTGGTGTTTTTAAAGAAGTTTTATTTTAAAGGTAAACAGGGAACACTAATGATGAGACTTGAATGTTGGTAAAACCCCTGTGGTTTTACACGGCAACTAATTTTGCTATTGACTTGCAATTAACACCAATTAGAATTATGATTTTAGTTAGAAGTCCTATGCCTATCTTAGTATTTAGCCGAAAGCAAATAATGGATAGATATGGAGTTATTGGATCTTATATTCTAATGCAGGACATTTAAAAAATTAAAAAAAAATCTTTTTACTTACGTTTTACTGTAATCCTACTAATATTATAAACGTGAAAGTTTGTAAGTATGGATGGATGGATGTATGTTTGTTAGTCTTTCACGTTAAAACTACTGAATGGATTTTAATGAAACTTTACAATAATATAGCTTATACATCAGAATAGGACATAGGCTACTATTTTTTTAAAAATCAACCCCTGAAGGGTTTAAATAGGGGATGGCAATATAAAGTTTGTATGAAAAATCTAAACTGCTGAACCGATTTCAATGAATTTTGGTACAAATATAATGTATGACCCAGGGTTAAACATAGGGTATTTTGCTTTAAATTTCAACCCCTAAAGGGCCCAAATAGGAGATGAAAGTTTGTATGAAAGCTTTTTGATAGCGAAACGAAGTTCGCGGGCACAGCTAGTTTTTAATATTATTCATGTCAACTTTATAATTATGAAGACGGTTTTTATTGTTTTTCAGCTAAACCAAAATAACAATTTGATGGTTTTTGCGTGCATATATGATTGCAACAGCTGACGCCCACGGTCCCCTACGTTGAGACCTTTATTCCGCGAACCAAATTGTGCAATCGATTTTTTTGTGTATACATTGTAATATATGCATAAAATGTTCATGGCTATTTTGCGAACAGACGGGGATAAGAATGATATTGGGTAAAATATCTAAAATAATCATGATATATGCGTAATAATATAATATGTATGTAATGTAATAAATAGGAGTAGTAAACACACACTAAAACCTTTTTGAAAGTAAATTTATTAAATGACCAACAAAATCGATTCATTCGTTTCTGAGTAAATCGCGAACAAATTTGGATGCGGGTCGAATACAGAATCTCCTTTTTCAAGGTGGTTAAAAGCTACACCTGGAGCATCATGCTTTAGCCGAATTACTTAATTTTAGGTTTTTTTATATACCAATTAAATTTTTCTCGTCTCATTGATTTATTATGTACATAGGCTATAAAACTTTTGAGGTCGTGGATTCGATTCCCACGTCGCGCTATCAGAATTTTTGTTGAGTTTTTAAAATTTGAAATAAACGTGATTAGCCCGAGATTACAATTTATGCTCGATGGCGATATGGCGATAGGTTCACCTCCTATAACATCGTGGGATACATATAAATGGTGTTGTAAAAGGGTGGTATCAATAAACACTGCATTTATAGTACGAATGAATAGTAAATTAATCGTAGAAATTATAAATTACAAAAACTCACACATAAATGTCACAGTGTCAAAATAATTCTATAATTCAATATTTATATCGAGAGAATAGTTTTATGGTCCAAGAACTTAACTAAGTATCTATAATACATGCTCAATTCGATGCGAATTTATTAGATGGTTTTCAATACGCTTTGAGGTGCTTATAACAAATTAAGTTACATTTTAGTTTTTTTGACTTAGTTTTAAATTATTCTACTGGTATGTTAATCTATAGCGAGTATTGATACCACTTTTCTGCAAGATTCAGTATAACGTCGCCTTAATTTAGGTGGGCGAGTTGCTTCCCTGCCTTGTCTTTCGAGAATACAGGTGTGAGCTTACGTTTGTAATTTTTTTTAACTGCGCTAGTCACCTCGTGACATAAGATGTTAAGTCTCATAATGCCCAATAATTTCACTGGTTTCAATGTCCTTCAAACCGAAACAAAACAGTGCTTACACACTGTTGCTTGGCGACAGAAATAGACAAAGCGGTGGTACCAACCCAGTCGGCCACTCGCATATGACGGACCTACCACCTTAAAAAATACATGTTAGAATATAAAGTATTGTTTAAATTAAACCTAAAGATTGAAACGGATAAGCGTGTGAATTCTAACGTGGCATATCAATATGTTGGGCGAGATTGTGGGCCGCATTACTTTAGTGGGCGAAAGATTACTTTGCAAGTATAATATTGTGGGCTTGTAACAACACTGACAACTCGATTTAGATTATTGCCAACGATTCATCTAAAAATAGTTTACAACGCCTTTTAAGAACAATTACTTCTTATTTTGTTACTTTAAGCTCAGTCCTGATATTGTATATCTTTTTCTTTAGCAGAAATTTTACAGCGTTTGTTAAAAGTAAAATTGGGATATGAACTTTATATTTTGATAAGATTTCATATAAACAAAGTCAAACATTATGAAAGAAATTAAAAACTAAAACTCAAACCTAAACTGTGAATACTAGATCCGGAATCTAACCCTAGAACCTCATTAACAACATTTTTATAGAATAGCCCGGGATACGAGAATACGGAATACGAGAAAGTGGGTCATTAGATAGCAAGTGATCTCCACCACTCATACCAGGGGCAGAATACAATTTACATTTTATTGATATCTTTATATTGCCAGCTGCTATATTATTACGCTTGCTAAATATTCACACCATTCATTTCGGATGCCAATAATGAGTCATCCAAATCTTCGGGTGTACATGTGCGTTCGCATAAAAACTGAAAACCGTATGTTAAAAATCATCAACACTACGTTAAAATATAAGTACAGCTATAACACTTCTACATAATATAAAATTAAAATATGTTCAAAATAAATAAATAATTAAGTAAAGTATTTACCTTAGGAATGTTCGTAGGGTATTGAATCCACACTGAGTCTTGTGTTATGAGAGTCAAGGGCTACGAGAGACTTTCGGCCTCGCAACTCGATACAAAATTTGTGGGTCATATAAAAATTTATGTTGGAACAGGGATCGATCCCGCGTCTTGTCATTTCACAATCACTGCGTCATCCAGGCTATCACTTCACGTCGGTTATCTGTGATAATTATTATCTGTTATCTGTGATATACATTCAATGAAGGACCTATTTATTATATAAACACCCTCAGCCTCCTCTGTTTTGAAGATTCATTTATGTGGTAGCTTCCTGCTTACCTCACTAGGTTATCTCCTTCATCTTGTTGCACGATTACCATAAAAGAACCTCATACTATATCGATGAAAAATCCTATAAGAGTTTCCGATATGATTCAGCCATGGTTGCCCAAAGCAGGGCAAAGGCCTTCTAACCTATTTTTCCACTCTTCTTCTCAAGCTTTCGCTACAACAGGCCAGTTTAGATAACACTTACAGCCAATCTCGTCTGGCCACTGCCCTAGGAGGCAACCGATAGGAGAATACAGCCTCCTCGTCGCGAGCTTAGTGGAATCCCATTATGTATACGCCAGACATGTCCGGTCTAGTTCCACTTCAGGCTAGCAGCCCTATGAACAACGTCTGTGATTTTTTTTTTAAAACATAGTACATAATACTTTATGAATATTTATTCAAACACACGAGTCTAACCCGTTTGGATTAAAACCCACGCCTTCGGACGTGTGTGGTATTTATCTGCTAGGACCTACTTTTTATTGATTAAAACCATTTACGAGAATATAGGATTCCTCGTGATAAATAAACGTTGATCCCGCTTCCTGGACGTTTGTACCACTTTGTGTGTAACATTGACTTTGTAACCCAAATAGGGGACCTGTTCCATGTGTGACACCTTCGATACCGTTATTCATTTTTGAATTATCAAAATTACTACACTAGACTTTGTCACAGTCAGGTTATTTTTCTAATATACATAGCCGCATTGGTCTAGTGATAGCTTGCTTAAAAGGCAGTAAAAGTAAGCCCTTAACCCTGACTCCAGATCGATCAATCAATATTTCTGTATATTTGGAATTAAAAACACATACTTCACTTGTCCCAGATAGGAATTTCAGCCCGATAAGGCTCGTTGCCTATGATCTCATGGACCAAAAATAATCTCGGCAAACCGTGGGTCAGATGCACCTTTATCTACCTCTTAGCAGCAGCAACCGCCTCGTAACTAATAGCCGTAAGCTTATTATAAATTGTAATATTGTAGTTTGCTGCACCAGTTTTCTCGTCCATCGTGAGTGAAATATCGTTGCCTTTGATTATTATTCATCAAAGATCGTTGCCATCATTGTCTTTACTAATTCAAATAGTACCCAACCGAAACCGGAACAAGGTACTTTTTATGGAAGATAAAGTTGATGGACATCTCATATATTTTTGTATAGCAACTATTGTACAGATAGTGAAAATCCCACAATAGTGATTCGTTCAGGCGAGTCACGTCCCGGGGTCAGCCAGTGTATATCCAGTAATTTCACGCCGGCAAGCGACGTAATTCTTGCGACGAGGGACGTCTTATCTCTTTACGGTGGACATATTTTAACTATACTAGGTCTGTTGCCGTGTACATTGCCGCGCCAGGTTAAAAAAATTGAATAGTGGTCTAATTAGTACTTACGTACTTACATTTTCAGTTAGAACTCTCCACTTGAGCGAGAACAAATTCTAAATGGAATGTCTTGCAATAAAATTACCGTTGACTTAAAATATTGCACTCGTGTGCTTCTCGTGAATTTGACAGAGGCCCCTTTCCTCGATCCTCGAAAACTCGGTGTAGGCCCACGCCCTGGGTCGGAGAAATCTCTAAATAGATATCAGTTTGATAATTAAAAAAACAAAAGGGACGCAAACATTGGCACAGGCCCGAAAACGCCATGTAATAAAAGTTGACTGTGACCCAAATCTTGTAATCTTCAGTCGTTGGGAGACGCTGGAGCTAAACTATAAGGCAAAAACATAAATTAATAAAGTTCTGTATAATTTGAACGGTACTTTATATAAAGCAATCCCAGAATAATGGATGTTACAATGATTAAGTTTTAGCTCTGGTAGATAATATAAAAGAATAATGTAAAAAGTCAGCAAAATGTAATAATAGAAATGAATGTGTTGCATAGGTCACATACTTATAATTCTTTTGTGTTTTATTTTCATAAACTCACACGTGATTTGATGTAAAATCTTATTTCTTATCTCTGGGCTCCACTATTGCATTTTGATTATTAAAATAAATGCTTATTTTTTATAATTTTAGATTTCTTAAGACATACTTTCGATAGTCGAATCAAGATGAGCATCAACGCTACCCAGTTATACACTGATGAGAGCAGTGATACCGTGCGTTAATGAAGCTACCGTGGAATGGTCTCTCATAGATACTTCTTTGTACTGTATAGGCATCTACGTCCGACGCTTGACGCTACCATCGGAAGTCTGCCTTTAGCTTTACTGATAGCATGACTGACACATTACAAATTTATTCAAAATGTATGCAGTTCTTAAGAAAGCAGTAAATATTGAGTTATGCGCAGGGCTTCGGTGTTATCTCATACGCATAACTTAACGTTTACTTATTGCTATCATCAACTCTCTATATTAATGTTAAGTCATGACTCATGCGAAGAGTTTGTATGATCTTTAATTATTTGGATTTCTAGCTTCCGTACTTAGTGATATCATAAAGAGTATTATATCTCTTCATGTTTTCATTAAATTCGTTACAATATTTTTAATGTCAACATTACTCATGTTTATAAAGTTACCAACCCTTTAAAAAGTTCTTTGTGTTTTATTTATGAGATTATAGTCATCTCTTGATGCTATCACTGTTTTGTTTCAGATCGCTTCGATATCTTGTGCATACAAGAATATTATAAGTACAGAACAAACAGGCGCACCGCCCACGGAGCGAGATAACGCAGCTTCCCGTCCACAGAGAAATTAATCTGGCACCCCGTAACAGGAAACATGACGATAAAGTGATATACGTTGTACTAACAGCATTGACAAGGGAGCCGCGCCGCACTTGAATATGTACAGCTGACACCTGCCTACATCAACTAGTTACAGAAATGTCGACTCATCACGCGGCGCTCACCGACAGTACATGCGCCGCATTCACGCAATCAAGCAGAGACAAAATAAACGCAACACAACCAAAAAACACACTAAACATGGAATACATCGAAATCACGTCCAGAAAAACAATCAGCATAAAACAAAGAACAAGAAACATACCTAGCTGTAAAAACCCGACGTGTAGTCATTCCGACGATAACTTAGTCGAAACTAAAAACTTGACTGATTTAGATAGATTTACGATAATGAATAAGCGAGAAAACGAATATCCATACGAGTTCGAAAGGCTCCGTTCCACCGGCACCGGGAACGAGCCTAGATGCGAGGTGCATAAGAAACAAGACGTATACGGAAAGGGATCGATTATCAGAAAGAGAGTTGACGCATATGGTGGCACAAGGCAAGCCGCCGATTTGAAATTTAAATGCATAAGGAGTGCTCAAGAGTGGATGGAAGCGGTCGGAAGGACAATAGGTGCCCGCGTGCACGCCGTCGCCATTATGGGGTTGTTACTGGCAATGTTGACGACGAGTGCTGCGGCGCCGATTGCCCACCGATCTGCGAGACACGTTCATCACGAGAAATCAGCGGTAAGTTTTTAATTAACTTATGTTGATATAGGGGTAAAATTAATGTCGTATCATGTATCGTATAGGGCGTATCTTTTACAATCACAACATAAATCAAAATTTATATGTAGAGGCGTCTCCGCGAGTCTACTTATGCATACCAAACAGTGAGTCTAAGAGGTACGTTGACAACATGTAAACTTTTGTCTCGCTTGAGCTTCGCCGGAAACAGGCTGCTTATTTTACTTGCATTGTCTGCGTTATCTGAATCTGTCTGATTTACCAGACAATGTCTTTCTATACATGACCATTTTTCTCGGAGCACTCTCACAGATTTGTGTGAGATCTTTTCATGCGAGACAAAAGCGTCCTTTCATTTTATAAATAGGCTTTCTTTAAAAGTCGTGTCTATTTTGCATTTTTAAAACATTCAATCTTTTTTTAAGTCTTATCTTTTTACATAACATTACTTTAAAATCAAAGTAAATTAATCTATTGTTTCAATTACGTTAGAAGATTTATTTAATTCTTGTCAAAGTAATTCGAAACATTCTATAAGTCATTGCGGGCGGTGCAAATAATCTAAACTTTACCGATTAAATTAAAACAATGAAATACGCGTAATAAATTTAAAGTTATTTTATAGAACGTAATAAGCAAAAAAACTACTAAAACATTTTATTAAACCCAACATAATCACATAACTAACGTATTATACTCACTGATGTTCGCAAAGAGCTGTCCCTTTTCGTCTCGACCATTTTTGATTCTTCCTTAAAAGGCACAATAATCTACTGACGGATTAACGGCCATTTTAAGACGTATTTCCACCGAGTGCAAGTAATATGGGGACAAAAAGCCGGCGTGGCGTATTAGATTACTAGCTGTGACAGACGGTTGGACGGTTTGGGAGGAGATTAATGGGCTAAGTGACAAGTGGGAGGTACTTTCCGAGACCTCCATGAGCCAGGAAGACATCTACGCTCATTTATTTCACGGAACGTTACAAATAGTGAAAAATCCGACTAATTTTCATTTGGGCTTACAATTTTTCTTCTTTGTTCATTTATTTCTGGAGTGTGATAAGGTTTTAAAACAATAAGTTTGTACGATTAAAGGTGAGTTAGTTATTAATTTCATTTCTGATAACACTGACTACATTTACACGATATTACATAATATTTAATTCAGTCTAATTTTAGTTCAATAAATAAGACAATAAACAGTGCTCCTGTGTCATCTACAGTGCATCTACAGTGTGCAATGTCAGTCTAGGTAAATCATAATTAGTGAAGTACTGTCATTTTAGTACTTCATTGTATGATACAACTTATACACAAACATACTTATTTAATAATAATATTTAAGTTTAGTTTAGTCTTTGACTGCAAAATTGATACCAGTAAAAGAAACGTTATCAAACTCTTAATTTCTACACAATAATAGTTTTTGTTTCATCTATTTACTACTCTAAAAGTTTATAGTTTTATCCATGATGTTCTGGCAAAACGATTATTCGTATGTGAAGGCCAGAGAGTAATTGTGAGTGACTGTGAGTAATAATCGCAGCTAATTTTAAAGATTTGAGAAACAGATCGAGGCTCGTTTGTTTAGCACGTTGCACTAGTAAAAAATTGTTCCAATTATTCTATGAGGTCTCCATTTTCTCCAGTATTTTTATTAGCCTTTGCAGGTATTCGACCTAACAACATATCTAATGGTAAGTGGTCACTGTCGCCTCTGGGGTTCAGCAGTGCCGGGGGGTACAGCAAAGCCACTGTACACCATAAAAGACTTTTAAACTTTTTGAACTTTTAAACTACGAAACATTGTGGAAGAAAATTATAAAAAGTAGTCCACAAATCCCGATACACGGTTTTTATAGTTGTATTTCAAGCATATTAGTTTATCCTTTGCCAAGATTGTCTTTGATAATAAAAGTTAAAGTTGTCATAAAACTTTCTTTTCTTTCTTTCTTTTTATTTATGGCTTTCGCAGTATTATGCATTTAGCCAGTGTCAAGTATAATTTATTCTCAAGTATTTTTACAAGAACGATGAAACACGGGTGCGGTCGATTTCAAGGTCTTGTCGGAGTTTTGGTGTTAACTCCTTTCAATACGATTCTTAATTCACTTATTTCAATGTTCCCATACACTGTTCAGCACCCACAATGTTTATTGAACAAATCCACACCACTTTTATACAACAAACACAACTCTAAACTAGTTTATGAAATAAATTAAAATAAACGATGAACTGCACTGTCAGAATTCCCGCCAAAACTCTCGTCATAAAACTTAACGGCAGGTATAGAGAATCACGTTTTCATATCTTAGTATTTATGGTACTTTAACAATTATATGTTTTACAATCTCATCATCTTTCTGTACATAAATCTGATTAAAATAAAAGTAAAAATAATAGATACAAGATAAATTTAAATGAACAGTCTCAGTAAATTAATGTTGATCTCAGTTTAACTACATTTCAAACTGTAATACCAGAACGGAGCGTGGCTTCCTGCGTCCACGCAACTAGGTCATGTTTTAACTTAGCAGTAAGTGCGGCGGTTATGTAAGTGATTATTGGTCAGCAACGCAACACTATATGGTCCACGGACAAGGAATTTGTTAACCCATTTGTTTATAGAAATAGTTTAGAACCTGCAGATTACTCTTTGTAAGATGAGACAAGTGAAAAGAATTGGTTTGTAAATGGTAGTCATGCTTTAGATACTTTTGTCTACATCGTCGATTCTACATCTATTGACGATGAATGTCTCACAGAAAAACGACGTAAAATAGCAGCTTGTTATTGCACTTCGTACGGTGGATAACATTTCCGAAGACCCATATCCCCCATTCCCTTCTTTATCCCCGTCCTTATTCTTGAAAGTCGACAACGCATCTATGATTTTTCTGGTACTGTAGATGTTTTTGTTAGATGAGATTATTTACTATCAGGCTACCTACTTGCTGTACTTATTTGCCGGACTATTATTTATGAGAAAGAAGAAGGAGACGGTTGAGAAAGGTATAGCATTACAAATATAATTAACTGTGCAATTTGCAATGCTTGCCAATAGAGATTACGTTCAAATTCCATAATTACTTCTTAGCGGATTGGTCACTGAGAATTCCTACCATAGGTTTATGTCTCCAATTTTAAAAACAAAGACCAGTCCATACACAATGGACTTTGTAAATAGTTGTAGAGTGCAGCATATGTTCAAACATCCTGTTCAGCCAACATGCTGGCTTATGCTTCCGTGGTTGCTGCCGCTAATGGCTCTATTGTTGTCACGCAGTAAATATTTGTATGCTTATTATAGTAAGTACCACTAGATAGTTGATCAGGCCGTATACAGACTTTGCTGTCATCTTGGCAATGAAAGAAGAGGGGAAAGGGGAATCCAACAATTATCCCTCGCTTTTTTTTGAATCCATCAAGTTTTAAGAATTTAAACGCAATTTAATTAACCAAGTTAAGTTGTAAATGAACTTAATTTACAAACTTCAAACGCATTATAGTACTTTCGGCTGGAACCACGGCGGTTTCCACTTATACTTCACTACTGCACTTCCTTTAAAAGAAGTTGAGATATGTATACTTAACAATGTTTTTAGAAATATTAATAATACATTGTATTCGGTTCTACAACAAAGGGCGATAAAGGGTGTGACTCAATCCCATATAAGTATTTGTTGTCGTAAAAGGTGCCAGGCATATACACTCCTTTGCAAAAAAAACGGGCGGGTTTGATTTTTTAACATTATTGGTAATAATTTAGTTCTTCAGAGGTTTTAATAGCCAAACTATGTTACTGGCACTTAATAAAGAGTCTGGGTATGAAAAAAGTTCATTCCAAATTCAAAACTTTTGTTTTTTAAATTATTAATCCCTTTTTCATTTTGTGACACTTTTCGCGGGTTTGCGGTTAAAAGGTTATCAAGCAACTAAAAGTAACTTTTCGTTATTTTTAGTACAACAATTTATGTTTATCGCATAATTCTGCCTTATTGTGACTTAAAACAGATATCTTTGTGTCTATCGTAATGGCAGAAAAAGCAATGAGAGCTAGTAAAATTATAGCGCTGCTGGAAGAGGGGTGTAGCCAATGTTACGTCTCACAGCGGTTAAACGTGAGTCGTTCAACCGTACAAAGAACCTGGACTCGATACCAAGAGACAGGTTCCGTTCAGAGAAGGCAAGGTTCTGGGAGAAAACGTTGCACACAGCCGCGAGACGATCGCTTTTTAGTGACTCAGGCGCTGAGGAACCGCAAATGCAGTTACATAGACCTCAAAAGAAACCTTGAAGAGGTACGAGGAGCACAAGTTAGCCTATGGACTGTGAGGAGAAGACTTTTAGCTGCTGATATACGTAGTCGACGACCAGCGCGGGCCCCCAAGTTACTCCGTGAGCACCGGATTGCGCGGTTGAGGTTCGCTAGAAATTGCCTATCTTGGACACCAGGTAACTGGAGTAGCGTACTCTTCTCCGATGAGGCTCGAATTTGTCTGCATGGTGAGGACCGACGTCGGCGAGTGTTACGAAGACCAGGGGAACGCTATGCCGATGTGTGTTTTGAAGAAATCACCCCTTATGGTGGAGGGTCCGTTATGTTTTGGGCGGGCGTAACTTCCAACTATCGTACCGAGATAGTATTCATAGAAAATGGCTCACTAAATGCGCATAGGTACATAACAGAAATCCTTTCTCAAAATGCACAACCCGCACTGACTGTAATTGGTGAAGATGCCATTTACATGGACGATAATGCTCGGGCCCACCGTTCTGGCGACGTAGATGCTTATATGCAAGAGGTCGGTATTCGTCGTTTGGATTGGCCAGCGCGGAGCCCCGACCTTAACCCCATTGAGCACGTTTGGGACCTCCTAAAACGGCGAGTACGATCTGTCCAACCACCTCCACAAAACATCAGAGAGCTTAAACGTGTAATCTCGACTGAGTGGGAACACATTCCACAGGACACCATCAAAAGCCTGGTGGGAAGCATGCCAAGACGATTACATGCCGTAATCGCTGCAAGAGGAGGTCATACTCGTTATTAATTTTTATTTTTTAATGTCTCTTTTATTAAAATACCATAAAAATACTCGTAGTCTTAATTTCATTATACCCATAAAAATGTCCATTTTAACACGGCTCTCTGTTTACATTGACTAAAACACCGATACCAGGATAAAAGTGTTAAAAAACTAGATTCTCATTGATAATAAGAAATTTCTAGTCATCCAAGCTAATGACATACTAAAAATATAATAATATTTACCCATAGAAAAGCTAAGGTAAAGTGTGTGTGTAAGGTGCCCGTTTTTTTTGCAAAGGAGTTTATAAAATATAGGCAAGGAAACTGATAAAGGTGTTATGGACTGGTAGGTACAGACGGCATTCAACAGACAACAGACATAGCAGGTTTTTGATATTTATTAGTATAATTTCTTCCGGCGGTATAAAAAAAGTGTCAAATCAAATCCTTTTATAATTTTTAAGTAATTAGACAGCCTGGGCACTTTTACACGTCATGTTTATTTACCGATGCTTCATAAATGCCTATTGGACTAACAAGAAGCATTAAAAAACTCAGCTGTAGAAATTTTATACTGTCACTTGCATTTATAACTTCTTCTTAGCATCTGATAATAATGATACCTAAAAAATATATACAAATAGTTTGGAATGTTCTGATTATTAGAACTTAATGTGACATCTGGGTGTAGTACAACATAAAATAACAAAATGTACATAATTTTTGCTTGTAAAATTTATTCAATGCAAAGGATATTGCAACAGCTGCTGTGCTGAATGAAGTTATGTAATCGGTAATCTGAACGTGCCCATAAGCAGTTTTTACACGTGCAAGTTTAACCTTACTCATATTATTATTAAAGATATTCAATTGAAATAAATCACCTTCATCGTATTTATATTCTTAATCATTTTTTAAAATGTCAAGTATAATCAGTATAATAATACTCGTACATCGAAAATTGACCTTTCGTTTATTGGTGTCAACTATAAAAAAATAATAAATAAAACTTATGTAATCCAAAAAGTATAGCCATAGAAAATTATGTGTATGTATTGCCAATAAGGTAGATAATTAAAATAAAGTAAACAGACACACGCTAAAACATTTTGATTACATTCATGGCAGTACATGAGCATCGACATTGACGTCGACGTGAATGAAAAAAGATGCCAAAACAGCGCGGGAAAAAAAAATTGTGCAAATAAATACTTTGTTTTTTCCAATTCTTTTAAGTGGACAAATTAACCAATTATGATATTTTTAGTAATAGTTATCTAAAAACTTACTGGAGATCTCAAACTTACGACATCCTTTTACAGACAAGCGATAATTTATAAACATTATTGGATTTCTTTTAACGGTCGTGTCAACAAGGTCCGTTATATTAATACCTGATGTAGTTTACTATCTACCGAACATAAAGTGTAAGTTATAAGACGTAATCACGACTCGTTTATATTCTTGTTTCAATGTTTATTTACGGCATGCGTAGGTGGAGCAGGTACAGCGTACAGTGCGGTTGCAATCTTTGCAGTTGTATTGTCATTTCTTTTTTATTCTATATGAAATGCGCTAGCAAAAGCGAAGTGATCAAACATTTACTTGTTTTATCTCCAAGGATGCAAACAAAGTTATCTTTATACGAGTGAAGAGATTTTTTTCACGTCTAATAATTATGATCTTCAATTTTATCAAGTCAAAGAGACTTGTACGATGATCTTTATTCGTATTTATCCACCAAACATGTTTATAAATGTAACGTTTTCATTAAACCATTTGACGATTCTTAAACATGTTTAATGTCGCCGTGAGTCTAATTTTTTTTTATAGCATAGTCCGGCAAACGAGCAAGTGGGTCACCTGATGGTAAGTGATCTCCACCACCCATGTACGCCCACCACCAGAAGAATTATGGGCGCGTTGCCGACCTTAAAGGAAAGGTATAATTAGGGATTGGGACGGGGAGGGGATTTGGGCTTCCGGATAATTCACTCAACGTACAAAATGCAGCAGCAAGCCGCTACTTTACGTCGGTTCTCTGTGAGACAGTGGTAACGACCCGGTCGAGCCAGCCCATTTGTGCTGTAGACAAAACTGTCTACAGCGTGGCTCTACCACTCAAAAATGTGTCTAAAGAAAGATGTTTTTTTTTAATATTTAAACTTCTTTATTTATGCTCAATATAGTAGACCGGTGATTTTCCAATTTGAAACATAATTAAATTATAGTAGAATCAAACCCATTGTAAAAGGAAGAGAATACAACAAAATTGATAGGAAAAATAAATTAACGGCGATCTGAGGTCGGGAAGTGGGAAGGGGGGGGCTTTTAAGGGTAAAAAACGGTTTATCTTGATTTCCGGAAAAACTACAAGTCCTATGGAAAAAAGTTAAATCGCAAAGTTGTAGGTAATAAAAAGATGTACAACTTTTGTATACACACTTTCTTCACATAACCTCAAAATATATGTGAAAAATTCAAATAACCAAGTTTCTTGTTTTTATTTTTATCTATTATAATAAATCATTTTTTTTCACGAAATTTGGTGAAAACTTACCTTTTTGTATCCCAAATACACTGTAATTTTTTTGATTTAAAATATTTATTTTTGCACCTTATTTTGACTTAATATCGAAAAAGCAGCCTAATTTTCAAACGAAAATTCTCACGTCAAAATATGAGCTTTTTTAAAAAATCTTGTTGGTTTCTTGTTCATTGAATTCTCTACTTTCTGATGGTGTAAAAAAATATATACATTACTATGGTAAATGTGCTCAGAAAATGCAAAGAAACGAACTACTAAATAACAGGTAGTAAGGCCCAGACCCACCTAGCCCCTTCCCCACTTCTTTATGATGGGCTAAAATTTTCCGTAGATCACTCAGGTATATAAGTTATATTAAAATAACAATAAAGAGGCATCTACGCATATAATTTAAAGAAGATTCTACAACTTACTCAAAATATTGTAGATATGTCTTATTAAATATTAACTTATAACTTTACATTTTCTGAGCACATTTACCATAGTAATGTATATATTTTTTTACACCATCAGAAAGTAGAGAATTCAATGAACAAGAAGCCAACAGACTTTTTTAAAAAAGCTCATATTTTGACGTGAGAATTTTCGTTTGAAAATTAGGCTGCTTTTTCGATATTAAGTCAAAATAAGGTGCAAAAATAAATATTTTAAATCAAAAAAATTACAGTGTATTTGGGATACAAAAAGGTAAGTTTCACCAAATTTCGTGAAAAAAAATGATTTATTATAATAGATAAAAATAAAAACAATAAACTTGGTTATTTGAATTTTTCACATATATTTTGAGGTTATGTGAAGAAAGTGTGTATACAAAAGTAGTAGATCTTTCTATTACCTACAACTTTGCGATTTAATTTTTTTCCATAGGACTTGTAGTTTTTCCGGAAATCGAGATAAACCGTTTTTTACCCTTAAAAGCCCCCCCCCCTTCCCACTTCCCGACCTCAGATCGCCGTTAATTTATTTTTCCTATCAATTTTGTTGTATTCTCTTCCTTTTACAATGGGTTTGATTCTACTATAAATTTGTTTCTATTTTTACCATTTTCAACCGGATAATCACCCGTCTATAGTAACAATCGTAATGTACATTTACGGAAACACTTATTACAAAGAGGCCATGTTCTGATGCGGTTGTGAATTCGCGAAGGTTATTGTGGAAGTGGGTAATCTCTTTAAACTGTATAATGAACTAATGAGGTCGCATACACAGCTATACTACAAACTGGTTCACGTGTGATCCACGCGATAATTGGTCGCGCATGACGTCGCGACGCGTTATTCGAGGCAACTGACCGCCTGAAGGCAACTTGCCAACTGGCCATATTTTACGAAATAAAAAAATCTAATACAAATTTTATGACAACATGCGGAACAATAATATTTAAAAAAATGCCGCCCAACGTGGGGCTCGAACCCACGACCCTGAGATTAAGAGTCTCATGCTCTACCGACTGAGCTAGCCGGGCTTGTGGTTGTTTTGAGGTAAAAGGGAACTGGACTGATTGAAATCCGCTTAACTCTGCGGGAGACAAGATCTCTTTGTAATAATACTCGTGCTGTTGCTTTCAAAATAGCTTATGTCATACTATCTGTTATTGTAAACACAATTTTGAGAAACACTGTCTGGAATGGTTCAGCTCGAGCGGGGTAACATCTAAGGAGGTAAATTGGCATTATGCTTTTGCATTTCGAATGGTGAATGAGGTATCCGAAAGCCCACAACAAACCCTAATTCCTTTCTGACTATATAGCTAAACTCAGTAAAATATATTATAAAATAAACTTCATTGTATATATTTTTTTAAGAAAGCACATATTTGGCAGTCTCCCTGACGCAGTCGACGGCGAAGCGAGAAGTCGTGGGTTTTATTCCCGCACTGAGACAAAATTAAATGTTTGTGTGTTTGTGGGATCGTAAACCCTCGTAGTTATTTCAATTTGAAATTATTTTCCTACAAGTACAGATAAAATTAAAGATCTTATTTGTTTTTTTATAATAATTTTAAAATTGGTAGGAAATTAAGCAGGTCTGTCCAATTAACCCTGGTTGATACAATACGTATAAAATTTCAACTAGTTTATGAATTTATCATCTAGCACAACGCAAGTGAAAATGATATGAGTCATAACAAATTGTAGCGTCGCTGGAGGCCATCGGTATTGACCCAAATATTCACGATGAGCATCTATCGCATCCTATACATCATATCATTTCAATTTTATAATTACAGTGCCCGTAATTATGTTAAAACTGAAATACTCCGCGTTAGGCGCGTATTAAGGTACGCGACCGAGATGGAAGACCGCGACTTATGACGACAGCGGCACGTCTGCTTTGTGTGCAATTGTAAAGGTACGGTTCGAGATAAACGACTGAGAAAGGACGCCGCTACGAACGCCCGTTTCCATACAATATCAAAAAAAGTGGACTCCCTGTCCCGTTTACGCACATCAAAACGCTACTTTACCCTATAAAACATAAATAATATAATGATAATTATTGTACACATTATTATAACGACACATAAAACTTAATTAATTATTGTTATTTCATTTTTAATATTTAAGTTATTTAAGGTCAATTCTGTCCGTATTTTATCGAACTAGCCAAATGTCGATATTGGACTTGCAACTTTGGACAACACTAAATCATAAATTAACTCACTGTCTCACTCCAACATTGTTGTTCTAGTTCACGCACTTAATTTATACGAATGTGGTTCATCATATCAATCGTCATAAACGAGTGATTAAATTTTGCGTATAATTTTAAGGTGACTAGATTTTGTTAAAATCCGGTACATAAACACTTATTGTCAGGTGCATGTAACGATCCTCAAATATGACTACACTTTTCTTTGAAGCCTTGTATATGTATAAACTGTATCTGTAGACTTATTTACATGTTTTTTGTATGAATTTGAATATTTGGCCCTGTGCACACTGTACTGTGAAATATAGAAAATGTTTGGCAAAGGTTATTTAGCCGTCCTTTCATAAATTAAATTATTAGTTGGAAGCATCATGGAAATAAGTTTTAACTATCTATGCTCAAGAACCATTACATATTTAACCTAGAAGATTTATAACTTATAAGTACATCAAGAATAAGTTGTATTTTTATAAGAATAAAAATGTCCATTTTTGTAAGAATAAGTTTAATTTTTATTCTAGAACGATAAAGTGAATACACTGGGCCTGATGTTAAAGCCAGTCAAAATATAATGTCGTCCATCAAGAGATAGACAGTTTTTTCTAAAGCTTGAATGGACTGATTCGGCCGGGTCTTTACCACTGTCTCACAGAAAACTGACGTAAATTATAATAGCATTATCGATTTGCTGCTGCGTTTCGTACGGTGAGTGAGATGTGTACGATGATCGCTATCCAGTCGGGATATGTTTTAAATATGTTTCCAAAAGCCAAATTATATATTATGACTGGACAAAATAAAACATGAAACAAAAAATCAATTTTCTACCGTTAATCACTATTATAATAACTAGATTTTTTTGTTGCTGTGCTGTGGAAGCAGGCAGCACAGAAGCGCGGAAGTTACTGAAAAAATACATTTATAGTTATGTATGTATTATTATATGCATTATGCAGTGCCTAGGTGCACAAATCAAGGATATATTTTTGTTCTTGATTGCTAGTGGGATGATACTTACTTATGATTGTACCCAACTGGACGGAGACCACCGTAATTAAGGTAAAAATGCCGCAATAGTAGCTCGTTCAGGAAAGTCATGTTCCAAATTCAGCTACTTTAAAACTTCACTCTTCAAGCCGGCAACATTACCAGAATGATGAACCGAAGAACGATTAATGAATAACCGCGGCAGCTGAATTCCAAATAATTACTTTGACAAACACATTTAATATCGCTCACACCAATTTGAAACCATTAATTCAACATTTCCTGTTTATTCAGAACTATAAAAGGTCTGATGTATTATATTATTTCATCGAATTATTGTGACCTGAAATATATTTAATGCATATTTAGTCGAGTCATAAGATTGCAGACGATGATAAAAACCGTGGTTCCACGAAATTTACTCATTTACAACACATTCATGCTTTGTTAACATATGTTATAACGCTTTCGAAGTTTAATTAAATAAAAAAATGCATTTTTAATTCAAATTATATTTTTACTGGCTTTAGATATCTTTTATCATTCATTTTGTTTTTGAGAAATCGGAAATTCGTAGCATGTTCAGAATTCGAGGTTTGATGACACGTGTAACAAAACGCAGGAATCTGGTATTGATCTGTAAGACTGACTTGCAGAACAATCCTTAAATCCTATTTAACTTCTAAACATGTTTAAGAAACGTAGAATCGTATGAAAATTTAACATTTATAAACATTTTTAATGGTTAAATACGGTTAAGTATATGTAGTCGTACAAGTAGCCCAAAATCTGTTGTTTTTGATCAAGACTTTTTTAAGACTTATATTGTAAATCGCTATTAGTAATGATAAATAATAGATAGACAATCTGAATAATATTTTATGAATAACTATTGAATAAGTTGGTTACACCTAAACAAAAGTTGACCTTAGGCAAAACATTATTCAGATTGCAGTGTCCTTAAATTTGTTGTCTTCCAATGAGGGATAAAATAAAATGAATAATGTCATACCAACAGGAAATCCTTTTGGTTTTGAATATTAACTGCAGCAACCAATACTCGAATAAAGGACATTGTCAAAAATGGCCTATGAATCAACACGCATGAAACATTTACTATAATTATTATTATTATTTATAATGTACATTATAAACTCCTTTGCAAAAAAAACGGGCACCTTACACACACACTTTACCTTAGCTTTTCTATGGGTAAATATTATTATATTTTTAGTATGTCATTAGCTTGGATGACTAGAAATTTCTTATTATCAATGAGAATCTAGTTTTTTAACACTTTTATCCTGGTATCGGTGTTTTAGTCAATGTAAACAGAGAGCCGTGTTAAAATGGACATTTTTATGGGTATAATGAAATTAAGACTACGAGTATTTTTATGGTATTTTAATAAAAGAGACATTAAAAAATAAAAATTAATAACGAGTATGACCTCCTCTTGCAGCGATTACGGCATGTAATCGTCTTGGCATGCTTCCCACCAGGCTTTTGATGGTGTCCTGTGGAATGTGTTCCCACTCAGTCGAGATTACACGTTTAAGCTCTCTGATGTTTTGTGGAGGTGGTTGGACAGATCGTACTCGCCTTTTTAGGAGGTCCCAAACGTGCTCAATGGGGTTAAGGTCGGGGCTCCGCGCTGGCCAATCCAAACGACGAATACCGACCTCTTGCATATAAGCATCTACGTCGCCAGAACGGTGGGCCCGAGCATTATCGTCCATGTAAATGGCATCTTCACCAATTACAGTCAGTGCGGGTTGTGCATTTTGAGAAAGGATTTCTGTTATGTACCTATGCGCATTTAGTGAGCCATTTTCTATGAATACTATCTCGGTACGATAGTTGGAAGTTACGCCCGCCCAAAACATAACGGACCCTCCACCATAAGGGGTGATTTCTTCAAAACACACATCGGCATAGCGTTCCCCTGGTCTTCGTAACACTCGCCGACGTCGGTCCTCACCATGCAGACAAATTCGAGCCTCATCGGAGAAGAGTACGCTACTCCAGTTACCTGGTGTCCAAGATAGGCAATTTCTAGCGAACCTCAACCGCGCAATCCGGTGCTCACGGAGTAACTTGGGGGCCCGCGCTGGTCGTCGACTACGTATATCAGCAGCTAAAAGTCTTCTCCTCACAGTCCATAGGCTAACTTGTGCTCCTCGTACCTCTTCAAGGTTTCTTTTGAGGTCTATGTAACTGCATTTGCGGTTCCTCAGCGCCTGAGTCACTAAAAAGCGATCGTCTCGCGGCTGTGTGCAACGTTTTCTCCCAGAACCTTGCCTTCTCTGAACGGAACCTGTCTCTTGGTATCGAGTCCAGGTTCTTTGTACGGTTGAACGACTCACGTTTAACCGCTGTGAGACGTAACATTGGCTACACCCCTCTTCCAGCAGCGCTATAATTTTACTAGCTCTCATTGCTTTTTCTGCCATTACGATAGACACAAAGATATCTGTTTTAAGTCACAATAAGGCAGAATTATGCGATAAACATAAATTGTTGTACTAAAAATAACGAAAAGTTACTTTTAGTTGCTTGATAACCTTTTAACCGCAAACCCGCGAAAAGTGTCACAAAATGAAAAAGGGATTAATAATTTAAAAAACAAAAGTTTTGAATTTGGAATGAACTTTTTTTCATACCCAGACTCTTTATTAAGTGCCAGTAACATAGTTTGGCTATTAAAACCTCTGAAGAACTAAATTATTACCAATAATGTTAAAAAATCAAACCCGCCCGTTTTTTTTGCAAAGGAGTGTAATTATTTCAATAGAACGGACACTTCTTAATTTCGAAAACAATTTAAAAAGTATTCACTTCCGTCATAGTCCTCGGTATTATAATTTTTGGTTCAAATTCGGGTTTTTAATAGGCAAAGGTATTGTAGCTCATACAGCCAAGTCTTTGTAACAGCACTCTTAATAAGAGTTTGACACAGACAAACGTCAGTATTCTCAAAACTCAAGTGTTGAGAATACTGATGCTTGTCTGTGTAATTAAAAACCATTATTTTATTAACCATGATTATGGTTTTTAGACACAAACAGTCCGATATGATGTCACGGAACCATACGGCTTGTCAAAATGATTTTTTTAAATTTATTTATGGCTTCGCATTGTTATGCATTTCGCCAATGAAAGTGTAATTTATTCTCAAGTCTTCACAAGAACGATGAAATATCGGTGTGGAAGTTTTCAAGGACTTGTTGGAGTTTTGGTGTGCATTCTTTTTTTCAGTACGGTACTTAATTCACTTATTTCAATATTTCCATACACTGTCCATCGCCGTAAATGTTTATTGCACAAATCCACACCACTTTTATACAACAAACACAACATTAAACTAGTTTTTGAAATAAATTAAAATCAGCGATGAACCGCACTGTCAGAATTCCCGCCAAAGCTCCGTCAAAATGAATTAACAGATGACAACATTTGACATTTGATAGTATTTATTGGCCTAATTATAACCTCAAAATCCGAAAGTATTTGATTTATTTTTCGGAATTCTCAAGTGTCCGTAGTTTTAATTTAGTTTCAATCAAATATATACATTATCTAACATCCAAAAAGTAAATTCACCTCCCTGTTGGTTCTTAGGCCAACTATGTATGGACGACGAACAATGTCCTTTATGATTATCCCATGGTTTCGGATCTCGCTGTTTCCAAGCGTCTGCATTTAGTATTGATTTTACTGGACATTGACATTCAATTTTGTTTATATGCACTTTGTTTATATATTGTAAGAAAGCACGCCTTATTTAGAATATTATGTCAAGCAATATTAAAAGTTATTCATTGAAATAAAACTAATTTAAACGGATTTTATCGCGGTTTTTTATTAATTTTGATCCCGACGTTTCGAAGACTTTTCAGCCTTCGTGGTCACGGGGAGGACTCTCCTCCCCGTGACCACGAAGGCTGAAAAGTCTTCGAAACGTCGGGATCAAAATTAATAAAAAACCGCGATAAAATCCGTTTAAATTAGTTTTATTTCAATGAGTAACATTCGCGTAAACGTAAGAAATCATTATTAAAAGTTATTGTTCCTGTCGGTTGCAAAGATTTTGCAGTTTCAAATCACTTTTGCAATGACTAAAGTACTGCGGCCGTAGGCATGATCATAAGTAAATGCTATAATCTGAGTGGTAGAGCCACGCTGTAGACAGTTTTGTCTACAGCATGAATGGGCTGGCTCGACCGGGTCATTACCACTGTCTCACAGAAAACCGACGTAAAGTAGCAGCTCGCTGCTGCGTTTCGTACGGTGAGTGAGATATCCGGAAGCCCAAATCCCCTCCCCTTCCCAATCCCTAATTATCCCTTTCCCTTAAGGTCGGCAACGCGCCCATGATTCTTCTGGTATTGTGGGCGTACATGGGCGGTGGAGATCACTTACCATCAGGTGACCCACTTGCTCGTTTGCCGGCCTATGCCATAAAAAAAAAAAAAAATATGTACTTTGCGGCAGAAAATAATTCTAAAAAGAAACAAAAGAAAGGCGCTCTTCTGATGGTAAGCGCTACGCCTGCTCATAAACAGAAGCAACACTACACAGAACTTTGAATTACAAAACACTGCATGGCACTAAACTGCGCTCGTCACCCCGAGACATAATATGTTAAGTCTCATAATGCTCAGTAATTTCTCTGGCTTCAATGTCCTTCAAACTGAAAAACAACAGAACTTACACATTGTTGTTTGGCGGCAGAAATAGACAAAGTGGTGGTACCAACCCAGACGGTATACCAGGGACCTACCACCTTGCAAAATCTTACCAGACAATGTCAAGTTTAAAAATCTTTGAGTGTGTCTTCCCCCAAAAACTCATGCGAACTTATATTATGATTCATTTCCACAAAAATAGAGCCCAATGACAAAAGACGACCTTCGTTTATTTCACTCACACGTGTCGCCGGTATTTTAGTAAATTAGGAAGTTTATATTTTTATCTCAATTCCAGTAAATTTTTATTTAGCCGCTGTACGATGCAATTCAGACTCCCAAGCACGGCCGGCACGCGTACCGGAAACCGTGTCTCTTCAGATAAACATAGAATACCAAGAAGAGACAGGAATACGAAAATACAGCACGAGCGAGAGGGACAGATGCATTTCAAACATTCATTTATGCATAGGCCTGCACTATTTACTCGTGATTTAGTGATAATTAGGTTATTCGTACGATGTCGATACCGAGGTTTTTTGACCTGATTAGGAGATTCGTTGTCTGTGTGCAGTAGTTGAAGATAACTGTTGCAGTATCGTATAATTTTTATCCCAATTTGCTTTAAGATTTCACTGCAAAAAGTACTATAATAATATAATGAACAATAATAGTATAGGTCAGCGACATTTCATCGTGATATATTTCGGTGGCAGTCATGGCCAACTTCACATCAGGGACTTTGGTTGAGCTCTCATACTGCAAATAAAGTAATTAACCTATTTGATTACGCTTGTTTTTAATTTGGTCTCGTATTGTTTGTTTTTTCATGATGTGTAGACACTGTTTATTCCATACAGCATTCGGTTTGCAATAGTTCACGTTGAGTCGGCAGCCTGGCCAACTCTAAATGGATGCATATTCTAAAAAGGGACGCTGGGTGCCTCGAGCTATAGACATTTATAGAGATGGTCATTAGCCAGAAAAAGACTTCCGATTGACAAACAAGGAAAACAATTTTTACATATTCAATTTATATTTAAAATAGTTTTATTATGTATTTTATTGTATAGCATTGAAGTCATTATGCACGAGGAGTCTGCATTAATGTAAATCGTAATAACAATTACTGATAATATATATTTCACGTCACAGCACGTACAAATTGTATTGAGTCAATTAATATTCATTACTTGTTCACATTTGACTCCCATGAGGTCCGGATGATTCGGTGCAATGTTCCGGTGACTCACCTGTATCCGTTGGATATTTTATGCGACTTTAAACCTTATTTGAATAAGAATAAAAGCGCTAAGGTGTGACCAGCCTAGTGTTTCGTTCAATGCTAACGCTAGTCTATTGTTATTCTAAATATATATTTGTAATAATTTTAGACCGCTCTTTCCATTTTACTTCCATTGCGTGGGACGTATGGTTGACCCATATATTTACCGTATTGTACGAGAATGAATAATGTTACTATGATTAATTTCTAGCGTAGTTTGTACTAAAAACTAGGTTTTATTTGTACGCGCTCACAAATTAGCTTTAGGTGCGATGAAATAGTATTTTCGGTAAAGTACGCTGTAGATAACGCAAAAATATGAACTGATGGTTGTAAAAACAGTAAAGTTTATAAAATAACTAAAGATACAAGTCATGCGACCGTATTTCAAGTGTACTTGATATTTAGCTAAATGAAGCAGTCGCGTGCTGAACTAAATTTAGTTGCTCTGAAATAACACCCTTTGGTTCCAAGAACAAATGTATTAATTTGTTAGCTTTCGAGTTCATTTTTACAATCGAGTATATTTTATGACTGCACTCAGAAGTAATGGATTTTTAATGTATATATGATCGTATTTTTGAAGTGTCTCGTACGCCTAATCATTACCGTAAATCATAAAAAAATAATTTGAAATACGCATTGTATTTTTAGTTAAGATGGACTGCAATATTTCTAGTTTTTTTTATTTCCTTATTTATTTAAGGGACTTTGAGTCAGTTTTGACTAATAGTTATATAAACTTTAGAGTTGGCATGGGAAGGTAATTTCATTAGTTTGAAAGACACCTAATCATAAATTAACTTCAAATAATGGAACTACGCATTGTAGTTAAAACTTCCCAGGATTTTACTGATATTTTAAAAATATTATTCCTTTATACCTTTTGATTCAATTCCGCTTGAATATAAAATGAAACAAACGTGCATAACCTCATTCAATATTTATGCAAAAAGGTGTAAAATTCGCGCAACAAAGCAATATTTTCGATGTAATGTATTGTGTTCTTTGCAACTGTGTCCAATGACGTGTCAGAACCACTGCCTGTAAATCGCTGGGCTATAGAGATGGCAATGACTCCGTTTTTTCTGTACACAATACAACTTATGTCATAGGAGATCAAGTTCTCCAACCATGAACAGTATGAACATTTCGACGTTTTCCTTCAACGCTAGTTTAACGAAATTGATTCTTAATTGTATGTAAATAAAATTACAAATCGAAGTTGTTTGGGTCTATAACATCATGCCATATAGGTTGAGGTGTATCCTTGTTATAGTCGCCGTGCATCCTTAAAAGTGCATACAACATTCTCTATACCGGTCAATTCCTTTTTTATCGAGTTCATTTTTATCCTTGCACTTCACAAAGAATCCTGTCGTCTATTTATGGTACCAAGTTATCTGTTGATTGTGTCTGTTTACCGAGAATAGGGTAGTTTGTTCGATTCTTTTATTATTTTTATCCATAAGTTACGTTAGTTATAATACTACAATTGATAGAATTTTATAAATGCGCTTAAAAATAAATGAACAAGAATTCTGGTGGAAGGGATAATAATTAAATGACAAGAAAAAATGCACGGTTAGTAATGTGACGTCAATGTCCTCTATACCGATTACGGTGCGGGCTTTTGAGAGAGAAATAGCAAGATGTTCCTACCATATTTTTGATAATATTTAATTTATTATATGCAGACAAATTTTTGCACAAATTTAGATTCTGATTTTTATGCAGGCTGTTTTCTTTCGCGTGTAAACTAATTTATAAATGATAGCGGATGCAATTTCTTTAACAGTTTAATTGCCAGATAGATGATATTAAACATACTCCCTAAAGCTACTCATATCATAGTATGACCACTAATAAGTGGACGGTTATTATGTATTTAAGAGGCAATTAAACTTATATAGCTTGAAAAGGAACGTTGAGAAATTTTATCGCAAAATTGCGCCCAGATCTAGAGATCAAGATTCGCGGGTTAATTTGTCACAGAGACTGCGCTAAAGGCTACCTGTCGTGTAATCGTCCCACTTACCTTATTAAAACATTTACATTACTCTTAATAAGGCAGATCATTAAACAATGTTTATTAATAACACTAAAAACTCAGCAAATATTGAATATTTATTATATTTAAAATATTTTAGCATTCGATAAAAAAAAAATAACCTTTTGACTTCAGTAATATTAAGTTATTTATCTGCACGTTCATTAAATACTTAATTGACTTATGCATAAAAGAAGTATCTAATAGAGCTCAAAGTACAGTTAACCTGAACTCAAATTTCTTTGTTCGTGATTAAAAAAATATTTTAAATCCCCATCAGACTTAACAATAAGTTAATCTTGTTGACAAGATAAATAACTTGCATAAGTTATTCACAACGCGGACGCGAATACATCGAAATGCATTGAACTTACTGCTATCTATGTTAATTATTTATCAAGTTTATGGTTTCATCGGTTAACGTGTTCACAATTTTAGTTTCCTATTTCCGTTTCCGCTCGACAATTACATTTGAACCTAACATACGTATTACGTGACTAGAAACTTTACTTTTAAGGTATAATCGATACGATGTGTTTATGTAAATTAATTTGAGAGGAATGTAATTTGCATTATGAAACCTTATATGAAAAGAAACAGGATCTGCATGGCAAATGACATAAGGATATTTTTGCAATCCCAGCCGTTTGATCTTATATTTTTATTCTATCACTAGCTTTTGCTCGCGGCTCCGCCCACGTGGTCAAACAAACAAACAATCAAACTCTACAGCTTTATAATATTAGTATAGATTTGGGTAACTTAGCAACGGAAACCTTCAAATAATATTATTTCGGTAGCTTAGCAACGGAAGCCTTCAAATATGAATAATTTTCCCCGTTTTTGCAACATTTTTCACTGATGCTTCGCTTCTAATGGTCGCAGCGTAATGTTATATATCCTAAAGCCTTCCTCGATAAATGGACTATCCAACACAAAAAGAATTTTTCAATTCGAACCAGTAGTTCCTGAGATTAGCGCGTTCAAACAAACAAACAAACAATCAAACTCTACAGCTTTATTATTAGTATAGATAGGTTGATATTTGACAGCCACTATGACAACGTGAGAGTAACCGTTTGTAAAACAAGAACCTGTGGGTTCGATTCCTGTACTGTAGGAAATGTTTGTGTGATCAACAAATATTTGTTTTGGGTCTGGGTGTCGTGCATAGCTCAGGATCAGGAGTCAGAACTATGTATGTGATATTTAGTGTATCTAATATTATAATAATAATAATAATAATAAACCTTTTTATTCAAGTAACAAGACTCATTTTTGTGTTAGTAAAAGAACAAAATAAAAACAGTGGTATATTGTGTTAGTTACGCTTTACAATTTAGCTGTTAAAAACTATATTATTTTGTTACACAAATCACCCATGCCCCATTCCGTGTGAAATAGTACAGCAGTGGTTTATGTACAGACAGTCAAATCTGCTCGCGATCATTTTCAGGATGCTGTTGGTACTAGCCCTAATCCTGCGTACCAGAGACGCATATCTTTTGCGCATTATGGTGTAGAAACAGTCCACTCTGGCCTGAGCAAACATACTCGATGCGCTGCAGAAACGTGGTAGCCCCAACAGCATTCTGAAATTATAGAAAAATTATTATTAAATAAATAATTAATTATTATTATTTATTATTAAATTATTATTAATTATCATTCATTCATTATAGTGCACATAGTTTTGGGAATGGAATTGGGGAAATATTCAAAATTGAATTGAAGGAGGAAACAGACAGTGTCAGTGGGTCACCAGATCTTAGGACTTGGCGAAACTTGATTCTCGTTGCAGGTTGTGGGGGTCTGACCAGAGGTCGCTTCACATAGTACCAAATCCATCGTAAAATGATGATGGACGGACCGTAACATTAAGCCGGAATACCGCCAGGCAGAAAAAAAAGAATACAGGAAACTATTCAACTTTATGTTTATATCCTCAATATTATAAACGGCCTGATATAAAAAAATATTTCTAAACTGCAGAAGCCGAACACATATAATCATGTCACGTAACTTGAAACACTGTTTCGCATTTTGTGTGAACATGGTTTGTTTTGAAAAGAGTCCACTTCCTAATGGTGACTCACACCATACATTAGGAAGTTATTTTTGAGTCAGTTGCATATCAAGTTATGCACTCGACCACGTGAGTCACATCGTAACTCGCTAGAAAAACTCAGCAGTCGACAATTTTTTTCTACGTGCTTCCGTTATTAGTTTAGACGTCATTAAAAACCTAGTGACACTATTTCATTGTTTCGCTAATAATAGTTTGATATGTCAGAACATGCATTGATTTTTATTGCTTTTACTACGGTACTTTTCTTTAGTACCGACCGATTCTAATTCGTTGTGTACTTACGCATTATAAACTACAAAAACCGTCTAGTGCTGTCTACTGTGTAAACGGTCTATCTGTAAACGGTCTACTGTGCGTTTGCTATTGTTCTTTGAAGAGTTTACCATTTTCTCCCGTACTCCGTTATCATTTTCCGATTTAATTTGATTTGATTTTGATTAACGAATCCACATGGTCATACACAATAAGGCCTCAGAAGTTACATTTCGAAAATGCCGTCACACACCATGCGTACAATTTATAATCAATGCCCTCTCAATATTTCACTTTTCTATTGTTAACGGTTTAGACTGGGTGATAATGAGTCAGTCAGAATTTTGCCTGTTAAATAATAATACGTGCATAAATCGATAGAAGATAGATGTACATACTTTTACATCTTACGATTCGTACATCTATCACATAGAGATAAAATATTATAAACAGACTACTTTTCATTTGATTCGCGCTGGCAAATAGGGTCATTGTGTTTCATCACAATCAATATTCAATACATGTGAATAGGTTTAAATTTAAATGCGTATAATTTATGCAGACAGCGAGGGCGGTCGCGGCGCGGCGCGTGCGCAAGCCTCAACCACCCAAAGTAACAATAAAGGTGTGTGTATATTGAAAAGCGTAAGCGTGTCGCTACAAGAAAGAGAAACTCTTTAAAGATAGTCATAATTATATTCTACATTTTATAAGTATCTAAAATTAGATCCCTATTATCTACAACAAGTATTAATCACGGAACTTAAAAATCTGAATATAGTTTTACAAGGTATTTAACTGGTTACAAATAGAAATAAATAAATCAAAGCTATTTAAATAAAGATGTCGCAAAAATGTTCCCAGTGTTAAATAAATATTCTTCAATAAATGGCGACTGCACTGTAAGCACAGCTGAACCCGCCAAGTATAGACGGCACGAGGGGGCTACTTGCAATCTATAAATGCTATACTTTCACCGTCGTGACCCCAGCTCAGCTGGTAGACTCAAGAATGAACAGATCACCGGTGCCCCATAAACACGAAATCAAACGTGCGCTGTCAATGTGTAAAAATACACCTGTGCCAGATTTTACTTTTGTAGTTTATGTCTCTATCAAAGGAATTGGAATTGGGTTCGTATTCATCGGTTTTTCGCAACATCCTTATAGCCGTTGGAAAGATTTTACAAACAACCATTTCCATTTAACAGTATTGTTATGATGGGTAAAGTATATTAAATTTATCACAGCTTAAATCGCGTGAAGTGAAAACCAAAAAAAGGTTATTTTCCATACAAACTTTGCATTCTTTTTTACCTTATATTGAGTTTGTAGAAATCCCTTCATAAACGATGAATACAATATTTTATTTATTTACTTCAAGTAACAGCAATCTAAAGTGTTAGATTGCAATTATAATTGCTCATATTTTCGAAAATAAAACAAGTTTATCTGATAACACCAACTCCCTCCCAAAATTTTGATTTTCTATCTTCGATGGTTTGGGGTGAGCGATGATTATTTAGTCAGGACTATGACTTTTATATACACAGATACTGAATATAGATGTTGTCCATCCGTATAAAAATACCTTATATGTGCATCCGGTAGGCTGTATATCGTAGGCCGAAGGCGCTTGAGGCGTAGTATTACGTCATTATTCTATAGTAACTATACTTTTTGAAATAATTTATTATTTTTAGGCAAACAAGTTGAATATACACCAAACTACTTACGAACAAGAAGTCATTATTTTGTATTATGTCTAGTTATGTGAAAAAAATAAGATGCATCACACTCACAGACAGTCATATACATAGTCCACGCAGTCACTCTCAAACTCACACATACGCACTCAAGAAGACACATGCATAAATAACTTACAAAACCAATTATGCAATGGTGTCAGTCACTGTTGCATGTTAGTTTAGAAAGAATTGTAAATCCTAAATTGGCTTCAAGATCTGCTTATTGTTAATGTATATTTTTAAGAGCTGTAAATTTTGTAAATCTATACTAATATTATAAAGCTGAAGGCTATATAACATTACGCTGCGACCATTAGGAGCGAAGCATGAGTGAAAAATGTTGCAAAAACGGGGAAAATTATTTATATTTGAAGGCTTTCGTTGCTATGGTAATCCAATTTGGTCGGAATTAATGCATTATTGTCAATTTATAAAGAAGAAATATTTGTATTTTTGTATGTAACGAATTAACTTAAAAACTACTGGACCGATTTGAAAAATTCTTCCACCATTAGAATCCTACATTATACCTGATAAACATTATAACCTACTTTTGATGCCGGAAAAAGCACATCACGCGTGCGGAGCCGCGAGGAAAAGCTAGTGAATAAATAAAGAGAATGCATTTTCTGCAGCAACCAGTTACCAAAAAGGAGTAAAAATTCTATGGGTGGCTGTGGTGGCCGAAATTTATTAAATATCTATTTTATGAGAAAAAAATAGTCAAATCGTTAATTAATTAATTAACATATTAGTGCGCACGTTAGACTAATTTTATAATAACATAGGTACTTAGGAATAACCTTCGGCTAGATTCACACGGCACTTAAATCTCTTAGATACCAATATGGAATCATGTGCGAACACGTGGAAACCGTAAATAATAAAATTGTAAATTGAATGAAAACACGTCAAAGAGAATGTCTGCAGTTACATTTATTGTTCACGTGCCGTACCCTTGTATAACGCTTTATTGATTTATCATTTGGTAACGCATGAACACTACTTCCAAATCTAAATATATAAAACTCAAAGGTGACTGACTGACTGACTGACATAGTGATCTATCAACGCACAGCCCAAACCACTGGAGGGATCGGGCTGAAATTTGGCATGCAGGTAGATGTTATGACGTAGGCATCCGAAAGGATTTTGATAAATTCTACCCCCAAGGGGATAAAATAGGGGATGAAAGTTTGTATTAAACTTTGTCAATTTTAAACGTTCACGCGGGCGGAGCCGCGAGCAAAAGCTAGTATATTAATATATTGGAAGACACTTTTAATATAGGTATAGTAAAGATGGGCGTATTTTTCGAAATACGAACGCGTAGCGAAGAACCTGAAGAAGATTTAATGCAGACCTGTCAAAACTGATTATAGCGTTATTTTCCTCTTAAGTGACTAATCGGACCCGGATATTCATTGCATATTACTATTTTTTCGTAAAATTCCGTGTAACAATAAACATTTTGGAAGGCACATACTGTACATTTTTGTAATTAAAATAAAATATTAAAATAAATGCAACTCATATTGATATATTTTTTCCTCCACCCCTTTTATCTATCTCCTTCATTCACAACTATAATCCGTATATATACAAGAACCAAGAATTATTATATTTACACGCATACTTTTAATCCTCTAACGCTATAGTGGTTGGAGATTCAACCACATTGTTTTAACTGAAAACAGAGAGTGTTTGTCTATCTTCCATATCTCGCCTTTGAAGATAAATCTGATATCTTTAAGGATTTAATGAGTATCATATACATAATCTATAATTAACATTAAGGAACACACAAGTATTTGATCCATATGAGCTGCGGAAATAATATTTTCTTTCGATGGGCCGTTAATTTTCCTTCAACGAACACTATCTTTTATAGCAGCACGGGGCCCGGCAGTTTGTAGAGCGTATCGGTTAAAGCTGTATTTGTAAAGGTCGGCATCCCACACCCTCTAGATAGATAACATCTTGTGGAGAAACTTTACAGAAGGTGCACAGATCCATAGCAAACTTATTTATACGGTACAATGAGCGTATTCGAACTAATAAAGTCTTAGTAGATGATAGGCAGAATAAAGGTATACTTGCAATCGGACTTTTGACATCGGTTCCTTACTTCTTTAGTATATTTACGAATACAGTTTATAATAATCGATATATTAAGATGTCCCGGTAAGTTAAATATTCTGAGTATCTATCATAGATTACTCAAAATTTTGCTCTTCCGAAGCCATTCCATTATAAAAATTATGAAAGTCATGGTTAAAAGAGATTATATCATACATATTTAACGGTTCAATATGCAGCATAATATCATATACGCAGCTGATTTATATGAAGATAATTTTAAATGAGCTTTATATTTTTTTTACCAGCATATTTCACTATTTAGTCTGATATTTTTAATAAATAACTACTTCATAAATACACTTAGTAGTCACACACATAGTCCTAACTTCACACTATCTTAACCAGTGCCGTGGGTATCAGAAACAACGAGGGAATTGCGGTGCCACAACACCCAGACCTTCGGGTTGGATCCACTATTTGTTTCGACAAATATTAGTGGATCACGCAAACATTTGTCTGGGTGCGGGAATCGAACCCATGGCCCCTGCATCGCAGCCGGCTACTCGCCCACATGCCACGGAGGCTGCCGAATTCTGTCTGTCTGTGATATTCAATGATATACGACTGTATTGGACTTTTAATTACTATAATAAAAAGTCCAATAAAGTCTCAATTTATAGTTATAATTTGAAAAATAAAATAAATCCCTAAACGATTACTTAGACACATTAATTTAAAAAGCAAAACTTTAATACAATCAAAATTAAAACCTTTTGAACAAATCATGATCTTACCTTGACCTTCTGTACCTTTTCTCATTGGTAATGTAGTAAGGCGGCGTCGGGGGTTGTAAAAATTTTCATAGACACCCCAGCACTAATATATCACGATATAGGATTCCATACGTGCCCTTTTCATGCTGAGATACCGCTCGAGGTATTTTTAATTATCTCAGACGCTATCTCGTAGTTTTTCTCCCTCGGATAACCGTAAATCGTCGGTGGATTTCCATTGTACGGATCAGTAAATGCAATGTGTTATTGCAATTTATTTAACTGTTTTAGGTGTAATAGATATAGGAAGGATATTAAGGTCTTAAAAGGTCTCAACAGCTAGTTCGTTAATATAAACTAGTCGCTTTTTCTTTCACTTCAAATTAATATACTAGACTTGTATTGTTTCGTCTTATTGCTGGGCACGGGCTTCCTCTCCGAATAAGTGGTGTTAGGTCTTAGTCCGCCACGCTGGCCTACAGGTTGGCATACTTCTGGCACCTTGGAAATTCTTAAAGATATTTTTTTATTATGCAGATTTCTTCATAATGTTTCCTACACTGTTAAGCAAGCGACAATTGACAACGAATAGTGCTAGACTTTGGGGCTGGTTCTGCGACTTTCGTCTCGGCAGTTTAAGTATAAAGTAGCGAAGTTGTGAAAACTTGCGAAAAGTGAAAATAGTAACTTGCACTCTTCGCTGAGTTATCTTAACTTCCAGTAACGCCGTGCGTTAGTGAAGCTACCTACCGTCGCGTCGCGTCGGGTCGCGTCGTTACGATGTACCGGGAGACATCTCAGAAGATTTAGGTAGTCCATGCTCGCGTCTGACACTTGGGGTGATCATTCGAAGTCTGCCTTAAATATTATAGCTATTATTTAAAAATCGAAGCAAAAGATGGTTATAAATAAAAAATAATAAATAAATAATAATTAAATAAATAATAATAATAATAATAGTCAAATAATTTGCCGTTTTGTCTCGTGTACTTTGTAACACAAAAGTTCTTTGTGTCTCAATTATCTAAAAATAAATATTTTAGATAACCTACGGCTTTATCTGCGTCGAGACATTAAGGGTTTCGAAGGGTACTCCATATGTTATATTGAACACTTAAAACAAATAAAAATTTAAACAGTGGCATCGTAAAATGGAATGGGGAAATTGTCTATAAATATTTTTAAACACACACGCAGAGTTGTTCGACGTATACGCAGCTGACTATTGGAAGATAGACGGGCTTTTTGAGAAATGAATTGTAAACGTGACGGGAATGATAATAATTTAAGGTCATTTGCATGAAAATATCAGTTTATAATATCAGTTATTGCGTAATGCGCGAACGAATTAGTAGACAGAAAGATTATTATCTACGCACAGAAAATATATCCAAATCAGAACAGTGTTTTATCTAAATCGGTTTACGTAAAATAGAAATCCACTTTTGCATGCAACAGTATCTATAAGTACCTATTGCAAGTCCAGTCTGAATATCTTTTACACTCGAAAAACAAATTACTCTGTGTTAAGTAATAAATAAATAAAAAAAACGTGAGGCCAAGGCACACGCGCATCGACGTGATTCAATGGAGGTGGCACAATTCATTATGTCGGGAAACGCAATCGATTACCGGGGTCAACGACACCACAACTGACCTTTGTGCCGCTCAGCTGATCGATTGGTATAACCGTGTTCTCATTAAAAAAATATTTTCAACTGTCATTAGCTTTGGAACTACTTGGCAAATATTGGCGCGTGTCCAAAGACAAGAGCGATAAAAAGATAGGGATTGTAATCGATAAAAACTACATTAATAATACCTCTTGTAATACACTAGTATCAGTGTTGTTTATTCCTTTCTTTTAGGGTCGGCATCGCATCTATGGTTCTTCTGGTTTATAGATCTTAATAAGCGGCGGAGACCACTAACAATCAGGTGACCCACTACCTTGTTTGCCAACTTGTGAATTAAAAAAAAAACGTTCAACAAAACAAAATCATTTAAGATTGATAATGCTTGTTTTATTAATTGGAATGCTTGAAATTTAAAACTTTATTATACTAAAAACTTTGTTAAAATATTTTTATCTTTTAATATTCTCACGAAAAAAATTAAAAAGTTGTGATACTTACTGAAAAGGTCAAGGTAACAAAAATGTACTACGTTATTTACTTGTTTAACGCGTCTTTGGGGATAAATGCTGGGCACCTTCAACGTTTTCTTTTTAAATAACAGATGTTTTCTACTTTCGTTTGCCTTAATAATAATAAGCGCCTTTTTCATCGCTTTTTCGTAAATACTACTTACCAAATAAAAATGACACGTTCAAATACAAAAGCCACACTGACATTAAAATTGATATATATACCGGCGGAAAGGTATCTACTAGAAACTGTCGAAAACAAGTATCTTATACGTTAATTGATGAATTAATCTTACTCAAACACTGTGTGTACGAGCCCTTATAAGTTTGCGTATCGTATCATCTTCAGCGTAAAGAACACACTGCAAATAATGTCCAAGAGATGTTCATAAAACAGCTACATATATTTGCTAACACATGTTTCTATACTATTCTTTCATTTCAAGGGCAAGTTTACACTGGACAAAGATACTTGTCAACATTAAATATCACACAGCAGTACCTGCGTTTATTATGATAATTATGCAGACAAAAGATCTTTATCATACCCATTATAACATCGTTGTGACTAAGTGTGCTTAAGGCTTGACACGCTAGGCCAGGTCGCGTTATATCGAGTACAATACGGTTTGTATAATGGTGTTATTTTTATCAAAGTCAAAACATTTATTTTGCAAGTAGGCCACAAAGGGCTCTTTCACACGTCGATAATAATACTTAATACATTAAAATGTCTACCGGTGCTTCAGAAATGCCCACAGGATTGAGAAGAAGCACTAAGAAACTCAGATGTAGGTTTTTTTAATATAGTTTGCATTTCATATTTTTTATATTTCGTTTTCGTCGTAAAATCGTCTTTTCACATTTATACATGTCACAATTTAATTATTAGATTTTTTTTTTTGTCGTAAATGTCGTATCATTAGTTTAGTGGCTGAGAACCGTGAGGTGCTGGACTCAATTCCCATATTTGGCGATCACATTTATATTAGAGTATTTGATTCGAAAAATCACCCAAAATTGGATGATAGGCCCGCCCCCTATCATAAAGGATGAAATAAGCTCATCGAAACGTGGTGTGCACTCATTACACCTCTGCTTACTGCTTCGGAAATAAAGTTGTGACATTATGTATGTAATTGTAAAATCAATATATTTTGTTATTAATGATACTATAGAAGGCATTCTTTTAAATAATATTCAACGTGTTACAGAAAGGTTTGGTCAAATAAAAGCAACATGTAGAGAAATAAGTATTTCACCCCCGTAGTATTATATCCGATTGCATTCCTAGGACATAAATAAAGCATTTTCTTCTTTATCGAATGATTCGATATTCGACTTGTAACATTGGACAGCACTAAATTATAAACAACTGAGTTTTTGTCTTGATCCAGCAGTGTTATTCTCGCTCACGTACATCAACTAATTTATTTGGTACGTATATCGATCTTAATAAACGAATTAAGATCGGCGTGAAATTTTAGGATGTCTCGATTTTTATAAAAACCGGCATTACTTAAGCTTTTTTGTAACACATTGTATAATATATTACCTTAGAAAATTTAAAGTCTAAAAATAGGCATGCACAGTAGCTTAAAACTTAGTTTAAAGTCTTACTGATAACTTTATTTGATAACATTAAACTATGGTGTAATTTATCAGTCAAGTCAAGCCCATTAGTCAACTTTATCAGAGACAATAACGCAAGAATGTCTGCCCGATAATGTTATGTAATGAACTTAAGATAATACTTTTGTTTTAATGCCAACCTGTACAGACATAAACGAAAATTAAATGATACAACTTTTAATCTATGCTAATAAAAATAATTTTATTGTATATTTGCTAGCTCTCGTCTGTCCATGTAAAACTCGTAGCCTACAACTCTTAAAAACTTCAAGTGAATATTTAGTAAATTACTTTTTGACATAGGCCAGGAATCGAGCAAATGGGTCACACAATAAGTGATCTTCACTTTCCATGAACACTTACCATATGAACATAATCATAGATGCGTTTATTACCTTAAAGTAAAGGAATGGCAATTGGGACACACCATACACAACGCAACGATGGTACTAACACGGTCGAGCCGGTCCATCCATTGTGTTTAAAAACGTATCTACACCTCTACCACTTAAAAAAATTAAGGTATTATACTTAACTACTAACCCTATTTAATTTTTAAAACAAACCCTAAAAACTAACTAACTTTTTACTAGCTTTTTATGATCACTCATAAATCGTCGTCATATTTAATAATAATATTCTTAAATTCCGCTACAATAGACGTGTAAACGTTCTGAGTTTTATTTCGTTACGTTTTTCATAAATAATAATAGTTATTATAGTAATCGCTTTAACGCACCAAAAAAAAATTGCCATTAGGAGTTCGCGGAAATAACATGTTTTCTTTAAGAATGTAGGTATAATAACAAAAAAGGTAATGATTTGTAATATGGACAGGTTTATGATATTTGATTTATTAAGATAAATGGGTGTGAAATATATAATAGTGATAAGATTATTTTAGGATATTTATTACAACCTTACAACCCTGCTCACTATTAACTTACATGTATAGGACAGAAGACTCTTCACTTTCACAAAAAACTACATATTTACATAGCTAGACGTGCAAATATGAACTGAAATATCTATAATGAAAGTTCCATTGACATATTCGTGAACAAGAGCTACTTCATAATTATCCTTGAGTGCAAACTTCGACCAATAATTCACCAACCATATTTTGCATCACCCTTACATATCAAACGCCTATGAACGCCTATGAACTATATGTCATTGCTAATGAAACAGGCGCTTTCATGATTAGCAGTTCTGACACCAATAGTCATTAATCAAAACAGAGATTGATATCGCGTCGAGTCCAATACGGATACGAATCAATGGTGGTTCGTATTTTACATTGCACTAGGTGAATGACTTGTTTATTGAGTTGACATTACGTTATTTAATCGAACTGTAACCACCGATTGGCTAATGATGCACTCAATTAATACTGGAGTTGGTTTGTTACGGGACAAATTATATTGATCTTATGAACCTCTATATGACCCGCATTCATGATATTAAACTAGTATCTAACAAATAACTGGGCGATCACAATTTGTGTTTGAATTTTCTTTTCGAAAAATCACACGAGTGGCCCAAAACTAAAATATGCGCTGGTTTGTCGATAGGAAAATTCGCTACGCTAACTGTGGGTACAGCATTAAATGCACCTTTGCATACCCCTTAAGGCATACAGGCGTGAACATAAAAATCAAATATATACATAACTAGCTTGTGCTCGCGGCTCCGCCCGCGTGAACAGCATTTTCCGGGATAAAATTAGCCTGTAACCGTTTCCAGGGTCCCATCTATCCCTGTAGATAAATTCATCAAAATCGGTTCAGTGATTTAGGCGTGAAAGCGTAACAAACAAACTCACTTTCGCATTAACTTTCATCTCTTATTAACTAAAATTTTCAAAATTCCTGAAACACATATTTATTTGTTTTACGTCAATAACCGAAATACAAAATTTTGTTTATGTAACTTCCAAAATGACGGACTTTCATACATATTATCATCCCCTATTTTGATCCCTTTGGGGTGAAATTTTCTATAATCCTTTCTTAGTGGGTGCCTACATCACAAAATGAATATACAGTCCAAATTTCATACTCGTAGCCCTGATAGTTTGCGCTTGGCGATGATGAATCAGTCAGTCAGTCAGGACATGTTATTTTATAAGTATAGATGTAATTTTTAATAGTTTCCTCCTACTTCATCACCCATCAAAATAAATGAGCCCAAAAACTATACACTATAAGCTAGATGATCTTACACCAAAAAAGATTATGAAACTTACGGTATAACAAGAACCCTTATAAATGCGTCATAAAGACTTTTCATTACTTAATAATACTTAACAGTTATTATGGTATTTTTGTATGTAAATCAAATGAAACAAAAAGTGCCATAGATTACAGACAGCACTTTCTTTAATTAATAGGTTTACGCTCTACAGACCCGCGGTCTATGCTCATAGTGTTTTTATTGCTTTGTTACATTTATTCTACATACAACAATAACCTTTTTGTTCCATCGTTATAAAACACTAAACTAAAACTATTTAAACTATTGCTTCAACTTGACTTTACTAAAAACACCACTGCCAATTTCAAACGCACGCATAATTTGTGAGTCCCACTCACGTTGTAAGCGATTTTGTCTACTGCATGAATCAGCCAGCTCTACCGGGTCGTTACCACTGTCTTACAGAAAACCGACATAAAGTAGCGGCTTGCTGATGCGTTAGTTTATGCGTGAGTGAGATATCCGGAGACCAAAATCCCGCTTCCCTTCTCAACCTCTTAATTATGCCTTTCCTTTTTATCGGCTACGCGCCCATGACTTCTAGTATTTTGGGCGTACATTGCGGTGGAGATCACTTAACATCAGGGTCACCTGAAGGGTGTGGGTCACCACTAGGTGGTTTGCCGGCCTAAGCTATAAAAAACTGCATACAAATCATGTACTTAATGCCTAAGGCATTCTTTACCAGTCAACCATTAAGTGGTGGAGAGATTATATAATGTAGGTTTATAAAAATAACAACAGAAAGCAGAGAGTTATGTATTAAACATAACTAATATATAATAAATATATAAAGTCTAATTGCTTAAAACCAGTTGTAAATACAATATTATAGTGACTAGCTAAAAGCTCAGCACCTCGGTGAACTAGATCCGGTATTATAATAAATGAAGCTCTTAATTAGGCTAATTATACTTGAACCAGAAACAGGTATCATGTGATTAAACTAATCATGGTACCTTGCGATTATAAATTTAATTAACGACCGTCTGACCAACTGCGAAGTGATCAAAGTACCGGATGCGGTGATATCTCGTCACATCAGGTATTTTGTCGTTTTCTCCGATAGGTCACTTTCAGTAGTGTGTCACTTTGTTTAACTTCGTCAGATTTGAGAACCCTTCTTATAGTGAATTTCGTCTCATTCTTTTTTCTTATCCTCGCGAAAGTGACTACGCTACCTACATCTGATAGTAAGTGCAGCATAATCCAAGAATAGTATCGACCTACGTTTGTCGTAGCTCGGCAACCAACTCGTCTCACACATTTATACAATACACACAATATAAAAAATATATTTTAAAAACAAACATACCAATATTTACATAAATTAATATTTGTATAAAATTTAAGAACCGTCTTTTTAGTACCTTATGCAATATTTCCGCCAACTATGACAGGATTTTCAAGATATTTTTAGAATTGGATGGAATTCACCTCTAAGGAGACCAATTATAATTTATATGAAAATAAGTTTACTTTGTAAATTGTACCAGTATTTTTGTAACAAAATATGATTGCTCTAGCTTCTGTGCTTGATTGTACATAGTTGGACGGGTTGGCGAAAGAGACGAAATATAGCACAAGACGAATTGTGAAATTGACTGGTTACTCAAAGTAACGTATTGCTGAATGTGACCTAATAAGGAAAACGACGAAATAGCTAATGCGACAAAATGTCACCGCAGCCGAAGTACGTCCTTAAATCTCTTCATCGCCATGATATCTCAGCAGCATATGTAGATCAAACTTACGATAGACTATATTATAAATATTGCCCACGTTTGTTGTCATTTATTAACTTTAAACTGTCACTCACTGGTTTTCTCGCCACCTTAGTCTAGTAGCATTATAAGAAAGTGTGTTAATTTCCAGGTTGAACAATCACATCTTGTGTTTTTAATTCCAAAAAATCTCACATATGTTACCGGGTTTGGAATAGGTATCCGATAAAGCCTTAGGGTCACTACCAATAGGTATATCATGGCATGGAAATAAATTCGTGTTTTAGTTACACCTCTGCGTACCCTTTCTGGGTCACAAGCGTAAACATATGCATATGTGTGTGTACTACAGTATTTATCTATTTAACTATACACAACATATGAATAATTTTTATACAATAAATTGGTCAGTGGTCAGTAAATTATATTAGTAATATAATGCCTTTGCCAGTAAAATCAAATTTATAGTTGTACATAAAAATAAACATTACTTAACATTACAACATACATCAATTTTGCAACTTTAATATCACTCACCGATCGATCTTGGTCAGCAAATCTGACCGCTGCATATACTTGGGTAAAATTCCCAAGTTACTAAGTGCTTGTATTTATTTTTCATACTAACTGTACGAAGTGCATCGGCGGTGTTTGATTACATCAGATTATAAAGAAATCAAGACATGTTTATTTACAAACGCTTTTAAACATATCCCATCCGTCATAATGCACTTTGTATGTGAACGTTCCTTGTTGAAGCTTTTACGACGCACGTTAGGCTTACTTCAAACAGTCGATAATTATCTGCAAAGAAGGAGGAATGCATTAATTATAACAGTGTATAGTAATCTTGACTGACTGATGATGATGTTTGCCCTCACACCTGCAAAATAACTGTTCATAGTAACACCTGCCCTATTGTTAAAATTAAAACCAAGATCTTTATCTTCTTAGCCAGCTGCTTACACGTTATGTTAAAAGCTCAAACTGTGATGGGCTTGAAAATAACGGGCACGAAATTTTGCCAAATCAAACAATTGACTTTCTTATTTTAAAAATACTTTTTGAACCGTAAAAAATAAAACTATCAAAATAAAAAAGGAGATATTCTTCTCGATGATTTTACTAAAGTCAATCTTTAGCAGACGCCTTAGAATTACGGTTCATTAAACATTCGATGAATCGCCGGTGTGTATTTTATTGCCGTTTTATTGACGAGGTGGACTCGTGTCTGCACACCATTAATCATGACTGGCGCCCATCTATACGAATTATAACTCATTGCAGCTCTCATTTGGTTAATGGAGCCGGTAATTGACCTGCCGGGATTTATCTGTTATGCTTCCTACATGCAAGTTTTCTATCTCGTAATGCATCCGTGCTGATGAAATTTGATAAATGACACTTTTTCTAATTAGTTTGATACGGAATTCATTATTTTTACCGACTTCAAAAAGGAGAAGTGTCACGATTTGTTTGTATATATATTTTATAATATGTATGTTAACGCTTAACCCCTGCCAAATGTGGACTGATTTTGATGCTTATTTTTGTTTAATATAGGGTTTTATGGTAGTCGTAAGTATATTTATTTAAGATCTGATCAAGGAGTATGTGAGAAAGGCGACACTCCTTAACGAATAACACGAAACGCACAACGATTCATGTTTTAAAAACGGTTTATTGAGTTATAATTATCTACGTATCTTTTATTACGTTTCACACAAAGTTATAAAACTTAAATGTTTTTTGGATTACTCAAACTTCTGCTCACTAAACAAATACCTTGTATGTCTTTTAATAATAAAAACTCTACCTGTGTCGCGAGAATTTTAACGTAGTGTTTTTTTATTACGAAAGTTTATAGTGGCTTAAGCCCCGCGAGACGATCCAAATTTCAAGTGTTCAGAATTTAGTGTCTTATAAAATTTATTTTTTTTGTCTCCGTAAACTTTTATAAATATATTTTATTTGTTTCACAAATGGAATCCTCAAAGGATTCTCCATACATTAATTGTATTCGAGAGATTGGATGGTTACTGCATTTTCCATAAAATGTTTTATAGGTTATATTTTATAACGCACATATGATTTTGCATACATATTTCGTTTTAAAGTTATGAATTTAATGTTATTTTAATAATATGATCGTGCTGATTTATTTGGAAACTTTCCACATGCACATTTAAGTCACTCAACTTCACGTCATTTACAGTTAAAAATGAGTTAAAGTGGTGACTCAATAATATGTGGGACACGATGACTAGTATTAAGCTTAAAATTTAAAGTAGCTTCTCTCCATGGATGGACGGTACGATAGTACTGCGCTGAGGTCTCGGGTTGGATCCCCGAGTCGGGTAAAGTGGTATTGGGTTGTCCTATCACCATATGCTCAGTATCGGCCCGGAGTCTGGAATTGTGCCCGGTATGGCGATAGGCTCGCCCTCTATCACGTCATGGGACTGAAATACGCTCGGTGAAATGTACTACTGTAAATGTACTACTAATGTACTACGTGTATACTGGTTACACCTCTATTTACCCCTTCAAGGATTATTCATTTATATATAATTGAATATTTTTTTATAGTACGCAGGGTACTAGGTGCTAATATTTATTAATAAGTATGACGCCAATTAAAACATATATACAAATTAGATTTTTCTGATTGAAAACCTATATTTCAATATTTGATGTTTTTATAAAACATATCTTTGAACTTTCAAGCAATATTCAGAATGTCTCACATTAGAACAAATATAATAACCTTTTAGCTGCGATTCCTTTGAAACACACAATGTATTCTAGATCACGATTGGAGCGTTAGCCAATTGTTTAATATTTATAATAAGGAGAAGTGAGTGGATTAACTCCCGCGCTTGACATCCAGTGTATAGGTGAATACAGATGTTCAGTATTGATGGTCGACTGTCGAGTACAGATTCAGAACACGTGCACTTTATGACCGCGCCGTGGCGCCTGCAGCGATGAAGCTACGCTTATTGCTTCGCTATAAACATTCTGTGACAAATTGTATCGGACGACATCTCTCCAATGAATCACTGTTTGTGACACAGATGAATAGGTTCAAGGTCTGATTTACCTAAGGCGTTGGGATGTTTCAGTACGGTTAATGCAAACTCCAAAGTAATACAATTCAACTGTTTTATGCACGTATTTCTGTGTTGTGTTTGAATTAGCTCAATGAGCCTGTCAATAGGCACAGGACGAATTTTTTATTTAAGTTTATTCGAAAAACATTTCTTTTTACAGAAATGTGAGTTAGTGACTACCTCATATTCCAAAAACTTAATGAATAAATAAAGTCGATCAAAAAAACCGAGAAGCTAACAATAAAATAACCATTGTTGAGTCGCTGCAAGTGCAGTCAATGATTGATCAGTTAATCATTGACTGCCATTGACTCAAAATTGTATAATTTAGTTTTTAGCTTTTAATTAATTATTAATACGATTTTATTTCTGAGAAATTTTCATCAATATCGCTCTAAAAATGTCCACGTCGGATTGAAAACTTTCACCAGTTTCTTTTATCGCATGAAATGAATAACAAAGCTTGCATGTACTGCAAACGATTAGTCACTAATTGTCCTCGCATCTTTCTGAGTAGATCATTAGTAATCTTTTAATAAATCTTCCACAAACCGCAGACAAATTAAGACTTCTACTTAATATTAGAATATATAAATAAATTTACATAAATTAATTTGAATATAGAGCCATGAAAACATTTTTACTCTATATACCGTTACTGAATGGCAATACTTGTAACTTGTAATTCGGTAATTTGTCTTTAGCACTACAATTTACATATATTTACATACATCATGTATATTAATACTGCAATATTTGTGTACATTTAAACCATAAATTGCAGTTGCAATGTAATTGAAACCACAGGATGTGACCTATCACATCCATTGAGAAGCTTTTCTGAACTTACAAGCGTAGATTCAACAGTATAGTTTCTACCTTATTGTTTGTGTGTTAAAGTTTTAATTTCTATGATTAAAATACTGGGTTGTGTAGCAATGACCTTACGAGTCATTATTAGATTGAATGGACAGACTGTTGGGTTATAAACTGTTATTATTGTCGATTATAATTAATTTTTATGTCTTAATTAACTTGCTGAAATATTTTATAATTTATTAAAACGAAATTATTATGCCTTGTTTATGTTTATTTAAATTCTTAAACTAAATATTTTGGAACATTATTTTATTTACAATGTTATAAATTTGGAACACGGTCACTACTGGAGCAAAGAAGCCGACTAAGTAGATATTTTTTTTCTAATTTAATTAAATTAATTACATAATTTATAATATTTTCAATTAATCTAAAAACTAATTTTATTACTTGACAGGCATGGAAGGTAAGAAAAGTGTGATTGTGTTTTATTTTATGAAAGAATTTAAGTCTTCAGTGAGATCGCTTGCATGTCGAAGTAATAAACATTAAGTTTAGTTCATGGGCACGTAACGATCTCCCATAAAACAGCCATCATGGTGGCTTTCTATTAAACACGACCGCTGCTCTTCATCCGATGACATATTGCCCCCAGAATCGAAACAACTAACTAATTTTATTTTTAATTCGTAATTAAAAATTATCCGTTTGATGACATTCTTATGGATCAAATTTAAAGTCTTGTAACCGGAGTGCAAATTTGTTCCATATCTGTTACGTATTTCATTAGGAGAATAATTTTCTTAAATACAGGTGACGCGCAAGCTATCGAATATCTCGCAGTCTTGTACTATCGACACTGTCTTACTACCTGTCGCTATACCGGCTTAATTCCGGGGTCACGCCTTCTCATTATGACTCCCACAGCCTGCATCGGGAACCAAATTTCGTCATTGACTAGTCCCTTAATTAACAGAATTTACCACGTTCGGGTGAGGCTGGCTTTGCGCCTGGCATCGGGTAATGTAAAATTAAACATTAAAATAAAATGAAAATGCTCCATCAATTTGATTAATCCAAAAACAGCAAAGCTTTTAAAAGTTCGATACAATACGAACTTTAATTAGGATCCAACTAACCGTAAACAGAATTCGAATATTCATCTTAGAACAATGCCTTCTTGTTAAAATAACTACATAAAAAATAGTACATGTTTTGATCAGGTAAGTGAACCCTTATACCTAAGATATAAGAGTTAATTTGGATGAGAGATTTATAAATCAAGTCTTACGTGTATCTGAGTAAAAAATACGAAACATTTTTACTTTTAAATTATTATTAGCTGGAGAATTCATGAGAATATATTTACACCACTTCACTTAACGAACGTACGATCTAAAAGGTAATAAAATATAACAGCACTTTTTTTGGTTAAGTTAGATACACGCTCACGCCTGTAATCCCCAAAGTAGTAGGCAGAGATGTAACCAGTACACCCAGCACACCCAGAAGTCACACCTTAACCTGTATCGTGGGTATCAGGAACTACGAGGGACTTGCGGTCCCACAACACCCAGACCCAAAACAAATATTTGTGGATCATACAAACATTTGTCTCGGTGCGAGAGTCGAACTCACGGTCTCGCACTTCGGAGCCGGCTACTAGCCCACTGCACCACGGAGGCTGTCAAAATTGCAGTTTCACATTTTCCATAAATTAACTTTTTAAAGTTGCGATCGGTGTCCAAATGGGTTTTAAATGTATTAAATTTAGCTATCAAACATTAACTTTTTTGTAGATAAAAAAAGATAGATTTATGGGCAATTAATGAAAGCCAGTGACTATTTTTTATAATTTAAACGACTTGTCTCTCAGTGGATACCTAAAAATGACAGAAGGCGACGACTAGGCATACAAAGGGTTTATGAAGTATTAGTGCGACGATCATGACCTCATTGATAGACTATTTTATGGACAATAACGGATATGGAAAGTGAAAGGAGTATGCCTTTGCCTAGCAGTGGAACAATGAAGTAAAAAAAAATGACCTAAATCGTTTATTTTTTGCTGTTACTCTTTACGGAAAAATAATGGACACAGATGTCTATATGCGAAATTGATAGGTCATTTCACAAGTCAATTGGAACATTAATAACAATATTGTTGACCAAATTCAATGCAATACGTGATTGAAAATCATGTGTCGTAGTTTTCAAGTTCAAAGAACTTTTTATAGTTTTCACGGATACATCAATCAATGTAGTTAAGTCATAACTTTCTGTTTTAATGGTTACTAGTCAAAAATAACTGCGAAGAAAAAAGGGTTGAAAAGTTAAAAATTATTAATTACTATTATACATCCGGGTTAATAAAATTAAATAGAATGCTTTAACGCAAAAGTAATAAATAAAAGTGTCCGAAGATAAGCAATCCTCTGAAGTGAAGGTTGGAAGGATAGCGAACGCCATATGTTGATAATCCTGCCATAGTGACTCCTTCTGGCGAGTCGTGTTTCAGGGTCAGCCAGTGTATATGGCACCATCAGGCCGGCATAATTCTGTCAACCGTCGAGAGGTACAATATCTCTCCACTACCGCCATTATATTGGGAATACATTGTACTTACCATTAAATCCAATGTGAGTTATATTGTTGTACCTAAAAAAAAATTTAAAGTAAAATTGGTGACTATCTTGATACTTGACTTGACTAATATCTTGACTTAAGTTTTTATTGCATAACATAAGCCCACGCCTGTATCCTGAAACGAGATACAGAAGTACCTACAATTATTGCAGCCACGGTTTATCGAGCTATTTTAGGTCATAATTATATTTTTAAAAATTTATATATCGTCGATGAAGTACCAATACCTCCTAACTGACAATTTAGTCCAAAATTACTTTTTTTATTATAATAGACGTAAACATAAACCACATCCCTTAGTAACTAATAAAAAGGTAATGTATTGGAAACTATATACTATCAATAGTTGATCAAAATAAATAAAACCTTATTTTAAACAGTTTTTGTAAAATAAAACCTTATTTTAAACAGTCTGGTGTAAAATTAGATTCTCAACACTTAGGAGGTATTGGTACTTCATCGACGATATGTATCTCCATCTAAATCAATCTATCATTAAAATTTAAACAACACTAAAATAACATTTTACTCGATTTATTAGATCACGCACTGTTTAAATAAAAATAAACTCCGCTTATTATGGCCAACACTTATTTATCCAAATGTAATCAGCATAAGAAATTAGAAACGTAAATTTTATTTAGTATAACTATTGTAATTTAGAAAATGAAATTAACCTGAATACATTAATCCCAATACCATCTAGTACATTAGTACACTTCAAGACATGTATTTTAATTTAATGAAATGTTTTAGGTTTTTACTGGCTTATACAATGCGTGTGCGTGGGCTTGTCCGTGTGCGTGAATGGGTTATAAAAAACCCCCAACATCAATTAGAAAAAGTGTCCGAAATTTCAAAATGGTTAAATAGATTTTCTTCAAACATAACTAAGATCCATCTCAATTAAACTAGCTTTCAAATTAAACCGCATTCGAATCGGTCCAGGCGTTTAGGCGCTCGGATGCCGCACTTAGACAGACAGACAATGGGGTCAAACTTATACCACCTTTCTTTTTCGTAGGAGGCTAAAAAGAAACATTGCCAAAGAGCGTACATAAACTCACTCGTTAACTTAAAGCAGTCTTGTTTAAGTTTTTGTTTTCTGTAACACTGGAAATAAAATCTTTCTTACAAGACCTTTTCTATATTGCTTTATTTTTCTCTTTAAGGTAACAAGTTTTTACTCTACAACCAGATGGCTAGACACGAAAAAACGCCTAACCTATTCCCGTGGAAAGAATACAAAAATAGCAGTCTCGATAAATAGCTGCTAACGTTACTGAAATAACTAGTTATTTTTTTATTTCACTCAGGTCTAATAAGTATTTTTCTTGATACTTTGCTGATGTTTGTTTCTTTAAATTATCGTTTGCCAATTGCGATGGCTCGACTTAGGATTTGAATCTAAGATATCACGAGTCTCAGCCTTACAGCTGTCACTAGACTAGCAAAACGATTCAATCTCTTACAATATGAAATTAATATCTCCATATAAGAAATACAAGCATTATGTTATTTTATTCCATTTCAAATAGCGTATAAAGATTGTGATCATGAAATAAAACCCTTTGTTACACGAACAAATTACTCATATCTGTGACAGTTGAGTTCGTTTACGACAACGTGTTTTATAAGCGCGCAATTGCTACTTGAGCCGAGCCATTGAATGTGGCTGAAAGACTTATTTCTTTTGCTTCTTTCTTTTGTCTTCTTTTGCTATGATTTAAGAACGTTGACTTACTTTTTGAATTCAAGGTTTATGTATAAAGGGTAAAGCCACGCTGGGGACAGTTTCGTCTACAGCACGAATGGGTCGGCTCGCCCGGGTCGTTACCACTTTCTCACATACGGTAAAGTGTATGTCGAACCGGTACTTCTTGAATTAACTGCATGATGCTTTATCTTGCAGATAATTTTATCGTGACGTTAAAAATATGCTTTAGAAATCTTTAGTTGCATTTTTTCAACTAAATTGTATTTTTTTTTATAGCATAGGCCGGCAAACGAGCAATCGGGTCACCTGATGGTATGTGATCTCCACCGCCCATGTACGCCCACCACCAGAAGAATAATGGGTGCGTTGCCGACCTTAAAGGAAAGGGATAATTAGGGATTGGGAAGGGGAGGGGATTTGGGCTTCCGGATATCTCACTCACCAGCAGCGAGCCGCTACTTTACGTCGGTTTTCTGTGAGACAGTGGTAACGACCCGGTCCAGCCAGCCCATTCATGCTGTAGACAAAACTGTCTACAGCGTGGCTCTACCACTCTAAAAATTCAGTAATGTATGTAACACGCCGTTATAAAAGCACTTCTTTAACAGTTTTTATACATTAAATACACTCTGCACCCTACGTTCACCTTTTATGATTTTCATCCAATCAATTAAGATAGCACATAAAGTTCCATCTGTCGCAGTGTCGCTTAATTTTATAGCTTTTCATTGAATTTTACAAGCAATTACATTGGTGTTGAACTCAGGGGTTCTGTAGATAGCCGTAATCATATTTTTGAAGACTTAATAAATCGCTTTTAAGCATATAATATATCTAAATAAAATTACGTATATGAGTTGAGGCTTTCGCGATTTGTATTCATATAATATTTATTTATTTGTACAGGTCTTAATCGCGTAGTATTTGAAGATATAAGGAGGTATAAGGTATAAGGAATACCTATTGTTTATTTTTTCTCGACGTTTCGACCGAGTTGCATCGGCCGTGGTCATGAGTTAACTCAGTCAAAAAATACTACTATTAAGACCCTTTTAAATAAATAAATAACATTACGTTTATATTGTTGTTGTATAGCAATAGCAGTATAGCTAAAAAACGTTATAAAGCTCCTTGACCGTTACGACTTTTATCAACAGTTACAATCACGCGCTTTTATATAATAAGATTTTTAACTGACTATAAAATCGGAGGAGGTTCTCAATTAAATGCGTATATTTGTTTGTTTCTTTTTCTGTTTGTATAACAACGTATAACTATTTACAGACTGATCCGATGTCGATAATTCTTTTACCATTAAATAATACATATAAATTTCAAAAAAAATATTATTACTCCTCCTTTATTTGACGTCGGTTAAAAATAAAACAGACCCAAAAACAGAATTAATCTATGATGAGTCGACGTTATCAATTAGTAACCAATAAAGTGCAACAGCACTGACTAAATTGTTTATTTTATTTTTAGCTTTTTTTGTTTTTATTTTTACAGTGGCAAATTTATACTTAGGCATTTCACTATATCCTCACAAAATGCCAGCATACATTTCATTTAGTTGTAGAACCCTAAATTATTGCGAACTTTTTAAAATTCTACTATTCCAAACATCTGCGTATATTTGAGAAATTTTATTTTATGTATCGAATTAATTTGTCTGAACATTAACCTTGCTAGTCATAAGCTATAAATGTTTTATGTTTCTAATATTGTTACATACCGAACCATGTCTATTGGGTATTTACTTTATATGTGTATTTTTGTTTTATCTTTCTTTCACGCAGCAACGGAGCAAGGGATCAGATTTTATTGCATAAATGTGATTTATAGGCCCGAGAGTGACAATGACTTTTTAGACCGGTAGTAGGTTCGATTCTCGCGTTAAGCAAAATACGTTAAAGGTGAAAAATATTGCGTGAATTTATTTATTATGTAGAATACAGTTCCACAAAGTATCGCTTAACCAAATCACACAAGTGTAACAGCGGGCAAAAGATAGCAGGCAATTTATGTAAATTTCTAATGTATGCGTCATTCTTGTAAAAGGCTTTCATAAACACAAAACATTTTAACTACTGCATCAGAATTTATTTTAAATTGTGGTTCTTAAGAATTCGAGGAATGTTATCAATGCAAGATCGATTTTAATGATTGTTACTGAGAATGAATATGTGGTTCAAACGAATAAAAAAAGTTCAGCCATAGTTATTTTGCCGATCAATAAATCTCAGCTCAATTACAATAAACTTCAAGAGACTTAATATTTGCATATAGAAGCCCTGTAAGCTCTAGTTTGTAAGTGTTTGGATCCGCTATGGTGATCAGTGCGACAATCGGTGGCGCCGTACGACTGTTGTGCTGATGTCGCGGGTTCGATCCCCGGGTCGGTAAAAAGTGATATTGGGTTTTCCTATCATGAAATACTCAGTATCAGTCTGGAATCTGTAATTGTGCCCGGTATGGCGGTGTGTTCGCAATCATGGGACAAAATGTGAGTGTACTGGCCACACCACTGCCTACCCCTCCAGAGACTACAGGCGTGAATGCGTATGTATGTACCTATATATGTATTAAATGGTGATTAACAATATTGAACGGAGGAAATGGGCGAGACGAGACGTTGTATGTGACGTGTCCGGACGGATACCCATTGTGTCATGGAGTACTTGCTCATTGCTACTACAATATCACGACCGGATCTAAACAAGGGAGATCGGAAGAAGTGTCTCAGAATAAATTTTAGAATCTATTTGATTTTGCGAATAATAAAATTACTTTGTTTAATTTGACATTTCACCTGAGAGCCTTAATATTTCTTAATAAAGAAGGTGTGATTAGATAATATTTAGAGAAAAATTACCACTAGTAGTATTTATGGCGAATAATTGAATAGAAAAAAGTACGCGAAAAAATAAATAATTACACACAACAGTCACACACATAGTCCTGACCGCACACTAGGTTAACCTGTGGGTATCAGGAACTACGAGGGACTTCAGTCCTACAACACCTTGACTAGAAACAAATATATGTGGATAACACAAAAAATTGCTACGGTGCGGGAACCGAACCCGGGCCCTCTGGTTTCACAGCCTATCATGGAGGCTGTCGTAAGTAAACTACTCTGTATTTTTATTATCCAGTAAAGGTTTCTTCGGCCATTGTGTGTACTTTCATTCGTACTGCCACGGCCGAGGTGCGATCGTAACAATGACGAACTTTTTTTTCAAAAGAATTATGCGAACAATAAATAATATTAAGTGACCGTTTTGTAGGATTTCGGTGACATTCGCGAGCAGTTGTGAGTGTAAATTAAAATTTATTGGACTTTTACCATTTTTAAACTCAGACTGTAAATTTTATATTTATAACAATTTTCATAATTATTTAACGTAAACCTTTTCATAATAATTATTTGTTACTGACAGCAACTGTTGTACGAAAGGAAGTAAATTATTTAACGGCTATGGAAGTTTAAAATTATATCTACATTTTTATATTGTAATAGCGTAATATGTATTAAATGTAGCTTAAATTCTTTAAGGTAAATCCAGTTGAACAAACTCATATTATTCGAACTTCAGGAATTGCAAAATGAGAATAAAAATAAGCATTATACGGAATGTTAAGAATTGTAATAAATATATTATGACTATGCCTAACTGCTAAATCCGCCGACATAAATTGTCTTCTAACATCTCGATTAAACTACCTTTCAAATAAAGAAACACATTTAAATGGGTCCATTTATGGCGCTACTTTGCTACTACTTAGACAAACAAGACAAAGTTATAACATTCGTCTTTTTTGTAGGAGGTTGTAAACATTAAGCTGGTAGAGCACCCCTGTAGACAGTTTTGTCTACAGCATGAATGGGACGGTTCAACCGGGTTGTTACCGCTGTAACTTACGATGAGTGACATATCCATAGGCCCAAAACATCTTCTTTAAAAGCACTTAATTATCCGTTTCCTTTAAGGACGGCACCATATCACGTATTGTAGAAGTCCATTGGCGGTGGAGATCACTTACTTTCACGTGACCTACTTGCTCGTTTGCTGGCCTTTGCCATAAAAAAAACTTTCAAACTTTTAATAACAACAAGACATCCAATATTTAACGTTAAATTACATGGATGATAATAAAACGTGGCGTTTAGTCTCGCTTAAAATCTGCATAATGAATTCGGCAACACGCGTTATAACTTTACGCCGAATAAATTAATTAAGTCCTATTTGCAAGAAGATTTTGTCACCCCATTTTATCTCGTAATTAACACGCCTCTGTAATACTTTAATGAATTTTAAGCCTTTGTGTAGTCAGTTTTATAAGTATTCAAAATTTCTTCAATATCGTAAGTTAAATTTAAATTTCTATGTGAATGATACTAGGCAGTCACCAAGTTATTAAGAAATCAGATAAACAGGAAATATTGATTTTAAAAGAGAATACACAAAAGTGGATTCTCCCAGGTTCATCATTATTGTCCTATGTCCCCTCGATGGGGCAGAGGGCGTCCACAGTACGTCGCCACCTCGATCGGTCTTGGGCTTCGCGCTTTACTTCGCTCCAGGTCATTCCTATAGCCTTCGCTTCTGCAGTGATCGTCCGCCGCCAGGATTGCTTAGGGCGGCCACGTTTCCGCTTTCCTTGGGGATTCCAGTCTAGGGCTTGCCTAGGTATGTGGTCAGGGTCCCTTCGGAGCGTGTGGCCGATCCAGTTCCACTTGCGGCGTTTGATCTGTTGGTCGATCGGAGTCTCACCACAGCGTTCCCACAGATCTAAGTTGGAGAGTTTCTCGGGCCAGTATACACCGAGAATACGGCGAAGACAGCGGTTGACGAAAACTTGGAGCCGACGCGAGATGTCCTTGGTGACCTTCCACGTCTCACATCCATAGAGCAACACGGTTTTCACGTTGGACCGGAATATTTTGAGCTTAACTCTCCTAGTCAGTTTCCGCGATTGCCATATAGGGCGGAGCTGTGCGAAGGTTGCCTTCCCCTTGGCGATTCTCGAAGTGATGTCTTCTTCGGTTCCTCCTGTTTCTGACACTACACTACCGAGGTAGGTAAATTTGTGGACTCTCTCCACACCCTCTGTGCCGATGAGCAACGGCAAAGTGCTTGTCGCTCTGCACCTCATCTCCTGGGTCTTCCGTATGTTGATCTTAAGCCCCGTCTCCAAAGCCTCTCGCCGTAGGTCGTCTAGTTTGGATTGCATGTCGGCGCGTGTGTGGCTCAATAGGCATAGGTCATCGGCATAATCCAAATCTTCCAACACGTTGGACAGTCCCCACTCTATGCCACGGCGCTTGCTGTTGTTGGTGTTATTCATGATGCCATCCAAGACGACGACATTTAAATTTCTATGTGAATGATACTAGGCAGTCACCAAGTTATTAAGAAATCAGATAAACAGGAAATATTGATTTTAAAAGAGAATACACAAAAGTGGATTCTCCCAGGTTGCTGTTCTATTTTTTTTTGTGTAAGACTCCGATCGACCAGCAAATGAAACCGCAACTTTAAGGCTCGCTCAAATTGGCAATCTTCTTACTGACTTTGACAGTAGGCTGTTTGGCTCGCCAGCCGACCAACCTTCGATTTTAAAACCGTGGTATATAGCTCGTACGTTGATCACTGACTTTACCTATATGACTGACTCTTGGTTAATACACGTAAAATAACTATTAACGGTCTTGGGTCATGCAAAATCACTTGACTGGCCTGAAGGTAGTCACGAGCGGCTGCGATTCCACTATCTCACTGATATTTGTTCAATCGTTCTTTAATACTAAAGTATATATGACTTAAAATATATTATCACTACAAGAAGCATTCCATAAAATCCTTAGAGATGTTTAGGTTAATTTTTACACGTGGTAGAGGCAAGTTGTAGATACTTTTGACTTCAGTATAAATGGGCCGGCTCGACCGGATTGTCACCATTGTGTTACAGAAAACTGACGTGAAATAGCAGCTTATTATTGAGCTTCATACGGTGAGAGTGAGATATTCGAGAACTCAAATCCCCCTCTCCTTTAATCCCTTTACTAAGCTCAGCAACGCGTCCATCAATTTTCTAATATTCTGGCCTTTCACTATGGGCAGTGGAGATCACTTACCATCAGGTGACCCACTTGCTCGTTGGCCGGTATCTAAAAAAAAAGTCATGTATGTGTCAATGCGTAGAATGTTTTGACATTCGCGTCTTCGTGACGATGACGCGTCAGCCATTGTCCTACACCTTGAAAGATACATTGTTATTACGTCCATTTTCAAAAATCACGCTCGCATAGCTAGATGTGCAAAAATTAGCCGAATTATCTATACAAAATATCTAACTAGAATAGGATTGATTTTCATAATTGGTCTATTCAAGCACGACACTATCATTAATCTGCGCGTCTTAAAACAAAGGCATCACCATCTAGTTTTTAAGCTTAGGTAGTAGATACGTAGGCAAGACACCTTTGTGGGGTCTGATATTTCGTTTAATCGTGTCTTATACGCCATTTTCTAGGCTGACGGACTCACTTTATCACATCAAACGAAGTGAAAATAGATTACACGGTTCCCTAGGGTTCACGTTAGACGGAAAGATGTGGGCTCGCGAAAATGTTAGGCGCCGGGATGACGCCCTGACTCATCCCGACCTCGTTGCTGATGCCGCTCACTTTATTCAGGTTTTAATGAGAAATACACTCTATGCGCTCGCAAATTAAGTCTATTTTTGCATTAAAAGTGGTTTGTGCTGCAAATATAATATTTATATTGCAATTACACATAAAGCCACGGCACACACGGTGAAGCATCACTTTTTATTTAGTATTTCCGTTAATACGGGATTAAATACTAAAATTACTAATAATTAATATGTAATAACAAATATTAGTAAAATTACCGTAGCCACCAAAGTTTATATTCCTATATGCGCAATGTCAATGATCTTTAAGCAAATAAAGGTGCAAGAAACACCTATCATAACAAAACTGCAATTGTCCCCTACACCTTTATTCACATATAAAGAAAATAAAACAAATACTATACGTAAGCCACACCAAAAATAGAAATTAATTGCATAGTCATTGAAGCCATTAATGTTTATACAACTCACATCCTCGTTAGAATAACACAGAAAAAGAATAAATGTAAATAGGGGCGTGTGATTTGGAATATAGAACTTATTATTGTTTGTGTGTGGGCCAACATATTGTATAACAATGCGGGCGGGCGGAGAACTCTGAACTGAACCACACGTGTATCCGCTACGAACCCAAAATGTTCTCCTTGGAACCCTTAGTGCATGGGAATAAAGTCTCTTTTTGAAAAACTTATCAACAGTCTTTGGGTGATTCTTACGGATGGGATACGGTTGGTTAATTATAAATCATAACGTGTAACGTGAATGTCCATAATAAAATTAGAGTAAAAGGCCCTTGAACATACTAGGTCAAGAACCGATTGCATTATAATTGTGACTAGCTTTTGCTTGCGGCTTTGCCCGTATTAATTTCATTTTTCGGGATAAAAAGCCTATGTAATGTATGTAATCTAGGTCATCGTCTACCTGTATATCTATTATAAGTCAAATGCGTTCAGCGGTTAAAGACTCAATGACTGACAAACATCCAAACTTTCACATGTAACATAGTAGTAAGATTCGTATTTATCATGTGCTTTTTTTTCTATTATACTAATTAGATGTCATAACAGCTATAAGTGACATTATTTTTTTTTCACATGCTTATATTCTAGTGGACTGTGGAGTACAGTCTAACAGCGTAAATGTCAAAATTATTCTCTAATTGGTCATTAGTTTCAGTACATACAGGGTTATTTTTAAAACACCAGCAACCTCGCAGGGGTAGATAGCTGTCCCCATACGGAACAACTTTTGTTCTACGAGTTTGGATATAACTCAATATATTTTAAAAAAAATGATTTTACAAGTTTTTGTTGTGTCGTATTTTTCTTCGTAGCGTTCGGCGTGCGAGCGCGACTCAAAGGCGCCGCTCAGCTGGGTCGGGCGATGACCTTCAACGCTAGCTCGGTTCCCCACGCTTCGCTTATTTGTTTACGTAAAGTGCGATGCGCGTTGTAACAATCAAGACGGAAATTAAATGAATACTTATTTTTGTATGAAAATAAAATCTAACAAATTATCAAAAGTCGTAGAACAAAAGTAGTAGCTTATAACCTTAGGAATCTACCCCTGCGAGGTTGCTGGTGTTTTAAAAATAACCCTGTATATATCGTTTATATGAAAAAAATCCATACTATTGGAACGAAGTTCCTTACGGCAGGCTTGGAGGGGATAGGGATTTCGCTGCGTGACCGAACTGAAAAAAATGTGATAGTAAAACCGTAAGAAAAATGCGTGGAAAAAATGCGTGGAATAAAAGCGTTAAATGAGAAGTGCGCAGGCGCGACAGTCGCATAAACAGCCAGCGTTAGTTCCTTTTTTAAAATGAAATTCATTCAGCCAGTTATAGTTGAAGTATTTTTATATCTCCTTCGATTTTTAAAAGATTACGCTAGCTCGTTATTATTTATAATTACATAAGTTGATAAAAAATGCTATACAATAGCTTTACCGCGGCAGTCTCCGAGTGCCACACGTCTTTTTTTTATTTCTATTTTTCTATTCTATTTCTATGTAATTTTATGTTGTCAAACAAAAATAAAGAGACATATTTTGTTATTTTAGTTGATAATTTGATTTTTTTGCAATTTGTGTCGATTCTACATTAGCCGAAAGAACTTCGTTCCTACCTGGTGTCCCACGACACACACCAATTTTTTTTATAAATAGTTTTATTGTTACTATAAACTATTGAAGTTATTAGTGAATGCAAATTTGAAAGATTAATTCGTCCATATTGAAATAATGTTTTTACTTTTATCGTTAAAATTATATTGACTTTCAAATTCCAACATTTTATAGGCACAAGCATTATTCGTAATGTTTATATAGTTTTTAGTGAATAAAATATCTTTTAATTTTACAATTACTTAGCATTTTATTCATAAACTTAGAGCTATTTCAAAAAATGTTTAAGCATTGATTGTGGTGTACCTATGTCATAACATTATTACTTGTACGAGAAACGTAATTACATTGACTAAACACGTAAGTAGACATACATCGCGATGTTCACATTCTGCAATATTTATGCCTTATGAAACATTGATTAATGGCATACAAATATTGACAAAGAGTAGCAGACTGTATGCATACAATGCAATGGAACCGCATGTGGTGCTTCGCATTAAGTCAGTGAACTGCATTAACCCGAATTGGCTGTCAGTCTGTCTGTATTGTCCACCATAATTAATCACGCTCATTGCCAACGACTAAGGGACGTTAATATGTCCAAGGACTACTTTAATTTGTCACAATACCGTGACAAAGTCCACTCGTCGAATAGTTTAGATAACTGCGCTCCGACAGTACCAACTTCTGATACACTAACGCGCTACTAGTTAACTTTATTACCAGATAACATCAATTGTAACAGATAACAAAACGTATTTTGTATTTAGGTGTTGTATCAAGTACCTACTATTCAATTTAACAAGGTAAAGTTTTAGGTTAGGTAAAGACAATTATAGAGACCACAAAATTTCCATAATATGTATAAATATTTTTACATAATTATCTGCACAATGCACCTTTTGAGATCATAATTCTCCTATGTATGACAGCCTCCGTGGCGCAGCGGGCGAGTAGCCGGCTGTGAAGCGAGAGGCCGCGGGTTCGATCCCCGCACCGAGACAAACGTTTGTGTGATCCACAAATACTTGTTTCGGGGTCTGGGTGTTGTGAGTCCGAAAGTCTCTAGGAGTTCCTAATACCCACGACACATGACTCGTATCTTACTGTGGGGTCAGGGCTATGTATGACTGTTAGGTGTATTTATTTATTTATATTTCACTCAGACACAACATGGCCTACGACATACTAGGTGTGAATCTTGGGTATCATATATGAAATTAGCAGCTTTTGTATTTTGCAGCCTTATATTTTACGCGATAAGTCAAACAAAACGACTTCAAAAAATAACACTAACACACACACATACACACAACTAAGGTGTACCTAAACCTAATAATGAAACACTCAAATGTCAAAAATAACAATTTCCAGAGGCTCTTTGGAGTCGACACCAGTGCTGCCGCTTAGCTAAAATTGCATCGATTCCAAAGAGACCTCTAGAAATTGTTTTGAATTTTCAGGGTTATTTTGTAAGTTTTGTTCAAAACTTAATTTATTTTTCAATTAGTTTAGTGTTAGGTACAGCTATGTTATGTATATTACAATACAAGAACACAATCGCGATGAGTGTTCTTCTATCCGTTAAGGGATTTCATTTTATTATTCCATAGATATTCGGTTATGAGATCTTAACAAATTTAACAAATTTATATGGAAGCACATCGCTGCTAAAATTTCCAATAAAATTGGTCATCAATTGTCTGAGAAATCAATGTACATACATAAAAAAGCAACAAAAATTATCGCCGAATCGAATTTCCTTTTTTGAAGTCTGTTAAAAGTGACCTTTATATAAACAATCAAGTCAATTAAGAACATCAATATAAAAAAAACGAGGTATTTAGCTAACGTAAAAACTGAATCATTATTATCTACTTACTGCGAAAACAGTTTCACTTATAATAATATTCCATCATCAATCTAACATTCTATCTTACGGTTAGTAAATCGATTTTGCATTCAGCTAAACGTAAACCCTGTTACAATGAAGTGTGGATTAAGATTTATCTTCACCCAATATAAATAGCCATTACTCAAACAACTTTTGTTTCGAACTCTTGTGACCCAATTCACCGGCAATATGTTTTAACTTCCACAAACCACAACGGTTCATTTATGTACACCTGTTGTCTAAAACTGGTGTAACAATAAACATAGAAAAGACTGAATATATCCAGATTTTTCTATTTAGGTAATCTAGGCTCCATTTGGATGTTTTAGTTAAACAAAGCATTGAACTCAAAAGTATACAGATAGTATCTCAAATATGTCAGACATGTGGTTTGTTTTTTTACCTTAGATTAATATACTGATAATATTTTACTTTGAACCCGTTTATCAAATTCACATCCCTATTAACATTATCGTTTATAAAAAATTACCAACTGAAACAGAAAAGTGAACTTTTCTTTGCGTAATCCGGATGTTCCCATCCGGTTTTGGTTCAATGTAATAATTACTATTTTACACTACTTAATAATTTATTTATTAATAACAATTGTTTAAAAAGTAACTGCGTATCTCGGAAATATATCAGTTGTAAATTATATATAATTATATCATCATTTCAAAGTATATGACGTGAATAACAATTCAAGTAAATATTTGTATTCTCTCAGGAATGTATATTTATTATTTTCCCTTTAAATTGAAACAGTAGTTAATTAACCTAAAGTTGAAATAAATCTGGGTGTTTTTGTTCCATACAGATTTGAAACTTGTTATTTAACGCGAAAAGACTTAATTAATCTTAATTCAAATAAAATAGAACCATATGTATCTAAAGAGCGTGAAATAGGCCACATAATCAGTGGCTTGAGTGCAAATCACTTTCCAGAGTTCTCATTCATTCTATCGAACGGCCTTGCTATTGTCGCTGGCGCTTGCCGCCCGCGCCCGCCGCCCATATGATCGGTAAATTTGCACGGTCATTGACTTACAACTGTGTTATAATTGTAGAAGCACGTTGCACGGCGCAAACCTCGTTTTTTTATTTGTATAAAAGATTATGAATAGGACTCATGGCTGTATTGACTTTTCAGTTCTTACGTAGAAAAGGACTAACATTGGCTTGATTCATCATCTGCTCTTCTAACTTGACTACTTTTTCTGTTTTTTTTTTGGGAAATACTACTTATATCTCAGGTTGACGAACGCGGTCCAGTGCCACATAGTGATTTAAATTCAAAGTTCTGTATAGTGATGTGTCTGTTTATGGACAGGCGTGGTGCTTACCATCAGGCGAGCGACCTATTTGTTTCGTTCAAGCTAATAAAAAAACCAAAGCATAGACAAATCGTCTAATGAAAGATGGACTTCTATCTTTCTTGTCACCTTGTCTAACAAAATTTAAAAACGTAAATTAACTACTCTTGTTTGTGTTGTTTAAAACCGATACTGATATTTATTGCCCGTCTTACCACAAGATCTTAACCGTTTGCCATAAAATGTTGCAGATTGTGTTCTGCGTTCTAAATACTCACGTAACATTTTTTCCATCTCTTAAAATAAACAAACATTTTTACAAAAAAATAAAACCGAGTCAAAAATGTAAAAAAAATAAATTAAATTATTTTGAGTCTGTATCAATCATTGATTACTAAACTATGGTACAATCGACATAAAATTCTTTAGTTTTATTTTTAAGTTTTTTGTGTCGTCAGTATTTTTTTTTTTAAGAAATGTATTATTTTGTAGTGAAACAATCATCAAAAATCGTGCATTAAATTTTTAAGATAATAAAGTATTCCACGGCATGCAAAGGCTTGAGATGCCACTGGAATGGCTGATGTCTATGGGCGTCGGTAGTCGTTGATCAGGTAGGCTGGCAGCATGCCCTCTGAAAACTAAGCTGTAGCCAAATCCTTACATGCGTTATAGATAATGGCAAATGGGTATAAATGCAAATCATGTAATCATTTTTGTTTTATCGGAAACTCGAATACAAATTGAATGACAGGCTCCGTGGCGCAACGGGCGGGTAGCTGGCTGTGAAGCGAGAGGCCGCGGGTTCGATCCCCGCACCGAGACAATTGTTTGTGTGATCCACAAATATTTGTTTCGGGGTCTGGGTGTTATGAGACCGAAAGTTTCTCGTAGTTCCTGATACCCACGACACAAGACTTGTATCTTACTGTGGGTTGGGTGTATTAAATTGCGATAAAATATACACAAAATTTCCATGTCCATCACACCGCCCCAAAACGTACTAGCTCCGTAGTATTTATATTCCTTGCAACGTAACGGTGCAAGTTACTCACACATTCATAAAATGTGTATTTCGGCGGAGTATTAACCCTTCAAAGTTTTCATTGTTTCACTAACGTCGCGTGCGTGATTCACGTTTGCTGCCATTTCGCGGTAGCGCGTGCAATAATTTCAAACTGTCTTCGGGACTAGTCGGGACTACTCGAGTCCAGTACTCGGTTCAATGACTGACGCAACGTCAACGGCCATTAAATACAAACAATAATATTGGATGAAGAATCCTGTCGGATATCTAATTGGACTTGTCCGAGCGTAAAATAAATCAGTAGTGGCCATCGTCATTTACCAGCATAATACACATCTATAAAATTATTACATGGTTATGTTTGTATGTTGCAGATAATTTTAAACAGGTGACTTGTCTCGACTTACTAGAATCTGAATCCGCTTTTTTGGAATACCTACCTGTCCTACCTGTTTATCTACTAGTTTTTTGGTTCGCAAATCACATAAAAAAACTAAACTTATTTTCACAAGAATCAAGCAATTCAAAATAGTTTCACTTAAATACAGCTATAAATTTAACATAAATATTTTGTATCGAATCGAAAGTACACACCCACAGACAGGTGGGATACATAGCGTTATATATAAGATATGCTAGGAAAGGCCATTTTTTTATTCACCGGACCATCCACACAGACGAATTCGCAAGCGAAATATATATTTCTATAATTTGTTTCCTAATTCCCAGCGCAGTGATATACATTAAACAATGTGCCGAGACACTCGCTAGCCACTTATGAGTCAGAGTTGTTGACTCAAAATGTTATTTTCTCTTGAGTTAAAGATGGTTGCAACTGTGTAATATATCTTCATGAGGGATCTGACGGATGGTCCTACTTTTCCTTATTATCATTAAAGTAACCAAGCACTAGATATACCTTCGTTAGAAAACCACGTTTACATTACTTTCACTATAATCTTCGCATTAGCAAAGTAGCACAAGCAGATTACATAAACCCTGTGCCTAAGCGTTTGCTCATCACTATGACCTCTTATGAAATACTCTTTTATAAAATAACAATTTGTATTAGTTATTAGTTATACAAGATAAAAATAATGTTTTAACTGATTTAATAATGTTAAACGATGTCCCTACATATTCTTTTTCATTACTACCAAACTGAAGTAATTTAGGGGTTATACTCTCTCTCTCTCTGTAATTAGTAAACTCTTCTTTTTATTCTCTTTTTTTTATTTATTTAAAATCAAAACAGGTTACAATCAGAATATAAAAAACAGTAATTACCAAAAAGTTGTTTGTACATAATTGCAACCCAAAACATGTGTAAATGTGTCTAGGTCAATCAATAAAAACTGTTACTGTAACGCGAACTTAAAAATAAAATATTATGATATTTTTATAGCAGAGGGCAATAAACTAGCATGTAGGTCACCTGGTGGAAAGTGACCTCAACCGCTCATGAAATCCATAATACCTGAGGAATCAAACATGTGTTGTCGACCTAAATGAAAGGGATAATAAAGGAATTGGGAACGACCTGTTCGTGTCGTGATTCAAGCAAAAAAAAAATACATAATATTATTACACGCTTTTTATTAACTTCACCTGTATGTTTGTTTGTATGTTTGTAACCGACTCCTTTGGGCGCGATTTTGACCCACTTTAAACGGCCAGATTTCGTTCAAACTTGGTAGATTTATCGAGGACCGATGACAATACACTAATTTGATAAAAAAAATAATAATCATTTAATAATAATAGTAATAAAATAATAATTTAATTTAATTAATTATTGATATTCGGGTTAAGAATTAAAATTGTACTCTCTGGATCTTCGTTAATTATAGGGAATATCGTAGTATCTAATAGTGTCAATAGATGGCGCTTTTTTGATATTCGGGTTTAAAATTAAAATTATACTCTCTGCTACAATATATTTATATTTTAACTAAAAAATGGAAAATAAATAATAGTTTTAAAAAAACTAAAAAACACGCTTTTATAGAAAGTCTAACTAAAAAATTGAAAATAAATTTGAAGAAAACAATGTATTTTATTGTAAAAAAAGCGTGGGGTGCATGGTGTCAATAGTAATCAATATTATATTGACACATATGAGTAGAAGGATTATCATTTAGATAGTATCTTAAAAAGCACCCCACGCTTTTTTTTTTACAATAAAATACATTGTTTTCTTCAAATCTATTTTCAATTTTTTAGTTAGGCTTTCTATAAAAGCGTGTTTTTTAGTTTTTTTAATTAATAATGTATTCTAGTTAATCTATAGCTAGTCGAAGTAATTTGCTTAAACCCTAACCAATTGAAATCACTGTCGGTAACGATCACAGCCCGTAAAGGAGTACTGAAACATACATTGTATCTAAATAGATCTACTAGACAAAAACAGAATCACGGTGCGTTTACGGATTTCCCTTTTCCTGTAATATTCAGTCGTCATATCTTAGCTAAATTAAAATAGGACCACAATCAACATACTCTTTCAAACAAAAGATAACCATTCAAATCGCTGCTTATTTGTCGGAGTTATGGATAAATATAAAACATTTTTGAGTGGTAGAGCTACGCTGTAAACTGTTTTGTCTACAGCATGAATCGGCTGGCTCGACCGGGTCGTTACCACTGTCTCACAGAAAACCGACATAAAGTAGCGGCTTGCTGCTGCGTTTCGTAGGGTGAGTGAGGTATCTGGAAGCCCAAATCCCGTCCACTTCCCAATTCCTAATTATCCCTCTCCTTTAAGGTCGGCAACGCGCCCATGATTCTGATATTGTGGGCGTACATGGGTGGTGGAGATCACTTACCATCAAGGCCCACCATACCCACTTGGTCGTTTGCCGGCCTATGCTATAAAAAAAAATTATACAGATGAATTAAGAACTCCGTATTTTTAAGACGGTTTAAAATTATTTAAGTTTTTACATCGTCATTATGCCTATGGTTAGAAACAACAAGCCGTGTGTTCCAACGATCGCCTTCGCTCTATTTGGCTCGAAGGGCAGTGCAGGGCTCGCGTGACGTGTCTCCTTACCTGCGTGACTTGTTCCTTGTTACCACGTTAGAGAAGTAGCCAATTAGTATCGTTTTTCCGTTTCTAGGAACGAATTTATTACGAACTGAGAGATTCACTATTTTAAGAACTTCTATATTTATCACTAGCTTTTGCTCGCGGCTCCGCCCGCGTGAACGTTTAAAATTGACAAAGTTTCATACAAACTTTCATCCCCCATTTTATCCCCTTGGGGGTAGAATTTATCAAAATCCTTTCTTAGCGGATGCCTGCGTCATAACATCTACCTGCATGCCAAATTTCAGCCCGATCCCTCCAGTGGTTTGGGCTGTGCGTTGATAGATCACTATGTCATTCAGTCACCTTTGTGTTTTATATATTTAGATGTCGTAGAATCATTCGATAGAAACCTTCTAGTCTTCAAATCCTTTTCATTTATATCGGACAATTGTATGATTTAAACTAATCTTAAGGACTGTCTCCGGCAAGGATGCCTTGCCGTAAATTTTTATATCACAGGACATCAAACGAGCTAGTGGCTCACCTGATGGTAAGTTATCTCCACCGCTCATGTACACTCACAATACCAATCATGATTCATGGTAATGCTGCCGAAATTAAAGAGAAGGAATAATTACGGCATTAAGAAGTGGAAGGGATTTGGCCTCAACATATCTTCTGGAATTGAGGCTACGTACTGGCAACCACAGCGTTGGACGTCCGCCTACAAGGTGGACAGACGACCTGATAAAGCTCGCAGGAAGTCGCTGGCTGCAGGCCACTTCCAACAGGTCGGTCTGGAAATCTTTGGGGGAGGCCTATGTTCAGCAGTGGATGTCCTGTGGCTGATGATGATGATATCTTAAAGTACCGTAAGCCACACAACAGCAAGCTGGTACTTAACGTCGTTTTTCTGTGAGACAGTGACGAGACGGCCCCTTCATACTGTAGACAAAACTGTCTACAGCCTAGCTCTACCACTTATTTTGATTTTGTGACATGCTTTAATTAATTAGAGACCGTGATAATTTATCTTCTACATTATCTATCTACATTTTGAATTCAAATAATCACATGCATCGTTAAAAAATAAAATTGTAGAATCATTGGAAATATTGCATCCAATTTAAATATTTTATTACAAAATTAATATTTAATATTAGAACGCGTGCAATATTTCACTATTACTAGAAAAACATATTTTTGAATATATTTCTAAAATAATGCAATAACGAACATTACGACAGTAACATGGCATACATAATTTAATACAATAGACGTGTAGCCTATATCCCAAGAATATTAGACTATTTTGTGTTTATTTGACTTTTAAATAAGTTTAAGGTGCTCGATATGCATGTTAATGTTTGAATAATTAAGTAATAAGTAAATAAACAGCTGTATTATCTGTAATTTCTGCACGTAGAAACACTTAAATATATTTCTCAAACACTGTAAGTGAGTGATCAACATTTTAATTATGTCTGAATGAACTTTTACTTTTTAAACGTAAATTTTTTTTTTTGGCCTAATCAGTATACCCTGTACGTTATACCATATCAAAAAAGTAAATAGTACTTATTGCTTTAAAAAGAGGCACTTAACTTTAATATCATTTTAATTTCTTAGAATTCGACTATTTTCATAATCAAAGCTAGTTATTGCCCTATAGTTCGTTATTGAGTACAGAAATAATCATAACTGACCTCTCTGAACAATAATAATCAAATTCTAAGAAACGACTAAATGACAATTAAAGTTAGTTGACCTCTCGAGTACGTCAGTTATTATTAAAATAAAATTTTCCCCTAAATATCACAAAGTGTGTACAAAATATTGTGTTCGTGCCTTAACAATTCTCGATACTTAATATTTCTCTTTTAACATAATGGCGACTGGACGTTGAATTTACAAATTACAATATGTTCTGAAATCACGTAAGCTTTGCACATCAAAGCAATCTGCAAAGCAATCAGTTTATTGCTTTCATGTCTACAAACCATGAGTCAATTTCGAAGGAAATCGAAACCCGTTTTAACCGGGAATAATAAATGAAAAATAAAAATATCCGTAACAAATAAGCTCCATAGATTAGTGAACGTTCGAATATTTTACATAAGCGACGTGATTTCGATTGCTGTTTTAGGACAATAAGAAAATAAAAATAAAACAAATAAACTGAACTACCACGCACACAGTCCTGTGCCCACACTAAAATACAAGACCAGTGTCATGATCACTACCATGCATGAAGGACTTATTTATATATTTTTGAAGTGAAACTTCTTTAGAATCGTTGTGATTTGAATCTCGATGAAACGAAACTGCATCACGACAAAGAGACAAACATATTCATAAATAGGATTTAGCCTGCGAGATTACAAATATGCTATCACGTGTCTGCGCCTGCGTACAACAAAGCCAACGAAAAATGTGTCATAAACAACGTGGTGTATTATTCACATGGTTTATTTTTTGCATTTGCGTATTAATTAATTTATTTTAATAATTCTGAAGTTTCACTTCTCCCGTGTGTGAATTGCACACAAACACACACACTTTCTTTATTATTATACCCTAATCTATAACAACAACATAAAAACAAAAGAAACTTTAAGTATAAAAGGAAGTACAAATGGTGGTCATTTCGCTTTCTGCGATTCATTTCAGACATCATTTGAATAGAATGAATTGACTAGGAAAAAGAACGGGCTGTCGACAAAACGAAAATATAGGAAGGACGCGAATTAACAACCAGTTACAATCATTCATCCATATAACTTTCAGGGAATGTTAAGCAGTTCATATAAGCAGTAGCTCTTTATTTGTACAATTTCCCTAATTATTAAAATCATTATTGAATAATTTTTGTGGACTAAAACTAAACAAAGCAGGCAATTATTAAGCAAGCAAGCATTATGCATCCTATGTGTATAGCCTATATGAGACACACGGCCATAAGTAATTAGATAATAAGAATAAGAATTTCGATTAAAAAGGATTTATTTTACTTCTTTGTGCGATAGACTCGATAAGCGTCCATAAATGCTAGCAAGTTGCAATACTGCAGCTGGCCATGTTGATTCACCGTTTATAACTAATGACTGCCGCAATATAGCAATAGTAATGTACCTATAAATAATCAACTTAATTATAATTTTATAAATGTTATTCTTCAAACACTTCTTAGAATTCAAATGGAATTTGTAACCAATTATTTCAAATGATGTCAATCAACATGACCATATATCATCTAAATTATTCAAACATGTTTCGTTTAGACTAATGTGATATTTATTGCAGGAATTATTTCATACATTAAACATTTGTGTCAATTTTCAGTCGCCGAGTAAACGTTATTTAACGGATTAAATAAAAGACAGCAAACTTAAAAATGAGCATACTGACCGTATAATTACAGTGTTACACCGAGACGGTTAAATAAAATTAGCACTAAATTAGCTGTTTATTGCGTTATCTGGCAGATAAAATTAAAACGAACATTGAAAAATCGTTGAACATAAAATTCCGGGTTGTTTTTGTAAATACAGTGTACTTCGAGCTGGAATGTACACACCGACGATCTTATCAGAGTGTGTATTACATTTCTCCATAACCTCTATATATTTTTTTGTAATAAAGGTAAACAAAATGCTATTACGTCTATAGTATTTCAAATTCATAAACTTAATACAATGTGAGTTAGGCAGTAAAATATAATACGGTTCTTCTGAAAATCGTAAAAAGTGTCCTTAAACATGGGCCAATATTGCAATTTTATAGCGGCGGAAAACAGACGCGTATCTAGGAAATTTACCGAGGGAGTTGGCAACAATGAAATACATAGAAAAATTATAAAATTTATTTAATTTTATTCAGATATTTCATTAGAATTCTATGTCATATAGAAACCATAGGTGTACCAAACATTATGAGTAATTTGGCTATACCCAAATTATGAGTTCAAATGTACCAAAATTAATCAAAAATCAGAGTTAGCGAAATGAGAGTGAGAAAATGATTTTATTAAAAAACTAGTTTGCAGTCGCGGCTCTGCCGGCATGTAAATTGTCACACTATGTACTTGTTTATTTGATATTTTCTGGTATAAAGTAAATTATGTGACAGGAGTCAGAAATCATTGATGATGCCTGATGATACGTGACCACGTACCATCAGGCATCCACTATGTGTAAACGCACACTATACTAGAATTATCATGAATGCGTTGCCGGCCTCAAATGGAACCAATTTTGTGAGATAGTGGTAACAACCCAGTCGAGCCGGCCCATTCATGACTAAACTGTCTACAGCGTGGCTCTATCACTCTTGTCAATCCGCTCCGTTGCTGTCTGAAAAAAGGAAAAAACAACAATCACACCCTAGAATTTATAATATTAAGTGAATATTTTTATAGCAGGTCTCTAGAACATATTTTGTGTTTCCTTTTAAGTGGGGTGACGACAGCACTTGATACTATTGTGTTAACTAGATCCGTACCTGGCATGCATGCCGATATTAGTATTTACTTTGCGGCAATAACTGAAACTTCCAACTTAAAGGATCGGCCCTCGGGTTATTTGGTTGGATTCAGGTTTATCTTAGGATTTTCAGCGTTAAAACTTTTATGTACACATACATTATTTATTTATACAAAGTTGTGCGGGTTTATTAGATTTACACACTTTAGAGTCTGCTACTTCTACTGTTGCGAATTAGTTTTTAAATTATATACAAGGGCAAAACAAATTAATTTAAAGTTAAGGCATATTTTAATTTTGTTTTTTCTTAATTTACTAAATGTATAAAAAAGAATGGGCCAAGATAAATATGGATTCGCGCATCAAGGGTTTTGTATTAAGTAAAGTAAAACTACTTTTTGTATTTTTTTTAGACATCTGCTAATAATTCTGTAAAATTTGCAACCGGCTATTAAAACGATTCAAAAGGTAGACCTTTTCACTAAATGACAGACAGTTAGACTGTGCAGCATAGTAAGTTTTCATTGGCACTTTTGCGGTACTGAACCCCTAAAATACATTCACATACATCTAAAAATTACAAAAATATAATTATAACGGTCTGAAAGCCGATTTTTCAATATCCGAATACATTTTAACGCCATTGGACAACCAATGTAAAAATGGCCAACTTTACACACGCTTCTCCGCTATAGATAGCGCGGTTATTTTGTATTTTGGTGTCTTATATTTTATCTGATAAATTACGTTTACTTGCAGATTGAAAAATCTGCCTTTAATAATGATCGTACATATAAATACAAGAGTATCCACAGTTTCACAACATCTAGTAGAACAAGACAGTATTCGTAGCGCAGCGAACGAATATCCGGCTGTGAAACCAAGGCTGCGGGCTCTATTCCCGCACCGAGACAAATGTTGGCGTGACCCACAAATGTTTGTTTGGCATCTAGTTGTTGAGAGACTGTAAGCCCTTCGTAGTTCCTGATACAGATACAGGTTAACCTAGTGTAAGGTGACTTGGGTGTATTTATTTATCTTCATACTCATGATATACCAATTGCTAAGCATTGAATGTCATCCACATCCATTCTGGTCTAAATTATTTTGAGTGAAGAAACTATTACACACAACACAAATAGCCGCCATTTTAAATTATCCGTATTCAAAGCGTTAAAATGACTATGCTTGTGATCAGACATGGCAAACATTCGATCTTGAGAAGTTTACAACAAATTTTCAACCAAATTTACTCTGGCATAGAAGTGACCTACCCCTTAATATTGAGTCTACTGAGTCCTTGTTGTGTAACACATGAGTAATGCCAACATAACGACTATCTTAATTATTATAACAGACCGACAATTTCAATTGTCACACAATTATTAGTAACCAAGTGGAAGTGTGACACTTTTTCTGAGAAGTTCCTAAATGCCAAAAGAATTGGGGCAACATTAGATTTAAAGAAACCATTGACGCTAAGCTGGCCACATTATATAATGTACAAAACACCTTTACAAACCACTTTTTTTTTTTACTAGCCCTGTATTATACATGTCCCACTGCTGGGCACGGGCCTCCTGTACCTACTGAATGAGAGGGGTAAGGCCTTAGTCCACCACGCTGGCGTAATGCGGGTTGGCAGACTTCACATACCTTCGAAAAATCTTATCGAGTTCTCAGGTACGCAGGTTTCCTCACGATGTTTCCTTCACCGTTAAAGCAAGCGATAATTAACAATTAATATACACATGACTTAGAAAAGTCAGAGGTAGCTCTTGGGGCTGGTTTCGAACCTGCGACTTGCGTCCCGACAGTCCGTACAAATCCCCGCTGAGCTATCGCTGCTATTAATATGGAATAATATATTACGAACCTAATAATATGGATATTTTTGTCCATAGCCAAAACAATTAGTCAGACAGTTCAGTCACACGAAACTCTCCTCAAGTTCGTATTGAAGCATTAGAGAACCCAAAATGTACGGTTCATTAAAAAATGTTTCCGCATTTTTAAAACACATTTTTAATGAAGGCTATACAATCCGAGCTCTGTTCGTGGTTTTCTCACGCACTGAACGAATTGCGAATGCGCTGCACAACGGTCGCGTTGAAGAGGCGCGTCGTGTTCGCAACTCGCCACGTCTCACGAGTTAATGTACAGTCAGGATGTTATTCACTTCGTACCAAACAATCTGCTAACTTTAATCCCCGACAAAAGAGGAGTGTTCAGTGTGGGGATCGAACTAATAATAGTTTGATCTCACTTTTTTTTTCTTCTGTTGTGGCTATGTGTGTATCTGTCTGTGACATCGTAGCGCCTTGAATCGAGCGATTTGAATGCAGTTGATTTTATTTGAAAGCTGGTTTAATCGAGATGGTAGGCATGTATGAAGAAAATTTGTCCAGACATTTTATAGATACAGATATTTTTCTTATTGACATCGAGTATAACAGCATAGGGTTTGGAGATTTTTAACGATTAAGTTTTATAGCAAAATATGGCAAAGGACCCGTGGATCACTTGATGGCATATTCATTTAAGAAAGTAAATGGGACTTACAATATTTGTTGCACTTAATTGTGATGTCGAACAGACCAAGATACTTACGTTTTATCGGGTACGGTAATTAAACATGCAATCAGCAAAGAGATAGTCGCAATTTTGTTTATTTTCATAACAATATCTTCATGTTTGATTAAAATTTAACCGTCAGATAGCGTATAAGTGTTTAATTTTCGTTATTTTCCGTTTATATGTTGACCGCCCGCTCATTTACCTACCAATCCAGTCCATCCAAAGGTTGCCTGGAAGAAATTGCCGTTAGCAATAAGGCCGCCAATTGTACTTCTTTTTATTATTTTTAGATGTCTTTTGTGTATTATCAATACTTTTTGTTGTGATATACAATAAAGTTATAAATAAATAAATAAATAAAATAAATTTTTAAATTGTTATTTTACTCATTAAACAAATATTTATTTACGTAAACAAATTTTATGATTAAACTGTGTGGTTTCATAATGATGTGTATGTAATTACAAAGGGGAAAAATAATATGACGGGTTTTACCTGATATACGCAAAATATAAAATTAATAAAGGTTAAATACCTAATATTCCTTGGTTGCAATTACTTTGCCGAGTGTACAAGTTAATTTCTAGAAGCCTAGTGCCTTAACAAGTAACGCGATAGCACTTGCGAATTAATTGAGAGAAGTGTTTTGAAATATTTTAAGTACACACTATCACTTATTAACCAGAAGCAATAAAGCTTTCAAAACAATTTGAAACTTTGATATTAAATTAGATCGAGTGTGTACTTATTCCTATTACCTACACAATAATTCCAAATAGTCGTGACATACAAGGTGGTAGCCCGTCTGGGTTGGTACCACCGGTTTGTCTATTTCTGCCGCCAAGCAATAGTGTGTGAGCACTGTTGTGTTTTAGTTTGAAAGGCATTGCAGCCAGTGAATTTACTGGGAATTATGTGACTTAACGTCTTATATCTCGGGGTGACAAGCGCAGGTCAGTGCCATGCTGTGCTTTGTAATTCAAAGTTCTGTGTGGTGTTGCTTCTGGCAGGTGTTGCGCTTACCATCAGGCGAGCGCCTTGCACGTCTCGCAATTTTAATCAAATTAAAAAAACAAAATATAGTTACGGACTGCTGCAGTCGAGGATGCAAAAAATCTGAAAAATATTTTAAACAACCTATTTTTAACGACACAGTTGAAACTACAGCATTACTTAAATTAAAAAAGAAATTGAAATAAAACTAATTTAAACGGATTTTATCGCGGTTTTTCTTATTAATTTTGATCCGTTTAAATTAGTTTTATTTCAATGAGTAACATTCGCGTAAACGTAAGAAATCAATATAAAAAAGAAATGACAATTATTCAATGTGAGAAATAACAAGGAATTTTTATTTTAGCAGATTCGCCAAGCTTCTTCTCACGATGGTCTTATTCCCCGTAATACGTGCAGGGTTCAGGTGGCTATTGCGAAACCTCGCAGGTGTTGTTGAGATTTGTCATCGATTCACATAATGTGATTCGCTAACAACCCCATAGCAATATTGTGTATCACAGCAAAAATATATCAGAAATAAAAAAATCTATCAAATCAAACATTTGTGTCACACAAATCGAACCCGTAACCTCCCGTTTCAATCGATCACTTACCTACCACGCTATGGAAGAAATGAGGCGAAAGTGGGCTAAATATTTTGAAACTAATAGCACCGAACTCTAATTACAACTCTTACTATGTAAGAGAAATAAAAAAATACTTTAAACTGTATTGCCCCGAAATCACATAAGTATTGTAACTAGAATAGTCGAAACTAGTCTGCGTATCTAATTTGTGATGGTAGAGCCGAGGATTGTTCCTTGCTTCCATATTACTACTTCAAACAATATAAGTACTGATGATGATAGTAAAAAATATAGAAATATTGCTATTCTTAATACTAAGTATAATCTTCATAGATTTAAAAGAATCTAATCGTTACCTCGTGGGTCTAGTAGTCTAGTAGTATCGACTTAGAAACTGTAAGTTCGTGGATTCATATCCCAGATCGGGCAATTATTTCTGAATGAAAAATCACACAATAGTTGTCCCGTAAATATGAAGGGATTGAAATTAGCTTGGCGTGACGTGGGAGCAGCAAAGTTGCACCTCTGCCTACCCGAGGATATCCCCGGGTATTAGATATTATAATGAACTTATGCTCATGTTTATATAAACACTAGCTTTTGCTCGTGGCTCCGCCCGCGTGATTTCCATACAAACTTTCATCCCCTATTTTATCCCCTTGGGGGTAGAATTTATCAAAATCCTTTCTTAGCGGATGCCTACGTCATAACATCTTCCTGTATGCCAAATTTCAGCCCGATCCCTCCAGTGGTTTGGGCTGTGCATTGATAGATCACTATGTCAGTCAGTCACCTTTGAGTTTTATAATTTAGATGAGCATAAGTTTATTATAAACATGACAAAGACAGTGACAAGTGACAATGATATAAGAGAGCTTGAAATAAATAATCTCGAGGATACCAAATCACTTAACAATTCCATTCACAGTGGATGTACAGTTCAGCGGAAGCACGATAGTTATCTGATTGTAATTATACCAACAAATGTCGTTACAGCATCGCCAGCCGCCGGGCCTTGAATCATTTATGAAGCTTCACACACAATCCATATGCATATGCGTCTGTGACTAAGTGTAACTGGGTCTTTTCAACATTTATAAAAGATCAAAGATAGGTAACCGTTTAGCGTAAAACATTAACGGTGCAAATGGCACAGACTTTTACCATAATTTCAATATTGCGCGCTTTGTAACCTATGTTGTTTTATTCTGAATATTTATCTATCACAATTTACATCGCCAACTAGGTTACGCATTAGACAGCCAATTAAGTAAGTACCACTTTTTGAGAGACGAAAGAAAGAATATATTTTTAATATGGTATGTCATACTAATTAAATGGGGAGAACTAAAAACCAGCGTTGACTGGTGAGACGGTTATACTGCTCACTGTCAACTTGAGCTGAGTTCACTCCTTTTGCCACTAAAATACTATTATAAAATATTATTAAGATATTGTATGTGTTTGTGGCAATAAATGGTTTTTTTTAATACATAATTTAGCTGAACATCTTAAGCCAAAGCTAACTTGATCTGCACGAGGTACAACCGCTGACAAATAGACGAGACAATGGCGAAGCTTGGTTAATGATGCGGGTTTTGAAGGGTCAGACGAAATCGCCCCGAATACCTGCCAAAAACACCGTCATGGTGGGAAGGCGTACCCTGGCATTAAGCAGGGACAACGCCAGGTGGAAAGAAAGATATTGTATTACCATAAAACTTATAAAAAAGTACAACAGTCTCAGTAGTTACAGTAGATAAAGGGTGCCTATTAATCAGTTGTGTCAGCTCATATATAGTGCCATATCAGCTAAAAGATACTACAACGTCACAGCGCTTATTTTCAGGTGGTAACATGCGCACTCACGCCAGTAATCCTGGAATGGGTAGACACAGATGCAATCTGTACACCCAAATATATAATACTAGCTGTTCCTCGCGGTTTCCGGCATGTTACTGCCCTGCTTCCCATGTGCCATAGCGTGATATACATATAAACCTTCCTCATGAATCACTCCATCTATTGCTGAAAACTGCATTCAAATCCGTTGAATAGTTTAAAAGGTCTAAGCGAACAGACAGCGAAAGCGATTTCAGTTTATACTGTGTAAAGATTTTTATCTGATAGATATAAGATTAAGATATTTCAGTAAGTGGTGAAATATGACCCTAATTAATGATTTCTTTGTCTATTAATCACTTTTGCATTTCTATTGAACCATCAAATATTGTAATGCAATAATTTTAAGTTTATTTAAATAGTTATAATATTCATATTTTAAATAACTATTTTATTATATTAAGAAAATTAAAAATACATTTGATTTGAACATAAAATTATAAAGTTAAAATATACAGAATGCTAAAATCAACTAACTAATTCGGCAAAAGTTTTAAACAAACTTTTGGTACTTTATATGTCTAAAAGTATTCATCGAAAAGTACATTACAGTAATAAAAATGTAGAAATAATATTCACACTCACTCACACTCACTCATGCCTATAATCGCCGAAGGGGTAGACAGAGGTATAAGCAGTGCACCCACATTTCGCCGAGCTTATTTTCGTATAATGTGATAGAGGGGTGTACTGGCAAGCGCAGCGTTGGGCGTCTACCTACAAGGTGGACAGACGACCTGATAAAGATCGCAGGAAGTCGCTGGATGCAGGCCGCTTCCAACAGGTCGGTCTGGAAATCTTTGGGAGAGGCCTATATGTTCAGCAGTGGACGTCTTGTGGCTGATGATGATGATGATGATGATGATAGAGGGGCGAGTCGACCGCCATACCGGGTGCAATTCCAGACTTCGAGCTGATAATGAGTATTTCGTGATAGTAAAATCCTATATCACAGTTACCCGGCCCGGGGATCGAACCCGAGACCTCAGCACAGCAGTCATATCTTGTATGCAATACAACTGCACCACCGCGCATAATATTTAATGGTATATATACTTATTGGTATATCTTTGGCCATGTTAGAAGGTCCCTCGTATGCGAGAGGCCGTCTAGATTGTTTTATTTTATTTAATTGAATGACGAGACGAGCAAGTCTCGCGTAGTAAGCGCTACGCCTGCCCATAAACATATGCATCACCACAGAACTTTTTATTACAAAGCAACGCGCAGCAGTGAACTGCGCTCGTCACTTCGAGACATACATACTAAGTCTACATCTAGACATATTAAGTGTCATAACGCCCAGTAATTTAAGTTTTACTTGTGAATACGGGGTTAATATCCTTCTTTAGATTGAATAAAACATTAAAAGCCTGCTTATCGACGGTTGTAAGGCAAAAATATATAAGCAACATCGAGTAAGCTTTACCAGGAGAGTGATTTAAAGTTCAAATTTTTAGAATAAAAACATAAATGTTATTTATAAACCTCTTATTTTTCTCGATTACATTATAAGTAAAATCTTATAATTAATGACAAATCATAGATGTTATAATACTGAGGAACATAATATCTCAAACTAGGTCAAATGAAGTACAGGTTAGTGTCTTCCGCCACACACTTCTGAGTCATCACTTACTTGTGTAACTCAGCTCTTCCCAGACACGAGTGCGGCACTGTGTATTTTCATAACGAACTTCGACAAACCATCGCATTAACGATTTACACAATAACAAAAATCACAAGCTAAAAAGCCAGTCCTAAAAAATTTTTTTTTTATTTTGTTTTTTTTTTTTACTTGAACGAAGGGATGAGCGCCAGGCCTATTCATAAACAAAAATAACACCACAAAGAACTTTTAATTACAAAGCTCTGCATGGCACCTGACTGCGCATATCACCCTAAGACATAAGATGTTATGTGTCATAATCCCAGTAATGTAACTGCCTTTAACGCCAAACCGCAAAACAACAGTGCTTACACATGGCTGCTTGGTGGCAGAAATAGACGAAGTGATTGTGCCAACTGAGACTGCCTCTCGCATATGAGGGACCTATAGCCTGATACCTAAATCAATAAATGAATGTTTGTCCTCTGTGCGCGTCTATACCAATTGTGATGAAACTTTAGTGAGTTATTATGCGCAGGCCTGGCGAAGATTTATGTTCAATTTTTTTTAAGTAAATAGAAACACTTACTACTAGTGTGCTTAGAAAGAAAAAGAGGTATTGCAACGCATATCGGGCACAGCTAGAAATGTTTAAACATGAATACTTATGTTTATTAAATATTAAAACCGTGGGCTTTCAACGCATATTGGAGTCCTTAATGTTATTTAAATATGTGTATGTACCTAGTTTAAAACACCATTCGAGATTTCATTTATTATGAAGAAATTATGAATGCCGAGATGAGCATGTAGCTCGCCTGATGGTAAGCGTCATATTCTTCTATTAACAGAAGGATCCAGAAATTCTGAGTCAGAATTACAAAATACTACATCGCACACTGGTCATCATCCCTACGCATAATTTAAGAATAGAAAATGGGAGGATACCGAATATGATTATAAAATCGAAAGTCACAGAATATATCGTACTATACGATGGGGACAACTACTTTCCAGTGAGACTGGTTTTCTATATAAACTAGTGAGATATAAAAGTGTATAAATTGAGCTTTATTTAAAGCGAAAGCTCAAGCTACAACAGTTAGTACATGTCTAGACTCTAGACTGACGTTGCACTCTCCCCATAGACTTCAGACTTTTCATCTCACCATATTTTAAATAAAATATACTCTCTTACAACTTATAAAATTTAGGTTGAATTCAACAGACCCTAATATAATACGTAAACGTAACGTATGAATATTGTAAATTTATTTTTTTCTATTTCTCCCGCGGGCTTATTATTATTGATGCGACCGCCAAAGTAACCTTAAGTAAAAAATATTTACCAACTACTAACCACAGGGGATTTTCTTCGACTTAAAAAGGAGGTTCTGTATTTGCCGTATATATGTGTGTATACATAAATAAGTTTATACACATTTCTTCCAAAAACTAATTAATTCATGTTGATGTTTGTAAGAAGAGTGCTCTACATAGTGTTTGGAAGGTTTTAATGTAATGCATGAAGTTATCATTATCTTATGTAGTAAGTTACAGTTAATGTAAATTTGGAATATTTATTGTAATCTCGTACTACTCTTAGCCTATTGATAGTTTAATCACATAGTTACTCTACCGTTAAAATTATCAACCATATAAACATTAAAAAGAGTTTAATTGGTCTAGTGGCAGCGTACTTAGGCTAATAAACTGGTCCCGGGTTTACATCCCAGTGTGGGCAACAGAGTTGCCCGGGATAGGTATTTCTACCCGTGTGGCAATAGACTCGTTCCTATCACATTATAGGACGGAGATCAGCTCGGCGAACCGTAGATCGATTACTTATTTACACCTCTGTCTACCTTTTCAGAGATACATGGGGGAGCTTATATAATACTATTGTGTATTTATATATGTAAAAAGGGTATCAGCTGATATTGTCAATAGAAAATATTAACTTAATGCAGGGGATAAAATTTTACTCTCATTAACTTTGTTGGTTACTTTGCCTCAATGACCGGAGCAGCTGCTTAAATATTTAGTAAATGGATTACACATTAGGCAAACAGTCGTATTTTGACTAATTTCGTAAAATGCGTAAAAATACTTCAAAATGTTTTTATCTGAAACATACTAGTATAGTTAGTTGATATAAACCTACTTTAAAGTTAAAATACGTTTGAATGTAAAAAAACCGTTAAATTTAAATCATATTAATAAGAAATTTAAAATAAATCTACGAGTTTAGGACAATCCTAATTACTATAGCCTGCATTTATTATTTTAAATAAGTACAAAATAACTGATCACAGAATAACTCACCATTAAACTGGTTTTAAACTCAAGTGCATTTCCATTCCGCTCTGGGCATCCGTTCGGGTCGGACGTGTTTTTGTGTCCGTAACACCTTTGTTACGGTCATAAAAATTCTGCTACCTGAGCCGTTGCTCAGTACCTGAGCCCCTGCGCTCAAGTCATTTACGATCGGTACCGCGTCTTTTCAGGACAGGGTACCGCTCACCCTTCCGTCGTTTATACGACCCTTTGGCCCCCTCAGGGCACAAGCTCGGTGGAAACCTAACGGTGATAACGAAACCGAGCTTGCGGGGACCCGGCCCGCGTTTTTAGCCCCTTCAGGGCTAAAGCGAAGCCGGACGGGTGCGGATCAGGAGGCACGTGGAGTGACCCCACGGTCTCCCCCGCACATCGCCCTCCCAACCCTACCCATCCCTAATATCCATCCCGTGTTCCGGTTGAGCGTGCGGTCTCCGGACCAATACCGCTTACGGTTCACGGACTGCTAGGAACCCTCTGCACATTAAGATTGGCAGAGGGATACAAGCTTAGGGCACGCCATATTTTAAGCACATCCCCCCTCGCCTATCCCCGGCGAGGAGGGTCAAGCACCTACACACCCCCGGGCGCACCTACCCGGGGATTAGTTTTTTTGACCGCGCAATCCGCGACCGCGACCCGCCGCGCAAATTCGTGTGCGATAGCCCCCGGCTTTCTTGTGGGTTCTTTCCCGGGGGAACGCACCGTGTCCCGAACCCACTCGCGACAAATTTAGACTAAAGATTAGGTAGGCTTGGCCTCAGCCGCCAAAATGGCTGACGCCAAGCCTGTGATCACTGACGATGTCATCATCGAGGCCTTACAGTCTCGCCCTCACCTTCTCCAAAGCCTCATGGCCGCGGAGATCGCCAAATTAGGCCTCGTTGCCGCCAACCCCGCCGCCGCCACCGCCGCCGCTGCCACCACCGCCACCACCTATGCCACCAAACGCCCGGGCTCTACCCTGAGCCCATCCGCTTCCCCCTCTTCGAACGAGGATAACTCGTCCGAAGAGGAATCCGCGACTTCCGGCCCCTTCATTACGGTGAAAAACCGTAGGAAGAAAAAGAAGGCGCGCATTCCCGTCATTCCTGACACCCCTAACTCCCCCGTGCCGATGGAGACCTCTCAGTCCTCCACAGAGCACGCCCCGACAGAGATCCCTCTCACCCGAGCCCCAGGCTATGTGGGGTTCACGAAGGATCATTCCTCGTCCTCCCCGCGGGCTCCCGCCCAGCCTGATTCATCCCAAGCCTCCCAGGCAATCCCCAACTCTGGGCCCAAGCCCATATCAGTCCTAAAACCAAAGGACATGACTTATGAGGACCTGGTTCGACTAGTCGGACGAGAGTCCTTAAAAGCAGCCCCCAAATGGGACAAATGGGAGCAGATGGCCGTGATGGTGCCAATCTCTGCTTCCGCCCACCGCACCATAACCAAATGCCTGGATGACAACAACATCCAGTATTATACCTACACCCTCGCCGATGATCGTACTTTCCGGTACGTCATCAGAGGCATTCCCCTTGATATGTCAACCAAAGAGGTCAAAGACGACCTAATCGCCCAAGGCATCAACTGCCTGGAAGTGCACCGCATGCACGCCACAGTCAAAAAGCCGAACTGCCCGCGTAACGGGCTGTTCGAGATGGTCCTTTGCGTCCTCAAATCGCGTGAGGACACAAAGAACATTTTCAAAATTAAATCGTTAGGAGGCCTGGGAGGCTTCGACATTGAGGTTCCCCACAAAAGGAACACAGTAGGGCAGTGTCACAACTGCCAGCGTTACGGCCACGCCTCACGTGGCTGCAAGCTGAAAGCCCGTTGCGTGAAGTGCCTCGGTGAGCACTCCACCGCGGACTGTCCGCGACCTAAAGACCGCAGTCAATGCACGGAGCCGCCTTCGTGCGTTAACTGCGGCGAGTCCGGCCATCCGGCCAATTACCGCGGGTGCTCTCGTGCACCAAAACAAAAAGCCCGCAAGCCCCTTCAGGGTAAGCGGCTCCCAATTCCCAAACCGGTGGAACAGTTCCGCCTAGCCCCTCCTCCGCTCATCAACCCGTGGTTTCCTACACTACCGAAACCCGCAACCTCCTTCCCACCCTTACCCTTACCTCAGGCGGTCGCTACCTCTTCCAAGGTAGCCCCCGCCAAACCTCCCCAGGTGGTGGCAGCGGCGACGACTGCGGCCGCGCCCGCGCCCCAAATTGCCCCTAAGGCAACAAACCCCGCACCCCAGCCGTCGGGTATCCGGTCCCTCCTCCCGGAGGAGGACCACCATCTCATCTCCGGCACCATCTCGGACCTCGCGTGGGAACGAGTTGGTGCCCTTACCGCGATCACGGGTAACGACATCGTTACCCGTATCGCGGTACGCGTTCAAAAACTATTGGAGATGCGTGTGCCGGACCAGGCCCTCCTGGACCAAATCACTCAGCTTCAAACCCAGCAGCGTCAGCACTTGCTGCGAACTATTTTTGGTTCCTGATGGCTAACAATAGTTCGAAGCTGCCCACGCGGACCAAACCCCGCTCCCTCAGAGTGGGGTTTTTCAACATAAACGGCATCCAGGATGACCGTTTAGAGCTCTCCCATTTTGTCCGCGACAATGACTTGGACGTCTTCCTCATCCAGGAAACGTTCCTTAAGCCTCCAAGGCGTAGTCCCAAGCTTCCAAATTACCGACTCGTGCGCAACGACCGCGTATCGGGTCCGCTAGGCGGCACTCTTATTTATTACAAAAGGTCCCTGCACTGCATACCTTTAGACCCCCCGACAGACCTGAGGGACATTGAGGTTTCGGTCTGCAGGCTGGCCATGACCGGCCATCCGCCGATCACTATCGTGTCGGCCTACCTTTCCCCTAGTAAGGAGCTTCTCTCCACCGATCTCGACACCCTATTCGCGTTGAGTGATTCCGTCCTAGTGGCGGGAGACCTCAATGCCAAGAATACTCTCTGGAGCTGCCACTCGACAAACGCGAGAGGTATCGCCCTGGAGGGTAATCTTGAAAGATTAGGCATCGACATTCTTGTACCCCCCGAACCGACTCACTATGGACATCCCGGACAAAGGCCCGAGATACTCGATGTGGCACTCGTGAAGAATGTATGCTTACGCATGCGCTCTATACGGGTGCTACAAGAGCTAGACTCGGACCACAGACCTGTGATCCTAGATCTTGTCCCTCACATAGGCCCCGATGACACAGGTCTTAATAAACCGACGAAGGTGACGACGAATTGGCGCCAAGTTGGCGCCAAGCTCGCCGACACCTCGTCCAGTGCTCTTGCCGCGATCCCCGACCGAATCGATACTCCTGAAGAGACGACAGAGGCGGCACGCCATTTCACCACTCACCTGCAGAATGCCGTGAGCGAAAGCTCAAGGGAGGAACCTGAGACTGTACCCAGTCACATGTTGCTCCCGGCAGACTTGCGGGCTGTGGTGAGAAGGCGGAACGCAGCCATGCGACAATACGCGTCGATCTTCCACCCGGACCGACGAGCCCTTGCGCGTCACTTCCAAAAGGAAGTCAAACGTCGCATGAAAGGGCTCGTCGATTCGAGATGGGGGAATCACCTTGACGAAATTCGTCCGACCCATCAGGCCTTCTGGCAACTCTGTCGTGCCTTCAGGAGAAGCGATACAACAACCATGCCCCCGCTTGATCGTCCGAATCAACGCCCAGCGTTCAATGACGACGAAAAAGCCGAATATCTAGCCGACAGCCTGGAGACTCAATGTTCCCTCAGCGAAGTCCTCCCATCAGAACAGGCCCATCTTGTTGCGGTCAATGAGTTTGTCGAAAGTAGGAATGCGTTCCCGCCGCCGACGCGCCCGATCCCACTCGCCTCCTCCGCCGTCGACCCGGATGTCGATGAGCCGCCAAACCCTCTTGCACCGGTGACACTCGAAGAAGTAAGCCATCTGGTCAGGTCACTCAAACGACGTAAAGCCCCCGGGGGCGACGGTATATCCACCCGCGTCCTTAAGATGCTCCCCAGCCATCTGCTGGAAATCCTCACTGCGATTTTTGACGCAGCTTTCCGCAATTGCCTCTTTCCACAAGAGTGGAAGGAGGCAATTGTCATAGGCATACCCAAACCGGGTAAACCCCCCTCTGACCCGACATCTTACCGCCCCATCAGTCTTTTGAGCTCTTTGGGTAAGATGTACGAGCGACTCGTCCTCGATCGCTTGAAAATAGTAGCAAAGAACCACAATCTGCTCCCCGCGGAGCAGTTTGGGTTCAGAGCCCGCCACAATTGCGTTCATCAGGTGCTCCGCATCACGGAGCACATCCACGCGAAAAACTTTACCAAGACCCCCACCGGAGCCATATTTTTCGATGTCGAAAAAGCATTCGACAAGGTGTGGCACAATGGCTTGCTTTACAAGCTATACACCATGAACGTGCCCACACAGCTCGTGCACATCATACGAGCGTTCTTGTCGAATCGCGGTTTCAGATATCGCGTGGAGGGAAGCCTCTCTTCCCGACACACCATTTCGGCCGGAGTCCCGCAAGGCTCGGCCCTCTCACCCTTTCTTTTCTCGCTATACACAAGCGATATTCCCAGGCCAAAGGGCGCCCATCTGGCGCTCTTTGCCGACGATACCGCGATTTACGCATCGCGTAAAAACCCGGTTGATGTGGTTCGCACTTTGCAAGCCGCTGCCGACAAACTCGGTCAGTGGTGCCGCAAATGGCGAATCACCATCAACCCGACCAAAAGCGCCGCGATCCTTTTCGATAGATACCCAGCCCGTTTCAAAGATCCAGTGCCGAATGTCAACATGTTCAACATGTGCATTCCCTGGACTAAAACGGTCAAATATCTAGGAGTGACCCTAGATCAGAGGCTTACCTTCGGGCCACACTTAAAAGCGGTACGCGCGCGAGCCGCATTCGCGATGAGCCAGCTTTACTGGCTTCTAAACCCAAAAAGCAAACTCTCGACCCGCAACAAGATTAGGATTTACACGACCTGCATTAGGCCGATCATGACGTACGCGTCGCCCGCGTTTGCCCACGTACCCGAATGTCGTTATAGACGTTTGCAAGCCTTGCAGAATCGCTTTCTGCGTAAGATTACTGGGGTCCCGTGGTATGTGAGGAATCTCAACATCCACGTGGACACGGGCATTCCGACTCTCCGGCAGTTCATGAAAATGAACAGCAAACGCTATTTCGACCGCGCCGCTCACCATCCGAATACGCTTATCCGCCAAGCGTCAATCTATACTCCATTCGACCGCGCGAAATGGAGACGACCGCGTAGCGTCCTCTCCGATCCCGACGATGCGACCACTCTGGCCATCCGAAGGAGAGAGGAATACATGAAAGCACACTCCACAAGACCGACTTACCGTCCTCGCCGCCGAGGACCGCGCCGCGTTCCCCGCAACCCCCCTGACCCTAGTACCGGCCCGCGAGCCGATGATGATAACAACCAGTAGTTTTAAACCTCCCCAAAAATGATAATCGCAGATGTCTCTGCCCTCCCCCAGTGACCGCCCTGAGCCGAGGTCCGTACCCCACAGGGGGTGCCCTCAGCGAGGTCGCTTAAATGTAAGGGTTGAGAGCGCCTAAAGCGCTCGCCCGAAAGTCCGGTGAAGCTGTAGAAAGCCGACTCGCGTCAGGCTAACAGTACTACGCCAAATCGAAAAAAAAAAAAAAAAAAAAAAAAAAAAAAAAAGTGCATTTGACCAAATAAACTATATAATATAGCACAAAAGGTGAAAAAATAAATCTTCCTCGAAATTAAATAGGTATCAAATCGATTCTGCGGTTAACTAATTGTCATAGGAATGCAATGCGATGCATTTTCCAGTAATTAAACGTTGTCATTTATTCTGCAATAAACCCAACCAGACTTATACTTCATGGTAATTATACCACAAAGTATACATCTGGTACAAAAGCATATATTATCCTGTAGGTATTAACCTACAGGAAAATATATGCTTTTGTTTTCAACGAACCCTTTGCACGTCATAGGAACAAACAAATTAAAGCCATACTATTGTTCCTTTCTATATTTATCATAACCAGTCATTCATAAATGATTTGAAATTCAAATCCCTATTGTATTCCGAAATCTTAGTCCGTTTATTTTTTATAGAGGAATAGTATGACACTGTTGCACCGTGGAAGTGCGTGTATTCATTGACATAATATAATTTATTTGGCTTATATTTTGTATTCTATGTGCATGATATATAATGTTCTATACAATGTGCATGCAACTTTTCCCGTAGATTGTCCCATGCATAACAATAACATGACGTTAAACCACAGCGGTATGCATCCCGAAATGAATCACGGAGGAAAAGTTCGAACAATGGGGTTTTCGGTCGTAAAATAATAATTAAATATAAAATTAGAGTGGTAGAGCCACGCTTTACGCAGTTTTGTCTACAGCATGAATGGGCTGGCTCGACCGGGTCGTTACCACTGTCTCCCAGAAAACCGACGTAAAATAGCGGCTTGCTGCTGCGTTTCGTACAGTGAGTGAGGTATCCGGAAGCTCAAACCCCCCTACCCTTCCCAATCCCTAATTATCCTTTTCCTTTAAGGTCGGCTACGCGCCCATGATTCTTCTGGTGGTGGGTGTACATGGGTGGTGGAGATCACTTACCATCAGGTGACCCACTTGCACGTTTGCCGGCCTATGCCATTAAAAAAAAAAAATAGTGCGGCTCCATTTGTGACATTTCGCCGCACCGAGAGGCGTGACTTTGACAAACGCGTGACAAACTCTAGTCAAATGTTACGACCTATTGTAATGTAGCGATCTACTCTGAGACCACGTAACATTTCGCTGTGATATGTCAATTAAAGATTTATATTTTTGGAACGTAGTTCCTTATCGCGCGTTGCGAAAGGGGGCTAGACGGAAAAAATTGGTACGAAAAGTTGGCACGAAAAATTTGTCACGACATAATTTTTTTTAACTTAATTTGATATCTAGCACACAAAGTTAAAGTCGAAATTCCGTTAATAAAACAGATGGTTGTGAAACTTATGACATTTGGAAATGTAGACGCGGTTTGAAATTTGAATTTTTGATTATAGAACACGGCCATCCGTTATTTTTAAGTTGATAAAAAATGCTATACAATAGCTTTACCGCGGCAGTCTCCGAGTGCCACACGTCTTTTTTTCTTTTATTTCTATTTTTCTATTCTATTTCTATGTAATTTTATGTTGTCAAACAAAAATAAAGAGACCTATTTTGTTATTTCAGTTGATAATTTGAATTTTTTGCAATTTGTGTCGATTCTACATTAGCCGAAGGAACTTCGTTCCTACCTGGTGTCCCACGACACACACCAATTTTTTTTATTTCAAGCCACGGCAAAATAACACATTGCATATTAAGAAACTTATCCACATTAGAGTCTTGTTACGCTTGGAGCGCAGTTCGATCAAATATCTCATGAGTAAGTGTGTGGACGCACCTTTGAATAATGAGTTGTATTTAAAAGTGCATATATAGCGCTTCTAGGGGTTAAGAAGCGGTGTCCTTGGACAGGCCACTTTAAAACTGACGTAATTTTGTACAACTATCCAAATGAGTCAAGTTCCATACCACTCACAGTATAATGGTTAAGTAATAATTACATAACTTATACAATAATTAATAATTGCAATTTATATCCGAGCTGCATTAATATCTTTGCATGTTTTTCATAGAAGTGTTCGGTAAACGAGCTAGTGGGTCACCTGATGGAGAGTGATCATCACTGCCTATGAACACCCACAATATAAAAAAAAATAATGGACACGTTGCCGACTTAATGAGAAAGGGATGATTTGATGGGAAAGTGCGAAATTGGGAATTGGAGAAGAGATTTGAGCCTCCATATATCTCACTCACAGAACGTAATGCAATAGCAAGCTTCTATTTCCCGACAATTTTCTGTGAGTAAGTGGTAACGACCCGATCGAGCCGGCCAATTCATGCTGTAGATAAAAATGTCTACAGCGTGACTACCACAAAAATTACCGTATTCATTTATAAATATACCCAACAGTCACTTACATAGACCTGACCCCACAGTAAGATACGAGTCTTGTGTAGTGGGTATCAGGAACTACGAGAGACTTTCGGTCTCACACCACCCAGACCCCGAAACAAATATTTGTGGATCACACAAACATTTGTCTCGGGTGCGGGAATCTAACCCGCGGCCTCTCGCTTCACAGCCGGCTTCTCGCCCGCTGCAACACGAAGGCTGTCAAAATAAAAAAAAAATGCTAATGACTGATCTATAACTTTGAAAAATATGAATTAACATCTTATAAAAACGAAACACATGACGGTATAAAGATGTGTTGGTGTAACACACGGAGAGCACCCACGCATCACATTATTGTCGGCCGAACAGATGTTCCTTAACTGACAAACGAATTCGACCTAATAACCGCCATTTGCTAGGCTTCCTATATTAATACTAACTGCTGAGTCACATGGCAACACATGCAATTTTAATATGGACTCTGCATGCTTTATTACTTAATGTTTTTCAATAATATTCAGTTTTTAATCTTACGAATAAGGGACCCGACATCAAAATTCATAAATGTCGAATATATGTAGATATGTTTATAAAGTTATGAATATGTTTTTGATATTATTTTTAACGTGGCGAAAAAACGGAGAACTCAATTCCACGCGTTTATGTTTTTTACATACAACTGCGTATCTATACATAAAAAAATCACAAATATATATGTTTAGGCGTATAACTTCTAACGGAACGATTTTAATTATTATTTTTCATACAAAAGGCTTTATCACGAAAATTGTTCTTTTAAAATTCCATTAATAGCTATAAATCTTAATAACTCACCCTGAAACATGTCTTATTTCAGTACTCGAATTAATCGATCTATAAATTAAGAAGTAATTAAAGAAACACCGCTAATCACGAGAAACACACATAATAAATTTCATCCACATTTTTTTCATTAAATGATAATAATAAAATCCAACTGGGTCTATGCTAATCGTTCCCTAGCGTGCACTAATCCATTAAATACATCATTCATTTTTATATTTTGTTACAAGTTGACAGTACACGTCAATCAATATGGTGCAGCGATGCTCTCGCCTGACTGCCCCTTAATAACAGCCCCCCGCGCAGTGCCGCGCCGGTTTACGTACGATGACAGCGCTGCATTCGGGGTGCTTCGGGCATGATACGCTTCCCCTTAATGACACACCACACATTAATGAATAATTATGGGAATTATATCGGTACAATTAAAAAGGAAATTATTAAATTAAAATAATTAATTAAGCAATTGTTTTGTATAGGGACGTGTGTTGACGCGGATGAAGAACGTCTCTAGGATAGAAAGAATTTAATGCAGAAATGTTTTCGCCAAATAAGAAAAGCATCTCCGTACCACAGATTTACACGTATGTTCATAAATTTATCTGTATTGGTGATAGACAGGGAGCCCTCGGGTAGCTGATCCACTTGACTACTATCAAGCTCATTTTCCGTGAGTAGCTTCGTTTCGATGAGACGACCAACTATTCCCTATGCGAAAATTCTCTATTGTGGTAGCTATCATTCTTATGACCTCGTTATCGATACCTATTGGAAGCCCCTCCTTCCAATAGGTATGATTACTAACCAGCAGATTTTTTTGTATTTACTTAGTTAATATTTATATAATTTAACTGTCATATTGTCCTACAAATAAAATAATAATTTTTTGAGTATCATCAAATCGAAATATTCTATCCTTGCTACCTCTGTTAGCTACCACAATAGAGAATTTTCGCATAGGGAATAGTTGGTCGTCTCATCGAAACGAAGCTACTCACGGAAAATGAGCTTGATAGTAGTCAAGTGGATCGGCTACCCGAGGGCTCCCTGTCCATGATCATTATCACATCATATGTTCCACAACGTTAAAGTGACATTTAACCACCAATTAACATGTTTTAAGAAAGCTGTTTTGAAAGTGCCTTGTAAATCTTTTCGCTAGTAATATTAGGTCCTTACATATGAAATTGGCGTTTTGTATGGGAGGAACAAAAAGTCGAATATTTTTTAATATAATATATTTAATTAATCAAAGTATGAACCATTATTTTCTATGCACTTTTGCCATCTCATAGGTAGTTCATTGATCCCTTTACTAAAAAAACCAGTCGGACGGGAATCAATAAAATCTTTGAAGGCGATTTGGACTGCCCCATCGGAGTTTAATTTTTTCCCTTGCAAGAAGTTATCCAAATTTCGAAAAAAATGGTTATCTGTTGGAGCAAGGTCCGGGGAGTACGGAGGATGTCTTAGACTTTCCAATTGAAGCTCTTCTAATTTAGTAGCCGTCTGTTGCGCAGTGTGTGGTCTAGCGTTGTCGTGAAGCAGCAGTGGCGTGGAGCGATTGACCAGCCTAGGTTGTTTAGCCGCTAGCTTTTCCATCATGGTTTGCAATTGCTGACAATAGACATCAGCCGTAATAGTCTGGCCAGATTTGAGAAAACTGTAATGAACAATACCGGCACTAGTCCACCAAACGCTTACAAGTAACTTTTTTGGGGTTAATTTTCGCTTGGGGCAGGATTTGGCTGGCTGGCCAGGATCCAACCATTGCGCTGAGCGCTTCCGATTATCGTAAAGAACCCATTTTTCATCACAGGTAATGATTCGGTTTAAAATACCTTCATTATTGTGCCGGTTTAGTAATGTAACGCAGCAGTCGACGCGCGTTTGCCGGTTTGCTTCAGTCAATTCGTGAGGTACCCACCTTTCAAGCTTTTTAATCTTCCCAATTTGCTTCAAGTGAATTAAAACAGTTTTATCACTAACATCGCAGCCTGCAGCTAACTCGGACGTGGTTTGCGATGGATCCGCTTCCACAATAGCCTTCAACTCTTCATTATCAACTTGAGTCTCAGGCCGTCCACGGGGCTTGTTCTGCAGGTCAACATTTCCAGAACGAAAACGTTGGAACCAAAAACGAACTGTGTTTTCTTTTGCAACACGACTGCCATACACATCATTCACCCTTCGAGTTGTTTCCGCAGCACTAGTGCCACGGCGGAACTCGTACTCGTAAATAATGCGATATTTTAAGTTTTCCATTTTGTAAAATGAGTGACGCAAACAGAAAAAAAACAGAAGAAAAAAAACAAATGAATGACGATCATCGAAGCACAAATACATGAGTCTATAGCTGTACAAATTTGAATTTGGAATTCCTTACCAAAGAGGAGAAATTTGTGATTAAAGTGGCCAGTACGAAAAACGCCAATTTCATATGTAAGGACCTAATATTATGTCAGATTGTGACTTTTGTATTTCAAAGTGTAATATTTTATTTGGTTAGTAAAAATTTCTCAGTATGAAACAGACGCTTAGCATTCTCATCAACTATTTTAAAATTCTTTTTTAAAATACACAAACAGTGATTAAAGACATTTAAATGATGTCGAACCATAATGTACAGCGACTAGAAACAGCAATAAAAGGAAGTAGCTCAGGTTAATGGCAGAGATTTGTTAATTAATTACATTACAGAGTAGGTACTGTCACGCGACGTTTATTGGTTCTCAGGCACTCTCAGACCGTTCTACATTCAATGCGAGCTCCCCATTCCGTCGCGTCCCAACGAACTCCTCAAGATTTAGGGATGTCCTATAATTACGGTTGATTACCCGCATTTATTTCACACGCGATATCATGATTAATTTGATTACATAGAATCATAAAATTACATTTCTGTTTCTTTGTCATTTGATTAAACTATAGACACGGCGCATTTAATGCTAATGATGCTTATAGACCCATCTTGTTATCGCCGACTCAACCGGCTCAAGCACTGGTACATAAAAAATCACATGGTAGTAAGTCCCTCGTTTGCGAGAGGTCGTCTGGGTTGGTATGTCCGCTTTATCTATTTCTACCACCATGCTACAGTGTATAAGCCCTATTGCGTACTACTATGGGCAGGCGTGGCGCTTACTATCAAGCGGTCGACTGCTCGTCTCGTTATTCATGCAAATAAAAAAACGGACTAAGAAATATTTTTTAATTTAAGCAATTATATTGATATCGAGAATCTGCTTCTGGTAGGTTCTTAAAATGAAGCGTAAAAGCTCTTGTCGGTCTAGTTCCACAATAAAGGATTTAATTTAATTTGTCGCGTCTTATTGCTAAAATATATTGCAGTAAAGAAATAGTATTTAGGCGGAATTTATTTTTTATTTATCTATTAATAATACAATAAAAAATATACACGATGATAAAGTTGTGGTGTAGCATCCTTTATAGAGTACAAATACCCACAAAACGCCATATTTGATTGATAGCATTTTTTACAGTGAGCCCACGAGGTTAAGCTGACTTTAAAATAATTTCAAGAAATCATTCTTAATCTAACCATTAATTTAACCGCAGCTTGAATGCACATTGACGGGTCCCAAATAAAAGTAAACAAACAATAAGATGTGCCATTGAATTTGAACCTTAGCAAATTGGTTTTATTTATATTGCCGGCTTGGTGGAATACTACGCGAGATAGGTTATAAAATAAAATATTCCAACCAATAATTCTAGTCATAGGTCATGCAAATGTTCACTAAAAATATTTTTATTAAATATTGCATAGCTCGGTTAGTTATCAAGAAGTCTTAATATTATCTTTGTTTTAATAATATTAATATCTAGTGATATTATTACTAACATGCAAAAAAACTCTTATTATGTATAATTAATGACGAAGTCATTTTTGCATGAATGCATTTGTTTTTACTCGTCTCACAGAAAACCGACCGTAGTTCGCTGTTGCGTTCCATACAGACTAGCTCTCACTCACTCATTAGCCGAGGCTTAAACCTCCTCTGCATTCCCCAATCACATTTTCCTGTATGATCGAGTCAACGAATCCATGATTTTTCTGATGGTGGAGGCAGGTAACCTGCTTGTTCGTTTGGTAAACTCTACTAAAAAGCAAATAAAGATGTTATTTTTATATTAATTTGTCAAAAGATTGGAATAAGAAAATAAACGTTGACCAATAAGCCAATTTATGTTGATAAATTTATCTGTATTGGTGATCATTATCACATCATATGTTCCACAATATTTAAGTGACATTACGATAAGCAAAATTACGAACGGTATTCATATTCAGTTTGTTCACCTAATTCTGCTAGACACGACTGTTTACTGATTGTTTACAGTACTATGATTGGTAATGCGCTGCTACCACTTCCTACCACCACTACCTACGTTTTTAACGAATATACAAACAATTTCCGCCTGTCCGCGTCTCATCAGTCATTCAAGAGAATTAGAAACTCTCGACGTTAATTAGAAAAGAAACTGTAACCAGATTTTAATAAACATGGCTAAGAACCATCCTGATTAAACGAGCTTATACAAAAAATACATTTATATCGATCGGTTTATGTGCCGGTGCACTCAAAAACTAAGAGCTATCTTGTTATAGTCCTTAACTATAATGTAGGAAAATTTAAATGTTTATCTCTATTTGAGTTTTTTAAATATCATCATTATCAGCCACAGGACGTCCACTGCTGAACATAGACCTCCCCCAAAGATTTTCAGACTGACCTGTTGGAAGCGGCCTGCATCCAACGACTTCCTTTATCAGGTCGTCTGTTCACCTTGTAGGCGGACGTCCGACACTGCGCTTGCCTTGAACCTTAAATAATCTTTTAAACATATTAAGAAAATACTATTGTCGACAAATCAATCAATCAAAATGGATATTTTCAGAATAAATCTTGTACGAACTCCTTATTAGTAATTTATACAGTCGCCAAATTATTTTCTATCAAACGAATTTAATTAAAATAAAAGCGGAACTCAACAATAGTGTTCTAATTCAGTAAAATGTTTGAAATGTTTTATGGGTTCGTGTCATTTTTGTCGGTGGAACGATTCCGCCCAGTGACCCGTGAATTATGGTGCTCCTGCTGACCCCGCCAGAACTGGGACAATGGTAAAATGATCTTACAATTTGTTACACATTAATGATGCGACGCGAAATACGTTTCCGACCGATAAAAAATGGAGGAGGTTCTCAAAATCGACGCGTGTTTTTTGTATGTATTATCAGGCATACATTTAAATCGTGTTGTCCGATTTTGACAATTCTTTGTTTATTCGATAGGATATAGTTATTAGATTTCATTTAAATTTGAGCATAAATATCTCCTCTCAATGAATAATTAGTATTCTTCACTCAATTCACTCACTTCACTCCATTTGATGATTGTTTCACTAAAAATGAAAAATAAAAGCTTTTTAATAAAAGTAAAACCGAGAAAATAAATTACGTCAGTGGAAAGTCAAAAATACTAAAGCGCAAATACGTGAACTTTAAGGTAGAGTATTTTGTGCAGGATTTTTATGAAAATGATAGAGTTGTAAGATTTAATGCAAACTCACGCTGTATTCAGAGACCTCAAATGTAATTATTATATTTATTTTTAAGAGGTGTTTAGGTATTAAATATCAATAACAACATTGTTCAGTTTATAACACATAGATGATTCACAGCTAAAATTATCAAAATTAACATTAATATGAAATACCAACACTTAGGTAAGTGCCATATCGCAAAATATAAACGAAAGACATTATAATAAATGTCACCGCCATTTCGTATGGAAGGAACTAAGGTATAATTGTCTTAATTCGGCTTAAATTACTCATTTTAAACGCGTTGCTGGAGGTCCTTTTCAGACGCAGGTATATGCAAATAAACACAACCACAGAAACGTATAGGAGTTGAGATAAGTTAAGGGAGTGAATAATAGAAGCAGATTGCTTAACAAAGTCTTTATTGTTAGTCGTAAAGTTGAAGGCATGCTCCGCTAAACAAACTTTGTTCGCCTGAAGGTAGAAACCGAGATTCAAAGACAATATTATTAGAAATACCCACACCATTTACTTGTATTTCGGTAGCTTGCACTTTTAAAGCAACAATTTTGAAGAAATATATGTTTTATACGATGTCATCCTGTCTTATAACAGCATCTCTCTTTATACATTCGTTGATTTAACCATATACTATCTATGTAGAAAATTGTGCAGTATTTACTGCCGTTGCCACTTTAGAGATTTCGACGCCCAAAAACTTGCAGAACAAGCAAAATAAATTTCCTTTTAAAATTGAGATTTATTAAATATTTTGGCAAGACCAAATGTATAAACAAAACCGTAAAAGTCAGTGTAAATTATATACACGAACAAAAAGCTTTCTCAAAGTAAAAAAAAACAAAGAGATTCATTTAACCTTGTAAGCACACGGGTGTAGTTCAATTAAAACTTACAATCGTATGTTTGAGTAATAAAATAGAGCTAGTTTAGAAGCAGTGAAGATGTTTAAAACGTCAATTTGTCATTTTTGTCCGGGTATATTATTATTTTATGAGACAAGATCCATCTTCACAGGTATTTTATTATTTAGAAATTATCTCTCATAATAAGTGTGTTTTATCAAAACTGTGTGAAATTAAATAACTGCTACAAAATATGCACACTACCAATAACAAATAATATGTAATAAAATAGCTCCATTGAAGTAGAGCGCGAAGTGAATAATCTATTTCAATAATTGCATTGTAGAGTCCATTTTCTTTATTAGTATGTTAATCTCATTATTATAGAAGATATATTTTTAATTATAAAGACGCACGACGCCATTCCAGTACATATTCGAACAGAAACACGTGTACATAATCCAATTGCACGTAGACCGTTTCACTAAATTGCCTCGAATACATACCGGTTGTACCGCGTGAATTCCTAAATTGCATTCCTATTCAATTAGCTAATTATTATTCGTACTATAATCTAGCTCAGCATTGAATTATATATATTTCATAAAATAATATTATAATTTCATGTTTTAAAACGGTAACAGTTCACGCCTGTGTCCTCAAAGAAGTAGGTAGAGGTGCAACGTAACAGCCACATTTCGCCGAAATTATTTCAATCCCATAATATCATAGGGGGTGATCTTGTAGCTGCATCGAATGCAAAATCTAATTTGGGACAATTTTTATTACGATTTTTCGTAATAAAAATTCATACACAAATTGTGATTGCTCGATCTGGGATTTGAAGCCGGCGCCACACGATTACTCTGCCTTAGTACGCTACTAACCCAATAAAGTGAACCAATCCTCTCATAATATTAACAACATTTCCCAAGTTCTGCCGCAATATCAAAAAGGGCAGTAAGTAAATAATACTTCGATGTTAAAATTTAGTACATTATTCAGAGGTATTAAGTACTTAATAAAAATTCCAATACGTTCTCTAATCAATTAAAGAAGTGTAAACTGTAGTATTTAGAATGTATTTTGTATTTTTTTTAATACTGAGATAAAACAAAGTCAAAGAAAACATATTTTTACTAATTCCACACGTTCAGACTTTAATGAAATCGTCGGCTCTACATAAAAGTTAATTGAAATAAAATTGTAGTAACGGGTTTTTACAATTGTTTTTTATAGTTGCTTTGTGTGTGTAGCTTGGTTATTATTTGTTTTAAACCTGTGATTACTTAAATAAAACTGCGAAACGTTCGCATTACCCAATGTTTAATACTGATGAATTGACTAATAGCACCTACCTGTCTAGAAAATAAATTAGACTTCTAACAACTAATGAAAAATAAATATTATGAACTCAATTATAAGGACTCACACAATTATCATTAGTGTTCTAATATATAAATTGGGATTAATATTTTATTTGTTTGTTTACAGAGAGGCTACTTGGAAAGGTTTGGCTACTTAAGTACAAAGAGACCAGAAATCGCAAACTTATTATTGGAAGACACCGCACAGTCGTACGAAGATGATTTCAGGATTGCGATAAAAACATTACAAGTAAGTACATAATATATTACTATGGAAGTGACACCGTGTGTGATTAAATATCCATATAAAAAAAATAAAAAGAAAATAAATTATACATGTTTGATGAATTGAGATGGATGGTAGATAATTTATATGCGAAAGTCTGTCTGGGCAGGTTAAATTACCTTTCAAACAAAAAAACGTAATCGAATCGGTCCATTGGCCTAGGCGCTACGGTGCCACAGATAGATGCAAACACAAACCCACAGACAAAGAGATTAAACTTATAACACCCCTCTTTTTGTCAAGGGTTAAAATAACAGGCGAATCAGAAAACTAGCGACGGCGAAATATATCTCAAATAAAAGTGACAACATTCGATAAAACTACGTCGTAATATTAGAGTTCGTAGACAAAATAACGTAGAGTAAAAGATATGTACTATTTTCTCTATTTTTATTTCTTCTCTTGACGTAGCGAGTCAATTCTTATACCCAACCATGTGAGCTTTGATATATACACAAAGATATAACTAGTTTCACGACAAAAACAGTTGTCAAAATTTTCTCAAGGCGCTTAGGTTAAGCCCGCATGTGCAGCTATATTAAAGAATATTTTAATAACAATAATTATTCAAATATACTGTGGCTGGCGCAGTATTATTGTATACTTACAATACGAAATTAAATGTACTAAATACGCCAATCCTTATAGGAGTTCGGTGGTATACCCGTGACGGGTGAGTTAGACGACACTACAAAGGAATTAATGAAGCAAAAGCGATGTGGAAGACCTGACAGAGAAGAAGAGGAATCTGAAAATGGCCGCAGAAGAAAGAGATTTGCAGTACAAGGACAGAAGTGGGAACACACCAACTTAACTTGGAGGTATGTATAATGTAATGTATATTAGATAAAAGGCAGTGAAATATTACTACTAATTTTACTAGATACGCACTCCAATGCCATAATCATATAAAAAAATAAATTATTTCCTAAGTAGTTCCCGCTTTTATATATTCCCAATTAGCGCCATCTATGAACATTACGATACAACTATACATTACGATGTGAGTATTTAGTTTGCTAACTTTGTACTAAGTGGCGCTGTATACTTAAAAACCAGTTGATCTATTCGCCACTAGATGGCGCACCAAGGCATGTTGTTAAAGGATATAAAATAATTTACTGCAATCTTTTCTGAGATTATCGCCCAACTACTGGGTGCAGATTATTTTTTCTATATATAGTTAAAGTGAACAACACTTACCTAGAAAAAGTACTATACCATACCAAAGTATTAAAATAATGTCTGGAAATTTGAATGCACATGTAGCGTGGTAATAAAAATAGTAAGTAATGAGTATACAATGAATTTATTAGTCACCACCTTGCATGGTCAAAGGACACGACTACAATGAAGTTAATTACCTACTTAGTACCTACTAATAATTAAAACTGTAAAAAGCATACTGCTTAATGTATTCCAGACTAAATGCTAAGTAGAGTAGATGTTAGTAAGTACAAACAGACAATGGCCAAGTCTCTAAATGCCGCGTTTTATGATGCTGTTCCGAATGTACTACTTATTTGCTTTAAGGCCACATAAAATTGATGACAAATAATAGTTAAATCACGGACCTCGTAAAAGTTACGACGCTTTCCGCGTGGCTTAATTAAAAGAATATGTTCCTTTGACGCCTGCTGAGGGCGAATATTTCGAGTTCCAAGTAAACAGGGTCGAATCTTCACATGTTCTGACTACGCTCCTATAAACATGAAGAAATAATTGAATACATAAATGTAAAACTTACACGTTATACTTGCGTGACTGACTTAATATGTATACATATAATGATGTGATGTTATTTTTACGGGAATATTACTCATTGAAATAAAACTAATTTAAACAGATTTTATCGCGGTTTTTTATTAATTTTGATTCCGACGTTTCGAAGACTTTTCAGTCTTCGTGGTCACGGGGTGGACTAAGGTGTAGGTTGTCCCGTTTAAATTAGTTTTATTTCAATAATATGTACATAACTAAAGTTATTAAGATTATAGTAAACTATACTACTGTCCAATTTAGTTAATACGAATAATAAGTAATGAATATTGAGAACAATGATTGGTCACTTCTGCCACCAGCTTGAATGGACCGGCACGAACAAGTCACTTACCAATGTTTGACAGAAAACCGTTGTGAAATGGCAGCTGGATGTTGCGTTTCATATGGTGAATAAGTTTGGTAAAGACCCAAATCTATAGAAGCGCTAAACTGGTCCTAAATCCCTCCCCACCTTTCTATGCCGATTCATTACGCTTTTACTTATAAGTCTTTTTGGTATTGTAGATATTAATTAGTGGAGGAGATCACTTCTCTGCTTCTTATTAATTTGCTGACCTCTGCTATAAAAAATAGCACAAACTTTAACCAGTACCAAAAGGATATGAGTTTGGAAACAAACGTCTGGGTCAATTCTCCATTAATTAGTAAAATAACATTACCAATTATCGAGACTTATGCAAATGTCATTTAATAATTCAATAGCAGTAACATAGATATTTGTTTTGACACGTAAACCACATGAGTTAGCTTTGCTCTTCAAACAAGTCACTCGTAATGATGACTACATGACATGTGTGCTTAACCCTTAAATTGTTTCTGTCCGTTTTATGTGACGTGTTATAAAAACGCATACAAATGTGATTTGAGATGACGCTTGCACCTGTCACGTGGTACGTCGCGTCTTATAGGCCATTCTTTACGTACTCGCGCATTTGAATCGCTATCTCGATCGATAGATGCGTTGTATCGATCATTTGAAATATTGCAATGGCGGACTAAGTTTGCACTCGTTAAAAATGTTATTGTTACGTAAGTATTTCTTTGTTTTATATCCTTTTTATGTTTAATTTAGTTAGAATAATGATAAATCGATAGTGTTCAATTGTTTTTATTACCGTAGTATTCGTATTTTTTTTTCGATATCTAATTAAATCTTAATGTCACTTGAAACTGACATTGCCAATTAGGTCTCATAAGGAGTGACTTTTATGTTTGTCCCTTATAACGGACTTTGCCTAAAAGTCCCACCAAGTATGGTTACTTATATTTGTCATTTGTAACGGACATTGCCAGTTAGTTACTAGTAGAATTTAACTTATCTATTTACATTATATCTTATATAATATAGATACATATCACATTTTTACAATATAAGTCTAAGCAAATACTTGCGCTATTACCTCCTTCCGATTCTGAAGATTCGGAGATTGAATCTGAAGATGATGAGGAGAGAGGAATATTAGCGCGTGAGTACTTCATAAACAACTACACTGGCTCTCACACTTCTTCAACGGTGAGAAGTATTTGGCCTGCTATTTATGACCTAATTCAGGATCTCAGTGACTTCGAAGAACCAGCATAGGCAGATTTAGGGGGATTTACATCAGAAAACCAAGTAAACCAAAACCAAACACCGCCTATGATATCAGCATCATCTTCATTAGTAGCTAGACCCCAAGTTCTACCAGCTTGCGTTGTACCAGCAACCATCTACAAGATCCATAAGATCTCCACTGACACCAAGCACAGTCACAACACGTCGCCGTACTAGACAAGTCGCCAATATTGAGTCGTCCCCCATGCTACTTCTATCCTCAGAACCTGTTGCAAAAAAGCGCAAACTAAAACGATTAGGATTTACATTTAAGAAAACCAAATATACAGGAGCCGTGGAAGTGGATACAACTGTTAGTTTTGCAGAAAAGTATCAATTACAATCTCCGCAGCAATATTTCAAATTATTTTTTGATGACGATCTGTTAGATTATATTGTAGATATGACTAACCTGTATTCAGTACAACGACAAGGTGAATCTATCTGTGTAACAAGAAAATAAATATAAATAGTATTGGGTATCGGGAATCGGGATTATTATGGGAATTGTAAAGATGCCCTAAGATGCAAATGAAGATTACTGGATTTATGTTGACTGCACTATACAGAATACGTATTAAAACGAGGCGATGGTATATGTCAATATTTGCCCAGCTTATGGTTATTGCACTCAATAATAGCTGGCTATTGCACCGCCGTGATTGTATACAACTTGGAAACGAAAATAAATTATCCCTAAAAGAATTTCGCATACAGGCTGCTCTTATACTCATCAAAACCAACACCAAATCTCAATTCCAAAGAGGTACCCTTGAACCTGGGTCTGATATCATCACCAAGCCTTTCATACCCCGTCCCGTCGATGAATCACGTCTTGGTTGTTTCGATCATTTTTCAGTTTACACGTCTCAGGGACGATGCCGTTTGTGTAAAAACTGAAAGACGATGATCATGTGTTCAAAATGTGGACAAAAACTTTGTTTCACATAAAAAAAATTGTTTCCTATTATTTCACAAAAATAAGTAAAATTGCTTTGTTTAATTTTGTGTTCAAAAGTTTATTTTTATAACCAAAGGTGTATAGTTAAGTTTTTTTTGCAAGTTTTAAGTTTTTATTTTGTTAATTGTAACATTTATATATTCTATAGTTCCTGAATTGTAACTTGATCTCAATATTAGTTATAAGCCGAATGTTTTTTTAATAATTTTATATTACTTTGTATTATTTTGTTAACTAGTCAAACTGGCAATGTACTTTTTATGTGACATATATGCTGCGCTCAATTCTGTAGACTAGTTGGCAATGTCACTTATAAGTGACATTAAAAAAACATGTGAAGATATAACATATTTGTTTAATTTTCATATATGTTATCTTTATTTATCTCTAACAATATACATTATTTATAAAAAGTCTGAAAAAATCATCGGGATCAGGTAGTGCCAATTTAAGGGTTAATGAGTATTTGTTTATATACATTGGAGAAAAATCGATAAGTAGAGTTGGTTCTGTCGCCGGCAGCGGTTATATAAACGGGGCATATACCTACTTATGTCACGTACGTTGTAGCTAGTAGAGTTTATTCAACTTGATATCCCAAGAGTAAAAAGTGCGACTTGTTGCCCAGTCTCCCCACTCTGTAGTCTATTTGAAGTGGAAACAAGCGCGGTACATGCTGATAATTTGAAAAGTTCACAATCACCTGCAGTGAGCGCGGCTTCAGCACAATTTCCTGTCGAATTAATGGTCTGTCAATATTGTAGTCCTCCATTACAGCTTGTTGTGCAAACAAGCAATAAAACTAGCAACGCCATCTTGTACCAACCAACCGCCGCGCCGCGGTATGCCCAATCAAAATTTCGTGCGCAAATTGTTTGGAAAATTGTTCGGACATTATGTTGCTATTCCTCTAAAGATATTAATATTATAATTACGATAATGAAACAGTTTATTATGTTTTCACCGCTACGCCAATGTTCATGGGTTTTGGTGTGAACAGAATCAGGAAGATCAGAATCTACCTTTTACCCCAAAAAAAATTGTGATTCGGACGGGCCTGCAAGTAAAAGCTGACGTACCTACTGTAATACCAATGCATAGTGATAATTAGTGTCGACTTATTGGTTTTCATAGTAATTTTCATCACAGAACACTGGAATAAGTTTTCACCATAATAAAGGTGCTATAAATATCCATAGTAACCATTTATTATAGAAAATTTAATAAACCACATACAAATTAATCATATTTTTTTTTAAATGTAAATTGATTTACTTTAAATAAATAGTTTAAGTTTTACTTGTATTTTTATTTATTTATGAAAGTAATGCAATGAATGCAAACCTTAAAAACATAAATTTATTGATAACAAACCAGATCTAAATAAAAAACAAACGGTGTAACCTTTTCATCGTAAGTACACGCGATCTTTTACAAAATTACTCCACCTAAATATATAAATATATAAACATATAAACTAAATAAATATATAAACGTTACCGTGCGGCTAGGGTTTCCACGCGAGTAAAGTCTTGATCAGAAGCTAGCTAAGTATATACCTAAATAAAAATGTCAAGCTGACAGCTCTAGGCTGGCGTGCTCGCCATTTAATTAATTGCCTTCCAGTGCGGCAGAAACTTGTTGCACTTATTATTATGAATGTAAACAGGGTTATTTGTGTTCTAGACATCCGATAACGATAGTTATTACATAGAAATAGCAGTATTGTTTTCGCTATGTCCCCGACAGCCGAGTGACAGGCGTATTTCACCTCCCGCCGTGCGCGGCGCTGTCATCGCCACTCACTAACATTATGAATATTGTTATGAAATTTATATTTAAACATAATAACTCAGTAAATATCCAGGGATCTATTGGAATTCCTAAATCATTTTGCAATGTTTCGAAGGTAATCGATTATTTGACATTATTTATTCATTCGCTGTCTCAACAAGATTTCTGCCCATATTTTTTTTTTTACAATATTCCACTTCAATATTACTTATTATTATTAGGCCTATAGGCCATAGCATTCTCAAAACAAAATAAGCAGTTGAACACTTGAAGCACGCACCACGTGATTATAATGAAAATTACATTGAATCGGCATGGCTTCATTGGATTTTTCCACTTGAAATAAAATTATTTTGATGGGAAGCTACAAAAGTAACTTAGCAACTCAGAAAACTTTTGTTGTAATTTATCAACATCCACTACTTTTAAAATACTAAAATAAGGCGAGTATTAATGCTATCGTTTAAAGAAAAGAAAGAAGAAAGAAATTGAATATTTATGTTGTTTCATCTTTTTGAGAATAAATTACTGTTTATGAACATAGTCAAATTTATAAATTAGGTTGTTACATTGCGAATAAGTGCCAGTTTAGATGATAACATGGATGACGCCTATGACGAGCCATTATTAATTGTAGTGAGTTAGCGAGCCACCCCACACCATGGGCACCGGTCACCTCCCGCATACCCCGCGTGCCGCCTCGCCTCACCTCCCCCGGCACGCCCCGTAGCCACGCAAACTGGGGCGACATTTCAATATTGAAGGCATTTCACAATTTCTATTGCTCTTTATTGCGACTGTACGACGTAATAAAGAGCTTATTATGCGTATATTGAATGTCCTAAACCGACGACGAGTACATAAATCATTGTTTTAAATGGTGTTAAAATTATTATTTACTTGTGTATTTGTTCCTTCACGTGCTGCGGATATATTATCATTTATTTTAAACTCCTATGATTATAAATACTTTTATGAAAATAAGAAAAGCAATCATGAATAACTTGAGCATGAAGATAAATGGATTATTTATTTCCAGCCGAATATATTAATATTAGGTAAATTTGGTTTTAATTGTGCTCACGATCGGCGGTGATGACTTACTATCAGGACCCACTTGCTCGTTTACCCCGTCATATATAAAAATACGTTTTATTCTCCATTAAATAGCTACACTTATGAAAGATCTCGTGATATCTGGTAATGGAAACTTTAACAGTAGTGAAAACACCGTAAAAATTTATTTAGCGTAAAGTTTCCTCGCGCACTTGCATTTCGGCGCCACTATCGCTAATGCATTCATATTGTATGTAGCGCTATCTAGCGGTGAATAGGGCATTAACTGAAACTTCTTTCTTACAGCCATACGCATTGTCAAGATATTTTAAGAAAAAGGTTTCAAGATATTTTTATACTAAAAATGTCTTTCGGAATGTTGCCGTTAATACCCCTGATGGGACTCGAACCCACAATCCCCGGCTTAGGAGGCCGATGCCTTATCCATTAGGCCACAGGGGCTACATTTCCTGATGTGTAAATTAACAATTGAAGTTTAACATATCAGTTTACTCGTGAAAGTCGCTGAAAATAATTAAAAACGTGAAAAACTTAGTGCTTTTTTGAATTTTGTATGGATTGCAAAGGTAAGTTGGAATTTCCAACTAAACCAGAGACTTGTTATGCGCTCTCGTGTATATTAAAGAGACACACCTATGACATTTTTGTAAATTTTCACTCGCAAAAAAGAGGGGATGGGTCAGTTATTTAAACGCAAGAGTGATACAAAACACAAAATGAAAAATAAACAATATATAATAGTAATATTACTAAACAGTTTTCAAATGAGCAACGTTTGTTTCTTGTCAGTTCTTCCAGAACTTATGCGGTACAGTTTAAAATTGACTGAATCATTTTATTACTAACATTTTATAGATTCAGTTAATATTTTGATTTTATATGTTTTGCGGAGATGATGATTCATGTTACGTTTATCATCACTACAACCCACGGAAGAAACCGCGTGGGACAGCTGCTTATTAAATAACAAATAATAGCAGCATGATTTCCGTACCAATAATATAAATCCGAGCGTGTTTAGTGTTTTCTTTGGTTTTTTTTTCTTTTTTGTATTGATCAAGTCTTTCTTTCACTCAACACGTAATGAATTAACGTAATTTTTTTACTTAAAGATCAAAATGTGATGGGAAACGCAGGCGGAGACGTGAGCAAAATTTTAAACTAGTTCAAAACAATTTTGTGAAGAAAATTGGAAAAACAATGTTAAGCAATATTTTATAATATATTCTTATTTAAATTATTTTATTAGTAGGTAAATTAAATTAAATAAACAAGGGCTTGATAAAATAATATTTTACAAAAAGAAGCCGCCCGAACAGGGACTTGAACCCTGGACCCTTGGATTAAAAGTCCAATGCTCTACCGACTGAGCTATCCGGGCTCATGTCGGGTAATTTGAAATTACTGATTCAAGTCGATAACACATATCGTGCCTATAAACAATAATTATGTTTAGAATAAATTCTAGTATTATGCACAATCAATAATTTGTACAAAATATACACAATGAATGCCCAGCCATCCAAGTCCAATCAATTACTGAAGGGCGAAATAGATAAATAATTTAACGTTGTAATTTCATCCGGTTACCTATTTCGACTTAAAAGTTATAACTATTTCAAAGTAGGACAGACAGTATAGGCTTAATAATAGGGTTCCCTTGGCACGCTCTGAGTAGGTACGGAGCCCTAGTCCCTAAAGAGAGGACTTAGAGACAATCTCGACCAGAAAATGTATTTTAAGATACCTACATTTAGAATGCCAGGTATCTTCAGTGCCATTTATTTCCAATATAAACTGGATATTGATCGTGCAGTACACGGAAGAGTATTAATAGATGCGTTGATTATAGGATATGAGAAATAAACTTCAGTTTTAAGGTTTACAAATGAGACTGATGGTACCTGACACATATTTGTAGGTACCCGACTGTATATCGAAAACCGTATACATGGCGAAAACCCGCCATAGTGGCCCGTTTAATCACGACCCGGGGTCAAGCGGTATACATTCAGTAACTCTAGGCCGACAAAGTTTTTAAGAAATGTCTCTCGATGGTCAACATTATATTTTGACTGCCCTGTACTTATTGAGTGTGTGATTGTGACATGTAACACATATCACCCGATAGCGACACATACTCGTGGTATGAAATTGTATATAAACTGCCTCGATGGCGGAGTTTTAATCCATATGTGGTACGAGTGTGCTGAGGTGTTGGGTGCGATTCCCAAGCCGAGTAAAAGTGATATTGGGTTTTTCTATGACCAAATGCTTAATGCGGATGTATGTAACTATGGAAATGATCGTTCTTGTCTCAGCCACATAACTCAAAACGTGTATTTACAATTAAATACAAAGCGCACGTGTCGTTATCGTCTCGTGTCGCGTTGGTCCCGATAGGCGAGAAGACTTTGGGCTTCAAGAAATTCTTCGACAACCCTTTCAAGTGATTGGCATATAAAAATATGTGAACATGACTTTAGTACGGCAACTTTCATTCTTTATGGAATAACTATAATTTTGCCTAAATAATGTATAAAACAGATGGCACCCTACCATAAATAACACCGGTTAAATCTACTCGTACTATTCACGTATCCTACACTAAAAGAAATGCTGTAACATCTTAAAATACGAATCTTGTTACATTCAAAACGTTCCTAATAAAAACATAAACTATGCCGCCACGCTGGATATGAGGCGCTTGAATCTTCCGCATACTAATTACTGTTATTGTAATATCAAAATATGCATATCTATATTTTATTATAGTGCCATCTATATTCCATTGGGTGCAACCAGTGGGTTGACATCATTTTGTGTTCGGCTGTAGTATGTAGTTGGCAACATTGATGTATGACTTTAATTAAAAAATAAAATCTTCCCTTCCGTTTCCAGACTGCAAACAAGTTGTATCATTTTCAGGTTATGGGCCCAGTTCCCAGTAAATTTAATTGAATCGCGCCATACCAAGTTATAGTTTTGAGTATTTCGTCAGTTTATACTGAAATACAGATTAGGTGGTTGCTACGCAATAGCAAATGCTTGTATTTCACGACATCGACAGTAAAGTTTGCCGGCGCCCGGTACCTACGCGTGCCAGTTTTGGTGAAAAGACAAAATGTTGTCAAATGCAAACTATCTCGTCAACGTACCTAAGCTTAAAGGACGAGAAAACTATAGCGAATGGAGTTTTGCAGCGGAAAATTTTTTGGTTCTTGAAGATATGCTAAACTGCGTGAAGCCGTCTGACATACCGGTGGATCCCGTTGCCGACAAGAGAACGAAGGCTAAGCTGATTATGACCATTGACGCGTCATTATATGTACACATAAAAGAAGTTGAAACATCGGCACAGTTATGGGAGAAGCTACGAAGTTTGTTCGACGATTCAGGCTTCGCGAGGCGGATAAGTTTATTGCGAAATCTTATTTCTATTCGCCTAGAAACCAGTGCCAATATGACATCATATGTAACACAGATAGTTGAAACCGGTCAGAAGCTAAGAGGTACCGGCTTTAACATTAATGACGAATGGATTGGCTGCCTGCTCTTAGCAGGACTTACTGACAAGTTTTCGCCAATGATCATGGCAATTGAGCATTCGGGAATTCAAATAACGACTGATGCCATAAAGTCCAAACTTATGGATATGGAAGAAAAGTCAGAAGTGTCACAATGTAATGAAAGCAATAGTGCGTTTGCTAGTTCACAGTCACATTCACAGAAATGGCAACACAGAAATATAAAGTCAACAATGCCCAGTGGCAAGGTGACGGATAGTACAACTACAAAATCACATATCAAATGTTACAAATGCAAACGAACGGGCCACTATAAGAACCAGTGCCCCAATAGTGTACATTTAGAAAAGAAGCCTTGGCAAAAACAGTCAAATGCATTTAGTGCTGTATTTCTGAGTGGTGAGTACAATAAAAATGAATGGTATATTGACTCCGGTGCAAGTGCACACCTAACCGCTAATGAGAGTTGGGTTATGAATGCTTCACATTTAAAAAATAAAGAAATTATAGTTGCAAATAACAGTAAAGTTCGGGTTACATGCACAGGTGATGTTAATATAGTGACACAAACAGATAAATGCACATATAAGATACCAGTTACAGGGGTGCTATGTGTTCCAGAATTGACAACAAACTTATTGTCTGTAAGCCAATTGATTAGTAAAGGGAACAGAGTGGTATTTTACAAAAATGGCTGCAATGTCTATAATAGAATGGGTGAGCTTGTAGCCATAGCTTCCTTGACTAATGGTGTTTATAAAGTGAAGATGCCTGGTAATGTACTGGCTGCCACAGTGGTGTCAGCAGAGACTTGGCATCGCAGATTGGGCCATATAAATGGTAACTGTATGAAGAAAATGACAAGTGCTGTTCAAGGAATAAGTCTGCATGAAGAAGTGTGTTTCACCAAGTCGTCATGCAAAACATGTTGCGAAGGTAAGCAATGTCGACTGCCTTTTAACCATGTGGGTTCTAGAAGTTCTGATTTACTCAGTGTAGTCCACACAGACATTTGTGGACCCATGGAGAGAGAGTCACTTGCAGGTTCCAAATATTTCTTAATATTTGTTGATGATTTTAGTAGAATGATTTTTATATACTTTATAAAAAACAAGAGTGAAGCCTTGAATTGTTTCAAACACTTTAAAGCCCAAGCTGAGAATCAAACAGGCAAAAGAATTAAATGTATACGCAGTGATAATGGGTATGAATTTTGTAACCGGGAATTCGATCTATACTTACAGAAAAATGGAATATATCACCAAAAGACCAACCCATATACCCCGGAGCAAAATGGCCTAAGTGAACGAACAAATCGTACAATTGTTGAAAAAGCAAGATGCCTCTTGTTCGATGCCAACTTAAGTAAAGAATTTTGGGCTGAAGCCACCAATACTGCAGTGTACCTGCTAAATAGAACAGTATCTAATGTATTAAGTGGAAGAACTCCTTACGAAATATGGACCAATAAAAAGCCAGATGTAAGCCACCTAAGAGTATTTGGTAGTTCTGTCATGGTACACGTGCCCAAAGAGAAACGCCAAAAATGGGATAAGAAGTCTGTAGAACATGTTCTTGTTGGTTATCCTGACCATGTTAAAGGTTATCGTATTTTTAACCCCAAAACTAAGAAGATCACAACAAGTAGAGATGTGATAATATTGGAGAAAGAATTTAATACTGAAATTTCTATACCGGTGACAGAAACTTTGCAAAATCTTGAAGAAAGTTTAGATTCAGTGGGGGAACTGACTAAAAAGGAACCTTCGGCCACTGAGAGTTCCATTGAAGGTGTAGAAGTACCAGGACCAAGTGACTTAGTGTCTGAAGTGCATCAAGTTCCTGATGAAAAAAAAAAGGTCAGAGTAAGGAAGAAGCCAGACCGTTATGGATGGTATCAACCCACTGAATCATGTTTGTGCACCAAAGAAGAAGTTTTTGATGATGCAATGGAGTTGTCTTTGGAAGAAGCATTAAAAGGACCCCAGAAAGAACAATGGTTAAGTGCGGTCAATAATGAACTTCAGTGTTTCCAAGAAAATAGTGCGTGGGAGTTGGTAGATGCTCCAAAATGTGGTACCATAGTGAAGTGTAAATGGGTTCTTAAGAAAAAATATGATAGTGACAATAAAGTGCGTTTCCGTGCAAGGCTGGTAGCCAAAGGCTTTATGCAAAAAGAAGGTATTGACTATTTAGAGACTTTTTCACCTGTAGTAAGGCATACAACTTTGAGAATGTTATTTGCAATATCAGTTCAGTTAGGGTTAGATATTACCCATCTTGATGTCACAACAGCTTTCTTGAATGGTGACCTTGATGAGACGGTGTACATGCAATTACCAGATTGTTTTCCTAGTCCAGGCTGTGATGGTAAAGTTTTAAAATTAAAAAAGGCCATTTATGGACTGAAACAATCATCAAGGGCGTGGTACAGGAAAGTTGATGATTGTCTTACAAATATAGGTTATAAGAGATCTGAAATTGAACCATGTTTGTATACTAAAACTAATAATAATTTAAAAACGATTGTTACTATCTATGTTGATGATTTCTTTGTGTTTAGTAATGACACTGTTGAAACTAAATATTTAAAAGAGATATTGTCATCACAATTTAAAATTAAGGATCTAGGTAGGATCAAACAATGCCTTGGAATGAGTGTCAATGTAGATACAGTAAATGGTACAATTACTTTATGTCAACAGAAATACATTGAACAATTGTTAAATAAATTTAATCTAGCAGAAGGAAAAACAGCTGATACTCCTTTAGAGGCAAAGTTAAATATAAATAAGACAGATAATAATTGTGAAACTCAGTTACCTTATCAACAACTTATTGGTAGCCTTATGTACCTAGCAATTTTGACAAGGCCTGATATAATGTTTTCAGTCAGTTATTTGAGTCAGTTTAATAATTGTTTTAATAGAGAAACTTGGACTCATGCTAAAAGAGTCTTAAGGTATTTAAATAAAACAAAACATTATGGATTAAAGTTCAGTAAAAATAATGATACACAATTAAGGGGTTTTGTTGATGCCGATTGGGCAAACAATAAAATAGATAGAAAATCTTACACAGGTCTATGTTTTACCATGTCAGGGTCTGTAGTTTCATGGGAAACTAGAAAGCAAAAAGTTATTGCTTTGTCTAGTACTGAGGCAGAATATATGGGGATAACAGATGCTTGTAAGGAGGCTATCTATTTGCGTAGTCTGTTGCATGAAATAACTGGAAAATTAGATACTATTACTGTGTTTAATGATAACCAAGGTGCTATTAAGTTATCTGCAAATAGTGTTTTTCATAAACGGACAAAACACATAGATATCCGCTACCATTTTTGTAGAAACTGTGTTAATAACAAAATTGTAAAACTTGATTATTTAGAGAGTGCAAAAATGCCAGCTGATCTTTTAACAAAAACCTTGTGTGGTATAAAGCATTATCATTTGATGGAACTGTTAGGTATCCAAAGTGTTAACATTTAGAATATATGTTTTATTTTTTGTATACAAAGATATATTTGTATATTTTGATATAGTGGGGGTGTTATTGTAATATCAAAATATGCATATCTATATTTTATTATAGTGCCATCTATATTCCATTGGGTGCAACCAGTGGGTTGACATCATTTTGTGTTCGGCTGTAGTATGTAGTTGGCAACATTGATGTATGACTTTAATTAAAAAATAAAATCTTCCCTTCCGTTTCCAGACTGCAAACAAGTTGTATCATTTTCAATTACATTGTATCAGCATACAGAGTAAGTTCAAAGCGTTAAGCTAATTATCACATTACAGTCTTAATAATCGTAGGCATGGTGTGAACTCTGACTTTAGCCAGCGACGCATAGATATATGTCGATGCAGGATGCAGAGCGGTGATCTTCTCCGAAGAACATATTTGTGGGCTCAGTGTGGTTTACGAGCGAGAAACAAAGTATTAATTTCACAATTGTTTTATTTACACGTAGGCACTTTAAATAGAACGAGTCGTGTGCCAGTTTCCAGTCTTCTTGTCGACTTGGTGGTCGATAAAGAAGTGAGCTCGGTTGTTTATTGAAAAATGTCTTCTCGGCTCGCACGAACATAGGGTACAGACCGGACTCTGCTGAAGCGATGACGTTTCGACGCTGGCGCCTCGTTGTCAAATCAGTTTCCGTATTAATGACTTTTAATACGGACCGACATCTACATATACAAAAATGAATGTTTGTCTGTATGTCCTTTATCGAATCGTAAACTATGCATTTGATCATGTGATTATCTTTAGCAAAGTTGTTTGGTCGTAACCAATCTGAACTACTTTTTATCCCAGAAAAAGGCATTCACGCGGGCGGAGCCACGGGCGACCGCTAGTATTATATAACAATCCTTACCAATTACAGGTCGGCGTTCTGCAGAGCGGACGGATGGCTCATGCTATTTCGTAATGAGATTATATTTTCATTACAAGACCATATTTTATTCGAATTTATGATACAAACTATAAATTTGCGATGTTTGCACTCTTTACTGGATAAAATAATTCAAAGTCCATTGCATCGGTCCACAATTGTCGGAGAAATCGATGTACCTACATACGTAAAACAAAGCAAAAAAACTCGCCGAATTGAGAACCTTCCCTTTTTTTGAAGTTGGTTAAAATTACAATTCCGTCATGATAATAAATTTTATCATAATATAATATAGTGGTAGAGGAGCCCAAGAGGGGATTTCGGGATTTACTAAAGCGCGACAGATTAATATACAGGGCGATACCTTGTACCCGGTTAAGTACCTCCACAAAACATGAGGCCCATATATAAGGCCGCCCGTGAAGGATACAGGATCAGATTAGTAAAAAAAAATTGACCATCAGAAATTCTCGAGCGCGTCAGATTAAGGTAGGGTGAGTTAATTACATCCTAAAAAGTGTATATTCCACTAATCTGACAATTTGAGAGTGACGTAAAAAAAGCGGAGGGCAACAAAGTTGTAAAAAAAAAACGTCATCTCGACATTCTCGAGCGTAGCTAAATTTTTTTTTATTTTGAAGGAAATAATTCAAGAATAATGAAAAATATATAATCTGACGATTTCCGCAAGCCGAAATAACAAAAATTCGTCGATAAAGTTAAATGCGTGCAGTTGCGTGATGCCTACATTTCCTTCTCCGCGTTTCTATTCCTCTCTCACTCTTTCTCTATCTATTACTCTCTCACTCCGTCCCCACTCTGGTTTCTGTTGCCATGACGCCATCATTGATCATAAAGACTCGTGGCATACTGTTTACAACGTGTTTGCAATATAATTTTTGGAATAACTTTTAACCGGCTTTATCGATCAACTTCAAAAACGAATCCGCCTTTGAGCTTGAAAAACCACGTCGATCGCCACCAAGCTGGTCAAAAGCGGTTGATTCGTTCGAGAGATATCTTGAATGAAAGAAACCCGAAAAAGTGTTTTTTCGGGATTACTCCGAAATTTGTGGTTCGATCAATTAAAATTGCAAAATTACTTATGAGGATGATAAAACTGCGTCGAATGCCGCCAACCGCGTGAAAATCGGTTGATCCATTCAAAAGTTATTGCGGTTTGAAAATTCCAAAAATAGTGTTCTATGAAACTTCTATCAGACTTTCGAGCTGGGAGAGCTCAAATGCATAGAAATATTATTTCTTTGAACTCAGCAAGCTCAAAATATCACATAAATTATATTTTGAGCTCAAAAACGTCATAAGTACAATTTTAAGAGCCCAGGAATGGAATTAGCGGGAAGTTGCAGGGATGGCCTTTAAGGTGAACCGTTTTTCTAATTTTTTTTTGTCAGATCAGGCCAATCCCTCTAGATAATCGTCAGATTATGAGACAGTACGTTTAGAACATAAAGATGAACTATATATATCTTAATCTGACGCGCTTGAGTATTTCAAAATGGCGATTTTTTTTTGCACATTATGAAAATGGCCGCGAGCTTGCGTCCCATCGAAATCATCAGATTAGTGAATGAGAGCTTTTTTTTGGTGCACTTAACACTCCCTTAGAAAATCTGACGCGCTCGATAATTTTTTTTTTTTTTTCATTTTCAACTCTTAAATACAACCACCCGCATCATGCAAACGATCAGATTAACATACGTACATTATTAAAAATACGTAGGGCATTGATGCTATCAATATCTGACGCGCTCGAGGATGTCCATGCAACAGTTTTTTTTTACATATTTAAAAATCTATAGCCGCTTCCCCCACCGATGTAAAGGTATATATCATATAACATTTTTTTCTTCATATCATCTAAGCTTTGCATCCCAATAGGTCTCTACGACGCTCGAGTAAATCCCCATTTAGCATCGTGGGCTCCTCTACCATAGCGACGTGTGCGGACTAAAAGTCCCTAAATAAAAATATAATTTTCATCAATAATATAATATGTTTAATTTTATTATATGTGACCACCATAGACCTCATTAAACAAAAAATGTCAAAATCGGTGCATATTTGTCGGAGTTATGGGTAAACACGGAATTGAGTACCTCCTCCTTTTTAAGTAGGTTAAAATGTATGGATCACATTTCCTCGTCCTTCATTCGGACTGTAGTATCGATATCACACGTGTTTCAACACTAATATATCAAGATATGTATTGTTGTCCTTCACACACTGGATATAATTGACAATACATTGCTTTCCACGTCATTTGTCTCCCGTAGTTTCAATTACCAATGTCTCCGACTTTCTTTTGTTTTATTCTGACTTCAATACACTTTTGTATTTAAATGTACACAAGTTTATTTATGTGTAATATTTTCTGTAGCGAAATAGACGAAAAAAAGATAACATATGATAAAACCTTCTCAAAAAACTAAAAAGCTAAAGAGTAAACTAGGTAAATAATAATGAGCCAATGGTGCTGTAATGATATAGTCAATTATTGATATCACCGACACAAAATTGTTTAGTTTTAGTATTATCTTTTTGAGTTTTTGAGTCGGCTTTGTTTTTTTGTTAATCAGTTTTTATTTTACTATTTTATTAGTAAAAGAATCATCAGTTTCCCCAAAGGGTTTGACGTCAGGTAGGCGGCCGATCGCAAAAACTATTAGCCAAGTCACTCTGTAACATGTGTTAAAAAGCATATTGCGCCGTCCTCACTGCGAGTGGGATAAAGGCAGGGACATTAGTGTAATAATCATCAAAACCAGTTCATAAGTGACGGAGTTTGCCGTTCAACCCCAATCATAGATTTTAATCAGACCACCGCCAAAGTAAACCTTATCGAATGTAAAAAGAATCGTACAAATCGGTCCATATTTGGCGCAGTTATGGGTGAACATACATAAAAAATATAATTATATACATAGACGAATTTAGAACGTCTTAGCTTTTTGCGTCAAATAAAAATAAAATGAGATAATGATGATTCAACATTTTTAATAAAACCATATTTTTTCACTAATCGATAAAATAATTTAATTATATAATACAATAGGAATAACAAATACCATAACAACCAATACCGTCTCATTTAATTCTTTTTACTGATTAAAATTTTGTTATTCCTCTACAGAAATAACAAAATTCGAATAATAATCACATCTACAAAGGTTAAGATATCATACATAAAATCTTTGGCTCACAACAGCCAACACTGATGTTCCAACGTAGTAAAGGGCTTTGGTAATGATATGGCACGATATTTAAATACCTACCGTATCGTGGACAAAAGAATTCAGATAAGCGGTTTATAGCGAAAATTGGCACATTTTGTCGTTTTGGCAACGATAACACTAACGGCACACGTCCCCTAAATATAAAGATTTTAAATTTTTTACACGCTTTTTATTAACTTCACCTGTATGTTTGTAACCGACTCCTTTGGGCGCGATTTTGACCCACTTTAAACGGCCAGATTTTGTTCAAACTTTGTAGATTTATCGAGGACCGATGACAATACACTAATTTGATAAAAAGAAAAGTTATATTTTAACTAAAAAATTAAAAATAAATAATAGTTTTAAAAAAACTAAAAAACTTTTATAAAAAGACTAACTAAAAAATAGAAAATAAATTTGAAGAAAACAATGTATTTTATTATAGAATAAGCGTGGGGTGCTTTTTAAGATACTATCTAAATGATAATCCTTCTACTCATATCTATCAATACAATATTTTTATAACTATAGGCACCATGCACCCCACGCTTTTTTTTACAATAAAATACATTGTTTTGTTCAAATTTATTTTCTATTTTTTAGTTAGCCTTTCTATAAAAGCGTGTTTTTTAGTTTTTTTTATTTTCGACTTAACTTCATTACCTATACAATCTGTTTGCCGCACCTGACAAGCAAGGCACACGTAATAAACTAAGCTGCGAAGCCCTAAAACCGATATTCACTATATACCTACGTACACTGTGTACATTTTGGTATATGTACTGTTATTATAAAATACAGCATTATACAAGGTGGTAGGTCCCTCGTATGCGCGAGGCCGTCGGGGTTGGTACCACCGCTTTGTCTCTTTCTGCGGCCAAGCAACAGTGTGTAAGCACTGGTGTGTGTCGGTTTGAAGGACATTGAAGCCAGTGAAATTACAGGGCATTATGAGACTTAACGTCTTATGTCTCGGGGTGACGAGCGCAGTTCAGTGTCATGCAGTGCTTTGTGGTTCAAAGTTCTGTGTGGTGTTGCTTCTGTTTGTGTGTGTGTGTGGGGCGGGGCGTGGCGCTTACCATCGAGCGCCTTGCTCGTCTCGTCATTTAATCAAATAAAAAAAATATATATTATAAAATACAGCATTATACATATTGAACATTGTAATATACAGATAGTGTCACTGTAAATTGTATGGATATTCGTCTATTTTATTTCTAACTACTGACGTTACCAAGCGATAATACGTAATAATAATCTGCTTTACTTAGAAACCAAAGTTCTGCTACAAGACCTGTAACGTAGTAATTAACTTCACATCGACTCTCGTAAATTCATTTCCTTTTTAGCTGAGGTTTCTCTATTTCGAACTAATGAAAAAGCCACGTGCGCAAAGAAAACGTGTTTGACTTGTAATCAACGCTTATAAAAACGAAAGAAATTTCACCACAAATTTTACCGGAGCAAACAATATACAAATAACTTGTTTGTAAAAAACAACCCAAGTTTAAGTTGTTGCTTAGGCTTCACATTCAAAAACTTTATTGTTTTTCTTTTGAGAATTTCTCAATTCTGCACGTATAGGGCTGCAACAGTTATAAACGGGTAATTGTTGGATGTTTTTTTCAATTTCTTTCCGTGTAGGTACATAAATCATGTTTGCGAGAGAAGGATTAAAATACATTTTATATAATATCGACGCGATCATGTTCCAGGGATTAGACGGCTTTACAGCAATAGAAAAATATTTCCATCGTGCGAATATAATCAATACAGTCAACGGATTAAATGCTTAAACATGGATAGTTACGTTTACGCTGAATTTTGTTCGGTTACATTCCAGTTCGGTTCGAAAGTGGTAGAGCCACGCTGTAGACACTTTTGTCTACAGCATGAATGGGCTGGCTCGACCGGGTCGTTACCACTGTCTCACAGAAAACCGACGTAAAGTAGCGGCTTGCTGTTGCGTTTTGTACGGTGAGTGAGATATCCGGAAGCCCAAATCCCCTCCCCTTCCCAATCCCTAATTATCCCTTTCCTTTAAGGTCGGCAACGCGCTCATGATTCTTTTGGTGATGGGCGTACATGGGCGGTGGAGATCACTTACCATCAGGTAACCCACTTGCTCGTTTGCCGGCCTATGCTATAAAAAAAGGCCAGTCCAGGAAAATTTGTTTTTTTAATGAAAATCTTACGAACGAAGGCTTTGAAATTCTGCTTTTTTTTATTGGGTTATATGATAAAGCGAGCAGCTCGCTCGCCTGACGGTAAGCGCCACGCCTACCTTTAAACAGCTACAGCACACGGAACTTTGCATTCCGAAGCACTGCATGACACCTGCGTTCGTCACCCTAAGATATAAGTGGTAAAGTCTCATAATGCCCGGTAATTTTACTGGTTTCAATGGCCAAACCGAATGTTTATACACTGCTGTTTGGCGGCAGAAATAGACAAAGCGGTGGTACTACTCAGACAACCTCTCGTATACGAAGGACCTACCACCTAGTAGAGTGCATGCTCTCGCTTGCCGTTCAACTTGTTGTATAATTATAAAACAGTTTTTAAATGATTTATTTACTGGTGCACAATGATTAGACAGCATATAAGGGATGAACATTAAATCAGTTTCGGAGTGAGTACATTGAGACTCAGCCGCTAGTTTCGGCGGCATGGCAGCGACTTACTCGTAAATCGCTAACTACAAAACAATCCGAGTCTCAGCCAAGCATTCGATGGGTCTGAAATTCCAATTAAGGGGAAGCTCTAGACGAGTTCGCAGGTCGGCTGCACGCGGGCGATCACTCACTTGCACTTTTAATTAATTTATTTATCGAGTTCGCGAATCGACGGCGCAACTCGCGCCGACGCCCCGCCCCGCCGTCGCCTATAAAACGCGTCGAGGATCAGTGACGTCCGTCAGTTTTCTCAGGGACTCTACGGGCGCCGGTCGCCCGTACCCGGGAAAATGTGCCGGAAGGACGAGGGTTACTTAAATTTTTAAAGTGGGTAGTCAAAATGTAAAGAGGGGCGAGTCGAGCGTAGGGTACGGTGGGCCGCGCCGCCGCGTCGGCGGGTGCTGATCGTCGGCCGCTGCGACCTTGAGGTGAGTGAATGCACGCGCGAGGGCGAGCCCAGTCGATAGGCCTGCTGCCGCCTGCCGCTTGCCACGGCGCGTCACGACTCGCGAGCCGCCCGCCCACGCGCCTGCACTACAGCTGTTTTACTTGATAACGCGCCCTTTTACTGCATATTTCATCATTTCAACGATATTTCCGTTTTATCATTCCATATTCACTGCCTAAACCCTTTTTTAACGGTTACCGTTTTGTACGAACTCTAACACATTTCTTTCCGAAGTATTGTTATACTTTTTTGGATTATACGTTTTACGTATTATATTGATATAAAAAAGTCAGAAAAGGGAATTACTTGTGGAACGCATATTTTACTACCAGTTAATAAATCGCGCTGACGCCGATTTTTTTGCCTATATACGTAAATCCACGGTCAATATAGTTTCATTATTATTTAACGCTCATACGTTTTTTTATTTGCATTATTAATTTAAATGCCTATTAGATTTTTTATGTGAGATAGAAAAACCTATGAGATATTTAATCCGAATATAATTAAAGAATTTATCACAAAAAAATGATTCAATATATTGGACAATTAATCTTATAAAGCAAGTCAACTGGCAGCATAATTTTTCACGCCCACGGGCGCTATACTACGATAACATTCATAATCCATACGGAGCCCATGGGGCTTTGACCAATTGAGTTACGTTCGGAAATCGGCTCCCCCATAAATCGAATGGGGGACTGACGCGTCGCACTATCCTCGATACAAGAATTACCAGGCATAATATACGATTCCAACAAATTATTGCCTAGTTGAACAAGAAAAATATGTAAGCATCATGTTAATTATGTTTTCCTATTTTCTGCTCAAGTAAAAAAACTGCCTTAGAACAAAAATATTTTTATATACGTTTTTAGTTCACCGATAATGAAACTATGTTACAAAAGCTAAATGAATTAATCGGCTACACGTTTTGATATATGCACTCATTATTTTAACTAACTTTTAGTTACGTACAAATATCGACACACCAGCGTATTTTTATTCGCGACAGCTCCGAAAAGTTGAACATTTTGGTAAAATGCGGTCTGTTATCGTTTTTGATGGGACCGCGACAAAACCGTACATACGGCGGATAACCCGGCGTGTTCCGAGTTGGTCGGTGGCCAAGTATAGACTCTCAGTAATTACTGTCTCAGGAGCGGGCTCTTAATTTGCTTAATTTACTCGAACTCGCTTCTGCGAGCTAAATCGCACGATTTAATGGGATATCTGAATGATGCGCATTGTTTAAACCGTCTCGCTTCTGTTCTGAACGATTCCTTAATTTCTCTAAGACATTATGCGAAATGGCTGTCTCGATGAATATAATACTAAAATCTAAGGGTTCAAACTGTATTTAATAAGTAATGTCCTACACATTTATTGCGTTTTTAAATAGTCATTGCTATACAATATTCTAAAACTCTTTTCATCCAACATTTTACTGCCTGTATTATCGTAATGATCCAAGTAGGATTTAAAGAAAAAATGCTAAAACGTACCCGTAGAACACCCATTAAATGTATTTTTTTTTATTGCCGATAAGAATAAACACAGCCTTATCCAGATGTGTATAATCGTAGGTCTTACTGTTTAGTCGAATAAAATCACAATTATAAATCTCCGATTTTTTTTATTCTATCATAAGCTCACGCCTGTATCCAGGGGTAGACTTACATAGTAGACAGAGAAGTACACAGTTCGCACAAATTTTCCGTGCCATGATATAAGTGGCGAGACATAGTCCCATAGGGTACAAATTATAATCCAGGCCAACTCGAACATTATTATATAGATCGAAAACTCGAACAATAATTATGATTGAACCCAGAACCTTAACAGTTTCTCAGCCTAAGTACGCTGCTTTACCTGATGTAATATTTTTTAAACAGCTGGTTGAATATGGTGCCATTCGGATGGGTATTTCCCTCGCGACAGTCTTTCCGCAATATCGTTGCTTTCCCTGGAATGAACTCCGCCGAATTGGATATACTCCATTTCTCCAACAGGGCTAAGAGCTGGAAAATCACCTCGAGTAGAGGCATAGATCGCGTCCCACCTTCTTTCTGTACATACGATAGTCCTGTTGTCCGACTGTAACGTTACACGGCGCCTCTATAATCGCGATCTGAAATACCTCTTTGCAGCCGAGATGGCAAAGAACTCCTTCTTATTGCCAACTCCTCTGTTCGGGTTTTCGTCTGCTTAACGCTATCAGGTTGGCTAAATGCGGCTCCCACCCGTAGTTGAAGCATCCATGGTTAGAATTAAGAATAATAACGTGATCAAAAGGAATTTAAAAATTATTACACGAACACTATGTTTTAAGTAAAAAATACACGCAAAGTACGCGAGCCGAGCTCAAGATTGCTTTCGTGTGGTTCGCAATAAAAGCCCACCAAGTGTGTGCTCCACCACGGAACTCCGTATTTAGAGCATGAATTTTAGATACGTGTATCCAAGGACAATATAACTGAACCTATAAGCAAGGACTAAGTCATATCATTCGAATACTCCGATTACAATCGACGCGACGTATTAAACAATGAGCACTGAGATTTTTCCGTTATGCTATGTAAAACATAGTTCGTGGGATATAGCTAAGTGTCCCATAGTTTAACTGTTCATATACGTCAGGAAAAATATTAAAAAGAACCGTGATTAATGACATAAGAGTTAATAATAGAAACGTTTTATGGGGAGCTTATAGCATAGATGGAGATGGTGTAACTATGCAATATTTTATTTTTTCGGACTTACGTCTCATTTTTATTGTATTATATTTTCCAGATTTTCTAGATAAAGCAAATAAATGTAAAAAAAACAACAAATATATAACAAACGTTTAGAATAAAATAACAACCGCTACAGTCGGTTTCCGTAAACAGGCATATCGTTTTTGAACCAAGTAGAACGTCATTTTTTTTTAGCCGGGCACGGCATGGTGACTACATTACACCTGATGTTAAGCGCAGTGCAGTCCAGAAAAAATCAATGACCACCAACAAACAATGAGTTTATCGGTGGTCACCAGAATCATGCCGGCCTATATTTTTTTGAGTGGTAGAGCCACGCTGTAGACAGTTTTGTCTACAGCATGAATGGGCTGGCTCGACCGGGTCGTTACCACTGTCTCACAGAAAACCGACGTAAAGTAGCGGCTTGCTGCTGCGTTTCGTACGGTGAGTGAGATATGCGGAAGCCCAAATCCCCTCCCTTTCCCTATCCCTAATTATCCCTTACCTTTAAGGTCGGCAATGCGCCCATGATTCTTCTGGTGGTGGGCGTACATGGGCGGTGGAGATCACTTACCATCAGGTGACACACTTGCTCGTTTGCCGGCCTATGCTATAAAAAAAAATATAAATATATAAATACTTGTTCACTCTTCGAAAACGGAAGAAGCAAATCGAGGGACCTGCGACCTGCGTATCGGTCAGGCGGATGACCAATGCAGACACAGGGATACAAGGATGTATGTCTCATGTCATGTCATGTCGCAAGCTCCTCGGGAGAACCGGATATACACTGGCTGATCCTGGAACGCAATCCACACAAGGTGTGTGGGTCACTATGGCGGCTTTTAACACCATGTGTACGGTGGTCGCTATCCAGGCGATTATGAATAATAAAGTTTAAAATAAAAAATAAAGCCAAGATAAAGTTTATAATTAATTACACCCATTGTAGTAACAGCAGTCTTTTTCTTTTTCTTCCACCTGCCTTTGTCTATATATCCGTATTATTTTAACACAAGTTACAAGTTACAAATGAAAAAATGAGTCAACTTCGATATAAACCAATTAACATGCGTTGATAGCATAATTATAAAAAGATTTGTGGTTTTCAGTCATCAAATAAAAAGACCAATTGAACATTTATGTATGAATTGTGTGAAAATAAATGGTATTCACAGCCTGTGAACCTGTTTAATAATTTTCACTGTTACATACATATTTTTATTATGATATTTTTATTCAAATATATTTCTAATGGCGGCTGAACAAAGCACAGACTTTACTCATAATTCCGTGCTGTTCGCCAAAATAGAGAATACTTTTTTTAATAATAAAAAATACACTTGTTCAATTTTAAAATAAGAAAAGCTAAAATGTTTAACATTCTCGAAAGCTTCATATTTTTGTTACAAAAAGTATGTGAACACATTTGAATTATGGTAGCGACGTTGGTAAAATATCAGTGAGTTCCTTGCAAAAGGTTTTACACTCTTTACGAATATTATGATTTATGTTGGAGCGGCTCTCCGCCGTGCCGTATACAAGGATGATTTGACACCATTTAGCCGAAATGTTTTTTTTATAATATAACATCGGCACGCTTTTTTCCAAATAATTCAACAGGCGTGCTCTTGTGTATTGTCGTCGTAATAAAATTGAGATAAGGAAAGAAACCAGCCGCCGTAATTAAAGGTGGAGGTTTCGTTTTCGCCTTTAATGTGCCACTTAAGTGGCGAGTTTATAAAGAATTTTGTTAGCGTTTCGCATTTATCTTGAACAGATGTACCAGACGTGGCTTTTTGCACGATTCTCTATTACGAATTTGTTTTGTATATCATTAATCCAATGCATCCGTTTTTTAGCTGCGAGTCCAGCTCCATACGCTGCGCGTCACGAACAAATAGTCCGTCAGTTATTTTTTTTTATTGGAAATTACAGAACGCCATTTCACAAATAAATTATGGAAAACAGTTTTCCTTTCAATTGTTTAAATTCTCTTAACTGCATATTGTTCTGTTTAGTTTTGTTTATAATAGTCATACTCTATTATACAGAATGTATTTTTAACCACAACAGTTGGAACGGGTTGGTTGCACTTTTCGCTACGCAAATGCAACTTAGTAATATATTCAAAGCAGTTAGTTTATATATACACATCTTACAAATTAAGACGTAATACTAAATAAACGAAAAATAACGAAAGTAAAATGTACATCTATAGCATATGTATCTATAGCCAGCCTAGTGTCAAAGTTTTCACACCCGGAACTTTTTACGAGCCGAAGTACAGATGCACACATTTGAAATACCACAAGTGGTCACCCATCCATAGACTGACCGTGCCAATGCTTTGCTTAACTCACTAATCGTTTACCCGATCAATTAGTGCAACCCATTATAAGCAAATAAATTGAATATATTCATTCTGCACAAAAAGTAGAATGTAAAGTAGGTGCTAGTATTAGCGGTACATTAAAAACGGATTCGACTGTCAAATATGCTGTACCGGAATGATGGCTTCAATTTATTTTTCCGGGCAAAAGGCAAATGCAAATGTAAAAAATTTCTTTCAGCCGTTCGGAGGAAAACGGCGGTACCTGCGGACTCAATCAAAAATGTTTACCGGCGGAATGAGCTAGTTCAATATTTTAGCCCCTACCTTTAGCTCGCATTACCTATTCACGTCAGCGAGACCGCCTTCTTACGATCGGGTCTACACGGGAATGAGACAGGAATGTCACACTTTCAATGTGCACTCCACGAGCAAACTTAAATATATATTCTATTTGTATACCAACTTCATATCTATTGATATTTTAAAATCAAGGAGCACATTCTCGCTTCTGAGATGAAGATGATAGGATTCCTTCGGACATGCCTCCACAAATGTGGCAAGATTTAATATCACAACAATACTTTATTCTTAATGTCTACAATAGGTTATTTTTCTAAAAGTAATTGGCAAACCAGTGGTAGTGGTGCAGAATCGGGCCCGCGCCGGTGGAACAGTTCGGTTCACCTGTAAATCTTTTGTTTTCGAAGCAAAAAGAACAAGTATTTAAAGAGAGCCCTATTTTGCAGCTCTCAGTCAAGTGGCTGCCGATTCACAAATAGAATACACTACAAGCATATTTTGATTTTTAAACAGATCTACTGCCCAGTTTGTGTTTAAAAAAAGATCTCCCGGTGCAAGTATGATCGTACAACTTGAAATTGATCACAATCAAAATAAATTTTCGCAAAACGTAATTTATATTCGCTTTTTAATCAAATGTATGCTCAAAATCCACTACCTTTTTTTTACGAATAACCTATTTAAAATGTAATAGATTTCACACCACACGGAATAAATAAGAGTTATGTATGCATAATGCGTATCTTTCAAAATTACCAATTTCAGTTTTTTCTGTTTTTCGGTTATTCCTGGTTTTTCTAAATCACTCTAATATTCAAGCGAACAATTCGAAACAAATATATTCTAGTCAGTCGAGCCATTTTGAAATTTTTTCAAGACTAACGATAATTGAATTTTATATACTTATGATATGATGTTAGAAAGAAACAACATTATTTTATTTATTTTTTTATTGCCCCGCCGCACTGTGCAATCAAATTATGTCATAAACGTAAATTTCCATTTCATACAGTTTCATATTGAAACGGTATTTGTCCTGCACAAGTAAATTCCTAAATGCAAATCTAATATCTATGTTTCCAAGTCACATAATAAACTTAAAGTCATTGTTTATCACAATATATATCGTCTGCAAAAAATGGTTATTGCAAATTAATTAAAACTGATAACGTCAATGAACACTAAAAGAGCCTTTGTTTAACAATTAGCACAACAAAGCACTAAGTTAAAGTTTCCCATTGATTAAGATATTTTCACTTCAATTAATCCAAACAAGTTACTGCTTGCTAATTGTCAGCGGCAATTAAGTGCAAAATCAGATGCGCCCGATGAACTCGCTCTGAAATGCAAATTCCCCGGCGGATGTAATGAAACAAGCATTAACCTGTGTAAAATAAAAGTACTCCATCAATTTCACAAATTCAATCCACTATATTATGGGTAATGTATAAATAGATGAATGAAAATGTATAAATGGAATGTTTCATGTTTTATTTTAATTTTATCCTGGATCAATATTATTATTATTTCTCAGTCAATACTATTAGCTTGTAAACTATTCGGTTTACAATATATTTCGTGTTTTATGGATTTATTTACAAAATCATCATTTAACAGAAACCACGAATCAAGTAGCTAAATTTGTTTGTATTCTTAATACCATACAAATAATATACCACAACTTAGGCCATGAAATAATTACATTTTCATATTTAACTACGTTAAGCAGATTTAATAATTTGTGGTTGTGGTGCATTTAGATCCTAATGAAAATATTGTTAGCCATTTGTACTCTTTATTTCAAAAGGTTTTGGAAGGTTTTACATTTTTAAATATAACATTTATAAATAATAAAACATTTAAAAATATAACCCTTCAATCCTGAGGCCCAGGACCCAGACTACCGGTGGTTAGGACCCCAGAGTGAGAAACCTAATGATAATGAGTGCCGTATCCAATAAAACTATTTTTTTAACCTGGCTCTTGACCCAACGACCAATCGAGAGCCCCTGAAGGTGTTCGCCATTTTATTATTAATTGCTATTAAATATTTATCAATGTTTCATAATATACAAAGTACAAAAACATGTACTGATTGTACATTGAACTGTTTTTGTTTGAAAGACAATCCGATGATAACAGCGAGCTAAACAAACACCAGAAACATTTCGAGCGTCCGATTTGCGAAACCCAATTACATTCATATTCATCCCCATGCGTGATAATTAAAAACACATTTGCCAGATGTCGACGTGATTTTCACGTTATTTATTTTGATAAAGCTATGTCATCGTTTGTAATTAGCACACCATTCAAAATTTCATATGTTTACTATTTCTGTTGACGGGATTTGGACGCGGTTATCTAAAATTGATTATTTTGGTGGAATAGTGTAAAATTAAATTCAGAAAAAAATGAAAATAGTACAGCTATTACATACAAGTATGTTATTGTAATTTCTTGTAGATCCTTTGATTATAATATTATACTAGAAAAAGACGTATGAAGTTAAACTCGTGTTAGAAGTTGGTAATATTAAAAATGCAAATTGTATAGCAGAACATCGCCGCGGCAAACAAGACTTTCTCATGTCCAGTTCGCACATTTGCTCTCACGATATTTCTACGGCACCACAAGCCACATCGGCGCCGTCTTATTATGCTAGCTCATTGTAATATACTCAACACTCCTTGGATTCACGCTTGTTATATTGTATTTCTTTTTAAAACATCTTTCTATTGTGGTCTATTTCGAACAGCAACACTCACGAACGTAGTTTACATTACGGAATATAACTAGTGCGTATTTCTTATTCCACGTGTAGTAAATTGTTTTGAATCTATTTTTGCCAAAACACGTCGATTTCAATTCATAACGTGAGATAACCCAGGCACAGCTTCGAATCAACAGAATAGTTAATAGTTAATTATAGTGGTTTACACGCAGTAGGCAGCCGCCGTGCTCGTAGCGGGCGCTACACGCGTGACTATCGTATATCTCATCGTAGACCGATCGGCCGCCCGTAGCAAATAGTCAACAGTTGGACGTGCGTAGCGCCGAAGCGAATTTGGCTCAATCAAACTGTCCGCTCTTCGTGTTTGTGTAAAATGAACAGAATCAATTTTCGTCGACTCACTTAAAATTCGAACACATTCGCCGATATCCGGCGGCACAAGGTACATTTCCTGCTGTCTAGTCAGCAGTCGCCTGCGCCACCTCGGCCGCCCCGACCGCCCCGACCGCCCCTATCGGCCGACGCACTGAATACTTACCTATAGCTTAGAATATTTCATATGCAATTTTTATCTCTTCATAATTCCGTTTTCAATTTATTGTGGCACCTAAAGCGGTGACGAGATTGATGTGTGAAACACCCGTAAACATGCGAGCGGTTGCTGAACGGTTATTCCCGACTGTAACTGGTTTACAGAGTGTAAAGAGATAAGGTTCTTAACGTGTGTAATCATTTTGTATTACGACGGACTTCGTCACTCGTGAGTGTTATTAAAGAGCTTCTGTTCGCTCGCGGTTTTACAGCGCATGTTTAAAAATTGTATGTTGTATGAATACGGAGCCCCTAACTGATTTTAAATTACATCCAAATACAACGAGCATCCCCTTTGTCTCACCGCATTTCTTGAAAGGATCCGTTGAATATTCTAGAATCAAGACAATAGATGTTTGCAGTGTAGACAGGTACTATCTGATTCATAGTACTCTCGAACGCAAGCTTTGCTTTTAAAATAGTCGTTTACTTTTTCGTATTCCCGTTTTCATCACAGTTACATGACACGACGAACATGAATTGGCGCAGTCTGATTACAAATTTAAACCGTCGCAGCTAATATGAATGACAACGGGTCGACCTATTCGACATTCATTTCCCCCGGCGCACCTCTCTTATAATAACTTACATAGCAACTTTGCCTTAAGCCAGGAATATATTGCAATATTATTACCTCCCCGCTTATATACATACACGCTTCCACTTAAGTGTACGGAAATCTTATTTTCCGGAATATTTTAACAACACATAAAATAATAATATATCATAATCTAATCAAACTCGGGCTCACTCAACTTATTACGGTCGGCGGATAAAACCCGCCTAATAAGGCAGTTTCATTGTGTACACTCAGTTCGGCATTTTCATGGCGTGAAATTACGTTAGGACTACAATTTTCAGCGTTTCAATTACCGCCGCTGCAAACATATTTATACATATCTGATGAAGGTGCAGACTTTGGCGCCCTATAATCCAGATTCGGCCCTTGAATGCGAGCGAACGAGCGGGTGGCCGAGGTTTTAGAGTGGCCCTTCAATCAACCCTTCCTTGGCGCGGAGGGTGGGAGGCGGTAGGGCACGAGGAGCTTTGAGCTACAGACTCTTTGACACGAGCCACTGGCGCACTCTTCAAGTAATGATTCATTCTGCTGATGAGTGACGCGCCTAATGCGCCGGCTTCTCTCCGCCTTGTTTGGTTAAGGATTAACTATTCTATCCGAAATATGAAATTTAATTTCGTCGTTTTAAATTTAAACCCCACAGTATAACAAATGCCTGCACTGTGTCTTTGTGCTTCACGTTGCAATCAGGATTAGTGGTGCTCATAGCGGTGCGGTATCGACGTGCGATATACGTTACAGAATAATTAAAATACATTTTTTGTTTCACAAGAATTATACGAGTAAGTTAAACTACCACTTACCTTAATATATTACTACTAAGCAAAGGCAGTCCAAGATCTATTCATATTGGACATAAAAGTATACATATATGAACCAACCCCCACATATAGTATATTCTAAAATAATTCAACAATGAAACACAAATACACATATTAAAATCTAATGGAGAAATAAACAATGATCTTTTGTTTTACTTTAATAGAGAGAATAATTGGTAGAAAACATAATATTTCAATTAATTAAATGTTTCCACAGCATGCTATCGATTCTCTTCAATCTTCTTTCAAATATACATTTATATATATACAATTTTCGATATTAAAACGATCTCTGTAAAGGGTCATAAGTTAGTCCAATTAGTAAACCAACTTTATTTCACTTAACAACGCCATGTTTTTCTTCACTGCTACTTCTGACGAACTTCCCAGTAATAATTGTTTTAATCTACAAAAAATTCCAATTAAAAGTTTTTTATCTCTTTGGAAGCTTAGACTCAGTTTGCAGCGGGAGGCAACAACGCATTTAATTTTGTCTCGCTTTTAATTTATCATTTTAACGTAAGTACACAAACCGATTTATTGTCAACTTATGCTTTTGCTGGTGGTAGGATATTAATATAAAAATAACTTATCTATTGTAAAGCGAAATCGTAGCAAATCATTTAATTAGTACTTTTTAGTTCTTATCAGATCGAGCTACTGTATACACCTATAGGTATACACCTGAGAAGTTCTTCACAAGAATTTCGATGGTATGTAAAGTCTTCCAATTCGAATTAGACCTGCGTAATGAACCAAGGCCCAATCCCTTTCATTCAATAGAGGAGACGTGGGAGAGTGGGACGTGTATAATTACAGGGCCAGTATTATTATTACTAATTTTAATACTGTGGTAGTATATTTAGGTACGGCTCAGTTTTGTCGATGCCAGAGATGGCCATGATTTTTATCAGATCTTGAAAGTGATAGCTTACGTTTTGATATTTCAATATTTCCCCCGCGGTGTGGCGATGCAAGGGCGCGTCAATACAAAATAATGTATTCAGCTGATATGAGCCGGCGAAGGCGGGTCGTTATCATGTCAAAGAAACTATCGTATTACCAGCCTCAAAAGAGCGCGGTTTGTTTGATGTCACTCATACACATATATTTCCTACTCAATAAACTGTAATTTTATCTTGTATTGGTAATAATACCTTATAATAAATAAATCGACGGCCAACACTTTTCAGTTCGTTCGTGATGACAAGTAAAATACGTACATAATTATATTAGTCAACATCATTCCCAATTCATACGTTTGTTGTTGTTGAGTTTATTTGTATAGATTGATTGTTATTAGACAAATAAAATATGTATTTTAAAAATATTGCACTAAAGCTGGGTGAATACATTTTATGGAATTAGGAACAAAGACACAACATCTAGTACGTAGTTTATAATACACGGTTCAAGCTACACGAAAAAGTAGCACGAAAGAACAATAATTCAAAGATGTATTTCGTGGCACCATAGGATATAAACATGTCCAAAGGTCGTTGGTTACAAGCAATGGCCGCCGTTATAAATCCCACTTTATTCCACACACAATGGCGGGTGCATTGCTACTGCATATCAAAGCATAAAATAACATTTCCTTAATACATCTGGAATGACGTCGGAGTTCATGTAAATTGTGAAACACGTTCTGAATATTTCGGTTCGCGTGAACTTTCTGGAAATACATACGCCAACTTTTGATGCATTTAGGCTGTTTCTATCAAAGGGTATTGCTTGGTAAACATTTATAGCCTTTTGCAGTTGCAGTTTGACTTTGAGTATGGCCTAGCGGGAAGTGATACGGACTGTCGAGACAGATCTAGAGTTCGACAACAACCCCTGGACACATATTTTTTATAGTATTTCATAGATTGTGTACTAACCTGCATTAGGCCAGCGTGGTGGTCTAAGGCCTAATCGCTCTCTTAGTAGAGAAAACCCTTGCCCAGCAATGGGAGTGTAATACAGGGCTAGTATTACAATTATTGATATTAAATTTTCTTTCAATGTAATCCGAGTAAGTTGGTTCTACCCAACTAGAGCAACTTTTAAAGCATAGTCCATTACAAACTTTGTATCCTGAACAAGCTAATGAAGATGATCCAAACCGGACCTCTAGATATATTTTTGGTTTTCCCTCGTGTATTATAATTGCCAATTTCCTCAAATGATTGGTTTATACACTATACATTTGCTAAGCGTTTTGATAAGTTAAATTTAGTTCCAAATGTGTTGATGTGTCAAACGTGAGGTCAAAAACAAATTCTGCGTAATGTAATTAAAACATCAGCAACACAAATTCTCTTGTAAATAAAGCTCTTAATTAACATGAACGGTCAAAGTATTAATTTCACCATTAATTTTGAGTAATTGCGCTTCGCTATAATTTAGGCAGATATTACTTTAAATTGTATTTATGGTTTTATTTTTTCGCCATATCTAAGTCCCACTAATTGGTACAAATGCGAGTAATATTATGATGTATGGATATGAAAATGAATAGGGTAACAATTTATAATTATTATAATACATTTCGTTTAAAATTCCCTAATGAATATCCTTCTTAATTACTCGGTAAAATGTGGAAGTGGATTATATTTCATTTGTAATGTTTATACTTGGATTTTTCCTTATTTGTTATTTTTTGTTGCAGGTATGTACGCGTCTATTTTTCCAGGGCGGTAAGAGATTTCCATACACTCATTTCTCACCAACAATATTAAAAAAACGCTCAGAGTCACCAACGTTTGGTTCCAATGTTGGCGTTTATTTTAAACTAAACCATTTAAAGGCAATTCGGGCAAGCAGTTGTCACGCTTCGGTTTGGACGGAAACGGCGCATCCGGTCCACAGGGAGAAACGGGTTTTCTTACAACACGAACAAACCCTTATGATACCACCAAAATACATTATAAAAGGACTTCACACGTTTGATATATTGCCACCGGATGCTTTTTATTGATTTGTGAAGGGTTTTATGTGAGTTAATGGGCTTTTAATAAACAACTGAGTAAACATTTTAATAATATAATCGTGTATTTAGTAATATTTTCATCCAATTTTAAATAGACAGCATTAGATATTTTATAAATCTTACCACAAGGTTCACATTTATACGTAAACATTAATATAAATGATATAATCCAATGAAGTAGAAAGATAGAAGCCATTTAATAATAAATAAAATATTTTCCAATACTCGACATCAAGTTTGTAAGATACTTACCGACTCGTTGAGCACTAAGGACGCTAAAAGGCAATGTGTTAATCCCGCTCCCTACTCTTATATCGGAAACGAGTTTCTTTCGAATATAATATAAATAAGAATCACGTATGTAATAAGGCGGAGATGGGGCGCATTCCTCACACGTAGACGGGCTTCCCCGGGCTTAGCCCAACTTGGGCCATTACCCGGCCAGTTTCTGCCCAACACCCGATTCTGATTCGGAATCACTATAAATACAATTGCGACCATGTATTTTGGTATTATTGTGCTGAATTTGTAATGTTATTGTCTGTAAAATTGTTCAAATATTTATTGTTTCAGCTTTCGTTTGTAGGTATAATTGGTTTGCTATTTATCTGATTTATAAACCGACATAGCTTAGTTAATGATAACCGAACCAGACACGGTAAATGTTTAGCGTTAAATGAAACGAATTCGCACAATAGCGGTACAAATTAAACGCGTAAACATCATCGCGGGTCTGAAATCATCATAAACGGAAATCCAGCGGGTACAATATTTGACTGAATATTAAATCATACGCGACGTCCACAAGCCGCGAGCGTCAGTCGTCAGGCGTCAGCGTCCATGTTGGAATGGGCGAGGGGCGAGTTTTACAGACCACACTCCTGACCCAATTAGATTGTTTAATTAGAACGTGCGCGTTACAACGTGAACACATATTTACCTGTCGTGTTTGGCCATATAAGAAAATTGAATACATTTTGTATGAACTTGCTACATTAGCGTGTTTAAAATGGATAGTCTATTTTGACCTTTTTCGCAAGTTGGATACTATATTTTAAATTAAAATATTGAACGACAAATTAGCATATTTTAGTCCGTAAATAATTACAGTCAAGAGAAGCAACATTTTATCGTACAAATTGTGACTAAAGATTTATAAGTAAAGTTGCGAGCTGAATACAAATTTAACGTTCATTGTGGATGTGCTGATCGCAGTGCCCTTGAGATTTCTCCCTGGCTCCTTAATATCCCGCTAAAGAGGACCGGAGTGATTACTTATAAAAACTTTTTGCGACAGACATAAAGCAAATAAATCAAATGAGTCGAAAGAAAATATTATTTAAGACTATTCTTCTTGGGAACGCTTTTGGCAATTTGAAAAGAAAAGCCGCTATTGTTTCGTCGAGTTTTGTCACCAATCAATCATAAAACATGTTATCCAACCGTTGGAATAATATTACATTCTTTTTCCACTCGTCATTTAAAAAAACACAAACCACAGTCAATATCCGAAAGTCCATAAATTTAAACATTGTGAATTGAATGAGTACACAGCAATCAGCGTAGTTTCGTGAATATGCAGCCACGATCACCGTTTATGTAAATCCATCGCAGTGGACACTCAATTGAAGGTATTAATGCAATGATACTGGATAGATGCATACTGAAACTGTCCGAACACATCGCCTTGAGCATTATTCAAATTGTGCGCCTTCCAAAAATGTTTCCTGAAACAAACAAAATGTTATCACGATCTTACTGTGTTGTAAACGCCTTCACCAAAACAAACTTAACACAATTTTCAGACCGAATATATTAGTTTAAATAACATATTATACATTCGAAAAGAACGTTAGACAATTCGTAATGAGTCTATTTATACTCATTATGTTTATTATAACGTAATACGTTAAAACAGTTTTTTTGTAAATAATTTGTCTCATACACCGCTTAGGAGTATGTTATTGATCTATAGACTCGTATCAGTTATTACGCATCTGAGGTGTAAACAGCGATGCAATTCATTGCGGGCTTATTCTTTAAACCTAGCTTGGCAAAACGATTCCACTAGACCTGATGTTAAGCACAAACCTATAATTAAACACAAACATCCTGTACTCCTTGTGTACAATAAAGTTTAAATAAATAAACACGAACAGATAATTAACCGAACGTGACGGTGGCTCACTCCGAACATTGTTCAAATGCCAATGGTGTTGTTGTATTGTATGTCATTATCATTGGATGTTGGATATCAGAGGCGAAGTGCATATACTACCATTCCTACCGGCTTATCTTTTTAAACATAATAATGAACATGTACTATATATTACTATACAGTACCTAATATTAATAAAAAAGTTAGCATCAGCGTTGAAAAATTTCACCCTTCACGAATGTAGGACATGTTCTGAGTTGCCACAAACTGTCTAAGTTCACAATTTCTGATCATATTTGAAGATCATACTTGTTCCGACCTAGTCCTTAAAATTCAAAAATTAAAAACTCCAACATTGTTTACAAAATTAAGTGTATAATAGATTTTAATAAATTAAATACTTTGTTAGCCGCTGCATGTTTATTAATTAACGATGCGAAATGGTCGCTGTTAATATATTTTCGACATATTTAAAAAATTACATTCCAATAATATTTCGGAGTCCCGGTTCCCTTTTCAGAGAAACAAAATAAATACGCGCTACGGTGCAACGTAGAGATGCTACGAATATGCTACGTATGTTCAAAACGTGTCAGAACCACAATAGATGTTTATAACTGAAACATCGCGCAAAATTATTTTCTTCTTTTTAGTTAGATTTTCGATTCTTTTAAGTGTGTTTTTTTTAGTTTTTTAAACTAATAATTATTTTTAATTTTTTAATCCGACTTTTTGATGTAGGTCAAAATCATGTTCAAAGATTCCGTTACATACTAACATACAACATACGTCTAACGCTAATAAAAGCGTGCTAAAATGTTGCTGGTGCCATAGCTCTAAACGCAATAATGTGTCATAGTTCTAATGCGTGGACAAAGTTTTAGTGCAATTATTTGGAGTTTATTTGCGATCTGGCCATTAACGTGTTAATTATTCAGTGGCCGGGCAAACTTCAGAACGAGCAAACGAATGTACTCCGCTGATATTGCGGCCTCCCTCTCATTTCATTTATTTTTAGGACCATGTTACTCCTTTTTGTGTATTAATGTATTTACTAAATAAACACAAGTCTCTATGTTGTGTGTCAACTCGACTGATAGGATTTAAATTATCACAACTAATAACTAATTTGAATATTCATAACTCTAATAATAAAGTAAAGTTATCCTAAAGCATCCGTCAAGCAACAGTATGTAAGCACTGTTGTGCTTACATACTGTTGCTTGTAATTACTGAGAATTATGAGACTTGACATCTTATATCTCGAGTTGACGAGCGCAGTTCAGTGCCATGCAGTGCTTTGTAATTCAAAGTTCTGTGTGGTGTTGCTTCTGTTTATGGGCAGGCGTGGCGTGGCGTGGCTTACCATCAAGCGAGCGCCTTGCTCGTCTCATTTAATCAAATAAAAAAAAAACATTATTGTACCCATCTGGATAGCGACCAGCATGCACGTGATGAAAAATCCGTGTTCCGAGTCAGCTATTGCTTATGCAGTAACTTCAAGCCGACATAATCCGTCGACCGTCGAGGGACGCAATGTCTCCTGAGAGTCGCATTGTGTTTGGACCGCAATGTACTTAACATCAGGTTCAGTGCAGTTAATTAATTTGGCATGCCAAAATAAAAAAACGTCCCCTACAAATCTTCCTTAAAGTTTATCACAGCTATAAGGCAGTGCAAATAGCCTATCACGACCAGTTAGACTAAGAATAAGGTCATTATCACGCTAATTAATTAGAGAAAGGAACATCCTATTAACCTCACTCAAAACTTTCGCTATGACCCTTAGCAACCACCCCATAAAATTACGTAATAGACAGCTTACTGCCGAGCACCAAATTTAAATACAAAAACGAAGAAATTATCCACTTAAATATATCTCCAAGTTACTTTTGCAGTTCTTATTCATTTGTGTAAAAAGTTTGATAGAGTTTAGTATACATAAACACTGTACTAGCTTCATACTTGTGTTCCTATAGAATATTGTTAGAAGTTATACAAATGCAAAGTACAGTAGCAACTATGAACACGTATTCAAAGACGCTCGCTGCATAGAATTATATGACGACGTTGGCGTCGGCGCGTCGCGGCGTCAGCGTCGGCGTCACCGTTTCACACCAGCACTGCCGACTGCAAGATAATAATTTATTCACATGTAAACTCCTCCCTCACAACTTAGATTGGACTTAAACGAGTATGTTGTGAGCGCCTCATATTATGCTTAATGAAGTTAAACATGTCCCAAACAGGGAACTTCGCGACTACACTCGGCACCAAATTACACTGTCGTTGTAAAATTATTGTGGACTCCTCTCGCCAACAAACTTAAAATTAATAATTTAAGGCTTTTAGTTGTTTGAGCCTTAATTAGTATTTTACTCTTTGGGGAAAACTACTCATTTGCGAAATACATAAAATATACAAACAAACTTGGAGGAAGCGATTAAAATAACTTTCAGTACAGTGGGGTTTTATAAAGATTGATGCCTGTTTCACAATGTCCGTTTAATTTTATCCATTAAATAAAACATTAAAAGGCCTCTTTAGAAAGTATAGTTGGGCATACGCTTACAGTTTGCATTTTGCTTGTTAAATGTTTTTCGATAAATAACGTTTATTTGAACATACTGAAACAAGCGCTAAATATAAATAATTCAAACATATGCGGTAAATATACAGATGCAGGTAATATGGCTATTTTAATATAATCATGGTTTAGTTTAAGCGCATTCAATTATTGTGGTAAAGTTTGTAAAGGGTTAAACGAGTCCGAAAGGTTGAATTTGATTTAATCCGCTCCTTGTTCTATACATAAGGTAGCTAGACGTACTGAATGATAATTACCCAAAGGGACACAAAGCGGTCGCCACTAGACATTAACCTAAAAGGTCTAGGCTGTAATGCAAAATACAACACGGTACGGCTTAGTCGTACAGTTCATGTGACGTTAGTGCTCTGATTGAATACGACGGGCCTTTAATGGACTCAATTATGCAACCCAGAGGTCTTTGTAGCGGTAATCATCTAGTCGCTGACGACTAACGTAAATGTATAATCTAGACCAGTGTAGTGATAGAGCCACGCTGTTGACAGCTTTGTCTACAGTATGAATGGACCGGCTTGACCAGGTCGTTGCCACTGTCTCATAGAAAACCGACAAAAAATGGCATTTCAAATTTGCACGTAATTTTTAAAGAAAAAATATATCATTATAATATATCTATTAAAATAAATATGTATAACAAGTTTTTACCTGCAGCCTTTTTTTATTAATATTTATTGTCAGCAGTCGTTTATTTTAACGACCTAAAAAATTCCAATTTGTGACCGTGTCGTTAAACTATACGGGTGCCAAATTTGGCAGCGTTTTGTTTGTTGGTCGCTGAATCAAAAAACAAACCATCGCGACAGTAAATATCATAAAAATGGTTTTAAAAGGACAACTCATTAAATGTCGGGTACTTATCCCTAATGCTTGATATACAATATTACTTAGTACTATCAAGGGACAATATCATGTAATCAATTTGGCAAAGTGTTCTGCAGCGCGTGGCTTTTTGTGTTATCGGTACAAATTGGTTGTTTTAGTGGCTACTTTAATAGCAATAGTTTGTAACCGCATCGGACTAACAACATTTGAAGTTAGACGAGCAGCTAAAAGGCCATTACTAGACGGGTCGTATGAATTATTTGTAGTAGCGGTGGGCACGCGACGCGCTTCGGGTAATCGAGTAAATTATTGTGCTAGCGATATGCGACTCGCTACACTTTGTTCCAGATACCGGCTACGTTTGGAACATATTTCATAATGCAATTATAAACACAAGACCTTTCACGGTACTCGATTATTAATTTATGCCGGGTTGATGTCGTTTTATTTTGTAAAGTTCATCACTTTACAAATTAGGGGATCTGACTAAAACATAATTAAACATTTAATAATCACTTAATTATTTTAATGAAACAATAAACGATCTTAGATTAATTCTCCGGACAGACAGCACAAATGAGCCAATCACAATACAGTTTGAAGGCCATTGATTTGAGCCTCCGGATATCTCACTCACCGTACAAAACGCAGCAGCAAGCCGCTACTTTACGTCCGGTCTCTGCCAGATAATGGTAACGACCTGGTCGAGTCGGCCCATTCATGCTGTAGACAAAACTGTCTACAGCGTGGCTCTACCATTCATAAAAAGTCTTATGACATTACTGCTTTATATATCAAACACTTGAAACATTTTCTGTATTCAAGTTTTTCAAACCAATACTTAACAAAAAGTATTTCTGTTTAGGCGCCCGGCGTCCGGAGGACCGGACCCCTCCCCTTCCCTCCTTAAAGTCGGAAACGCGCCAATGATTCAAGTATCGTGGACGTACATGAGCGGTGCAGATCACTTAGATCACTAGGTGACCCACTATCTCTCTTGCCGGTCTATGCTATAAAAAATAGCATTCTACATTTTAAGAATATCAATTAATACAATGATCTCCTTAATAACTTAAACGCTATAAAGCACAATTACAACAACAAACTTCAAATACAATTCACCACGTCAAAAACAACTAAATCGAGAAACGTAATTGAGCACTGTAAAACAACAGTAAAAGAAGTCATGAAATCAAGTCATTAGTACACAGATAGGTTCGTTTCTAAACACGTAGGTACACAGGGAAAACGGAATTAGAGTGCAATAAATAGACTTGTTTCAAGTCATTCGGAGAACGGTGATACAATAAACGTCGCGGCAGTAATTAAAGATTTAAGGCAAAAGGCGCCGGCATGGCTGGACCCGACAGTAGCGTGCGCGGTATGCGATGCTTTGTGCTCTAACAACTCTGTCCACGCTACTGTAGGAACTCGAACATTTTTAATCAATTAAAATGTAAAAAACCTTTTTTATGGATATATCAGATTAACAACCGTCGTAAACGCTTTACAAGCTCCGAATAAACGATACTTTTATAACTGTATACATAAATCCCACTTTAAAAACTATTTCGACAATCTGACACACGTCAGTATTAGTAAAATATTCATAACAAATGGTTTATTTTACGGAACATATTCTAAGGTTACATAGATACTTTTGATATCACTCCATTATGGGTAGAACAAGAGGCATTATTTTTACTTTAAAAAAGCCTTCGAGAATTCGTGGTACAACTTTAGCAACCATTATGGCCACAAATACACCGGCTGGCCGTGACGCTATTCCATATATCAAACTTAACATAAATATCCACAACAAAGCTACATAGAGCCTAGTTTAGTTGTTAAAATAACGCTGAATAGTCCATAGAGGATGATTAAACATTTCTATTATCTACGTGCAGTGTTAATCTTTAGGTTCAACACACACAAAGAGCTTTTAAGCTATTTTATTTAAGTTTGCATATATCGCGCTGTCACAGTTTAAAGGTAAGAAAAGCTTAATAAAATCCTAAAATTTACTGCCAGTGTCACTAACGTTCACGGTTTGTTATAGGCTTAACACACACGAGGTGACTCGACTATCGTGTTGACGAGGCCTAAGGACTGAACCAGCCACAGGAATAAGTGGAACGCTCGACGCTATCCTACTTTTCTATTTTCAACGTGCTTTAAACAAAGATATTGCGAGAATAGAGCGCTACGAACGCACACATTTACTTGAAAACATATCTCGAGTTGTTTTGTGAAATCTTGAGACGAGGAAAAAAATTTAATCAGTTCTCAATTCTATGAACACCCACTGCAACACGAATATAACTTGTAATGAAAATATACGCTACATCTACATTAAACGTAGAAACCTTCTTCGTTATTCTGTCGGCAACGTTTGAACTCACATGTAATAAAAAACATATAATAAAAGTTTAAGCATTACAAAAAGGCTGGTAGGTGGCGCCTCGACCCAAACCCTAAACCCGCGTCACTGAGAGCGTACCGTATTACGTAAAACTTTCCCTAAAATTAGCAACATCAGTATAAAATCTACTTCCTTTAGAAGCCACTGAAGTGAGAAGTTTTTTAAACGTGTCAAAGGAGTTTAAAAGCATTTAATTGAAAGTAAATCATACAGCGCCTATTTTGGGATAGAGAAGATAGTTTGTGTTTATATTATATTGAATCTAAAACGTTACTTGTTACATGTATATCCACTGAAGTGTGAGTAACAAAACGCGCGCATCCCGGACCCAGAACGATCTAACAACACTTTCATTTGTGTTTCTGAACTCTCGGCTATTTGCTTAATAAACGTTCGTTAAATTAACATACCAACCTAGGGAGAATTTCCTTGGTGTTAAATGTTGGATTATTTTTATACACCAGTTCAACTGTAGCATGGTTTCTATTAAAAATGGTTTATCTGAAATATTTCACGGAAATACAGAAACACAGTAAGTACAGTGCAGTCGAATTTTCCAATTAGCGTCAAGACACATTCCATTTCACGACAATCTGCAGAATTATGCCGGCCTGAAACTACTTCATATACACTGGCTGACCCCGGAACACGACTTGCCGGAACAAGCTACTTTTCTGCATGTGCACGGTGACAGCTATCCAGCCGAGTTCAAATATGTTTCGGGTACCACAAGCACTTTTCAAAAGTAATATAAAATACTATCACTAAAATATTAAGAAAGTTCATTCCATTGACGCTAAGATCTAATCAGGCAATAATAATATAAAACCAATTCCCTTTGAGGGCCCAGTAACTACATATTTCCGATCAGCAAAACAACGCGCAAAGTACTGGAGCGTAGGAGTTCGCTATCGTGGCAAGCGCACATACAAAGAAATAAGATGAGCTGGAAACAGCTGGTAGTCGCGGGAGACGCAACGTATCCGGTACACAAGTACCGGCAAACGGAAGCCGGCTCACCGCGACAATCACGCCAACACGCCATCTTGCCGCGCGTGCTTAAAACCTTTGACATTTCCACTCTAATGGATGTTCCGCGTCCCGTTAAAAAAAGTATTATTACATATAACCTACATGCGTAAAGTGAAATATACATATAAAGCATTATTTTTAGAAATTAAATACGTTGAATATTAACCAGTTTAAACTGCCCGTCCACGTAAACTTTTACATAACACCGCTTGACGGAATATTGGATACTGAAATACGTAACACACAACGTTCTAAGCCAATTAGTTGGTCATTTTTGCAGTAGCACGGTCGCGTTCACGGTATAGCCTAAGCTGGAATAAGCCTGTTATGCCCGGTTCGAATCTAATTAAAGGGCACCGTTTCCGTCGAAAATGCTGACAGTTGCCATTTGATGATTTTTTTCCTTTACATAATCGCTTCAATAGCCCGGTTAATTGGTTTGTTTTCGAACGTTGTTTTACCCGGTGTTCGTGTAACTACAGTAACCGCAAATAAACTGGAAGTCAAAAGGGAAAGGGGAAGAAATAGAAAAAATAATTTGATCAAGCAATGCAACGACCGCAGTCGCTTAAAATGAATACAATTGTTTTGTTTTCCCTTGGTAAATTTATTCCTTGTTTAGAATAATGGAACGAGCGTATTTGTTCAAGGAAATCTATTCTTTTATAATTTAGCACAGAACTGCGTAAAGCGTTGCAATTTTTCGTTTATAATAATAACAACATATAAATGATTTACGAGGTTAAATTATGAAGGAAAATGTACCTAAATATATTTAATAACCTAATGTGACCTTAGCAAAACAATAAATACTTATGGTAGCCACTTAGTTTCATAAATTTAAATACATACTTTAATCCTAAGGTAAGTAAAAAATTCCAACTTGATACACAAAAAGTAGCGATTGTGCTGTAATTTGCGCAATGGAGCAGTAGATACCGAACCGTACGTATGAGAAGGTAGGCTCCAGTCAACATACGACACTAAATAAAAGAATTCCGTGAGCTGTAATTTAGTAGAAAGCATTGAAATATTCGTGTATAATCTGAATAACATGCCGATATGAACAACGGGGGAATACGACGGAACGTTAAGGTATATTTTATCCAATATTAAACGTTTAGGGTAGGTAGCTACTGCCACTGGAATATTTTACGTATTACGCGAGGGCTTTTACAATATTCAATAAGATTATATCTACATGAAAAGAGTGTGTCTTTATCAAAATATGTTTCTTCAATCACATACCTAACCTCATCAGATAATATAATTTTACTAATGCGTATCATATTTATGTTCGAGTTTTATTTAATGGAAAATACGGATTTACTTTTAATAATAACATCATACAAATGTAAAATCCGGATTGGATTTCTTCAAGCGAATATTATTATTTTTCTAGAAAGCTTATCATATGATTACTAGGGTATCGTTTCTTAAAATGGGTAAAAAGTATTATTACAAGCTTGTATTTATCAAAGTTACTCTTGATATGTACTCATTCAAATGCTCTGCCATATTGCCCTTATATACTTGGTCGGCTTGTTCATTCCTAAATAATATGATCAAGTAGTTTGAATGAATTCTTCCACACGACAAAAGGTCTCTGACATGACCTTTCTATACATCAACTCGTATACTTATGGCCAATGTTCCTAAGATAAGCGGAAACCTCATTTTTTGGCAGGACCTTCGTAATGTAATTTTTTGCCTCTCAATTTTCTTCGACCTAAAGTTAGAGTTTTATTGAAATATTGGATATCAAGTACGGTAGAGTTGTTTTTATTATTCAAAAGTAAGGCACATTTTTTAGCCCATCCACCCAACTATGTATGTGAAAGACATTGGGTTTATTATGATTTTTACCCTTAACAAAATCGGTTTTATGAAAAAGATACTGAGATAGTGTCACGGAAAATTCGATCACGACTGACACGAGTAGCTTATGAATTGTTTTTTTACTGTAGATTCTTTCTAAAATATGCGCACAAATATACTCGTGTCGTATATTAATATTTTAACAAATAAAATAATATATTTATTTTATTTGTTCAAGTAATGAAAGGTTACTTAGTTAGTGCTTAGTTAGGCTTGTTAGTGTATCGACTTAATAAGAAGCATTATTTAGAACCAAATAAAATGCCTGTACTTGCGCAAAAGGTCCATTAACAATTTGATACAATGCAAGTTATATTAACGCAAGTAGCTAAAACTTTGTAGAATTACTTGAAATTCAAATATATCTGAAATTAACCATAATCATAAATTTATCTAGAATTTAAAAAGTCACTACATACGCATTTGATGATAGTTGAGGAGAGTCCCATTCTACCCTGGTCGTCTTCAGACGACTTCTTCTAAATCTATAGGGTCAATCCCAAAAATGACGGTAGGTTTCAAGAAATTGCTAGATAGTGTTTTTAAATCTATGGACTAAATCCCAAAAATGACGTTAAGTTTCAAGAAATTGTTGGATAGTGTTTTCAAGTGATTGTCATGTAACATAATAATATATAATATGTTAAATATTTCTTCACTAAGGAACTTTCAAACTTGATAGAATTTCTTTAATTTTTATATTCACGCATTTCAGCTACTTGTAAGGTGAGAAATATTGAAAACTTCGCGACGTGCCCTAACATTCCGATAACATATTGCACCCAGGAGAGTTTACACTTTTAAATATAACGGGAATTGCTTCCCATGTGGTTTGATTTGTAACTAGAATAAGTTGGTATAACGCGGGAATGTAAAACTTGCGGCTTCTGGCCGACCGACGACCGACGATCGCGCGAAACATGATGCTCACTGGGTGGTGTCGATGTCTTTTCCCATCTCAGCTAGGTAAACTCGTTTCAAGAATTTGCTCACAATCCATTGGATACTAATTTTGCTTTTACATTTGTATTTGTAGCAAATTATTAGAATTATTTTTTTGCTACAAATCCTACTATCCTACTAATATTATAAACGCGAAAGTTTGTAAGTATGGATGGATGGATGTATGTTTGTTACTCTTTCACGTAAAAACTTCTGGATGGATTTTAATGAAACTTTACAATAATATAGCTTATACATCAGAATAGGACATAGGCTACTTTTTATCCCGGAAAAAGCAGATCACGCGGGCGGAGCCGCGAGCAAAAGCTAGTACACAAATAAATGCCAACTTAATATTTTAGTACGCTTTGCGTATACTATATTAAGTTGGTTTTTGTCTTAAAAATCGTCACAAGTATTATGTTTCTATGTTCAAGTATTTACATGATGCATTCGTTTAGTTCGTGCATTTGCTTGTGTTGTGGGTATCAGCAACTACTATAGACTCGGTTATGATAGTTGCGGGATCGATCCCGCGAATACTCTCATTTCACAGGCTACTCGGCCGTTGCGACATGGAAGCTGTCAAAATAATTACTGGAAAACTAAATAATCATCTTGTTTAACTATGAGTGAATCAATTTCAGACGATTACACATTGAAAGAAATCTTTTTTTTTTGTAGCATAGGTCGGCAAACGAGCAACTGGGTCACCTGATGGTAAGTGATCTCCACCGCCCATGTAGGCCCACCACCAGAAGAATAATGGGCGCGTTGCCGACCTTAAAGGAAAGGGATAATTAGGAATTGGGAAGGGGAGGGGATTTGGGCTTCTGGATATCTAACTCACCGTACGACACGCAGCAGCAAGCCGCTACTTTACGTCGGTTTTCTGTGAGACAGTGGTAACGACCCGGTCGAGCCAGCCCATTCATGCTGTAGCCAAAACTGTCTACAGCGTGGCTCTACCACTCAATCAATCTCAAACTCAAATTATTTTTTCTTAATTTATTGTGCTAAGCAACCTATTTTTATTAGTATACTCAAAATTGCAAATTGCGTTACAAGACGTTATAAAAATATACGATTTAGGAACATTAAGCGCAAAGATAGCAACTCCGTATCAATATTCAACGAAACGTCCGTACCCTCGCGAAATTAGAAATACAAAAGAAAATAAAACTGCAAGTATGTAGCAGACAAGACAAATTTCACGACGCGCCTCAGAGTAAACCACTCAACTAGTGAAAAATTTTCTTGCTTTTATTTCTAGACGGGCTGACACCCGATCGCTTACGGCGCGCAGTGTCACATCGCCACCCGACTTGATTTATGCGCCCAATATGGCGGCGGCTGTCACTCGGCAGCCGATATCGAACCGCGTCGTATCATCCTCGATGACCAAATTTGACGTAAGAAAAATTTGCATCAACAAAACGTGAACGAGTTTCATACTCGGACCTTTATCTCGCTATATCAAAATGGAACTTTATTCGTTTATAATAAGTTAAAGTCTAATAATAAGAAATAGGTAATACATTAGTAGAACTGTGGTAAAAGTATCCGAGTGCTTATAATTAAATATCTATACCTACTTAAATATTTTAATGAATTATGCAGTATTATCGATCGCGCTTATCTTATCAAAAGGTAATAAAGGTCAGTTATATCCTTAGAGGTTCTATCGATTTATGAAATACTAGCTTTTCCGGAACTGCTTTTTTCCGGCATAAAAAGTAGCCTATGTTACTCAGTTTCTAACGTTTATTCGTTACATACAAAAATACAAATCTTTCCTCTTTCTAATATTAATGTAGATTGAATTGTTGTATGATGAAGTGCAATATACCAGAATCAAAAATAAACAAGTACCTCGACACTGTTCTGATTGATTAAGTTGTTCGATGAATAAAAGTATTTCGTGAATTTTGTAAATACAAACCAGATTAAATAAGGATCTTATCCTGTGCCTTTGTTTAAATAAATTCATCGAGTTAACAAAGGAAACTTCATAAAAATATACCTGAACAGAGCGGCTTTTTCATAAGGAAGACAATATCAAGTTGAGGTGGGTAGAGACACCTCAAGCTCTTTCCATTGCCGTTAAGTAGGTCGAATAATGTGAAGGCGTAGTCAGGAGTGTACTCGGCACCCTCCGGCCGTGCCGAGGGCTCTTCACCAAACTCTATACTAAAATCGCTTGATTTGACATGATTTTTAAACACTGATAGAAAAGATGAAATGCATCAATTTTATAACATAAGTGTTAGAAATTGTGCGGGGGAAAATGAGCCTTATAGCGCTTTTAGTTTATAAGGTTTATGAGGAACGTTAAAAGAACACTTTTTAGTAATTAAAAATAAATAACCTATGTATCCGCTTAATGAATTCAAACAAACCTATTTTTATTTTAAGCATATTTTACAGTATACTAGCTTATGCCACCGTTTCACCTGCGTGAATTTACTAAGATAATAGCTTATGTTCTTCCTTAATATTTCAAATACCTTCATACCAAACAACTAAACCAGCATCTGTTAAGATGTGACAATATTACAGACAGACATAATTTTACGTCTATAATACACAAAGTGATTGCAATTGAGATATTGTATTAAATAAGCAATTTGTCACATAGAACAACAACAATGCCAAATACTTAACAACCCAAATATAGTCTAGTTTGCATTTTTATGTATATTATATTTATTGCACATAATATTTCATTGCGCAACAGATTTATGATTGTCGTGACCATTTTTACTTGCATTCCGATAGTCATGACAGTTGAGGCGGTCGCGTGCTGCGCTTACTTGACATTTTTATGTTTTAAGCGCATCGAATTTCAGAAATTTTATAGAATCCTTGCATTATTAACGACCGGAAGTCGTATTATGTGCTACAAAATATTACCTTATGTTAAAAATTGAGTCGCGGTGCCGTTGTTGTCAGTTGAGGAATTTTCCATTTCCCTCATAATCCGTCATCAGATCTTAACCAAAGTTGGGGAGACCACCCATCTGTATCCCACCACCCACCTACCCCTAAATTTTATCGAATACAAAAAGAATTGTCAAAATCGGTCTATATTTGACAGAGATATCGCCTGACTTAAATGAAAAGTACAGACGAATTAAGAATGTCCTCTTTTTTGAAGTTTAGTAAAATAGGTGATCTAATATCAAGCTAAAATACATTTAACAATTGCAAAGCGATTATGTAATGTCTAAAATCACATTAATAGCCAGGAATCCTGATAAATAACAAAGAAGATATAAGCGTATCCAAGTGAGAATATAAGCGTGATATTATTTAGTAGCGTACATTAACCACGAAATGAGGGTGAGAAAGGCTGTCAGGACGGTTCGACGTGTGCATCGCTCACGCGCTCCGACGGACCGACTGAATTGAGAAATTGAAACGCCTATCTAATCACAAAAAAACGCGATGTCGCTAGATTGCTCCAAATACATACACACTATACAATGTATGTGTGCGTTAAAGTTCGTGCGTGTGTCACCATGGCCTCAAATCAATCAACGCCTTACCTATATGGCGTTTCAGGAGACCTTGCACCAAAATCTCACACCCTCTTAAATTTAATTGACAACCCCTCTCCGACCACCGTCACCGCGCACACCCAATGCGCGTTTACAGCGCGTCATGCGGTAAAAATTTCAAAATAATTTTCACCATTTTTGATGTTCTCAATTTCACAGACAAGTCTCAGCCGAGATGAGTATTTAGAGAGCTTGATAAATTGGGCCCGAAATCGATTTATTGCAAAGTCGAGTTTGAACGAATATGAAAAATTCTGAAAATCTGGCGGAATCTCATAATAGCCTTTTCATCAATCAATACGGCGAATTTTGAAATTGACAGGGAGCAGCGGCTATTATTTACGAATCATGACGTATTTTTAGCGATAAATATTTCTCGTCGAAGGCATCGCAGAAAGTTTGCTGAAATACGTCACAGGCTTTCGTCTTTTTCATTGTTCAGCAAATAAGCCTAGTGGATGGACAAAGGCGGCGTGTCGTGACAACGAGCACGTAAGGGCCCGCTTCCGCCGCGCCAGCACACTCAGGGCGCAGGCTCGAGCCACCTCGAGCCTTGAGCTCGAGACTCGAGTGCCTGTCGTGCCGAGCGCTGACGAAGCTCGCCGCTCTCCGCTCTCCGCTCTTCGCTCACCGCTCACCCTTTGCCGAATAGCTCACATTATTACACTATGCAGCAGCTACAAATAGAATGCTGTGGATTATGCAGTCCTGTTGCCGAACCGTTTTACACAATGAATAAAATTAATATCCCCAACAGTACAATTACGCTATGTTAATATAATTCGTGTCGCTAGTATGAATTAATTGAAATAATCTCATCGTGTTTTGTTTGCGTATGTGCAGAAAGCAAATACCGTAATGACATTTACCGTATGTAAGTTTTAAGTTTTAAGCAATCCAAATAACACAGCGTCTAACGAATTTTAAATTTCTCGTATTGCAGTGGAAATTTTATATTCAATTTGAAGTGAATCAGTCTGGTAGCGCGACAATCTGACCGAACAAAAAGTTCAATTCAACGTTTGTAATTAGACGCCGCAGAATGTAGGGAGCAGACTCTCTAATGTGTCCACGAGACATTTACACAATCCAGCTATTTATTTAAAAAGTAACGGTGCAGTTTTGCGAAAATATTTTTATTTTCAACTTGTTTACACTGTTTCTTTACTTTAAGCCTTAATATATAGACCATGTAAACATCATTTCTACTTTACCTCATCTTTCAACACTAATCAAACTTTGGGAGAAACGTGTTGACTTTTTTAAACATAATAACAATATGTAGGTAAGGTAGTGTTGTAATTTGTTCGTGGGTACAGTGAAAACTTTGTAATAACGCCAAATAAAGATTTCCGGGCGGCGTCCACAATCGAGGCTGGTTTTAATATTCGCAGTGGAAATATCAGCGTTAGATGGTGGTGTACAAAAGTCGGTAACGCGCCGGCAACCGGCGAAAATAACTCAATTAAGTTTTACATTTAGGACTTGCATGGACACGGGTAAATGCGGTTATCACAATTATCTCTTGTCCGACTACCTAACGAGCTACACACACAAGGCGCAAGCTAACATTTATAATTTCTGCACGAAGGATATTTTTCACGCTCAAATCATTATTTACTTTAGCACCGTTCATCCTCGGCTCTGGAAATGGTGAGACCTCCCCTTTTAAAATATTACTTAGTTACGTATCACATTCATAATTCCACGCTCTCTTATATTTTCCTACCAATTTTTATACTTTATGATCTTTATATAATACACATAAGTGTTTCATAAACCATTGTAGATATTTATGTAAATACTTGAATACGCTCTGTTTACATGAAAATATAGCCAAATATACAATAAACTATGAAACCTTGGAGCTTAATCTCATTTAAAGTCATATTTTAGCCTTAAACCAAAGTTTATAATGCTTATAAAACAAACATAAAAATTTAGTCATGTTGTTGTGAAAATCGTGAAATAATTACATACATACATACATACATAAAGCCTACAGGTCGAATAAATAACCTCTCATTTAAGTCGGTTATAAAGAACGAACCCTGTTTCAGAATAATTATCAGTATACCGATACTAAGTCGACTCACAAACACATTTTGCACTCCCATAATGAATAATAGGAATTCACATTTCACAGTATTTATCTTCTAATACTAAACACTAAGTTAATTCATTCGAACGGTTTTTTATAAAGAATAATTTCTAGGGTCGATGGGGTGGATGGCACCACGCTGGGCGTCGCTGGGTTCCACACAAAACATGCTCGCCTAATGGACGCGACTGGCTGCCTGCCGGGGGGCTATTACACACATTGCTCTTATCGAACGAAAGCTAAGACTTTCTTAATAACGAAGGATTTAGCCTTCCACTATTACACTCGGGGATACAATTTTAGAAAGTATTTCGCCCACACCCCGCTATAGATGGAGCTTACAACTGTTAACGTAACTCCCGATGCAAGTTTAATCTCGCAACTTTGCTGCTCTGAACGTTTGCTCAACTATTACTTTCATATACGGTATGAGTAGTTTGCCAATGGAAAATATGTCAAGAGCGAGTCGTTTTATACTCAATATACCGCTCCCCCTGGTAGGCAGAAGTGCAACCACTGCACTCAGATCTCTGCTATTTCCCATTGTGATTACCGTGATGTGATTAAGAGCGAACCTATCGCCATTCTTCATCTTCCACCTGCCCTTATTCCACTCGTAGTGGGGTCGGCGCAACATGCTTTTTAGCACATCTTACAGAAAGATTTAGCTTGTAGTTTTTACGACCGGCCGCCTGCCTGATGTCAAACCCCCTCAACATATTGCCATTACGGTTACGAATTCCAAACTCAGCTATATCATGTGCGATTTTTCAAGTTCAAACACAAATTGTAATTAATTGGGAATTAAACCCATGATGCCATTTTTATCGCTTGAAATTCTTTCAAATATTCTTTCAAAAAGTCTTTGAAGAAGAAAAATTATAAACTTACTGCATACTCTCAAGCGTTCTGATATTAACAGTAACTAGTCAGAATTATATACAGGTATTGAAATATAAAGTGTATTTTATAGCTCTCGTGTGGTTTATCATAATAAATGGAATTAGCAAGTTCTGTGCCTACGTTCCATGTGGTGAAATCCAGTTGATTTACCGCAACCTGACGACAAAACTTCCGAGATCGACGTGTCGACTTACAACAGTTCGCTGTCAGAATATAGGATGACATGCGAAATTACACCTTATACACAGTAGTTTAAAGTGTGAGTTTGTTTAAAATGGTTACGTATTATTTAATTCTCTGACAACGATGTCTCACAGCCACTTAAAACTTTTGAGTGAATAACAAATCTCTGAAAAGTCTATTCTACGAAGTTACACCGTTAAATTGTTTGTCGGTAGACAGAGGTGGTCTTTTAAAAGTTCACGCCGCAAAAATATGTAAAGGGACCAGTGACTCGGCCGGTCTCAATTCGTTTCTTTTACGCTATTATTTCTCGGCACTTTGCTGATGTTATGCCAAATGCTTTGCTTTTTAAATAAGCTAAAATTAACTTGTATATACTTCGCGAATGAACCAGCATATTTTTTTTCGAAAATAAATAAATATACCCCACAGTCACTCACATAGTCCTGACCACACTAATTGAACCTGTATCGTAGGTATCAGGAACTACGAGGGACTTATGGTCCCACAACACCCAGACCCGAAACAAATATTAGTGAACCACACAAATATTTACGAAAATCGAACCCGCGGGTTCACAGCTGGCTATTCACCCGCTGCGCCATGGAGGCTATCCTTTATACTCCTCCTATATTCACCTAATAGATTTTTTTTAAACTTTCTATCACTTTTATCCTGAATTCAAATACTACCACGTAGGCAATACTAGTTGATAGTCGAATATCAAAGGAAGGATCAGGAAGATGACATATTAGTGTCTGGAGACTGCGGATTATACGACTGAGTCAAGATTTTCAATACGTATATTACCTATTGGATATATGACATTTATTTAAAGAAGCATTTACCATAATTTATGGGTTATATAAACTAACGCCTGTGTCCCTGAAAGGGTAAGCAGAGATATAACTAGTGCTGCATCCGCGTTTTACCGACCTGATTTTCGTTCCATGATATGATAGACAGTGAGCCAAACGCCATACCGCACACTAATTCCAATCCCGGGAAACTCGAGTTCGATTTTTAAATCGAAAACACAAGCATAAAAAAATGCAATTGCTTGGCCTAAAGTGATTAATTTTGATAAGATCCTGGTATATAAATAGTCAATATCAGGTGTATATAACCACACTTAAATATGAGCATACCTTTCTTAAACACCTTGTATACAGACGAACAGAGAATCTCTTTGGTTTTTTGCGTCCTAAGCTTTAACAATATATCGCCCATAAGTGTTGCAGATAATACATCCACAGCCTCCGTAGCGCAGTGGACGAGAAGTTGGCTAAGAAGTGAAAGGCCGTGGGTTCGATTCCCGTACTGAGACAAGTGTTGAGTGATTCACAAATATTTGTATCCGGTCTGGGTGTTGTGGGACCGCATGTCCCTCATAGTTCCTGATGGGTGTGACTGTAGGGTGTATTTATGTAAAATATAACAAAAAATTATAATTATGAGAACGTATTTCCCTCTAATTAGACTTAAAAGTACATTCGTAGCTGTGCATATAGTTATAATAATGAAATATTTAATAAACAATGCTACAATACATAAGTACAGATAGTCTTGTATTAATGTTGATTACAAAATATTTTATCCTAGCCTAGAAAAAGATTTCATTCTAAAAAACAAAACAGAACACCAATTATCACTTATCAATGCTAATTCTGGCGCCGCGCCGGCGGTCTTTCGCGACAATAAACAGATCTTTGATAAAAATCACCTGTAGCGAAGCCCTACAGACAGTGTATTTATTTAATTACTAGCACAGCAGTTGACAAATCCATTAACCGCGTTGGCGACGTTATCTTTTGTTGTGCGAGTCTGAAACCAATCAATTACAGAGTCGCCAGTAGGGAGTTGATTACTGCTTTACTTTACTTGACTATATTGCACGCGTCACTCGCGGACGATCCCTAAAACAATTTAAGGGCTCGGTGCCTTTTTAATGGAATATGGCAAACGATCAGGCGGGTCATCTGATAACCGCTCAAGTAAACCTATAAATACATTATATGCGCGTTGTCAGCCTAAAAATATAGGATCAGTTCTTGTACTTGTATCGATCTGGAAGTACACGATCTGTTATTCAATTAAAACTAATTGTCGGTAGTCGGTATAACACTAGGTTTTGCACGCGACTTCACCCGCGTGAACGGCCTTTTCCGGGATAAAAAGTAGTTTATACCCTAATCCAGATCATGGTCTACCTATGTGCTAAATTTCATTCAAAATCTTTCAGCCTTTAAGGCTTTTGATTGACCAACAGAGGTCCAAACTAACTGACATCAGAGCTCTCACATTTATAATAGTAGTAGGATTAGTAACACGGAACATGAGAATTTTGAATAAGAAAATTGAGTAACGAGAATCTACTCAAAACTTTCTTATTCCATTCAAAAAAATATTTTTTTTAATCCCTTGGCGTAATCAATGTATGTGATTTTTATTACACGATAAAAACTGATTCTCAAGCAAAAGGTTTTTTATAGCACTTCATGCCAATATCTCGCGGTTATTAGCACTGTGTTAAAATCTTGTCACATTTCATAAAATAAAGTTCCATTGAAAAGGCGCCAAAAGATACCTTATCTCTGTAACAGCCGCTTTGAATAACGATCCGAAGTGTAACCCCATCGTGACGGTTCTTTGATGTCCTTTAATTATAAAAGTTTTCCGAAAGTAAGTAATGGTGAAACCTTTCATAAGTTGGCCAGAACAGTGCACACAAGTGGTTGCGGTGCCAACACCGTTTTTTATTAATATAATAATAAATACTAAATATACCCAACAGTCACGTACTTAGTCCTGACTCCACAGTAAGATACCGAGTCTTGTGTTGTGGGTATCAGGAACTACGAGAGATTTTCGATCTCACAACACCCAGACACCGAAACAAATATTTGTGGATCACACAAACATTTGTCTCGGCGCGGGGATCGAACCCGCGGGCTCTCGCTTCGCAGCCGGCTACTCGCCCGTTGCGCCACGGAGGCTGTCAAATATGTCAAAATAATGGTAATAATTGTATATTTATTGAGCTAACAAACTACCTACTTTCCTATAATTAGTTTAGAGAACATTAAAATCACTAAGTGATCACAAAACATGTAATTATCGTCTGCTAGCCGCGAGACCACCAAACAAGAAAAATTTACCCCTTACAATTAACAAGATTGAAAATCAGTGATACTTAAATATTTAAGTATGTGAAAGATGTTTGTCTATTCTTTATCAACATCTTATCAAGTCATGCTTTGTAAGCTAAAAACAACGAAAGGAAAATTTATGTTGTTGATTTTACATTCGCATTGTCTTTGGCATCACGTCGCCCCGAACTGCGTAAACTTCATTTGTCAGGGACTTACGTTTTACCATAAATTCTCCAACGACACTTTCTAGACAAGTTGGAACAAGTATGCCAAAAATTTCAGTGAAACTCACCGCCGCTTTACACAGCAGCGTTTGTACTGGCCAACCGTAATTATTTTGGATTCGACAGATCTATAATTATCTTCACCCTCAGCTCTAATGCGCTTACAAATATTGATGGTTATGAATTATGTATTAAACTCGCCCGCATTCCAAACACGCAAAATTACCTTGTACAGAGTTTCTCAGAAACATCATATGTAGATCAAAAGTTTTCTCAAAACATTATTACATCGCAATATGTATCGAAATATTTGGACGCTTCCATTCCTTTTGCAAACGTTGAATAATTTATCATACGTTGTATTTGTTTCAACGCCATGAATACTTGAATTTCTTAATCGCAATGGTATTCCTCTTATAATGAATTCATTGCCATATTCAAATAAAGGACAAAAGAAAATAGAGTTGGTGGGCAGCTAAGTAGGGCGCGGTGGGCCGGGCGTAGGTATCGATCAGCCGCTAAAACAAGCCCGACGCCACCGTCTGTCTAGGCATTGCCTAGCACACCCTATATAAAGACTATACCACCTGCGATTGTCTGTGTTCCTGGTACAATGACCCAGTAAAATGATTCCGGGATATGTTGATTGAAACTTGAAATAGCACCGCACTGTTTTATGGAATTGAAATGGAAAAGGCAGAGATGCGAGGCGCGCGCTCATACGGGTTGTTGGTTCACTGGCCACAGGCCTATCTGCTATTGTAGTGAGGTTAATAACACTGGACTGTGGACCAATACAGAATGATAAAACGTATTTAAAATAAAAAAAAAATATTTAATTGAAGCAGTATTGATTGCTGAATAAAAGTTAGATAACAAACTGATAGAAGTCTTAAGCTATAGACCTTTATATAAACTCAGAAACCGATTTTCTAATTAGTTTCCACTCGCAGAAGCACTATCAATTTGTGGCCGTGGTTTGATTTAGTAGAATCCCAATGTTCAATGGAAAATAGAATATACTGTGTGTTGTCTCGTGTTACTAATCGATGACGTGGGATTTGTTTTATATCCGAGCCGAACCTCCCTCATTATTGTCCATCGTGATGAATCACCCTAGATAAATGTTCCGACACAAAGTAAATCAAATGCTAAAGCGAGACGCATCGGTTCGAAAGCTTTTGTTTAACATACTATTTATTTTGCATTTTATTTCAATCCAAACTGTACCCGATAAGCGAACGTTAATCGTTCATTTGTCAGTGAAGTTGCGACTCATGATATTTAATGTAACCTAAACGTGTACTGGGAGCATAGTCATAACCATAAAAAAACAATACGAATGCAAAAAATTAAATTATTAATTCGGAGACATTTTGGTGAGAGTTCCTCGGCATGTTTTTAATTGCAATGCGAGTCAACGAGAATTCATTTCGTAACAGTAACAGTTCATTTAACGTCCTCCTAATGAATCGTCAGCGACATTTAACATCGAAATCACAAGCGTTTTCTTGTCGTTTTACCGCTGTCATGAATGTCCCTATGCACTTAGGTCGTCCATTAAGGCCAATGCAACGTTCGCTGACGGAACGCGATCGTAAAATCTTTATAACATCCTTCCAGCACTTGTAAAGCGTTTTGAGAGTCCTCCGTTTTATGCGACCTTACATTACTCCGCACTATCTGAACTTTTTCTGTGTCTCACTGAGAGAGTGGTGTCACTGCAAAATGTACAAGTTTGTACATAAAGACGTCTGCAATACTCTGTGGTCTTGCAGTAATGACTATATTCAAGCTCAAATCTATTTAAACATTTCAAATTCTGAAATTGACTTTGCAAATTTTCAACTGTTTTCAAAAAGATGGAGGTTCTAAATTCATCTGTTTTTGTTTTACATTACATTAAATGTGGGCCAATTTGGATGTTTTTTGTGTGTTTAAATCTGATGACAGAATACGAGGGAAAATGGAAAACTTCACTACGGCAACAAATGCGCCGCAATTCGGGTTCTGAAATATTTTGTTAAGTTTTTAACTTTTAATATTATCACATCATATTCACTGACTTTATACGACAGATGCAAATATGCTGCAGTCTCAAAACGACTTATAAAATGTATGTTAGGCTGAAAAAATACTTACATTGCAACCACGCACAGAAACAAAGTTTGTATGACATCGGGCGGTCTGCCAAGCGTGCATAACTAACACTAGACGTGTTAGTGAAGAGCTTTCCAGTTTTGATGCACTTTTAATACAATGCAGGCGATAAAATCACGCGAATTTGAGGCTAAACGGGTGGTTATTAGGAGGTCGTGATTCTGTTGCTACCGCCGAGATAAGTTTAATCAGAGTGCCGTTAAGTTTAACAGCCCCGCCGGTTGCATACGGTTTATGGCGGGTTGGGGCGACATTGTCAACAGATCTTGCGACGCTCTTTACGGCTGCTGAAACGTTGCTTTAACGGTTTTATAGTTTTCGTCGTTTCGTCGCGCTGGCGGTCACAGCGCCCTTAATAGCCAGAGCTAAGTGCCCGCTCGAGGCTTCAAAAATGTCGTCTTTTTCTTTCATATACGCCACGATATCCATCTTTACGATATAAGAATGTTTATTTTTATATTCTCCGCAGATTTAATAGGATACATTTAGGAGAATTTGTGTATGAGGTCATATTGTATTGTCATAATGTATAAAATAATGCTTAAACCAACAGTTACATACACCAAAGCACTTATTACTTGAAACGATGCAAACAGTCAATTAGTTATCGCTTTGACCACTTGTAAACGCCTTCACTTGTGAGGTTTCCGTCCTGTAGCATTAGTTACGTAACGTATCGGTATTAATTTCACACGAGCATAGTAAGTCTTCTCTAATTAAACTCCAGTGCACTGACGAAAAGCGCAATCACGGTTGCAGGCGCGAATGTAGCCGACGTTTGCTAGCGTCACATCAACTGCAATCCCCACGATATTAATTTGTAGACTAATTAATTAATAACATGTAAACATTCTGCCATTAATCAGAACGGTCACGTTGGCTGCCGTCTGCCGCCTGCCGACTGCGACTCTCGGAGCATAGTTTCCTACAACTGATTGGATCTATAGTAATGCAAATTAGTTTTATTTATCCGCCCGTATAGCTCATTTGCTGGCTGCTTCATACTTACGCCAATGGCTTCATGTGACGACTTACTCAATCTATAAGCGCATACTTTTCCTGCAATCAATACTGTTTGCGACTTGAACATCCTCTGCATTATTAACTTCAAACATTCTCTTCGAACTACAGCAAGTTTTCAATATACTAATTATAAATAGTATAATATTGTATCTGAATATTGCCTCGAATATTTACTAAAATTACATTGATTGTTGGGGAATTGTTGGGGAAAGACATTATTTAATACGTTAAAATCGCAACATATGCAGTGAAGTTACTACGTCATAATGCGTATTGAACAATATTTGATCACATTTAAATTTAGCTTTGAAGTATTACATCTAATAACGCAAACTGTGGAAAGACGCTCAACTGTACCGCATCAGTGACTTCGTCTCATTTCTACCTGCCTCCGCTCTACCTATATAAAATAATAATAATAAATCTCGCATACCTATTTCAAGTCACATTGGTCTTATACATTTTTACATAAAATCTCACTAATTTATCTTCTCATTACCGTTCATTTATAAAACAATCAAAAAAGTAAATAATAATATATTAAAGTTACTACAATATGTAGTTCAAGATCCTATAACTCACATATTTGCCATATTTCCATCAATCTATACCAATCTCTATATTATCACATCAATTCCTGATTAAAGATATGAGAGCTGATAAGGCGGTAACTAATAAAATATACTATCTCGTTAGTTCGCCACGTAGGGGGTAGTTATGACGTTTCATATCGCGCAACAAGTAAAGGCGCCAGCCAGCCGCCGACGTGGGACTGCGAAAGGAATTTCAATCTGGCGGTGATGAGCTGAGCAAAGGCGCAAATTACATACAGCCGCCCGTCCTTTATTTACCCCTACTAACGTTCTACTTCCAGACAGACGTTCATGACCATAACGTTGGAGCTTAACAAGGGCCATTTATGTATATGTCACAATATTGTAATCACTTATTCTTAACTGTCACACATGGTACTGAAGTCTTTGGGTACGCAACACATGATCCGAATCCGAGCTTGTGATCCGAGGTGATGAGGAGATATTCTCGACTTCGGAAAACGGAATTCGGATCTAGTGCGCAAACCCCTATACCAAAGTACAGAGGCTACATCGGATCGCCATTTCTCCTATTGAGATGGGACGCAGCGCGTAAACATTTGTATAACCATCTTTAAGACTCTAAACAAAGACAAATAAAGGTACACGCAGTACCTAAAAGGAAATGAACGTACAAGCTCTCGCAGAACAATTAGCTCTCAAACGATTTCATGCGGAGATTGCCTAAGACAAATAGTAGCACCCTATAGCAATATCCTCCCGCGTTGTAAACGCGCCTCTTCCTTTATTAGTAACTAACACATGTTATTTACGGACTTCAAAGATAACAGACTAGTTCCTATTTTGTGTAATATAATGTATTAAAACTTGTTTTTTATTAAACCGAATGACGAGATGAGCAAGACGCTCGCTTGATGGTAAGCGCCACGCCTGCCCATAAACAGAAGCAACACCACACAGAACTTTGAATTACAAAGCACTGCATGGCACTAAACCGCGCTCGTCACCTCGAGACATAAGATGTTAAGTCTCCTAATACCTAGTAATTTCACTGGCTTCAATGTCCAAATCGAAACACAACAGTGCTTATTCACTGTTGCTTGGCGGCAAAAATAGACGAAACGGTGGTACCAACCCAGACGGCCCCTCGCATACGGGGGACTACCACCTTGTGAATCTCTAAGAAACTTCTGTCACTGGCGCAGTGAATGCAACGATTATAAATTTTCAATTATTTAAGATGATAGTCAGCGATAATTGAGCCAGTAGATTCCAAGCATCAAACAAATGATTGGTGTTTTAGTAAAAGGCTGTGTCGCGTCGAACCTAAGATCTCTACATTTTCGCAATGTGCGATCACCCATCCGAACATCAGCTAATCTTGAAATGTCTCAGGGGAACATTTAACCTCACATAGAATATAAAATATATAAAAATATATATAAGTGTCGGTATTATTAAGTTGCTGCATAAATAGTGAACAGAATATCCATGACGTCGTTTCGCGCAACAAGTAGGACGACGCGTAGGCGACGCGTCGGCGCCGCACCCCCATATGACACGATTAGTGAATGCACACTCAACGATCTATGTAGGCATGCGACTATTCACCTTAAATTAAAGGAAAAAGGTTTAAAATCTAACGGCGAAAAGCCAGATAGGAGAACAACAATATTCATACTTGTAGCATGTTAGGTATAATAGTCGATAATTGATAGACGGATTTGATTGCTTTTTTATCTTCTCTAGTAACTACATTCATATGGTTATGAGAAAATAAATACTTGGTGAATATCGTCATTGGCAAAAATACTAAAGCGCCAATACATTAACTTTACGGTCGAGCATTTAGAAGCGTTTTTACGAAAATTATTATTTTAGGAAAAAATATGAGTCAATAAAAAATAAGTTTTACTGAAAATATATAATTAATTTATATCGTAAAAAAACAACTTTAAAATGCTCTACCGTTATGCCTTTCCAGTGACGATATTATTTATGTTATTCTACCAAGTTGCTACGACGCAAGCGCTACGAAATGTCTACGAAACGTGACATAAGACATTATGTTTATTGTGTTCCAATCTTCTACGCGTGATGCTAAAGTGCTACTCAAATTTTTTGTAATCCCTTGATACATTATTGTGTCTACCTGTTGCGTTTTCCTTCAAGCTGTCAATAAACTGATACCATCTGAAACACAATTTCCGTTATGCAAATAACAGCACACAGAAAATAATACAAAAGAAATTGTTTATTTCTTCACTACAGACCCGTTGACAAGTATTTCCTGCGTACCGAGCAGCTTACGACACGCTTGAATAGACTAATCCCAAAGAATTCAAAATCCCACGTAAATCCACTTCATTCCTCTAAGAATTAAATTATACTCCCTAAAGCCGATACAAGTATAAGACAGCAGGCGAGCTAAAAATTACCCACTAAATGAAACATCCGCTTTCGGTTTGTTCTTTAATATTATTAAACTTATTTTCTTTTACAAAATAAAATCATTTAAACGCTAAAAACTTAGAACGTGTTTCATTCGAACAAAGAATAAGTAATTAACTCTGTTTTATTACGTATTATGTTGGTTTAAAAAAAGCTTAGTTTATTATAAGATTAAATAATAATATTTTTAAATGAAACTTGCCAGATAGAACTCAGATGTCATTAAACCGAACATTTATTAACATAGTAGACAAAGGGATCAAATTGAATATGGTTCAAATTTACATTCGATAAAGTACGTATATAAAACCATTCAGGACACAAACAGAAACCCGAACATTTAAATATCCCACATGATTTTAAAAACTATTTTAATGACAATACCACCGTCCATGTGTATCGCGAAGAATTCACCAATCAAATGTTCCATACGTCATGCGACGGGTGGCGACTGGCGACCTGGCGAGTGAGCCGACATAACAAGCGGCACATACTCTAACAACGAACACTACTAGCCGAGAGGGTGCGCCTTAATAGCTCGTCCACTTCCGCTTTATTAAATTTCTTCGCAAATACACTTTTATTGTCAGCGGGCAGCGGTCTCGGCAAAGAAGGCTGTCTTTACTCGCTCCCGTTTGTATCGTATGCAAATACTGAAACAAATGGGGATCTGCTTTACTACGTTTTATGATTTTTATGGACCGGGTCGCATAAAATACAATGCAAAGTGTGCTCTCGAGCAAAAAAATATTCACGTAATCAAAATGCAATGGGGTTGCACTCGGAATGGCTTTACGTTTCGTTATAGCCAGCTTTAGTGCTTCTATAATGATGTCTTGATGCTGAATTAAGTATCGCGATTTATAAAAAAAGCTTTTATTCATTTAGTCATTTAATAACACTGAAATTGCATTGTACAACCACGTCATAGTGCATGAATTAGCAACGTAGATGGACTGTGACGACGTCTAGTAACCAATATCTATAGGCATTACCTTTGTGCATTGGAAATCACGTGAAACCGTTGCTCCTCGGTGCTTCTAAATGGATGCTGCGATTACAAAACTGTTTTTAGAATTCCATGACAATAGCAAGTAATAAATTTCATTCTAAATTAATTTCCCCTTAGAAATGCGAAGAAAGAACACCTACAATTAACTCTGAACTTAAAATGAAGTATATTTTAATTAATTTTACATAAACGAAGAACTAGTACGCACACTGGTTACATAGTTTTCTTTGCGTGTCAATTTTTTTTTTTATAGCATTGGCCGGCAAACGATCAAGTGGGTTACCTGATGGTAAGTGATCTCCACCGCCCATGTACACCCACACCAGAAGAATCATGGGCGCGTTGCCGACCTTAAAGGAAAGGGATAATTAGGGATTTTGGATTTGGGCTTCCGGATATCTCACCCACCGTACGAAACGCAGCAGCAAGCCGCTACTTTACGTCGATTTTCTGTGAGACAGTGGTAACAACCCGGTTGAGCCAGCCCATTCATGCTGTAGACAAAACTGTCTACAGCGTGGCTCTACCACTCAATAACTTATGGCTTCCTAAAGAAGATGTCGCAAAAATTAACCTGTGTGTGCTTGCCTACACACACTGCTTAAAGTACGTACAAAACTCAGCACACCGGCGACTGCCAGACAGTGTAGGTGTGCAGATTTTAAGCTAAAGGTCTTACCAATCCATAATCACTTTTCGGGCAATTTCCTTCGATAGCGCAAGCGTAAACTTGTTACAGGGTTGTAGCGTCGTCCCAACAAATTCCCCAACGTAATTTTATACCCTGTAAAACAATTTTATTACTAACACATTTTCGAGACTTTCGTGTTATGAAATTATAAGAACGTTGGAAGATTTTATATATCATGTAGTAGATAAACTCCTTTGCAAAAAAAACGGGCACCTTACACACACACTTTACCTTAGCTTTTCTATGGGTAAATATTATTATATTTTTAGTATGTCATTAGCTTGGATGACTAGAAATTTCTTATTATCAATGAGAATCTAGTTTTTTAACACTTTTATCCTGGTATCGGTGTTTTAGTCAATGTAAACAGAGAGCCGTGTTAAAATGGACATTTTTATGGGTATAATGAAATTAAGACTACGAGTATTTTTATGGTATTTTAATAAAAGAGACATTAAAAAATAAAAATTAATAACGAGTATGACCTCCTCTTGCAGCGATTACGGCATGTAATCGTCTTAGCATGCTTCCCACCAGGCTTTTGATGGTGTCCTGTGGAATGTGTTCCCACTCAGTCGAGATTACACGTTTAAGCTCTCTGATGTTTTGTGGAGGTGGTTGGACAGATCGTACTCGCCTTTTTAGGAGGTCCCAAACGTGCTCAATGGGGTTAAGGTCGGGGCTCCGCGCTGGCCAATCCAAACGACGAATACCGACCTCTTGCATATAAGCATCTACGTCGCCAGAACGGTGGGCCCGAGCATTATCGTCCATGTAAATGGCATCTTCACCAATTACAGTCAGTGCGGGTTGTGCATTTTGAGAAAGGATTTCTGTTATGTACCTATGCGCATTTAGTGAGCCATTTTCTATGAATACTATCTCGGTACGATAGTTGGAAGTTACGCCCGCCCAAAACATAACGGACCCTCCACCATAAGGGGTGATTTCTTCAAAACACACATCGGCATAGCGTTCCCCTGGTCTTCGTAACACTCGCCGACGTCGGTCCTCACCATGCAGACAAATTCGAGCCTCATCGGAGAAGAGTACGCTACTCCAGTTACCTGGTGTCCAAGATAGGCAATTTCTAGCGAACCTCAACCGCGCAATCCGGTGCTCACGGAGTAACTTGGGGGCCCGCGCTGGTCGTCGACTACGTATATCAGCAGCTAAAAGTCTTCTCCTCACAGTCCATAGGCTAACTTGTGCTCCTCGTACCTCTTCAAGGTTTCTTTTGAGGTCTATGTAACTGCATTTGCGGTTCCTCAGCGCCTGAGTCACTAAAAAGCGATCGTCTCGCGGCTGTGTGCAACGTTTTCTCCCAGAACCTTGCCTTCTCTGAACGGAACCTGTCTCTTGGTATCGAGTCCAGGTTCTTTGTACGGTTGAACGACTCACGTTTAACCGCTGTGAGACGTAACATTGGCTACACCCCTCTTCCAGCAGCGCTATAATTTTACTAGCTCTCATTGCTTTTTCTGCCATTACGATAGACACAAAGATATCTGTTTTAAGTCACAATAAGGCAGAATTATGCGATAAACATAAATTGTTGTACTAAAAATAACGAAAAGTTACTTTTAGTTGCTTGATAACCTTTTAACCGCAAACCCGCGAAAAGTGTCACAAAATGAAAAAGGGATTAATAATTTAAAAAACAAAAGTTTTGAATTTGGAATGAACTTTTTTTCATACCCAGACTCTTTATTAAGTGCCAGTAACATAGTTTGGCTATTAAAACCTCTGAAGAACTAAATTATTACCAATAATGTTAAAAAATCAAACCCGCCCGTTTTTTTTGCAAAGGAGTGTATATTCAGCACGGTAGATTGAAAAAAAGAATGAAACATTCATGGAAATGTTACACCAAATCTTGTCGGCATTGAAATAAAAAATAATAAGCAAGACAATAATCGTTGCGAGGACAGCCCTGAACGCTGCTAGCACTCAGCCAAGCTAGAGGTTCGTCTTGAACAAATTGCCGTGATGCCCCCGCCATATTAAGTTAACATCCTTTCCTCCCCCACATTTACTTCACTCCAACTTAGTAAATTCACTATTTCATTGTCATAATTTCGTTTTCTCGACAACAAAGATGATTAAAGCTCATTTAAGTAAATTACTCTTCCAATTGAATATTAAGTTTTCACTTAAAATTTTCAAGACTACAAAATATTTGAAAATATTTTACCACTGCTAATATACAAATAGGCCTTGTATTTTTCATTTGCAGAGTTTAGGGCTTGGGGAGTAAATACCAATGTACCAGTAGGGAAAGTTAGGGTGGCACGGGAAGCCGAGGGGCGAGGAACGAGAGGCGGTGGGTAGAACAATGGCCACCATGACATTTAGCATGGAAGCGATTGTTACGGCCCGTTAGAGTCGTGAGCCAAAAGCCGTACAGACGTTCGTGCATTCCTTTTCAAATATTCATCGACATGCTCTTTATTTTTTATATCGCTTTTTTTTATAGCATAGGCCGGCAAACAAGCAAGTGGGTCACCTGATGGTAAGTGATCTCCACCGCCCATGTACGCCCATCACCAGAAGAATCATGGGTGCATTGCCGACCTTAAAGGAAAGGGATGATTAGAGATGGGAAGGGGAGGAGATTTGGGCTTCCGGATATCTCACTCACCGTACGAAACGCAGCAGCAAGACCCTACTTTACGTCGATTTTCTGTGAGACAGTGGTAACGATCCGGTCGAGCCAGCCTATTCATGCTGTAGACAAAACTGTCTACAGCTTGGCTCTACCACTCGTAATTATTATAATACAAAATAAAACTTGCGGTTGTTTAAATTATTGTGGTCACAGATAACGGCACACAAAAAACGAACGCGGACAATTTAATTTGTGAACATAATTCGCAAGTGATACTAAGCTCATAGGAATATGAACATAAACCTTTTAAATATTTTAGGCACACTTCTCGTGCAAAAAGCAAAGCGGAAAAGTTTATTGGAAGAATAAATTGGGACTAAAAAGCAAGGCACGCTTGCTCGGGTTTCTCTCGAGGGTGGGAAAAAACAAATTGTTGGTAGATGGTAAGTAATGCCGGGGACGTGCCGCAACGAGTCGAATTACTTCATTTTACTTCACCGTAGTCCGCCTGCAGGTGTAGTCGGTGCCCACCGCAGCTCGAGCCGCCGCTATCAAATTAAATTTTAATTTCCAAATTAAGTACATTAATGCTTGGTTTTTCGTCTGAGCCGCAAACAACCCATTTTAACTCAATGTAATACCGATCTATAGGATTATTGCTATTTAAAATGCAAAATAGAAAGCAACTGAACGCATCGGCAAGGGAATAAATTCAATAACTGGTTTTGGCACAGTTCGCTGACACATGGAAACTGAAACTTCTTTGTGTTCAGCGGCTGCCAAACACCTGTGTTGTTTCGATCACGTAACTGACCTTAGCTGGAATCCTACGAAACACACGTTTCCAATATGTCTTTATGTGTGCTTAGCCCATGAAATTAGCTGACAGTACAAACTGACGAACTTACGTACGTATACAGAATAAAAAAAAAAGGTGTGCGTCTCGGGACGCTCGACAGAAGTGATAACTTAAACTAATGTGTGTTAAAGTGAGAGCGGAGGAGCCTGCCTACTGCTGCCGTATGCGTGAAAGAAAGGGAAGCCAGAGTGGCGCCGTGCATTATGTTACAAAAACCGGTCAAAGTCCGGTCAAAGTCCGGTCAAAGTCCGGTCGAAGTCCGGTCAAAGCCCGGTCAAAGTCCGGTCAAAGCCCGGTCAAAGCCCGGTCAAAGTCCGATCAAAGCCCGGTCAAATTCCGGTCAAAGCCCAGTCAAAGCCCGGTCCGAGTCCGGTCAAAACCCGGTCAAAGTCCGGTCAAAGCCCGGTCAAAGTCCGGTCAAAGTCCGGCCAAAGCCCGGTCAAAGCCCGGTCAAAGCCCGGTCAAAGCCCGGTCAAAGCCCGGTCAAAGTCCGGTCCAAGTCCGGTCCAAGTCCGGTAAAAGCCCGGTCAAAGCCCGGTCAAAGTCCGGTCAAAGCCCGGTCAAAGTCCGGTCAAAGCCCGGTCAAATTACGGTACAAACCGACTGGTCACTGTATGACGCCACCTGGGACATCAAAATTATAGATGTTCCAGGGAGGTCAGCTAACGCTGGCTGGTCGATGGACTGCTCGCGTTACGGAACGTTTCGGTTCACCCTCCCATAAGAAGTTATCACTTCAAAAACAAAACACGACAAATACGTTTATTTTTTATTTCATTATAATAGATGAAGTTAACTGCCGTACTCAGAGACGTCACTAAACTTTAATTGTCTTAATGACAATGACAATTCTCAGAACTCAATTATTTCTAAGACTTAATTATTATTTTTAAAATAATCAGATTATTTCCACACTCACAGCCAGTTAATGATTTATGTTCCGCTACTGGATACTGAAAATAGTTTATACTCCGATACTGATACGATGAAGTAATGTTTCTGAGAAATAATCTAGTTCTATGAAATTACTTAATGACAACGCAAGTTATTTGACGTCGGCGGTAGTTGGTTTCATACATATACTTTTATTTCAATGGGTAATAGTCGCGTACACATAAGAAATCAATATATGTGAATTCATTAATTTCAATATGTGTTTCTCAACCGCTAGACCATCTAACGGTTAAAGGGATTTAAATAAATAAATGTAGTACCTATTTAGATAGATATCCAGGATTAACACAAGGACGGCCGATTAAACTGATCGCGCAACGCTGCGTGCTAAGCTTGTAATACATAAAACAGTAAATAACTGGATTTTATTACCTACGTAATATCATAGGTAAGAGAGAATTTGACGAGGTCCATTAAAATTTCCTTAATCCACATATCGGGATATGAGTGAAACAGTAAATAAAGCCATTAACGAACTTTTATTACAACTACCCGGACAGGCTTCGGTGACGCGCTGGTCGACGCTGGTCGTAACGCGCCCGGGTATTTTTATTTTATGCGGTGACACCCTGGCCCCAAATAGGGAAATTGGATGGATACTACTTTTAAAGGTTTTTTGGACATCAACCGCTGTTTTTATGTTTCCACCAATATTGCGTCTTTACGTATTTCATGTTTTACGATATTGGCAGTTATTACATGTAAACCTTTTATAAATGTTCTTTATTTATGTTTAATGAAATCAAATTTACGTAAAAAAGTGATGCCTTTCAACAATCTACACCTCTAAGTTCAAGACAGCTATTAAATAATATTTTTAAATGCGACCTTGTATTTTTCTAAAGCCAGACATAAAATTCTACAATTTATGGACATGAAGTATGAATTAGAAAAAAAAAATTTTAAATAGCCGTTCTGAATAATAAAACAGCAACAATAGATCACTTTTATCGCATTTAGATTGCCACTTACAAATTGGGTGTGAAATAAAACCGAACGGACGAAACTTCCACACGATCCTGTAACAGTTGGTAGTAGCACGGAGTTGTGCCGTCCGACGCCCGAGGCCACCAAACTTCTTTACGTCGCCGGGGCTGTATCACGAACTAGTGTTTTTCATCGGATTTTTCAATACATCACTTACGCAACATTATTTCAACGTAGAGAATACAAAAGACCAAAGTTTGTTAAATTGCGTCATACATTTTGTTATTTAAATATTCGGTTAAATCAGGTTTTTAATGTGCTTCTCACATTTTCATAGTACATTATGTAACAAAAGATAGTGTTTAGTACTTAATATTATTAATAAATTAATACCCACATACTATGATAGGTAAATCAAGAGACTGTTAATTAGACAGCATGATTTAGAGCTAAAAACACTGCTATTAAATATACGATTGGTAGTTGCAAAAGTTTATTAGTCGCAATTTGACTTCTAACATTTATTACACGTAATGGGTAATTTATTTTGAGAACTGAATTAGCTTTACCAAATATTAATTATTTTGAAATCTTTTGCACATTTTATAATTTATGGAGTAAATAATAAATGTTATTTAAGTATCCTCTATTTTTTCATTATAACACTTGGGCCACTTACACGACAATCCTTAATCGAATTATCCAATAAACATGATTAATAATGAAAATTTTTCGTAGTAAATATATTTGACGTTTGCTAAATATGTTCAGTGGTTAAATATGATTTAAAGATTCTTGTGAATAAAGTAAGAATATGTTTGATTGATTGATAACTCTTTATTGTACATACTAGTAAGATTCACAATAGGAAACAAAATAATTACAAACATATGTGTAACAATCGGCGGTCTTATCGCTGAAAGCGATTTCTTCCAGGCAACCTTGTTTATGTTATACCACATATGTTTAAAACTGAGTCCTAAAATCAGATTTCGATCGTTTGTTGTTATTCGTCGGGGAGTTTCCCATATTTCAATAACACTTCTTTATCACATTCTAATAATGTTTGTATAAAGGACCATATTGATTCATCAACATTGAGTAGGAAAACTTAGTATGTTGTATGTAACATTCGAGTAAATGCACTAAGAAGTTCGAAGCGCAGAATCATTTAAACATATTGAAGCCTAGTGTGTTGTGTGAAGCATAATTTACCTTGTGTAGTGTGGATGCACATGGAGGTAACGATCTACCACTTTGGCAGCTGTCACTCCAAAAGTCAATTTTGTCGAAGGCGTGAAGTGAAAGTTTTTTCTCATTCGGGGACCAAACGAGCTGAAGGAAATAAAAGGAACAACTGTCATCAACGTCAACCCGGTGTTACACTGCGCTATATGTTTGTGGAAGTAGCTTTGCTTGTAATTTAGTGGATAGAGCAAATTACGTTAAACTGCGTCCCACTTGGATAAAATACACTTATTTTCAAAAGCTTTTATCATTTACGCCCGACTTTGTTTTGTGACAAAATAAAACAAACTATTACATTAAAACCATACTATGATATTCTTTTCGAACGTACTTTCATAGCGGAAAAATATAAATATTTATATTAATATGTGAAGAGAAATCGTTGTACCGCTTTTTAAATTGTGCGCACGGAGAGGCGTGGACACAATCATGTTATTTCTTATACGGTAATGTGAAATTTAAATCTAGAAAAGCTTGTAGAAAATTGAGTTAGAAACGTTGGGTTGATAAATGATGCGACGGTTAAATGAATCTCCATCAGCCGTGGCGCTGCAATTTAAAAAAGGAATTACAGTTATCTACTCATTACACTCTTCATGAACTTTTGAAATTACATAAGTCAGAACAGCAAAAATGGACTGCAATTTCATTAACGCTTTAAATAGATTTAGTACCTACAATCAAAATGTTTCCTATACTTTTTAGCATCTTCTTATTTTTATTTATTTTTTATACATAATTTTCCTGAAAAAAAGGGATAAAAGTAGTCCCATACAAACTTCCAATTTTCCTATACATAATTTTCCCTTCCTTTCTACCTCTTTTAAGGTGGAATATAAGAAAATGTTAGACGTAATATGTCTAACATTTTGTGTTATTATATTATAATATGTCGTGTTATTATAAAATCATACACTTTAGCTCTACGGATAAAGCTAAACGTACATTTATAAAATACTCTGAAAATGTAAGTTAAACAAAATAAAATAGCTTTGAAGTTAAACTACAAAATCTCGTTTGTACATCTGAATGCGACATAAAAATTGTCACTAGTAAAACATTATTGTATTCGAACTTTGAACTCGTTGATAATAAATGCACAGCGAGCAAGCGGACGTTTGCATATCGCTCGTCTACTTGCCGTTTATGTGAATTTATTCAAAAACTTATATTTTCGACAATGGTCTATGATGTATTGTGTCACATAGACATCGAAGGATACATGTACCAAGCTATCATTTACCTATCGAATATGTATATTATTGCATTAAGTGTCGATGTGTTTGATTAGGTACTGTATATTATAGTAAACTTATTTTAATTAACATATTTATTATATATTGAAGCAAGTGAATTCAGGTTTTATTAAATCCCAGCGCTTAAAATACATTGTTAATTTTGTTATAATGTGTGTGCTAAGCTTTAATGATTCATACAAAACCGCCTCAAAGCAAAACTGAAACCGCTAAAATGGAACGCATCGCCAATTTTATTGATACAAAACAGCAACAATGGTGTCGATCACCACATCGGCACTACACATGAGCGATTTGCACGCGTGTTTACCGTTTCTGTTGACCGTCCGAGGCACAGACGCAAATAAACCCCGCCCTTCGCCATCTGTCCCAAACGATATTGCTCACGCACGATATTCACGAGCCACGTTTGTTCAACAACAGTTTTAGTGCTTCACTTACCTATCTATAAACTATTTTCTCACTACAATAGGTTGCGTAGCTTCCAACGCCCTAAAGATTATAAAGTAATCGATATATGAGTGTCTACGTTATTCGCGTTGAATATGAAATATAATAATTTTATTTGGTGAATTTGGGTGAATAACGGACTCAGTATAGTTCTATAATCTGATATTAGTGCATGTTAACTTGGAAATCTAATATAGTATTAATATAGACCTTGAATACTACTTCACATAGTTGAAAATCAAATTTGATGTTGTCCTTGTTCCAGTTACAAAAGTCTAAGCTCGTCTACGTCACACAGCCGTAGGTAATATAATCCAATCCGACGCAACTACAAAGAATATTGGTCATATCACTGTTTCCTGCAAGTTTTTATAAACAAACTCGTCATTTGCGAGTAAGGCTCGAAGTTTCCGAGATTGGGTGGGATTTCACCAGACCAATCGTTAAAGAGGTTACAAGTTACAACGTTAGGTGAAGTAAGGTCGTGCGAATGCCTATATTCGGTACAATCGTGTTGATCCTCGCAATAAAGCTTGTATTGCAGCTCAAATATTGAGTTCTAAGAGCGCGCTCTAACCCCGGCTCATTTCATCTCCGCTAGCCACGGCTATCGTAGTCTTACACAGACTCAATTGTCTCGTGGTTAAACCCCAGAACGATCGCTTTAAACGAGTACCTACAGCGCGATTGTGACATATTTAAAGATGTCAACCAAAACTGAGTGATCAGTGGTAACATTTGGTCATTTAAACCACAATTTGTATTTAAAACAAGCTTTGAAATGAAATATCAAAGGTTTTTCTACTAGAAACAATAGAGGGATATTATACATGAATGCAGGAATAACAGCACAAACGCGCAACTGGGACTCTAATCCCGATCGGGCCTGGAAAAGCACGCACCATAGTAGGTACTACCGCTGGATAATTTACAATTTGATTTCTAGAAATTCTCTCAATGCAAACTACCTTAGGTCTAATGGTTAATAATAAAATAATCTGCAATTGTTTTTCATAGCGAACTAATATTTTTGTACAATTTAAATTCGCAGGTAAACGAATGAGTGGTGATAATGTCACATACGTTAAACGAAAATACATAGCTAGTGACCGTTCCTTCAATACAGAACCTTGTTTAAGTATTGGATTTTACCGATCCCAAGACGACCCTCGCGCCGGCTCGCGTTACGATCTCGAGTTGCGGTGTGATCCCGACGACAAATGATTACTTATAGATTATTTTCTCCTTGCACCACGCATTTTGTACTATATACCAATAATATTACTACCAATGAAATACAAATGGCGACGGACATAATCTCAAATTCAACGAATAAATCGTGCGATTGAAATGTAAATAAGCGCGGACGAGCCGCGTTGTGGAATTAATATTTTGATTGGATTAATCTATTAACACAATATCAGAGTGCACAATAGCTCCGATCGTGCCGTTCACACGACCACCAATACCTAAGTACATACCTACCTACAATGCACTGAACACAACACGCACTGATATCCTAGCGTTACTAACGGAAAACGCTCGTTCTGATAGTGCATTTAATGATAGCAAATGGCGTGTCGTGTTAAAATATTATTTTGATATAAAAACACTGGCACGCTATCATGTTTTAATGAAATCATAAAATAGTAATAGAGTTTTCTTACGTTAGAAATGTAATTTGTAAACATACGCTAGTTCTGTAAGGAGCATTAAATCATGAATGTATTATCGATTGCAACATAAAGAGTACTTCTAGTTTAAAGAACATATTTATAAAAGTACACTCTATGGCGAGCAGTATTAGGGACCGAATCTTACTTATATACTCATGTTATTCATTATAAAGCTCTCAATAACCTTATATTTCACATGAAACATTCGCCAAGGTATCTCGCGTTATTGCTAAGTAATCCCATCACTATGTTAACGATACGGGACGGTTTAAAGTGCGGAATGTGCGTGACATGTGATTTTATGTTAATAGTAGGTTCGGCACTGAGGATATCTGGACATCTACCGGCTGGAGTTAATTTTGTTTTTATAACACCACAAACCCGAATGATCTGTTTACTAGCGGGTCAGTAATAAAAAAGGGCCGTGGTACCCATTACACGGCGAGTAGTCGCGTCGCCCGGCGTCGCCCCCTATCGGGTTGCAAGTGAAACGGATAGCGGGGGGCGGTGACAGATAACGACCAATATGTACGTTGGGAAATGCCAACTCAATGATATGTTCCCATTTACGACCGTGTTGGCTCTAAGTCTATCGCTCAATTAAACAGTTTAGGCGAAAAAATAGATACTGACACATAAGCAGGTCTATATTACTTATACTATATAAGTAACTGTACTGTACAATATGTGGAGTTAACAATAGTAATTATATCTACTATGATAACATATCCAAACATTTAACAATAGACATTTCAATGTGTTGTAAGATAAAACAACTTACTACACAATAAATTCCCAATTCACCTTGTGTCTTCAGTATCACATCAGATACGACTACAGTAATAAAAAGATTTAGAATATGAGAGGCGAAGATATTTGTCCATTCCAACAGTACTTTAATATTAAAGCGGAATGTGCAAGACCATGAGTTCATATCAGAGTTTATCTTTATATTTCATCACATCACATCGACGCTTTCATCATCAATCATATTTGGACATGTTTTTCGACCCGTAGTTATTGACTATCGCACTGACTGATCGCATTCATTATTGTGATTACCAAAAGTATTTTTCATACTCCTTACTTTGTTTAATTTAACTTTATTTAAAATATTATAATTAAAAATCTTATTCATGCAATAAATACAACATAATGGGCAAATTTAACATAACAGACTTAACTAGTAACAGAAGGATATATTTAATAGAAATAATTATATATCGTCTAAGTACCCGGTAGATGAATACTATGCAATAACACACAACATAATAATTACCCTGTCAGAAAATGAAAATACGAGTAGCATATTGAGATATTAACAATTTCATGAGAATTGTAAGTGGGCAGTAACACAATAAAAAATCTTGTCGTATATGAAAACGTGATATCATATTAGGTAGGTACTTAATCCACAGGGAGTGCAAGCGGGTCCGTGCATATTAAAGGGTCGCATTTTACCACAATGCCGGTGACACATCCATTATAGCGACATTTTCCCGCCCTTTTTCCTGTCACATTTGACAGGTTTGAAAGCGACTCCTCCTCGCCTATGTTTTTGGCCTCATCCACTCGACTGACGTATCTGATATATTGATGTACGTTAAAAGGTCGCGGTATTTCATGGAATAAATGGCGGAATTTGCTTTTAAATAATACGTTTTTATTTTACGTTCAATTTCACACTCCCGAACAAACTGTGCATTCCCTCTCCGACGACAACAATGGCGGACAACTGCGGTATTGAATGTCGTGAGGGTATGAACTTTCCTCTTCTTAAGAAATGGTGTAGAAAAAGATGGTTGATTGTTGTGTTTGGAATTCGAATGAAAAAGATTTCTTTGATGTGAGTATACATGTCATGTGACTTCATAGGCAGAACAGAGATCAGCCTAGTAATTTGAACTGCATTTAATGAAAAATATTAGTCTTAGCATAGGCCTAGCAAGGTTGGGGCTTAACCTATAATCCTCCTATAATCTTACTGGCCTATCTCAGAATCTTGCTATTCACCTCCCATAATACGTCTTTATTTTCCTCTATTTTTGGTAACCAAGAGTAGTAGTTTAAAATCTGGTCTACTTCAGAAAAAATGTATTCCTACGCTCTTGCCTAAAACATTTCTTTCGTCATTAGTAGATATAATTATACGTAGCAACCGCTTTATTACGATTCGCCTCAGTAATAAAGTGTCACATATACACAATAGCTACATCAACATGTATATAGCTTGATCAATTTATAAGGCTTGGCGACTTGATTAATTGCTTAATCAACGCCACCTATTGGCACTCGGTTGTCGCTCTCCTCGCAATCACTCACGACCAGTGGTAAGGTGCGGACGCCGCGTCTCACATGCTATTGTAGTTATTTATAGTCGCAATCTCGACAATACTTTGAAAAAAGAACTCACCTGTGTAACAACGCTACAAGATTTATTACTTTTATTGGATCGGATTTAACGCTGATAAATTGGTCACTTTATAGGTGTACCAATAGACACTTCGTAGGTAGATTCCAATGTCTAGAGGAGCCTGTACTTTAATATACTAATTATGAAATATTTTTTATTACAGGTATGTTACAGCTGCAAATATTGCTACGTAAGTTCAAACAATGCGTCACAAATTAAAGATTCATTATATCATATATTGCACCAGTACAGCGGTAGATTATGTTTCGAAACTCCATAATATTTCTTCGTTGGGTATCAGAATACAGCATATAACATTTGGGGATAATTAATTTCCAAATTGAAATGTCGAGTTGCATTTTGGGGGTACCAACGGTGCCAATGAACTGTACGTAATAAATGTCATTAGAGCGTGTGACGTCACTGGTGGAATATGGCTGCCGACTCTCCGCATCCAATTATGTCTCAAAACTGCCGGACATAAATTTCAATAACACAATTTGTCACAATTTGCGGTATCGCTGAAACAGAGCGCGGGCTGCTTTCTATGCAAACATTTTCGATATCTAAACGATGATAAGAATACATCGGACATAATGCAGCTGTTTAAAATACTGCACCCATTGATAATTTTAACCATTATTTACAACAGATAAATTTTGTCTGACATGCTGTTCAGCATTCAAAACTAACGAAACGTCAATCAAAACTGATAATGGTTCGTCGTTCTTTTTGTATCTTTATCGCCACTAGCTATTTAATACATAGGAGTAAAATTAGTTGTATTATTATGCAAAATGTTTCAATATTTAAAATATGAAATGAAACAATTGTTCATAGCATTCCAAAACAATAAATACCGGAAACTCCTTTGATCGTAGTCAATAGGCACACAAGAGATTTACTAAACGATCATCTAGAATCCACTCCCAAACTTGAGAGCTGGAACGCAAAGCCAACATGCGGTCGCAACAAACGTTCCAGGAATGTGTTCCTAGACTTGCATGAAAATCAAAACACGCCGCTACAAATTCACTTACCGTCGTGCGGGATTTTATTAGATTCCGAATTTGTAAGACCAACACACAACACTCGTTTGTACCTATGTATGTCAAAACCTATTTTGAATTGAATGTCTGTTATAACATATTACTTACTTTTGCTCCCAGATCCGTCCATGTGAATTTACTTTTCCGGTATTAAATAAAAATGATGCACTTCCCATACAAAATTTCGTCCCTTTTATTCCTTTCAAAAATTCGTCCGTGCAAAATGAGAGCTTCTAGACATCCACTTATTTAGGCTATGCGATATCTGCCAGACAATGCTATCAGTTTTATTGAGTAATATTAATTAATAAGCTATAATACTCATGTTATAACAAATAAAAGTTATAAAACTTTATTATCGACTTCAGGATACAAGTTATTATTATTGAAATTGGATCCGTAGGTTGGTGGATATTAAACAAAATCAAAATCTAATTGTTCTCAACGACAACATTAGGGTTCAGTGTAAATGATCTAAATGACACAAACTGTTAGAGGCACACCCCTGGGGCACCACCGCGTGCCTCTCGAGCTAAAATCACGAACAAGAATTAATCGCCAATGAAAATTTCCGACGAGCCGTGAAATTACAATTTAAGCGTCGCCTGTTTGTATGACGTATACATATACAGTTCATAATGTCTACGTGACTACACACTGTATAGAGGGGGAGAAGGTAATAAGCGAAGATATACAGACTTTATGCTGAAATGTCCTACTATGTGTATAAAGAGATGAAAATACTCATAAATGTTCCTTCTAAATGTCTTTCAACGTACGGACATTTATATATCTTAAACTTTATAGTTTTAGGGTACCAAACCCAAGTAGTGCCACGTAAGCCAACGCTCAGCCTACGCGGCGTAGCCCTCGCGCCGTCGTACGTCCGTGTGTCCTATCTTTAGAACCATAACAGGTAGAGGGCTGAAAATATCAAAGAATTCTTATGGCGGATACGAACTTTAAAAATAAAAAAAAAAAGTGTGCGTCTCGGGACGCTCGACAGAAGTGATAACTTAAACTAATATGGGTTAAAGTGAGAGCAGAGGAGCCTGCCTACTGCTACCGTATGCGTGAGAGAAAGGGACGCCAGACAGAGTGGCGCCTTAACGCGTTACGTTACGAAGTCCGGTCAGTCCGGTCAAAGTCGTGTCGAAGTCGTGTCGAAGTGGTGTCGAAGTCGTGTCAAAGTCGTGTCGAAGTCGTGTCGAAGTCGTGTCAAAGTCGTGTCAAAGTCGTGTCAAAGTCGTGTCAAAGTCGTGTCGAAGTCGTGTCGAAGTCGTGTCGAAGTCGTGTCAAAGTCGTGTCAAAGTCGTGTCGAAGTCGTGTCGAAGTCGTGTCGAAGTCGTGTCGAAGTCGTGTCGAAGTCGTGTCAAAGTCGTGTCAAAGTCATGTCAAAGTCGTGTCGAAGTCGTGTCGAAATCGTGTCAAAGTCGTGTCGAAGTCGTGTCGAAATCGTGTCAAAGTCGTGTCGAAGTCGTGTCAAAGTCGTGTCGAAGTCGTGTCGAAATCGTGTCAAAGTCGTGTCGAAGTCGTGTCGAAGTCGTGTCAAAATCGTGTCAAAGACGTGTCAAAGTCGTGTCAGTCTTGTGAAAATCCGGTTAAAGTCCGGTCCAAGCCGACTGGTCACTGTGTGACGCCACCTGGTACTTCGAAATTATCAATGTTCCAGGGAGGTCGGCTAACGCTGGCTGGTCAATGGACCGCTCGCGTTACGGAACGTTTCGGTTCACCCTCCCATAAGAAGTTATCACTTCAAAAAGTAGGATGTAAGGATGTGAGTATTAATAAAACGCTATACTGTTTGCAATCAACTGACAAGACTTTTTATTACAGATTATACATACATACATCATATACATCATTAGTTCACAACTAATGCACCAGATGTCACTAGTGGTGTCTAAATATTATTTTGTTATATTTATTTAACAAGTATGAAACCCTAGATGCGCGAGTCCAACTCGCACATGACATGACATTTTTTTTTACAAAAGGTGCTGTACATACATCTACAACTACATTTAAAAAAATACATGTAAATTCGTACTTCAATACACAACGAAATGCAAATAACTATGAGAGATCATACAGAGAGATAGAGATATCTACATAACCATAATATTACTCATGTATCTTGAAAAACGGATTACATATATATTTAATTTATAAATTATCGTTTTTTATTCTTCTGTTGGTAACGTTTTATGAACATTTCCTTAGAAAATTTTCATTGTAATTTGATTTCCTTTCCGTAAGCAAATAATATTGCTATTATACAGTTATGTTGTAAATCGAGCTGTTATTGTTTGAATGAACAATAAAATTCATTTTGATGTTTCTTGAATGTTGTCTATTGGATTGTAGCCGCAAATATAGCGTAATTAAATTACATTTTATAGGTATACTGAAATGAAATGAAATAGTTTATTAATCATGACGATAGCTCCACATCATTTGTACAAGATAATGTGTATGAAGTTAATATGTTTTCAATACAATTCGCTAGGGGGCTGCAATAATATATAATATAACAATATTATATGCATACGTATTTTCGTTAATACGGAAAACGCACGGACGTGACAGCTATCAGAAAAATCGCACTAGGGTCACTGAACTGAACTGATTTGGCATATCTCTTGATAGTTGGCAGTTTATAGCCGTTCCTTATAATTATTGTATTTAAAGATAGATTTGCTTACTATCAATATTGTTTTGACAGATCTTCCATACAAAATGTGTAAAAAAATTACTGCCAGTAAGCAAATCTGTCGGCAAACAGAATAATATCGGGAACAGCTATTAGGCAAATTCATATGTCTCAGAAGACAGTTAGTGTAATATGGCGAAACATGGCTCAACCTATACACATAATTAAATCCTATTTCGCCTGTTAAGTGATCTCCAACCGCCTAATAGGTAACAGAATATTTTTTATCATGTTTATTTACCATATTTGTTCATGAAAGTCTAAAACATTATAAATGGTATTTTTAACCTCGAACAAAAGTTTAGCCTTGGATATAAAAATAATTTAATAACTAAAAGAGAAATCCTTTCATTATTTGTTTGTGAATGGAAAGAAAGGGCTGAGCGTAATTAACGCAGTTCCTAGTTCACTAAGTTACAACTCTCAAAGAGACAAGGTGAATGAATAATCACTTATTAGCTGTAATCGAGTCTTTTGTAAGAAAAGATATCGTAGAAATTGTGTTCATTATAAATGCAGTGACATTGTAAGTAAATGATGTAGTGTATTAAACTAAATATTAGTTATATTATAGATATATAAAGCAGCGCTAACTTAGTGGGGAGTGGTACGGACTGTCGAGACCAAAGTCGCAGGTTCGAAACCAGCCTCTGTTACGCAGTAGGGGGTTTAAACCCCGCGAGAGAGACATTTATGACTCAGATATGAGGCCATGAGAACCATAGTAGCCTAATTCAATGGACAAGCTTTTTGAGTACCATAGAAAATAAAAACAGTATTTTTTTAATCAACTAGCACTCTTCAGAATACATACTTTTTATTACTTTTATGTTTTATTTGACCTATTAATATTCCAATTTATGATATTAGTAGTAAGAAAATAGCTTTATTGCTATTTTTCTACATTTTATACACTGATAGGCTACTTTGGCAGTGGGCTTTTAGAAATAGGTTAGAAAAAAACTGTTATTAGGCCAACTGTTTATTAAACACTTAAATAAAAAAAACTTTATCAGCAAGGGCACTTAACAATAAAAGTATATATGGGCGCAAATTAATAAATAATGATTATATTATTACATAAATGTAATTAGTATTTAAGATTGATATTTAAATAGCTATTTGTGATCACAAAACTGAGAATTTCAATACTTTAAAATTATTAGACACTTTATTGACTGCTTATCCGTTTTAAAAAACGTAACTGTATTCAATTTGATGTTTCTGGACTAATAGAAATGATTAACATTTCTATTACTCCAGAAACTTTCGGTGTATATCAATAGTGAATTAAATAACATTATCCTGACACTTATTTTTATGTTTTATATAATAAATAAATTTACATCCTGTTAGTAGCGCCATCTGTTGGCAAACTTTGTAAAGTGGAGTTTGGTTATTAAAATAAATTAGTAATATGTGTAAAATAAATCATTTGGAGTTATGTAAAATTCATTATAATATGAATGTTGATTTTAGAACTATATTTCATAAATTAATTGTATAAGTAAATTCAATCACATATTATAACGGAAGTTGCAATTGTTAAACGTTAAGTTTAGTGGTAGTAGGGTGGCAGTTGGTTTATATAAAACGGACTGCAGCTCACATTTAGTTGAGTTCTGTACTAGAAATTGGCTGGAAATAAACCAAGTTATATTACGTGTGTTTCTAATTATTATGGAGTCTGAACGTGATAATTCTGGCTTATCGCCGACATATACTTAGTCACTATCAATGTCATCCTCAACATCTATGTAATTTCTTACTGACACATTATCTTTGATACTGGTATAAAAGCTGTGATGCACTGGAGGTATAAAAGGCAAAAGATCTAATAAGTCCTTTCTTTCTCACAACTGATGGCTTTTCCATCAGGGTATAAACGATCCAGCTTAATACCAGTCAAATCTGTAGAGGTCCTTTTCTTTAAATCTACATTTTCAAATAAAACATCTTCAGTATTAGAGTATTTAAAAAAAAATGTGTGCGTGTACTAGTGTACACACGTAGGAAGTGAAACTTCTTTATGACCTTATTTTTCGAAAAATGATCTACTATATGCAACTTTACAGAAATTGGTTAAATAAAGTTAAATTAGATAAAGTTTAAATATCATAGACATGAATACAAAAAAAAGTGTGCGTCTCGGGACGCTCGACAGAAGAAGTCCGGTCAAAATCCGCTCAAAGTCCGATCAAAGTCCTGTCAAAGTCGGGTCAAAATCCGGTCAAAGTCCTGTCAATGTCGGGTCAAAGTCCGGTTAAAGACCTATCATGGTCCTGTCAAAGACCGGTCAAAACCCGGTCAAAGTCCTGTCAAAGTCGGGTCAAAATCCGGTCAAAGTCCTGTCAATGTCGGGTCAAAGTCCGGTTAAAGACCTGTCAAAGTCCGGTCATCTGTTCAAAATCCAATTAAAGTCCGGTCAAAGCCCGGTCGAAGTCCGGTCAGTCCGGTCAAAGCCCGGTCAGAGTCCGGTCAAAGCCCGGTCAAAGTCGGCTCAGAGTCGGGTCAAAGTCCGGTCAAAGCCCGGTTAAAGTCCGGTCAAAGCCCGGCCAAAGTCCGGTCAGAGCCCGGTCAAAGTCGGGTCAGAGTCGGGTCAAAGTCCGGTCAAAGCCGGGCAAAGTCGGGTTAAAGTCCGGTCAAAGCCCGGTTAAGTCCGGTCAAAGCCTGGCCAAAGTCCGGACAGAGCCCGGTCAAAGCCGGGTCAAAGTCCGGTCAAAGTCCGGTTAAGCCCGGTTAAATTCCGGTCAGAGTTCGGTCAAAGCCCGGTCAAAGTCCGATGAAAGTCCTGTCAAGTCCAATTAAAGTCTGGTTAAAATCCAGTCAAAGTCAAAAATGTGACGCGTGCCGCGTAACGGAAAAATGTGACGATTTTATTTTTCTAACGCCGATAAAGAAGTTTCACTTCAAAAAAATGTAAATGGATGCATTTTGTTAAACAAAAGCCACTGCATGCTGAGCCACAGTATGATTTTTCAGCAGTTATCTTCCTGTTGGTAATGTTATTCTCCAACTTTTTTGTTGAAAAGTCATCTTTTGTCATTTTTATAACATCAAATGGGTTCCTGTCCCTAGCTGCCTTAATAACAGTAGTCCAGTCATTCGGTAATGGTCCGGAGTCCCTCGGCCAGCTGATCCACTTGATTACTATCAAGCTAATTTTCCGTAAGTAGCTTTGTTTCGATGAGACGCCCAACAATTCCCTATGCGAAAATTCTCTATTGTGGTAGCTAACAGAGGTAGCAAGGATAGAATATTTCGATTTGATGATACTCAAAAATTTATTATTTTATTTGTAGGACAATATGACTGTTAAATTATATGAATATTAACTAAGTAAAAACAATAAAATCAAGTCTTTTTCTAGGTTTAAATTTAACTGGAGTAGTTTCAGAAGTTATATTATTTGGGGATTGGTTTTCGTCACCCAAAATTTCAATTAAATCAGTAGTAGATGCTGTCGAATTACGTCCAGATGGCTGGTAGTCTGAACCAGAGTCTTCAAATGGATCTTCTTCTGCTTGACACCCAAAGATTTCTGTAAACAATGAAAACTCTTAGAAGACTATTAACAAATAACACGTCATATTTATTGCAATACAATACAATGGAATATTGTAATACATACCTCGAAGTTCGTTATCCACATTCTTTTCTTGTTGGTCGTTTTCCATATTGCCAAGACCCACTTACTCACAAATAATATTTTACTGAACGATTAATCAAGCACACATGGCGTGAAAATAATGACGTTTGTCATCAACAGACTGTCAAAAAGTAGCCTAACTAATTTCATCATGATAGTGAAGTTTTAGAGGGCTTAAACCATAGTGGCCTATGTTATTTAGGCCAGTATGGCACGTTAAATTTTGATCACAGACTAAAAACAGTAACAGTGATTATGGTGCCATCTAGTGAATATTTGTTGTATCACTTTTAGGCCACTTTGGTTCTATAAAAATGACCAATTTGAACTGGAAAATATCATAAACTCAATATCGTAAAAAAGTGAGTTAGGCCACTATGGTTCTCATGGCCTGATATATTTGTATCTGTTAATTACAATATAGACAATCGGTTTATTGTCTAAAATAATGTATAGGAATACTATTGACGCACCCCTGTCACACAAATCAAAACTGCATATTAGTATGTACAAGCTACATAACATGCAATCAACCACGTACACATAGCAACATGTTTAAAAATGTACCGATTTATCTACACGATGATTTAAACTTAAATTATTGGTGTCGTCTTAGAACTAACTTTCTAGTATCAGAATGAATACTTAAACAAGTCATATACACCATATTAGAATAGCTATAACAAACGATCAATATGAAGCCACGATTAGGCAGCTCTAACAATGAAGCCTTATCTTGGAGCTTCATGCGATAATTACTCACCTGTTTATCACTCATCGACTTCGTTAGGATATATAAGATATAGGTAGGACTACTCACTCGCAATACTCATATAAAATCTAAAGTTATAATATTTTATTAGAAATATCTTTGTGACATTTCATTATGAACAAAAATGTACGCAAAGTTAAACTAAAACATAACATCAGACATATTAAATAATACTTATGATATCTTGTACAAAAAAGTGAAACCGATCGTTTGAAATGTGGCCTAAATAGTATTATGTACACCCTTTTACAGATGTTAATATTTATCTATTTAATAGACGTGTAAAGTTATGCTTTTAATAGGTATGTAACGCGATATTATCGTATTATTTATCGGCGCCGCCCTGCTCCGGTCGCGCGTCGCTTATAACCGCCCGCCCGCCGCCGCGGCTCACTGTGCGCGGGTGGCTCGGTCGCTACTCGCTCGGCACTCGCGCTCGGCTGACGGCTGTCGTCATGCCGATCCCGTCGCACCGCACAGCGCGCCTCAGACGCCTTCGGTCTCGGTGTCCATACCACGCTCAGCTTCGGCACGCCGCAGTCGCTCTCGCCCCGTATAAATAATACAAATCAAACATTCCTTTAATTGTACCTTTCGCGGCGATATCACGCACTTTATTGCTTTCCGATTTTATTTATTTTCGTTTTTATTTCGCGTCTCCTAATGCAATTGCACTCGAGCAACGCGGACTGTATTATTTTTACGTTGTTATTCTCGTTTTATTGGTTTTGTGCGTTAGTGAACATGGGGACCGGCCGTGTATTGGTGAGTTATAAATTCTCCTTGAACCTTTTCTTCGTTTTATACATGTAACTTTAATCGAATAATGAAATTATATCAAAAATATTTGAACAGCTCCCACACTTATTTAAATATATTAAACATGAGACTACAAAAGATAATTGCCGATCAATAGAAGTGACTCTGGCCGGGCGTAACTCGGGTCACTCGTGCGCATTGTGAACCAATCAACGTCTAACATGTTTTATTAGACCATTTAAAGCAGTATCGCATGAGGCTATTAAAAACAATATTGTCGTTTTTAATCACAGAACCAGCTAACTAAAACGTCCTAACACGAAATAAAATTTGAAATTACATTTACAATTTTATGAGCATTAACCAGTGTGACAATACCTATGTGAAAACAACTATTTTTGAAGATCACCCTCTATCAGAATTCCATGCAAATCCGTTCGGCCATTAAGTCTTGATTCATAAATATCCTCACAGACATACTAACATCCACATTTATAATATTAGTATGATATCAATACAGGTATAATAATTTTAGGTATAAGTTATATTTATTTTGGGCTGTACCGACGCTACTTGTCTCCAATTTCTAGTAATTATGCAAATATTATTCGTTGCAAAAAATATTTTCATGCAATATCTACACTCATTATTGATTGAGTTTCAGCTTGAGTTTCCCTTTAACGAGATAACTGTTGATAAGATACTTTATCTCATCCGGATCCGCCCCGTGCTGTCAATACCACCCTCATCACAAAAACTACACTTTAATAATGATCTTCCGTATTATTAATTACTTACAAGAACTTAAAATATCTGAGGACAGAATTATGATACAAAATGTCTATAGATAAAATTATAAGCCCTCTTAGATCAACTTAAACAAGTAAAATGAAATGACGCAAAGTTCAACGGGGCTATCGCCGTTAAGATGGTTTAGAACTGTTAAAAGCAAATGCGGTTTACCTCACATGAATCGAAACTTAAATAGTTCCTACCATATTCCAGTCACGTAATAGGCAGTGATGCGATGCAAAACGTCAGCTAAATCAAAATGAGAATGATGTACCTGAGTTATTAGCACTCGAACTATTATTTGGAATTCCCACGTAATAAATGCGAATATAGAAAGAACAATATTTCTATGAGTAAGCTACGTTATTGGCCATTATTTTCTAAGTCTGCATACGCTTACTAGACCAAGTAGTGCGTTGGTTTTGTTTTATAAACACGCGCCTTTGTGGCAACACATTCGTGCCCACTCGTAAATTTCTCGATTTACTCATATCATAGCAAATCACGAGTCCCTGTTACAATAGGCAAATAAACTGCGATAAAGTCGGTGCAAGGAAAATTCTCAAATTAAAAATAGCAAATTTTTGCTATGGCTACACACGAAGATTATTAATGAGGAAAGAAAAAAGAAGAACCAAGTAGTCATATTATGTTATACCAGTAAGATAAGAATGTCTTGATCAATTAAGGACGTTCATGTGAGCGGCTAACTCCCTAATTATCTGTAGTGGTTTCCTCAAAACTACTCTATCCATTAGGAAAGTTACTGTTCGTGGTGTGATGCGCGGGTGTTCGGTGTACCATCGCGGCAGCATCGACGTCATCTAATATTAGTCATTCTCTTGCAATGAGGAAAACGGAACAAAGAATTATAGTTTGTTTATAAACACATCGATTTACGTGATGACGAGTAATAACACCATTCAGTAGTAATGTATGTGAATTCCACAACGTGTACCTTGCTTCTAGGATAGGTAATATTTATGGGTTTTAATTTGGATACATAAATACGCACTCACTCGTACATGTAACACCCATACCCAGATTTCGTCGAGCTTATTGCCGTCCCATGATGTGATACGGGATATCCATACTGTGGAGACGAGCCATACCGGGCACAAATTCCACATTTCGGGCCGATAAAGGCTTTTTGTGACAGAAAAACCAAATATCACTTTTAACCGACCCGGGGATCGAACCCCAGACCCCAGCACGGCAGTCGTACCGCGTACGTATTAAAATTACGCCACCGAGGCAGTTTGTTCTACCATAATTTTATAAAACATTTGGAATTGTTCGGAAACTTAAATGTTAAAGCACTTAGGATCGATAGGTTAAAATATATTTAACGTATTCTACACACGTTTTATTCTACAGAAATGGTACCCATTTCATTTATAATGCCTTCTTCTAATTTGTAACGTTATTGGGCAACAGCAGTGTCTCCTTAAATGTCTCAATCGTAGAATCAAAAACTAATATTGTCTGTTGATTTAAAATTGATCACAACTAAAAACATGTAACCATATTATTTGCTCCGAAAATGAATATTTTAGCTAAATACGGAAATATGTGAAGTTTATAATATATTGTATTCAAAATCTGGGATATATTACAAGATCGTTTGATAATACGAAACAGAAAGTATAGATTCCCGAAAAGGCGAATGTAGGCAGTTCTAATAGTGTTGCCGTAGTGGGGAATACGATCCCGGCACAAATTGATTGAAAGCGACATTTGATATAAAATTGTGTTGTGATTGATGCGACCCGGCTCGTACACTCCGCTAAGTGCTCTGCCGCGATGTCGCCTATATCTACATCTACCCACATATATAGCCATTAGGCGTACACAGCAAGAGTGTAATATGAATAGATAACTACATTTTGTCACAATATCGCCGCGACAGCCTTGGTGACAAACGCTTGCTTGTATTTGAAAAATGTATCGAAACCTCGCTTTCACATCAATCTTTTTGTACTTTTGGGTAAATTTAGATGTGATTTTATTCTGAATATAACCTTTTGGTATAACAGTATTATCTACAAACCATTGCTAACGCTATGAACTCAAAAAATAGTTTGATTTATAATACCATTATTTATGATTATTCTACTAGACTCTAGAGTCCTGCCACATATATTTGAAACTTCGAAAAGCTATCCTATGATTTACATACATAGTCGGGGCCATTCACCAGAAAGCATGGTTTAAGATTCACTTGTATATCGATCGTGAGTAGTGAGTACACCGGCCGTATGCGTGACAATACGTGGCCAATGCTCCCCTCGTTGCAACTGCGTGTGTAATGGGACCACTACATTGCGCCTTAGCACTCCATACATATCAATAGGTTATATTCTTATAATACCTAGTGTTTCATAAACTTAAAGAATCATTTTATTCTACTTTGTTTAAGTGGTAATAATCGTAATCCGTTCTCTAATATCTACAAGAGGTATATCTACCATCTTCTTTTCATGCACGTTTTTAACCCCCGAAAAAGGAGGTGTAATAAGTTTGACTAATTTGACTTTATCGCTCTATATGTGTATGTGGCGTCGTAGAACTTAAAAGGAGTTAACTGAATGATTTGATTGCTTTTTTATGTGAAACCTATTTTAATCGAGATGGTTCTTAGCAATGTTTGAAGAAAATCTGTTCAGACATTTAAATATATTTCTAATGAACGTTTTTAACGATTATTTATACAAGAGATAATTCATTCTTGTCCTTTTCAAATAAATGTATATTTTATTTCATTAATATCATTTAGATCCTGTAGACAATAAGCAGTTACTTAGTGAGCCCATCGTATTTAAACACATTACTAAATTTATTGTAAACTCATTTTTAAAGACTAATTATTTAAACATTGTAAATGTTTAGCATAACGTAATTGATACTATTTCTGGGGTTCTAAATCGGTAATTTATTTTCACAGATTAGAACTAACAAAACATGTGTATTTTTCTTGGAGCGTTATGCTATTTATTAAAAAGCTTATTGTTCATCGTAATATTTATGTTATATATTACCTCCTATAACTAGTTTCTGAGATCTTATGATAGTAGTGTATATCGTTGTTGGTTTGGTATTTTAGTAATTGGTAGCATTTATACTTACCTTATAAAATATGGCATATTATTCAATTACCAAAGCCACACTCTGACATTTATACCAGTAGAAAGATTTTTTTCAATAAGAGCGGAGTTATACATTGATTGGTCGCTAAGGCTTACTCGAATATTATGAAAGAGGTCCACATAGCCTTCATTTTAATAAATTTAATTTCCTCTCTTCATTCACTTTGTCGTTCTAGTAATTTCTTAAATGTTAATCTCAAATCGTGAAGTATTCAGAGAGGTATAAAATAGTTTTCTGGATCAATCAATGGTTAGGAACATCGAGGACGGACACTCAACAAATGGCACTACTGTAACTCATACATTTTAAAAATAATATTTCAAACGAAACTATTTAAAGTTCGGTACGTCACTAGTATTGAGAGGTTTTGTGGTACTTGATGAATCTTCAATCACCTATCTGACAAGTGAATATAGAACATTGTACATTCATGCATGTGGATGCGTCCGTAGTTCAATCCATCATACTCTGGATTCATAACAGTCCACAATGCACATGTCCGCGTTTATAACAAATGTGTTGTGCTATATTGTCATCATACTGGGCGTAATCGCAAATACCGTCTGTATTAATTTGTGTAAGATTGAATTCATGAGTATTACGTTGAAATTATGTCACGTTTAATGACGGTCATATTAAGGCTCTTTAAGGTATAATTTTGAAAATAATAAACAGTAGCGGGAGATTAGTGATGTGATAAATGATTAGGAAGCGAAGTGACTTAGCTTCAAGTACTATTTCTCCGAGGCCAAGGCTAAAAAATTCACAACCGTTATGTGAAGCCATTGGCAAAATATTTGGGTGTCACGCCTCCGGAGACTAGTGAGCGATGACGTGATTCTAAAACGATATATCGCCATGCAGGGTAATATTGTGTCGTGGACCAACTGATAGCTCCGGCCCTTGACAAAAAATAAGGTCGACCGTTTACACGAGAGCAAAGGCTTTAAGTGACAGATACTAGATAAATGTTACGACGCATTAGATAGGGGCGGAGCGCATAAAAAGGTCGGGAAAATCTCGCGTAAAAACTACACACAAGCTATATAACGTATCATCTTTAGGTGTAGTATATTGAACATTGACGTGAAACTCTATAGATGTAATTATTGCCAGTATCGGCGAAGTAACTTTGTGAATTCTAGTACGGTCCCCATTTCATTATGCAAGCGTGTAGCGGACAGACGACGGTCGGGCAAAACTTAGATTGAAGGCGGCGACGCGAGCGCGTGCTTAAACTGTATCCCTGCTCACTTAGATGAAGATTTACAGCAACTTTGCACTGTATCTAGCTGTTTGTCACTATGGCTGGCGACGTGTTTGCTTTTTGAACAATATCAGCGCCGCTCTACACTGCATATCAAATAGCGTATTATACTGTACGGAACTTTTGTGTTTTCATATTGTTGAAAAGTAACTAGATGTTTTAAACATTAAATTATAAACCGGGAAACCTTATCATATCTATTCCGACAGACATCCGGGGGCGTTGCGGTCGGAAACGTGGTAGTGGGCGACTTCCGGTAGCGCTCGCGCATGTCCGCCGACACATGATACTGCGCTCCGGCGCCACTTGCCATTCACCACACGCTATCACGTTACATGTGCTCGGTGTCAATTTACAATTATCGGACCCACCACCAGCTTAGCAATGAATATCAAACATACTTTCAAGTATCGAATCCGATAAATCACCAAATCGTCAAGAACCGCGACGTGTTAACGTCAAGTTTAGTAAAATTTACATTTCGTTAATTCTAAGAACATTCAAAACAACCGCGCACAGCAATAAACAGTTAAAAACAAATGTAGAAACCTCACAATTGCTCTAATTGCCGCCTCCGTTACCAAATCACGAGAAATTCACGCCCTCATCCCTCCACATCACAATTAGGGAATGGAAGAAGCCTGTGAAAAAGCAAATTAAATTAATTGTGATGTAAACGAGGGTAGGCCGAGTACAGTGCGTTCTGTAAATAATAGGAACGGCACTAACTTCCACTCACACCCCTTTCGTCGTGCACTTTGTTTTTTTTTTCATCACGACAATATTTGTGTACACCAATTATTTTAAAAACGTTATAATCATTTCTAAGGTTCTGTTCGGTTTTCATAAACTGTTTGTTTATTCTCGTAATTTGTAGTAATTATGTGTGAAGGCATTCCAATAATTACATCTTTTACTGGGAACTCGATTCAAAAATTAAATGCACACTTATATTATTTATTTTATGTAGAGTTTCAACATGTAGAGAGCCAACAATTCGTGTTAAAGAAACGTAGGTGAAAATTTTAATGGTGTTTATCGTGAAAACAACACGTAGCACTCATTGAGGCCGAAATAGTCGAAATAAGACGTTCGATCAGTTTACAAGCAAAGCTTTACAGCGCTCTATTTTCATCGCTCCATCGAACGAGCCCCCGATAACGCTCTTATGGATTTATGCAATGATTTGAGCCTAATTCGAATAATACCGTAAGACTTTCCGATCGGAGAGCGTCATATTTATATCGTTTTTTAGATTATGAGATGTTAGAAGATTTTTTATGTATTTTCGGTTACATTATTGAAGATATTTTTAGAGAAGCATAATGCCGTTCAAGAGGAAGATTTAAAAAAATGTCTTGTCTCCGATTACTCACTCAACCTGGGTGTGATGTGTGCACTAGTTGCTCGGCCCATCACAACCTCCTTGAGTGAGCGATCGTGGATGGGCAGTCAGCAAATGAAGACTCTACAAAGAAAAAAGAAACCATCAAGTTTAATCTTATTATCACATGTATAATGTTCGGTCCCCGCACTGAAACAAATATTTGTATGATCTGCAAATATTTGTTTCGGGTCTGGGTTTTGTGGGACCATAAGTCCCTCGTAGTTTCTGATAGCCACAATACAGGTCTACAGTTCGGGATCAAAACTATGTGTGTGACTGTTGGGTTTATTATTATTGATATGATGTAAATGGTATCTGTATTATTTTGTGAAGTTCTATAGATTTAATGACAGCAAAAACGCTTTACTTTTTTAACTAAAAATTCCAGGTTTTATACCTGATCAGTATAGACGGTCGACTATTGTCAGACCTATTTAAAATTATCTCTATAAACGTAACGTAACGTTATTATTTTATGTTGTAAATATACATAATAAAAAATATTTGTAATTTTTTTTCTACTATAAGCATCTATTTTTAAAAGAGCGTAAATGCACCTCAAGGTTTATGTACTATTTAATATTATACTTTGTACACCGTACAAAGGATTGATGGAAATTCTACAGCGATTTAGCACTAGTTGCACATATCATAACATACGTAAAGGTGTATCGTTATACATCTTGTCGAAGTTTTAATAAAAAGCGGTCGGCCACGGCTGGCAAAAATAGAATCACGAACATACAGAAAACAGGCGCACATCCATCCCGTGATTTATTCGTTATTGGTTACCGATTCGGCGGCTTGGCGGTTTACGACATCCACACAACGAGCATCATACCCAGAATGATCCGGCGATTTGTCAAATATAACTAAATAGATAAAACTTTAGACAGGAAAGAATCCATAGAATCAATACGTCCTAAAAACTCTAGGTTTGACGGAATATCTGTTCGACCACTATGAATCGCCATTTTACAGCTATCAATAACTACATATACAATTACAATATTAAATTATTTATATTTGCCAATATTATTAAATCTAATGTAACAAAATGGTAAAAGTTGATTAGAAACATTCTCACGAAACCCGTGAGGATGTTTTGAAATGATCATCAGAGTAACTAGAACTTCTGACTGTATTCGTTATCGCATCACGCAAAATCTATTCTTAGTATCGATGCCTATCTCTAAAAGTTGCATTATTTACAGTCGTAACTTAAAAACTATGGCACGTTTTATCGGAATAAACCAAGAAACTGATCTTTAAAGACAATCGTATAGGTTTAAAAACCAGCCAAGACCAAGTCGATTCGACGGCTCCATGCTGTCGCTTTAATAGTTAGTATATACTCACAAATCATAATTCAATAATTAATTAATTAACTAACGATTGAATTATCATTTGTGACAACAATCAAATTAATTCAAAATTATGAACATTTTGCCCTGTTTCCTTTTACACTTTTAAAGATCCCTTTAAAGGTAGGACTGATAGACGCATAGATAGAAAAACGGTGGAGGCTTATGGCTATTTCCTATGGTCTATTTACAGATATATTTGCTTTCTATGAATAGTATATTGAGAGATCTTCTATACAAAATTTACCGGCAGTAGGCAAATCTGTCTATAAACAGAATAAAGGGAACGGACATAAGTTTTTTATAGCATAGGCCGGCAAACGAGCAAGTGGGTCACCTGATGGTAAGTGATCTCCACCGCTCATATACGCCCACCACCAGAAGAATCATGGGCGCGTTACCGACCTTAAAGGAAAGGGATAATAAGGGATTGGGAAGGGGAGGGGATTTGGGCTTCCGGATATCTCACTCACCGTACGAAACGCAGCAGCAAGCCGCTACTTTACATTGGTTTTCTGTTTGCCAGCCCATTCATGCTGTAGACAAAACTTTCTACAGCGTGGCTCTACCACTCGTATATTACTCGTATATTTAGAAGTTGGATGAACAGACAGACGAACAGTATAAGCATAGTCATAAGGTACCGTTGCCACTCGGACCAGAACCTTAAAAACGAAACTGTTCACGTGATCGAGGTAACAATAAGAAATAGCGGTAACATAAGACGTATTAGATTACGGAAAATAAAAACCATCAGTTGCCTGTAGTATTCCTTTAATCCGAACTGCCATAACTATACGCGTGCAATTGTTAAACCATTATCTCACTTTACACCTGGCCGCATTGATATAATATTACTGTGCACTTGATTAGCCATACAATGTTTCAAGCTTACGGTGCTGTCTGCAGACAATGCGATACACCTGTCTTGCATGACTCGATTTGCATAATTCGTCTGACATGTGCTTAGTCATAAGCAAGGATGAATATCTCGTTTCCTCCAATAGATTCATTTTATCACCTGTGTAAACATACGCCTTAACCTACACTAATATTATAAAGAGGAAAGATTTGTATTTTTGTATATCTATACTTATAAAATAACATGTCCTGACTGACTGACTGATTTTATATAATCTATATACTTATAGTATGAAACGCAGCAGCAAACCGCTATATTTCGTCGGTTTTCTGTCAGAGTGGTAACGACCCGGTCGAGCCGGCCCATTCATGTTGTAGATAAAACTGTCTACAGCGTGGCTCTCTCATAGTGAAACGATTATAAAAATCGGTACATAAATATCGAAGTTTTAGTTTGCCTCCCTTGAGAAGTGAGTTTTTTCTTTAAATAAAATAATACATATACAGATGTGTTGAAAATCCTCTCCTTTTTTAAGTCGGTCAAAGAAATATAATACATTAACATTGTAAATGAAGTAACTTGATAATGATGTTACTTTATCAGATTTGAAACTTGATGCGGGATCCGTGACTAAGTCCACTATATGTTCACTACTAAGCCACAGGACTTAAATGTCTTTAAAAGGTTTCCTTTCCTTTACGATAGCCTCACACAACACCTTGAATACCTAGGTGTGTTTTTTTTTAAACACAATATATGAAAGCATTTTTGCTTCTAATATTATTTTGTGTAATAGATATATGTAAACTGAAAACAATAGATGGTGAATCTGCAGTATGCCTTTTGGATTGGTATCACCATTTTATCTACCCTCACCAATCAGCAGTGCATAAGAACTGTTGTTTCGGTTTGAAAGCCGTTAAAAAAGGCTGTGAAATTACTGGCACTATGAGACTTAACATAAATCTTGTGTCTCGGGGTGGCTAACGTAGTCCATGCAATGCACTGCTTTGTAATTCAAGTTCTGTGTAGTGTTGCGTCTATTTATAGGTAGTCGTGGCGCTTACCATCAGGCGACAGACCTGCTCGTTTCGACATTCAAGCTAATTGAAAAAAATAAAGAATGACATTTTCACTTGCTGCTTTGCCTCAAAGCCGGTGGTATATTTAATACGATATAGAAGTCCGCTAATTTCATAACCTATAAAATAAGGTTCTGGTTTAAAAAAACCGTAATTTGTACAACGCCTATTAACCCATTTGGCATAGATCGACACTACTTTACACTTTAAGGCGTCAGGTTCCTATGTCTTATGTAGCTAACAGCTGCGGCTTATCCACAGGTTCTGGCAACTGTAGAATTCGTAGCGGCTGCCAAGTGGTTGGGCTACGGTAAGCCGATATCAACTGTCGCATGCTACGTCGTAGACGACTACGTGTGAATAATTTGTTTGTTCACTACATTTATTATGTTTCCCACGTAGCATTGACTTAATCAATATAAGTCATAAACTTTAATCGTAGTATATATATATTCTGCAACCATGTACTTTTATGATTAAGATTTACATAACAATCATTATAATTTCTTATTCAATGTCAATTAGGTTGTCGAAAATTTATGAAATTATTTTGAATTAAGGAAAATTACTTAGAATATGGGTAGAACAATTGATGCAATTCTGTGATACTTTTTAGTCAACTTCATTATGTTATCGTCTAAAGATTTTATACTACATGCAGTAATAAAAGTGAATATAAAAGATAACAAACAAATTAAAGGGTAACATTGTAATTGTCGAAGCGACTCTACACACGATGCCGGTAATTTGGCACCGCCGACATTGCTTACTACAATACTTATTCATAAGGACAACCAATGACTATAAAACTGGAAATCTTTTTATTTTGTGTAATACACATTATATACAATATATAGGAAACATTATATAACATTATAAATATATCTTTAAGCTTTGTTATACGCCGGTTTGTCGTAACGTGTGAAAACACTCACCGTCCAATTGACGAATCACGTTGCTACGTTTTTGTTCCAATCTAGTCAGTTAACGCGCCTAGTAACTGCAGCCCGCCGGTTGCTATTTAATTTGACTCCATCTAGTTTTCCAGTTGACATTCGAACTTTGTTACGCGATTCAACACGACTCTGGTGTCCAGTAATTAATCAACTTGTTTAGTTGCAATCGAGGGATATCGCCGGACGACTGTACTACAAGGTGCTACTAATTACTAAACTTTGCAGACATTTGTTATTTATATTTATTTTTCGGCACCATTCGAAACTCTCGGCGTCTTAACTCCTACAGAATTTTGATCTCACCCCGCTTAAGCACATCATCTGTGCACACATTTTAATATTCCGTTAGTGGTATCTTCCACCAGAGACCCTTTCAATGCGCGAATGAGCGACACAAGCGTTGTTTAAATAACATAAAACAATTTCACTTCGCAGATTAAATAAAAAGACCTCAAAAAGTCACTTACCGTGAGAGTCGTCTCGAGTGCAATTTTAGGGCCAAGCACTATGCCCCTAGAGAAAATTGAAAGTATTTGGTTTTGTACGAACATCTGCATATGGTTGAGTTGTTTACAGTCGCCGGTCGGTTTCAAAACAATTTATTTGAAAGGTGTCGCGGCGCAATCTACTCAGCGATCAGCGCTGACAAAGCACCTTGCTCAGAATACCCTGAATATAAATCACTCCAAGGAAATAACCTGCCCAACCTCTCAACTAACTGGACATGACTTAACCAACATCTTTTACCCAATTGTCAATCATAAACGCTCCGCTTTTGACGGACTTTGACGTCCATATTAATTCTGTATTAAAGAGTGCATTAGTGGTATACATTTTTCAGTTTAGAAACGACTGTAATATATTGGTATATTGTACATATTATATGATCACGAACTGTTACAACTTACAATAGTGTAACGTCTAATAATAATACCAAGAGAACATGTTTTATTTTCCAAAAAATAATGTTGGATAAATAAGTCACATAATGGTAAATAAAATATGACTGCAATAACCCTCACAATGCGGAATCTTGCGTACGTTGTCAATTTTTTTGGAAAGCAATGGGGTTTAGGCTTCTCACTAACCGTAGGAACCGCAACAACTAAGTTTTTTTACATCAGAGGCCGGCAAACGAGCAAGCGTGTCACCCGATGGTTAGTGATGTCCACCATGAATATCCACAATCCCTATAGATTCACATCCGCGTCGCCGATCTTAAAGGAAATGAAGGATTGGCAATCTAGAAGAAGATTTCCTCTGAATATCTCACTTACCATACTATACGCAACAATAAGCTGCTACTTCAAGTCGGTTTTACTAGGAGACAGTGGTAACAACCCGGACGAGCCGTCCCTTTCATGCTGTTGACAAAAATGTCTACAGTGTGGCTCTGCTACTGACAAAAGGTTACTGGTACCCCCATGGTCAAATTGGCCCATTCATGCGTTAGACAAAGTTAGCTATAACACACCTTTATCATTCTTGTATTTCTATGCTCGAAAGCTATAAAATATGAAATTTGATAAGGTTATATGAAAGAATAATTTATGTTGTCATCAAACATGTACATTTTTATTCTTCAGCAGCTATTTATTCGAGGGAGTAGATAACACAGCCATTATTTCCATTTTATACTTATCGTTTTGTACTTAAAACGTTCTTCAATAAAAGTTTATAAATTATAGCCGTTTCGGTGCCGCTTAACAATGATATGATGTATTATTAATAATGATATAATATGTGATGTACATATTCAAATTAAAATTTGAAATTCATATTTTTACAGACAATCACTCTATGTAAGATAGATATAGAGACAGATAAATAAGTCTTTACTGTACACCAATAATTAAAATTATACATAGAAGGAAACTAACAACTAAACAAAGTATGTTACAAAAAGTGGTATTTTCGCCAAAAGTGATCACTATCAGACAATCTTGAATTTATAATAGGCAGGTTGTGCCACATCACAATATAAGATTAAATTTCTCGAACGATTAAATTTATCCCTTTCCTTTAAGGTCGGCAACGCGCCCATGATTCTTCTGGTGGTGGGCGTACATGGGTGGTGGAGATCACTTACCATCAGGTGACCCACTTGCACGTTTGCCGGCCTATGCTTTAAAAAAAAATAAGACTAGCTAGAAGTTTAAAAAATCCAGTCATAAAATTTATACGAACAATTGAGAAACCCAGAAAAAAATAAAATAAAGCATGATATGGTCCACATTTCGCTTATGTAAACTTTAATTATTGAACTTTTTATTCTGTTATAAACATTAATTACTTAAATTGCTTTTGAGATAACTATTATTTTATTCCTGTACTCCCCTAATAACTAGGTGACGTGCTGACATACAATAAAACTGTTGTACTTAATTTTAATACACAGCTATCACATTGGCATTCTGACCCAAATTACAAATTTGAAAACAAGTTTCCATTACATGTAAACTGACTGTTTTACTTAGTGACAATCTGTATCAAAGTAAAGTATTCCTAGCGCTTAAACGAGGTTAGCATTGTATTTATTAATGACTAAAGAACAAAGTTTTCCGCTGGCACTCTGTCATAGAATACCAAATTACACAAATATGACCTTACTGAAAAACTCCCGAGACCAGTTTTTCGGTAAGGTCATATTGGTGCAATTCAGTATTATTGGTGTTATTTATGTAATTAGTAGGAGAAAAATCTGCAATTTCTAAATTACTGAGCAGATTTTCTTCAATCAAAGCCAAGAATCATCACGATTAAACCAGCTTTCAATTCGGTATATTCGTTTAGGCGCTACGGTGCCACAGACAAGTGTATAGACAAAAGGGTCAAACATGTGACACCCCTCTTTTTTCGTGTGTAAAACACAGGCAAACATGTACACATATAGTCCATAACAAAATAAAAATAAACCAATAGCAACGAAAGATCTGGTATATTAAAACGGCGCGTCGAATCGTCGAGGAGGCGACAGTTTTTTAAATGGTTTACGATATGAACCAAATGAAGTGTCCATGCAGTGCAGTGTAGTTCTCGTTAGTGCGCCGTATAGAGCCGTCGTCTGCTGAAATAGAAAACGGTTGGTGATTAATTGCCAATTACTCCGACTGGCGAGTAATTCGCGCGCCCACTTGTCGCCGCTTGGATCGAATATTATTTTTTCATTTAGAAGCTAAATTAATCGCATACTGTTTAATTGATGGTTAAAACCCAATCACAATAAATTTAAGGCAATATTCTTTGTCTAGTGCAAAATTTATCATAGTATTAATTTTAGCGATACATGTTAGTTTCTTAGGCGTAGTCCATAATTTTCATATAAAATAATAATCCAATGGAATTCAAGAACTAAATGACACCCAATAATGTATACAACTATGCCCATATGTAACAAAGTTACTGATGTTCACCCGAGAGCAGCATAGCAGAAATAGCCCAAGCCCCCAACGCAAAATAGTAATTTGCTATGATATAATTCAATATTTAGCGAGATGTAATTGAATATTTTTCCAATTTGTCGCGCGTAATGGGGCAAGATTGAGTTGAGGGTCCCGAAGGGCGCGCGGGCGACGCGCGATGTCGACACCATAGCCGACACCTCCTAGCGTGCTACACGGAAATATGACGCAATATGTAATCCTCTTTGCTGATTTAACATCTCCCTCATACTATATTGCATATTTTTAACTGACCTCCAAAAAGGTAGAAGTACCCAATTCGTTATAATTTTTATAAAGCGTTAAATGTCATCAACTTATTGTAATATTTTGCAGTCTGTAGACTATCTATTCTATAATCTTACAAAATATATCATTCAATTAAATAATTTTATTATAATAATTAATAGATCATTCGTGTGCATCGTTCTCAGAAAAAGTCCTATTATATTTTATGGAAATTAAATCCTTCTTAATCAATTTTACTCTAATTACACAGCTCTCTTGTAATTTTTGGCAAACTCAGAATTTTAAATTTTCATCTTTTCTGTTCTTATTTATAGATAAAACTATAAGTATTGCTATTCATATTATATAACCCTTATATCTTACATATTAATACTTACTACGTTACGTTTATTGCCGATATTGGGAAATGAGTGTATAGTGACGTAACCATAAAAAATATTTTTTCCCTGGCAATGAGTGACTGCCTACATTGGACTTGAAGTTAAGTACAGTGCAGTCCAAACATAATGTCAACCGTCAAAAGACATTGCGTCTTTCAACGGTCGGCAGAATTATGCCTGTCTGAAATTACTGGATGTACACTGGCTGATCCCGAAACGCGACTAGTCTCCACGAGCCGTAAAGGCTGTTTTTCGTCATGTGTATAGTGGTCGCTATCCAGTCGGGTACATAAATATCAGGTACAATTCTACCAACAATTTCATGAATTATGCTGTTGACAGATAATACGGTTGTTAGTATAAATCAAAAACTCAAAAGTAGGCTATAAATCCCAAATCGTACCTACTATCATACTCAACTCTATTAGCATAACGTGGAACAAAATTCAACTAGATGCAAATAGGCGGCTTTATTCAAATTACCGTGATATGTAACGATTTCAAGCTCCCATTATACATTCATGTTATTGCATTTTGACGTAGCGACGAAGATGCCGGCCGTCGTCACGTCGACTCATTCCAGTGGCGATCGCTACCGGCATACTAATATGCTCTGCGAGCGATTCCATGTAATTCCAACCGGTATTCCACAGCCGATTTTGCGCCAACCAACATCTTGAATACGTTACACTTCTGAATAGGATAATTCTGAGAATGCTAACAAACTGCTTATCTCTAATCACTTTGTTTTATTAAACCATAATGTGTGTGTGTATGAGTGTCAGAGCCACGCTGTAGACAGTTTCCTCTACGGCATGAATGCGCCGGCTCGACCGGGTCGTTACCACTTTCTCATAGAAAACCGACGTAAGGTAGCAGCTTGCTGCTGCGTTTCGTACGGTGAGTGAGATATCCGGATAAGCCCAAATCCCCCTCCCTTTCCCAATCCCTTAATTATCCCATCCCTTTTAGGTCGGCGACGCGCCATGGGCGCGTACATGGGCAGTGGAGATCACTTACCATCAGGTGACCCACTTGCTCGTGTGCCGGTGTACGCCATAAAAGAAAAATGTGTGAAAGAAAACCGCGTTTGTACATAATATGTATATTAGAATGCAGCTTCAACCCGATAACTCTCTCGATGATGTGAAGTAGTTTAAAATCTAGATAGCTACAACTGCGATATTGTGTGATACTCAAGTAAGTTCGTTTTCAACGATACAAAACTATCGTAGCTTATCGCGCAACATAAATTGGCAACACGTCGTTAAAGGGAGCCGAGAGTTGCAAACCGACAACCGTCTCGTAAACCGACAACGTCTATTATGGAATCCCGCATACGGCTTTTATCAACAACTTTTACTTCGCAAAACGCAACCGGTTAGCCGAGGCAACTGACAACCGGAACACTGTCGTCGAATCGCGCAAACGATTTGGCTAGGCTCCGATAAATATGTCCATTTGGCAGGGCGCGTCCGCTCCGAACTCGTATCAACTAGGAAAAAGCACGCCGCCTTGAGCGCCAGTGTAATTAGAGGCCAATCGTAAAACGAAAGGGCTGCGCCCGGAATGTACCATCTGATAATAAGCGCGAGCGGCGCGACTGGCGCAGCTCCAGCCGCCGCTCATATTAGGCGCTCTCACGCCGCTATCGTTACGACTTTTACACTTTTACGAGTTGTTTAGTTTACAGAGCCGGCTGTGTACGAACGCGTGCGCTGCCAAATGCTAGTTCGCGGCTCACCGCGCGCTACCGCTCCCTAAATATTGCCGCCGCTACGTGTTAATGAGATGTACATTTCGGGCTCGTTTGGCATTGCACTGAGTCGCTGCTCACTGCTCGCTATTCCCGTCCCGCCGGCCGTGTATTACATGAATACCGAGTGGTTGTGCTTCTCCAAGATCCCCCAGTGATTTTTTGCGTTTTGCCGAAACGATAACATGCATAAACTTCGCAACGAAATGACCTTTAAATACAAAAGCATATTTTTTTCTGTTAGCTATAATGAACTGTTAGCATCCGTTTACAATAACAGCAGAAGCTTCATTCCCGACGATATCAATTTTGTTCAGTGGCTCTTAATTAACATTTTCTTTTCTTTCCTTTCCAGGTGAGTGAGGAAGCGAATACAAAACCGGGCAGGCTTTGTGCGGCGCGCGCGGCGCTCGCTCTCAGACAAAAAAGAATATTACACCGCTTTCAATTCGAATACACAGAAGGAAAAATATGATCTGCACTTTTATAAACGCAAATGAGGTTCGCTTTGAAATGTGGGACGATTTTAAATTACATTTATGTGTAGGCATCTGTGGCAACCACGATTGCTAGGAAATGAAAATTATATTGTGATGTTAACTTAATCCAGTACTTTACAAAATACTATAAATGCTTGCAATCAATTATAAGCAAATAATTACAAAATAGCTACAGTTATCCCATATTACTTCAATCCTATAAAGATCTCTAGACGTTTACAATCTATTTGAAGTATTTTGTCATCTACAACTGGTCATAAATCGAAGAAAATAATGTGCAGTAAACCAACGGAACGTATTTAAATTAACCTAGCATTTTACATGAAAAATATTACTAAGTCGAATGGTTTTCTTTGCTGCACACGACTGAATTGACTTACTATGAAAAGTGTTCTCTTAGCATTTACTTTAAGAAGTAAACATAGTAATATTTATGTAAACATATACGACCATTACGGAATTTTAAGTAAAAGTACTAAAGGTTTAAAACATCTTTCTTGGAGGATACATTTTATTTGAATTGAACTAACATAATATTATTGGAATTTACTTATCTGTATATTATCTCCTAATTATAATAAAACAGGTTTTAGTGTTCAAACCTTGCAGAATTTCTTCAAGTCTTCAATTTATAAAAAAATATATACCAGCCGAATTGAGAACCTACTCCTTTTTGAAGTCGGTAAAAATTCTTACACTGTATTTATTTAAGTATTAATCTTCAGCAGGAAAGATCAGGTAGATATTTCAGCACGACACATTTTCAATTGCACAAGCTATATCAGTTTCAGCGTGTAACTTTTTGTGAATATTTAATTTGAAAAACTCCACCGCAACAGGCGACAGAGCGAGTTTTGTTTTATAGCCGATAAAAGCGAAATTAATATATTGTTTAAATGGGTACTAGGTAGTTGGTTCAAAGTACAAACAAGCCACGTTATGCAACAAAGGCAGTTCATCTAAGCGGACTCCGACCTTCGAACCCCCGCCCCGTGCTGTTGAACCCATGTAGCCTGATCACTGTTCACTCACCTCGCGGTCAATGCCATTACAAATAAAATTATATTACCCGTTATGCAACGTTTGGATGCAAGCTACTTACACCGATAACAAACACGTTGTGCAATAACAACAACATTTAATATATCTATAAATATTCAAGAAAGAACTTCATATTCATGTTTATAAGATAATACAATCGTTACATATCGAGCGTCCTTTACTGAAAGCTGATAAAATTCCGCAGAATTCAATAGCTTGGATATGACATTATGTGTTTACTCATGTCTTTGGACATAATCTTTGAAATCCTAGTTATATTACATCCCATTCTATTTCCTATTATAAAAGAAATTACAATATATTATTATTGGAACGATATATTGAGATAAACTTTAAAACAAAGCAACAAAATCGAGAAGGCGATATTTCCAGACGGATAATTTAAAGTGGATAAAGAATTATTGATAGTATCGAAGAAGCAAACATGAGACAAATAGTGGTAGAAGCGCAAGCTCCCGCCCGGGCGGCGCCCTTCAGGACTTTGCACCCTCGGTATCTGCACTACTCACTAGTCTATTTGTGCGCTCCATTTTAGATTATATTCTTCTTTTACGTAACTCGGGTCGAGGGTTTGCGCTTGAAATCAACTGACGACCCATGAAGATAGCTTTATTGATCCTTGGATATCAGAGATATAAGTTATTAATTTCTTTATTAAACTTAATATTACAGTCTTCTTATCGAATGAATTTGATCCAGATTAAGAGAAGTCTGAGCCTGAGTGGGTATTAGACATTGAATAACTTTCATAATTTCTTACAACTACTTAATTTCAATCTTGTCTGTATAAGTGCCGTCGTAAATTACCTACATGGTCCAAATTGAATGACTGTATAATTAAAAGCCTCTGTTTTACATCAACCTTTACCTAACCTTTTGATATTTAAATAAATAATACTTCTCATATTTTCGTCACTTTTTCACATTTCCACCTCTACATATTTATTATTAATGATAACTCGCTTATCTTTACGCACAGGTGCGAATGTATCGTAAAAGTTGAATAAAACAGCCTGTTAAGATAACCCGATATATCGACAGGGTTATTATTGCTATAAAGTGCGGAATGTTCGCATCGCTCACAAGAAGGCAACAGCATGTTTCCAATCCGGAAGTTATAAATTTGCTTAAACTTGTTTGAGTTACAAATTCCCACGATGTTTGTCCGGACGTGCAAGCCCATTTAGTCCCTAAACCAACCGCCAACTTCTGTGCAAACCCCGATTACTAACCAACGTTCTGTCATGTAGTGATCATAATAATAATTTATGTATTCATTAAGACACGATTGAATACATTATGAATATATTACATTAATACACGATTATACATTGATACACGATTTATAGGAATTAATAGGTATATGTTGCAGTCAAGCTTGAATAACAAAGGTTAATCGTTTCAACCACTGCACCGTCTTCATAAATTAGTCACCACTCGCCAAGTGTTTTTTTACGTACCTATTGCCTGAATGATATTGCAATTGACAATTCATTCGACTGCTCTCGTCACCCCGAGATATTTGATGTTTAGTCTCATTGACTGGGCAGCAATTTCACTGGACTCAATGTCCTTGAAACACAACAGTGATTACACACTGCTGTTTAGTGTCAGTAATAGACCAAGCATTGTTTTTGTTCAATTAAAACTCATAATAATTATATTACAAAAAATATTCAATAAATATAAGATTTACTGAAAACTATCCAGTAGGTAAATTTATACGAATGTTTATAGTAAAAAAACAACTTTAAAATGCTCTACCATAAAGTTCACGTAATGACGCTTTAATAGTGTTGGCCCTTCCTAATCCTAATGGTCACATCTCTAATCCTAACACCTATTATCTAGTGTAAAATAAGCGGCCACATAAATAAGTAATTACATTTAAAAAAATTATAAATCATGGTCACTACATTCACGTAAATTCCGTCAAAGTAACTGATATCTACTTAGATATTATTACGTACTGAATCAAATATGTATTAACTTCCAAGGAGTGCGTGTGGCTCAGAATCCACATTAATACCTTGGATTACGTTTTACCTTCTTTCATAGCAACGTAATAAAATTCAGCTTAAAATACCTATTACACACAACCACCGCGGGTCGCTGCTTTTGATAAATAAGTTCTTGTCAGAATATGAAAATATTCATGAGCGAGGAACGCGATTATTTCATTCATGTTCGGATAAATCTTTAAAAAGTGCGTCGAGAATGTTGGCGATATTAAAAAAAGCCGAAGGGGTCCATTTGTAGAAAACGTAAGTGAGCTCATTAAACATTAGCGTGTTACGTGCACGGTTGACGCGGGCGTCGCGGTGGATGGCGGTCCGAAGAGAGGCTGGCGGCTCATTTTAAATGTATCAAAAGTTCACCCAACTAGTTGCAGAACCGGCTCCGACGGAGCGTCTGAAAACAATCCAACTGCGTTAATCACTTATTTACGTTCGGGGTCCACTGTCGCTGGAGTATTTCTAATGAACGCCGAGAATTCTAGGGAATCCTAATGAACCGTGGGAATTTCGATTCTAATGAACCGAGTGAGTCGGAACTTTAGAAGCGAACGTGCGACGGACTTTTCGTCGGTGGCTCGTTCTTAAATCGAATTGCACAGTTTGGTTGGACATTGTTGCGGTGCATCGGGAGCCGGTACTGGCGGGAAGTAATTTCGCTTAGTTCCGTCGGATATATCTCTCCTAGGACGCACAGGTTTGCGACTAATCGATTTGTCATTTCCGCAATCGTTCGACACGACACCGTGTTGCTATGAATACCTAACTATTAAGTCATATAATAGAAGCATATGCCCACATTGTAAATAATGTACATAAAATATTCAAAACATTAGTACTATCCTTAAATCTTAAAACAAAATATTTTTATAACAAAACATAACTACACACATTTTTAGCCTAAAGACTCGACAACTTTAAAAAAGCAAAAGCGAGAGGTGGAGGTGTAATAAAAATAACTTAGACGCTAAGAGCTTCCAAAGTGCACGTTGCAAGTAACAATGGCTGAAACATCAAACAATTCCCGCTGACTTCCAATAAAGTTACTTACTCGGCAATTTTACTGTATGGGTAAACTAACCCAACTTATGGCGACACTCTCCTAATTTTGAAGTTATTTTTAACAATATTTTAAAAAGGTTATTGGACGTTAAATCTGTCTCGGTATAAATTATAAACCTCATAAAACTCAAGAGTACCTATTTATTGATATGAGATTGTAAGAATGCGGATTCTGTCACCAATCCCTTTTATAATCCTCATTATAAGGCTAAAGATATCCTAAACAAAGATATAACTAGACGATTATAATGATCTCAACAATTAATAATACTTCGTATGGTTATCAACAGCGGTTATACTCAACGAAACAACAATTGCCAACGTAGTAGATAACTGAATTCAGTAGAGACACCACTTAGCTGTATAGGTAAAAAGTCAATCGACATTATACAAATTTAAGCCTCTGAAGTGGCAGTTCAAACCCAAGTAAATTCAGTGCAGATATCATAACAATTGCGGTGTTACCAACATTGCTACGAACCGCTTTGTATAATAAACTAACACTTAACACTTAAATAAAGAGATTACTAAATGTGTAAACAAGTTAACAACGCGATGTAACGCGCTGAACGTAGTGTATAATGTAGGTCATGTATGTATCTAACTCCAAAGGGCTTCGCAAATGCACATTTGACGGCGGCGGCAGTAACGCCCTCTAATCTCTGCGCAGCGGCGGGAAGCTAGGGGGAATATTCATAAAGCGCTGGCAACATCGCATCCGCCGGTTATCGGCCGGAACGGGGCTTCTTGCGCTCAAGGCGCTCGGGTCTATCGAAACAGATAGAGAAAAACTTTTCGAAAACTCACTTATCTTTCACTTTTATCGTGTTTTTTGAAACTTTAAGAGAGTTTAATATTTAGTGACACAGGTACCAATAAGTTATTTTTTACTTCTGTAAAACGGCATTTAAAGACTAAAATCTTTCAAATAAAAGAAAATTATTTTACTGCCACTTTCATTACTATTCTAATCCCATTACTTTTGTAATTAATCTAAATACGACAGTAACAATCTGCTGGCACTAAGTAACATACAGCCTTGAATTTATTCTTCAATTTTAACTACAGTTTATTAGTCTAAAAACTTTCTTGCAGATTAAATTTAAAGTCTCAAGAAGTTTCACTTAACGCGACATGTGACTTAAACTAATTAGCCTGTACTAGCACGACCAATGGGCGTGCCAAATAGTAAATATCAAGTCGTTTCTGCAGAATTTTTACATTCTACATTAAAAAATATGAACTTTTTATACGTTATTGTTAATTGGCAGCATTTACCGACACATAATTGTCTTTCTTTAAATTTCATGAAAATAGGTACAAATATTTGATCAAGATAATACAATAAAATAATTACTACAGACTACATTGGTCATTATACAGTTTAGATTATGTAAAAATAGTTGAAATTAATATCTAAAATAACCTTTACAGTTCGATTGTAGAAAAGCGTCTGATATGTTTTTGAAATATAATAATACCTATAATTGTAAGAATCTCTCTACAATAAATTAATTACTTTAGTATAAAAGTACATTTTCGTAATCAAAATTAATATCATAGAGTAGTAACAGTACACCACGCCTGATACACCAAGCTCTTGGCATTACACAGCCATCTCAAGTTTCCAATTATATCGCTTTCAGTTTAGCCAACTCATAAAAGTTCTTAACAACTCTTGTCTTTAGCTGGCTGTTATGCACTTATAAAAATCGAGTTTGGTGTTGCTAGTTATAAATTTTCGCTTTAATAGTTTTATAATACGTACAATTAATTCAATTTACAAGTATGAAATGACCTATAATTTATGTCGCCTTCTTATCAATTAAACTTTTAGATAGCGATTCCCAGTGACGTGCACAGACATTTTCACTAAGTTAAACAAAAAAGAAACATAAATTCGCCACTATTCTCATTTCAGTTATGTATCTGATGGACCACCTCAAATAGCTCATAAATTCATACAGCCTCCGTGGCGCAGCGAGAGGCAGCGGGTTCGATCCTTGCACCGAGACAAATGTTTGTGCGATTCACAAATATTTGTTTAGAGGTTTGGGTGTTGTGAGTCTCTCGTAGTTCCTGATACCCACGACACCAGACTCGTATCTTATTGTGGGATCTGGACTATGTGTGTGACTGTTAAGTGTATTTAATTTTAATTAATTTCCAGAAACAAAAAAAAATTCTCCAAAAAACGCAAAGATTCCAAAACTGTCACAGCATACCTGATTGATGGCATATTAATTTTACACCACCATTGATTGTGTAAATATGTCAGTAATTACAGAATGACCAATGTAAGGCACTAGGTATTTTAAAATCGTAAATAACTACCAAACGAATGACGGTTACACCGAGCGGACTGGCTGACAGGACATCAATATTCGATATGAATTGTAAAAGTGCTCACTGATTACCAATGCAATCGTGTCGCAGGAAAAATCGTTTCAATTTTGTATCAGTGCTCGAGCACGTACAGCGAGCGGTAATATGCTATTACTGTCATAACAATGTTACTCTCGACTTAATTTCGCCCTCGGCGCTCTACCGACCGGATTCAGTAATTTCTCTTACATGCACTACGAGCCGTGGAAACTAAATCGAATCGTATCTTCTAACGTTAGCGTTTAATATTAAACAAATGTATAAATAAAAAGGAAAGGAAGTCGCTGGATGGAGGCCGCTTCCAACAGGTCGGTCTGGAAATCTTTGGGAGAGGCCTATGTTCAGCAGTGGACGTCTTGTGGCTGAAGATGATGATGATGATGATGATAAATAAAAATAATATTACGTATTGCACGCATATTTTTCTACAACAATGCCTATTCTATCATTTAAACACATCTATATAAAGACGATAAAGCGTCTCTAAGAATCTTCTTAAATCCCCGAGGAGTATCAATGCTCCTGACTCCTTCACAATAGTGCACGTGAAATCTGATGGTTGATGGCAAACATTCAAAGGGGCTGTTATTAGGGAGTATAATAAATATAATAAGCGCAGCTTAATATTACGGTAATAGTATTCTTTGATGTCCGTGTCATACCATCTTAAGACCGTAATAAAAACCTATATAAAAAGTAATAATTATAGTCAAATATAATAATCCTTAAATTTCCTAAAGCAAATTCAACAATAATCTACTTTATAGATGAACTAAGAACGCATCATGTATTCTAAATTGGAATTTCCTCACATTGGAGAATCACTTTAAATCCTTTTATACATCAAAGAATTGAGGAGGTAGACGGCTATTGAATCTCTAGAGAGCATCAATGCCTATTGCCACGTCGCTTATCTACATTGTAGGCACGAGCGACGAGCGACGAGCAAAAGCGAACCGCACTGCGGAGGGGAATCCATTTTAAAGGAATGCATTGTCGAAGTGGAGTGAATAAACGCATTAAAAAAATAGTTGTGATTACTTTGATTAAAATATGTGGTTTAAACCATACCTGTGAACATGTGTAAACAGTATACCTTATTTCCACTTACAACGATTATATTGCGATAAAAGAAACTTTCAGATGTACAATATTCCATATTATTGAGTGTTTTATTATAATCAGGTTAGTTCCGCTTTTGACCCAAAAGGCAATAACCGCTTACATCTCGCATAATAACAATTAGTAATGCTAATAAAATACCCTTTAGGGGGACACTACATATATCGTAAAACTTCGATGATCCCTTTCGTATTAATTGGACAATAAAAGTCATCCTACAGCTTGGTAATGCGGGACTTAGTGGGTATCGTTATAAAAATTATCATTGGTTTTATAAATGAAAACAAATTGCAATAGATAACGATCATTTTCTATTATTAACAAACGAGATGTCATTGTCAGAGGTGGGCTGACAATCGTTTTGACAGGCAGTCGGCAGTCGGTAGCAGGGTACGCCTGGCACGCCACGGGGGACTACATCCTACTGACATTTTATTATTTTTATGCTAATTCTTCCGTTCGAGCAGTAAAATAAAATGTAATTTGGCATCTCTCATGCTTTGCCTATTGGAATAATTCTGTCTGAACGTTGTCTGCTGTAATATAGAGCTACATACTGTTCTCGTATTTAAATGTTTGTGATTATTTAAGTTTAGAGATTCAATATTATATTAAAAGACCATTGGAATAGTACTATTTTGCATCTGTAAACAACTCCATGAGGCTGATTAAAAAGCAATAAATAAATCATATGCAAAATCCGTTTCTGGTAATATCTTCACCGACAGTAAAATGTAACTTCAGTGAAACATTGCACGGCCGAATAATTTTAATAGCACGCCGACAGATTATTTCAGAAAATTTAATTTGAGCTCGTTGGACACAGACCGTAAAGTTCGTGCTTACAAATCTGTTTGTTATGACATCGTAACGAGATTATGTCCATTTCGTTGAGAAGATGTCGCCTGTCGCCATGTCGTCATCATATCGCATGTTTTATTATTTCACGCTATAAACACAGTGCCCATCCCGCCTTCACGAAATTATACAGAAACATTTTAATGTTAGCATCGAACGCACATCATCAACGTTTATTACCAATAAATATAACAATGACGAATATTTATAGTGAATCAAGATATTCATGAACTCATGCGGGTGTCAATCTCGCGCCGATAGGGGCAGTAAATAATACGTGTTAACTCCCATTGTAGGCTCTGCGTCAGCGATAAAATTATCGAAATATCCTTTCACAATGGATACATTTCAGAGTATCCGAGCGCAGATGGGGTTGCGGCAAGATTTTCCATATAATAATTTGAAGCCGGCCTTATTAGGCAGCAATTGCGCGGAGTGATGACTGATAGAGGTGTATAGAGTTGACTGGCGTGACCGTGTACCCATTGTGGATATTTGAAGGGGACACGTGCTCGCGCTCACGTGGCATCCGCACCCGCCCACTCTCACGTGTACCGGTTGTACATTTATTACCCTTAGGAGCCGGACGGTAGGCTTGTGTTTACTCGCAACTCCTTCATACTTGCCGATAGAGAACGTGCCGCGAACTCCTCCAAAACCTCTGACAACTTGTTTAACAACTCACGTGTTTCACTTAAATGAAATTTATTATGAAGTTGACCTCGTTATAAAAAAGTTATTTCCCCGGCTTCATTCGCGATAACTTACGGGATAAAGACTGTATAATTTTTTCTGGGTGGAATGCTCCTGAATTTTAATTAATTTCGTCTCGCTTTACAAATGTTAGATAAAATTTGAAAGTAACCATAATCGTTTTGTTTACTACTTTTTAACTACTTCAATGTGTCTCCAAATCTGGTATTAGTAGTTAACCATACTTTGCTTAAAATATTGAAATACTTATACGGATTACTGAGGATTTTTGTGACTGAATAATTCTTAGTAAAATAAAATATTATTAGTTGAATAAAAAGTACAATGAGAGAGAAACACTAGTAAAATAAAGCAGCGGTTCAAAGGTCCAGTTATATTCCCTCATGCAATTCAACCACACTCATTATTTTGGGCTGACATAACAACATTAACTTCGAAATGCGGTTGTGAGTTTCATCCAAGGCTTGCAATTAACTAGTTGGCTGATATAGTGCGTTCACGAGCGGCGGCCCATGTTAATATGGCAATAATAAATTTGGAGTGGTTTCCATTCGCGCCCGCGCGACTGTCCTGGGGCTCGCGGCTCAGCCCATTAAAAAGACTCGATGAATTATTTTGTACATATCATTTTCAAATGTCAGCCGCCGCTGTCCAGAGACTAGCATGTTACATGCACCAGCCAATTTCAAGATGAATGCTGTGGCTTTTAAAACGCAGCCCGCATTATCTCTTCATATTTCCCCGGTGTCCCCTAATAATTTTATTAAAATATTGTTAACAACGGCGACCGCGGTCGCTGTTCGCGTTGGTTAGTTTTAATTACCCACGGAAGCGATATTTTATCCGACAAAATGTGTTGCACAAATATGGACAAAACGCGACCGCAACACTGGCAACCCAACCCGTGCGTTGACACTTATCTGTTGAATTAAACCTCCGGCTTAATTATAATACAAAAATACCAAGCTCCTACTAAATCTCTAATTAAAATCTGCGTAACCTAATGAAGCCACCGTTGTACATGACAACGCATAAATCCCTCATAATGAACGCAGCTAGAGTTAAATAGAGGCGAGTCACTTAAATTGTCCACAATGCGATTATTCCATTACTCGGAAACTGACCGGGCTCTGGGCACGGCTAAGCACCTAAATGTGCCGCTGTGTTGTTGCGTGCACGTGTAATTCACTCATCAACTATTCTACTAGCACTAACATCGAACCTCACTCTGTGTTATTATTGTCTCAGACGTCCCACTCTTCTGATTGATTGGTGGATTTCTTGAACAGAAATAAATGATACAGTACTGTACAATACATGATATCAGTAAAGTTTGGTAATTTATATATTCCTACACTTAAGGTAATAAAACATATCTACAATATACGTTTCCGACTGGTATTCGAATTGAATCAGCGAAATCAAATATTCTAAACAGAAGGTCAACCAAACGTCAAAGAAGAAGTACAGTAAGATATTATTGTATTACAAAAACAACAATTGATTTATATTTTTGTTTGTAGCTTGTCGACAGTTCGGCGGCCGTCACAGCTGGACCCGTACGAGACGAGGAGCGTGCTGGCTCGCGCGCTCGACGTTTGGGAGCAAGCATCGCGACTCACCTTCACCGAGGTCACCTCAGATGAAGCTGACATCGTGGTCGCGTTTGCTAGGTATGTACACGACTACACTACTTGACACTCCGATTGGACATATCATCTAGAGACAAAGAGAAGAGAGGCTTAGAGTTGGATACTTGACCAAGATGTCATAGGGTTCTGATCACGTTTCTTTTTTTTTCATATTAGCCCTATATATTATATTCGTCCCACTGCTGTGCACCTTAGTCCTTAGTCCACCACGCTGGCCTAATGCGGGTTGGCAGACTTCACATACCTTCGAAAAATGTTATCGAATTCGATCACGTATATCGGCCTTATATTATTATACTGTCCCACTGGTCACAAGATAACTTCACTAGAGGAGTTAAGTTTTAGTTCACCACACTGGCCTAATGCGGTTTAGTAAAATTTACATAGTTTTTTTTTATCAAAATAGAAGCTGTTCATAAAACACAAATAGATACCTAAAGTAAAAAAAGGTATTTTCCGGCAATGGGCGTCACATAACTACGATGGACTTAAGTAAGGCTTAGTGAAGTCTAAAAACTCGAATGTTTGTAGCTTGATTTATTGTGCAGGATAATAAATAACAATCAACTAAAGATTTACAGAATCGTTCTATCCATTTTAAGGAGATTTGGGTGTTGCTCGTGCGGCGCATCAGAATAGGGTCGGACAATGAAAACTCACTGAATGTAATAAAACGTATATAATATTTACAACACAATGATTATAGTTATTTACTTCGCCAATCTTCGTCTCTTTCAACTTTATTACGTTTAATATTGTACTAATTTTTCTCTTGAGTTGACCGTCGGATGGCCATAAACTGATTGCATATTCCTATTAAAGCGTAAAAACTAAGATCACCGAAGCGCATAATTTAAATAAGAATAAAAATTATTTATTTTAACCAGTCCAACATTACAATAACACAATATATACAATGACGTCCACACTAGGCACGTCCTGTATAGTGACTATCGTTTTCACAGGACTATCTATACTTATGTATATAATAATTTTGTGACCTCTTCCTTCAATAACTATATTTTAGAAGTTTATCTATTCATCATTATTGTCCTCTTTCTTTTATACGAAAACGCCTGAAATATTCAATCAATAATGTTTCATAATTTCAATAGCAGGACCATTGTCCATTTTTTTTTCGAAGGTATAAGTATGTTTATGTATTATTCTTTCTTTTCTTAACAATAATAATTAAAGTCCTTTGACAATCTGGTACAATCTTTATAATTATGAAATAACAAGTCTTATTAATACAAAAATATTCAAAATATTACGTAGGTACATAGCAAGTTGTATACCCAGCAATTATAAGTAAATAGAAAATTTGTTTCGATATAATATGTAAATAAAAGGTCAAGTTAAGTTAAGTCAAGAAAAGAAAAACGAATTCCAAGTATGTTTCCTCTAACATATGGAAGCGTGTAAAAAAATCACTTAGTAATCATTTTCGCAAAATTTCCCGATCGAGTAGAGACCGTGATTCGATAGGTTTATCGAATTTACACTTACGAAAACCGTTTCATGTGTTTCGTCAAGATCGCTAAGTAAAATTGGAGGGCATGGGTTCCCATTCAGCCGTGGGAGGTCCCGTTCACGATCACGATTCACTTTCATTCGACGGACGTGACACGACGCCAAATACACCTCGCTATTTATCTAATAACGCAACACTACCTATACTACACCTAAATGAAATACAAATAGAAGATTTTCTCCGAATCACCTTGATACGTGTAAGTTTATTATAATGAAAATTAACTTTTTTCCACGTCGCCGTACCAGCGTCGCTTCGTATTCACCACGCGTTATGGCCATTTGTATCGGGAGCTTTACGTTTTACATATTATAACGTGCTTAGTACACGAGGTGTTGGAAATTCAAACATGACATGTACTTATTGTCGGCTACATGTATCTACATTAATTTAAAGCTGTTAACTCATTTTAAAATAAGTTTATAATTTTAATATATTTGTAACACGTACTTAAGCTGTCTATACTCCTAGAATGCTGCCGAAAACAATTTACTCAAGCAAAATATCTTAATGAAAAATATCCACCATCATGATTGTCAATAATTTGGTTAGGCAGATATGATAGCATATAAATTATTTTAATTGTGTCAGCGGCACACACGACAGGCGACGAAGTTATCCGATATTGGCCATAAAACGTGGCTCTTCACTCTATACATATAAGAAATGACATGACGTACAGTTGACGACAGGAATCGCATATCGAATGAGAGCAAGGACGAAGTTTCGCTTATTAGATCATCGTAGAGGACGATAATATGAGAAAGTAGCGACAACAAAAAGCTGAACCGCAGACATATTGCGACCGCCATATTGCGGCGAACACTGCAAACTTGCACCACCAACTTTACTATGTATGTTGTGCACATTTTTAAGTACAATGTTTGAACACTAATATTGCTCTTCTTGGACATATACTAATTTGTTTTTTGGGAATATTCTTCAATAAATTATGCAAACATAACACCTAACTTATACACAATTAAGCTTAAACTACAAAAAAATTTAAATCCTAATAATCTAAATCAGTGCTATCGAAGTTTATTGTTCATTGATATTAAAAGCACAAACTCAAAATGGATTATTTTTAACCGACGATAAAATCTGAGAACGTTTTCAATTCAACGAGTATTTAAGATTTTTTGTGATTTACAGCAATTTAGTTAAAAGTATTGTTTTATCTAAATTGAACATTGTAATGAAACAATCTCAATCAGTGCTTAAATTGGTGCGACACGGAGGCAGTCGAAGGCAGTTCCATCGCATCTATGATTCTTTTGGTATTGTGGGTGATGGACCTATGAAGACATTAATGTTTAACCACACTGGTATCAATTTAAACACGTGAAGCGTAGATCTGTGTGATACAAGTTTATTGCAAATTTCAGTTTTATAACAACCGTTAAATGTTTTTCTTAAAACAATTTCGCAAAATAAGTATTGCAAGACTCATATCAAACCCTACGTTTTGTTGTCACTCAGCCTTTAAATTTTATGTGTGCCGTTAACTTATATTGCACACTATAAAAAGCTTCCGTTTACTATTATATTCCACGGAAATGTTCAATTCCTTTAGGTCAAATAGATATGTAAGATAATATTTTGTTCCAGAAAATCCAACTCATGAAAATAAAGGTTTACATTCAAAATAAATAGTTACCTCGAAAAAGCAAAACAATAACTTTACTAAAGCTGAAAATTAATAATATATATTCGTAATACCTATTCAAAGAGGAATGTATAAATACCAAAAAAATATTTAACGCTAGGCCACGACTTGGCAGTGCCTTGGCATTGTTGAAATCCATGGGCGGCGGTGACCGGTTAGCATCAGGCGAGTCGTACACTTGTCTGTCGACCTGGCCATTAAAAAGAACAAATATAAAAAAAAAATAAGAGTAAGGTAATTTAAACGGATACTAATAATGGCATAAACGATATCTAAAAATACGATTACCCATAAATCACCTAATATTAAAATGGTTCTGCGATATCACACACTTCTGAATCGGATCAGTTGTGTAGAAGTAATGGCGTTTATCCCTGAAATCATAAATCTTATGTTTTGGAGAGTCTTCTAACAAATGCAAATCTATGAACGTTCATAACTTCATAGTTATTATAACTAATATATAAGCAGTTTCCTTACGACTTCACGCGTGTGCGATATAACTATAAACCATCGCCTCGACAAAACAAAATATTATATACCTATGTATCGTTTGAATATGACCTCAATCAGTCAAGTAGTTCAAAAGTTACACGGTAGCACACAAATGCACCAACGATTTCAAAGTAAGATATCCGCCGAAACGTATTTGAAATTATAATGTTTTATTTCTAAAGAGTTGTATTGGCCATTCAATGAGTCTAACCGTAAACGTGACGAGTGATTGCAGAACCACAGTTCTGTATACGCGTCTACGAGATTTATTACTCTCATAAACTGTAATATTACTCAAGTAATAAAGGATACGTACAACTTAACTGCCTTCTCCAAGTCGCGAGTAATATAAATGTACGGACTATATGTACCATCTCAGTTAAGCACTTGATGCAGCGCCATATCCTAACTAAACTATATCATTCCTTCAGCATTCCCTGGGGCTGCATTGATAGAAACGGCTGTCTGATCTGTAAATTAAAGGACCTTTAGGTAGGATAAAGTATACCACTTAATATTTTAAATAAGACAGCCGCCGTGGCGCTGTGGGCGAGGAGTGGACTGTAAAACGTATGGCCGCGGGTTCAATCCCCGCACCAAAAGAAGTGTGATCCACAAATATTTGTTTCGGGTCTGGGTGTTGTGAGACCGGAAGTCTCTCGGACCTAGTTCCTAATACCCACGGCACAAGATAATCGTATCATACGGGGGACAGGGCCTATACGTGTGACTGTTGGGTGTTATGTTATTTATAATATTATTGCTATTTTTTATTATTATATTTGCTTATACTTGTGGACCTGAACAGCAATGAAATCAATAGTCTTTCATCCAAGTGGTTTCCAATATTAAGTAGAATATGAAGAAGTATAACTATAGGTATTCAGTAGCTTTCACTCGTGGCTTTGTAACAAAATCTGTTTTCTTCTATTAATATGTTCATAATATAAATAGTAGGTTTTATAGGCTTAATTATATTTACTGAACAAAAAGATATACTTAATTAATTCAAGACGTTCCGTCAAGTATTAAAACAATATTAATTAAAAAAGAAATATCCTTGTTCACCGCCACAAATTACTCTAAGTTGATTATATTCAACTCAGACACTCAGAGGGCAATACAACTCAATAACGGCTATTATTTATCAGTATAAAATTATAAATTATTGATTGTGGGCGGCGGGACTAAAACAAAATGAAGCTAGTCTAATCTGAATGACGCGTGATATTATGATGGTCACACCACTCAATTTTATTTGCTATAAGATTGAAAGCTGAATGGCAGGATACGTTATTTTACATAGAAATGAATTAATGATTATTATTATAACATCTACAAGTATTAAGTTTCTAGTTCCATGTAAAAATATATCTTTAATCAAATATTGGTTATGTAATTTAAAAGGTAGGTAGGTATATATATCAATAAGTACATGCTATGTAAGCACCCTTCCTTCACACCTGCATTGTAGGTGTAACGATGACAACATGCAGATCCTATCGGCGCAATAAATCATCCTAAACTGGGAAACTTTCCAATCCGAGGACATTATATTTGACAGCGTATATCAGCGGGACATATCCCTTATTCCTCTTATATCCCGCCGCTTATGGGCGAGGTATGCTATAATTAACATGACGAATTGATTTCATAATATTATAATTAGTCCTCGCTGTATGAGAACTTCTTTTCTCTTTGTTAGTGCTCATTGTAGCATATGTGTAATATGGGTAAAATATATACAAAAAGTACCACGTTTCCTGCCATAAATCCATTTGGTTAAGGTGTAAAACGAGCGGCAAAGCATATGTACGTACTAAGTGCGGAAAATATTTTCCTTATTTGCGCAGCCCGCCCGCGCCCGTATCGGTTAATGGCAGAACTTTCACACGGAAACTCAATAACGCAACGGTCAGCTAATATCGCTTGAAATATGCATGGGCGAGGTCTTTTAGTTGTTCTGTGCTGCGAAAAATGATTAGGTGGGTAGTAGACGGGCTTAACCCCGCGGGACGCAAGTTTGATTGCTCTACACATAACCAACTCCGTCCACTTCATTTGCTGTTGTTTGTTGTGAGTTGAATACATTACTTTATTATCATTATGACTAGGGAGTATCACCGTGATATGCTTATTCGTATTTGAATTCGTGGGTACACAACGTATAGAATAACAGAAAATCACATGGCTTTCGCAATTTAGTAAAAAATATTTACCTCATTATTTTCGAACAATGTTATTTATTAATTTAAATCTTTTAAGCAATATTTCGGGCTTAACAACATAAATAACATTGCAAAGTATTTGTTGTACATCTGGGTATAAACTATAACCGTTATGGATAGATTTTGATATCGCATTCATTATATAGCAGCGAAAGCTCAACAGGGAGTAGCACAGACTGCCGAGACGAACGTCGCAGATTCGAATCCAGCCCCAAGAGCATATACGTCTGTTTTTTTTAAGTTACGTGTGTATTCATTGTTAATTATCGCTTACCATAAAAATGAAGGAAACATCGTGAGGAAACCTATATATCTGAGTAGTTCTCCATAAGAATTTCGAAGGTATGTGAAGTTTGCCAACCCGCATTATGCTAGCGTCGGGGACTGTCCTAAAGCTCAGGAGTAGGGCGTGTATAATACAAAGCTTGTATTATAAAAACTATTTTTATATCCCACAGAGGCTCCCACGATGATGCATATCCGTTTGACGGTCGAGGTGCGATATTAGCACACGCGTTCTTCCCGGGCACGGGGCGCGGCGGCGACGCGCATTTCGACGATGACGAACTATGGCTGTTGCAACCGAAGGATGACGACGAAGAAGGTAAATATATATCTTATTTTACTACCAATTTCAATTGTGACTATTATAACAACATAGGCCTGTAAACAAACAAATGGATCATCTGATGGTAAGTGATAACCACCCATGCACGACCACCATACTAAGGTATGTTAATTGGTTATTCTTTAATTGGTTGTCTTATGCGTTATTATATTTGGACGTTGAAAATTGTAAATTACCTTTTGTCTTCTCATAAACCATTTTCGTCATTCTTGGTAGTATAAAGGTAGACGCGGTTCGTAAATGCCCCTTTTTCTGATTAAATTGATCATCCAAAACAATTTCATCCTTCCTCGGAATTTACACAGTTTCAATCCTCTGAACTTTGTAAAGTCTTTGTAATTCAAACCTGATATTAAATCTTTAGTACCTATCGATTTCACTTTTACTTTGTAAATGCTCTACTATTGAAACACCATTTCACGTAATATCTCGAATTAAATCAACTGTCTCGATTGCCTCAATGGCGTAGTTGTGATGCGTAAGCGGTGCGACTGCCTTCTCGGGTTCGATCCCCCGGGACTGGTAGAAGTGATACTGGGTTGTTCTATCATGAAATCCCTAGTATCAGCTAGGAGTCTAGAATTCTTACCGTTATGGCGATAGGCTCGCCCCCTATCATATCATGGGATTGAAATAAGTTCAGAGAAATGTGGGTTACTTACACCCGTACCTCTTACAGGCGAGAGAAAGTGAAAGTACAAAGAAAGTGTAGTAGATTATTATTGATTAGAGCAGCCACATGATGTCATTTTCCAGTGAAATTGTTGCTTCGTGGCAAGTTCCCGTGTTACGTTCAGAAATGAGCATGTCGTGGTCAGCAATAGTTTAACATGCAAATGTTTCGCTGAAGGGGCTTATACACTTTAGTGATTATAACACACGACTCGTCTTTATTCCAAACCTAGCAAAGTCTATCGTGATAGCTTCTTTATACCGTGTCCGTTGCGTTTAATTATGCTGAGTGGTTTACATAAAATTAAATAGGTTTATACTACATAGCAACATTAATATAATTTAATGGAAATGGCTTCTTGCAAATAGCTATATAACGTTAATCTAGCCAAGTGGGCAGTACGTATGTACAGTGTAAACATGGTCGCAACCCGATAGGTCGCGCGACCGCAGCCGTGTTGTGTGTGGACACGCTCACAGCGATTACCAAACGCCCCATCCGGCTATGGCCTGCAAGCTGCACCGCACACAGCTCACACGTGATAATTTACATGAACAACGAGCGCTTACAACGACGCTTTCGACTGTATTCGGCTAGCCATGTGTAAATATCCGCCTTTTAGTCTGAAACTACATTCACTAGATAACTTTACCGAGCGGAGCCGAATAAAAGTGTCAGAATTTTTAATGCATCATGCATTATTTTCTTTTCTTTATAGCATAGGCCGGCAAACGAGCAAGTGGGTCACCTGATGGTAAGTGATCTCCACCGCCCATGTACGCCCACCAACAGAAGAGTTATGGGCGCGTTGCCAACCTTAAAGAAAAGGGATAATTAGGGATTGGGAAGGGGAGGGGATTTGGGCTTCCGGTCATCTCATTCACCGCATTTGTTTTATCTTCAATTTTGGGAAAGCAATGATCTTTTGACAAAATAAAAATATTATGTCAAAGCTTAAAAAAGACTTAAGAATATTCATTTTTTCAGGAACTTCTCTATTTGCCGTGGCTGCGCACGAATTCGGCCATTCCCTTGGCCTTAGCCACAGTTCAGTGAAGGGTGCTCTTATGTTCCCGTGGTATCAAGGTATCCAGCCCAATTTCGAACTGCCAGAAGATGACCGCAATGGTATCCAGCAAATGTATGGTTAGTATAAAAACATATAACATCATGTATAACATCATATAACATGATGTAATATCATTTAATTAGGAACTTTAACGTTGGATAAACTCAATTCCATTTTAATTCCAGGGCCTAAAGTGAACAATAGAAAATGGGCTAAAATCCCGTACTACAGACCAGTTGAAACTCCTCCGCCAACCACCACCACGACAACAACTACCACAACAACTCGAAGACCATACGTACACCGCAACCGACATCATGATAGGATCTACCCTCGACCAGATTACACCCCGTATCCAAACCCAAAATATCCTACTTATTACCCCAAGAGACCTCATTATCCAGAACGGACCCCATACTATCCAGATCGTAGATTCTATAACACAAGTGAGGAGCATCCGCGCAGAACAAATCACAATCACTACCCAAGGCCTACGGAGACTACCACTCATGCGACTACTTACCGTCCACGTTATCCCAATGTTAGACCTGAATACCCCAGCTACCCTAGGCCGAATTATCCAACGGATCCAAGGCAAGATTATCCAAAGAGACCATACTATCCTGAGAAAACTACGCATAGACCAACACCAGCACCACCATCAGACAAACCAGATACTTGTGACACTAGCTACGATGCCGTTGCCCTCATACGCGGCGAATTATTCATATTTAAGAATAGAGTAAGTTTTATACCTAGTTATGCGTTTATTAATATGAATATTTTTAAACTTTTTCTTTACCGCCTATTTTTAATTTACAGTATCATTGGAGGATAGGAGCTAACGGACGATACCCTGGGTATCCCATGGAAATTACTAGAATGTGGTCTAGTCTACCAAGAAACCTTACGCACGTTGATGCAGTTTACGAAAGACCTGATAAAAAGATAGCTATATTTATAGGTAAGTTACAAATATTTTTTAAGCTTGATGCCATATAAACACGATGACACTATTGTAATTTTTAACCTATTCTTTACAGGTAGACAATTGTATTTGTTCAATTCACAATATTTATTGCCCGGCTATCCGAAACCGTTAGTACATCTTGGTTTACCTGGAAGTTTAGAAAAGTTGGACGCAGCAATGGTGTGGGGTCATAATGGCAAGACTTACTTTTATAGCGGCACAATGTATTGGAAGTACGTACACTCTATATAATCTTATCTTTTATTCATGTTATATTTCTTAGAAATGCTAAATATCTGCAATAAATTGAATCGAAGTAAAAGTTTATAAACGACAAAATACTCGTTTACAGGTACGATGAAGATGATGGACGAGTAGAACTAGACTACCCACGCAGTATGGCAATGTGGAAAGGAGTCAGCTACAATATAGATAGTGTTTTCCAATGGAAAGATGGTAAGAAAAGGAAACCGTTTCGAGATTTATATCTTTCTAATAAATACCGATATCTTTAGCCACAAAATCTAACGTATATTTCTCTATTAACAGGCAAAACGTACTTCTTCAAAGGAAAGGGCTTTTGGAAGTTTAACGACTTGCAAATGCAAGTAGAGAACGAAAAACAATTACCGTCCGCGCCGTTCTGGATGGGATGTCCGACAGAGAGAAGCGGTAGACGAGCTCCTTACCACGCACCGCCTGCACCCGGCTCTACTCTTCGGTCACCGAGCGCAGCATCCTCCATATATATTAGTACATTAACTTTATTAACTTGTGCAATGTTATCGTATCTATAAAAACTATGTGTTACTGCTAAAAAGAATATAATTTTAATTAGGTGTACAGTGTGATTGTATGTTATGAAAAATACGGGAAAAAAATAGTTATTTTTTCAAACTTTCTAGTTGTTCACCCACGGCACTATGCTTTGGAAAGTGAGCGTTTTGGTTTCAATTAGATCCATATTTTGAATTGACCATAAAGAAGCATGTCAACACACCGGACCTAATAAACCTTTTCTTCTAAAAGTTCATAATTTTTGTTATTTGAGAATGTTAAATCAAAGTACAAAGTATAAAATATGCTTACGCGTTTTAAAACCATCATAGCCCAACAATGGATTAAAAAAATTAACACTTTTGTGAACGAGATAGTGCATATCCCTACTTCGAGAGATACGTTGCTCTATGAAAATAACTTACAAGGCATTAGAGTCATTGAGGCCATGGAGTACTACGACGCAAAACATCCGAAGATATCCTCCAAAGGGAGCAAATTAAGACCATTTTAGCAAATTATTGATCCATTTAAGACATTTGATGCAAGCGTGACTTTAACGAAGCCACGGGTACAACTAGAGCGTATACATAAAAGTGCAATAAAATGAACAAACCCTACAATGTTTCTTTTACTAAAATTAGTAATTACGTGCCACTACATTTACTAAATATTATGTATTATTGTGTAACGAAATTTGTAATATTTACATCAATATAACTCTTAGTATCCCGTTTATGCATAATATTTTAATTAACAATTACATATCGAAATATGTCTGATTTAAGACTTAGAATAATTAACGTATTTGCGCAAATATGCACTGCCTGTTTATTATTAATAACTATGTGTGTAACAAAGTTGTGTAAAAGTTTAATTATAATTGTAGGAATAATGCGATTTATTTCTTCTAATTATTATATGTACATTTTGATCTCAATACGATCGAGTGCTTGATTTGTTAAAGACATGTAAGGTATATAACACCATTTATTTAGCTTCTGTACAGTATCTGTGTAATGTCTTTCGATGTCAGTATTTAATACGAAGCTATGTATATGATATTTTGAGTGAAATATTATAATGTACATTGTACACAATCTCTCAAAATTATCCATAATCCAAAAAGTACATTTTCATACGAAAAAAAGTAGAATATGAACAAGAATGCCTTAGTCAATGAATATTCAAACATGCATTTTTAGATTAGGTTGTAGTTTTTTAATCCCTACTTATTCCGTATTCTCTATTTTACGTGATATTTTGTAAGTAACTTATTTATCTCTTATGCTGGTTAAGAGGTACACTTATATAGTAATTTGTACATTATATGAATAAATAATAGGTATTTAAGTATGTTAGACAGTATCGCTGTATATTAAATGTCGTGTAACCCATTACTAAAATATTTTTAAACTTATGGCCTTATATGTACTGTGAAATAGGCTAAAGATTGTTGTATGTTGGAAAACTACGTATGTGGTTCTGTTGTATTGCCAATTTCGTATAGTTGGAAATTGATAATGGTGCTTATAGTTAGTTGTTGTACATAATAAATACCCATTGGATATTTTTGTATGTTGCTGTTGTCTTTCAACATAAATCAATGTTTACCATAAAACTAATAAGTGTATTACCTATATTTTTTATCTTCCTATTTCATAACTTTCTTCTATTTCATTTTTTTTTCTTACATTATAGTTCGGTTTCCTAATATACATAATTATATATTGTGTTAGTAGCAAACGAGAACTATATCATAACATACATACCTGTAACAATTGTAACAAACGTTACCTATACATAACTTGAATAAGGGTAATTGAAATGTTATATGTAGTCATTGGGCACTGCCATCCGTCCGAGTATTCCCGGATTTGCCATTTAATAGGCGTTTAGGCCCCCAGAGCGTTCTGAGCTAGATTTTAATAAAGTATGCGCGTGATTAATTCGATGACCGCGGCAACTGTTTGATAAATTAAAACAATACTCACAATAACAATAAAACAATAAGTTTATATCTATCTTAATACAAAAGTATTAAAATATAAACTTTTTTTTCCTGGGGAAGAATTTTATTTTACCACTGCTGGTGATGGGATATTCATATCCGCCCGGATACCGACCACCGTACACATGGTGTTAAAACCTTGTGTGGATCACCAGGATTCTAGGATCAGCCAGTGTATATCCATTTCTCCAGAGAGGCTTGCGACATGACTTGATGGTTGGTTGGGACTGTTGAGAGTGGCATAGGGGTGCATCCTTGTATCCCTGTGCCTGCATCGGTCATCGGCCTGTCGTGTCACAAGCCCCCCGATTTGCTTCTCCCCTCTTGGGAGGGTGTAGATATAGTAAGTTGCATTTATACATGCCGGCATGATTCTAGTGACTACCGATAAACTCATTATTTTTCGGTGGTTGCTGGTATTTTTTAACTGCACTGCGCTTACCATAAGGTGTAGTGCAGTCACTTTGCCGTGCTCGGATAAATAAGTCCAAATATCTGAGGCTTTGACCCCTATCAGCTGTCGAGGTTGAAGTGATGGCAGGTCTAGAGGTAACTAAAATAAATAGGGTTTTCCATGTGTTTGTCTCCCCAATTTCATGTTTATGATTGTTATATAGAAATCAGAAGAATTTAAAGCTCATGCGAATACGGATTTTACATGTTCAATAAAATAATTTCATATGACTCTCATGTCGCTCGTTTAATCTAATTTTAGTATAAACTATGTTAGCTTTTTTAAATTTTTTGTCACAAATAATTTAACTGTAACTGTGATATTTACTTTTATAAATATGGCCATTTGGTGGTAAATTATATCAAAAAAATTAAACTTTCTAATAAATCTGATACCAATAAATAATCTTAGTTCGAATAATGTCTTAGAAATAATGTTATATTTTAATAATCGAAATAAAAAGTGAATAAAGATCTTTGTAAAAAGCCGGATATTTATTTTATTGATTCCTTCAACTTACTACTTATGCTACAATTAGAAAGCAATGATACAAAATAAATTGAAAGTTGAATGGGCATAGTACATAGTATAGTACATGACCTTGCTTTGCCTACTCAACAACTGTTTTACGGGTTGACCCGCTGTCTGACCCCCACAAACCGCAACGGGAACAAAGTTTCGCCATTGCGTCATTCGTCAATTAGCAGAACCACGTGCAGGTGAGGTTGGCTTTCGGCCTAAGATGTTGACGGCCCACTCACAGTTCACAACTAATGAATATATATGGATAGAAAGCTTAACTCTTGTACTCCATCAAACTATGAAATCATAAGGGTAAATGAAGGGGTTTTCGATACGATTTTCCCCGCGGCACCGACCATGTGAGCGGCTTTTTGGGGGATAAAAAGTAGCTTATGTCCTAATCCAGGCCATGGTCTATCTGTGTAATGTCATCCAAAACCGTTCAGCCGTTAAGATTTGATGACTACAAACATCCAAACTTTCACATTTATAATATACTAGCTGTACCCTGCGCCCATTGCTACGCCACCAACTAAAATAAATTTAAAGGAAAGACATTACACAAATATATGAAATTCATTGGAATGACAGTGGTGCTATCTGTCGAAAATTGGTCGTACCAACTCAGAAACCTTTGTGGGCTCATGCACAACAACTTTGCTAAAGATCATCACATGATGAAATGCATAGTTTACGGTTCTATAAACGACCAGAAAAGCTTTCATTTTTATATACATGATTAAGCTAATAGAAATTGATAAATAGCTTGGGCTAAGTGGCGGGAGGACACAGGCGTTACTTGCGGTCGAAAGATGCCGTTGAGTCTTGCAGGTCTTATAGGAAACCATCATTGCCTGTGCTCTTGTATGGATGTGAGAAGTGGCCTGCACTTATGCGCCGTGTTAGGGGGATCCACTTGGGGAAATAGAGATGCCGCAGTGGATGTGCAACGTTACACGACTATACGTAACCAGTACAACCGCGGCAGCATTGGTGTACATAACAAAGCACATAAACATCAGGAAAGTCGCATAACGTGGTTCGGTCACGTTTAGAAAAAAAACAGAAATACATAAATAAGTGGTCCTCGTATGGGAGAGGCCGCCTGGGTTGGTACCACCGCTTTGTCTATTTCTGCCGCCAAGCAACAGTGTTTAAACACTTTTGTATTTCGGTTTGAAAGACATTGAAGCCAGTGAAATTACTTGGTATTATGAGACTTAACATCTTATGTCTCGGGGTGACGAGCGCAGTTCAATGCCATGCAATGATTTGTAATTCAAAGACCTGTATGGCGTTGCTTCTGTTTATGGGCAGGCGTGGCGCTTACCATGAGGTGAGCGCCTTGCCCGTCTTATTCAATTAAATAAAAAAAAACTGTCGCTACACGAAGGTATTTACTTGTCATTTCTACTACTTAGTATATGGTGTACTTACTTACTAGGTCGGTTACAGGACTTAGATCTTTTATGTTTTTTAACCTGGCAGATCAGAGTGACTACAATGGACCTGATAGTAAATACAGTGCAGTCTAAATATAATGTTAAACCCATGGAATAAGTTTCTGAGTTCAATCATTTAATTATTCCTGGTGGGAGGATTTAGGACTTACGGTCCCACACACGGTCACAGAAACTGTGCTAGCTCATCTAAACAAATTAAGCAAATAAACTTAAAAATTAATCAACTATCAACCTCCATGGTGCAGTTGGCCAGTAACCAGCTGTGAAAAAAGAAGCCACAGTTTCAATTTCTACACTGAGGCAAATTTTTGTGTTACCCAAAAATATTTGTTCCAGATTGGGTTCTTTGGGACCATAAGTTCCTCTTAATTCCCAATACCTACAATGCAGTTTATAGTGTTTTTATAGCATAGACCGGCAAACGAGCAAGTGGGCACCTGATGGTAAGTGATTGTCTTACATCTTCAATCACAGTTTAAAAATTTTATTTGAACTTTTTAAGATAAATAGCTTATATGGTTCATCCATTAAGGTGTGTTTGACTTACTACCATCCAAAATCACAAACACAAACATCCAAAGTTACACATTTATAATATGTAGTAGTAGGCAGTAATATAATAGTATTGGCAGTGTTTACCTATTCAATATGTACATATCTATATTAAATTGGGAACCCCCCCTTTCTTGAAGCTGGTTAAAAAGTATCAACTAAGTATTTTTAATGAAATAATAAATTAATGTTAGCCTCTTTACTTTAACTGAAACACTAAGAACTTGGAAGTTATTAAAAACCACATTACTGTACATAATTATTTAATAAATAACAAATCTTACCTACTAGCAACATATAATGATGATTTCTTACGTTTACGCGAATGTTACTCATTGAAATAAAACTAATTTAAACTGATTTTTTTTTTTTTTTTTTTTAGATCATCTTAACTCCATTAACAACAAAATTCAATTTACAATGGAGTTAGAACAAAATAAATCTCTTGCCTTCTTAGATGTTTTAGTTATCCGTAATCCTGATCAGTCTTTAGGCCATACTGTGTATCGCAAAGTGACCCATACAGATAAATACCTGAATGGTGCATCTCACCACCATCCAAAACAGTTAGCTACCGTGGGCAAATCTTTGTTTCAGAGAGCACAAGGAATCTGTGACGAGGAACATCTGGCTGCCGAGCTGCAACATGTCAAGCGAGTACTGCAAGACAACAAGCTCCAAATTCCACACCGCCGTCACAGAAACCGAGTGAAACCAGCCACAGTTGAACGTGTCCCTGTTGTATTACCATATGTTAGAGGAGTCACCGACAAGATTGGCTATGTGCTGAAGCGTGCTTCTATTAAAACTTATTTCAAGCCGCCCAAGAAGATTAGTCAATTTTTACCACCGGTCAAGTGTCATATACCTCTACAGGAACAGGGCATATATAAAATCGATTGTGACTGTGGACTCTCTTACATAGGTCAAACAAAAAGAAGTATAGGGACCCGCGTAAAAGAACATATAGCTGACATTAAACACCGACGCTCTACGAAGTCTGCAGTTGCTGAACATTCAGAGGAAGGCTCCAAACATTATCTTCGATTTGACAGACCACAAATCCTTGCCAAAGAACACCGATTCCTACCCAGGATGATTCGCGAGGCTATTGAAATTAAAAAACATCCGAATTTCAATAGAGAAGATGGTTGGAAGCTAGCACAAGCCTGGGATCCGATTATACATTTAATTAAATCGGAGCCCAAAAGACCAACCGCCAGACCTCAAGACACTGTGAGCTCCTTCTGCGTAGATCGGACCAAACCATAAAGATCTTATAATTGTAAATTGAAGGTAGATACTGTAACATTAACATTTTTGGACAACCTACACCTCAGTCCTCCCCGTGACCACGAAGGCTGAAAAGTCTTCGAAACGTCGGGATCAAAATTAATAAAAAACCGCGATAAAATCCGTTTAAATTAGTTTTATTTCAACATATAATGAGTTACCTACTACCGTTCTTCTTTCTGAAATCCTAACTTTGACCAATCTTCTTTAGCCATAAGGTTATGTTCCATTCGGCAGGCCAAATACTCCTTAGCTTCATCACGACAAAATGAGTTATTACTATTGTTGTTTAACAGACACTTCATATACTGTACCATACTCTTTTTACACACACCGTCATGATCCAATGGAAAACTGCCCTTATCTGGGGGTGTCGGCACAAACTGTTTTTGACCAAAAGTCATAGCAGTAGACATTTTATTTTCAAGTAAAAGAGCGAGACAGCTTCAATAAAATAATATTTTGGATTGGTTTGGTAAATACAAATTACGATTAGAAATAAAAAATAAGTCTAGTTGTAATTAAATTCTGTGTATAAATAAATCAAAATAAATAATTATCAGTCACAGCTCCAACTCGCTCACTCGAAATTACGGTATTACCAGGTAATAAAAACGGTATGATACGGTCATAAATAAAAAAAATACGGTAACTTAACCAATATCTACACTTAACTCAAATTTAGGCGACTCGATATGAAATCCAACCCCCCGAAGTTTAAAATTAAGAGGGGACCTATTTTTTACGACTCAGAACGCGCATATTTGGTTAACTCCGTAGATCTAGGGTTGTTTTAGAGGTAATTACAGAATTCTAAAAATTTTCTACATCTCCATTTTCAGAAATTGTATCTGACAACACTGCTCACTGCTGTCAAGTGTCATCCATGATCCATCTCATGTTTACCACATGTGCAAAGGCCATACAAATAAGAATTAAACTACCACATGTGCGTTTGTTGATATTGGAATTCATTCGGTCATCGGTGAAAATAATAGCTATTTTATAATTGATATGTCCTGAACCAGTATGTAAATTCTCCACGTATTAAAAACGTAGAAACATAAGATGTCACGTCTTATCATCAAAAATTTACCTAACAAGGTATAAATATTACTTTTAATACTGGTACCGAATTGACGGCATTGTCATATGAAATTATTAATTTTTCCAGGTTACTGTTGACCAGTTAAAAGACATATTTGCTGAGAAAGGCGAAGTTACGGATGTGCAGTTGAAATATACAAAAGATGGGAAATTTAGAAATTTTGGATTTATTGGGTACAGAACAGAAGACCAAGCAAATGCCGCAAAAGAATACTTTGACGGTACATGCATCCGTTCTATGAAAATACAAGTAGAAACTTGCGCTAACCTGGGAGATGAGAAGAAACCTAGAGCCTGGAGTAAATACGCACCAGACAGCACGGCTTATAAAAAACTACACCAAAATGAAGTGAGCGAACAAGCGAAACAAAAAAAAGAAAAAAAAGTGGAGAAAAACAAAAATAAAATTAAAGATTTATTAAAAAAGGTAATAATTAATGTTGTGCTTGTGTCGTGCCATCTTAGGTTATTCATCTGCCAATTTGTTCAACATAACTGTTCATTGATAACTGTTATTAATATAATCTAGTGACATGCTACAACATCTGATGATGATGAGACTGTCATGTAGATAAACATATTTCTGAGCAGTAGAGCCACACTGTAGATAGTTTTGTCTAGAGCACTAATGGGCCAGCTCAACCAGGTTGTTACCACTGTCTCACAGAAAACCAACTTAAGTAGCAGCTTGCTACCAGTTTGGTAGTCTACTCTATAAAAAAAGATATCTCTAAATGTTAATATTCCATGATGATTAATTTCAGCACAAAGATGACCCATTGTTTGCAGAGTTTATAAAGGCTCATGTCAATGAAAAAACAACATGGATTAAAGATGCTTTTGAGGAGGCATCTAAGTCAGATGATGATAGTGGAGTAGAGGATGAAAATGTAGAAAAAGAAGTTAAAGAAAAGCTTAAAGATTCACCTAAAAACAATAAGGATGAAATTATTAATGAAAAAGTAGCCAACAAACAAATCAGTGATTTGGAAGTAAGTGTAATATTATCACATTTTGTAACATATACTATTTTTTTTTTTACAAGCCCTGTATTATATACGTCCCACTGCTGGGCACCTGCTGGAGAGGGATTAGGCCTTAGTCCATTGGGTAGTAGTAGTTGTGTATAACATATATACACAAAATAAATAACAAAATTCCAGTTAGTAAATAACACACCCTTTATAAGTTAGATTTGGATAAATGAAGATTTCTTTTGTTATTTGGGGGTGTGTGATACATACTGTGGATTTAAATATGTTTGATATGTTAAGCTACTTTTAAAAACTCATATTATACTAGCTTTTGCCCCTAATTCATCTGCATAACATGCATGTAATATACCAAAATTGTAGTGGTATATTTAAGCTAGGATTAAGGATATAAGCCAGGATTGCACTTGACAATATTGGACCACTTTCATATGTTGAAGCCACAAATTACATTGCAATTGCAGTCTAAACATTTTTTTCTTAAATTATCCAATTTAATAATAAGCAATTAAAATTGTGACAATAGGAAGTTACAGATTTTGTTATATTTTTTTACAGTATATGAAACTATTAATGAAAAGAGTCGACGGAGTACCAACTTCACAAGAAAATAGACCTGAAGAAGTACAACAACCAAAGAAGATACGGAATAGACCATTATTTTATGTTAAGGTAATATTAATGTTTTAGTTTAACACAATAGTGCTTACACACTGTTGATTGGCGGCAGAAATAGACAAAAACAAAGCGGTTGTTGGTTGGTTGTTTATAGATAAGACTATATGTGTGAGTGTTGAGTTGGCATCTTGGAAGTGCAAAAAAATATCAGTAAGATTATATCGTGTCGACGTTTTTAAACAGTATTCAGGAAAACTATCGATAAATTGGGTCCAACCTACGCGACGCGACGTATCGGAAGACCTTTTCGTTCAGTATTATGACATCTTATTAAAAAATTAAAAATAATAACATAGTTTTTGATATGATTTGGAAACTGGAACTAAAATAAATAATAATAAATATAAGCTTGCCAATTGTTGGATGTGACTAAATAACTATTGATGTTGTATATGGGACATTCTTTTACAAATCGAACGGATTTGGACCAAAAAAAAAATTCCACCTCTCCAAATCTCTTCAATTTTTTTTTACGAAGTTCTTATTGTATATTAACAGACATGTATACAAGGTTTTTGCTCAAAAAAATTTTTTCTCGAAAATATGACCCTTGCAAATTTCAGTACTTTATCCGATTCTGTTACATGTAAAATTCATTATCTCTGGTTCTACTAATGATAACGTTGAATTTTTTTTTTTTTTAAAAGGTAGTAATATCAGCTTTCAGTCACGTGAATATTGTACTTCTTCGACTTGAGTACCTTGTAAATAATAACAATTTAATTGTTTAAATAATATTATCATAATGTTACCCACAACCAAATCGATTGAAAAAATTACTAACGTATTCGTGTTGTTTTTAGCTATAAAAGCATTCTTTCAGAAAGATGAAGCCGTTAATAGTTTAAGAGTGAGAAAATAATTTCAACTGCGCTTCACGTTGCGCGGGCAGCGCGCGATTAGTTGATACGTGCTGGACGGTGTATGAACATTCAGTTTCGAACTGCTCACGCAGTTCACTTCGGAAGAAGCGTAGTACGGACACACATCTTCCTTTTCAGCCTTTTTATTTCTAAAAGTGAGTAAGAAAAATCAAGGTAGGGAAATTTATACGAGAGAAAATGTCACAACCACCACTATCATCGGTACTACAAAATATTCAAAGGATAGATGTTTTAATCCTTTTGGTTTATCTCCTGATCTGAAAATAAAAAACATCAAAAGTCTCAGGAAAGTACAAGAGAAGTAGCGCTTCCGAGAAATGAGTGTATGTGTATGAAGTACCGATCAAAATCAGACCTTTGTTCATTACGTTTATTGCTTCGGAAATAACTTCTTTATCCTCGTCATATGGTGCAAGACTTTTCCACTTCATCGTCAGTCGAAGCTTTAGGGTTATATAATCAACTTCATGATGCTGCGAAATATATTTACTTACATTGCAAAACATTCGCGACAGTTTAAATCACAAGATACATAAATTATCTATCCTTCAACAAAAAATTCATAAATTGAAGCAAAAAAATATATAGTAATTTTTTTTTTTTTATTTCAATACAAATACAAAATATAATTAATTCATGAATTTCGTTTACTGAAATTAAATATAGTGATAAGTACAATTTTGATTTCGGTGTTCGGACGCGATTCCGACAATTTCTTACGGCACTTATCACAAATTCTTTGCTCAAGAAACTCTTCTATTACGGACTTATTTAATGTTAAGTACCTGGGCGACCGAGCTTTGCTCGGGTGAAAAAAAAAGTAGTATTATTATTCGCCAATAGATGTCAGGAATTAAGTCATTGACTTAGTTAATTAATTACTAATCTTAATCTAGATGACCCGGTGAACTTCGTATCACCTACATATATTTGTGTAAAATGTGGTCAAAACTTAATACAAATGTTTCATTTACATTAAATGCAAGTAAGTGAGGTACTGCACCATTGCACGTGAGGTAGCCCGTCGCACATTTAATTGACTTCGACGACCTAAGTCGGGTCGTCTTCCACCTCCCCCCGCTGTCCCTGTCCCTGTCCCTGTCCCTGTCCCTGTCCTTGTCCCTGTCCCTGTCCCTGTCCCTGTCCCTGTCCCTGTCCCTGTCCCTGTCCCTGTCCCTGTCCCTGTCCCCGTGCCCGTGCCCGTGCCCGTGCCCGTGCCCGTGCCCGTCCCTGTGCCTGTCCCTGTCCCTGTCCCTGTCCCTGTCCCTGTCCCTGTCCCTGTCCTGTCCTGTCCTGTCCCTGTCCTGTCCTGTTTAGTATAGCGTGGCGACCCGTCACCACGGCAAGCTTCGCAACGCTAACAATCCCGTTTATACCTGTGCTTATAGATGTTTCACATCAAAAAGACATCAAGTGTTTCATACCCAGGAACAGTTTGTATTGGAAAATTAGGTTGTCGTTTTTTGTGTTTTCCTTTACTTATTATTTATGTTACTCATTTTTTCTCACCGGGTAAACCTTCCCTGAACTTCCACAAATATTTCAAGATCAGAATTAGCCAAATCGGTACAGCCAGTCTCGAGTTTCGGCGAGACACACGCACAGCGATTCATTTTTATATTATAGAGTCATATTTTTCAGTTTTAATTGGGACTACTTTAAGTTGATAAAACACGAATTAAATGACATTTTCTAAAAATGATTCCTAGCTAGATCGATTTATCGCCCCCGAAACCCCCTATATACTAAATTTCATGAAAATCGTTGGAGCCGATTCCGAGATTCCAATTATATATAAATATATATACAAGAATTGCTCATTTAAAGATATAAGATAAATATTCTCTTCGTACTTTCCTGAGACTTTTTTATTTTCAGATCAGGAGACAAACCAACAGGATTAAAACATCTATCCTTTGAATTTTTTGTAGTACCGATGATAGTGGTGGTTGTGACATTTTCTCTCGTATAAATTTCCCTACCTTGATTTTTCTTACTCACTTTTAGAAATAAAAAGGCTGAAAAGGAAGATGTGTGTCCGTACTACGCTTCTTCCGAAGTGAACTGCGTGAGCAGTTCGAAACTGAATGTTCATACACCGTCCAGCACGTATCAACTAATCGCGCGCTGCCCGCGCAACGTGAAGCGCAGTTGAAATTATTTTCTCACTCTTAAACTATTAACGGCTCCATCTTTCTGAAAGAATGCTTTTATAGCTAAAAACAACACGAATACGTTAGTAATTTTTTCAATCGATTTGGTTGTGGGTAACATTATGATAATATTATTTAAACAATTAAATTGTTATTATTTACAAGGTACTCAAGTCGAAGAAGTACAATATTCATTATTCACGTGACTGAAAGCTGATATTACTACCTTTTAATGAAAAAAAAAATTCAACGATATCATCAGTAGAACCAGAGATAATGAATTTTACATGTAACAGAATCGGATAAAGTACTTAAATTCGCAATGGTCATATTTTCGCGAAAAAAATTTTTGAACAAAAACCTTGTATATGTGTCTGTTTATTTTCAGTATAGACTCTAAAAAAAAATTTTGGGCCCAATCAAAATTGTCAAGTCAAAAAGGTGTACGATTTGTAAAAGAACGTCCCATATTGCGTTTTATGAATGCTATAATTTTATTTTCAGATCACAGGTTTGCCATTTAAGTGTAAAAAGAAAGATATCAAAGAGTTCTTCAGACCATTAGTGCCATTCTCAATAAGGCTACCATTGGGCAAAGGAAAGAAACTAGCTGGCTTCTGCTATGTTGGCTTTAGAACAGAGAAGGAATTTAAAAAAGCACTTGATAAGGATAAATTATTTTTGGGTATATATTATTTCATATTATTATAATCTTCATCCAATTTATAAATAAATGAAAAAATTATGATTATTGAAATTTACTGCAACTGCAATATGAAAGTAATATTTACTTTGTAGTAAAACAGTAGGCAGTGTCTTGACCGTGCCCTAGCATTGTCGAAGTGGGCTATGATTCTATGCTCGTCTGGCTAACCAGGCAGTAAAAAGAAGTATGTCAATGTAAAACAATATCAACTAAATGAGCATAGACAAAATCATTAACGACTACTTAAATAAAACTATGAAATTTACTTTAAAGGTAATCATCGAGTACATCTACACAAGTATGAAAACAAAGCAAAACAAGACGCCGAGGAAAAAGAACAGGCGGATAATAAAAAGAAACAACAGGTAAAATACTAATGCTACTTAATTTTTTTTATGGAAAAAGGGGGCAAATTGGCAGGAGGCTCACCTGATGGAAAGTGATCACCGCCGCCCATGAACACCTAACATCTGAAATATGATCACACTAGCTTTTTCTCGCGGCTCCACCCGCGTGATCTACCCTGTCTCTATACCAATTTTCAACAAAATCCGTTCAGAATTTTCAGTGTGATTGATGAATATCAAGATTCCTGTTTTATCCCAAGGGAGCATTTAATCGGGATAAAAAGTCCTATCCTATCACCCAAGTCAGCTCATACCCTGTCTGTATACCAAATTACATCAAAATCCGTTCAGTAGTTTCAGCGTAATTGACGGACAAACATCCAAACAAACAAACTTTCACATTTATAGTATTAGTGTGAAAACCAAATCAATTAGTGTGTTAATCTTTGGGAGAGGCCTATGTTCAGCAGTGGACGTCTTGTGGCTGATGATGATGATGAACCAAATCACACTCAATTTTAGCACATGATTTACCAATGATAAATTACATACTATAATTGTTTGTGCATCTCTTTGTTGCTGTATAACTTCAAGAACATCGAGTTTTTTCTATTCTGAAATATTAGCTATACATTTGAAATCGTTATGTCGGCGTCATTTTTGAAACAATAAAAGAGAAAGATATGTGTTCGCTATCAAATGTATATAATTTTCAAAGCTACGACTCCTAGTTGACTAATATTCTTTTTTGACGGACAATGTAGGGGTATATTTGTCTAAGGAAATTTTCAATAACCAATCTTATTTTGTTTCTCTGGATAGATCGCACAAATAAGCCAATCAGAATACAGTTTGTAATTCACGCGTAGAAATAATTAATTTAATTGGTTAATTTCCCCGAATGTATACAGAGAATCAAAATAAAATCGTTTATTGCCGTTATTTGAGTCGTTATTCGAGACTGTGGCATATAGCTATAGAATTGTTATTCCGTTTGCCCTTATCCCACTCGCTCTGGGATCAACGCAATATGTTATTTAACACCGTGTTACAGAAAGATTTTTTACGATATTTTACGACCGACCGCCTGACTGAGGTCAATGGTGATGGAGAGAGTTCATAGCTACAGAGCATACCGCTAAAACGAACTATAAATGAACTACTATATTCTATGCTTAGGACTCGTGCCTTTTGTAATTTTATTTGTCTTTTCCCCAATAACTACAAATGATTCAAAATTTCAACTCAAAAAACGGACAACTGAGCTCAACTTATCTGTAAACAATAATGTTTCAGCAAACTAATAATGAAGAGAGTATAGGTGAGAGTGGCAGTATATTTGTAAGAAACTTGCCATATGTCGTGTCGGAGGCAGAAGTAACCAGTCTGTTTGAAAAGTATGGTAAGATATTTTTATTATACAACAACAGTAAGAAATGGTAATTTATAATCGATAGAGGTTTTTTAATAAGCATTATACCATTGTTAAGCAGCGATAGCTCAGCGGGGAGTGGTACGGATTGTCGAGACGAAAGTCGCAGGTTCGAAACCAGCCCCAAGAGCATACACCTCTGACTTTTCTAAGTTACGTGTATATTCATTGTTAATTATCGCTTGCTTTAACGGTGAAGGAAACATCGTGAGGAAACCTGCATACGTGATAACTCGATAAGATTTTTCGAAGGTATGTGAAGTCTTCCAACCCGCATTAGGCCAGCGTGGTGGACTAAGGCCTAACCCCTCTCATACAGTAGAGGAGGCCCGTGCCCAGCAGTGGGACATGTATAATACAGGGCTAGTAAAAAAAATACCATTGTTCATGATACATTAATGTGCCCGACTGGATGTTGGTGTGACCACTGTACACATGATAAAAACCAGCCATAGGGACTGGTTAATATGAGTCGCATTCCGATGTCAGTAAATATATATTTAGGTGACCACTGAAAGTCAGCGCTGTGTTGTGGTACGCGCCACAGCACAGCAGTACGCTGAGTGGTCACCTATCTGTCACAGTCACGACGCGCAAATGCCAAAACTATAAAAGGTTTTTACTGTAAAATTAATTGTGATTTGTGACTAATAAATCGTCTGTCTTTTTATATCCAATAACTTCAGGGCGACATAATTATCCCGACCGCTGAGGGACGCCATAACTGTCTTGACTGTCTTATGACTGCTTTATATTTTTTTATTGAACCGTAATTTACATCAGGTCTAGTCCATAAAAAAAAACAATATTATCGCAGGGTTTCTTAAATCCTTTACAATCATGGGCCACTTTCACAATTACAATAATATTACAATGTTTTTTTTATAGTAAATTTACCCCATCGTTTGTGTGTGTGTCTGTTTGTGGCATCATACCGACTTAATAAATAGAACCCTTTAAATGCGTTTTTTTTCGTAACAGGCCTTCCATTACGTCATATTAGATGAGGAAAAAATCAGAGATAATGGGTATATTTAATCAAGGCTATGTAATAAAGAAATCGTGGCAATAATTAATAAAATTAATAATAATAAATAAATAAATACACCCAACAGTCACATACATAGTCCTGACCCCACAGTAAGATACAAGTCTTGTGTCATGGGTATCAGGAACTACGAGAAACTTTCGGTCTCACAATACCCAGACCCCGAAACAAATATTTGTGGATCACACAAACATTTGTCTCGGTGCGGGGATCGAACTCGCGGCCTCTCGCTTCACAACCGGCTACTCGCCCGCTGCGCCACGGAGGCTGTCAAGTTAATAATAATTATTATTTTTTAATTAATAGAATGCCGAGACGAGTAAGTCGATCGCCTGATGGTAAGCGTTACGCCCGCCCGTTAACAGAAGCAAAACCACACCGAACTTTGAATTATAAAGAGTGCTTTGACAAGCGACTCGTCATCCAATGACACCCAATAATGCCCAGTAATTTCACTGGCTTCAATGTCCTGCGAACCGAAACACACTGTTACTTAGCGGCAGAAACAAGACAAAGCGTTGATACCAACCCATACAGCCTCTCGCATACGAGGAACCTACCACCTTGTAAGCCTTCTACAAGAAGATGATTATACAAAACTATTTTTCACAATTTCGTCTGCGAAGGTCTTGTAGTTGTTCTTAATATCAAGCAATCGCGTCACAGTAAACAGCTTAAAATTAAAATAATACATTTTGATTCAGTGCTCTTACAATGGTCAATTATTGGTAGATAGCATTAGAGTATTTTCGATTCACTTATTCGTTCGCTTACTTTTAGTTATAAAAGTGTGTCCATTTTCCCATATACAACAAACAAAGAATATTTGATTCGATTAAAATGATTTTGAAGTAAGTACATTAATGTGTTGATTAATTTAACGTGATACTTCGATAAGATACTTATCTTTTGATAAAATTGATTACACTACTCAGAAAAACTAATCAAGTACAATTGGAAATCCAATTCCACTTCGTCTTTAATACTCAAACCGTAGGGAAAATACATAAGGTTACGTCTGTATCCCTGTAGGCAAGGATGCAACTGTGGATCAGATGGATGGCTGAACAGATTTCCGTCCCATAACATCTGGCTATCGCCATATCAATCATCATATCATATCAAAATGATTTATTGACAGCTATCAGAATGATATTTTTGACAGCCTCCGTGGCGCAGCGGGCGAGTAGCCGGCTGTGAAGCGAGAGGCCGCGGGCTCGATCCCCGCACCAAGACAAATATTTGTCTCGTGGTCTGGGTGTTGTGAGACCGAAAGTCACTCGTAGTTCCTAATACCCATGACACAAGACTCGTATCTTACTGTAGGGTCAGGACTATGTGTGTGACTGTTGGGTGTATTTATTTATTTATGTCCTAGCAATGCGATCGGATTTGATACAACGTGGGGTGTAATAACTGTATCGTACACTATACGTTGCTTAACCAAACCTTTCGATAACACGTTGTATATACAGGTCTCTTATTTTAGGTCCACTAGCAGAAGTAAACATGCCTATAGACACAGTGTTGCGGCAACCTAAAGGTTTCGCCACGGTTACATTCATGATGCCTGAACATGCTGTGAAAGCTTACACTGAACTTGATGGCACCACATTTTGTGGTAGAATGCTGCACTTACTGCCGGCCAAGACAGAAAATATTGAAGCCGATAGTGACAATGGTAAATGTACATTTAACATTACTTTCAAATGTGATACTTTAATGCTATAATCTTTTATTAACATTTTCTATCCAAATTATTATTTAGTAGCGTATTATTTTTAATAGTACTAAAGCAATTCAAACCCACATTAGATGTCTTGATTAGTTTGTTTAAAAGTAAAATTTCTTTTCCAGAAGGTTTATCGTTCAAAGAAAAAAAAGCGAAGAAGTTAAAATCTCAAGCTAAATCGTCACATAATTGGAACGTGCTGTTTCTGGGCGCCAACGCGGTCGCAGACGTTGTAGCAGCGAACTATAACACGACAAAAGAGCAGCTACTTAATGATAATAATAAAAGTACTTGCATAGATATAACCTTGTAGCCAACTAGTATAGACATAACTTGTAGCCAACTAATATAGACATAACCTTGTAGCCAACTAGTATAGACATAACCTTGTAGCCAAGATTATACACCAGCAACTTGCTCTTCAATATTGCCTGATAACCACAGAGGTACCATATTAACAATATATCCCTCAACCTGTTCCCAAAAATGGACAGGGGACGCTATATTGGGATCGAAAAAGACACGAGGTTATTGATATATGGTATGTGTCCCGATAGTCGTTACTGCTAATGGGTTGATACCAAAAAGCCTCCAACAACTGGAGAGGCTTGGCATTGGTCGTTGGGTTAAAGCCAAATCAGAATGCTGACACGACATGCATTGTGAGGAGGTTTCTCACTCTGGGGTCCTACCCGCCAGTGGTTTGGATCCTAGGCCTCGCCATTGGAGGGTATTAGTGTTTATATTTTGATATGTCTTATTTTTTTATTATTAAAAATGTAAAACTAACCTTTTCTGTATAAATTAAGTACTAATTCCAAAACCTAAATAAAATTGAACGCATTTAAAATAACTTATAAGGTTACCTATGTGGTACCAAAAACACACGATTCATCAGCCACTTCATTTATGGCTACAAAATTAACATACAAAAATACCTTGACCTTTCTTATAAAAGTATTTTTGTATTTCACAGACACCAGCGCCGCCGTTAGATTAGCTCTAGGTGAAACACAACTCGTTGCTGAAACCAGAACCTTTTTAGAAAGTAATGGAGTCTATTTAGATGCATTCAACAAAGTAAGTAATTAGATACTTAATATCATTTTACAAATGTTTAATATATGTAATACAATACAAATATAATTTATTTACAGCCAGCTAAAAAAAGGTCTAACACGTGTATTTTAGTAAAAAATTTACCTGCGGATACAGATAAAGATGAACTTAAAACTTTGTTTGAAAAGCACGGACAAATAGCGAGGTTTTTGATGCCAAAACACGGCATAACTGTTCTAGTGGATTACATTGAGCCGTTCGAAGCTAAGAAAGCATTTACAAAATTAGCTTATTCGCAATTTAAGAGTGCTCCATTATATCTAGAATGGGCACCGGAAAACGTATTCGTAAAGTCAGCAAATATACCTGAAAATATTAAAAAAGACAATAAGAATACTGAGGTAAAAATCAATGAATTAGAAGCAGAAAAAACAGAGAAAAGAGAAGAAAATTCTAATAGAAAAATGATGGAAGATTTAAAACCTGAAATTGTTGCTAGCGAAACAGTTGAGGAACATGATACAAACGAAGACGTCAATGAAATATTTGAACCAGAAAATGATACTACATTGTTTGTTAAAAATCTTTGCTTTAAAACCACCGAAGAAGCCTTAAGAAGGGTAAGGAATCAAGTGTACTTGAAACTTTTGTTTCGGTTTATCATGTATGGGAATCTATAACATAATTATGTTAATTTGCAGCATTTTTCAAGTTGCGGAAAATTGCATAGTGTAACGATTGCAAAGAAAAAAGACTCAAAGAATCCTGGTCAGTTTCTCTCAATGGGATATGGTTTCGTACAATATTATCGTAAAGAGCACACCAATGAGGCGCTGAAATCAATTCAAAACTCGAAACTGGATGGAATGACATTAGAGCTAAAAAGATCGGAACGAGGAAACACGTACGTCATAGTATAGTAGCTTTATCTCGCATGAATGTGTTTATCCGGAATAAAAAGTAGCCTATATCTTAGTCCAGACTACGGTCTACCTGTATGCATATATTTTCATCCAAATTCGTTGAGCCGTTAAGGCGTGATTAATGATCAAACATCCAAACTAGAAGTATAAAGTAAATTCAAAAATGCAGCTAGAACATACAATTATATGCATACATACAATTCACGTACTATGCGTGCCAAATAAGAATAGGACTGTCAAGACGCCATTTTGTTCAGCAATACGCGCAAACTTCATTACCAAAGTGTATGGTGTGCCAAAAAATCAGTAAACAAATTATATTCAGTTTAAATGTTTACTGTACGCTTTTTTGTTATTTCTAATACATTTCACGCCAAATTAATTATAAATGAGTAGGATTTCAAAGAAAAAGCATATTTATAAAAATAACAATAACAAGGAAGTCCAGCAGGCAACAGATATAAGACACACGCGCGTATACACGAAAGCGTAACTAACGGCACATTGGTAGCTTCTCAATAGCGTCACAAAATTGCGTCATATTAGGGTGATAGTAGCATTAACTGTGTATTTGTTCATTTTTTAAACTCTTTCCATACAGTTCCATAATTAATTTATCCAAAATTATCCATTAATAAAATTCAAGAATAGTATTTATTAAATGAATATAATGATTATACAATTCTTAAATCTATATCTATTAACAATAAAAAATATATGAAATTTCTTTTTGCACTTTTTTTTTGCTAGCAGTACTACTTTGACAGTAGTACGCGTGAAGTTGGCAGCAAACGCGATCCTATTCTTATTTGGCACGCGTGTAGGATGATGGATGGATGGTCACTTTCATAATAATTTTCGCACGAACATTAGTACCTACAAAATAGCTTTGGCTCGCGTCTCCACCTTTGTGTTTTTTTGGAATAAAATGTCTTCCCCTATTTCCGTCCGCGGAATTCAAATTACCCTATACCACATTTAATCAAAATCGATACATACTGTAGTTTCAAAATCGGCCAAGTGCTGTTCGGACTCATGCACTGAAGGTTCGTGCCATGCAGCGCCCCTTAAATGTTTACCTTTTTTTACTATTTGTTAGGATATCCGCCATAATTACACAATATTATATTCTGTGAAAATTCAACAGGCTACCTAATATCGGGTTCAAAAGATAGAGCCCTTTAACGGTCATTTTCAAAAACTACCTGAGTTTAAAGATCGTACAGATGATACACTATTCACCTGCAGTTTTAACTACACAAAATTTAATTAATTACTACAACATATTTAAACGTTCAGCTTCGCGATTAAAGTTCGCACATTTGTAATAAATTGGCATGTGTATGTACTGATAAGATAGCGTGTTTTTTTTATTTCTATGTGCCTGTAACGTGTAGTAAACAATACTGAATTATCGCATCACCCATTTACTTGTACATGTTATGAAATTAATTAAACTAATGATAAAATCTCGATGATAAACATAAAACAATATGTAATAAATAAGTGTATATTATTAAATAACCGATTTTCCACGCAGCATTTAGATAACAGTTAAGATTAAAAAAATACCGTATTATTTCAGGTTTTACCGTATTAAGATGTTTTAGTTAGCAAATAACATTTCTACATACTTTACCGTTACGATTTATTTCAGTTAATCTTATTACCGTTATGACTAATTATTTCATATATTATATTATTTATCACCAGGACTGAAGTGAGAACAGCCAAAAAGACTGTCAAGAAGACTTCTCAAAATGGAACTAAAATATTAGTGCGTAATGTGCCATTCCAAGCCAACAGACACGAGTTGCACGAAATATTCAGGTAATTTATCCACTTGGTGTAGGTATAGTAGTAACTGATACGGAATAACGACTAATTGTACGTGATATCAGGAAAGCTGTTTGATTATTATTATGGTTCATTAAAATGCTCATGTTTAAAACCAATTTAATTCAATTATTTATCAGGGCATTTGGAGAAATAAAAACACTAAGGTTGCCCAAAAAGTTATCTTCAGACTCGGACCAACATCGTGGCTTTGCGTTCGTGGATTATCATACTAAAGCAGATGCTAAGGTACCTTGTATGCTAAATGAATCGAAATCAACATAATATTATACCTTTCATGACTAATTCAATCATCAATCTCGTTGTTTTCAGAGCGCATTTGAAGCACTGTGTCAGTCAACTCATCTTTATGGCAGACGGCTTGTTTTAGAATGGGCAGATGAAAGTGATGAAAATGAAGATATTAATCTACTTAGGAAACGGACAGCTCAGGCTTTTAATACAAAAGCTGCAGGAGGGAAAAAGTCCAGAAAAGCTGCTATTGATGCAGAAAAGTTTGTTGATGGAGATCAAGATGATGTTTAAAATAAAATATGTTTAATACAAATATTTATTATGATTTCAATATATTACGTCTGACAAAAATGTAAAAAAATGAGAAAGCATTAGTGTTTTTTGACTTTATTTTAATGCCAAAAAATACAGAACAATTTCATATTGGATGGCAGAGTAATTACTCAATAATAATTAAAGATAAATACAGGTTATTGTGAAATATTTCAAGTTTAAATTTTTTATCTTAACAATTCGTAATGTTCTAGTATTTACAAATTTAAGGACTTGCTTCACAACATCCAAGTTAATACAGAAATACAAAATTATCATGCTGTCATACACATGGAGAAGCAAAAAATGGCTACTTTCTAAAAAGGCTGTTTAAATGAGTTGACAGATAAATTTAAACCGACTTTGTGAAACATGCCCTAAAACGACAAAGAGTGACATTAAATAAGCCTATATTTATACTAACATCCATCAAGATTCATTCTTTCATAATGTTTTAAAGAATCTTATTCTATATTGCATAAACTCCTCTGTTTAAGGTTCTAAAACAATGAAAATTGTTATAAGTAACTGCAATAAAGCAGTGTAATATCTGTAGGACATTTACAATACCTGTTATATCTAAAAAAAACACAAGAGAATATTTACATTGTACAGAATAAAAAAATCAAGTCTGAAAGTATAATTAAATTGTTGTTTTGACAAGGTAAATGACAAGAAAACTTTCCTATAGTGACCAATGATACAGATAATTTAAGCATTACTAAATTACAAAAGCTTATCTTTAAACAATATTTCTGAGTGTACCAAGATTCTTCTATGGAGGAATTGTCTATTCAATCAAACTCCTCTTCATTACTTCTTACTTACACTTTATTGTATTAAAGTATTTTAGCACTAGTTTCCATATGTTATTTATTTTAATAATAGCATGGTTGTCACCAGGCTCTGGATCAGAAGGGGCAACAAACTAGTGAGGAACCATGTTCGGGGGTTGATGAGGGTTAATGGTGTAATTTTTATTATTATACATAGTTTTGGAGTTGATTTATATCACCAAAATTATACCCCTTCTTTACAGGCTTAGGAAATGACACATTTTTTTTCGAGTCTATGAAGGATATGGTAGCTACACCATATGCTCTGCCCTTTTGGAGACAGCCATATATATACACCCTTTTTTTAAGGTTGACGAATAAAGTTACACATATACTCACAACTGCATAACTTTAAAGCATATTTTGAAAATTCCAAATGCTTTTATAATTGTACAAAGATTTTAATGCCTTTCGGGAATGTCTCCAATATATTAATACAGTAATAATTTTATGTTTAATTCATAATTTGCACTAATATATTCATCTGCCTTATACAAAATATGATAAAAGTTAAAAGGCAGTTTTCTTATGAATATTGCTATTATGGTTTCAATAAATCTAAACTCTCAAGTTTTTTATCAATCTTAATATATCCACATCTCAATCAATCTTAACAGTGGAGTAGATTTTCCTGACAAATATGCTAGTTCCCAAATATCCAACAGTTCCACAGATAATACCCAGAGCTAAACTAAACAGTGCCATATAGCCAAAGTAAAAAGAAGTCTGGAACAAACCATACATCTTAGTTTTAAATAAAAAGTAATAGAATGAATACAAGTACACATAAATAGCTGTGCTACCTGCAGACAGGAAACTAGTCCACTGCCAACGGTAGTCTTCAGCGTTCAGCAAGAAGTAAGTACATACAATTGTGACACAAACTGTAACAATCATCAAAATGAGGAATACAAGTAACATGAAGCCATAAACATAGTAGATCTTATATGCCCAAAATGAGGTAAATATGAAGTACATTTCAATAAATATAGAACCAAATGGTAAAATACCCCCAACAATGATAATAATAAAGGGCTCCATAAACCACTTCTTCTCGGGGATAGGTCTGGGAACAGCATTGATTCGGCAAGGGTAGTCAGGTTGCCCAGCTAAGTTACGACCAAGTACAGTTCCCACTAAAGTCAGAGGTAAAATAACAAAAGTACAGATAGACATGACAGCTATCATGCTACCAAAGGGAATAGCCCTGGACGCATGGTAATACATGGCAATAAAGTTAATGAAGAATGCTGTTCCACAAACTAATACAGGCAAGAAAAACGCAGATAGAAGCATTTGTTTTATCCACAATTTGCCTCCCATTCGAGCATATAGAGATCCACCAAAATACCCATTAACAGGAGAAGTTGCTGCATATATGAAAATAGCCGTTGAAAGTAAAGAACCCCTTTCAGTGTAAAGTTCCCCAAATATGGTAAAAATAATAACAGCTAGTGTAACAACAGTAAGTTGGTAACCAGAACCAATCAGTGCTGAAAACAGAGCCAAATGTGGTACAGGTCTAAAGACATCACCATGAACCTGTTTCCAGCCATATTCATCACCTAAATCTTTTTCCAAGTCATCAAGATCATCATCCTTAGAATATCTAGCATAATCTTTGCGTAGTGTTCTCATGAGAATCATAGAAACAAGTCCAACTAAAAATATGACCATCATAAAACTATTAAAGATACTGAACCAATGAATTCTGTGCTGGAAGAAATTAGGATCTAAATATTTGTCAAATCTATCTTCAAAGTTGATGTTGCTCTTCTTCCAATTAACTTCGTAAGTGAAAGGAATCTTCGCATCAGGAGTTAGTCGTTCCTTATTTTCGGCTGTAAGGTTTACTTCCACGATCCTGTTTCCATTGTATCCTATGTCAAACTTCTTGTGGGTCCAGATGTAATATTGGTCGCCGTCAATCTCTCCCACCGTTCCCCATATCGGCAGGTCGTCTATGTACATCTGGTACCAATAATGGTTCTTCACGGCATACACGAGCGCTTTGTAAGATTGGTCGATTAGTTCGATGGCACAGAATTGTTGCGCCGGTACGTTGTCTTTATACGTAATGTCGAGGCCGCTAAACTCCAATTCAACTCCCTGTAGAGCTTCAGAAAGCGTTTCATGGTAATGGCCAATTGTTACTTTAGTACCAACGCAAAATGGTAAAGAAAAGTATGCATACGTTTCTTGTCGATTATGATATGGGCCGACGGTATTCATCCATAGCACCACTTGTTCTCCTTCTTTATACGTGTGTGTATGTTCGTCACAATTGACTATAGTCCAAATTATGAACAAAAAATACAAGAATTTCATTTTATATCGATAGGGAGCACACGACTAGCCGATTAAATTACAAATAAAATAAACATAACACGTATGTTACGCCGAGTCGGACATTTATAAAAAAGTTGCCAACAGCAAAAAAAAACAAGGATGTCAAAATAATATACTCACCCTTTTCAATTATTTTATTTTTCGCTACGAAAAATGGTAATAAGTTGTAAAATCAAATTAAAATTATATATTTTTATCACTATGCTATCCATCATCATCATCATCAGTCACAGGACGTCCACTGCTGAACATTGGCCTCCCCCAAAGATTTCCCAGCGACTTCCTGCGACCTTTATCAGGTCGTCTGTCCACCTTGTAGGTGGACGTCCAACGCTGCGCTTGCCAGTACGTGGCCTCCATTCCAGAACCTTTGTGCCCCATCGGTTATCGGTTCTGGCCTGCCCACTGCCACTTCAGCTTGCTAATCCGCTGAGCTATGTCGCCCTGTTTTCCAATTACAGAGCATAATGCGACTCAGTGGTACACTATGCCGAAGTGTGCTAATGCTAATTGGAACGTGAATATCCTTACATTTACTTTTTAACAGGAAAATTTTCTCAACAATAAATAATATTAATTACAAACGATAATATAAATAAAATTTCGATCAATGCCAACTTAAAGAAAAAACACTTGTTAATTTTCTGTTACTGAGTTGGTATCGATTGCATGTATCACCCGAAAGCAGTACTTTTGAGAGTGCTTGATTGTGCGAAGCGTTGCTGTAGTTGAAACATTCAAGGTTGAGCATTATGCCGCATAATGCGCTCTAGTGCTGTAATTGGAAAACAGGGTCGGTGACTTTCGTTCTACGGATCTCCTCATTTCTGATTTGATTATTTTTTCTCAGCGAGCTATGGAAAGAGCTACGCTCGGTGTTTCTCTATACTATCCACTTCATACTAATTTTATGGGTTTGGGCATTATCAGACTTAACATCTCATGTTTGAGAGTGACGAGCGCGGTTTAATGCCATGCAGTGATTTGTAATACACCCTGTTTTCCAATTACAGCACTAAAGCGCATTATGCGGCATAATGCTCAACGTTGAATGTTTCAACTACAGCTACGCTACGCACAATCAAGCACTCTCAAAAGTACTGCTTTCGGGTGATATATGCAATCGATACCATTTCAGTAACAGAAAATAAACAAGTGATTTTTCTTTAAGTTGGCATTGATCGAAATTTTATTTATATTATCGTTAGTAATTAATATTGTTTATTGTTGAGATTTTTTTTTAAGCTTTCGTCTTATCGTAGTGTTTTCGAAATATTCAAAAGATAATTCAGACCCTGTTAAAAAGTAAATGTAAGGATGGATGAAGGTATAAACATTGATAAACATTGACTATTTATATTTTTACTCTCAACACTGAACTTAGCGCACTCTGGGTGCACTAGAAAACTAATTCACGTTCCGATTAGCATTAAGCACACTTCGGCATTGTGCGCCACTGAGTCGCATTATGCTCTGTAATTGGAAAACAGGGACAAAGTTCTGTGTGGTGTTGCTACTTTTGCTCCGGGCAGGCGTTACGCTTACAATCGGTTGAGCAAAGTGCTTGTTCATTCTTTCAGGCTAATAAAAACATACACACTCACGGGCACAACCTACTTGATGGGATAGCTTCAATGACTGAACAATTCTGCTTGATTCATCTATGATGAACGCACACAAAATAAATTATACGACTTGATGCGGCGCGCTCTGACGAGCTTCGACTCTATAAGTTTCTGCTAAATGAACTTGGCTTGACACGCTACCGCGTTTCTATAATAATTCAATACATAATAACACTTATCATATCGAATTAAATATACGCCAGATAATTATGAAAAATATGGCTATATCGATAAATTGACTTTTTTCCACATCCCTGCTATTGGCTGCCACCACTATCAAAAGTTTTAGGTTATCTCATGTTTTGTATCATGTTGTTTTGATTATTAGAAATAACCAAATAAATTAAAATGGAAGAAGATATACCAATTTCTGTACAAGCTAAATTAAAATCAGATACAGGAGAAGAAATTGGCAGTACTTTAGACTTACCTTTAAATATAAACAAGGACCAACTGCAGCTTATTTGTAATGCTCTTTTACAAGAAGTAAGATAATTTCTCTATTATACTTATTAATCTAAATGAATAACAATTCTCTGTATAAATTATTCGAATAATTAATGTTTTCAGGAGGACAAACCGTTTCTGTTTTTTGTGAAAGATGTTGAAATAACAAATACATTGAAAGATGCTCTTGATGTAAACATTTTGAACTCGGAAGAAGTTTTAGAGATAATATATCAGCAGCAGGCTGTATTCAGAGTGAGGCCTGTCACTAGATGCACCAGGTAAATAAAGCATTTTATTTTAACTTATTTCGGGTAATGGCTCTGCTGAGAGCAATGTAGTGTAATCTCAACATGTCTTTTTATCTAATAAGATTATTTTCTCTATTATAATACTTCGTAAACTTATGGTATTAAACTGCATCATAATATATCAATAATATTAAAAAAATATTGAAGAATCCAAGTTGTTAGGGGACTGCTTCCAAATGAATCGGGTATTTCAGAAACCCCAACGTTGTTACAAACCATATTATCTAAGAAATTGTTTAAGGCTTCAAAGTCTAAATTTGTACAAACTTTTCGAGTGTAGTCACAAAATATGTATGGGAGTTTGCCATTGTTCTTTAAAGGTCATAATCACAAGCAGACATTTATTTACAAGAGCTTTATACATATAAGTTTTAAATGGCATATCAAATAAATAATTTTTAATTTATTGCAAAGTAAGTGACTGCTTTTTAGTTCCATACCAGGTCATGCAGAAGCTGTGATATCAACAAGCTTCAGTCCATCGGGCAAAAAGTTAGCTAGCGGTTCAGGTGATACTACTGTCAGATTTTGGGATTTACACACACAGTCCCCCCTTCATGTGTGTAAAGGTAATTATCCTTGTTAATAATGCTTCGATTAGGAGTTAAATTACAACGCTTTGGCGGGATTGTAGGAGGCAATAGCCTCTGCTTCTTCACCATCCTTGAACTGTCCCACACCATGTCCATGGGCCACTTGCAGGCGCAAAGCTGTATTGATACCCGAAGAACATATACTCTTGAGGGAGTCTAGATTCATATTAATACGTGAAGAACATATACTCTTGAGGGAGCCTAGATTCATATTGATACCCGAAGAATATATACTCTTGAGGGAACCTAGATTCATATTGATACCTGAAGAACATATACTCTTGAGGGAGCCTAGATTCATATTAATACCCGAAGAACATATACTCTTGAGGGAGCCTAGATTCATATTGATACCCGAAGCCTAGATTCATATTGATACCCGAAGAACATATATTCTTGAGGGAGCCTAGATTCATATTGATACCTGAAGAATGTACACTTGTAGAGGAGGCTGGATTCGACAACAAATTTTGACTTACCAAGAGCAATATTTGCTACCTGCATCCCTTCCACTATTCCTTCACAGAGCCATCCTTTACTACTAAATACATATAGGTATAATAAATACTTATTTACAGGTCATACCAACTGGGTATTATGCATCAGTTGGTCACCAGATGGTGAAAAATTAGCTTCAGCGTGCAAACAAGGCAGAATAATGTTGTGGAATCCATCCACAGGCAATCAAATTGGCAAAACAATGATTGGACATAAGCAATGGATTACAGCACTTTCTTGGGAACCTTATCACATGTAACTGAAATACCATTTTATATAAAATGTAATTGCCTGTCTTGTACTAGAAATGTAAAAAAATATCTATACTTTACCCACATCAAACTTATTATAAAAAATTGGGTAGATATTAACATTTCTGATACAAACATTATATAATATGTTCTCTTACTTAAGGCCGTCACATACGCTGAAGATATAATAATATTTTATTTTAAGATATTATATCAACTTACGCCGAATTTGGGTAGAACATCACACAGATACAAACAACGTGATTAATAAGCTAGTGTGGACTTTGAGTAGAAGGGATTGTGCAGAAAAATTGTCCGTTCAGTCACACAAAACTGCAGCTTTCAGAAGCGGTTTCCGTTACATAGCCACTAAATGTTAAATGGAATAACATCCCTCCACCTGTAAGAAATGTAGGTTTAAGCGTAACCACATTTAAAATACGTTTGCGGCAATAATTGGTGGAGGCGCAGCGGAAACTAAACTCTGCTACCTTTTTTTATGTGATAGAATGACGAGACGAGCAAGGCGCTCGCCTGATGGTAAGTGCGACGCCTGCCCATAAACAAAAACAACACCACACAGAACTTTGAATCACAAAGCACTGCATAGCACTGAACTGCGCTCGTCACCCCGAGACATAAGATGTTAAGTCTCATAATGCCCAGTAATTTGACTGGCTTCAATGTCCTTCAAACCGAAAAAACAGTGCTTACACACTGTTGGTTGGCAGCAGAAATAGTCAAAGAAGTGATACCAACCCAAACGGCCACTCGCATACGAGGGACCTACCACCTATAAATATTATAAGTATCTTTATCGTGTTTGACGGCACCTATGTCATTATGGAATCGTATTGTGATTTATCTTGCTTGCTTGCTATGCTTTAGCATAACATCATCTTTAAATACTTTGATAAAATAAATTTGTATGCTATTTTAGCAACCCAGAATGCAGGAAGATGGCAAGTTCATCTAAAGATGGCGATGTAAGAATATGGGACACTGTGACTGGGCTTACGATATTGAGTCTAACAGGACATTCAAAAGCAGTTACATCTGTGAAGTGGGGTGGCAGCGGGTTGATTTACACGTCATCCCAAGATAGAACCATCAAGGTTGATATTGTATTAACAAAAATTATTGTCATAAATATTATTGGTAATAAGAATTTGAAATTAACAAGTAACACAGTTTTGATGAGTAGTTGGCTTCCAGATGATTTGTTGCTAGTACGTTTGTATGACTTAAGACCCTGGTTATTTAAATAAATAACTTAATTCGGGAGCAACAGTAGAAGATATGTAGGTAGTCTCGTGGAAAGTGCGTACTGATGACCTCACGAAACTACTTCTATTATTTGGTATTCCACTGATTATAATTATATCGACTCGCTCCTCGCAACCCGATCCTTATGGTATTATTTTAAACTAATTTTCATGAAATAATGGCACTAAATAGACCAAAAATATTTAAGTATGTAATTTATTTTTGCGTGTAAACTGCACAGTTGGACAGTTTTCGCGGAGCACCTCAGAGAAAACAAAACTGAATAAAACACGCAGAATAAATTGAATATCTAATTAATAATAATTTTACTTGTTGTGGGTTATTTTTTTACATATATACATTCTATACGCATTAGACATACACACACGTGCACGCCCTCACACACACGCGCGCGCATGTAGGGGGAGAAGGGGTCAAACTTAAAACTCCCCTAAGTTTTTTCTCTTTTGTTGGAAGTTATGAATATAATATGTAATATTTTTATATACAGGTATGGAGGGCTGAAGATGGCATACTATGCAGGAACCTGGAGGGGCATGCACATTGGGTCAACACATTGGCCTTGAGCACAGACTACGTTCTTCGTACAGGACCATTCCATCCAGTCACTGACCAACACAGTGCAAAACCGGAAGACAGTAAGTATTGAGGCTCATAGAATATTTCTAGCATGCTATAAAAAAAACAACAAAAAAAAAGTAGTGCAAAAGTAACATTTTGAGTTGTGTAACACAAGAGTAACGCATCAGAACCAAAAGTAACACACTGGCAACGCTGGTGTTTACACACTGCTGTGTGACGGCAGAAATTGACAAAGTGGTGGTACCAACCCAGACGGCTTTTTGCTCGCATATGAGGGACCTAGAAACTTGTAAAAAAAGTGTAAAAGTCCATACTGACATCATGAAAAGTTTTTCTAGTACATTTTTGGACCTATGGACCCCCCTCCCCATGAGAAAGCTATAGCTACAGAGCCTTGCTTCCATCAGCGGATCGTGCAACGTGGATTTTTACTCTACAATCCAAATATAAATAATTCCATTATAGAATTATGTTAATATCATACAATATTTTTATGTCATAGAAAATGTGCTACAACAAAGTGCCTTACAAAGATACGAAGCTGTATGCCCTCAAGGTGCCGAACGTTTAGTATCAGGTTCAGATGATTTTACTTTGTTCTTATGGTTGCCCGAGAAAGAGAAACGCCCATTAGCAAGAATGACAGGCCATCAACAACTTATCAATGATGTTAAATTTTCACCAGATACCAGGTATGAATATAAACCTATTTTTGAAGTGAAACTTCATTAGCACCGTTGTAATTTGAAAATTCGATGAAAAGAAAAGCGACAGTAAAACTCCTTTTACTGTCGCATTTTCAAACATATTCATAAATAGGATTTAGCCTGCGAAGGAATGAGATAGATACTATCACGTGTCTGCGCCTGCGAAGGAATGAGATAGATACTATCACGTGTCTGCGCCTGCGTACAACGTAGCCTTCGGAAAATGTGTCATAAACAACGTGGTGTATCATTCAAGTGTTTTATTTTTTGCATTTGCGTATTCAAATTCGTTGGTTAATTAATTTATGTTAATTATTTAACACATCTGTGTTAATTTGACCAATTATTTTTATTTATATAAATTACATATCTAAACTTAAATTTACTGTTCATTATTTAATAAGTTCGTAGATCTGCGAAACGGGGCAGATCGAGGCCAAGGTCAAAAGTTATGTGCTTTCAGTTCTGCCCCAGTAACAATATCTACATATTCTTCTACACCTACTTCACCATTACATATTGATACCAAAAAAAGTGATGAGAAAATCCATTTCCATACATTTGAAACCTTCAAAGTCCTTTTTTCCTAATTTGGGGTCAAAAAACAGGTCAAAATTCCTATGATATTCAATGTTATCACGACCACCAAAATACCTGATGCTTAGATTAGAGAAAAATCATACTTCAAATCATAATTTTCTAAATTCCTATTATGTCCTCCTATGGTATATGAAGGCCTCGATTTTAGGCGTAATTATTATCATTTAATAATTTGTTTCTTTGGGGATTTCTTTTTATTTATAATATAGAAAGGAATACATAGATAGAACCTTATGTCGATACCTAATAAAACCACTGATCGGACTGTTTTTTTACGTATTGTAGATGGATCAATCTTATTGATATGTCAAGTTTCATTTTTGTCCAAGATGTATATAAGTTTTATTATTATTTAGATAATTACAGTTTATCTCATTTTATATATATGAGTTAAACCGATTTTGTTCTTATCATCCCGGTTCACAGTATATTTTATTTTAAGGATAATAGCATCAGCCTCATTTGATAAATCTGTGAAATTATGGGAATCTGCCACCGGTAAATTTATCACCACTCTACGAGGCCATGTTCAAGCAGTGTACATGGTAGCATGGTCTGCTGATTCCAGATTGCTGTTAAGCTCTAGTGCCGATTCTACTTTGAAAGGTAATATTTATTTTCTCTTTATTAACAGTACAATTAAAACAATTTCGTAACCGTGTTCTAATCGACTTTAAAAAGAAGGACGCATTTTTTCTTTTTCTTAAGGACATCGATTTATCCGCAAACATAATGATTATCATAATGTATCAACATTGGACATTAATAAAATAAATAAAACATTGTTATTTATTGCAGTGTGGAGTATGAAGACTAAGAAGTTAGAATTGGATTTACCAGGGCATGCTGATGAAGTGTATGCAGTGGACTGGTCTCCAGATGGAGCATATGTTGCATCTGGAGGAAAAGACAAAGTCTTGAAACTGTAAGCATTAGTTACTGTATATGTAATTGTTTAATGTGTTTTATTTTTTATGTTTTTACACAAACAATGCATAATATAACATATTATAATAAGTCATTTATAGTATAATATTTGCAATGGGGACATTTGTAGATATAGATAATGTAAATGGAAACCAGGTGTGCCAATTTTATTACGTAGATCGACGTTGTCATCGCATAATTGTAATTTTTTACCAAAAAATACAAAAACCACTTACTCATTCACTCACTGATTAATATCTACTACTAAAGCTAGAATGATGAACACACCCAACACGCAGTCGTAGTGAACTAGCTTGATCAATTATTTTTATGAAAAATGTTAAATACTGATCTTATGCACTTGTATCTGGGTTTCGAGCAGAATTATTGAGAATTTATTATCAGGCAATAATGAAACACCATCAATCAATACTTAACAAACAACAACAAACCTCGCACAAAGAAAATTCATCATTATAGGCACATTTAACAATTTTGATAAAAAAAAAGTGTGATCACATAATAGCTAGATATCTGGCATATATGATGAAAGTAGTTGATTGTGTAATAAAAACAAAGAAAAGCTGCAGTATCATTTATTAATTTGTTGTAGCACAACGGATTTACAACGTTTTCTCGTCTATTTTTAGTGCATAGTTGTACCTTACACAGAAAAGCGTGATCACTAGGGTAGGCCAAAAAAACTTCTTTTTTTTCTTAGTTACCATGAAAATATAATCCAAGATGACAAATCTGGTAAATATTGAGCTCTTAACAGGTGGCATTTTGTGATTTTCGATTTCCAATTTAAATAACACGGGAAAATGTTTGGATTTTCAACATACCCAAAGAATAATTGTCAAGCGAGAATCAAAACCTGTACTGGTAGGAAATTTAACGATCTACAAAAAAGGTCTGAAATGATTTTTGGCTAAGTTGACTCATTTAAAAGTTATTTGATTAAAGTCCAAGTGAGTGTTTTGAAAAAAGGGTTTCTTTTTGTATTATTTTCTGTTACGTATAAAATAATGTTTATTATTCAACATAGGAAACTACCCTATTAAGTGGTGAATAACATGCATCATTCAAAAACTATGTTTAGGTAGTTCATGTTATTTATTGCTTTAATTTTATTTTTCGTGGCAGGCAAGAAATGGCATGTGAATTTTAATGAGACTTAATAAAAACAAACATTAATCTTGGTTTCAGGTGGCAACATTAATGACAATAAGAAAAAACCTATGTGGAGTACACCTTTATTAAAGAAATAAAATAAACCTGTTACACAATTTTTGTGAAAATAAATATGTTGCTTTTTACTTAATTTTGATACTCTTTTTAACATTAGCCTTTATGCCTGATGATTCTCCGCCATATCTAGAAATTTCTGTTCTAGGTTCCCTGACTGCACCCTTCCTCCTTATCTTTGCTTTTCTGTATTTAAGCTTATGTTTCACTCGAGGATTTCGTTGCTCCTTCTTTCTATGTGGTGTTAGACCTTTGTTTTTAGCAATTTGATATGTAATCTCCCTCTTATCTCCCAGTTCATCTGTAAACATATCTTGACAGGATGTTGAGGGTTCATTCTCATTCTTTTCTACTTCAGTAGGAGAGTTATCATCATTATCTGAAAAGCCGCTTTCTTCAGACTCATTGCTTCTGTGTAAACTTTCAACTTTGTTACTGTTCTTGAAGTTATCATTTCCTTCATATTCTTCTTCATTGTCTGACACTCCTGTATCTTCACCATCATCTTTCTCCATGGTACTAATAAGCTTAAGTTTTTTGGGTGCAGATTCTGACATTGCCATGTCAGGTTTTCGTTTCTTGCCTTCTTTCAACTCTTCATTTAATTCAATTACTTGTAACTTCAAATTATTTCTTACTGCAAGCATTATTTTGTCTATCTGTGGTTTAATCACCTCTAAGTAAATAGGTTCCATTTTGTTTAGCAGTTGCCTGTATTGGTATAATCTTTTAATTACAGGATGATTCTGAATATTTATTTTTTGACTTTTTAGTAACAAGTAAAAACTAATATTTGTACAATAGTTCAGAATTAAATCATAATTGGTCTTAACAAACTTTGAAGCTGGGCACTTTGGCAGTTTGCCATCTTTAACAAGTTCCAAAACAGGGTGTAAATCATCTTTTGCAACAGTTAATTTTGTCCTGAAATCATCTACGAGACCTGCAAATTCTGGACTTTCTTTTTCCAATAACTGTAATTTTTGCCTTTTAGACATCTGACTTAAATCACTTTTAATGATTGTTTCCTTTTCTTTGATTTCTTGAACTTGCTTATTGAAGAATTCTAATGTGAAATCTTCATCCCCAAGTTGTTCAAGTAGCCGTTTTTGAATATTTTTTGCCTCTGCTTCCTCCATAAGGGCGGCTTCTTCATCATTTCCAAAGCCACCATAATCTTCATCAACATAATCAGTAGCATAATATGATCTTTTCTTTTTACCCCATGCTTTAGCATCTGGTAGGTCATCATCTGACTTTTCCTGGCCTTCAACATCACTGTCAGCAATGTCAAAATCACCTTTTTTATTGTCAGAGTCTTCGTCAGATTCTGAAAATGCATAAAGTTCTTCTTCACTTTCCGAGTCATCTTTTCGTTTTCTAACTTTTGCCAATATTTCCTTTTCATCCTCTGAGTATTCTTCTTCTGAATCTGAAGGCTCATAGTTTCCTTTCATGTCAAATTTTGAATCAATCCTGAAAATATGGGGTCAAATTAAATATTGAAACTTCATATATTTTATGTAAAGTGGTACTATGCTAAATATATCTAACAATCACTCCACAATAGTAAGTATCAGGAACTACAAGTGACATACAGACCCACAACACCCAGACCGGAAACAACGAAATTAATATCTGGATCACACAAACATTTGATCCAGTGTGCGATTCGAAACCGCAGTCTCTCATTCCTAAGCCAGTTTCTCTCTCGCTGCGCCGCGGGTGCTGTTAAATGTGTCACTATTAACATGTGACATGAGTTAATCCCGTGTGCATTACACTATATAAACTATTTTAATCTAGTAAATAGTCAAGTCACAAAACCGAACCTAATTATTTGGGTAAGTAAAAAAATAATTACCTTATTTTATCTCCCATCGTGTAGTATATATTGTCACTGAGAGCATGCAAAAGGCGCAACAACTTCCTAACGATGTATGTATGACCTAGGTTATTTAATCATTCATTTGCAGTCTCGTTATGCACTTAGGGAGGAAATAAGTTATAAATAAAACGAAACTTATTAATTATTAATCATAATGCAAGAGAATCGTTAAAATAAAACGTATCATATGAAATTAATGTGAATCGAAGAAACAATGCAGCGCGCTGATGAATGACAAAATTGACAAATGACATTGTGAAAAAAAGTTGCTAAATCGAAATTCAAACTTTTCCCCATGTTCATATAAATGTTTCCCCAAATTTCGCTATATTTTCAAACATGAACATGAGAGACATTATGTATATATGGTGATATATGCATAACGGAATTGTTTCATTTATGTTTTTTTTTCTATAAAACACGGAATTTAACCTACTTATGTCTAATTTATTTAGAATAGTAAAATTAATGTCTCAATTTTTAATTGATGTAAATCAAAGTTGAAATGTTATTGCATATTTGCATCTAAATATGATCCCTTTATAGGCAAACACAGCTTGTATTATACCCAAAGTTATAACTTACAACTAATTAGTAATAACAAAGCAAAATATACATATCTGAACACAATAGAAAATCAGGTTAATAAAATAAGACAACTAGTGCGATCGCAATTATTATTAACAACTATTTTTATTAATATTGTATTATTTTTGTATATATTATGTAGTCTAACTTAATTAGAATAAATAAGTCTCTTAAAAATTATACAACACATAAAAAAACCTTTATTTTGGAAAATGGGGTGACTAGTTGGTAGCCCTAGAAAATGTACCTGTCTCATAGGAATATGCTCCGTCCAGGCATTCAAATTAAAATTCAAATTCATTCGTCAAGGATTTTTTAAAATCTGATATGGGGAATTTCAAAAACTCAATCTGGCGACCCTGACTAGAGTGGGAGCAGATTAGACATGTCGAATAGAGTCAAATAAACTAGAATCTCGAAAGTAAAAAGTAACGATTTATGATGTATCGATATTTTTAAAAAGTATCAATATCGATTTTATATCGAGATAAAGTATCGATACCTTGACATTTTTGGCATTTTAGATTTTTTTGTCACCATTTCATGGCATTCTATTTAAAAAAAATGATTTAGATATTATTTTTATACTCAGTAAAATAATGGATACATCGCTACACCGAATTTAAATATATCGCCAAAAACATCGATTTATCACAGTGATAATAAGTCAGAATTATTCCGGTTTTATACTTTATGCGAATATGGCACAAGAAATTGGCAACACTGATTACGAACTTTTATTCCCTTTACCTCCTCTATTAAATTATTTCTAGGTTATATATGTTAATAATATTTGTTTGGTTCCAGGTTACCCAAAATTTAAACTAGGTATCTAATGGTTGTAGCAAATAAATCCATTTAATGAGAGATATTGACATGGTACCAAAGGTGTTATTGCTTTGTTCAATTTTCCTTTGCAAATTAACTTTATGCAAAAGAATTTCCTCAGATCTTGGCAGCATAAAATCTGGTAAGTTAGAAGATTGCCAACGTTGCAGAATATTAACTGACTCTTTCGGACATTGGCTGTCGAAGACTTCACGTGGAAAGCATGAAGGCGGAGACGCTGCTTGGGAAGAAGCTAAACTGAAGTCATATTCAAGAAGCGAGATGCGTTTGGTCGAAATCCAAGAGGGTCTATGTTCTGAACTTAAAAAGCATCAAGATCATTGCTATACGTTGGCTGAGGAAGCGGAACAAGTTTTGGAGAAATGGTGGTTCCATGAAGATCCTGAAACAGTAGATTTATACACCTGGCTATGCATTGAAAACTTACAATATTGTTGTCCATCGAATCATTTCGGTGACATGTGTGCACCCTGTCCATTAGACAAGAATAATAAACAGTGTGGTGGTCATGGAAGATGTGATGGGGAGGGGACAAGAAAAGGAAAGGGTAAATGCATATGTCATACAGGGTATACTGGTGAATACTGTGAAGAATGTTCAAGAAACTTTTATTTGAACACTACTACCTGTACACCCTGTCATATAGCATGTGATGGATGTACAGGTGATGGAGCAAGCTCCTGCACAGCCTGCAAAAAGGGGTGGATATTGCAGTCTGGATCATGTAAAGATATAGATGAATGTTACACTAAGACCATATGTAGAGAAAACCAATATTGTGTTAATAGAGAAGGGTCTTACTGGTGTAAAAACTGTGATGTATCCTGTAAGTCTTGTAAGGGCACTGGTCCTTCAAACTGTACATCATGTGAGGAAAAGTATGTCCTCTGGTCTGAAATGTGTATACATGAGGATCACAAATATGAAATGTTGTTGAGTGCAACTAAAAGATCATTTTTGTATATAGGTCTATTAATAATAAGTATAATAATTTCTTGCAGAAAAATATATTTAACAACACTTCTAGTGGCTATAATTGCAATGTATGTTTACTTTCTAGAAAAAGAATCTACAATGGGTCTATTACAAATTATACCAAACATATTTATACATAATTTTTACTCTAACATATAACACTAATAATTTTTATAGTAATTATATAATTTTTGAGATGTTTTCATTAACATATGATGGGACTCTATTTATTGGAAATGTTACCTATGAATTAAGACATGCTGATCCATCCAATGTTTTATAAAGGGAAGGCAATTTTGTTTATATGTACAGGAAAGGGTTCTAAACATTGCTTCTATTTCAATATAAAGTCCTTTAGTCAGCATTGCTTATACTATATAAATAATAAACATAGAGTAATTATTTGTTTCTATTTATATAGAGACATGAACTTATTGTTCATTGGTTTTATGAACACAAATGGCTATAATAGCCATCATTTCTACATTCCCATTCATTTTCATTTTAAGTTATTATTATGGGTTTCTATTAATGATAATTATTATTCAGATAGTTCTTGGGTAACATACAGATACTATAGGTTTATTTGTGTTGGTATTAATGAATGTATAAAGACAAATAAAATCCACATGAAAGGTGTATTAAAAATACAATTTATTGCAAAGTTACTTTACTACATTTTAGTGTCATTTATATACAAAAATTAAATACAATGATTGGGAAATATAACCAAAGGGTCTAAATACTTTATAATACAGAATTTTACTTTCTAACACAACTATAAAATAATTAATTATTAAAGAAATAATTATTTTGCTTTCTATGGGGTAACATGAATTAGAGCCCTTTTCACAATATGCTTCTAAGACTTAACAACTATACTTAATAAAAAGCTACAAATTGTGACTCTAAATAAAATACAAACATTCCTAAATAAAGTGCTATATATGTGAAAAAAGCTCTTGTTTGTATTTCACACAACCATCAAGACATTGCTGTTGTGATTAATGTTAATTTGAAAGTATGCCAATACTATTTTGAAAGTAATTGGCAACCTTTGATTTGGCTACAGCAAACACAAGTATAACACTTCAGTCTAATTGAATAATTACTCTTAATATAACATTAATAAATCAATCATAATATTTTCCAATACATTTGTTTTGTGATGTCTCAAAACTTTCATAAATTATAAATACTGTAAACATCATGAATGACTGATACTTGATTTAATAGAGAAAAAAATAATGAAACGGTTTTATTGACTCTTGCTTTAGAACTTGTTCAGACGATAAGTGCTCAACATGCACACTATCATCTGGATGTGCACATATTGTTAATGGCAAAAAAACAAATAATCGCGCAAAAGTATCTCGTATTATACCAGGTGTAAACGAACCGCTTCCGAAGCCGAAACGGTTAGAAAACACTACCTTAACATAAACGGAAAACGCTATATCTTTGCTGTTTACTTGCTATTTTCGAAATGTAAGCCCGCAATGTAAAACGCACTAGAGCTCAAGTCAGGATCAATGACCTTGCACATTACTGCGATTCAATATACATCTGGCGAAATCGTGTTGTGCGCCGCAAAAAAAATATGTCCATTTTTTACGCGGTTATTTTTTAGTAGTATCGTGTATGTAATCACCAGCACTAGCACTTATCTTCGTTTTCAGAAGAGTTTCCCTTACACCCGGTATGTCCAACCGATTTTCTTATTGCTTTAATTGTGTTGTGTTAAACAAATGTGTCTGTGGTTTTGTTCATATGAATTACCATTCATAATATTTAATGTGATATCAATGAAGGTTTGAAAATATAATTTAAAAATAAAAGTGGTCTTTGGCGAAGAAAATAATCTGAGGTTGCAAGAAAGTTTCTAATCGTTAATAATAAATAACAATATAAACTTTAGACCATTCAACTAATGGACGAGTATCGCGCATGTTATAAAAAAATTAGTAATTTTTCAAGTAAATACATTGAAAATGCTGCAATATTTTGTGTCATCACGAACGTATACATAAATAAATCTTCAACACTTGTTCATTTTACACAAACTAATTGGTCAAATACATTAACTTACAAAAATTTACGTGTATAAGACAGTCGGATTAATAGTATATTATACTATTATAGTTATCTTTTTAATTTAATTTTTAATTAGTAGTATCAATAGTTATTACCTCAGTGTAATAGTTATTACCTAAATGTGTCTAATGCATTTCTTTAATTTTTCATTCTTTTAATTTTGCATTTCAGTAGTTTTTCTAAAATGAATAAATGAATATTGAATGAAGGTAATGCTTTAGTATCCGGTTGCAAGCAAAATAGTGCGGGAGGGGTGGGAGGGGGTTGAGGGGGGAGGTACAACCCCAAGGGGGGAGGTGAGGAAACCAATAGTTTAGGAAATATGATTTTTTTAAATTTCCAGGTTTCTGCTTACAATATTTTAGCACATATTGATATTTTCTATGTGGTCACGGGTTATTTTTCATCGGGAGAAGGTGGAAAGTCACAGTTTACTTTATATTCAATGTTAAAAAAAATTGTAACAAAAATTGCTTATGAAGCAAGTAATAATAACAAGGCGTAGTTGCCGGGGCTACAACTTTTTGGGTGGTTTAAAAAAAAATAACCACGAAGGGGATGGCAGGGCCTGCTCGAACTCTAACCTAAATTGTCCGAGTCGGGGTGCTCCAAATCCCGAGCTCGCTTCGCTTGCTAACGCGAGCATAAGCCTCGCATAGTCTATGGTGTTGTAAAGAAAAAAACGTTCCAGTAACGCGAGCACAATATATTAAGCATTTCGTTTTTATATAACTACTTGTCAGAAAGAAAAAGAATTAGTCGCGTTCCATGTTCAATGACATTTGTCTCTTTCTAATTAAATATTAGTGTGTTTACAACTGTAATAACCTACAAAACTTTAAAAATTAATTTCACAAAAACTATGCATTTCCGCATAATAAACTGCTAGCATTTGTTAATACGGACTAGTGTCTAACGTTTACTATAAAAATTATCAGCAAAATCCTGCACCCGGATACTAAAGCCAACCCTTGAATGAATTTAGTTATGATGTACTGATTAATATGTATAATTTTATAATTAGTAAGAACTTACTTACGTCTTTAATGGTACCGTTAAAATAAAAAACTTTTTATTGTAACACAACACTAAACTAATAAAAATATAAGCGATAAACGATTTAAATTCTATATGACTATGACTTCACTATTAAAAATGGCGGAGTTATCTCGTTAAACTTGTTGAAAATCGAATCTTTGTTGTTTTATGTAATATTATTATGATCTAAAGTTATGTTAATAATTTATGATGATAAAAATGATGATTATTTTAATAAATAACGCAATTCAGGAGCAGTAAGGTCTAAAATATGTAGGTAGTCTGGTAGGAAGTCAATACTGATGATGTAAGCGCACTCCTCGCAACACTACATTGATTATTGCGTATTTCACTGATAGTGATCTCGATCCATAAGTATTATTTTACACTAATATTCATATAAAATTGGCAGTAAATAGACCAAAAATACTTATTTTTGTACATTAGATGCATTTTTGCACGTGTTAACTGCACAGATGGGCACTTTTAGCGGAGCACCTCAGAGAGCAAAATTCCGAATTTGATGAAAATATATATCCATAAACAATATATTTTTATAATATACAATGCTTTTAAAAACGCAATACAGTTTTTTATCTAGTACCTTGGCTGGGAGGAAAAATCATGCGGGATAGGTCCTTTTGTTGAATGGGCTAAGATATAAACCATTGTTAACTAATTCTTTTTCAACAAAACCAACACAAAATTATAATATGAAATTAACTTTGTTCTAATAATTTTTATTTTTGGTAATTTTTTATTGTTAAGTACTAATAAAACACCATTTAAGTCTATCTGTAAAACATAAAAAATCAACTTTATGGTTTTCTAAAACCAAACTTAATTTGACAATCATTTCACATTTGAAATTTACCTTTTCATAATTTATCGGTGCTGCAATATATTATAAATTATAATACGTAATATAAAGCTATAAAAATAATACACACGACTAGCATATAAAATGCTGCAAATGGGACCAAGATATTTGGGTCCCTATTTTGTCAAGAATTTCATTAGCAATCATGCAAATGCATATTAATGGAGTTAAAAATGGTCACATGTTAAGGATATAATGCCAAGTAACCCTTCAAAGTTGAACAATTAGTACTATAGCATAACTCCGTTTTTTTGCAAGTGACGTATTCCTAGTTGTTTTTATGTGGAAAAAACTGATTATACACTGTTTCTGACAGAACAATTAACAGAAACAACTTATTGCTCAAAACACATATTATTATCAGTCTGCTCCGATTTATGCTAATAATTTTATTACCATCAATTTATAAATCTTAGCTTCGGTCCCACTTCGTAATACTCAATTTTATAATTATGCTTCTCTTCATTAGTCTATACTCAATTTTTATTTTTATATCGATGTTTTATAATCTAAATGTAAATTTTTGTGAAGACTTACAAAATGTATATGATAAGCATTGGTTATAATGCCTTTAAGTGAATGGTTTTATGTTATCATACATGCTGAATTATGTATATAAGTTATATATCCCCTAAACGATATTTCTATGATCAGTCTGTTTGTTATACAAAGGAATGTAAATATTGGATTAAATTGTTTCACAGCAAGACACATTTAACTGAATACCATTGACATGCAAGATACACTACAGTTTTAAGATGCGAATTTATTGGCACATCGCACGCATTATTTGACCCAACGGATTTTCATTTGCGTCTTTTTTTAAATTCATGTCTGCACCGTTACAACGGTGATTTTGTCAATGTCGATGTAGATTAAATATATTGTTAATTTGATTTTTTTAACTTTCAACCTCATGTTACCTATCCAAGGATTTTGTTCTATATCCTGTATAGTAAGATTTTGTTTGCCTTTGAGTTCCAACAGAAAGGCATTGCCACTCTGTATGGCATATAAATGATAAAATACATGGACCAAACCGAAATCCGCTGCATACCTTGTGTGTAGCAGCGGGTGTGTGCCAGTGACGTGTATCATAAAACAACAAATTTGTCATAGGGACACCTTATGGCTTGCTTCATTATATGGGTTACAATGCAGGAATTATATGTCAAAATTGGAAATCAACCAATGAACGTTTGAAATCTCCCCAGGCCACTCATCTCGCACACTTATAGTTGCCGCACTATTCATAATATTGAATGTCAATTTTTTTTTATCATCTGTATTATTTTAATCAGACAAGTCTATTTGAAGAATATGGGCCTATTTCATGATCTTCAAGTAAGATTTAACTACCAATGTAATGAACATGTACACAATGTCACATAAGAGTGACATTTTATCTTGTGCGTAAATAGACAGCAGATCTCTGTATCAGCATGCAAAAATAAATCTTTAGTGTTACAATTCGTAGCCTAATAAACATATTAAATTTCCAAAAACGACTAAGAAGACACTTCAAAAAGGAGTAAAAAGAAATGCCATATTTTAGCGAGAACACTTGTTAGGCTAACGCGACAATTCTTGGCTTGATTTCAAGGTAAATAAGCGGTGGTCCTTACATGAATTAGCCCAACAGTCATTTGGTGCAATTTGGGCTGTACGATCTTGAAGTTGATCAAATGTGTTGTCTAAGCTTGCCTAGTCGAAAATGCCTGCCGATGTTTGTAATGTTTTTCCGAATCGTTATAGACCACAGTAGTCACATAATTATAACAAACGTAGTAACTTCGGAACTGCTGCCACTTATAATTGATGGCATGGCAAAAGATTCAAGATTATTCAACTGGCCATCACCGAGGATCAAATCCAGATGGGATACTATATACACTCCTTTGCAAAAAAAACGGGCGGGTTTGATTTTTTAACATTATTGGTAATAATTTAGTTCTTCAGAGGTTTTAATAGCCAAACTATGTTACTGGCACTTAATAAAGAGTCTGGGTATGAAAAAAAGTTCATTCCAAATTCAAAACTTTTGTTTTTTAAATTATTAATCCCTTTTTCATTTTGTGACACTTTTCGCGGGTTTGCGGTTAAAAGGTTATCAAGCAACTAAAAGTAACTTTTCGTTATTTTTAGTACAACAATTTATGTTTATCGCATAATTCTGCCTTATTGTGACTTAAAACAGATATCTTTGTGTCTATCGTAATGGCAGAAAAAGCAATGAGAGCTAGTAAAATTATAGCGCTGCTGGAAGAGGGGTGTAGCCAATGTTACGTCTCACAGCGGTTAAACGTGAGTCGTTCAACCGTACAAAGAACCTGGACTCGATACCAAGAGACAGGTTCCGTTCAGAGAAGGCAAGGTTCTGGGAGAAAACGTTGCACACAGCCGCGAGACGATCGCTTTTTAGTGACTCAGGCGCTGAGGAACCGCAAATGCAGTTACATAGACCTCAAAAGAAACCTTGAAGAGGTACGAGGAGCACAAGTTAGCCTATGGACTGTGAGGAGAAGACTTTTAGCTGCTGATATACGTAGTCGACGACCAGCGCGGGCCCCCAAGTTACTCCGTGAGCACCGGATTGCGCGGTTGAGGTTCGCTAGAAATTGCCTATCTTGGACACCAGGTAACTGGAGTAGCGTACTCTTCTCCGATGAGGCTCGAATTTGTCTGCATGGTGAGGACCGACGTCGGCGAGTGTTACGAAGACCAGGGGAACGCTATGCCGATGTGTGTTTTGAAGAAATCACCCCTTATGGTGGAGGGTCCGTTATGTTTTGGGCGGGCGTAACTTCCAACTATCGTACCGAGATAGTATTCATAGAAAATGGCTCACTAAATGCGCATAGGTACATAACAGAAATCCTTTCTCAAAATGCACAACCCGCACTGACTGTAATTGGTGAAGATGCCATTTACATGGACGATAATGCTCGGGCCCACCGTTCTGGCGACGTAGATGCTTATATGCAAGAGGTCGGTATTCGTCGTTTGGATTGGCCAGCGCGGAGCCCCGACCTTAACCCCATTGAGCACGTTTGGGACCTCCTAAAAAGGCGAGTACGATCTGTCCAACCACCTCCACAAAACATCAGAGAGCTTAAACGTGTAATCTCGACTGAGTGGGAACACATTCCACAGGACACCATCAAAAGCCTGGTGGGAAACATGCCAAGACGATTACATGCCGTAATCGCTGCAAGAGGAGGTCATACTCGTTATAAATTTTTATTTTTTAATGTCTCTTTTATTAAAATACCATAAAAATACTCGTAGTCTTAATTTCATTATACCCATAAAAATGTCCATTTTAACACGGCTCTCTGTTTACATTGACTAAAACACCGATACCAGGATAAAAGTGTTAAAAAACTAGATTCTCATTGATAATAAGAAATTTCTAGTCATCCAAGCTAATGACATACTAAAAATATAATAATATTTACCCATAGAAAAGCTAAGGTAAAGTGTGTGTGTAAGGTGCCCGTTTTTTTTGCAAAGGAGTTTAGTTACTATTGCCACTATGCATTAGGTATTATAGTGTTGGTTTTAGGCATAGGTACGTTATAAAGTTTGCTCGTGGAATCTATTATTATCTATACAGCCTCCGTGGCGCAGTGGGCGAGTAGCCAACTGTGAAACGTGAGGCCGTGGGTTCGATTCCCACACCGAGCAAATATTTGTCTGATCCACAAATATTTGTTTCGGGGTCTGGGTGTTGTGAGACCGAAAGTCTCTCGTAGTTCCTGATACCCACGACACAAGACTCGTATCTTAGTGTGGGGTCAGGACTATGTATGTGACTGTTGGGTGTTATTTATTTATTAAGTATCGTAAGTATGAACTCCCCTGAGGTCGGCGGGCACCGGGTCGCGTGGTTGTGACGCGTGGTAGTGACTCGTGGTAGTGACTCGTGGTAGTGAGTCGTGTCTCAGAGCGCGGGCATGGGCGGGTGCGGGCGGTGGTGCGAGGAGAGCTGCGCGGCGAGCTGGCGCTGCTGCAGCAGGCAGTAGAGGATGCCGGCCTGCGCCATGGCGTCCACCGTGCCCGCCGCCAGCAGGTCCGTGCGCTGCTTGGAGCCCGCGCCCGCGCTCGCCGGCCGCAGCAACGTCGGACCGAACACGGTCGCCAGGTTGTGCAATGACATTTTGTTCTCACTCTCGTGTTGATTCACCCTGCAAATATATTATCGATTAACGACACGTCGGATTAAACATTTACGCCTGAAATGTCCATAGTTCTCACTTGACAAAATGGTTGAGTAGAAAGTCGATGCAGTTCTTATTTAGATCGGGCAGCTGCGCGTAACATTTGAGAAGAGCATGTCGTCTGGTATGCGCCGGTCCGGAGTCGACAGATGTGCCGGCGCCCTAAACAACATAAAAAATACTAGTTACATATAAATTCAGAATATGTCAAATACAACCACATATAAATAATGCTACATAAAGTATTTACAGCAGGGAATTACTCGTGGTTATATGATTATCTATTCTATGTTGTAATTAAAATCAATGTAGTAAGTAAAACAGCTAATTGGTAATACATACACTCAACAGAATAAAGCAAAAAAAAAATGCAGTAAATAACTAACACGTCAGAGATAGAATATAGATTTATAAATCACAAAGATGTATGCACGGTATGGGGTAGTCGCGGGGTGCGACGGCGGGGCTTGCATTTCTTCGGTGCACGTAAAAGTTTTGGTTGACTGGTTTATAATATGGTGAATACTTCATATACTACTAGGTACTACACATATACGTAAATAATATGCTGAGCAATACACGATATCACAAGGACATACGCGAACATACGCCAAAGGTATTAAGTATCTCTTACATGTCATTTTCAATTGTCTTAGTTATGCTATTTTATTATCAATTTAACAATGGAAGAGAAAACAATCTGTTCATACATTTTGTATTTATGGCGGGTTCTATCAGTTAGGTTATCACTGAATTACATACCTGAGTAGCACCCCAGGCTCGAAGCAACTCTGGATACAGTGCGTCGGTGAACAGCGCTTCAGGCAATTCTCGCAAATATAACTTCAACACGCCCGTCACAGAATGTATGTCCACTTCTTTTAGTAGCTGCTCGGCTTCGTAAGCATCTGTGGAACATCACAGTTAAAATCGTAACTGTGAAACTAATAAATTAATACCATCTATATGCTATTTATGATTAAATAGCGGGATGCGCACTGGGCTGGGGGTGGCCGAGCATTTGCGCTTAAACTGCCTTAAAACAAAATAAGGCTTAATTATTTTTTTCTTGTTATTAGTATGATTGTTTTAATAAAACGGTGTATGTTTGATCCACATTTGATCAACACGGAATTATGGATGCACTATTTTACATTATATCTTTAAAGTTACTAGTCTCTTGCCCATACATAGAAATGTAAAAAAACCATAATAATATTGCAGTGACTCTAATTTTCGTGATTTTCCCCATAAGGGTTGACGGATGCAGGTGACTGGTCTTAAAAACCAGAAATCAAATCTTTCCCCCACTGCGAGTGGGATACGGCCAAGTGGAAGAAGAAGAGATTGTCTTATTTTGATGACGTTCTTTGGTGTAAAAAAGCAATGATATAAAAAAGTAACTAACTAGTTTCAAAACTCTTCTTGAGCCGGTTGAGATCGGAGGCGCTGCCCGACACGCGATAGATGCCCACTTCGTGTATGCCTCGTCGTTCCACTTCACGCACACACGCGCTTATTATAAACGGAATGTTACGTTTCTCCCTCCTGTTCAAAATAGAAATAGTTGAACGCCGGCAAACAAGCATGTAGGTCACAATTTTAAAGAATTTGAATTCTCATCGATAATTTGAGTCAGTTTTTTGTAATACCGTCCTGGCCGAGTCCGTCTCTGACTCTGAATGCCTCATTCACGATACCAGTAAATTTAATAAGAATTGTGGGATTTACCATAATTGGTATATGCTATATCACAGGGTGAGGATCACAGTCTTATGCCATGCAGTGGTTAATTAGTCAGTGGTGTTGGTTCTGTTTATGAAGTAGACATGCCACAAAACAGTAGTCTGTGAAGTAATGCCATATGGCATGACATTTCTTACCGCGTAATATGTCATTATAGCATTACTCTAGGCATGACCTGAGATGACACGTTATGTGAACGGCCCACTATTACTTGTACTGGATGTTCAGTCAGGACTCAAGTGTAATGTAATAGTAATAGAAACAGAATCCCGACCGGCCGACGCACCTCGATCGCACAATTTCTCGAACTTTTATGATTGCGTTCTCCGCTTCACCGAGCCGCCGGTGTGTGTACTATGGCCGTGTGTATGTCATGGGTCATGCAACATGCAAAATTTTGCCTGGTAACAGGTACTGTTAGACACGTTTGCAATATTAGTATTGCATAAAAATTGTAAATAAATAAATTATAATAATGTAACAAAATATCGCAAATTGTATGTAAGAATATGTTTTTAAAAATAGATATAAGTAAACGATATTAAATCAGAATATTTTTTATATAATGCCTTTTTTAAATAAAGGCATATGCATTTATAGGCTTTTATAACACTGAGCATAGAGCTCTACAAAAAAAAAACAGGTAGTGTTACAGTACGCGGTCGTGTTATATTACGCGTCATGCATTACCCACAGTACTTACACATCTGTATTATCAAGTGTGTGTTACTGTGTAGTGGTGTGTTGTCAGTTGTGAAGGTGATACTTACTTGGCGACGTGCGTTATCTTGGCGGCGAACAGCGCGCCGGGCTTGGCGTTGGGCACGCGGCGCGCGGACCGCTCGGGCGGCAGCAGGCGCAGGCGCAGCGGCAGCGACCCGCCGCCCACCAGCACCGTGCGCCCCACGCCGCCCGACGCGCTCTCCGACACCCACTCGCGGGACAGCTGCACACCCACACACTCACATTCACCGACATATCAACACGCATTAACAACTGCTTATGAGTTTTGACGAAAATTCAGACAGTGCGGTTCGTCGCTTATTTTAATTTATTTCAAAAACTAGTTTACAAATGTTCGAAATCAGGTTGTGCACTACACGAGTAGCTTTCAAAATACGAGTTCGTCAACTATTGTTTGACGGCGTGGCAGGACCACATTATTTTGTTTTATATATTATATAATATATGTATAACATTGTATTTAAGTATATTTTATTATTATAAAATAACATGTCCTGACTGACTGACTGATTCATCATCGCCAAGCGCAAACTATCAAGGCTACAAGCATGAAATTCGGACTGTATATTCATTTTGTTATGTAGGCACCCACTAAGAAAGGATTTTAGAAAATTCCACCCGAAAGGGGTCAAAATAGGGGATGATAATATGTATGAAAGTCCGTCATTTTGAAATTTACATAAACAAAATTTTGTATTTCGGTTATTGACGTAAAACAAATAAACACGTGTTTCAGGAATTTTGGAAATTTTAGTTAATAAGAGATGAAAAGGGGGGTGAAAGTTAGTGCGAAAGTGAGTTTGTTTGTTACGCTTTCACGCCTAAATTACTGAACCGATTTTGATGAATTTATATACAGGGTTAGATGGAACCCTGGAGATGGTTACAGGTTAATTTTATCCCGGAAAATGCTGTTCACACGGGCGAAGCCGCGAGCAAAAGCTAGTTTTATTATATTTAGTTTGGTACTTTAATGTTTGGTACTTTAATATTTCCATATTATGTATCTTCTCTTCTTTTTTTGCACTTACTTTGTTCATCTCTGCATTACCCTAAGGTTGACTGGGAGAGAATGCCTTTGGCATTAAATCCGCCTTTATACATTTTGTATATAAAGTGTAAAATAAATAATAAATTTAATAAATTGTGTTTGTTGTATAAAAGTGGTGTGGATTTGTGCAATAAACATTGACGGTGATAAATAGTGTATAGAAATATTAAAATAAGTGAATTAAGCGTCGCACTGGAAAGAATTCACACCAAAACTCCAGCAAGACCTTGAAAACGTCCACACCGATATTTCATTGTTTTTGTGAAGACTTGAGAATAAATTATACTTGTCGTTGGCGAAATGCATAATTATGCGAAGCCATAAAAAAAAAAGAAGGACACCAACATACAACCACACGCTACTTACCAAATTGTCAATTTGTTTATTGCCTCAACCAGTTAGGTGAAATTGGACAATTAATAAAAATATTTATGCTGTACATTTAATAATTAAACACGACTTTTAAATTATTTATCAGTTTTTAAGCTTGATTACGTTGCATTCCGTGTCTAGCCATGAGGAGAATCTACAACAATTTTATCCATTTGAAAGAGGATGTACGCCAATAACAATAATGTACCTTGATGGTGCACTTGCCGCGTAAAACGGGCCGCGCCGCGTCCTCGTATAGCAACAGACGCAAGTTCTGCGAACCCTCCAGGTCTAGCGTGAAACTCTCGTTCCAACGCGGCTGCGCACTGCGACACACCAGCTTCGACTTCGCCTTGCGGAAATAATGCCCGTACGAGTCCACCTCTACCACTATGTAGTAGTCTGTGGGTAAATAAATGTTTTTTTTTATAAAAACCGAAAACGCAAAATACTATTTTTTTAATGTTTGCTGTGTAATACAAAAATTACAGTCGACCAAAAGCATTCACCAAACGACATAAATGTCAAAAAACAAGTAAAAGTCGTGTCAACATATAAATAAACTGAAGTATACATTGAGTTAGAATATGCTGTTGTCAAATCATATCAGTCTACAATTCGATGAGCAAATAGAAACTATCGATTGGACGTATCTATTAACTAAAAACACAAGTCACCTGCGGCCGTATCCAAAGGTGCGGTCATGCCACCTATATGCAGTTGCAGATCTCCGAGCAGCAAAGAATCGTCGCGGCCACTCCGCAATAAGTACGAGCCCATGTCCGTTTGCAGGTAGCTTCGACACGCCGTCACCCACGCTTGGAGCTCGAGCATCGATATTGCGTTTGAACCGGCCGGCGGCGCTGACGATGCCTGCGGACCACATATACAATGTGTTACGAAAAGATGTGCTCATATTTAAGGATCGTTTTATAGAACGAACTGACAATGAGGTTTTATGTACTCTTATCAAAAGACACTCGTTTATTACGACCGATAAGATCAATCACATCCATATATATTTTTTAATGCTGGCTCGGCAGTGACTACGCCACACCTGATGGTAAGTGTAGCGTATTCCAGAAATAGTGTCGACCAATGACAACATGTCTGTCGTTGGTCGGCAAGATCATGTCGGTCTGCCTACCTGTTTCTTCACACTCCGTTTAAAGGACCCCATACTATAGGAAGGAGGGACCACGTGTGTCGGGAACTATTCCATAGCTTAATGGATCGGCAGAAGAACGATTACGCGAACAATGCGGACAGACCGTTGCTGAAATCCGTCTAAGGCATCGAGTAGGTAGTTGGCGGAACCATGTCAAAGATGCGAACAGTACTCCACACCCAGCCTTACTTGCGTTTTGTATAAGCGGTAAAGCTGGCCGGGTGTAAAAATCCCACACACCTTGTTCAGGATTCCGACCCTGCGCGATTTGGCTGATTACGCCTTCTATGTGGTTCCTTGGATTCAGATTGCAGCAAATATCGATGCCCAGGATATTTAACGAGGTGAAGCGCGTGAGCGAGAATAACGATGGTAGTGTGTATTGTGACCTGCAGCGCGTGTATGGAGTCGATCCACTGCGTGCGCTCGTACTCGGAGGAGAGGAAGAAGATGTGCTGCCGCTGCAGCGCGGCCGAGCCGCCCGCCGCACCCGCCGCACCCGCCGCGCGCGCCCCCACGCGGAACATCAGGTTCGGCGACGCCAGTACCAGCTGCCCTTCTAACTCCGCCAGCTTCTTGCGCTGCTTCTCCGCAGTGCCGCGCCCGCCTAGACGGAGTTTCTATAAAACAATATCCACTCATTCATTACTTGTAGCCGTTGTAAAATATGATTGTTCTATTTATTTCATACATATGGCAAAAGCACTGAATTACTGTTCATCGAGCGCGATTGTTGAAGATTGAATAAAAACATTAAGCAAGCATATTAATTTAATTCTGGCAACGTGACCCGCCCACTGCTATTCACGGGCCACGTTGCCAGAAAACACAACTCTTGATGCAAAACAGTTCTAGAGTGGCGGCCCTGGGGTGAAAAGAATCCCTGGGGAATATAATGTGCATGTTAAACATAAATATCTGTTGACCTTGTCGTCACTGGCGGCCCTCTCCTCAGCCAGTATCTGGTCCCGCACGGTGCAGGCCTGCGACTTGAGCGCGACGATGTTGGCGGGCGAGGTCTCGCGCGCGTCCGCCGCGCCCGCGCCCGCGCCCTCCTCCTCCACCACCACGATGTCCGGCAGCGGGATGAACCACTTCAGCTCGAACGTGAACTTGTCGCGGCCTGACGCCTGCAAATATACACCGTGCAATATTAAATATTAGTTTTAAGGGAAATTGCGGGACGAGTCACAGTATTAAGATAAATGAAAGCCTCCGTGGCGCAGTGGGCGAGTAGCCGACTGTGAATTCCCGCACCGAGCAAATATTTGTCTGATCCACAAAATTTGTTTCGGGTCTGGGTGTTGTGAGACCAAAAAGTCTCTCGTAGTTCCTGATACACCACGACACAAGACTCGTATCTTACTGTGGGGTCAGGACTATGTGTGCTACTGTTGGGTGTTATTATAAATGCTTAATATGTATTTGTAATTACAATGTTGTTCATCTTATTACGTCATCATAATTACCTTATATTTGGCACAAGCGATAACATCGTTGAAAAGGAATAGATGCCTTAATTTCCTGTGACCATCCGATAGTTCTACTATAAATGAGTTTTTTACGAGTCTTCTTTGAGCACGATCCGCGTTCTGTAAAAAAACACATTTTATTTTCGCGATAATATAAATAGTATTTGCCATTGACAGCCTTCGTGGCGCAGTGAGAGAGTAGTCGGATGTTAAGGGAACAGCCGTGGGTTCGATTTTCGCACCAAGACAAATATTTGCGTGATCCACAAATACTTGTTTCGGGTCTGGGTGTGCTTTCTCCAGAGAGGTTGACGTCAGGCAGGCGGCTGGTCGTAAATTATTACAAGCCAAATCATTCTGTAAAATGTGTTAAAAAGCATATTGCGGCGACCCTAGCGCGACTGATATAAAGGGAGGTGCAAGAGGAGATAAATTGTATTTTCAATAATATTTGGATTAATTCCTTACCGGGAACATGGACTTGGTCTGTATGATATTAAATTCATCCAAAAAGTGTTGTGTCATGTTCAGAGCATCGGTTAACATCGCGTGATCGGGATGACTCGCCGGCGTGTATTTTATAAGATCCTGCGAATGTAACAAGCATAAGTATAAAGTATATTCTCGAGAAACAAATATATTCTTGACTAATATCTGCCGCAAAGCAACAGTATTATTTATGATATAAGTAATAATAAGCCTTCACTCACTAATCAGTTGAAAAAAAAACCCAGTTTGCGTAACGAAAAATTTAAAAAATACCCTTATCCTATGTTATTTAAATGTAAAAACGTTACGGTCTATAGATAACCTTTTAAAATAAAAATTCTGAGCTACGCTTTTATCAGAACGTTTATTTCGATGTATTATTACGATGTTCGATGTATGATTATTATCTACGATATTTTCGAGAGAACGAATTTTTTTAGCACACCCTATATATACAGTGTATAGCAGAGACGTATATATACGTACGTGCAGCACGAGCGCGTTCTTCTGCACGCGCGCGACCGGCTTGTGCAGCAAGTCGTCCAGCGACATGGGCTGGCCGTGGCACGAGATCTGCCGCGTGAGGTGCGCGAAGCTCTGCGAGGTGCCGCACCGCCGGCGCACCGCGTCCGTCGCGCGACCGTAGTTGTGCAGGAACGCGCCGTACATGTTTATGTTCTCCGCCTAAATTCAATAATATCGACCCGATATTTTTTTATTTTTAACAGCTTAGGTTAGCAGACGAGCAAGTGGGTCACCTGATGGTAAGTGATCTCCACCGCCCATGTACGCCCACCACCAGAAGAATCGTAGGCGCGTTGCCGACCTTACAGGAAAGGGATAATTAGGGATTGGGAATGGGATGGCATTTGGGCTTCCGGATATCTCACTCACCGTACAAAACGCAGCAGTAAGCCGCTCCTTTACGTCGGTTTTCTGTGAAACAGTGGTAACGACCCGGTCGAGCCAGCCCATTCATGCTGTAGACAAAACTACCTACAGCGTGGCTCTACCACTCAAAAAATTTAACAATTCTGGACGTTTCCATAGTAAAAATATGAAACAAATAATATATATGTACATAAATAAATGACTGCTGGTGGTAGGATATTCATATCCGCCCGGATAGCGACCACCGTGCACATGGTGTTAAAACCTGACATAATGATCCACACGCCTTGTGGGGATCGCGTTCCAGGATCAGCATGTGTATATCCGGTTCTCCCAAAGGCTTGTGACATGACTGGATGGTTGATTAGAGTGGGTATAGGGGTACATCCTTCTATTACTGTGCCTGCATCGGTCATCCGCCTGACCTGTCGCAGGCCCTTTGATTTGCTTCTTTCCTCTACGAAGAGGGAAGAAGCATTTATACAGGCTGGCATTACTCTGGTGACCACCGATAAACCCATTGTTTGTTGGTGGTCGCTGGTTTTTTGGATCGCACTACGCTTACCATCAGGTGTAGTGCAATCATTTAGCCGTGCTCAGATAAAAAAAAATATTGAGTGTAATTGCCTAATGCATTTTGATAAATTAATAATATCAATTGATAATATCAATATAAATTAATATATGGGTGATTCTACAAAAATTGGGTAACTCAATGTCACCAGCCAATATATACAAAGTCTTATTATATTGTATTGAAATAACAATTTATTTTAAAACAATGAAAAGTCCTTTATTTGGTCACCCAATTTCACTTCTTCATTTTAAATACAAGTTAATAAAAAAACAAAATTAATACTCAAAACGTCAGTCCGTTGGCATGTCACAATCCCGAAAACCAACAATCAAGTGACTATCCATTAAACATTATCATTGATTTAGGAAAACTTACTAATTTACTACAATCTGTGATGTACATAGTATTATATACTACAACTTTCATAATGCAATGTTCTCTATTTTATTTAATAAAAAATAAGAAACTTTGTGTTTAGTTTCTTTCGTCAGTCCGTTGTGTGTTCTTTAAATTTAAAATTCGCGGAGAATATCACCGAGTCAAGGTCAAATCCCTGTTTAAGTTTTAATGTTGGTAATGAAGTTAGTTGCGGACCGCACAATTTGACGGCCGCCATAATAGTACCAGTGTTTGGGTTGTGTTTGTCGTCTATACACGTGCGAAGCCAGTCAAAATGTCAGTCCCATGGTGAGTCGTTATTTTCTTGTTAATCTGAGGTTTATTTTCATTTATACATAGTTAACTATGATTTGTTAAAATGTAGTTTGTTGATATTCGAAATTACCAAAAAAAACATTAGTTTTGATTATAACCTCAAATTATGTCTATTTCGTCAGTCCGTTGGCGTCAGTCCGTTGTCAGGTACTGATGTTTTTTTATTGTTTTAGAGCACTTTTATCGTAATTGCTACCGTGTGTAAGCATTTCTATTTTATATTTCAGTTAAAAACATCATGCGGCACGCTAAAAACAATTTGACTAGGGAAGAAATATTAAAAAAAAAAAAAAAAAGAGAGAAGCCGAAAAGTGACTGGCCCGATTTGGAACAATATAATCATTAGATTAGCCATCATATAGACCCGAATTTGTAATAATTTGATTTGATAACTATAGTAAACAAAATATCCTCAAAAGTTACCCAACTTTTGTATAATCACCCATATGTATATCAAATAAAGTCGAACTACATACATTTTGTACAATAACATAGCTGTATAAAACAGTTATATAATTATTATGGACAGGGAGCCCTCGGGTAGCTGATCCACTTGACTACTATCAAGCTCATTTTCAGTGAGTAGCTTCGTTTCGATGAGACGACCAACAATTCCCTATGCGAAAATTCTCTATTGTGGTAGCTAACAGAGGTAGCAAGGATAGAATATTTCGATTTGATGATACTCAAAAAATTATTATTTTATTTGTAGGACAATATGACAGTTAAATTATATAAATATTAACTAAGTAAAAACAAAAAATCAGCTGGTTAGTAATCATACCTATTGGAAGGAGAGGCTTCCAATAGGTATCGATAACGAGGTCATAAGAATGATTACTAACCAGCTGATTTTTTTGTTTTTACTTAGTTAATATTTATATAATGTAACAAGTGGATCAGCTACCCGAGGGCTCCCTGTCCATTAAATGAACCCATTAATATCTATTTCGCTGATATGAAAGATACCAAAATAAGCGATATGATTAATTCAAGTACCACTATATTTGTAGATACTTACCATTTTCTTGAAATGTATACCGACGGATAATGGTTCCTCCCAACTGGCGACTGCGGTCTTGAGGCCCTCGAGGAAGTTCTTGTGTAACTCATGAAGCTCGGATATCTTGTAGAATATAGTATTAAATTCTTCTTCCGTTATGACTGGTTGAGACGTGGATAGTGTAGCTTTTATTGCATTCATATACTGTGAAATATATTATTAGTTAGCTCTTCTAATTATTATACTTCCACAAATCTACTTGACAGCCTCCGTGGCGCAGTGGGCGAGTAGCCGACTGTGAAACGTGTGGCCGTGGATTCGATTCCCGCACCGAACAAATATTTGTCTGATCCACAAATATTTGTTTCGGGGTCTGGGTGTTGTGAGACCGAAAGTCTCTCGTAGTTCCTGATACTCGCGTCACAAGACTCGTATCTTACTGTGGGGTCAGGGCTATGTGTGTGACTGTTGGGTGTATTTATTTATAAAAAGGGTGTAAATTTATAGTTATTTTTCTTTCTTCTCTTAGTAAAGTAGTAGTCGTACACTGCCGCACTCTGCTTCTATTAGGGTATATATGCCCTAATAGAAGTCTTTAGAACAGTGTTTCCCAACGTGGGACCCACGCCCCACAGGGTTTTGATAGTTATGGAGCGCAATTTAAAAATGGACTCGACCAAATTTAACCCTATCGCTTTGGGTTATTTAAATACAATGCTAGATATCGTTGAAAATTTTACCAAAAAAAAGTTAAGGTGGGGCATGGCCTAATAAAGGTTGGGAAACACTGATCTGGAACATTAAATTTTAATATTTAAGTATTAATAATTGTAACTGATTGTGTGTAATGCCTTTTTTCTAATAAAATAAAAAAACATATAATAATATGCTACCTTCAATTTTTTTTTTTTTTTTTTTTATCCTGGCTCGGCAAAATTACTACGCCACACCTGATGGTAAGTGTAGCGCAATCCAGGAATAGTGTCGACCAAAGACAAACAGTCTGTCTATTCGCTGGGTGCGTGACTCCAGCGCCATCTAACGATACAACTTACGGTGGCTCTTTTGAGAAAATAAACATGTATTGGATGTCAAATAGTTATTGAAAAAATAAAATCAAATTGAAAAAAAAATATTTTCAATGTGAAATGTGATATATTACACAGAGTGAATATTAAATTAAAAAATTTTCCGTGGGTCAGCTAAAAACAGTAAGTAAAATAAATACAACAACTAAAACAAGTCTCAATAAGTGAATTAGGTTAAGACATCTGTCAAGATGTTTATTGTAAATTAATATAGAATAAAAAATCATACATACATAGCTTACATAACGATTACAAATAAATGTTTTTGATGATACATTGGAGGTAAAATATATATTCGCTTCTCAGGCTTGATCCATCGTTTGATTCATGGATGTATTAGGTTGATCAGTTATTTCAGACGGTTCTGTAATATTCATCACCGGATCTATCTCAGCCGTTGACTTTTTTATTATTCTCCTGTCCATGAAGCGTTTGTGTCTAAATAAATAAATTACGATAATATAAATAAAAATTAAATTAAATAAAACAGGTATTGCTAAATCATTAACTATATCAAATAATATGTGTACATTTTTTAGTCGATTATTTCTATTAATCTAAATATTTTAATCAAAACTTAATTTTTTTACGTACCTACTCAAAACTGTGGATTCGTTGACTTTACGTCTTCTATAAACTGATGGAAAGATAGTTGGAGCGTAATTAGGACTTGATTCAACATCTGATTTTTCACCACCAATGAAGTGTTCACTGCATATAACATCCATAGGTTTTGGAGACCATAACGATCCATCAATACTTTACAAAAAAATATTAATTAAATTATTACTCCGTTTTCTTACACGACATACACATGTATATGACATTATTCTATAGAATACGGTTGTAGGTTATAGTAATACTTACTTTTGCCTTTTAACAGCAGTTATCCATTTTTTTCGCTGATTTAATTTCCACTTGGCAACCGGAAACTTATAAAATTTACAATTACTATTCCTACTAGTATTTTTGCAATCGACTACACAACAGCTTTGATGACCCATTTTATTTTATTTATTTAATTAAACTGACACACGTGTTATTGTTATGGTCATAGATAATAAAGAGCCACCCGTAGTTCTGTATTGTCCGCAGCGAGCGCTGACATCACTTTTGTGTCCCCCACTATGCCTTACGCACCCAGCGAATAATGTCAATAATGAATTATATGAAATACATTGTTTAATATGTATAATCAAGTACAAAATACCTTCTCCATGACATAAAGACACTCGACGTAAACAGTTTCGCTCTCAATGATACTGGTGATGATACACCGATGCATCATGAGGCGCTCGGCCTCCGCATTGTTGCTGGAATTCGATTCCTGCAACAAATAAACAGTATATAATTAAATCATAAATTAAATACACGAGTTACATAAAACCGAAAACAATGGGCTATAGTTCGGTTGTTTACAGAAACAGTCACCATAAAAGGCTAAACATTTGGCCGGAAACGTTAAACGAAAGAATTGAAACTTCCAATTTCATGCGCGTACATTAATCATGAAACTTCTACAATTAGTATTTATTTTGTTATTTGTTAATTTCATTCGATGTCACAATTCCGACAGTAAGTAGATATTTATCATAATAGTCTAAGAGCCCGTGCACCCCAGACCCTCGTTACTTTATAAAAGCTGAAAGTTTCTCAGTGCATGCTCCCAACACAGGTAAGAACGATGGACAATCATGAAGTTTGGGTTATCTTGGCTTTGGCAGGTAAACGGTACTAAAGGTGTGTAAAATACCAACTTAAGTTCAACAAATAATAAAATGTGATTTTTTGATATTTCCTTCAGAATATTATTAAAAAGCACGTCATTCATTGCCAGACATTTAATATCGTGGCAACCCCTCGCCAGACACCCTTAAAGGTCATTAAATTGTAATTATACTTACGTTATAGTATAAGAGCTGATTGAATAAAATTATTTGATCTATTCTAACTCACTCGCACCCACCCGTATGTATATTGCCTCGCGCTCTCACCTACAGCTACCCTATATGCTTGTCTGCAAGAGATTGGAATTATCAAAACTGTCTGTCTGATCAGGAAACATCTTCTAACTATTACCCAAGTCTTCTATATAAAAATCAGCTTTTATACTATAACGTAAGTTTAATTACAATTTAATGAACTTTAAGGGTGTCTGGCAATGAATGACGTGATTTTTAATAATATTCTGAAGATTATATACATAAAATCACGTTTTATTATTTGTTGAATTTAAGTTGGTATTTTACACACCTTTAGTACCGTTTAGCTGCCAAAGCCGCGATAACCCAAACTTCATGATTGTCCATCGTTTTACCTGTGTTGGGAGCATGCGCTGTGAATCTTCCGGCTTTTATATAGTAACGAAGGTCTGGGGTTCACGAACTCTTGCTCTATAAATATTATGATAAATTAATGCAACAGGCTAAGTAGTATTCACGTTATATTTTTCAACAGGTTCAGAATTAAATCAAATAGACGGAAGCCCGTTTTACGACACAATTATTTTCAGTGATATTGCAGATGTCTTAAATGAGCTTGAAAATCATGTAGTAAGTATTGAACAATGTTTTAAGAAATATTGTTACTTTTTAATACTAAAAATGTGATGCTCTTTTAGGATTTTCCGTTCGATGAATTTACCAACAGCGAAAGCCAAAGCAGTGAGGACATAGAAGAATTATTATCAGAATATCAATATTATTTAGACAAAACTCAAAAACAAAGAAAAACCTCCACAGACAAGGCAAAACGCAAAAACAAAAAACCTTTAATTCGTCACGAAAAATACGTTAAAACGAAACCTGGTATGGGCACAAATTATAATAAATACTATCATAAAGGCGATTATTATAATAAACAATCATTTAAGTTTCCCGAAACTCAGTACGCCAACCCAATTAATGTATTCATTCCACTTAACGGAAAAAACAAATATTTGAGTAAATATGAAGTAACAACTGTTCTGCCACAAGATCATCAAGAAAATAAACTTGACAAATTTGCACTTAATGAAAAAAAAAAAATAGATTTGCCTCAAATAATATTCAAATCAACTTATGAACCTAATAAGTCATCTTGTTTTTGTAAAAAAAATACAATACCGTGCGATTGCAAGTGCAAACAATGCATGATATCGCTCGACTCTTTCCCCGGACAGTATACCGACCACACAAATATGTACGTTGATAAAAAAGCTTTTCGGAATCCTTTCTTATCGGGCACTTCATTCAAAGGCCCTGACTATGTTCTGGAGGACAAAACAGGAGATAACATGCTCAACTTTAGAATTAAAATTGATGTTTTAATGCCAAAAACGCCTTCCGGATTTGAAAATATGTTTAAAAGCGTCGATCGTGGCGGTCTAATGGAAAATGACAGTGATTATTCTAAAGCCATAAATTTACCATTGCCGTTTTATAATTTCCCGATTCCTATGGGTATGATTGGATTTAATAAGATAACTAAGTTTAGTAGACACGATGGAATGCCCTTGCATAAAATGACAATTCAAAAGAAAAAGAAATCTAGACCTAATAGTAATGGTAATAAACTTAGAAAAAAGTTGATAACTTTTCACAATATCCAATTAGAGCCCCAAATCTTTACAACCCATTTTGAGAATATTTACAATATCAGTAACCATAAAACTGCGACGACTTCTTTAGCACCGAATGTAACCGACAAGTTTGAAACTATACTTACTACAGAAAAGCCGTATGAAAACCAAAATTTAAAAGAAAATCACACCGGAGACATCATTTACTTAATGGTAAACATAACAAGTAATGCAAGCAATAAATCAGATGTCCATAATAAAGAAAATACTATAGAAACGAATTACTACAACAAAATATCGAATTTAACAACTAACGAGCCAATAATAATCAAAAGAATGAAACGAGACATTTCACCCCTTCATAACACAGCGACAAATATAAACACTAGTACGTTAGCAAGTGACTTATCCGTTTTGCCGATTTCAATGAATATTTCCAAAAACAAAAGTGAACGAAATAATTTCACAACTTCACAAAAAGTTTTATTCACTGATGCCGAATTATTATACTGGCCTAGTAGTAATAATAAAACAGGACATTCAAAGAACATAACTGCAATAATATTAGAAAAGGAAAATAAAAAAGCCAAACTGAACGTAAGCAAAGAGATGTTACGTCGAAATCATACACAAGCCTTAGAACATGCAATATTTGGCGAAGCAAATTGGGATGATGTTGATACGATAGCGCCAACTTATATGTCTTTTGTTGGAAAATATATCAAAGGTGCTTTAACATTCTGTTCTGAAACTATATGCCACTCGATGAAGTGTGAAAATAAACACTGCGTGCATAGAACTTGCGCTCCGGAAGACAGAATAAATAACAAAGGACACTGTGCCGGCTCAAATAATACAGGTAAGATATTACATGAATCATTAAAACTCCTGCAAAAATATCTAAGAATATCGATATTAATACATTCTGATAGTAAATACAATGCGGATTCCGAAAGCACTAGGTACTCGCAGCATAACATTTTATTAATATTGTGTTTTTATTTTTAGATAGTGTAGTGTCAATGGAATCCATCATGGATTTGCCTTCAAATATAGCATTTGAAAGTGTGGACATATTGCATGACAAAATGTTGGGAAAACTGTTCGGTAAGGTGACGCTTTGTATCATGTCTAAATGCATTACTTTTGCGGCCACCAAGAAGATATTCACGAAATCAAAATGTTCCAACAAAGATTTGAACACCGCCGGCCATTGTCAGAATACGATAAGCAAAAAAATGTTGTAACTTGTATGTGACATAATCGTGTTTACTAAATAAAGCTACAGGTACAAAAGAAATGCTTTTTTAAAAAACCCTGTGTTTAGTGTTAGGTGCGATAAGCAAAAGTACCTATAAATGCACCTTTCATACAGTCGATCGACATTACATTCTGCACTATGAAATCCTTTTTTAAAAGAAAACTGAAGAACATTGGTATCATTCCATTCACGGCTTTTTTAGCATATATTACATTGAGCATGGCACAGTATCACAAAAATGGAAACGTATGTATATTATTATATAACTCAAATTAATTTGTAACCAACATCGTATACGGATTTGAAATGATATTATGCATCTCTCAGGTAACATGGGATCTTTTATTAAATCCTTGGAGTGAAATAAAAAGAGCATCTCCAAAAATATTACATTTCGATTCGAACGGCAACGTAGTACAGAGAAATATTTCTACAGAGCAATTCGTAAGTTTACAACAATTAATGCACGCATTTGGAAATAATGCTGTTATTAGAAATTTTGTAAATCATGAAGATTCTAACCAATTGAATTCTAGCTTCATTTTGAAAGGACTAGCAAATTACATGTCCATGCTTTTCGCAAAGCCGAAAAAACCAAAAAGAATAAAAATATTGACAAACTGCGATAAATCACTAAACATATGCAGATTTGTGGTTTGTCCCAATGTAAATAATTATTGTACCCTGTGCGAGGTGAAAATGAAAGACACTAGTATAAATTCTACTAGGTGCGATAAATACGACACCAGTTTTTTAACAGTACAAAGAAGATTGACGAAAAAGTTACAGAATTCTAGGAATCCGGCGAGTAAAAACTATAGCTTTAATTTGTTTAAGTAACTTAATCTGTAAAGAGGACAATGACTGTACGATAAATGATGTACCTTGTATTTAATATACCCAATAAAAATGGATGTTAGTGAAATTAAAAGGTTTCCTGTTATGGTCGTTTGTTGCTCATTAAGTAAACATTCCCGAGAGAAGCTTATCTTGCCACAGATAGGAGCATGCTTAGTGGAGGCGGGTATATAAGGTGAGGTGAGACTGTGTAAACATTAATTCCCGTTAAGTGATTCCTACATTCACGCTTGTCAGCATGTTTCGTAAAAATCTTGTGATAGTTTTATTTTTGTGTGCCATACACGCGAGCCTCAGTAAACCTACATCAAGCAGTAAGTATATTATAAAATAGAGTTGCTAAAATAATATTACAAAATGAACATGATTTTGAAATTATGCTCACACTCATCATCTATTGCAGATGAACTAACCGAGGGTCGCGGTATCGTATCAACGATATGGGGATTTATAACGTATCCTTTTACGTTTTGGTACAGTGATGCAGAACCAATAACCAACGTAGGATCCACAACGTACGGACCAAACGATTTTATAGAAATCGGAAAGCACAACGTCACAGTATGGTGCAACGATCAAACTTGTACAACAATGAAATGCGACAAGATAGGGTGTAGGAATATAACATGTAGTATTTATGATACTGATATGTCGGGCGAGTGTCGAGAATACAACACTCTGAGTTCTGACGAAACTCCTAGTCCTCCAGTGACACTGAAGCCCTTTGAGTACAAAACGTCCATACCAAGTGTGACTCCATCATTGGTACCCACAACTATTGATAACAACCCACAAGACGAGCGTCTACTTGAATTAGAGGAAGCACTGTCATCGACGATTGAAGCACGCCCAAAAACTCCTGTTGAAAACACGGACGATGAGAAACCGCATAACAAGGTTAGTAGTTACATGATGGATTTAACAAGAGTCGCTAATATGTCTTAGCATACCTAGTCTTAGATGTTATTTAGATTATCCACCGACCATACGATTATTATGTTGTTTCGTAAAAACAACAAAACAAAGTTACTACCTGCGTCTGTTTGTCTATTCGCCCGCTCATTTCTCCTAAACTATGCAACATATTTAGATGTTTTTATCTTGAATCTCCGTTTTTGGTCGCTTAAAAATTAGCCGATGTAGCCGTAGTAATATGGCCGTGGGTTCCAATCGCAAATATATGGGCCACATTTGATGTATAAAATTAAATATTTACATTTCGCCCCTCTAAGAGTAAAAAAAATGTCGATACTGGGTAAATTGCCGGCGCAATCAGTTTAAACGTTGAGTAAGTGGAAAATATGTAAAGTATTTTATTAGAAAATATATTATCGATAAAATTCTATCTAAACTGACTAACTTATAAAGAGGAAAGATTTGCATTTTTGTATGTAACGAATAAACTTAAAAACTACTGGACCGATTTGAAAAATTCTTTCACCATTAGAATTTTACATTATCCCTGATGAGCAAAGGCTACTTTTTATCCCGGAAAAAGCAGATCACGCGGGAGGAGCCGTGAAGAAAAGCTAGTAAATAATAAATATATATTAATATGAATCCTGTATTATATTTCTCGGCACGGGCCTCCTTTACTAACTAGATAGGTTTGGCTTTATTCCACCACAATGTCCTAATGAGAGTTGGTAGACTTCACATACTTCGAAATTCTTATGAAACCGACATACGACGACTTAGCGACTTGACCATTAAAGCGAACGATAATCATTGAAAAACGTAACGTGAAAAAGCCAGAGGTGTACGCCCTGGGGTTTAGTGTCGAACCAACGGCCTGTCTTGGTAGTCCGCTTCAATCCCAATACTGCTATCGCTATAAAGATATTAACAAACATTTTTATTACAGATCTGAATGAAATATCGAATCCAGAGTCAAGATCTCCAGTCATCTATGATGTAAATAATACTATATCTCATTACATAAGTTCCGTGCTGCAATATTATGGCATTCAACTTATGAATAAAATAAAACAATTTTATTGAATATAAATGACAAACAAAAAATGACTGGTTTCCCCAGCCGAACGGGACAATAAACAAACTAATTCTATTAACAGTTTAAATAAATGAAGAGCAACAGTTTAAATAAATGAAGAGCTTGAAGTATTTATTAGTTTACGTATCAGAACTATTTAGTATTGTGTTATTACCTATTTGTTAGTCAAGTGAGAAAACTTTAAAAATAAATCTGTGTGATTTGAGACAAGCTTGACAATGGACGTTTTATTTTATTAATATATTATTTTATATTTTAATATAAAATATAACATGGTGTCAGGTGTGGACCATGATAGTAAGTTGTTGCGTGAGTATTGCTATTAGGTTAAATAGCTGTCATTAGTTATTAATAAAGAAACGAACAAACATTAAAATGATGTTCTCTCTACAACAACCACCGCCATTGAGTCCTGATGGAAACATGGCAAATAATTGGAAGGAGTGGAAGGCGGCTTTTGAGTATTATATAATTGCCTCTGGCAGAGATAAATCAAATGACAAAGAGAAGTGTGCATTGTTATTACATGTAATTGGTAAATACGGACGAGAGTTGTACGAGGAGTTTGAATTTAACGAAAAGGATAAAAATGATTATTTACTATTGATAAATGCTTTTGAAGAAAGATGCGATCCAGAAAAAAATATTAATTTTGAAAGGCATTGTTTTTTCGAAACTGTTCAGGGGGATGAGTCGTTAGATAATTATATTTCCAAATTGAAAATAAAAAGTAAAACCTGTGAATTCAGTAAGCTACGTGAAAGTTTAATTTTGACACAATTGATAAGAGGTATCAAGGATATGCGATTGCGTGAACGCTTACTACGACAAAGAGATTTGGAACTGAATGAAGCAGTGTCATGGTGCCGCATTGCCGAGGCGGCCAGCATGCAAGCAGCTGTGGTGCGAGTTCCATCATCTTCAGTATTGGAGGAGGTGCAAACCCCCACCTTACGTAGCTCTTACCTACAACAAAAGCGTGCTACTAGAGTAGTGGAGCCATTTCATCCGAATCGACCTGCTACAAGCTCAAAAGTTAAATGTTCTCGTTGTGGTTATACACATTTTATAAATAAATGTCCTGCTTTTCAAGCACAGTGCAATAGCTGTGGTCGTCATGGACATTTTGCTAAATGTTGTGGAAAATTTAATAATAGAAACGACGTTCGGGAGGTAAGTCATGTGCCCAACGAAGTGCTGGAGCAAATTGAAGAGGATAGCGACTGTGAAATATTTACAATCCAAACAGTGGCGAATGGCGACGTCTCATCGGGATGGTATGAACAAATTGAAGTAAACGGTAAATTCATAAACTTTAAGTTAGATTGTGGTGCTGATATATCTGTTATGTCATTTAATAATTTTTTGAAGGCTGGATTCGATCCAAAGATTTTAAAGAAGGGAAAGTTTATTATAAGAGGAGTTAGTAAACGTTGTTTACCAGTAGTTGGTTATTTTGAGACTACTTTATCAAAAGGATGTGAATGTATATTGCAAAAAATGTTTGTATTAAATGTATATTGCAACAATTTACTAGGTAGGTATGCTTGTGAAAAGTTAAATTTGATTAAACGAGGTAATATTGCAAGCATCGATTACTTAGATAAAACGTATTCAAAAAAGTTTGACAGTGTTTTTGAGGGGATAGGTTGTCTGCCGATTGAACATAATATCCCAATTGATAATTCAGTGCAAACTATAGTTAGCGCAACTAGAAAAATACCTATTAATTTAAGACCGAAGCTGCAGGAAGAGCTATCTGAAATGGAAAAGTTAAATATTATCGTTCAAGAAGAAGGACCGACTGATTCGCGTGCTGTTACTGAAGGATACACGGATACTGATATGTTTGATAAGTCAGAAGTGCATGTAAATTTATTATACGGTAACACAATTTTTTCTGATGATAAATTTGACTTGGTAAGAATGGAAACTGGAAAGGATCAATGTTTATGTATGCTCAGAGATACTTGCATAAATGGGTGGCCACAAACTAAGAATGTAGTTCCATGTGATATAAAACAATTTTGGAGCATAAAGGAGGAACTTTCAGTGTATAAAGGAGTTATATTTCGTGTAGATAGGGTTGTTATTCCGAAGTCTTTAAGGAGTGATATGTTACAACGAATTCATGAAGGTCATTTAGGTATAGAGAAGTGTAAAAGACGAGCGCGGGATGTTTTATATTGGCCAGGAATGTCGAGTGATATTGAAAAATTTGTAAACGACTGTGTGATATGCCAGCGCAGGCGTGAACCGATGCTTTCGCACCCAGTGCCTGATTTACCATGGCAGGTGTTAGCTACCGATATTTTTGAAGTTCTCAATAAACAGTATCTTTTAGTTGTTGATTATTATTCTAAGTATATTGAAATTGCTTACTTAAACAATTTGCAAAGTTCTACTATAATATCACATCTCAAAAGTATGTTTGCTAGATTTGGTATACCCAAGAAGCTAATATCCGATAATGCGGGTAGTTATTCTTCAGAAGAATTTAAAAATTTTGCTAAGGTATGGAAGTTTCAGCATGAGACAAACTCTCCATACTACCCAAGATCAAACGGGCTGGCTGAAAGGTGTGTGAGAACTATTAAAAGATTAATTCTTAAAACAGCTGAAGCTGGTGAAGATGTCTACATTGCGTTACTTAATTTAAGAAACACGCAAATAACAGGAGAGCAGCAGTCTCCTGCTCAGTTATTATTTGGCAGGCGCCTCAATGATAAGCTTCCAGTTTGTAAAAATAAGCTTGAATATGAGTTCAAAGATATTAAGAAGGATCGTTTTAGAAATATTGTATGTTCGAAGCGCTATTATGACAGAGGAACACATTCATTGTCTAAACTAAAGGAAGGACAATCTGTTAGAGTACGTGAAAATAACGGATTATGGAAGCGTGGACAAGTTAGGCGGATCGCACCTCAGCCACGTTCCTATTGTGTTCACATGGAAGATGGTAGTCAATATAGTCGTAAACGTCGACATTTGATACCAGCAACAGAGCAAACCACGGAAAATCTTCCAGACTATGATGACATTGGTCATAAAGAATATTTGGGTTGTAAAACTATGTCGCCGCAGGTTTCTGCAGACTGCACTGCAACTCCAGGAACGAGTAGTGAATATAAAATCAGTAAATTCGGCAGGCGTATTATCCCACCAAAAAGATTTCAATATTGAGTATAAAAAAGGGGTGAAATAGTATTATGTATTTAATTAAAGTATATTGTTTTTAATTTCTAGTAATATTTGCTTGCATAATATATTTACTATAGATAGGTACTTATAATTTGTTAATAGTAACTTCCCTTTCCTTCATTGTTTTTGTTTCAATAATAATAATTTTATTTTCGTTTCATAAAGGGAAAGATGAAGTATTTATTAGTTTACGTATCAGAACTATTTAGTATTGTGTTATTACCTATTTGTTAGTCAAGTGAGAAAACTTTAAAAATAAATCTGTGTGATTTGAGACAAGCTTGACAATGGACGTTTTATTTTATTAATATATTATTTTATATTTTAATATAAAATATAACAGAGCTAACTGTTTTTTCTGAGACAGAAGGATTATTCACACTTGTACAACGTTACGTAATTTAAATTATTAAAGACACCTTATCTAACCTGTTTAATTTGAGATAGATAAAAAACTTCAAAAGCCAACTTAGATAATGCATCTTCGTCTTACATTAAATAAAAAAGTTATTCTAAATAATAAAAATAACTTAAAAGAAATCCGGGATTGTCCTGGAACGGGCAACCTTGTCCCAAGTCCAGTAATTTCACTTCATGTCGCGGAATTTGCGATTACATATTAGATTTTATCACAAGGTTTCGGATACCTATACTACGCATGGATAGCCCCGAGAGAGCGAGAGTTGCTCTTTGTTTGAAGTATAATTTTATGATTCTTAGATGTATAAGTATTATTTTTATCCTAAATACAAATATGTAAAGATAGACAAACCACTAACCTAATCCTAACGATAATTTTTATATATTCTGTCGTCAGTTCAAGGGTAGTAGAAGTATTTTAGTTGAACTTTGAGTCCAACCTTCGAAATGTCTTGTTCAGAATTGTTGAGTATGTTAGGCAAACCTATTGCCGGTACTAGACACTAAAAAATATTTTTTGCTAATAGGTTTTGGTTTTGGCGCGGAATCCTTGTGCGCAAAACTTTCAACCCTAAATATGAGATATATTTTATCTTTGCACCATGCCTAGATAAATATCAAGAAACACGGAGCAATAGGTATGCTCATAAAATCAATGCAACCTTAATTATGTACGTAGTTAAGAAAAAAAACGATAATTTAAGATAAGTTTATTATTGTATTGTATTAATGTTTATGTACAATTTAGTCAAATACATAGTATACAAGTGGATTTTCAAGATGGGATTGTATGGCCAATTCCGAAAATATATGAAATCGAGAAAAGTACTCTAAGTAATCAGTCATGAGCTGTATCTATGAGAAAACAACAATGCCATATTAGTTTTTTTTATCTTCTTTAAGCTTCGACTGCGTACAATATCAAAATATAGTTTATCTTCGATAAGTAACAGGGTTTTATAAAGCTCAATTTCAGTGATTTCCTTATGAAATAGTCCAATCTGTAGGTATAATAATACTGAGTATCATATAAAAAAATGGTTTGATTTACTGTCAATAAAAATATTAATAATCAATAAAAATATAAATTATAGATAAAATAATTAAAATATGCCATTTTTTTTTCTCATAAATCGAACCCATGGTTCTTGGTTGGTTGGTTGGTTCTTCATATACTAGTTTTCTTTATTTCTTATAGTTTGGGGTTTGGCCATACAATCCCATATGAAAAATCCACCTGTATAGTTATATTATAATCTATATAAGGTACTTAAACGAATTGTTCTTGTCAAAAAAATCCTAGTTTAACATAATCTGACACTTATACCATGCTCTGTAAACTGTTTACAAATCTTCCTCTCCAACGACTTAATGAAAATATAAAATAAAATCCATTTATTTCAGGCATTTACACCCATATCACTTCAAAAGTAACTATAATGAACAGTAGCCATAGTTATATTTATGTAATGATTAAATATCTCATCTCATTCCATATTGGGGTCGAAACAATACGCTTTTAGACCGCCTGTCAATGCCTTGTATAGAACTCATCTCCGAGAAAATTGTGTAAAAATTTCTGTGTTGCTCGGCCAGGGATACGAACCAAGAATTTACATATAGCCTTAAAGTGAAAAAGCTCGGAAACCAAATTAGATTTTTTTATTTTATTACACCTTTGAAAAGAAAACCTCCTGACGCACGCCTTAGTTTCACATAAGAAAACATTACCTGTTATGCCGTTTATGATGATTAATAAGAACTTATTTGAACACGAAAAAAGTAGAAGAAAAATAAATTTTTCCTCCTTCTGTAAAGTTATCTTTTCATAAGTTTTAACTTTAAGGCGACGGAGAGAAGCAATCCAAACTATACAAGCCCATTTCAATTATTACTTTTCACATGTTTACGAATAACGATGGCGGGTATTTAACCGTCTTAAAAGCGGAGGTTATGTATTTCACCCTGTGTACCATAGTCGATATTCAGTCGGCTGTCAGGTACTGTTGTACAATTTACAAGAACCAGCAAATAGGTTGTATAAGTAACATATTGTAAGACAGTTTTTCACAACTTAAATATAACTTTTCATAAGTTCTTTCTGCCTGGTCTCCGAAGAGCGAAGAAGCAAATCGAGGGGCCTGCGACAGGGCAAGCGGATGACCGATGCAGGCACAGTAATACAAGGATGTACCCCTATACCCGCCCCAATCAACCATCAAGTCATGTGCGACATGACCCTCGGAAGAACCGGATATACACTGGCTGATACGCGATCCACACAAGGCGTGTACTTTTTCTTATGCTGCATTACAATATAAAAATAAAAACATATTTATGATGATATATACATTTTATCGATTTATCAATTCACATGAATGTTAAAATCAGTAAACAGTAACTCGTTTTAACAGTAACAATACCTGAGTGTGCAGTTTTCTGATAGCAGGCGGCGTGGCGCTAGTGTCGGTGTCGGACGATATGGTTCTGAGGAAGAGCGGGGTGTCGCTCGAGTCTCCTAGATCGGTGCCGGCTTCACTGGGCTCTGTGCCCTCGCCTGCTTGTCTTTAACAAAAATATTTTATGTTGTAGTGTCTTATGTCTGCACACCATTAGGTTTTTACTGAAAAAAGAAACATGTATAATGTGTTTTTTTTTTATTCGGAGAATTATATGGACAGATACAAAGGCTAGAAAGAGGGGGTTTTGGGAAGCTTAGACGATTTTAAAGCGCTTACTTGATTAAACCTGTTTCAGAAATTATATTTGCACCCATATTAATTACCACGAGTGGTAGAGCCACGCTGTACAGTTTTGTCTACAGCATGAATGGGCCGGCTCGACCGGGTCGTTACCACTGTCTCACAAAAAACCGACGTAAAGTAAAGGCTTGCTGCTGCGTTTCTTACGGTGAGTGATATATCCGGAGGCCCAAATCCCCCTCCTCTTCCCAATACCTAATTATCCCTTTCCTTTAAGGTCGGCAACGCGTCCATGATTCTTCTAGTATTGTGGGCGTACATGGGCGGTGGAGATCACTTACCATCAGGTGACCCACTTGCTCGTTTGCCGGGCTATGCAATAAAATAAATAAATAAAAAAAATACCCAATCAAATATTTTTTTAAGTTGGAGAGTTTTCAATATACTGCACACACAAAACGTCAGTTTATTTTTTCAAATTAAAAACAGCCATATATTAATATGTTTATTGATGCTATACCACGCTACTTCGCTTCTTCTATAACGCTACTTCTACGAAATATCCTGGCTGACGGTATTGAATACTTCAAAGGTAAATTATTCCCAATAGACATAGCATTTTTCAAAAACTCCTTTCTATGTAGTGAATTAGGCAATTAGCTTCAGCTATAGTAATAGGGGATTAGTCAAAATAAAAATATATTGACATACTGACAAGGTTCTGGCTATTTCATAACATGAGTACATAGTTTGATACGTAGTATGTAATAGTCAATGAATGATAGTTTTGCCAAAGTTTTAACAGTGCAAAAGTAAAAACTCTTACTCTACACTAGAGAAAAATATAGTGTATAAACGCCTAGTCATAAAACGATATAACATTTCCATCTCATTTTTAAAAAAACATAGTAGCCTATATCTTATTGTGATGTATAAGCTGTATCATTGTAAAGTTTCATTAAAATTTATTCAGTAGTTTTGACGTGAAAGAGTACCAAACATACATCCATCCATCCATACTTACAAAGTTTCGCGTTTATAATATTAGTAGGATAGGATACGTACTGTATGAAGTAGTGTATGTTGACGTAGTTCGGCGCGACGGCGCAGGGCGGCGAGTCGGGTGCGGAGGGTGCAGAGGGTGCAGAGGGTGCAGAGGGGGCGGAGGGTGCGGAGGGTGCAGAGGCTACGGCGGCGGCGGCGGCGGTGGGGAGTGCCAGCGTGCTCGCACCACTCGAACCCTCCTCCGTGCTCGAACCCGTGCATCCCGTGCACACCGAGCCCGAGCCCGTACCGCCTGTCACACAAACGTATAACCACTTATCTATACAAATATATTAAATTGGAGTGTCTGTTTGTCATATTAAAATAACCGGTTTTTACTAACTGCCTTTGGATATACATCCATCGTGTATACACACGGTACATATACCAAAACGACATTTTTAATTTTTTTTTTTTTGTCTGTCTGTTTCGGCTAATCTCTGAAATGACTGGACCTATTATGATGGGACTTTCACTGGCAGATAGCTGATGTAAGAAGGAGTAACTTAGGCTACTTATATTTTAGAAAAACAATAGTTTTAGAAACAGCATTAAGATCTCCCGAACAAAAATGAACTTAAAAAGTAAACTCTGCGAACTGAAACTGAACACACTCCCAAAAGGCTTCAAGAGTGTTGATCATCACAACCTTTCTCCTGTACACACAGAGTCCAAAAAAAATTTAGTATCTTAGTTTCATACTAATATGTACTCACAGAACTCACGTAAATTGATGCACTTTAGTCAGGAGGCCATTTCCAACTGCTTTTTATTATCTACCCTCATTTAGTACATAACATGCCTTCCCCTTGAGATAGTTCTACACTTCTAATTTCATTTAACTATTTTAACACTAACACTAACACTAAGCAAGGTCCACTTTTCTATTTAATGTCTTTGTTTTTATTATTGTGAATTATATTAAAGGATTTGATTGTGTTATTTACATGACTTTGATGCTTATGTGTTGTCTATTCTGTATCCAACTCAGAATCTTCATCTTCTATGCTAGACTCTGAGTTATAATGACTTTCAGGCTTTATTTTCTTTGAGTGTTTTGGTGGTGAGACTGATAGTGCCCGCTTGTATGTATTTCGTGTCCGATCTCCAGAGTTGTCCGGCAGCACAATATCCTGCGGCCCCGATACTCCAATAATGTCGGCCCATTTCTTCGGCGAAGGGATGACCATGCGATGGTCATCATCGCTGTCACTTAACATCGGGTCCATCTCTACTAACCTTCCTTCTGGTTTCTGTTTAGATGTCATCCCACTGCTATGCATCTGGTTAATGTGTCTCAGCAGCAGCTTCCCATTCCACCGCACCAAATATCTGCACACCCCTATTCTCTTTCCTACTACTCCTGGTAGCCATAGAGGCCCTTTGCCATAATTCCGTATGTATACTGACTGGCCAACACTAAAAGTTCGCACCTTCAACTTCTCATTTTTCTCTTCCGCACTCAATTTTTCCTTACCCTTAAAAGACAGAGGGTTCAGATAGTCAAACTTAGTTCTAAAACGGCGGTGATTCAAGAGTTCAGCTGGTGTCTTTTCATTCACACTATTAGGTGTAGCTCGTAGCCAGTACAGTATATTAGGCAACCTTACATGCCACGGTTCTGATGTTATCTTTTTTAACTTCCTCTTCACCGTCTGAACGGTGCGTTCAGCCTGTCCGTTTGATGCTGGATGGTAAGGAGCTATTAATACTTGTCTTATCCCACAACTTTCCAGATATTTCTTAAACTCTTGTGATATAAAACTTTTTCCATTGTCACTTACAATGGTGTCGGGTAACCCTTGCTCTGCAAAAATATCTCTTAATGTTCTGATCAAAGTGTTACTACTCAGGTCCTTGACTATCTTTACTTCTGGCCATTTAGAGTAGGCATCGATGAGTATAAAAAAATATTTCCCTTGAAATGGACCAGCATAATCCATATGCAACCTAGACCATGGTTTATTGGTGTGTATCCATTGATGAGTTACCGGGGTTGGCATGTTCCTATTCTCTGAACATATATTACAATTCTTTACAATTCCTTCAATTTGTTTATCCATTGAAGGCCACCAAAAATAGCTCCTTGCTAATGCCTTTGTAATGACTATACCATCATGATTTCTGTGCAATTCTTCCAGGATCTGTGCTCGCATTTTTTCAGGTATGACAACCCTATTACCCCATAATATGCAATTACTATATTCTGATAGTTCATCTCTCCGCTGCCAGAACATTTTGTAGGCTTCTTCCACTTTTTTGGGCCATCCATTTCTTACCCAGTACAATACTTTATTAAGCACTTTATCTTTTTTTGTAAATTTTGTCACTTCTTTTGCAGTGAATTCTAATTCTAGAGGGGTCTCTTCTATTAAAAGCACTCCTGAATACTCTTCTTTGATAGTTGTTTCGACCGCTGGCCATCTACTTAAGGCGTCTGCATTTCCCAATTTCTTACCTTCTACATACTGAATCTCATAATCGTATGAGTTCAGTAATAGTGCCCATCTCAACATTCTTGGCGATATTATGTTGGGTATTGGTTTACCTGGTCCAAAGATACCCAATAGTGGTCTATGATCTGTCTTGATGATTACTTTTCGACCACTAATATACTGGTGGAATTTTTTCAACCCAAAGACTATCGCAGCTGCTTCTTTGTCTATTTGAGCATAGTTTCGCTCATGAATATTCATCGTTCTTGATGCGAACATGATTGGTCTCCTCGTTCCGTCATCCATTTCATGTTCTAGAACCGCTCCAAGTCCAAATTGAGAGGCATCACACGACATTATTAATTTCCTCTTGCTATCATAATGAACCAATGTATCATCACTGGACAGCATTGATCTTAAAGTTTTAAAGGCAGTCTGGTGTTCTTTGTTCCATTTCCACTTAGAGTTTTTTTCTAATAGCCTGTATAAAGGTTCAGCTATGTTTGCTTTATGGGGTAAAAATCTATCATAAAAATTAAGAAGTCCTAGAAATGCCTGTAATTCCTTGATATTCTTTGGTGCCTGCGTCTTCTCGATGGAGTTAATTTTATCTTTACATGGATGTATTCCAAACTCATCTACCACATATCCCAGAAAGGTCACTTTTGGTACCATAAACATACACTTTTCTCGGTTCACTCTAAGACCAGCATCCTTTAATCTCTGCAGTACTATTTCTAGCCTTTCATTATGTTGATTTACGTCCTTCCCACAAATAACTATATCATCTAACAAAATTGCTATCCCTTTGATGCCAGCCAGCAAAGAGGTCATTAACCTTTGAAATATTCCAGGACAAGCCTTCACACCAAATGCCAAGCGTTTCATTTTATAAAGTCCTTTGGGAGTATTCAGTGTCAAAAGCATAGCTGTTTGATCATCAACAGCCACCTGTGTATATGCTTGTTCTAAATCAATCTTTGAGAATGTCACCCCCCCTTGCAGTTCCGCAAAAGCTTCACTTAGTGTCGGTAGTGGGTAGGTATCAGTGTTTGTAACTGCATTAACTGTTGACCGATAATCCCCGCATAGACGGACTCCACCATTGGATTTTAGTACTGGAACTATTGGGGTTGCCCATTCAGAATGTGATACAGGTTCAAGCACCTCTTCTTTTACCAACCTATCAATTTCCTTGAACACTCTTTCCCTTATTGCAAATGGTATGGGTCGACATTTAATAAATTTTGGTACTGATCCTTCAACTGGGGTTATATTCACCACTGGTCCAGTATATCTACCTAGACCCTGCTCAAACACCTGCTTATATTTATTTAATAATGATATAGTCTGGGCCTTCTCACTTGAGCTTAACTTTACATTGTTTAGTCCATTAATAACAATTCCTAAATCTGCAAACCAATTTCTACCAATAAGGCTTGAACCATTACCTTTTGTTATCAGTATTTTCATATATTTCCTCTTGTCCTTATATTGAACAGCTACTGTGGTCTCTCCAAGTAACACCAACTTACCCTCTGTATAAGATTTTAACCCAATATCTGTCATTTCTAATCTTGGTAATCTTCCTTTCCATATGAGTCTGGCCGTGTCCTCGTTAATAATGGTGTACGGGCAGCCTGAATCCACTTCCATTTGAAGTTCTATACCATTTAATACAGTTTTAATGACAAATGGATCCACTTTATCTTGCCTAATACTATTAATGCCCACCTCATACAACCCATTACATTCAGAATTGTGCTTATTTGTTTGTTTAGATTTCACCAAACAGGCCGCTTCTATGTGCCCTATTTTACCACAATGATGACATTTGCTCCAGCGAAACTTACACTGTCCTTTATGAGGCTTCGCACAACGAAAACAATTCGATTTATCTTTGTAGGAAGGAGCTTCCTTACTAACCAGCTTATTTATTTCCATAGGTTCCCCCATATCATGGGTCGGGCTGCTTGAGCTTATTGTAGATTGTATGATGGTGCTTGCATCAATATTTGCAGTTTCATGTGATAGCGCAATGTCACAAGCTTGTTCAAATGTTAATTGATTTTGTTGTAACATTTTTTTCTGAATATCTTTATCCAATATACCACACACCAACCTATCTCTCAAAGTACGATTCAAATCCAAAAAATTGCAATTTATACTTAATTTCCGTAACTGAGCAATATAATTCCTCATTTTTTCACCTTCGCCTTGATTTCTGGAGTGAAATTTATAAGATTCTACTATTTCATTAGGTTTCGGATGAAAATGGCCGTTTAAAATTTCGACAATGACAGCAAAAGTAACCTCACTTACTTTCTTTGGAGATATCAAAGAAATTATTAAATCATACAAGTCAGGGCCACAAACCGCCAGTAAATTCGCCTTTTTCTTTGCATCTACTTCAATTTCACCAGCTTCAAGACAAAAGCAAAATCTTTCAATGTAATTTTGCCAACACCCATGTGCCAAGTCAAACTCGTTAAACTTTATACCCATAGTCGTATTTTAATTTTAAGTTTAAATTTCACTATATATTAGCCTATATAAGCACTCAATTTTCACTTTTTATCAGTTTTACTCGTCGCCACTAATATGTACTCACAGAACTCACGTAAATTGATGCACTTTAGTCAGGAGGCCATTTCCAACTGCTTTTTATTATCTACCCTCATTTAGTACATAACACATACAAATTGACATACCAACGCTTCATGTGTCGACTTGTCGAGCGGTTTCATGATGGTCGGCATTATATTTAAAAACGTCAGGAAAAAAAGGAATCATCGCAACAATTGACCCACCTGCCTGAATATACACATATTCGCCATCGTTAATATCGGCTGGCACTTGATCATAGTAGGGTTCATCTTCAGATATGTGCACAGCTGCGGGTATGCTTTCTAGTGATATGGGCGCCGACTTATCCGCGTCCGTCCCCTCCGGAATGTCCGGTGTAGTGGACGTCACTTCTTCGTCAATTGATCGAGGTGTCGCCGCGCCGCCAGATCGTTTCCGTTCCGATGATAGTGAATTAATCGACTCGTAGCTTTTCACCTATAAATGCAAACATAACTTTTAATATTTTTATAATTTTTTAGTGGTAGAGCCACGCTGTAGACAGTTTTGTCTACAGTATGAATGGGCTGGCTCGACCGGGTCGTTCCCACTGTCTCGCAGAAAACCGACGAAAGGTAGCGGCATGCTGCTGCGTTTCGTACGGTGAGTGAGATGTCTGGAAACCCACATCCCCTCCCCTTCCCAATCCCTAATTATCCCTTTCCTTTAAGGTCGACAACGCCCCCATGATTCTACTGGTGGTGGGCGTACATGGGCGGTGAGATCACTTACCATCAGGTGATCCACTTGCTCGTTTGTTGCTATAAAAAATATATACCGCGTTGCCGTAGGTTTTTTTATGACAGCCGTGTAACTTTGCTACGTGCAAATGAAATGCTACGTTGGCCCTAGATGAGCCAGTGTTCACCAACGCTAACGTGTGAACGAGAGATTTGACGTGGCTGGCCTGAACTTGGCGAGGTTGGCCGGTGATGTGGTGAAGGGGTGAAAGAGTGCTAGCGAATGGCACTTGTGTTGCGTTCACACGTTGGTGCGCACTTAGTATCGCTGTTGAGCTCGGGAACGGCGGGTGCTTGTGTCACTGTTTTAAATTAGATTAATTGCCTTTATCCAAAATGAGATCGTATTAAGAGTGTGTTGATGAGTCTCAGTCGTGCAAGTCGGCCTTTACTTTAACAGCTCGCTAAACATGTTTACTGGCTAAATTTATGTCGAGCAAGATGTTATGAACCAGTAATCCTAATTAACTGTTACATACTGAGGCAATATTTGAAAAGTTAAGCGAAAAATCTTTTTGTTTCGTAATGAATAATGACCCTAATGTTTAGATTGATGTTTCCTGTTTAGAATTGAGTATTAAAGTAAGGCAAGCTAGGCTTTTATAGAAATAGTTGTGTAGCCTAAGCACAACTTAAAATCAGAACAGCATTACAGCGCTTCACGTCAAAATACTCTTGAAACAACTATACCGCCAGTCGCTACCGGCCGCCTGAAGCGCTGCTCTAGTACGAAATGCACCATACAAAACAATTATACTTACTCTTTCACTAATAGAGGGCGTCGAAGCTCGACTAGCGATCGACTCGCGTGACTCAGCGTTGCGGATTCTACGGCCCAGCGATGACGGAGGGCTGTCGTCCACCAAGCCTGTTTCCGGCAGGGACACTCCGCGCTTATTGAACACTTTTGGTGGAGGCCTAAATGTATCAAAACAGTTGTAATAATAATTTTAATTCTATGGATTTTGAATATCCTAAGCAATACAATGATAAACTCTTTTACAAATTCGATGTTATTTTGTTATAATAGAAGCGATGACTTACTTGGGGGGAACTTTCTTCTTGGCGGCTCCTACGGGATCGACGGGACTACTTTCTGAGGACTGCGGGGACTCCTCCGCTTTCTTAGACGCATTCTCTGCTAATTTCAGACCATTAACTTCGATGACTGTTACAAAATCACCAGTTTGTGATGTTGGACGGTTTTTAGCTTGATTAGGACTTGTTGTATCTGCTGCTACTGCAATATTTGTATATATAATATTTATTACGAAAAGATATACCGTTATCCTCATATTTATAGTCCATTCACAACACGACATAAACATTAGGTACATTGTGTATATTTATTGATTTACATTGCTTTATTAAGTACATACATAGTACATAAGACACATTTAGTAAAACTAAAAAGACATCAGTGTACAATTGGCAGACTTATCCCACAGGGCAATTTCTTACAGACAACCATAGCTCTCGTGGGTAGTCGCTTCGAGATTCCAATACTATATTTGCACATGAGAAAACAAAAGAAATCTAATTTGATTATAGAACTACATCACGTATCACCTTCTAGGAATTGTTAAATTGTGTAACAATGATAGTGACGAAACTGCACGTCCATGTCACAAATAGAGTCATTTTATTTTTATATTCACGTCATTCTACTAACTTTGTGAATGGCAAGGTTTGGTGACTGTGGTTATTAAACTGAAACTAATTTCAATGGAATTTTAGACATAGCATAGGCGTAATTTGGTTAACACTAGAAATATTAAACGAAAATCATAAGTCAAGAAATCAAGGAATACCAAACTAATTACCAATATTGTGAGATAAACTTTCTAATAAAGTATAGCAATTACTTAAAATAAACAAATATGAGAAGAGATTAAGAGAATCTATGGGTATTTATATTGTGTGAGTGTGGCAAACAAACCATTATCTTGACGATTGTCACTTCTCTGCACGATCTCGCTGTTGCACCTCCTGCGAGCCTCGGCAGCGAGATTGGACGACAGCTCATTGATGCATTGGTTCACCGAGCTCCTTTCCGCGAGGTGGACAGGTTTTTTCCGTAGAAGCACCTCTTCACACTCCGCTGTTTCCGCCGTAGCCTCATCGTTAGTACTGCTAAGACTTGCTTCACTCTTCTTAGATAGTGAGTTGGTATTGGATCCCTGCGCAAATACATTCGTAGATATAGTAATAACATTTTGTTTTGTCGCTAATAATTTAGGAGTAGATGTAGTTATGTCAAATAAAACATGACCATAATTTAAAATAAATTATTGTTAAGAATAGTATCCAAATAGTAGATGATCTAAGGTAGGCATTAAACACAATCAACTATGTACATTATAATTAATCATATTTATTACAGCTACAATAACATGACAACCTTTAAACTTTAAAGTAAAATAATGGTGCTGCCACACCGGTGTTAGAAAATGTTATATAACATTTTATAACACCGGTGTGGCAGCATCATTTAGTAAACATTTCTTAACAATTTGTAACATTTTGTAACATTTTATAACCGCAGGCGGCGGTACTTTTGAGAGCGGCGCCGTCAAAGAAGCCGTCAAAGAAGAATATTCAGAAATGTTAGAAAATGTTAAGAAATGTTATAAAATGTTAAGAAATGTTATAAAATGTTAAGAAATGTTATAAAATGTTAGATTTAATGTTAGAAAATGTTTGTAAACATTTTATAACATCGGTGTGGCAGCACCATAATATCCTAATTTACAAATAACATGGGTGTGACTGTGTAATTAATGTAGGTGTGACAACAGAGCATTTAACTTTTTCCACAAAACGCCAATGTACCCAATTACTCCATATTCAGCTAATTAAAACAATGACATGTCTCCTGTTGTAAACGAATTAACATGGTCCTAAACTAAATATCTAACCAAAGCGGACATGTTGTTTCCACATTCATTCATATAAAAGGGATTCACATACCCTTATGGAAATAAAGAAATATTCCTAATAATTTCCGTCTTACAGTACTATGATAGATCAAATTTATGCTATTTATTAATTCAGTTCTGTTTAAAACTACCAATAGTAATGGAGCTTGTCTGAGCAATCTTTATTATTCCATTGACACTCGAAAACACAAAAAACACTCATAGGAAAATGTTTAACATTGAGTTCCTTAGAATACCCTCAAGCTCAATTTGAGTACATGAATGTGTTACTTAATATTTGTACCACCACAATAAGACTGTTAGTAATTGCCGTAAGTGTGTTAATCATATTCAGTTTAAAAGAAAGTGAATAAATAACTATTGGTGTAAAGGTGTGTCTAAAGATATTTAGTATTCAAGAATAAGTTTAAAGGTAATACAATATGAGCAATTTAACTTGGCCAGAGTGAACTGAGTCAATCTACATTTGTCTGTTTTTCTTCAATACTATGCAACAGATTTAGATGTCATTTTCACCATAATTTACTCGTTACGAATACGATCTAATTGTGTAACATTGCACATCCACCGCAGCATCTTCATCTCCGCGACATGGATTTCTCCGACATGGCGCTTAAGGGCTTAATAATGATATATCATAAATAAATAAATAAATACACCCAACAGTCACACATATAGTCCTGACCCTACAGTAAGACACCGAGTCTTGTGTCATGGGTATCAGGAACTACGAGAGACTTTCGGTCTCACAACACCCAGACCCCGAAAGAAATATTTGTGGATCACACAAACATTTGTCTCGGTGCGGGGATCGAACCCGCGGCCTCTCGCTTCACAGCCGGCTACTCGCCCGCTGCGCCACGGAGGCTGGCTAAATCATGCGTTCGTATTTTCGAAATAGACGAAGGTTGCCGAAGCGCATAATTTAAATGTACTGTAACAGGTAGAATAACTATATCATATCATTTCTTAGATTCCAAATATGTAAGTAGCAAGTATAAATCACCATTCACCTCAGATAATGAAATTCATAATGGCAATATTTTAGAAATATAGTGAGTCACACTGATGACTATTCTATTTAGTAACGTTGTTTATTGCATTTAGACTTGAATTTTATAACAGGAAACTAATCTCATGTGGTAGTCTTTAAATATACGCGATGAAGTACCAATACCTCCTAACTGACAATTTAGTCCCAAATTACTTTTTTTATTACAATAGACGTAAACATAAACCACATCCCTTAGTAACTAATAAAAAGGTAATGTATTGGAAACTATTTACTATCAATAGTTGATCAAAATAAATAAAACCTTATTTTAAACAGTTTTTGTTAAATAAAACCTTATTTTAAACAGTCTGGTGTAATATTAGATTCTCAACACTTAGGAGGTATTGGTACTTCATCGACGATATTTTATTTATATCCCATTGTTAATACATGGTATGTTTCATATTATTCATTGTTTTCAAAGTATGAATATTGAGTATTAATTATCAATACAATAGATCAAAAACTCAACTAAGGAACCTGCTGTTTAGCAGGTCTATAACAATCAAGTGAAACCAAAATGAAATATTGTATGTTATATTTATTCTGACTTGCTATTTAGCACAATGTAACTTATTAAAAAAGTGATAAAAAATGAGACAGCTATATATGAACAGTTGTTTTCACACGCTTCACAAGACAATCGAGCGGTCAGCAATACATACTAATTGATTACAGTACTGTGTTGATTTCATTATAGTAACATTAATATGGATAAGGTATGAATAATACATTGAACAATTTAAATATAACTTCCTTGGATTAGGAGCTAGTTAAAATTTTATTAGTTTTCACCTCAGGCAATTGAATGTAAGCAGTACACCAACAAGTTTTATTTTAAATTTTGAGTATGTATTTCCAATTTATAGATGCATTCCCATATTGTGGAAGGATGTTTACCAATGTGGGAAATATGGTACAGTATGTCTATAAAACTGTATATTATCCCATCTAAAAAAACATTATAATGAAATATATCACTCATTTTTCCAAGTTATTATAAGCCTATAATGTACAATGGCTTTATTAAATTCATAAGTATAAACACAAACGGTCTTATTCATAAAAAATGCTTATGGAACGTTTATAACGTTCATTAGTTAAAACGTTCGATAGGCTTATGAAACGTTAGATAAATTTGTTTATTCATAACAGTTCTATAAACCTTCTATAACTAATAATCGTCTATAAGCAAAAATGTTGCCATTATTATGAAGTTCGCCAAAAAGTTTGACGAATATACCGAATCGACCACAGATAATACGTATCGTTTGTCCAAAAAGTGTCCAAAAACGTCTAATCATAGACAATATTACGTCTTAAAACCATATTTTCAAATTTTCAAGTAATCAACGTTGTACATACAACAATTATTAATATTTGATTCGAATTTCGAAGTAAAAGTATTACTTAATGATGGAATCTCAAAAGATTATTAAAAAGCAGAGAAGTTTAAACTGGTTGTTGCAAGATAAGGTTTGTACTGGTACACCTAAAATTGGACCAAAGTAATAAAACATTGTTACACCTCCTAAACTAACACTTGCTTATGCTTTTGGAACGAAGTTATTTAATAGGTGATATTGAATGAGTTAATAAAGGAGAGTGTCCGTAATTAAAAATAAAAACACGGACGCAAACGAACGTGAAAAAGGGGGCGGTTTGGCATAATTTACGTACTAGATACCAAATTCGATATATTTTGAATAATTTTATGAGGTATTTTATGTAAGTACATAGTCATAACTGTACTATCGGTACACTTTTCTTCAAAGTGTACTATTTTCAAGTTGTTGAATCGTCTCAATGACTTCTATCGTAACGCTTGCATGATTTTTTATAAATAAAATCAGCAATATTAATTAATGTAAATTCTAAACAAACTACTAATTTTCAATGTTGACTATGTACGGTGTACCTACTTCAATTTTGTAAAATAATGTCAGTTCATAGTTATCAGCTGTTGTGAGTTCGGCCATCTTGTATCTTATAATACTGTTATAGTAGGGTCCAGGCCACTATAACTTTATGATAGGTTTATAGAACTGTTTAGCGTTAAAATGCTGTTATGAATACGATTTTTTGCCAATCTTCCTATAGAGAGCTTATAGAACACTTTAGGTGTTTCATAACTTTTTATGAATAAGACGGAAAGTGTTTAAAACATGTAACAATACAAATAAACAAATTACTAAAATCATTTTAATATTTTTTTTTGTATTTATATGCACTATCTCCTTGCTACTCTTCTTTCCCTCTCCAAATGTTATCCCTCTTTTCTAAGTTTGCTATTTGAGTTTCCATTATGACAATGTACTTAAATAAAATCATCTCTTATTAGGTTCTGATAGTAAAAGTTGAACACATATTATATATTGTTTATGACTTTGTGAATTAGGATGTTTATTAAACAATCACACCTTAAGGGCTTTTTTATTACTGTTAATTTTTAGGGAGTTTTGGTCTCCACCTTAGAGCTGCTCAGACTTCAGATGAAATTTTGCATAAAGTTAAACCACAAACTAGACTACATGAACTAGACCTAGACAACACAGTACTTACCTACCTTACCAACTTTTTATCTTAGTTATATGATGGATTTTTAATAATGAAAATGTTGCATATACTTATCTATTGTGGAGGGCCTAAACCTCTACAGTACGATAAGAGCTAATCCTGCTATTGGAGCTTTAGACATAAGCTAATTTGAAACAAACTAGAGATAGAGTTCTCAAATTAGAACTGGTGTTTGCTTTTTATTATTGGAATGCCTATAATATCCTGTTTATAATAAATACTCAAACATGAAAAATAATTAAGTAAAATCACTAACCACTTAAGTAGAGACAAAAAAATACAGTTGTGCCTCTAAGTAAGTATGGCAGTAACAGAATTAAAAAGCAAATGTGTGGGTGTGTCATTGGGTTACTGACCACACTATGAGTAGTTGAGTTATTTATGTTTTTAGGTATGAGTCTTTATTGAATATTAATAACATTTAATTATTCTGGCACGAAATTAACTACCTTATTAATGTAATGTCATGATATGTTTACTTAATCCATAAATGTATATACCTTTAGGTGTATAGTTTAATGACTCAGCTATGTTTATATGGATAACATAAAGAAACATATGGATATAGACCGATAATATGAGTAATTTATACTAAAGATAGTGTTAATCTATTGCAGATAAGAAAAAAAACTTTAATTACAACTGAAAAATTAATTTGGATTTTACCATGGCTGTATGGATTATGCTGTATACAGGACTGCACTTAACATACTGAGTTGATACGGGAATTACCTGTTTACTATCGGACGGCTTATCATCAAAATCGTTCACGTCAGCCCCTGAGGGTGGAGTCGCCTTGACACTGTGTGAAGCAGCTTTGTGCTTCTCAACATCTGACAATAAAGTCTCTAAGTACTCAACATAAAATTCCTCTTTCTCCAACTCCTCTCTAAGTACAGCTACTTTCTGTTTGTGTTTAGCCAAATTGGCCCTGACATCTTCCTCCCAAGCGGCTGGCAAAGCACTCTCTGGAAATCGTTGCACCCAAACGCGCTGAAAATCTCCGAAGACACTCATCTCTCACAAAACGATTTCATGACAATATTGTGTTATAAAAAATGAACAACAATTAATTATTTTATACTACTTCCAATGTAAAAATATCACAAAACTCTGTCACAGCATCGCAAAATCTTTTCTTTATTTACCACAGATAAAACAAAAATTAAAAAGATTAAAACCACTGACTAAGAAATTATTTAATGGTCAGTGAAGCAAACGAATAGTGATTCAACGAACAGGACTTGAGCATAGACTAACAATGGGATATTTTGATAATCGTTTACGTTTGTCGATTTATTAACTTTAGGTTCATTTATTAATGTTAATAAGGTTGGTTTCACTCTTGGAGTGTGAGGAACTCAATAAGCATTTCCACATTTGACCAGAGAACTTGACAGCGACAGTATCAACAGACTACTCCCTCTGGAAATTTACAAAATCACTGAACAGGCCCCAAGAACCCAAGTTAGCGATAAGAACTCCAAATAGCTGGGCACGAACTGGAAAAGAGAAACCCAATATCTTCACCAAACACTTGTCTGTAGTATTAAAGCCACACGAAAGTGAAAATCGACAATTAATCTGCTCATAGTTTATGACTGATCGCAGATGACCAAACAAAACAACAAAAAATATGATAGGAAGGCAGACTCTGGCATTAAGCCGGGTTAATGCAAAGCAGAAACAAAGAATGTATGTATTTATTTGTTGATAGATATTGATTTAATTTATTAAGCAAAAGGAGCACCGCCAAAAAATGTTATATCATCGATACTTTTCCATCCCTAGAGATGTCGAAAACTCGAAAAGACAATGTAAAAAATCCCTAGTTCTTTTAGGATTCGCAGCTGATTTTAATTTTGCTAATGTTTATTTTTTGAAAAATGGATGAAAAACATATTAAATCTGTGCTACAGGGATTAAAATCTACTTCTTCGGCCAGAGTACAAGAAAGTTTGTTGCGAATTAGGAATAAAATAATCATAAATGATACCGGAATTAAACTTTTCCGTGAATGCGGTGGTTTGGAATGTTTAGTACCACATCTGCGAAAACCAAATGAGAAAATATTGGACATTACGCTTAGCATACTCGGTAATTGCTGTTTAGAAGAAGAGTGTAGTTTGATGGTGAGTTTTCCTTTTGCTTATGAAAGTTAATTATATTGCTTATAATTTTAAACCCATCTTATTGCGAATAGTGCCCTCTGGTTAGTAGGAATTCTAGCGAAACATTTAGTCGTGTGGAATTAAACATTTAAAATTAATATAGACAGTCATACATATCGAAATACTTGTTTCAGGTGGGAAAACTCCATACTTTTGGTCCCTTGATATCAATTTTAAATACAGTGTGTAGAGACAGTATAGTGGGACGAGCATGCCGTGTCATTGGAAACTTGGCACAAAGAACTTTGAATGCTGAAGCCTTGCACAGCCAAGGAGTGGTCACTGCACTCATCACACTTATTGAGAATAGGGATAAGAACACATCATATGCAACACTGGCCATGGCAGTGCGTGCCATTAGGTAATTTCATATAATTATTATGGTCCAGTTATATTGACAGGTTTTATTTTATACATTATTAATAAGCTCTTTTTATTCTGAATTATTTTTTTTGTTTGTTTGTTAGTTTAAAGTATGTCTCTTCGTTCAGCATGCCACTTGGCAAAGACCTTCTATAACTGTTTCCATTGCATTTTTATCAAACACCACTCTGCTCCAGTTAGGGCCCGCTGTCTGTTTTAACTCATCGACTCTTCTCCTTAGTGTTTTCCTCTACTGCATTTACTATTTTTGAAATTGTAGTTAATTTATGTTGATTTCATGGTTTGTATGTAAATTCTAAGTATCATAGAAACCATCATAATACATATTAAAAAATCAATAAGTATATTATTTAACATTGGGATACCCAGAATTGCAGATTCAAATATAACTACTATAACACAATCCTTCCTTCCATCGACCTACCCTTATCCCACTCACATGAGATCGGGGCAACATGCTTTTTAACACATGTTACAGAATGATTTAGCTTTTAGTTTTTACAACCAGCTGCCTGCCTGATGTCAATTAAACCTTCTAGGGAGAATCAACCCCTATGGGGAGAAATTACTATAACAAAATTATATCTTTATTTGTTGTATGTTTATTAAAAAATACAAATATTATATTCAGGCAACTATGGATGATAACTGAGAAAAGGGAGGAAATGCTTAGCTTGAATGCAGTGCGGTGTGTAGCAGTCTTACTCACAACAGAATGTGAATCAGCTGGTTTAATAAAGTCAACTAATCCAATAAAAGATGTTGATATCATGAAAAAAAGCCAAGAAGAATTAATTTCTGGCATCCTTAAATGCATTGGATACTTTACAACCCATGCCACAGTAATGTGTGCTGAACAGGTAAGCAGTGGTGTAGCTATTACGGGTGACACCCAGGGCAGATTTGATTTGGGTGTCATCCCAAGAATGAAAACTTTTAAATTGTACTTTAAATGTGTTTTTCGCTTATTTATTTCGTTTTATTTTAAATTTCAAAAAAGGGGGTTCACCATTTTCGAGTACAGTGTATTTCATTTATAACGACCTCGGTTGTAACGACCTTTCGGTTATAGCGACGTTAAACTTACGTCCCTTGAATTTAAAGCATACTTTCGTAGGAAATTCATTCGGCTATAGCGACTTCGGATATAGCGTCAATTTCGGGTATAGCGACTTGTTTTTATGAACCATTTGTAACAGATTCCTAGAAATCTTGAGTCGGCAGGCAAAGGCGAGTCTTTGGGCCTTCATAAAAAAACTATTAAGCTTTCTTATTCTTTGTTTACATTCACAGATGGTCAAATGCTTTGCTTGTTATGTAGGACTACTTAGCATGTGTATGAAGTTAAACTTATGAATCAATTACGTAGCAATTTCCAGTGAGTGAACAGTATTTTTTAAACTTGTGAATATGTGTCCTCAGAACCATATTATTATTTAGTAACAGTAAATGTACGTCTAGATGTAAAAAGTGCACATCATTTCGAGACTGAAAAATGGTGAAAACAATGTTGATCTGTGTAAACAATTTCGAGTTTCACATTCTACAATATGAACGATGTGGAAATGTGTGTGTTGTTATTTTGGATATAGCGACCTCCGGATATAGCGACGAATTAACGTGGTCCCTCAGCCGTCGTTATAACCGAAATCCACTGTATTTATTTTTATCTGACTTCCATGAAAAGGAAGAGGATATCAATTCGTCGCATACGCAACGCAAATAGTGTTGCTTATTTGGGTGCGTACATCGATTTCTCCGTCAATTGTAGATCTAGTTTTATTAGAAAAATATTTATTCTATAGAGTTTAGCAGCAATGTGGTCCCCATGGTGCCATCGCCGGTGTGATATTGTACTATGTAATTCTAAAAAAAAACAAATGCTAGGTACTCAGTATAAAATGAAACTTGTTAACGGATTACAGTACACTCGTTGCAATTGTCACTGTTACAATTTACATGCCAAGTTAATAATGCGTTTTTCGTCGGTAAAAAAAGAACAAAGGTTTGATTATAAATTTCTGTTTAGTTAGCATGTATATTTTTCGATAGAATCGATCATGATACACTCCTAAGGAAACCATCGCGTCTTGGCATTCGAGGTGATTTATTTAGATGGTTTTCTTCGTATGTTAAAAATCGGACTCAAGCAGTGGTCTTAAATGATTCAACATCCTCTAGGACAGACATACCTTCGGGTGTTCCGCAAGGGTCACTTCGAGGGTCCTTCTATTTGTTTTATTTGTTTAAGATATTGGCAGGTGTTTTCTAAATTCAAGTCATCTCATAATGATTTCTTATGTTAACGCGAATATTAATCATTGAAATAAAACTAATTTAAACGGTTTGATTTTATCGCGGTTTTTTATTAATTTTGATGCCGACGTTTGATCTGTTTCGCATTTTTGTCACCGCCAAATGGGTGAAACTCGGAACGGACCTCCCGAAATCGGAATCCGAATCAATCCCGCTTTAACGGCTGAAAGGATTTGAATAAAATTTGGCATACAATGACATCGTAGGCTATTTTTTTTATCCCAAAACAAGCCGTTTTCGCGGACGAAGCCGCGGGTAATAGCTAGTAACTTATAAATAACACCGCTCTTCTTTTTGTTGAGGTTTAAAAATAATATACATACGTTTCATATTTTGGAAAATGAGTAATTATTTATTGAGAATAATTATTTTCAGATTCAAGGAGATGGAAGAGGATATCAGTGCCTTGTGACTTTAACAAAAATATTTAAAACACTTGCTCTAAAATGTCTAATGAACCTTTGTTATCTGTCTCCATGTAGACCTCTTTTGGGAATAGCTGGGTTAATTGAATGCCTTGTTGGCATTCTACAGAAGAATACGGGTGATTATACTATTTTTTATCATTATTATCTTTGTCAGTCCAATGGATATTAAACATTATTTCTTAGACATAGGCTCTTTCTAATGCACTGTGCATTTTATTTTATTCCACGGAACTCGATTTTAGTTCTGTGTATCCAGTCATTGCTAGCCGCTTTCCGCATGCGGTCACTCTTCCACGCCGAACCGCAGGGCGTCTTCTTTATTCTGGCATATACGCGCTCTACTTAAAAACCAGCATACACCAGCGATTACTAGTCCTGGGAGAAATATTGCAAGCTGAACTCCTACCATAATATTATATAGTTCTGAGGTGCAATACAACTATGTTAGGTGAGGTGCTTACCATCACCTTACCAACCTTTTTTTTTTTTTTTTTGTCGCGGGGAAAAGCGTTTTATCACTACCGCCCCACCGGGGGGAGGTGGAACGGTTATGTTGGACTCTACCGGCCTTACGACCCAGCGCTGAGCCGCCCGGGAGAGATGGAAAACATCCGGGCGACCGCTGGGCCGAGTCCCTAACAATATATACACCCTATGCCGGCAAATACCAACTAAAAACCCCGCGGTGGCCATCTTCGGCGCATTAAGAACGGCCCCGGGTTCCCGAGGCAAGGAGTACCCCGGCTTCATCCGGAACCGCCCCTGCGCGGTGCCGCCTTGCGGCCCGTCTCCAAATGTGGGGGGGCTCAGAAGCCCCCGCGCACCGAAGGACGCCCTCGGCGTCAACGGCAGCAACGAGGCCAACCACCCGTGCTGCCATCCATCTCGGGGTCGCACGTACAATAGTACGTGTACAAAAGTACTAATTGGGCGCTACGACAGCCCCCCGCTGCGCGCCCGCGACCCCTGATGACCCCTATTAGTCGCCTCTTACGACAGGCAGGGGATACCGTGGTGGAATTCTCCAAACGCCCCCAATCCACAGGGCGGGGTCACCTTACCAACCTGTTTCAACTTGTACATATAGTATTCAAGTGATTCAACTAATATCCCAGACATCCTGTGTAGACATGTAATGTCTCAAAATTTAAATTTAATCTGTTTTGGATTTTTAGATGTGTCATCCTGGCCAGAAGGTGCGGCACTTGCTTTATCGCAGTTGAGCGGAGAATCAGTAAATAGATCGCGCTTACGCCACTGCGGCGGTCTACCGCTTTTAATGACGGCAGCTCGAACTAACCCTTGTTGTCTGCATGCACTCCTTCAATATGTGTTTGATGATACGTGTAAGTATTCGTTTACGCTATTAATGTTATCTATCAGTGTTTATGATTCAGGCTAAATGGATACCATATCTCTAAGGCAATGTTTGATATTAGCATCATCACTCTTATGTTTGTAACAACATAGTTTAACTACCGTACTCAGATTAGAAGCCGTGTGCTAGAACAATCTTTGACTACTTTAAAAACTTAAGCATATGAATAGGTTACTGACTTGTTTTTGTTAATACTATGTAATTTGACTACTGTGTGTTATGTTTTATTTTTCCATTTTATTGTCAGCATTCCAAATTTTACTCAACGAGGGGCTTATCAGTTTACTAACGGATGAATTAACAAACTACCTTTCTACCATGGAGTTTGAACACAATTATACAGAATCTGTCGAAGCGCCGACTGAGACCAAGGCTAAATTTAAAAAAAATGTTAAAACCGTTTCCATGTATGAGCAGACGAAAAATAAACTATCTAATGTAGGAACGAAAGGAAGTTTATTCTCTCGCCGTAAGGAGCCTTTGTCGAATAATAACGAGGATGAATTGAAGGTTGTTATTGAGAGGGACAACATGATTGTTGGGTTTATCGATGCTATTGATAGCGACGCTACTGAGGACAGCCAGAGTGATGATGATACTCCGCAGTTACGACGTAAGTGCCTCAAAAGAGCCCGTTCAACAAGCCCAAAGTGTCAAAAGAAGGTAAGTGAATTAAATAGTCACTGTATTCTTTATAAAGATAATTGATTTAATGATTATTTGTTTCAGCTTATTAAAATGGTAAGCAAAGATTGGTCAGCCGGAGTTTATTGGGAACCAAAAAGTCCCGAGTGGCCCTCGACATCTCAACCGTCTGGATTTCGTTCCACCATGAGTCCCGAACGGATTGATATGGGGCCTTTGTCTCCATATTCGGATGGCAATCAATCTGGCTTCAGCCCTGAGTACAATCGATCACGATATTCAAAAAGAGCTAGGTGGGATTGGAGTCCTGAATCTGACGCCGATGGAAGTTCAACATCACCAAATTGGTCAGACTATCAATGGAGTCCTAGTAGTTCATCTAGTCCAGTCTCCCCTCTTAGTATTAATGAAGGTATATAATGTGCTTGCAGCATAATATTCTCATAATTTGAAGACTATAGTATACTTAAATCTATTAAAATACTTTCACAGACAGTTCAGATTCGGAAATATCTGGACGTTATTCGCCAGTGTGCAGTGAGAATGATGGCGAAGCTGTAGATTTGGCAACAAATAGTAACACGGTAGCGGAACTAGACACAGCGCAAGTCGTACACGATTTAGATGAACTTATTATGGAAGATGACGGAGTGGAAGAAGAAACCTCTTTAGAAGGTAATTTTATATATGAAGTATAAAGTTAAATAGATTTTACATTGTTGAAATTGCACTATTTTAAAAACATCAATCGTAATTAATAAAGCTATAAAGGTATGCAGGCTCATCATGGTTACTAACCAGGGTTCGAGGATATATATCAATGGATATATATCAAGATATATATCAGACTGAGTTTCATGATATATATCAATCAATATATATATCAAATGTTTTATAATATATTGCAATACAAAAATGGTTAAATAAATTGATATTAAGTAATTTTTAGCGTTTGTTACTGTATTTCTACTTCCCAAATGTAGATGGCGTGGGAGTAGAGTTAAAACATACTCCCTAATGGTAAGTTCTAGTCCATTAATGGCAATACTTCTGTCCTAAAGGAAGATTTTATGTTTTTTAGTTGATTATGTCTTATCTAAAAGTAGATTTTGCAATATGCAAACAGTATTCATAAATAATACAATAAAATAATAATATTGATTTCATACAATATGGATATATATCAAACTTGATATATATCGGATATATATCATAAATATCCGATATTTTGATATTTATAATAAATATCGGATATTTTCGAACCCTGTTACTAACCAAGTTAAGATTACACCTAGTACTGTACTGTATATGATGGCTATGAAGTCTGACACAGGTATAACTTCATGTATTTTCAGAAGTAGCAAATAAAGTGGAATGCAATTCAAAGTCATCACGTATAGCGTGCGTGCTGGTGTTACTTTTCCGCGTTTCGCACGGCGCTCGTAATTCATATGGGGCCTTACACGAAGAGCCCGTTCCCAACCATACCTTGGAATTGCTTACTGGGAGAGAATGTTTAAATGGATTACTTGATTATGTGGAAAGATGCAAGAGGCCTTTGGGTCGGGCAGCACGTATTCTAGCGAGGGTTTTAAGGTAATTTTTCATTTAGGTATTATAACATACTTTGTGATTAGTATGCTAGGTATATCAACAAGTTTTTTAAGATGTAATTTTTCTCCACAGCAACGCTTTTTGTTTAAAGAGTATTCTAAGGCATAGATTAGCTCTAAGGTTACATAAAATGTCGGTTAGCTCGAAACACCCACCTACAAATTGTCAGCAGTGCAAGCAAGTAAGTCATGATGGAGTATAGGCATTTATTACTTTGAAATTATATATGTTTTTTACAATTTACATATTTTAGATTAGTGATTTGTTTGTTCATTATGATGATTTTGTCATTTCAATTTATACTGATAAATATTGTCTCTATTTATAGATAGTACGGCTGAGTACAAAGTTACTTTCTAAGTTAACAATACTAGCAGAATCTAGTTATGGGATTGGCGAAATTACCTATCAACTGTTGAAGGGAAGTTCCTCCATGAAGCAAACTTTATCAATGACACTGCCATATATAGTAAGGTGAGGCAGGTTTTATAATTTGACATCTCCTAGTACTCGATATTGCGGTATTAATGGTAGTCTTATTTTACAGAACTGAAAAACCATTGAAGAAGTATTTTGTAGATTGCAGTGTGTTAAATTCACTATTTACGATAATAGCAGAATCTAAAGAAGACATGAAAGATTGTGTAACTGCTGTAGCAAAACTAGCTATCAATGTGCACATTAAAGACCCAAAAACTCTTGAAAATAGATTTAAGGACCAAGTTTGTGTCAGTTACGATCCAATACTTGACAATTTATCTACAGACGACGTTGTAACATTCGAGCTGGATGATTCATCAACGGTCAAAGCCAACAGAGTGTTTCTTTGCCAAAATTCAGATGTTTTTAGTGCAATGCTAATGGGATGTTTCAGGGAATCAATAGAAAAGTGTGTAAGGTTGAAAAATGTCACCAAACCTGCACTAGAATACCTATTTACTTTGTTACAATGCGGTCTCAATAATCCAAAAAATGATGTACAGATTTTTCCAATGGCTGAAAAATTGGAGACCAACTTAGAAGTACTATTACTTGCTGATAGATTTTTATTCGAAAAATTAAAAGTCTTGTTAAGCAGTGCTATTCTGCAGTTTCAAATGACACCAGAAACTGTTGATAAAATTTATGTGTGGTCATTAAGTGAAGGCATGGGGTTTTTATGTGTTGAGTCAGTAGCTTATTTACTCGCCGGTAAAATGTGCGAATCGGAACGTACTCGGTCATTCAAATCTATACTCAATTTAGAATACAAAGAACAATGGTTGGACGATATTAAGTCTATGATCTTAAGACAGTTGGTCAAATGAATTTCAATATACAAACAAACAAGGTGTATATTCCTTACTTATGCACTGTATAAAAAATCATTTTTTTTTATAGTCGACTTAATATATATTAAAATTTTATTAGATTTGCATATGAACATTCCTTTGGTTTAAATATGTTATTGTAAAGGATTTTGTTTCTCTTTATTTTGTAGATGTATATTTGTATATGGATGTATTTCGTGAAGGAAATGTATTGTAAAGATATTTTTACATCTTATGTAGTATCGGAAATGTATTTGTAGGTACTAAATAAAAACAACTCTTGAATACAACATTTTATTCCTCGAATCCATAAAAATTAACCTAAGATTTTATACATAGTAATTTAATACATGTTTGGAGGGTTGTGAATTGATAGTTGTATTTCAATATTTTTATCCGGCACCAAAACTTGTGAAGTTAAAATATTAACTTGAGTGCTATTTAAACATTTCAAATCAAAATTCTTTACAATCTGAAAAAAATAATCATTGAATATAATAATTATGAACAGAAAATGTATCTCTATGAACCCAACACCAAGAATAATTAATGTAGTGTAAGATGATAATTAGATAGCCCACTTATTGATGTTCTATTTTGCAAAAGAATTAAAAGTATGAAATTCCTAGTTAAATTATTATTATCACCTTACCTACAATAGACTTACAGGACTCTTCGCTACTAATATCGAAAATGAAGCATCTTTTTTATCTATGTGTGTGAAAGTTGAGGGCTACCAGATAAATGAACATTTTCCCCATATTTAACCAACTTCAAAAAGGATGTTCTGTATTCGGCTCGTATGTATTAAATAAAGTATGTACTTCAGGTTTTCTAAGTCGATGTTTACCTACTGATTGAATGTAATTTGGCATAAGATTCCTTGTCTATGAAATTTCGAATAATCCAAATATCTTACTCAAGACTTCACTTGCATATTTTATAAGTATCACATATAGATTTCTGTAAGTGGCTCACTTATACAATAACACGACGAAGACTAGACGAAGCTAAACCTGACATAATATGTAATATATTACAGCTTACATAACTAACAATACTATTTACATTAGCAAATCTAGTGATTTGTTTATGTGAGTAGAGGCCTATTTCATACCTTGCATTTGAGTATTAACTACTCGATAAAGCATGGGACAGCCAATGTAGAAAGACCAATGTGACATAAGCTTCTCCATGTACATTGACAGCACAATGGCATATTATGCTGTCACTTGACAGATATGAATATAAATTTTGTATGATGATAATTCACATATATCAGTGAGTGGAGACCCTAAAGTTACAAATGTAGTTGAGACCTTATAGCAAATATAATTTTATTGATAGCACTGTACCTGACTCATGAGTTCTGTTATCTGCAGCATTGCAATCTTTTTACCAATGCATGATCTAGAGCCAAGTGCAAAAGGAAGTGAGGCAGAAGGGTTATGATTCACCAAATCTTTCTTTCTAGGATCATTTCTATCCCAACGGTATGGCAAAAACTCATCTGGTCTACTGAAATTTTGTACATCACGACCAGAAGTATAGATTGAAGCTATTACTGGTGTCTGAAATTAACAAGTTAAAAATATTTTAAATTTATAAGTGCATCTAGACTGAATGTAATAACATTCATCAATACACCTTTTAAAGAAACATTATTTTAATAAACAGCAATAACTAAAATCTCTTCTTTTCCTGCAAGCTGTCTAGTGACATTTAGCTAGAGTTTAAGTAGTTAAAGTTAGGGAAAATTCAAATCATGGTGGAGACAATTGTTTGTTATGTAGCTTGGTACTGCAATTATCATTCTTGGCGTATTGACTGGAAGTCTTGTAAGATTTTGATGTATTTTTTTGTATTTATAGTGGGGATGTTTGTGAGTTGCACAGATGGGTAATCAGCTCACATTAGTAGAACCATTTTACCCTATGATATTGATGTTAGATGTGGACACTGTACCCCACAGCCGCAGGTCATAAGTTCAGGTTGGTTTCAAGATACATGTCTTGTATATTGAGTAGTTTATTCTCTAGTGTGAGTTGGTGATTTTTGCTCTATTAACCAGTACAACTTTCTCGACTACTGATTAAGTGCTTTTCTATTTGTGGATATGCATTTTTTCCAGGAATAACTAAAAATAAAGAACAAAACGAAGCCATCAAAACAACTGGGAGGTTGTTTTGAACCTGCAACTTTTCACTCAACAGTCTGTACCACTCCCTACTGAGCTATTGCTGAATGTTACATAAGACCAAAATCATATTTCAACTGGTACATTATTACCTTTCTTCAAATACATATTGTAGGTGTGGTTTAAAAATATTTTTATTAAATAAGCATAAATGTAGACATTTTATCAATGTGATTTAAGATTTCTTTGGCATTATTTTTAGAAAAGAATGTCTTATTTCTTCTTTTATATGTTTATAAGGGTTTTCCAGTTCACTTGGGGCTTCAGGTATTCTTAACTTTCTTCTTAAGGTTGGTGAAAGGAGAATCAGGTTTTGGGCTAAGCCAACACCACTAGATGTCACCCAGTATAGACACATGCAAGAAGGAACTGATGCTGCAACTGGTATCATCACAACAGAGAATACTCTAAACACATTGGTAAGTGTATTATATAATTTAGATGGTTGCCTTAATTTTGACAGTCTCTGTACCTCGATTATAGATAAATTGGTTAGCCCAAATGCAATTGGCAAGATAAGAGAGTGATCTGGCTCTGTCAAATTGGGAATCCAACCAATTCCACCAGTTGATAGTTCCATGAATGTGACTAATGCAGCTGGGTCACCAGTACTCATGTATACTAAATTTCTTAGTGCAAAGGAAATGCACACCCAAATTGGTATTTGAACCAACATCAATAAACTAGCCTTAAATGGGTGGCAATTATCTCTGACTATTAAATTTTGCCACTGTTTTTTTAAAGATCTTCTATATAAAATCGCAGCCTGCTTGTCTGTTAAGTTGTATGCTTTCTTTGCTATAGCAGTTTCTTTCTTAAGTTCATTCACCATATCTTTCAACTCTAAGCTGATAATTTCAACTTTCGCCAGGATGTAATTCTGATATACTGATAAAGGTAAAGTCATTAACGCCCGCACTAAGATAGTGGAAGACACGATAGTGGCCCACCATGATATTCCGGTCAAATCATGTAACGAAGTTAACCCGTCTTGCATTATAGTAACTGGGTAACTATTTGATATATTTACGTATGTTTGTTCTTGCCATTTCACAAACCCCTGAAATGATATTCTTCTTTTACTATTCATATACCCAGCAACATCTTTATTATGAATGTTTTGAGGACGTTTTGTATGTTTTCTCGAGTCTACATTATTGCACACAGCACTAAACGTCCTTATAATAGATAAGTTTTTAATATGTAATTTAGGCACTAATTTGCAGTAGTAAATTTTCATGTTTTATGTATATTTTTTTATAATTTGGTATTTTTCCTAACCAAAATGTAACCTATAAAATGTTAGATCGTCTTTGGAATATGTCAACAAATAACTGTCAATGTTTATAAATTCTTTTTTTTTAAATTATATTTTCCCTTTTACTGGGAAGGCAAAGGGATCTAGCCCATACAGCCTATAATAAAATTCGTTCTACACCACAGAATACCGGCTAAAGTCAAAGACTGCTGCCAAGTCCTAGACCCTAGTATTTGGTTATTATATTAAGATTATGTACTATTATTAAATTATTTGTCAATATGTGGGGCGGTCCCGGCCGGCGCCATGTGGGGCTAAGACAAGAAGAGTAGAATCAATGAATAGTTTGAATTGGAATAGTCTTGTCCTATTCAATTTAGACCTGTGTCAATCATGACTTATTCGATAATTTGACCCGGGTCGTGGAAAATCATTGCTATCATTTGTTTTAAAAGATTCGGATTGGTTATTGTATGGATCGGCAATCGAGTAGTTCACTACTGCTAATTGCTATCTATAGCTATCTGCTTCAACAGATGGCAATTAAGTGTGGAAAAGTGTATGAAAACATAAATTCAAATTGCAGGGACTGACGTAAAAAGATGTATTATGCGGGAAATCGTATTAAACGGGTTTACTATATTATTTTTTCATTCGCGTTGAAATGCGATTCAATTGTTACTGCAACAGTACACTGCAGCACATAGAGGAAATGTATTTAATGTCATAATTAACTTACCGCTTCATTAAGTTTATATGGCCCTAAAATACTTTCTTTCGGCAAAATTCTTGTTAAAAATGGAGCCACCGGATATAATCTCATAGCATCTTTAACTACATGTTTTATATTCGTTGAATCTTTTCTACGTATTTCATTTATCACATTCTTATTTTTTGCCAGCAAAAATAGAGTCCATAATGATGTGTACGCCGTCTGAAAATAAATAACAGCTATTAAAGTCAATTGAAGATTTACATTACATTATAAAGCATTAACGTGATTATGACTATTATTACAATATGTTTACCGTGTCACCAGCAGCAATAACGAAGTCGACAGCTATTCTAGTGATATCTTCATCAGACATATTATCTTCACATAGCCTCTTAATCAGGCCGATATTATCATGTTTCCTGTCTAATATTTCATTTACCATTTTATGAGCTAAAAGTATGAAATATGTTACTTTTTTGGTGATATATTTTTTAGAAACAAATGGTAATAAGCCAATAAATAATTTTACCTAGATATAACGACATATCAACAGAATCCTTGAAGTCTCTCCATACTTTTAAATTAAAACGTTGGCACCACGTCACCGGCAAAGCGTATAGTTTTGTTGTTGTTTGAAATATATTTTTTACTGATTCGGAAAACATACTTAACAACATTTCATATTGTCTATTTGGCTTATTAGATAAGTTACTTCCAAACAGTATTGCAATAATCACTGAAATAAGAAAAACATAAATACTAATTGTTGAAACGTGTCTAGAATGATGTAGGTACCGTGATATAGGTATGACATGACGCAAACATACGTACCATCGGTCGAGAGCCTATAGAACTCGGACTCTAAATCAGGAATAAATTTTCCCTGTTCTGCTTTTGATTTCCATTTATTTATGAAAGTTTTAATAGTTGCTTTAACGGGATCATTTAACCATTTCTCTGAATCTTCTCGTAGAAGATGTTTATTCATGATTCGACGATTGTCAAGCCACTCCTCGCCATTCATAAAAAACAGACCTCTCTTAGATCCATACAGTTTCTCATACAATATCCAGGGTTCAGGTAAAATATGTGCTGGGTGTTTTCCTTCAAGGTTGAGAAAAAGTGCTTTCATAAGCTTGGGGTCGCTAATAAAAACGAGATCTGCGCTTCCTCCGAGATTTTCGTAAAATACTGGCCCTAATTTTTTATGGCGGTTATCAATATACTCATGTAATCTGAAAAGTCGATGACCTTTTAATTTTTAATTTAGTTATATATCAACACTCTTTAACAAAGAATGGAAACAGAAACAAGCAAACAAGTTAGACGTAAACACATAAATGTATGCGGCTTTACATGTTAAATTTTTCGTATTCCTCCTATTGTTTCGGCTTTGTATGGAAATTGCATCATGAGTCATGACTTACTTTTTTCCACCTCCAGCAGCGAAAAATTCTAATTTCGTTCCGATGAAAGGTATTATTTTCGGATGAGGTATTTCATTAATAGTCAAGTCTGTCCTAATGCACCTGACTGATGCTGTATTTCTTTGAAATGATAGTTGTTTATGTAGATTTGTTAAAAGCCTAGTCATTCGATGCATTGTCCCAAATTTTGCAATCTTAAATCAAAGGAAATAATAATAATTATAATAGCCCCTTTATCTAATTACAGTAAGATGAAAATACCACGTGTGGGACAAAAAATACACTTGTTCTGTGATCAAGACTTTCCAACATAGTATCAAGTACTTATAACTGATTCGCGTCCCGCGACAAAACATAAGGCTGTGGTTAGACAACGCGAAAAATTTCGTGCGGCCGCCGCGTGGCGGCCGCGCGGCGGCTGCACGAAATTTTTCAGTCATAGCAAATGTATGTCTTATTAACTAGGACTTAACGTTGAAATTCTTTGTGAGTAACTAACCGCGCGGTCCTTGTCATATAAACGCGCCCTAAAACTTTGCGGTCGCGGCCGGTAGCATGAATATAGCGAAACCATTACACGTTCCGATCCGAAACATCTTTACACTACTAAGATTCAGATATATTGTCATTTTCGCTTCTGTTTCGTATATAATACAAAGTCTAGTAATGTGCCGGATATCCGTGTCCGTATCCGCGGAAATCCGAAGAGAAATTTTCTCTGAGAAAAATAAAACTATTCGTATCCGTTTCTTATATGTGGAACTTTTATATTTGTGAAATTCATTACGTAGGAATGAAATACTTTGAAATAACGAATTATGATAAAATGATGTATAAATTAAACGTTACACATAGAACAGGCATTATACACTCTTATTATTATTAGACATTTGCACTCTTTTAAACTCAAGATATATACTTATTAGTAGTTAGTAAGTCTTTATTTACCAATCAGGGATTCCTCAATGAATTTATTTACTAAAAAAACAATGCAATTTCAATAATATCACTTAAAATATTACTTCTCGCATCGGTGAACAAAGTGAACACTATCCGACGGCGTCTTGTTATCAACTGAAATAAAATTCCTCTCAATTTCAAACCGCTATCAAGCTGTTGTCGAGGAATGGCCATATTTAAATGGTAATAATTCAGTGAATTATGTATGTTGCTGACCAAAGCATAAGAGTATGGTAATATGAGCTAACGTTTTGATTTTTATGCATTTTTCATGACCCACATCTCCTTTGACGTAGAACAAGGCAAGCAAAATAATATAGGTACATAATTTGGATTGATGGCAAATCCCATTTTGACAGCCTCCGTGGTGCAGTCTCGTAGTTCCTGATATCCTCGACAAAAAACTAGTATCATAATGTGGGTTCAGGACTGTGTCTGTGACTGTTGGGTGTATTTACTAAAAAAAGTTCATATAGACATAATATACGCGTGAATGCATATTTACACGATAAAATTATTATGATAAAGGTTATTAATTTATAATCACAGACCAATATAATGGTAACGCATAAATATATTTTGATAATTGGTATATAAATACTTTATATTCATATTTGTATATAGTGTAAACAAAGTCGCTTTCCGCGTCTGTCTGTATATCCGCTGACTCCTAAATCACGCAACAGATTTTTAAGCGGTTTTCACCATCAGATCAATTATCACTGAAGGAATAAATAAAAATACTTAAGTTTTGTTTCATTTTTGGATTTTGGACCCATGAACACTGGCAGCCAAAATAATTTTATCACACAACAGGCCGTCGCGTCGTACATTTACGCCTAGTGCCTCAACCTGTATAGGTTAATATTAGTGCCGTTATAGCGAACATTAAAGACGGTGTAGTACGGTGTAACTTTTTTTTATTCTGGCTCGGTAAAGTTACTACGTCACACCTGATGGTAAGAGTAGCGCAATCCAAGAATAGTGTCGACCAACGACAGGCGATGTGTCTATCGTACATCGGCAAGATCATGCCGACCTGCCTGACTGCTTCTTCAAACTCCGTTTAAAGGGTCATATATTATAGGAAGGAGGGAATACGTGTACCAACAAACTATTCCACAGTTTTTACACTTTTTAGTTAAAGTCTTTGAAGTAGGGGACAACCCTACGCTATTGCAGAGATTCTAAGTTCCTTGTAACGTCTGCATCATTCACAATGCGGACAGCTCGTCGCTGCAATCCGTCCAAGGCATCGAGTAAGTATTTGGCGGAACCGTCCCAGAGGTGCGAACAGTACTTGCCTTGACTTGTCACTTGAACACACCCGACCGTGCTTGCAAATTTAACTTAGGTACGGAGTGTGCGCCCTTATTCCCATTGGATGTATTTTTCATTACGAAAATCTGTAGTGATCGATTAAGCAATAGGCTAAACTGAACTCCTACGAGTTCGTCGATTATTAAAACGATACAGGTTGCTGATCCTGGTTCGATGTATCAGGTCCGGTTGACATTTTGCTGACGTAAGTATTGGCATAATCTTTATTAAACGAGCATATCAAGGGTCAAGGATCTCAACCTCCAGCGCGGCGTTTAGATCTTTATTTGGCTGGCTTTTGATGGGAAAAACGTCTATAGTGCATAGCTCGTTACTTGATATTCTCGTAACGAAAGAAAGTTTACTTAAGTTGTTCATAGGTTTTGGGAGTTAGTGTACCATAAGCATCAACCCTCACGCCCCAAGAACAGCTGTGCGAACGTAAATACCTACGTTTCCGAAAATTATCATGATACAATAAGACTTTACGTGATGATACTTCCATCCAAGAATATTTCAGTCCCTGTTTTAAATAGATCACGTGATATTGCGTTGCGATGATTCTTAGCAAAAGAAAGACGATTATATCGAGATCCTGAACTAAGACAAAAATACCTTGAAGAGTGTATTCTAATGGTAGTTTTCTCACCGGGCTCTGCAAACATTCAAATAAAAAGTATTAATACAGAAAAATAACTGGGCAAATGCGAGTCAAATTACAGACGAAAAATGTATCAACATGTAGATCAAAACATGCGCAGGAGACCTCTTTTATTTTGGCGCGGGGAAAAGCGTTTGATCGCTACCTCCCCGCCCGGGGGTGGCGAGACGGTTATGTTGGGCTCTGCCGGCCTTATGACCCAGCGTTGAGCCGTTCGAGAGTGATGGAAAACATCCGCACAAGCTGGGCCAAGTCCCTAAGACCGATATGCCGACAAATACCAACTAAAAACCCCGCTGGCCTTATTCGGCGCATGTAGGGCGACCCGGGGTATCGTTGGATAAACCACGGATTGCTACTGGAACCGCCCCTGCGCGGTGCCGCCTTGCGGCCAGTCTCCTTGTGTATTGGCTCAGAAGCTCCCGCGCACCGAAGGACGCCGTCGGCGTCAACGATAGCACGTGGCCTACCACCTGTGCTGCCGTCCATCCCGGGGTCGCATGTACAAGAGTACGCTAGGGCGCTATGACAACCCCCGCTGCGCGCCCGCGACCCCCGATGGCCCCTATAAGTCGCCTCTTACGACAGGCAGGGGATACCGTGGTGGAATTCTCCAAACGCCCCCATTCCACAGAGTGAGAGACACTGGTCAGTCGTCCACCCGGCGCCTCCTTTGACGACGACTGTCCTGAGAGCGCTGCGCTCGTCGTTCCAGACTGGACATTCCTCCAGTGTGTTGAGCCGTGTCCTCGCGGCAGTTGCTATAATGGTGGCACACGGCGGAGTCCTCTTTGTCGACACAGGTACGAGCCGAACCACCCGTGGCCCGTCAGCACCTGTGTCAGCTGGAATGTAGGCGCACCGTGGTGCCTGCCGATCCACTCCTTGAAAACAGGACGCACTGTGGCGACGGTCCTGAACCCAACACTCGAGCTTTCCATCAAGGCATGCCATTTCTCCACGGTGGCTCTTTGAAATCGGGCAGCAATTTCTCTTGGAGCCAATCTTTCTCCATGTTCGGACACCCTTTCCCGCCAGAAAAAGATGAGGATGCCTGTTGAGGCACTGGGTATCCAAATCCCAAGAGCATGCGCAGGAGACCTGGCGTAGCCTCTTGATGACGCGATGAACGCCATCATCATGCCTTTTCATAAATTAATATAAATTAACAACATTTAAATAATAAAATTCACAATATAAATTAGCCTCTAATTCTCTCATGAATTATACCTCGCGAAATCCCCACAAATCCCCTCTTATCTACAAAGTCCCCCTAACATTAAGAGGATTCTCCCCAAACTCGCATTAATGCCGGCAGATAGTGAGCTTCAGATGTAGAGCATTCAACTGAGCAGTGACCGGACCGAAGCTACCACACTGGGCACGTCAAATCCCAGGGAAGTAAAGTGCTTATCGAATAAAAATTAACGAAACATTTAAATTTTACACGAATCAAATCATCATAACTTCTCGAATATAACACCAATTTTACCCTAAATACGTCCCAATTGCTAGCCACAGGTTCCGTTTTAATAGTGAAATATGTTTCTTTTTTTTATTATGGTAGGTAAGTTTTTGGTACGTTTAGTAATTTAGTATTATTTTTAATTTTGACAGCCAGCCACCCGACGCCGTCCGTGGTGACTTGTCAAAAAATCGTATACTGGAACAGAGAATCGGTGAAAGCATTATAAAATATTGTTAAAGTACATTATTTTTAAAGTGATCTAAATAAGTCACCATGACTGTAAAAAATAAAACTGAAGAACCCAAAAAAGAAAAAGCTGAGCCCGTCGTAGCTCCAAGTGATGATCTTGTGAGTATCACATATATTTAATTTGTAACGTATAGAATATAAAATTGATGTTTGTAATAATATACGTTGTTTTAGTCGGAAGAAGACAAGCGTCTACAAGAAGAGCTGAATATGCTAGTGGATAAACTACTGGTATGTCTAAAAATTATTCATGTTGATAAAAATGGATTTCTCCGAGTCATTATAACCTAACTATAGTTTTTGTTTGTCTCTAGGGACCTGATGTTGACCAATATTTACCAGCTTTACAAATGTTAAGCAACCTCATTAGGACTTCGACGACCTCTATGACGTCAGTACCCAAACCTCTAAAGTTTTTAAGGGAGCATTATCCATCTTTGAAACAAGTTCATGAAAAAATTACCGACAGAGAAACACAAAAATTTTGTGCCGATATTATATCCGTCCTGGCTATGGGCCTCAGTGGAACTTCAGTGAGTAAATACAAATACTTCTTATTTTTATTCATACTTGTTGAATAGTTTTAGAACAATTTTTTTTTTTTGTTATATATACAGTGTTATTTTGACACCCTGTTACTAAATGAAACCACATATTCGTCATCGCCTCTGCTTACCCTGTACCAAACATGAGGCTTGAGCTTGTAGTAGTTTTGCCAAAAAACGTCATTTAAGTTTTGAGCCTTTTAAATCACGCTGTACGGTTTTTGCACTTAACTCTATTGAATAAAATGTCACAGCTGACGATGTAATTATAAAACACAAACGCTTAAGAAGGGCAACTTTATACATATGAAAATACGTCTCAGATTCACAAAGACGCTCTCGACAGATTCACTGAAAAAGTTGCGACAGTATTACTTAGTTCATTGATAATGACAAAACGTAAAAAAAATGTGTTTGGGAAATGCACATACCTATAAATAGGTAACACAAATTTGACTAAAAACAAATAATCATTATAAAAGTTACAAGATTCGATTTTACTTAGGATTTTATTACATTTCATAGGGTAATCTAATATTTATTTCAATTCCTAAATTACTATTTTGAGCCGTTTGCCTTCTGTACGCTTGGCGTTTTTATAAAGCGGGCACATTGACCTCGACGGTATAAAGCCCGCAATACAATATGTTGGACGAGTGTTGCCGAGTGATGACTAACACCAACGTATAGATAGTATTTTTGGGTATCAGGATAGTATCGTGGGTATCAGCAACTACGAGAGACTTTTGGTCTCACAACACCCAGCCCGGGGTTTTTTTTTTTTTTTTTTTTTTTTTTATCCTGGCTCGGCAAAATGACTACGCCACACCTGATGGTAAGTGTAACGCAATCCAGGAATAGTGTCGACCAAAGACAGACAGTGTGTCTATCGTTGGTCGGCACGATTATGCCGGCCTGCCTAACTGCTTCTTCACACTCCGTTTAAAGGACCCAATATTATAGGAAGGAGGGAACACGTGTGCCGGCAAACTATTCCACAGCTTAATGGTCCGGCAGAAGTAAGAATTTGCGAACTTTTTAGTTCGAGCCGAGATGGAGGAGACCACGAAGCTGTGGCTCCGCAAGCCAGCACGCGTGGTTCTGTTAAGGAAAGGCGAGGATGGGATAAGGTCAAACAATTCTTCGGAGCATTCACCGTGATACAGACGGTACAAGACGCTCAGTGAGGCAATGTCCCTCCGCAATTGTAGCGGTTCTAAGTGTCTTGTAACGCCTGCATCATTCACAATGCGGACAGCCCGACGCTGCAATCCGTCCAAGGCATCGAGTAAGTATTGGGCGGAACCGTCCCAAAGGTGCGAACAGTACTCCACACCCGGCCGCGCTTGCGCTTTGTATAAGCGGTAAAGCTGACCGGGAGTAAAAAACCGACGCACCCTGTTCAGGATTCCGACCCTGCGTGAAGTGGCGGATATTACGCCCTCGATGTGGTTCCTTGGATTCAGATTGCAGCAAATATCCATACCCAGGATATTAAGGCTATTCCGCATTGCGAGCGGGATACCCCGAAGATTGGGGAGGGGAGAGAACGGGGATTTCTTGCACGTGAACGCGCACACCTGTGTTTTCTTGGCATTGAACTCAACCAGATTCCTTGCACCCCATTTCGAAATGAGATCCAAGGTCCGGTTAAGCTCAATGACGAGATTCTCTCGCTCCCTCTCAGTGACTTCCCGGCTACCTGGAGGCTTACTGCAGTAACGCCCATGCACTGTGCTGTCATCTGCATAGCAATGAATGTTACCGAGTGGTAACATATCATTGATATGCAGAATAAACAAGGTGGGCGAAAGCACAGAGCCTTGTGGGACTCCGGCATTAACTGTCATGAGCCGTGAAGCATGTCCTTCGACAAGGACACGCATTCTGCGCTCATGCAGAAAGCCGGAGATCCACGTGCACAGGTTGTCGGGGAGCCCATATGCCGGAAGCTTGGAGAGAAGACCACGGTGCCAGACCCTATCAAATGCCTTAGCAATGTCGAGACTTACGGCTAGAGCCTCGCCATGCTTATCAACCGCCTCACCCCAGCGATGTAGCATGTACGCTAAAAGATCACCCGTTGATCGTTTCGACCGAAAGCCGTATTGTCGGTCACTGATCAGCGAGTGATCCTCCAGGTAGCGGATCAACTGTGTATTTATGATCCGCTCCATTACTTTGCACATCACTGAGGTTATGGCGATTGGACGGTAGTTGTTAGGGTCCGACCGATCACCTTTTTTTGGGATCGGTTGCACATTGGCCTCTTTCCAAGATTGGGGCACAATACCCGAGAGGAAGGAAGAGCGGTATAGGCGCGTCAGCACAGGAGACAACTCGGCTGCGCACATTTTAAGGACCACCGCGGGGATACCATCCGGACCACTAGCCTTGCGGACGTCGAGGAACCGTAATTCACGCCGCACATCACAATGCCTGATACGAACATCCGGCATGGAGTGTCCGCAATCAGGCATTGTGGGCGGCGGTGCATCACCGTCCTCGAGCCGCGAATTAGCCGCAAAGAGTTCCGCTAATAGGGTGGCTTTCTCTTGCGGCCTGTGGGCCAGAGATCCATCCGGATATCTCAGCGGTGGCAACGAGGGGCGACAGAAATTAGATTGGACGGCTTTGGCAAGACTCCAATAAGCACGACTGCTCGTCGGATGATCCGCCAAAGCCCGTCCAATCCTGTTGATGCGCTGGGCATCCGCTCTGACGTACGCCTTCTTGCAGGCCTTGGTGGCTTGGTTATAGGCCGCTTTGAGAGAACTTATGTTGGGATCCTTCATAGCGCGACCCCTAATCCAATCGCGATACGCAGCCTGTTTCTCACTAACAGCATCTGCGCATTCGCGATTGAACCAGGAGCGTCCGCGACCACCACCGACGACCTCCGAGGAAGGAATGTAATATTCCATTCCTAACCGGATCTCGTCGGCAATAGCGTCGGCACTCGCGGAAGGATCGTTACCCTCAAAGCAGCGCTGCCCCCAAGGGATGGATGCGAAATACTCTCGCATACCATCCCAATCTGCAGACGAGTAGTGCCAGATTCTGCGCCTGACTTTGACTGGCGAAGGAGGCGCAGAACGAGGCACTGTGGATCCAACCAGGCAATGATCGGAGGTACCCAATGGGGCGCCCACCGTCACACTGTACCCGGCTGGATGACTCGTCAGCAGAAGGTCCAGCAATGAAGGCGTGTGACTTGCCACATCTGGGATTCTGGTGGGCTGATTCACCAGTTGTGACAAGTCGTGAGTCAGAGCAAATGCATGAGCAGTACGTCCAGCATGGTCAGTCTTGGAGGAGCCCAACCACAGCTCATGGTGCGCGTTGAAGTCCCCCAAGACCACCAGTTCCGCTGTCGGATACTGCTCCAGCACATCGTCTGTCGCCTGGCTGATATGGTTAAACAGCCGAGTTGTCTCGTCATCCCCGTTATGGGATCTGTAAAGGCACACATAGATCCGGCTCTGGGAGCCAAGATCCACGTGTACCCACAGTGTGGAAAAGGACGGGTCCTCCATGCAGTGCAGACGGCGACAGCTGACGTCCGACCGGACATACAAACATACCCCGGCCCTTGGCTTGAAGCTCTCTTCAAGCAAGTAGCCGGGATAGTGCAAATATGCCATATCGGTCGGACGGCAGATCTGCGTCTCCGTCAAGAAGAGCATTGCAGGCCGGGCCGTCTCAAGATGGTGGTGGACGGCACTAAGGTTCGAATGGAGTCCACGGATGTTAGTGAACCCCATTGTGAACGCGGTGGTGGGGCTGTGCACCGCTGTAGGACCTGCTCTCTTTAATGGCACTGTCATGGTGGGTAATGGGGAAGGAAGAAGGAAGAAGCAGCTTGAGGGACCTGCAACATGACAGATGGATGACCGTGACATGCACATAGTTACCAGGCTGCCGAACGGACACAGACTGAACCGCCGGACGGAAGGGCCCCCGTACCCTCCCGGGATAGGCCGCCGGGACCCCACATCCGGTCACCAATCGGCACGACGGACCTACCCAAGATTATGCGTGGCATGGTGGGGCAGCCTCTCGAGGTGGTTAGTCTCGATTGGGCCCCTGTACTGTACCACGGGCGGCCAGCGGGACAACCGTTTCTACGGGTCTCCCTGGCCGGCAGTTCAATCCATCTCCATCCGACAATGAACCGATATACATGACTCTGCCAGCCATCATGTCACGCTGCAGGCCCCCCAAGAACCGGATGTACAGAGGCTGATCCTGGAACGCGACCCACACAATATGTGAGTCACTATGGCAGGTTTTTCACCACGAGTACGGTGGTCGCTATCCGGCCGGATGTAAACATCCTACCACCAGCTGAGCGGATGTTGGCTCAAAGATCCCTCGGTCGCCTCTTACGACCCCCTCGGGAAAGATAAGGGGAAGCGGTTTGTATTCTCAAGCCGCCGCTCCACGGCATATCGGTCTGGGTTTGTTTCGGGAAACAAATATTTGTGGTTCACATAAACATTTGTCTCGGTGCAGGGATCGAACCCGCGGCCTCTCGCTTCATAGCCGGCTACTCGATTGGTTTTCGATAAACTTGCCGAACGTCTAGGCACTAGCGCTTGCCTTGTATTAATTTACCTACACTCGTGTTGGCCTTATCTCGTCCAACATGTATTGCTAGCTTAATGGTAATGTATGTGTGTGTGTCTCGTTCATTCGATGACGGGTGTGTATGTTGATTTTTATATGTGTGTGCGCGCGTATACAGACTGTTTAAAATTAATCTAATGTTAACGGCATTTAATTTGTTAGGAAATATTATTTTTTTATTTTGCCTTTAATAAGAAAGTGTCTTAGCTCAAAGTACTTGTATTAACGAACACTACACATGGTTTCATTTAAGTATAGGGTGTCAAAATGACACTGTATTTGGGGTATATTTGTTTGGTATACATTTAATGCAAAATGATTTCTTATGTTTACGCAAATGTTACACATTAAAATAAAACTAATTTAATCAGATTTTATTGTGGTGCTGACATTTCAAAAGCTTTTCAGCCTTCGTGGTCATGGGGTGGTCTGAGGTGTAGGTTGTCCAAAAAATTAATGTTACAGTGCCTACCTTCAGTTTACTATTATTGTTAAAATTTCATTTTTAATTTTGTTAGTGGTCAGATCTAGGCAGAAAGAGCTCACCGTGTCTTGAGGTCTGGCTATTGGTCTATTGGGTTCTGATTTAATTAAATATATAATCAGATCCCAGACTTTTGCTTACATAGCTTTCAACCATCTTCTCTATTGAAATTTGGATGCTTTTAAATTCCAATAGCCTCACGAATCATCTTAGGTAGGAATTGCTGTCCTTTGGCAAGGATTTATAGTTTGTCAAATCTAAGATAATGTTTGGAGCCTTCCTCTGAATGTTCAGCAACTGCAGACATTGTAGAGCATCAGTGTTTAATGTCAGCTATATGTTGTTTTATGCATGTCCCTCTATTTCCTTTGGTTTGACCAATATAGGAGAGTCGACAGTCACAATTGAAGGCTGAAAAGCTTTCAAAATGTTGGGACCAAAATTCAATAAAAAAACACAATATAATTCATTTAAATTAATTTTATTTCAATAGACATCAAATGAGGAGACTGAACATTGTCTCTGGTTCATATTAGTAGCATTTTCTAGCATCAGAAAAAATATTTGATAAAACTATATGCATAAACTTACAGGAAGTTGCCCAAAGAGGAGAATGTGTCCGATACTGTTTGGTTGGAACAAGATCCAATGTTGGTGATTGGGGACATGAATATGTCAGGTAAGTCTACATTAATAAGTAAAAAATCTATATTTGACATAAATATGTCAAAGTATTAATAGTGTGTTTAAATAAACAATCAAAATTTGATCAAATACAATCTTAAATTAAGATAAGATGATTGTAAAATAACATGCTCCTCTATCTTATTTTTTTACTATAGGTATGGTGGATATACATATATATGTATCATATTGTAACCACCAGCCAAGATTTATATATTTTTTATCTTTTCATAACATAATATAATGGAATTTAGGAACAGTTTCTAATAATTATAAGTTTTGTTGATGAACATCAAGAACCAAAGATATAAACTAGTTGTTGTATGTCATACTACTACTTGTGCCAATATCTTGCAATGAGCTGATATGGACTATCTAAGCAATGTTCACTATTACAATTTGATTGCATATTTTATATTTAAAAAAATGTTGTCATACAAATTGAAGAGTCTAATTAAAAGTGGAACTTACTTCAAAAATAAATAAACTTATAAACTAAATTGTACTTCTACTTCATCATTCTTCTTCATCTTGTTGTCCATGGTCTGCGGTAAACAAATATTTTAATTTCTTTTTTTCAGGCAATTAGAAGGGGAGATAGCAGAGGAATGGGATATAGAGAATAAGCACATTCTCCTGCCACTTGTGCGTGATGTAATCTCCTTTGACATGAAACATTCCGCTGAGATACAAGCATGTGATCTGTTAATGGAGATTGATAGACTAGATCTTCTTAAACAACATATGGATCAGAGTAATTACCCAAGAGTGTGCTTGTATTTGATAGGGTAAGGTGTTTATTTTTTATTTGATATTAATTTTTTACACTTGAAATGCAAAGACAGACTTACTAGTGTTTATAAAATAGTAAATGTAATTTTTATTATAAGCTTTAGTCATAAAACAATTTGTCTTAAGAACCATGTAAATTCTCATATAAATTATTAAGGCGTATTTGGAATTTAAGACTTTTTTTGTTTGTTAAATTTATAGTTGTGCAAGCTATGTGGTGGAGCCAGAATCCACACAAATCCTTCAAGGTGTTCTTGATGCATATCTGCAATTCGGCGAGTATCCACGCGCATTGCTTGTTGCCATGCAACTGCATGACAAAACGAAATGTGAAAAAGTCTTCAATGCTTGTAATGATCCGTAAGTAAAAATTTAGACTTTTTATTATGTACATATAAAAATCAATAACAATAATTATTAAGCAACTTATGTGAACATGTTAGTAAGAGAAATATGTTTATTACCAGGTTGATCAAAAAACAGCTGTGCTACATGCTTGCACGTCAATATATACCATTAGAAGTGGAAGATGAGGACCTCCGTACTATACTTCTAAATGCACACATCAACGATCACTTCCTTAGCCTGGCTAGAGAGGTATTATTGTATAAATACACTAATAATAAAAAAAAATCATCATCTACTTTGATAACAAATAAGCTCAATTTCCTTTGAGACAGACAGCTAGGTGTGGTTTGGATTTTGTACTTGAAGCATTATTCTTTTTTAATATATAATATATATATTTTTTTTACATCTAGCTTGACATCATGGAGCCTAAAACACCTGAAGAAGTGTACAAAACATGGTTAGAGTCTGCAGGATCGGCGCTTCGCCCCTCCCTTCTCACAGAACACCCAGTGGACTCAGCGCGCCAGAACCTTTCTGCGACATTCGTCAATGCATTTGTTAACGCCGGTTTTGGTCGAGATAAACTAGTCACCACTGAAGACGGAAATAAGTGGATGTACAAGAATAAGGATCATGGTATTTTTTATTAAATATTATTGGATATGTGTGAAAATATTCTGTATGTGTCTCTTCACTGTATATACCATGCATGAACAGCACTTTCGATGCAATAATTATAAAAATGGTTTCGGGTTGTCACAATCAATGCAAAACCATTTTTGTTGAAATAAAACTGATTTTATCAGGGTGGAGTCCACCTTGTGACCATGAAGGCTGAAAAGACTCCGAAACGTCGGGATCAAAATTAATAAAAAACTGCGATAAAATCCGTTTAAATTAGTTTTATTTCAATGAGTAATATTCGCGTAAACACAAAATATCATTATGTAAAGCATTTTTGTTTATTAAAATGTATCTAAATGAAACTGTCATTACTGATGGCATTATTTTAACTGTGCAGGTATGCTATCGGCGGCGGCGTCGCTCGGTATGATCCACTTGTGGGATGTGGACGGCGGTCTCACTCCCATAGACAAGTATTTGTATACCGTCGATGAACATATCAAAGCCGGGGCACTGCTCGCATTGGGCCTCGTAAACTGTGGCGTGCGCAATGAATGCGATCCTGCTCTGGCCCTACTGTCCGACTATGTATTGCATTCAAGCTCCAACCTCAGAATTGGAAGTGTCTTGGGTATGATTTATGTTTAATTAGACATTATAGAACGATATATATACCCTTTTTTTTAGATTGTAGTCCAAAAATATGTGTACACAGAAAAGTGATATATGATGATTACAATTATATATAAAAAACTATGTGAAATTAGAATGAAAATTTCTAGATTAATGAAGTTGTTTGAAGCAACGAGACTCAGTACTGGTGTTGAATCTTGGCTATGAGGTTTGGGATAGAGGGCCTTTAGTGTTCTAATGTATGCTCCTACATTTAGAAGTGAAAATATAAATTCTAAGAATTTTTTTTCCAATTCATTAAACTGACGAGCCATCTTAACCAGAGGATTGTAAAAGGAAATATTATTTTTATAAGTTTATTTTATTGGACCCACGCCCGCTATAATTAATATGAAAGGTTTACTTGAGAAAGCAGATCAGGGGTATCTATCGAGTGAATTATTTTGTAAAAACAAATGACGTCGAGATACTTACGAGGTGTCTCCAGCTTTTACACATTAAATTTGGACATGTTTTTTTTTTATGGCAGTGATCGGCAAACGAGCAAGTGGGTCACCTGATGGTAAGTGATCTCCACCGCCCATGTATGCCCACAATATCAGAAGAATTATGGGCGCGTTGCCGACCTTAAAGGAAAGGGATAATTAGGGATTGGGAAGGGGAGGGGTATTTGGGCCTCCGGATATCTCACTCACCGTACGAAACGCAACAGCAAGCCGCTATTTTACGTCGGTTTTCTGTGTGACAGTGGTAATGACCCGGTTGAGCCGGCCCAATCATGCTGTAGACAAAACTGTCTACAGCGTGGCTCTACCACTCATGTTCACATTTTCTATATGTCTAAATGTAATATTTGTACCACAGGTCTGGGTATCGCGTACGCGGGCACGCAGCGCGAGGACGTGTTGTCGCACCTGGTGCCGGTGCTGGGCGACGCGGCCGCGCCCCCGGAGATCTGCGCACTCGCCGCGCTCTCTTGCGGACTCATCGCAGTCGGCTCCTGCAATGGAGACGTAAATACCATCTACTACCTCTACTTGGGCCGGCTTGCATGCACACCAATCCTTTAAACGTATTCAACCATTAAAAGAAATTTTGTCAAATTTTAAGAAATTTTGACATTTATAAATATGTTTGGAGGTTAAATACAATTAAGGATCGTCATGCAGTTCGACCTAAATAAATTATAAAGCTTAATACAATGTATCATAATAATATCCAAGACCTACATAATATGTTGGGTATACTGAATATTTCCATGCTTTATGTATCTTTATTGACATATCTTTAATGTTAGAAACATTATCTATAAAATTTCAAAATGATACTTTGTATTTCGTTTTACTTAGGCCTTTATTCTATCTCGACTGAACAAGTTTCAATATTTTATTATTTTCAGGTCACTTGTGCAATCATTCAGCGCCTTATTGATGACAATAAAGATTTACATTCCTCTACTTATGCTCGATTCTTGCATTTGGGTCTTGGGTTGTGTTTCTTAGGTAAGTAGTAAAATCAACTTTAATAATAAATTGTAGCTTTAATATCTTTTAACTTGAAATAGTAGTTCATGTTAAATAACATTATCTTAATCAATGGGAAATTTTAGTTGATACGAGTTTTTATATTGAATGTAGAAAGTATAATACTATATTATTGGTTCATCTCGTTAGGTTGCAAGGAGCGTACGGAGGCGACGATGGCAGCGCTGGAGGTACTACCGGAGCCGCAGCAGTCACTGTGCCAGACCACGCTGTCGATGTGCGCGTACGCAGGCACCGGCGACGTGCTCGTCGTACAGCAGATGCTGCACATCTGTTCCAAGCACTATGACACTGATGTAAGTGTGTATAATTGTGGCACCATTGAAGGTGCCACGGCAGTCGCTGTGTCTCATCACGGTGTTCTTTGAGTCTTGGAATTTTTAATTTAACCAGCTCAAGTAATTTAATTACACATCATTTTGTCACAGAACGAACAATCTTCGGCTGAAGATACTGCCTTCAAAAAGCAGGATAAAAAAGATGCAAAGGAGAGTACAAGTACTGCTAGTACATCAAAGGATGACAAGAGCAAGAGTAAGTGAAATCCATAAAATAAATATGTCTATTTTTTTATAGGGTTCCATCATACTCTAGTACATAGCCTATATCATGTGTGTGGCCTACCATTAAAGGCTCTAACTTTGAAACTATAATACATGACTGGCTAAAATGTTCTCAGAATATGCGTTATTATAGCGGATTTTTAAACAAAAACTAATAATAACAAAAGTAAAATTCAAGGTGCACAACTGCTTTTTTACAAAACCCTCTTTTGTTACCAAGGTAAATCTTCCAAAGACGGTAAGAGCAAGGAGAAGGACAAGGAAAAGGAAGCCAACAAGGAGCTGTCGTCCGTACAAGCTGTGGCAACGCTTGGCGTTGCGGTCATCGCGCTCGCTGAGGAGACCGGCGCTGAAATGTGCACACGGATATTTGGACAGCTTGTAAGTTTTGTAGTTCTTATGTAACTTGCAGAAGTTCTTACATTCTTCCTATGTTGAAATTATTAATTGAAGCCAAAGATTAATAATTTATTTTATAATAGAGTGATAATAATGTAAATTCTAGTTACTGATTGAATTAAACTAAATGAAGTTATTTATAATATTCAGTGTAAGGGAAACGCTTCCCAAAACTATGGAACCAAAATATGGAATTTACGTACTGCTTTTTCAAAGACACACCGAGTTGACTATGCCCATTTTTTTACAATGTTCTAGAGAAGTCATTTCACATAGGTAATAAGGTTTGAAAAAACAAACACTAAAATACAATTAAACTGCATAAAATACTAAATTAAATGTGTCGCTAACAACCTGGAATGCCTGTGACTATGAATCCCAGCAAAAGTAACTTCTATACCTAAACGGTGACACCAGTGTAATGCTTGTTTGGTCGACAGCCTCCATGGCGCAGTGGATGAGTAGCTGACTGCGAAGCGAGGCAGTTGGTTCGATTTCCGCACTGAGACAAATATTTGTGTTATCCCCAGATATATTTTATTTTTTACACTTTTAAGCTTAAAGTCGATGTATTTTGTTTGTTATGTCCCATTTGACAGGAGCAAATGATATCTAACTGCTACACAATATTTTTATTTTGGATGTAACATTCATTTATTAATCAGGGTCGTTACGGAGAGCCCGCAGTCCGCAGAGCGGTGCCGCTGGCCATCGCTCTGTGTTCCATCTCCAACCCGCAGCTGTCCGTCATCGATGTCCTCAACAAGTACTCGCACGACTCCGACAATGACGTCGCATACAACGCCATCTTCGCCATGGGTCTTGTAGGTGCTGGAACAAATAATGCCAGGTAATTCTATCGTGATTATTAATTTGACTACTGTATTCTGAATGAATGTATTCTAAATGCTGTTTTATTTTTTTTCTGACATAAATAACATTTATACATACATATACAATCATATTGTATATGTACGTTTTTTTGTGATAGCATAGGCTGGCAAACGAGCAAGTGGGTCACCTGATGGTAAGTGATCTCCACCGCTCATATACGCCCACCACCAGAAGAATCATGGGCGCGTTGCCGACCTTAAAGGAAAGGGATAATAAGGGATTTGGAAGGGGAGGGGATTTGGGCTTCCGGATATCTCACTCACCGTACGAAACGCAGCAGCAAGCCCCTACTTTACGTTGGTTTTCTGTAAGACAGTGGTAACAACCCGGTCGAGCCAGCCCATTCATGCTGTAGACAAAACCGTCTACAGCGTGGCTCTACCACTTGTAAATATATGATTTATAAATATTTCTATTAATAGCCCATGAGTTGACCAGGATTGGAATTTTTGTCTGGTATGACGATAGACTACACTCCGACCATATTATGAAAAGAAAATAAGCTAAACGAACAATGGGTGCACTAGTTTCACCTTCGTCTACGCTTTCAGAGATACAGTAATGAACATAGGTTATGTTGAAATTATAAACGCATAAATATATGTAAAGGTTGGCGACCATGCTCCGCGCCCTCGCTCTGTACCACGGCAAGTCTCCGGTACACCTGTTCATGGTGCGACTGGCGCAAGGGTTGTGTCACGCCGGCAAGGGCACGGTGACGCTGTGTCCCACACACGCCGACCGCCGCCTCATCAACCAGCCCGCACTCGCAGGACTGCTGGTCGTGCTCACTGCCTTCTTGGATTGTAAAAACAGTGAGTCACTTCTTAATATACATAATTCTTTGATTTATAATAAACATGCCGTAAAATGTAAATGATATTAAATAAAATTTAAGGTTGTCTGGCAGAGATCGCTCGTAGCGATAAGACCGCCCATTGTAAAACCATTAAGTAGTCCTATGCTAATTTATTTTAAGTGATTATTGAGTTTTTGTATTGTATTGTATTGTACAATTAATTGCAGTAATCCTGGGTAAATCACATTATCTCCTGTACGTATTGGCGACGGCAATGCAACCCCGTTGGTTGGTCACCCTTGATGACAATCTTCAACCCTTGAACGTCAGTGTACGCGTTGGACAGGTATGATCTATAACATAATCTTAATAAGAGTAACAAATATGCATTTTCTTTTGTATATTATTACCAATTTACCTTTTGTATATTTTAACCAACTTTAAAAGGCTGTCACCGCTAAATATGGACCATGTTAGATAATATCAAAATGTTGCATAATAAAATATTTTTATTTTAGCATTATCTTAATTCTTAATAATATATAAATGACACCCTATAGTCACAGACATAGCCCTTACCCCACAGTAAGATACGAGTCTTGTGTCGTGGGTATCAGAAGCTACGAACTTTCGGTCTCACAACACCCAGACCCGAAACAAATATTTGTGGATCAGAAAAATATTTGTCGCGGTGCAGGGATTGAACCAGCGGCGTCACGTTTCTCATTCGGCTACTCTCCCACTGCACCACGGAGGCTGTCAAAATAATAAATAATAACAATATATATTTGAAAGGCTTTAGCTAAAAGTAATTATAATATCTTCTGATTGTATTATCATAATTAAACAGTAATATCATATTTTTATGCAGGCTGTGGATGTGATTGGTAAGGCTGGTACACCAAAAACAATAGCCGGTTCCCACACCCACACCACACCAGTGCTGCTGTCGTTCGGCGAGAGAGCGGAACTCGCCACTGACGAATACATCCCACTCTCCCCTGTGATGGAGGGTTTTGTCATACTTAAGAAGAATGAAGACAGTGTCATGGCATCAGTACAGTAGTGTTAGATTAATTACCCACAGGACCGAGTCAATCTTCCACCGCGCATATACAATAAAAAACGTTTTTAATCTCTTATTTAATAATGTAACATTAAATACCAAGGATTACATTTTAGCACATCTGTCACACTGGTGCTTTATATTTGCCACTCATTGCGCTCCAAAGGTTAGTAAGGCCCTGTATAGAAAATAAAAATATTGTTTACCTGTATTAACTATGTACTAATTTTATTATATAATAAAAAATGTCTGAATTAAAAATATGTCTTTAATTTTCTTTTAAACCAACATGAAATATACATTATACACCAGGATGTTGCCATAATTGCAGTTCAACAATCAGTTACGACTTTTTATATTTCAGTAGTACATAGTGATTTTAAATATGAAAGTTATTGATTAATAGTGAAGTGAGCGATTAATATTGATTTCTAATATACTTTTATATGAAAAGTTGTAATATAATAATAGGCTAATTTGTTTTACAGATTCGTTTTTTTTTTATTCGAAGGTAGTAAAATACGCACCATAATACTATATTATATTTTACGTTACGCACGATACAAATAAAAGTATTTTGGCATTAACCGTTTTACGAGGGTAGACATTAAAATTACTTTGAAGGTTTTCTTTACATTGAAAATTTTGTTTTAATAATTATACTTTTGATACTTAAATCAAAATAAATATGTTGGAATTTTGGCAAAGTTTGTTAATATCGGCGGCTTTATTGTCACTGGTTATTATAATTCTTGGGTAAGCATACCTTGTTATGTACTGAAAGAAATTGCAAATTAAATAAGTTTTAAGCGTAGCCACTATATAGCCTGTTGATAATGTACACTATGAATACATTCAAGCATTCAAGTGTAACATAATACTAGTACTCTCATTATCAACATAAAACTTGCGGTCATGTACAGTCGGATAATACGTGCGTTCGTATATAATGCACGTGAATTCTAAATACAGATATCATTTATGATAACAAAATTGCGGGTTATTATAAATATAATAACTAACAGGTTTGAGGTAGCTTATAAAGACATCGACGCGCCATGTGTCTACAATGTAGTGTGCCTCAATCGCCACTCGCCATACAAAGTTGAGACTAGTAGTTACATAGATTAATTGTTACCTACATTTCTCACTAAACTATCAATTTCTCAATCTACTTTATACAAAATAATATTCCTTTAAAAGAAAGAATATCTAACCAATTGGTTCAATGGTCTAAGCTAAGCTTTAAAAATACATTGTAAATGGTGTATAATATTATTTCTAGATTCATCATAATACCGTGCTGTAAGCGTAGTAACAATCGGAACAGCACAGATGAGCACACTGCCAGCTGGGGCCGCATGGCCACTCCATACCAAAATAATGAAAGTTACACTGTGTCTATAGCATCAATGCCTCCTTATTTCTTTGTGAATGAACTAAGTTATGATAGTTATTCAGCTTCTCTGTAATAATTTTATGCATAATCAGTACCCATATATTAGGCTGATTATCAATTGTTTTAAATGTTATTTATATTCTTATAATAAACAACATTGTTTCAAGTTTGAATACCTTTATACAAATTATATGTTATAATTGAAAATAAATATTTTTTCTTTCTACCTGACTTTATCCCGCTTAGTACCAAGGTCCGCCTTCCCATTGTACAAAATTAGTGGCACCAAGACGCTTCCACTTCGCCCGATCTTGATCATCTTCGGTATTGGTTCTCTAAAACGTCAAGAAGCGCTACGTACTTCTAGTACGATCTGGCACAGGCATTTTTATTATTTGATTGAATGACGAGACGAGAAAGACCCTCGCCTGATGGTATGCGCCACGCCTGCCCATAAACAGAAGCAAAACCACACAGAACTTTGAATTACAAAGCACTGCATGGTACTGAACTGCACTCGTCATCCCGAGAAATAAGATGTTTAGTCTCATAATGCCCAGTAATTTCACTGGCTTCATTGTGTGTGGTTTGGATGTACTCATCACATGTAACACGATCTAGTTGTGTAACGTGGCGCATCCACCGCATTATCTTTATTTGTAGTGTAGACCATGTAAAACTATGTAAGTACATTTGATTTATACAGGGTTAATTTTAAAACACCAGCAACCTCGCAGGACCAGATAGCTGACCCCATACGGAACAACTTTTGTTCTACGAGTTTGGATATAACTCAATATATTAAAAAAAAAATGATTTTACAAGTTTTTGTTGTGTCGTGTTTTTCTTCGTAGATTGCGGCGCGGCGCGGCGTGCGCGCGCGACATCAAAGGGCGGTCAGCTGCTCAGCGGTCAAGGTCGTAGGCGCTAGCCCGGTTCCCCACGCTTCGCGTGTTTGTTTACGTAATCTGCGATGCGCGTTGTATTTAACATTCAAGACGGAAATTAAATGAATACTTATTTTTGTATGAAAATAAAATCTAACAAATTATCAAAAGTCGTAGTCGCCTGCCATAGTAATCCACACTTGCCAGTGTATATACGGTTCTTTCGAGGGGCTTGCGACTTGATTTGACGGTTGATTGAGGCGGGTATAGGGGTACATCCTTGTATCACTGCTCCTGCATCAGTCATCCTCCTATCCTAGGCCCCTCGATTTGCATCTTCCCTCTCCGAAGAGGGAAGAAGCATTTATACAAGCCGGCATGACTCTGGTGACCACCGATAAACTCATTGTTTGTGGTCAATGGTTTTTTGGCTTGCACTTATATTACACATGAAGGTCATATATGTACATATTCCTGCCCCTTTAGGTTCCTAATTAAATTCAAATGACTCCATAATTTTCCAAAAAAAAAATTTTGAAACTTTTCGGCAAGAATAAAATAGTACTGTATTCTACAACTTAAGTTTAGTGTACCTAAGTGGATCACCAACTTTAGACTCAAAGCCAACGTTACCTGCACATAGTACATTCTGCGGATTAATGGTCATGGCGAAACTTGCTACCAGTTACAGTTTGTGGGGGTCTGGCGGCGGGTCGCCCCAAAAAATACTAAATCCACGGTCGAATCATGTAAAGAAAGCGGCTCCTGGCATCGAGCAGGGATAGCTCCAAAGAAAGTATTCTAATTATCACAAATGCTTAGTAAAAATTTTGAACACTTTTCTTTTAATTAAATAATTTATTTTCACTGAACAATCCCAGCACAAAATATAACATGGGAAATCACTGCAAAGCAACAGGCTAGTACAGATTATGTTGCCATTCGCTAGAGCAAGCAAGATAACTACCTACATTAAATTACAGAAAAGGGATTCCCTGGTTCCATCACAGAAAAAATATTAAATAATGGTAGATATGACAAAAATATGAAATAAAGAGACTTTAATTTTTATTTTAGATTACAATGTCTTAATATATAGTGAATTTTGCCACCCCCAAGTGCTGCATCCTCTGCTCCTATGCCACTGTTCCGTAGCGCAGTGGGCGAGTTGCTGGCTATAAAGTGAGGCCAGAGCGGGTTCGATTCCTGCACCGAGACAAATGCTTATGATCCACAAATATCTATTTTGGTTCTGGGTGTTTTTCCCCCAAGGGGCTGATGTTCAGGCAGTTGGCCGGTCATAAAAACTACAAATCTTTCTGTAGCATGTGTTAAAAAGCATGTTGCACTGACCCCATTATTTAGTGGGATAAGGGCAGATGGAAGATAGTATATATTCATCTTTATAATATATTTTACATTTGCTTCATTATGAACTAAGTTGCTCATTTTGTTTATTTGTATATCCTTCACTTTGCGTGCTGTCTTGAATGCTTTCATTCTGTGAACTTTTATTGGATTCCTCCTCAGCTTCATTATCTTCCTCCTCAGAGCTGCTGTCAGATTGTGATGACGCAGTTTGTTTGTTCTCTTTTGGTTTCTTTGCTTTTAATTTGGCATTTCTTTTTTTCTTTAACCTTTTGGCCCGTTTTTTTGCTGTTCTCTCTTCAGCCATCTTTCTGTTCTGCTCAATTTTTGTATGATATTCATCATCTAATTTTTCCTACAAATAAAAAAATGAGTTTAGTCTCTAACAAAACCACTTTGTGTATATGTGGTATACAAGTTATTTTAGCTTTCCTGTACTTTGTTTTAGTTAAAGGGGCCAAAATATTATGTTGTGATGGAATTGTTTCTTGAATTAACACAGTCTATAGTACATTTCTGAAACAGCTGTATTTTAGTGTTCAAGTAAATTATTACACAATCTACAAAAAAGGTATTTTCTTACCTGACATGTTCAAAGAATTGAATTAATATTTAAGTATTAAAACTATGAATTCAACATCTACAGAAAGTGAATTTTTAGTCTAGTCTAAATATACATAAAACCAAACTAGTAAGAAACAAGCGTTTCTAGTTATTGAATAACACTTCTTTCATTCAAACATCTTAAGAATTTGCAAAATACTACCCACCATTTCGCAACCTATGCATTACCTTTTCACTTTTCTCTTGAATGAACTTTTGTCTAGCATATTCTTTTCTTCTTAAATGACGGTACACATGGAATTCTCCGGAACCCGCGCCAGCGCTAGATCCCATTACATTTCGTACAAAGTCAGGCGGAGGAGCCAATGATTTTGACTTCGGTGGATCTGGTAACACAACAGGTTTATCCTGGAAATAATTGCTTACTGAGTTCAATATAAAATGACAAAGATAACAAGTAAATGCATCTTGCCCTTACTGGATTTTTCATTAGTTTCTCCAGCTTTAACCTCTGTAGGTCCGTCGCATTTTTTATAACGATAGGCTTCTTTTCTTCTACAGGTTCTTTATCTGACATTTTGATAACGTATTCTTCTTTACAGTGTTTGCATATATTATTTTAAATAAATAAAAGAACTAAGAATTATACCAGGCACCTAACTACGTAATGTCAGTTCTCCTAAGTAATCTGTGTACGTAATTTAAGGGAATATTTTTTACAACCGCGACCAAACCAAGTACCAACTAACAAAACATTTGTTTTTTTTTTGTTTTTTTTTCTCCTTTATAGTAAAAGGAGAAGGCAAAGGCGCTCAGCCATGCAGCCTAGTCTGCTGTTTATTTTCCAAATATTTTTGTATTGATTGGTGGTAATTTTTTTTATTAAATTATTCATATCCATGGATACAAGTCCTTCAGACGCATTCATTATTACTATAAACCACAAACTGTATTGTAGAATGTAACTGCTTATTATGTATTTTCAGTACAATTATAATTAAAATTTTCGTAACAGTGCGCCTAATAATGTTAAATAAAGGTGAACATGTGCATTTGACGATTAGATAATAAATTAATATAATAAAAATCGGAATAAATGGAGGGGTATTTATTCTCAGGTAATCTTTTATTTCTAATAGATGGCGAGGATCGGAGATATAAGAGAAACAGGCGTCTTATGATTCAGATTGATGCGCGTAGAAGTAAATTACCTCTTGCTTTCCCCGCTGAAAGGAATGATAATCGCCCAAAATCAGGCATGTCGTTGCTAAGGTTCGAAACAAGATGGCATTTTTTTTAAATCATAATGTATTCATATAGGCCACATATGTATTAGTTAAATTTTAGTGGTGGTATAAATTTAATTTATTCTAAGGGTTTGTATTTTATTTTCATATAAGGAGAAAATGTCTGTATTATGATGTAGAAGATATAATACAGACATAAGTAATATTAATCTTGTACGGTGTATTTGATAATAAAGCACTTTCCAACAGACCATCTCTGTGTTTTTTTCATATTCCACATTGGATGTAGTATCGCCTATAATGTTTAATCAATACATATAAGTTGCTTCATTACGAGAAAGGAACTTGAAGCAACTTTTATGTATTTTTTTCTATACGAAGAGTTGCTCTATGAGTTTCACCTTGTGAAGGTCAAAGTTTACTTCAATAACTAGTAGTGTGACCATTAGAGGTATTATATACCAATTTAGCAGGTTAGCCTTTTGTATTAGGTTTATGAAGATTAGCAATAAAGATTAAATTTCGTTCGCGATTTGTTTAGATACTTATTATTTAAAAAAGATTTTAATCGAATATCAGACGAGGTAGATACCAATTTATTTATTTTCCGAGCAGCTTTTGGCGTTTGCGAATTGTAGCAGCTATTGCCCAACTGTGATATAATTGTCTGTACTAACCTTGTGTGACGATGCCAGACCTGTATTACTGTTGATGGTGGCCACATGGAATAGCATCTTCGTCACAGACATTGCATTGACGTTTTCATCAAATGTTTCGACACATGATCAGAACTCTGATGTCAATTGAAACATAAAAAAACTTTTATCCAGGCTACATAAAAATAGTTAAAACATATATGTATTTAAATGATCAACTTATAGGCCTGGTGGTCAACTGGTGTTGTGACTTATAACATCGCAACTTATCAGAACGTGCGCTGCAGCCAGCACTGCTTGTATTATCATGTTGATTTTTTATTATTAATCTTTTATTTGGAGTATATTTATTTTCTTGCTTATCCAGTGAAAAGGATATAAAATTAGAATTTCATCTCGATACTTAATAATACATACACATATAGCTTGCCGGCAATAAATGATCGTTTGATTTAGGCATTTTCAGCGAAAGTAACAAGGATCTAGGATTTTACACTGGTCACATTGCCAATTGGAATATTTCTACACCCTATTGCAGTTCGGCAGTTTGATAAAGTTAAGGTTTTCCTGTTGTGTAAGTGCATACCAGAATTTTACGAAGGTTAGTCAAAGTCTTTTAATTTTATTAAATAAAACTAGTTTATAGCATTTGCCACGTATATTTACGTATAAATTATTCTAGTTCCGACTTTGTTGATCATAATTTGCACTTACCAAATTTCAAATCCATCTCTTTATTTTTTTTTAAATCATTAAACATTTTCAATTGTTTTAGTTTCACTTTGCGATGACTTTCTAGCGGATAATTCACACATTTTTTTTCTAATGAAGTATACGGGCAGGGCAGTCAACCTACAATTGACCTTGCCCGCCATTGCCGGCATTATCACCCGTTTTCTGCCCAGGGTTATTATATTAAATAAAATAGATATATTTTAATTATAATATTTATAATACAGGTTTAGTTCATCTATATCCAAAATGCCGATCAAGTCCATCAAAGCGCGTCAAATCTTCGACTCTCGCGGTAACCCCACCGTTGAAGTCGACTTGGTAAGGCTACATAAGTACTAAGAAATAAATCTGAAACAATATAAAAAAAATCTTAGGCTATTAGACACTTTTATAGTTAGTATTACCATTCATAATTTGGTGGTGGCAAGTCTTGGAAGTAATAAATTGAAAATGTAGGTGTATAATATCAAATTGTAAATTTATGTTTTTTTTTATCCGGGCACGGCAAAGTGACTGCATTACACTTGGTGGTAAGCATAGTGCCATCCAAAAAACCATTGACCGCAAACAAACACTGAGTTTATCGGTGGTCACCAGAGTCATGCTGGCTTGTATAAATGCTTCTCTCTTCAGAGAGGAAAGCCCCTCGGGAGAACTGGATACACTGGCTGATCCTGGAATGTAATCCGCACAAGGAGTGTGGATCATTATAACAGGTTTTATCACCATGTGTATGGTGGTTGATATCTGGCCGGATATGAATATCCTACCTCCAGCAAATGTGTCATTACGTACACTCATACCACAAATGCCACATGAAATTAAAAGTGAAAAATATTTATCTATTCATGAAATTCTGAGATAATTTGATACTTATGGTGTATTTAGAATAATGTGTTGTATGTTTCATAAAAAACCACATTAGGTCACAGAACTCGGCCTTTTCCGTGCGGCTGTGCCGTCAGGGGCTTCCACTGGTGTCCATGAGGCATTGGAGCTCAGGGATAATGTTAAAGGAGAGTACCATGGCAAAGGTGTACTGACTGCCATCAAGAACATTAATGATATCATTGCACCGGAACTCCTCAAGCAGAACCTTGAAGTCACCCAACAGAAAGAGGTTTGTATATGAAACAAATTCTTCAGCTCCCATTAATACATAAGGTTTGTGCGGGAGTAGGGCAATATAACACAGGGTTATTTTTTTTATAATTGATGGATGAAAGCAAATACGAGTTTTGGTAATATGTAGTAGTTTGTGTTTTGAGAGTTAGATAATAAAGATAAAAACCGCAGGTTCAATGGTGACTTTTATATTCTTTTTAAAATGAAAGTATTTAAAATTATCCAAAATTTCATACAGATTGACCAGTTCATGCTGCAGTTGGATGGCACAGAAAACAAATCTAAGTTTGGTGCTAATGCTATCCTAGGTGTCTCTCTGGCAGTAGCCAAGGCTGGTGCTGCCAAGAAAGGAGTACCACTGTACAAGCACTTGGCTGATCTGGCTGGAAACAATGACATTATTTTGCCAGTTCCAGCTTTCAATGTAATTAATGGTGGCTCCCACGCCGGCAACAAGTTGGCTATGCAGGAGTTCATGATCTTTCCCACAGGTAAACAAAATTATACTTTAATTGTACTAATTAAAAAAAGCAAGATTTCTAAGGTAACAACATTTTGCATAAATAGTTGTCAGTTGGATAAAAAAAAAAAGAGTTCAGCACTCCCTTTCGACTTGAGCAAACACTCAGAGTAGACGTGAAATATTTATTAAAATCTAAATTACTAGTTATTGTGATCTGAGCGTAATCACCAGAAGATAAAGATGTATCTTAATTGCATCATTAATGGCATATAAGGTGTATTCAATTTAAGACAAACTATGAATATTGGACGGTGCCTGTGGGAGTTCCGAATTCAGCGCTATGTATTAGGTATGACAGAAACGAAGTAATGGAACTACTGAAAAAGATTAATGGTGACTGTGCTGACCTTGTGAAAATTATATGTATAGATATATTTTGTAGTGATAAATCTTGACCAATGAAAGTTTGTTTTGCCTCAGCAAACACTATAGGTAATACTAAATACTATGCAATAAGTCTAACTTGTTCAATGTATCAAGTGATATTAAATGTTACTCTGACCAAAAGAAATTTGGAAGTAAATGTATTTCTTATTTAAAATTTAGGTGCAACATCATTCAGTGAGGCTATGCGAATGGGTTCTGAAGTGTACCATCATTTAAAGAAGATTATCAAGGAAAAGTTCGGTTTGGACTCTACCGCCGTCGGCGATGAAGGTGGTTTTGCTCCCAACATCCTGAACAACAAGGATGCTCTCTACCTCATACAAGATGCCATCAAGTTGGCTGGTTACACTGGCAAAGTAAGTAGTTCTTAAGCTTATGTAAAAGTATACTATAATGTTGAATCATCACAAAGATTAATTTATGACTAAAAAATCGGATACATCCCTTTGTCTTGCGGACAATATGTAACGGCGGTAATATGTAACATATTACAATAAAAGATTTTAGTTTAATTCTTTGGATATATCTTGTGAATCAGAATTTAGTTTTAAGGTGACAAATGATGTGGTTTGATTTCCGCGATATATCTGGTTAATCAAATTAAGATTGCTTATTGGAATTGGATAAAAGTAAATGAAATAATATTTCACAGATTGAAATTGGTATGGATGTGGCTGCATCTGAATTCTTCAAGGATGGATCATATGATCTTGATTTCAAGAACCCCAAGTCGAACCCGGCTGATTACCTTTCATCGGAGAAGCTGGCGGACGTGTATCTTGACTTTATCAAGGACTTTCCCATGGTTTCCATTGAGGATCCCTTTGACCAAGACGACTGGCCGGCGTGGACCAATCTCACTGCACGCACTCCCATCCAGATCGTTGGTGATGATCTGACGGTTCGTATTTTAAAATTATCTATTGCTTGCTGTTTCTCTTGCATGGAAGACGTGGTTTGGGATAAAATAATCGATAGCCTTCCTCAGAGGTGTGGTTTTTAGATTGATAATATTCTGCAGTTCTGTCTGAGAAAAATAACTAACTCATAGAGCAGTATACAATATGTAAAAACCCTGCCCCATACGTAAAGGTATTATTAGGTATCGAGATAAGAATCTATTTATGTAATTCTTTTTAGATTATAAGTGAAAAAAATACGTGAAATAAATTAAATAAAAATTTATTAAATGAGAAAAATCGTGGCTACACAGGCGGCGCGGTGGCGTCGACTCCTGTTGAGTAATGACGTAATGACGTCATGGTCCCAGTTGACACTGGGCTCCGAATCTTTTTATAGATCTATAATTAATTACCATACATTTAAGAAATATTAAATAATGAAAAATCTTATGTATGTATTTCTTTTTTTTTAAACCAGGTAACAAATCCAAAACGCATTGTCACTGCTGTTGAGAAGAAGGCATGCAACTGCCTGCTTTTGAAGGTGAACCAGATCGGCAGCGTCACAGAGTCCATCGACGCTCACTTGCTAGCTAAGAAGAACGGATGGGGCACCATGGTCTCACATAGGTCAGAAATATTTATCTCACTAGTGTCGAGGGTTTTAAACGGTTAGATTATGTCTAGCGTGTTTAATGAAATTTTTATTATAAAATTCCTTATCTGAGGATACATAATACCTACAATATTTAAGTTAGGTAGGGATATACAATATTTAAGTTAAATTAACAAGACGTTTTTTATTTCAGATCTGGTGAGACTGAAGACACTTTCATTGCTGATTTAGTTGTGGGTCTTTCAACTGGTCAGATCAAAACTGGCGCACCGTGCCGCTCCGAGCGTCTCGCTAAGTATAATCAGATCCTTCGCATTGAGGAGGAACTTGGGGCCGCCGCTAAATACGCCGGCAAAAACTTCCGCAGGCCCGTCTAAACTAGTCACCGTGCCTGTCAAAAATGCTATATACCACATCACTGCGTGCAGATTTTTTTAAATCTTGCTTTAGTACCATTATGTATTGCATTTCAACAATTTAAACAGATTTAAATAAAACAAAGTAATATACATAGTCCCGATAATAATTTACATGTTGTTGTAGCATTATTTTTGCTTTCAATATTAGTATTTGTAAGAAATTCAAGGCTTTAGTGTATGTATATGTGGTGACTGTATGAAATTATTTATTTATATGTTAAGGTTTATTTTAAAATTGATAAAATCATGCCTACTTGTATCAAAAATAAAAATCTGAAAATAAAGTATTATAAAAATGTTATGTATAAAGTTTTATTTATTCAATCAATATGTCTTATATAAAAATCCATTGTCTATTCCTGACTGAATTTGTAGTTGTATTTTGCAATAAGTATCAGTGTGTGACCAATACGGTTCCTTTTCTTTCTGTTGTAAAAAAATGTGTGCGTGTACTAGTGTACACACGTAGGAAGTGAAACTTCTTTATGACCTTATTTTTCAAAAAATGATCTACTATATGTAACTTTACAGAAATTGGTCTAATAAAGTTAAATTAGATAAAGTTTAAACAAAAGTCCGGTCTAAATTCGGTCTATATCCGGTCACAGTCGGGGCAACGTCCGGTCAAAGTCCGGTCAGCCCGGTTAAAGTCCGGTCAGAGTCTGGTCAAAGCCCGGTCAAAGTCGGGTCAAAGTCCGGTCAAAGACCGGTTAAAGTCCGGTCAAAATCGGGTCAACGTCCGGTCAAAGTCCGATCAGCCCGGTTAAAGTCCGGTCAGAGTCTGGTCAAAGCCCGGTCAAAGTCCTGTCGAGGTCCGGTCAAAATCCAGTCAAGTCCGGTCAAAATCCAGTCAAGTCCGGTCAAAGTCGGGTTAACGTCCGATCAAAGTCCGGTCAGAGTCTGGTCAAAGCCCGGTCAAAGTTGGGTCAAAGCCCGGTCTATGTCCGGTCAAAGTTGGGTCAACGTCCGGTCAAAGTCCGGTCAGCCCGGTTAAAGTCCGGTCAGAGTCTGGTCAAAGTTAGGTTAAAGCCCGGTTAAAGTCCGGTCAAAGTTAGGTCAAAGCCCGGTTAAAGTCCGGTCAAAGTCGGATCAACGTCCGGTCAAAGTCCGGTCAGCACGGTTAAAGTCCGGTCAGAGTCTGGTCAAAGCCCGGTCAAAGTCGGGTCAAAGTCCGGTCAAAGCCCGGTTAAAGTCCGGTTAAAGTCCGGTCAGAGTCTGGTCAAAGCCCGGTCAAAGTCCGGTTAAAGTCCGGCCTGTGTCCGGTCTATGTCCGGTCAAAGTCCGGTCAGCACGGTTATAGTCCGGTCAGTCTGGTCAAAACCCGGTCAAAGTCGGGTCAAAGTCCGGTCAAAGCCTGGTCAGAGTCTGGTCAAAGCTCGGTCAAAGTTAGGTCAACGCCCGGTTAAAGTCCGGTCAAAGCCCGGTCAAAGTCCGGTCAAAGTTAGGTCAAACCCCGGTTAAAGTCCGGTCAAAGTCGGGTCAACGTCCGGTCAAAGCCCGGTCAGCACGGTTAAAGTCCGGTCAGAGTCTGGTCAAAGCCCGGTCAAAGTCGGGTCAAAGTCCGGTCAAAGCCCGGTTAAAGTCCGGTTAAAGTCCGGCCTATGTCCGGTCTGTGTCCGGTCAAAGTCCGGTCAGCACGGTTAAAGTCCGGTCAGAGTCTGGTCAAAACCCGGTCAAAGTCGGGTCAAAGTCCGGTCAAAGCCCGGTTAAGGTCCGGTTAAAGTCCGGTCTGTGTCCGGTCTATGTCCGGTCAAAGTACGGTCAAAGTCCGGTCAAAATCCGGTCTATATCCGGTCAAAGTCCGGTCAACGTCCGGTCAAAATCCGGTCGAAGTCAGATGAAAGTCCTGTCAAGTACAGTGAAAGTCTAGTCAATATCCAGTAAAAGTCAAAAACGTGACGCGTGCCGCGTAACGGAAAAATGTGACGATTTTATTTTTCTAACGCCGATAAAGAAGTTTCACTTCAATAAAATTTTCCGGTCTACTAAGAAGCACATTGGTCTTTGTCGACCCAAAAAACCAATACCTAGATTTAGTATATTCAATGGCCTAACTTGCACCCATGAGATCTGTGGCAAATGTCTCTGATGGGGCCCTCCCTCGGCTAATGTAGTTTCAACGTTTAGGGATGGTTCAGTCTAAATTCCGTTTTGAACTTTACTAAATTACAAGTAGTAGAGTAACATCAAAGATTCTAGGGGGTACTTGGCGCCAAAAGTTTTCTTTTTTTATTATGTACTATTGCTCTGCATTATGTGTAACCGCCATTATGAAAGACATAAATCCCACAAAAATCTCCAGAAAAGTTAAAACCATCCTCAAATTGTATAACAATGTGATTGATAAACTCGGAAATATGATAAAAGGTTTATCTGGACTAAATACTGTTATTTTTAATAGCTTAGGCCGGCAAACGAACAAGTGCGTCACCTGGTGTAAGTAATCTTCACCGCCCATATACGCCCACAATACTAGAAGAATCATGGGCGCGACCTTAAAGGAAAAGAATAATAATGGGATTGGGAAGGAAAGGGGGATTTGGGCCGCCGGATATCTGACTCACCGTACGAAACGCAGCAGCAAGCCGCTACTTTAAGTCGGTTTTCTGTGAGACCCGTGGAAATTCATATAAGAGGTCATTTATTTTACGACAATATACTTAGAATATATGACTAGTTGGACCAAAAACAAGCCCACTGAGTTTGTTTCGCAGGGTCTTCTCAGGCAGGATCGTATTTAGATCCGCTGGTAGTTTTGAAACATAATAATTCGGAAACACCTCCGGCTTATATCAATCAATATGATATTTTGTATTTCCGTAAGTAAGTCGAACAAAAAACAAACCCACCGAGTGTGTTTAGCTGGATCTTCACAGAGCTGGGTCGTGCCGCCTAGAATCCAATGGTAAAATAAGCCCACTGAGTTCGTTTCGACGGGTCTTCTCAGGGTCGGTTGCCTCGGATCCAGTGGTAATTTTAAGACGTGTGACTCGGTAATGCCAATGGTCCATATCGACATGGACGACACCTCTTAGAAAGTATTAAATTGTAGGATTTTACATCTGATAATAAAAATATTGTAGATGTGTTTAGGTAAATATTTTTTTCACACAGATATCAGAATCCCTTTGTCGCGCGTCAGAACTCGGAATATAAAGTAATATCTTTATGTAGTTGGTGAATAAAAACCACGCACGGGCCACGTGCTCTGACGTCACATCGCTACTGGTTTACTAGAAACCGGAGTTCATAACCGAGGACGTAGGCACACCGCGCAGGCGAATGATCGCTGCCTGTAGGTGTTGTATCTATCTACACAGTACGATAATAAGAACTTACATAGTTATAGCAAATAAACAAGTACCTCATTAGTCTCGATAACTTAACAGACATCGCTTGCATTTGTATAAATTCCTTTACTGTGCTAAATTAAAATTAAAGACACCTTTTTAAAATGTCGGCTACCAAACCAGAACTCCGCTTAATAACATATATGTGTCCGAGTCATCCAGTTCAACTGTATGAATTAATACAGGAATTATTGGAAGATACACTTGATTGCTATACCACGCTGCAATACGAGAGCCGTAGCCCGGGACCATTTCCTGATCGTCCGGATCCCTTCAGCACAGACAAAGTAGATTTGGGTAAGATATGTATTTATAAAAATACCCACAGTTTTCAATAATATGATACTTATTTTCGTGTGGTGGCAAAAAAGAGGGTTATGGTACCTAACATTTAATTTTATTTATGTATATAGGAACAAACAAAATGTGTTATTAGCCTATGTCAATACAATGCCTATACTTATTACATTACTGCCACACTCAGACGCGTTTCTGAAAATAGAAAATGATTTATATTCCGTTACTGACTACACATTTTTTATTGGTCTGTGAAATAATTGAGTTCTAAGAAATTACTTAATGACGATTATTTAGTAACTATTCTGAGTGCGGCAGTTCTACTAGCTTAGACCATTCAACATATTATACTGTTTTTCTTGATGGCCAGATTGGTCTAATGACAGACTACATAAGCTAAGAAACCTTGAGGTGGCGGGTTGGGTAGGTAATTACAATTTATTTTTGTTTTCGATTTCTACATAATTGCTCGAAATTGGAATTTGTGCCTGCTATAGACTTGTCTTCTATCATATCACGAGACGAAAATAGCTCGGCGTACCGAGGATGCAGTACTATTTGCATGTCAGCAAGCGCGATATTGATACGTGATGATAATTAGATACTTACGTACCTACTGAATGTGATAATTATGCTATATTCCTACTATACTTACAGTTTATTATAATCTTTCTGTCATTTACAGCCTTCATGACTGCATCTGCATACATGAATCTACGTGATAAGAAAACTGCCTCCGCAGAGTTATTACCTGTTACTCCAGTATTCGCACATCAAATGAATATAGAAAATAAGCCTGGATATTTCTCCGACATAATAATACACAGCGATAAGAAGTATGGGTTATAATAAATTATATAAATCCACTTTTTGATCTGCATTAAATGTAGTATGGGGTACCCAGATGGGCCTGGGTCGCCCTATAACCCTGGTGACCCCCTCCACTTTCAAGTAAAAACAATTAATTAAATACGATCTAAAACGTAGTTGGGTTTAGAACTTTGTCACATCGCAATGTATTTAATACAATGATAAAAAATATTATCAGACATGTCATTAACTCGTGAGTCGTGATAAGAATGAATACTTCTAATAATTTACAATTGCTTCCAGACGGTTTATATTATTTTATCAGAACTTCCTTTACATTGGTGTTCGTTATTGCAGGGCTCACAACGTGAATACGTTACTAGATCTGCGTGGGTGTACTTTCGCGTACAGTGACGACGAGTCTCTAAGTTCTAGTAAAATTGTGTTGAAAACTTTAAAAGAAAAAGGCGAAAATGCGTCATTCTTCGGATCGTTACTTAGTATGTTAAATTTGATACGCAATAATTTGTAATGATACAAATATGTATGTCATTATTTATTTGTATTAATTATATTTTCAGGATCTGGATCCCATTTAGCATCCGCTCAAATGGTGTTGTCTAAACAGGCTGAATGGGCTGCTGTTGACTCAACAACTCTTTTATATACGAAGAAATTTATGTACGATGGTGGGAAAGATATAATAACTTTAGAAACATTAGGTCATCTACCACCATATCCCATAGTAGTGAATACAAAATTACCAGAAAAGATTAAAGAAGCCATAGCCAATGCACTCCTCAAATCAGCAGATAGTACAGAGTGGAAAAAGAAGTTTGCTCCATTTGGTGTAATAAAATTTGAGAAAAACTGTGATGTCGCTTATGATGGGCCGTTTGCACAGATGTGGGCCGACCAGGGCGAAACACTCAACATTAGGTATTATTAGATTGCTTCTCATTGTCTCATTACTGTACATCCTCTATATTCTTTATATGGATTACACACCTAAATAAAGCATAGATTATAAGTTTATAAGATGTATTGTGTACTACATTGACCATTATTGAAAATAAAAATTCACAATCACTGCAGATTTATTTAAATATCAAGTTCCCTGTCACTGTTTAATTTTTCTCATTTTGTAAAACAATATTTAATGTCACAAATTGTTTGCTTCTCTTGGTAGATTCAGCTAACATACTACATGGGATTGAAATCACTCCCATAGCTTGTGGGGTTTTCATAGCTACTTTCATTGGAGCTGCTAACTTTGATGAATCTTCCTGTAATAATTATCTATCATAAAATCTTAGTTGTATTTAAAATATAGAAATAATGAATATTACAGTTTTACATTTCAAATATGAAAAAGCAAATATAAGAGAAAATCAAAATTAATATGAAACTGGGGAATGCACTACCTATTTTTAGTTAAACTTTATTACTGCAACAAAAAGCATCAAAATATAAACAATGTAATATAATATCAGACCATGCAAGGACAACTCTCTACATACAATAATAATAGTAGATATGGACTAAGAAAATAATCAAATTACATTATATTAAAAACAACATCACATACAGTAAGATAAACAACAGAATTAAGCATATATTGCTATAAAGTTCTACTCAATGATACTTCTACAATTTTAAGATGAGAGACTACACAATTCCGCCTCCATTGATATGGTCAATCTCTTCTTTTGAGAGTGGTTGTCTCCTGTAACGCAGCGGCAAGTCGATGTCGGAAATAGCACCTGTGCTCATTGATGCAGCTGGTTGCGCTTGACCTGTCTGTGGATGGCCATATTTATATTATACAATAATTACATTAAATAATCAAATACATGTGACACAGGTTACTGTAATTATGTCATCTTCAGTGTCAAAGGCAAATGTTAGCTATTCGGCGTAGAACTACGTACTGCGGGACCAGCAGCAGGCGCAGCGGCAGCGGGGGCAGCTGCAGCAGGCGCCCCACCAGTGTGGCCCATAGCGCCTTTGCGGAATTTTATGACTGGAACTCGAGAAAGAACTTGAGTAATTCGAACCATATTTGTGACAATGGACTGTCAAAATTATTCTATAAATTTTCTAAAATCTTAAATTATGTACGACCAAGGCAATAATACTATGTTTTTTCATAAAATGTTGACAAATTATTATTTTTTACTGTAATTTGACGTAAATATTTCCTTGCATCAGATGTTTTATGTGTGACCAATAAAAAACTTACTGGCCACTACTGTACCAGATTTTGTAGAAAATGATCAATCACGAAACTGAGGTTTTCTAACCAATAATAAATAATAGCAATGCTTGCATGCATGGTGCTGAAAAATTTAAGATTTTTATCGTCCCACAATGTGAATAAGTACATATTAATTTCCGAATTTAAAAAGTTAAAAATCTATTTTGTCTTTGGTTTCTTGCTGGTGCTGTATACAGTGTTGTCAACCTAGCGGATTTCCACTAAAACTGTGGTTTAGACTCCACTTTCACCGGAGAAATTTAGTGGCTGGTGGTTTTTGTCAGTAGTTTGTTTACAACATTTAGTAATAAGCCAGATATTCATCCACCAAATAAAGAAGTTGATGGGAATGATTCTTCTGGAGATGGCATCTAACTACTAATACATTACGATAAAAAATGTTTTATATATTTATAAATATTACTATGTCAATTGTATATAATTATATGCTATACTGAGTTTAACCAATCAAACATTCAAATGTCGAGTAATCGACGCTTCATATTTTTATCATAAAAATATAGGCGTCTGCTTTTAAGTGATTTCTGGTAGTATGAACAGTTATCTATATGGTACCTGTTCTATGTGTCAATAAAAAGTACACTAGTTACATTAGTTAGTTAAATTTTGACCGGATTTTGACAAGATTGACATTACTTTGACTGGACTTTAACCGGATTTTGGCAGGACTTTGACAGGGCTTTGACTGGACTTTGACCGGATTTTGACAGGACTTTGACTGGTATTTGACTGGACTTCGACCGGACTTTGACTGGACTTTGGCCGGATTTTGACAGGACTTTGACCGGTAGTTGACCGGACTTTAACCGGACTTCGACCGGACTTTGACAGGACTTTGACCAGACTTTGACATGACTTTGACCGGACTTCGTAACGTAACGCGTTACGGCGCCACTCTGGCTTCCCTTTCTCTCACGCATACACTAGTAGTAGGCAGGCTCCTCCGCTCTCACTTTAACCCACCTTAATTTAAGTTATCACTTCTGTCGAGCGTCCCGAGACGCACACTTTTTTTTTATCGTTGGTCGACACTGTTCTTGGATTGCGCTACACTTACCATCAGGTGTAGCGTAGTCACTTTGCCGAGCCAGGATAAAAAAAAACACTTGTTACATATCGGATACTATTAACGGTTATCTATTGGCAATGCAAGCCATTCTATGGGGCAATAATACTTGATAATTGATGGAACTAAATAATGAAATCGTTAAATAAATTAATGCTTTAATAAAAATATTGTCCATTGAAGTCATTGGAAGTGACACTGATTATATTATATTGTATGTATATCCTTTTTCTATCATTAATCACTTTAATAAAAGCCGCAAAGTATGAATTTTTACCGGAATCTACCGTATTTTTGTAAGCTGGTACACCGTATTTCAGATAATTTTGATCTACTGTACGATGTAACATTGTTTTGTCGTTGTTTTGTCCATCTGGCACAATACCCAAAGCTCAGATCAAATATGAACAAGATACGGCCATAGCGTAGCCTGTGGTGAGACAGAGAGACCCAGCGCTTGTGTTGTCAGAATGTAAAAAAAAACCATAATTATTTTACTTTTTTATTATATTTTAGTGAAGATTCTTAAAAGTAACATAAAATACTATTAAAGGCTATTTATAGTATATTGCGCTATATCCTTATTTACACATTATTTTATATGCAACATTAATTTAAATATTAAAATAATTAAAAAAATCGCGTGTACCCTACGAATAGTGTGAATATCCTATTATTCATAATATCAATTAGTGTTATTAAAATTACGGGATAGTGAATTAAATGTTAGGTTTCACTTAATTTTTGTAATAAAAGGATGTGAATGGTTAATTTATTTATTAACACAAATTATGATACACGGGCTAATAACTTTCTAAGGTGTGGTCAAATTGAAGCAAATATAAGTACTAGTGTACGATATAAGTATTTCAACTGTAGTACCAAATCATGTGAATGCATTCATCATCATCATCATCAGCCACAAGACGTCCACTGCTGAACATAGGCCTCCCCCAAAGATTTCCAGACCGACCTGTTGGAAGCGGCCTGCATCCAGCGACATCCTGCGACCTTTATCAGGTCGTCTGTCCACCTTGTAGGTGGACGTCCAACGCTGCGCTTGCCAGTACGTGGCCTCCATTCCAGAACCTTTCTGCCCCATCGGTTATCGGTTCTGCGAGCTATGTGGCCTGCCCACTGCCACTTCAGCCTGCTAATCCGCTGGGCTATGTCGGTGACTTTCGTTCTTCTACGGATCTCCTCATTTCTGATTTGATCACGTAGAGAAACACCGAGCATAGCTCTTTCCATAGCTCGCTGAGTGACTGTGAGCCGTCTTATACGGCCCATATTTAGAGGTCACGTCTCAGTGCCGTATGTCATCACTGGTAACACACATTGGTCGAAGACTTTGGTCTTCAGGCACTGAGGTATTTTGGACGAGAAGACCTTGCCAAGTTTCCCGAACGCTGCCCAGCCGAATGAATGAATGCATTGCTAGGACATAAATAGCGCATTTTCTTTTTCCTCTAATAAGTAACATGTCGGCATTAACGTGATATTATATGATGTCTAGTTTTTAATGACATCCGGAAGCGAAGCTCCTGTTGTGCTCTATTGCGACCCTCGGTGTTAGAGAGAGTAATAGCGCGTCGTTTTGCTACAACGCCCCTTCATTGACCTTTAAATTTAACTAATTTTGTATAAAAATTTCTGATACGTTCTATCTTTTGCGAAATCAGTTTTTAATTTTATTTTTTGGTGACTTGCATACTCCTTGAAAAATGCAGGTAACACATCTTAGCATTTTTAGTTGGTATCCAATTGATTCCACCGGTCGCTTGGATCCACCGATTTCTTTGTGATGGATCTTTAGGATACCTGCAAATAAGACAAAGCGGAAGATAAATTTCACTTCTTTCAGGAAATAAGTATTGAGTATTATATAACATATTATAAAATGTATTATCTACTTTAACAATAATTTATCGGCATTTAGCTTTAGTAACCGGCAACACTATTTTTAGGTTATAAAGTTAGATTTATGCATTAAAATAAGATTTTCGTAACAATTTTACCAAAATCTTGTGAAAATACTCGCCAATACAACAATCTGAAACTACTTTAATTCCCAGAAACAGATTTTATAAGGTACTTACATGTGAAATGTGACACCAGGATTTTTTCGCTCGCTACGGCTTTTACACTCAAAAATACTACACCCAACCATCATTAGAATACGATTTGATTATTATTTTAATACAAACACTAATAATAATCGCTATAAACACCTTAAAAACGCCAGGAAGTCCAGAAAACAATCACGCTATGGTTTGTTTGGCAAACTTCGCAGCGTGACAAACACAAAATTATAGGCTACGCTGAAAGTGACAGCAATATTATACAGGCATCTTTGTCTAACACGTTCAATTACTTATATAACTATCTCGTTTTGCAGGGAAATCATTCTGTGATGGTCCTATCTATGGAATAGATAATCTAAGACCCAAAGAATCTTAAAATCTGGCAACACTGCACCTTAAATCAGTCGGTATTTGTCTCTCTAGTTTCTAGTTTATTTAACTTTATTTGTCTCTGTTTGTCTTTGCTGCGGTCAACGTAGTGGATATATGAATTAAAAGATTTGAAAATTCTGTGGGACCTAGCTATTTTTGGAGTCTGATTTACGATATTAAATTGAACACAATGGGCAAGGAAGAGGTGGCAGCGAAGAAACGCCGCAAAATAAATACGAGTTCTTCAAACGACGCTGCTAAACATATCCCCACAGATGTTTATAAGGTTAGGTTAGAATGGGATAATCTATTAATTTCTATAATATACATTGTATTAATATGTGTTGTAATCTTTATTTTAAAAGGCTTGTTTTCATTTTTAATAATTAATTTGACAAAAAAATAAAACATTTATGAATATAAAAAAACACATCACCTCCAATGGGGAGGCCTAGGACCCAAGCCACCGGCAGTTAGGACACAGAGAGAGTAACCTCCTCACAATGCGTGCCGGCTAATAACACCGCTTTTTGCATACAGTTGCAAATTGTATGTTTTTCAATATTGATCACATAAAATAGATTGAAATACAGTACTAACATACAGTACTAACTCCAAGTAAACTGAAAGAAAGAAAAAGAAACACCTTAAAATTTACCAAATGTGCATTTAAAATGTTTAGGGTCCCAAGAAACTTGCCTGATTCTAGATTTTGACCTATCTTTTCAGCATGTGGTTGATTTTGAAGAAACAGAAGCTCAGTTGCGTCCAGCAGATAAAGATGCAGTATTATTTAAAAAGATATGCCAAGATATAAGACAACTTTTTGCTGAAATAGCAGAACTGAAAAATAAGGATACTGATGAGGTATACTATTACCTATATGAATTAATTATGTCCCACTCTGAGGTAAAGACCTCCCTGTCCTTTGAAGGTACCCAAGTCCAGACTAATAATTAAACATACTAGACTAGTCCTGTGTAGGTTAGTGAATTTCCCTGAAGTTGTTTGTAGTATAAATAGAGTTGGCTTGGATTCTAACACTGGTTTGGGGTGACACCCAACCTGTGTGAAATATACAAGCGATTACACACACTTGCGCCTGGTCTACTGCTTGTGTTTCTTCGGTATACACATTACACAAAAAAATGTATGGATACCAATTATTGTTCTCATTTTTAATGACAAAATACCAATAAGCAATAATAATTTGTAGTGGTCTTTTTGGAGTTGGAACAACTTCACTAGAATGGTATTGGCAATGGGAATTTTTCTTGAAGTCTTTTAAAAATAAATATACAAAAATTGAGAACTACCTCTTTTTTTTAATCGGTTTTTTTTTTTTTATTTTTTATTTTTTTTTTAAATGCCCCGGGCGCCGCTGCTGTCCACCCCACTGTTTGGACTTTTTATACTGAGGTCTGAGATATACAATATCTCATTATATTTTTCTTACATAGAAATAATGAATACCTAAAACTTACGACTTTCGTTATTTATTCCGTATATTGTCTTTAGGTAAGGGAGAAAATAAATACTAAAAGAATAGAAGCTTCATTACTATTGGTTGCTCTTAAAAAGCTGAATCGCCTTGAGAAAGTACGCACCAGAGCCGGCCGAGATGCACTGCACAAGGAGAAGCAGAGAGTGGACTCCACACATTTGCTGCTCCAAAACTTACTATATGAAGCTGATCATCTTAACAAGGAAGTGACAAAGTGTTTACAATTTAAATCGAAAGATGAGGAAATTGAGCTTGTGCCGGTTGAAGAGTTTTATAATAATGCACCAGTGGATGTATCTCGTGCAGTGAGTTACAAATGCTTATTATATACTCTATTATTTATGTTTAATTTTCAGGCTTAACATAATGCTTTAAAATAATTTCGTCGACTCATTTTCTCTTGTTATTTCTACACATTTAAGATAGCTAACATAATGGCCTAGAAAAAAATGCAAATAGTAGTGCAACAGACATTTGCAGTTTGCAGCGGTTGCCAATATAAATAAGGGGGCATCTATTATTATGTGATGCGTCGAAGGTGCGCCTTGGTGCCATTTCATGAGATTGACTTCGACCATCTCATATCTCAGCCCCCCCTAATCTAGTGTGAAGTCTCACACTCACATCAAAATGCTTACCAATTTTTTGTGTGAAAATGTTAATCTGTGTTTGATTGATTGTATTGGATTTATTTTAAAAAACATATTAACTTGCTTTATTATTGTTATTTAAGACTAGTTAGGACTAGTATTTAAGACAACATAGTCTAAAATCACAGTGAGAAAATCGAACAGTAAAATATTAAATAGGAACTACTATAATTCATAGGAGAAAATATCATTCTAATTCAGTCCACATGTTGGTACGTACCCTTGGGACGATCTGATACTTGTATTAAATCCATTTCGGCATTTCCCATCCAAAAACGCAAATTTACATTTTTTGACATAAAAGTGTAATTTCAATTCGAAATATGATCGACTCATTGTATTCAGTTATCATGCATATTCTACACTTGATGTGTGCGGAATCTTATATCTTTAAATGAGTGATCTATAATAACAATAACAAAAGTTTGTTGGAGTCGTACATTATACAGTTGTTGTTATTGCATTACCTTCTTCTTCTTCTTTTATATTCTTGGCTCCACCGCTCCAGCGGTGATTTGCCAATGTCGAAGTAGTCACTGTAGTAATTAATAGTTCGGAGATTTTGACAACTAGTTGAGTATCTTAACACTAGTTGATTAACTTTGAATATTCCGACCTGAAGTTACCTATTCTTAAATAAGTCAAATTAGCTAATAATAGTGAATTAGGGAGAAAAGAAAGAACGAAAAGCGGAAAGAAAGAGAAAATAAAATTATTGGTGATTTTGTTAGGCTAGATCGATAACATAATATATGATAGATAAAGATGTGTTAGGATACAGAGATTTATGGGGTGGCAACAAATAAATTACTACGTCATTTAAATTAGGTGTAAATTACGATTAAGCATGATAAAGTGTAATTTAATAGTGTGAGAGAAAAAAAAAAAAAAAAAAAAAAAGAAACATTAAGTTAGTAAGTTAGTTAGCCAAGGTTAATCGGTTTCATAGGATATTACTAGTCGATTATGTGTAAGAATATATTATCTGCTTGGTGCCATTTGTATATAGCAATAGACTAGAATAGGAAGAAAAGAAAAAAAAAAAAAAAAAAAAAAAAAAAAAAAAAACCCGAAAAAGAAGGCGGTCATACATACAATTTATTCTTTTCAATAAATTTTGCCAAGTAAAGTACGTAGGGAGAAAATACACTCGTAAGAAGAACTTTGACGTTCACAGGTCTAGGAAAATCTACAGGGAAGACATCATAGACGGAGACAGGATACCTGGGACAGTTGAAAAAGAGGTGCTCTACTGTACCGTCTTCGAGACCACATTCACACAAAGAATGGTCACGGACATGGATCTTTGCCAGGAAAACAGGAGAACATACATGACCCAAGCGCAATCGTATGATTGTCGAGGTGATTTTTTTATTGATACTGCGGTATTTAAAAAACCATGGCTTTGGGGGAATAGAGGGTTGGATGGAGCCATAATGTAAACCCTTTACAAGTTTTGAGATCTGCCATCTATTGTTCCAGGTAGTCATGATATCTGTTTTGGTTCCACACAGTAAATCACGAGAGAAGCAGTGCTTATGGGTATCTATTCCTGTAACAATTGCATTACGGGCACAATTATCCACTGTTTCATTCCCCGGAATACCACAATGGCTTGGGATCCATGCAAGAATTACTTCAACTCCTGACAAATGACATTTATAAAGAGTCTCTTTAATTTTTAATGTCAAATAAAAGGGGCGCTTGTGAAAAGAAGGTTTGAGGAGATCCTGGAGTAAACTTTTAGAGTCAGTAAAAATTATACTTTTGTTGAGACTGTGAGAGAAGACAAATTGGACTGCTTCTAGGATAGCTATTGCTTCGCCTGTGAAGATTGATGTCTGAGGAGGGCATTTAAAGTTGAGGATTATCTTGTATTTTGGAATCCACACAGCAGAACCAACAGGATCAGAGTCATAACGCTTTGATGCATCCGTATATATTGGGATCCAGTCACCCCATTTCTCTGTAAATATTTGATTGAAATGAATCCCTGCCTCTATGTCATTCTTGTGAATTCCAAAATAAAGAAGGATATTGGGCTTGAAAATTAAGGATTGGAAGTTGAAGGTGAAGAGAAAGTGACAAGTAGTTTGGAAGACTTGGAGGGAAGAGAGGGAATATTTTGAATAGCTATTGACAAGAAGGGGGGGAGATTTGTGGGACCAGTATCGAGAGTTATGGACCAGATTGGAAAGTGTGGCAAGTTTAGCATGGAGAGGGTGGGATGATCTTTGAAGGGAGTTATAGAAAAAACGGTCACAAAGATATTGCCTACGAAGGGAGAGAGGGGGATCTAGGCATTCTACTTGGAGGGCATTAATTGGAGAGGATCTCATTGCACCTGTAATAATACGGAGGCATTTCGATTGCAATCTGTCTAGGAGGGTTAAAGCAGCCTTATTGCATGGCTCCAAGATAAAGCTGCCATAGTCGAAATGACTTCGAATAATAGCATTATAGAGCAGTTTCTGGTTATAAGGGTGGGAACCCCATCGAACACCAGACACTGCTCTAATAATGTTAATGCCCTTTTCACACTTTTCTTCCAAGTATTTTAAATGTGGGACACCTGTTAACTTAGAGTCTAAAAACACACCCAAAAATTTTACTTGACTTACTAAATTAATTGTTTGATTGTCCACAGATATGTCAATAGGAGGAAGGGATCTTTTACGGGAAAAAACAACTGCACTGCTTTTATTGACAGAGAGCGAAAGATGATGCTTGCTTAGCCACTGGCTTAGATAGAAAAGAGCAGAGTTCATTCTACCGGCAGCATCCGTAAGGGATTTGCAAGATACGTAAAGTGCCACATCATCTGCATACTGCAGTACATCTACTAAACAAGAAACAGACTTGTCAAGGTCAGCAGTATATATATTGTATAAAATTGGACTGAGCACTGATCCTTGCGGTAGACCTTTCCAGACTGTTCTTGGGGAGCAGTCAGGGATTTTGACACTAAGGATAATCGACCGGCCCATGAGCAGGTTATGAATCATGTCAATCATTCTCGCTGGAATGCTCAGCTCGAGCAATTTCTGCCTGAGCATGGGAAGATGGACATTATCATAAGCAGAGGATATGTCAAGGAAAACACCAATGACATTCTCCTCATGTGAAAAGGCCGTTCGAATATCCGTAGTGAGAATGGATAGGTTATCAATGGTACTCATACCCCGTCTAAATCCAAACTGAGTGTTGGATAGGAGACCTCTATTCTCTACTAGCCATTCTAAACGATTTTTAATTAAATGCTCCATTATTTTACCTAAAGTGGAAGAAAGGGCGATGGGTCTATAGGAGGAAGCTACATTGGGATCTTTACCAGGTTTGAGGATAGGGAGAATAATTTGAGTCTTCCAGCTGTCTGGAACAAGGCCATTAATGAATATATGATTAAGGATATTAAGAAAATATAATTTGGTAGACTGGGAGGATTTGGTGATGAAGGAATATGGGATGCCGTCAATCCCTGGAGCTGAGTCCTGAAGCTGATCGAGAACAGAGCAAAGTTCTGAGTATGAAAATGGATCATTCAGTTTATCAGAGTGATCGGGAGGGAGAGGGAGGGGAAAGCAATCATTAGACGGGACGAATGGGGGAGCAATGTTAGACAGGAAATCATGCACCCAGGGGTCTGGATCATTAGAGGGACGGTTAGAATGATTGCACTGGGATCTTCGAAAAATTTTCAACTTTTTCCAAACTATTGATGATGGGGTACTGGGAGAAAGGGATTCGCAAAATTTAGTCCAGCCTTGAGCCTTTTTCTTGGCCAGAATTCTTTTCGTTTTAGCTGCAGTATGTTTAAACTTTAAGAAATTCTCCATAGACATGTCAGATGCAAAAGTACATTCGTCTTTATCTCGCTTGTGTACAGCCTCTGTGCAGTCAGCGTCCCACCATGGAGGAGATGGGATTTTTCCAATTGCTGAATTTTTGGAGGGGATCGAGAGGTCTGCAGCTGAAATGAGAGCACTGGAAAATGCACTGTATATGAGGAGGTAATTATTGCTCGAGATAATATTTGGAATCGAAGAGATTATGCTGTCTAAAGTGGATTGATAGCTATTCCAGTCTGCTTTGGATAGCCTGTACCTCAAAAAAGGCTCAGGGTCAGGTCTGGGGATGAAAGAAGTGTGCCAAGTTGATATTACGGGGAAATGGTCACTACCATAGGAAAGGGGGAGTATGGACCAGGATATAGAAGGTGATAGGTTAGGGGAGGTGAGGGTAAGGTCTAATGCGCTAACATTCTGATTCGGAGGGACTCTTCTAGTGGGAGAGCCATCGTTTAGGATGCAAACATTAAGGTCATCAATCATTTGGAGAAAAGTTGCAGAATGTGGATCATTATGATGGGAACCCCATAGGGCATGATGTGTGTTGAAGTCACCCATTATAAATAATGGGGCAGGAACAGCCAACAGTACCCTGCGAAGTTCATTTATGATATCTGAGTTGGGATGGGGGACATAAATAGATACAAAAGATATGTTTAAAACTCTGGCAGCAACAATCTGGAAAGAGGAGCCATGAGGAAGGAGTTGGATCTGGGAATAGGTTAAGGAATGTTTGATAAGAAGGGCACAGCCAGCCCATCCATCACTTCTGTCATCCCTGAGGCAGCAGTAACCCGGAACCCTAAAAGGAGAGCCAGGCTTTAGCCACGTCTCAGAGACAGCAAAAATGAGTGGGCAGTAAAGGTTGAGTAAGTGTAGAATTTCGTTTTTTTTATTTCTAATGTTTCTACAATTCCATTGTAGGAGCCTGTGAGCCATTGGAATTAAATTGGGTGAGAAGTTGTTGCAGTAAAAAGAAGACCTTAGGGGGAAGGGCATCGCTGAATTTGGAAGAAATGTTTACAAGAATAGAAAGTAAAAGTTCAACTAGGTTGTCATTTGGGGAAGGAGATGAACATGAAGGCCTTGGAATGCTAAATTGACCCTGCTCCTCTGAAGGGGACAGGGCGCAACCATTAGGAAGAGCTGATTTAGGGGATTGGGTGATCTGGTTATGGGCATAAGTGTCGTATCCATTATCTTGAAGGGGTCTAGGGGAGCGGTTTAAGTGTATGGTTTTCTTGTAGGATTGTGGGAGAGGGGGCTGAGTGGAGGGGGACGCAATACTATAAGTAGGGGGCTGAGTGGAGGGGGACGCAATACTATAAGTGGAGGGGGTAGGGTTTTTTGCAGTATCCGCAAAGGACCTGCGTACAGGTTTAAATCTCAGTGAGGCTTCTGAAAATGGGATATTCTCTTCAGACATTACCATTTTAATAGCTTTTTGTCGAGAATGTTCTGGGCAGCTAGGGTAAGTGGCTGTGTGGTTACCTGAGCAGAATAAGCAGGTTGCTGCATTTTCTGGGACAGGGCACATGTTTCCTTTGTGTGGTTGGGCACAGCGGTAGCAACGTGGCTGGGATCTACACTGGGAAGTGACATGACCGAAACGGCAGCACTGTCGGCATTGGATAGTGGGGAATTGGTAGAGAGAGACAGGAAGAGAAGAATTGAAACAAAACACACGTTCGGGGAGGAAACGACCTCTGAATGTCAATACCACTGTAGTGGAGGGGACCCATTCCGTAGTGCCATTACTTACCACCTTTTTATTAAGCCTGCGAGCCTTGACAACTTGACCACAATGATCTGGGTATTGCAGACCTGTGATCAGTTCATCAAGGGACCAATCAGTAGGAATATTCCTTACTACTCCCATGCGGGACAAATGGAATTTAGGGATTGTAGCAGTAAGATTTTTCTGTGAAATTATAGGGGATTGTATAAATTGGTTGGCCTTGTCAGCAGAGTCAAATATCACAGAAATCTTTCCTCTGCCTACAGATTTTATACCACCCTGGACAATGCCTGAGATATTTGCCTGGTATAGAATCTTTGCCAGTTTAAGTGTCTGAATAGGAGGGTTAGTGCTACCAGTGATGTAAACAAGAAAAGGGCTCTTATCAGCAGCAGAATATAAAAATTTATCATCATAATCTGGACAGGTATACACATCCTGTACAGATATAGCTGGTGATGAATTTTTTTTGGGGTTGTCATCCTCAGTAATGGTGTCTAACAAATGGCGTTTAAGGGCCCTTTTATTTGTGGACTGGGATGAGTGGGCAGAGACCTCCATAGGGCCAATACCGCCACCTCCATCAGGAGGCTCATCCTCCCCCACCTCCATACTAAAAAACTAGCTTAAAATATATATACACGTAAACTATCTTATGACTAAATGATAAAATAAAAATGTTAGTATAAACAAACGTAGTTTTATTAAATATAGTACAACTTTAATACAAAAAGGACAACACAATATATATAATTCACCACATACCTAATCACTAACAAAAACCAACAATAATCTAATGAAAATTAAATTTTAATTCGGAACTGTCGCGATCACGTGTATAACCTACAACAACGACGGGCCGAAAAAACATTGCATTACCTTATGTAACCGATAACCTCATTTTTGACAGCCTCTATAGTTCAGCGGCCGAGAAGGATGTGAAATGAGAACCGCGGATTTGATCCCTGCATAGTAACAAATGTTTGTCTGATCCATATTTGTTTCGGATCTGGGTGTTGTGAGACCGACAGTCTCTTGTAGTTCTTAACACCCAGGACGCAAGTCTCATATCTTACCATGGGCTCAAGACTATGTGTCTAACTTCTTCTTCTTCGTCGCTTCGCTCTTGACAGCGGTCGTGGTCACGATGATTTCTGTCCAATTAATGATGATGTTGTTGCTCGCCGCACAATCTCTCTCCATCTGTCTCTGTCAGACGCCAATCTGGTGCATACATTGACTGGGCCTCCCACTACTGTTTTTTTGTGTCTAACTATAAGGTGTATTATTAGTAATCATCTTAATTAATTATATCATAAGTCTTATTTTTTTTATGCAGGAGGTAACGAAACATGATGAACATCAATTACAATTGGCGAGATTGGAGTGGGAGCTTCGTCAGCGTCGTGAGCTAGCTTCGGCTTGCAATGAGTTGGTGTCGTCGAAGGAAAGAGTCGCCGCCGCAATTGCAGCAGCACGATCTAGACTAGACGCCCTGGCTCCACACCTGAAAGATGTCCTTAAAGCCACTAAGCCACTACAAGAGTGTTTGGCTCTACGTTTGGATGAGAAAAGAGATGAAGCAAGAGCAGCTTCATTACTTCCTCCACCACTATTTTTGCTCTTCTCAAATGCTTGTGCATATTCTGATGTTTTGGGAAATAAAATTGTAACTGTCAGTAAGTATTACCATGATTTGAAAAATTATAATTTTTACTTCTGTAAATCCTTTATATTCACAATAAAAATATTAACAGGTATTTCTGGAGATGAAGATGATGCACGGAGACTTGAACAACAGCATAATGTAGACAATGATCTTGTAGCATCCAATGACTCTGATTCTGATGCTGATAATAATGATGAAGAACAAGACAAGAAGAAACGCCATCACAGGACAACTAAATTATCTAAAGAAGAAAAAGCTGATGCCAAGAAGAAGGAAGTATTTATGAAACATCCTTTAAATGTACTGTTGTCAGTGAAGGTCCCTGATGGCACAGCTCTTACACTGATATTTTCATACCTGTTACATTTGAAAATAATTGTAGTAAAGTTCACAGTAACACTCTCAAAACCAGTGACAGGTGTGTCTGCAGCTGATGTGTTGAATGGACATTGCATTTTGAACGAACTTTACCCCGGAGACACAGGGAGTGATTCACCTCACCCTGCCACAGCATTTGTATTGAATTCTGTTGGAATATCAGAAAAATTTCAGTATTTTATTTCAGAAGTTGGGAGACCTTATATTTGGGCCCAAAGAATGTGTGGTTTAGATTTTATGAGCTTAGTAATGGGTGAGCAAAATGTCAACAAAATTGTAGAACCATCTCGCAGTCTAAGCATAACCACTGTTGAAAATTTTATTTTGACTTTGAAAAAGAGACTTAAGTCAAGAGTTGAGTTGATGCAGGAATTACAGGATTTAGAATCTGGAAAGATATGCCCAACCAAAGGCAATGTATCATGTCCAGTGAGATTGTCTGGCTCTTTGACACAATGGCAGTCAGTAGGGTGGCCCGAATACTGTCAATCGCCATCTACCAATTTTTTGATTTCTGAAGATTTAGTTAGTCCAAATGATTTACTATACAGAGCTATTATCACAAGACAGTCCGCTAAATTAGTCGCCATGGTTGCTCTTAGAAGCGACTATCCCAAAAAAGCACCAATATTTTCTTTGACATTGCATTGGAATGGAACACATCACTCAGAAATAAATGACGATATAAGAGACATTGAAAGGATTATAAACACTGACTGGATCTCTGAAGGCAATAACATACACTGTTGTCTATCCAATCAAATAACTAAGTTGCTAACTTGTCTCGACATTTTACTAGAAACTTCAGGATCGTCAGAATTTCCACCTGACAAGGTTATGTTTAATCCCATACGAGGTCGCAATAGAGTGAAACCATATAAATATTTGAAACAAGGTGCTGGTGTGTTTGTTCAGTATTAAATATGAATAAACAATATTTTGCGTTTCATTTACTACACCAAAAATATTAAATCATATTGTTAATGTTGATGCGGTGCCCCCGCAATTAAATTTTTTTTCGAGTCGCTCCCAAATAACTGCTGCCATTGCCGAAGTTTTTGATATTTCTTCATGGAAGTTTCACATAATTTCCTTCAAATGTTATACTTTAATGTACCATTGGCTTTAATACATAGATTTCAACTGTATCGTCAAAAAAAGTATCACAAAAATATGCCTTTTTTGCGCGAATTAACTTTCCCCTTCCCTTAAGGGATAGACTTGGCCGATTCGGTCATTTTAGTTAAAATACACATGGGCATATATAACGGGAGGGGGGAATCAGTGGGTCCTGGTGCCCCTTGCCATGCGCAAATCGCTTCCTGCTCAGTAGGAGGTAGTAGGTCCATCGCATGCGACGAGCCGCCTGGTTTGGTACCATGATTTGTCTATGCTTCCGCCGAATAGCAGTGTGAATGATTCGGTTTGAAGGACATTGAAGAGAGTGAAATTACTGGGGTATTATGAGACATAACTTCTTACGTCTCGGGGTGACGAGCAGTAATGCAAAGGTCTGTGTGGTATTGCATTACGCTTACCAACAGGCGAACGATTTGCTCGATGTGTCGTCTATGTTTTTGGTTCGTTACTTTTTTCAAAATGCATTTATGCAGTTTTTATGGAATCGCGAAATAAGATATATGTCACAGTGTTAAAAGTATTTATTAAAACAGAAAAAATAATACAACAGTCTTTATTCTTATTTCAATAAAGCATTGAATATTATTTCGGAGGAGGAAATATATAATAAACATTTCAGGCAAAATTAAATGGTGTTGAATAAAATACAAAAAAAGTCATTCATACAAGCATTTGTTCAGAATTATTTCAAACCATAATTTGCAGCTTAACCTAAAAATGCCATATTGTTATTGGTCGACAATGAGATCTCGTATATTTATATCGACATATAACTTCATAATTTCCGTTTTACACAATATTCTAAAAGTCCGTTACAATAAAATGTTAATGAGACTTAATTAAAAAAATACTACGTATCTATGATTTTTTTATATTTTTTTTCTATTTATATTCTAACCTGTCGATGAATGGAAAACATACTTTACATACATTATTTTCCGCTGTTATTTTTAAAAATATCATTTGAAATGAGCAGCGTGATGCCGGCTCATGTGTGCTTAGAATACTAGGGTTCAAACTTTAATACAACCATATTACAGAAGAGTTTAAGACACACAGTCATATTCTAAGGAGCTATCATATTTATTATATTTACTGAGGCGGTCGCTAGAATTCATTCAGCATAAGCATTTTGAATGACTATCAAACTATTAAAAACTCCATCTACGATGCAATGAATAAAAAAAAAACAATTCGCTATTGCAATCTCTGGTAATCTTTAACATCATTCATTCCTAAGTTTGTATACAAGGGTTCTATTTGATATCATTCACTTATACTTTTATACATTTTTTAAGAGTTATCATATTTTTTCTCACTAAGTCATTTTTGAGAACATAATAAAATCACTTTCCATATTGCGTCACGTGTCCTTACTATAACTACGTGGCCGGATATCGATTGCATTATGAGATCCCAGCCTCAAGTTTTACGTCCATTATCTTGCGCGGTCCTTTTAAACAATTTAGCCGCCTTTGCACTGCGTCTCGATCTGCCGAGAAAATAAATAAATGTGACAAAGACGTAGGTACCTTTTTGACATGCAGAGAATAATATGATAGATGTATAAGTCAAGTCAAGTAAGCATGTTTGATTTGGCATAAAAGTTAGCGTATATACCTCAGAAATAATATTTGTAGCTACTAAATAATCTCCACCGCCCATGAACATCCACAATACATAAAGATAATGGATGCGTTGCTGACCTTAATGGAAAGTCAAGTCGAAGGGGGATTTAGGTCTTCAGATATCTCTCACGGCACACTCACAGGCCGGCATGATTATGGTGGTAACTGGTTTTTTGGATTGCACTGTGCTTATCATCTGGTGTAGGTGTAGAAAATAACCTCTCATTCAATTGAGGTGTCTTGTGCCCAGCAGTATGACGTGTATAATACAGGGCTAGTATTATTGTTTAGAGGCATCAAAAGAGAAGTGTGAGGTATATTATGGGTATGTTTTCGTTTTCTTTTTTTGAAATTTAAGTTTTTTTTACTTAGTCTAAAAATAGTACACATAACGACTATATACAAAAATGGAGACTTGTTATTAGCAATTTATTCTTATGTTGGATTTTATTATATCTCTGTTTATTAGTCTGTAAGCTTTCTTCAACAATAAAGAAATAAATAGTATATTCATATCATACATTTGGAGAGCGTGGTGCGATGTTGCGGATGCATCGGATGTCGTTGTACGAGCGAGTGCAGTAACACTTGCGCCGACATGTAACGTCGCTCGCACTCCTTCATGTCGCCGAACAACTCCTCGATCGCTGCCATCTGACACTGAAATTTTATTATGTCTTCAGCAACTAGGCCATTGTGGGCTCTCAAAAAAAATATTATTATAACAATAATAATAGATTATTTCATTTAAAATTAATTAATAAATAAATAATACACCCAACAGAGGCATACATAGTCCTGACAGTAAGATACACGTCTTGTGTCGTGGGTATCAGCAACTACGAAAGACTTTCGGTCCCACAACACCCAGAAATATCTCAATTTACAGTCGCAATATTTTTTTTATTGAAATTTGTTTCAAAGACTTCGAATCTTATAGAACTCACAGACAGTTATAACAGATGGCGGTGTAAGGTAATTTATCGGCTGGATTGAGTAAGTATCCAATAGATGGCGCATACTATATTGATTAGTTTATTACAACAAAATTTAACATATACTTTAGCCACAGCAACGTGTGGCCGAGTCTGCTAGTTATTTATAGTACTTATTATCGATATGTTTAGAAAGTTAAGCCAGTAGGAATGCTATACGAACCTTTCGCCACTGTATCATACATTTTCTAAATATAACCAACATATGAAACTCACCAGCTCGATGGCATGCTCGTACAATATTTTATCACAGACCGCCGGTGTGACTCCCGCTTCGTGTAGCCGCCTCGATTCGTTCACGATCCACTTGTACTTTCCATTCATGAGGGACACGACTGCGAACATAACATAGCAATGATGTCATACATATTATACAGGGTTATTTTTAAAACACCAGCAACCTCGCAGGGGTAGATTCCTAAGGTTATAAGCTACTACTTTTGTTCTACGACTTTTGATAATTTGTTAGATTTTATTTTCATACAAAAATAAGTATTCATTTAATTTCCGTCTTGAATATTAACAACGCGCATCGCAGATTACGTAAACAAATACGCGAAGCGTGGGGAACCGGGCTAGCGGCTTTGAAGGTCAACACTCGAGCAGCTGACGGCCGCTTTGATGTCGTGCGCGCACGCCGCGCCGCGCCGCACTCTACGAAGAAAAACACGACACAACAAAAACTTGTAAAATCATTTTTTGTTTAAATATATTGAGTTATATCCAAACTCGTAGAACAAAAGTTGTTCCGTATGAGGTCAGCTATCTGGTCCTGCGAGGTTGCTGGTGTTTTAAAATTAACCCTGTATAAAGAAAGTTAGATCTGAGACCACTATTATTAAGTGCAGTATAGTATATACATAGATATATAACAAGGTGGTAGGTTCCTCGTATGCAAGAGGTCTTCCAAGTTGATAAATAAATAAATACACCCAACAGTCACACACATTGTGCAAGCACAATCGTAATGGATTGAAGGATATTGACGCCATTGAAATTACTGGTCATTATGAGACTTAACAACAACGAGTGCAGTCCAGCGCCAAGCAGTGGTTTGTAATGCAAAGTGGTGTGTGGTGTTGTTGGTTATATTTATGGACAGGCGTAGCGCTTACCATGACCTGCTCGTGTCGTCATCGAATCAAATAAAAAGTACTGTGTAGTGACGTACCGCTGCGCACCTGCGGCGTGGGCTGCAGCGTGCGCTCGCGGTAGTGCGCGGCCGCGAGCCGCAGCCCCGCCGCCAGCGCCTGCATCGCCTGCACCAGCAGCCCCAGCCGCACGCTCTCGCTGCGCACCTCTGTACATACACACACACACATCATCATCATCAACATCATCATTTTTATTTGTCACGGGGATTTTTTGAAGTTATACTTCTTTAGGCGCGTTATGAAAAAATGATGAGAGTGAAATTTTAAGATGCGCGCGCACCTGTGACACAAAAAATTAACAGTATGAAGTTAGGCGCGAGAGCAGTATGAAGTTAGACGCGAGAGCAGTATGAAGTTAGGCGCGTTATGAAAAAATGATGAGAGTGAAATAAAAAAATAAATAAATAAATATAAATAAATAAATATAAATATATATATATATATATATATATATATATATATATATATATATATATATCTCTATATATATATATATATATATAATTATATATAGATGCGGTTTTTATTTTATAATTTGGAACATGGTGCCGTAAAAAAAGTACCAGGTTCGCATAAACGCGAAGAGAGTAGAATGTCCATTTTTCATGGCGAGTAGCCGTAATTAATAAACAAATGACGATTTGGACAAAGAAAAACTCTTTAGGTTTTTTCTTATTCGGAACATGTTGCCGTAAAAAGTACCAGGCTCGCATAAACGCGAAGAGAGTAGAATGTACTTCTATCATGTCAAGTGGATATGTTGATATAAATTAAAATACTTTTATTTAATATAATTAACACTAAATATTATTAAATTATTAATGTTAAATACTTATTATTGGTTATTTAATGATGCCAAAGAAGTATAACTTCTCACGCGCGTACATAAGTACACGCACCCATATTTTTTTTGGAACAGTTATGTTGGGCTCTACCGTCCTTACGACCCAGCGAACTGAGCCGCCCGGGGGAGATGGAAAACATCCAGGCAACCGCTAGGCCGATTCCCTAACACTATTTACACCCTATACCGGTAACTACTAACTAACTACCCGCCTGGCCTTCTTCGGCATGTGGAGTGGTCCCGGGGTATCCTTGGAAGCCAAAGATTGCTTCCGGAGCTGTCCCTGCGCGGCGCAGCCTAGCGGCCCGTCTCCAAATGGGGGGAGGGTGTCTCAGAAGCCCTCGTGCACTGAAGGCCGCCCTCGGCGTCAACGGCAGCAACGAGGCCGACCATCCGTGCTGCCGTTCATCTCGGGGTCGCACGTACAACAGTACGTGTACAAAAATGTACTAACTGGGCGTAACGACAGCCCCCCGCTGCGCGCCCGCGACCCCCGATGGCCCCTATTAGTCGCCTTTTACGACAGGCAGGGGATACCGTGGAAACCGAATTACCGATGGAATTCTCCAAACGCCCCATTCCACAGGGCGGGAGACGCCGGTCAGTCGTCCACCCGGCGCCTCCTACGTCTCTCTTGGCAACGAGCGGGATCGTTCCGCTCACGATCCCGCTCTGCGCTCTCTCTGCGAGATGACGCACTCACAGAAGGAGACCATCGAACATCGTCAACATCAGCCAAGCCAAACCAATCTGTTCACCTACTTGTATCAGCTCGTCTGTCCAACTTTATATATTTATTTATAATGCTTCATTTAACATAAGACAAAAATAAAACAAACTTATATAATTATTTAAGCAGAGTACAATTGGCGGCCTTATCAGTCAGGGTAATTTCTTACAGGCAACTTTGTAGATCATTTATTCACAAACACACACGCGTTGTCGAGGAAAATGGCGACGATGATACTAAATAGTAGAAATGAGGATTGACTGACCATCAGAGGCGTCCATGAGCGCGGCGATGGGCGCGCCGCACGACACCGCCAGGTCGGACAACAACTCCGCCAACATCAACACGAAGTTCAACTGGGAGAACACCTTGCTGTGCTCCTCCTGACACATACATACATAACACTTTATTGAACATTGAAATAAAACTAATTTAAACGGATTTTATCGCGATTTTTGAAGTTATACTTCTTTAGGCGCGTTATGAAAAAATGATGAGTGAAATTTTAAGATGCGCGCGCACCTGTGACACAAAAAATTAACAGTATGAAGTTAGGCGCGTTAAGAAAAAATGATGAGAGTGAAAGTAGCCGTAATTAATAAACAAATGACGATTTAGACAAAGAAAAACTCTTTAGGTTTTATCTTATTCGGAACATGTTGCCGTAAAAAGTACCAGGCTCGCATAAACGCGAAGAGAGTAGAATGTACTTCTATCATGTCGAGTGGATATGTTGATATAAATTAAAATACTTTTATTTAATATAATTAACACTAAATATTATTAAATTATTAATGTTACGATATTTCATCGTTGTTGTGAAGACTTGAGAATAAATTACACTTGTCTTTGGCGAAATGCATAACAATGCGAAGCTTAAGAGTGTTGTTACAAAGACTTGGCTGTATGAGCTACAATACCTTTGCCTATTAAAAACCCGAATTTGAACCAAAAATTATAATACCGAGGACTATGACGGAAGTGAATACTTTTTAAATTGTTTTCGAAATTAATAAGTGTCCGTTCTATTGAAACTATGAATCAACACGCATGAAACATTTACTATAATAATAATTATAATGTACATTATAAATAATAATTATTATTATAGTAAATGTTTCATGCGTGTTGATTCATAGGCCATTTTTGACAATGTCCTTTATAATTTATATATGTGCTAATAAATTATATTCAGTAGTGATTTAAATTGAATATTTTGATTGATATTACTTACTATTTGTGAATATTAGTGAAAAAAATTGTGCTTATATACTTTTTCAAGTGCTCCAATATAATTGAGGTTAACTATCCGTATGTATTATTTATTGATATAAATTAAAATACTTTTATTTAATATAATTAACACTAAATATTATTAAATTATTAATGTTAAATACTTATTATTATTGTAATCAATTATTTGCATGCAATTAAAAACTATTTTTTAATGATGCCAAAGAAGTATAACTTCTCACGCGCGTACATAAGTACACGCACCCATTTTTATTTTTTATTTTAATTTTGGTCCTGACGTTTCGAAAGCTTTTCAGCCTTCGAAGTCTAGTACCCGTAACACGCATGGCAAAGATTACGTAAACAAACCCCTGCGAAGTGTGAGGAAGGGGGTGCAGCGCTAGCGCCTTTGAATTTGAGCCATTTATCTAGCCGTCAGTCGTCTGTGATTCAGTCATTTTTTTCACGTATTGATTTATGTCCCAACTCGTAGAACAAAAGTTGTTCTTTATGGGGTTAGCTATCTAGTCCTGCGAGGTTGTTGGTGTTTTAAAAGTAACCATGTATAAGGCTGCAGACTCGAAGTCAGCGGCAAGCGGCGGCGGCGCGAGGAGCGACGTACGAGCGGTGCGCGCTAGTCGAGCGGCGCTTGCGCGTGTGCATCGGCGTAGTGCTGTGTATTTTCAAAAATGCCCGCCGACGTGGTGGAGCAAATTATTTCAATGATTTTTATATGGGACATCATATTCACATCAATTTCGTTCGCGAACAGACACTAATGTCTCATAGTACAACACTACGCCACTCTAGCGCCGCGCGATCTGCCCGCTGACTTCGAGATCGGGTCTCCGCCGCTCCGCACCCGCTGACTTCGAGTCCGCAGCCTTATGCGCGTGCTCAAACGTTGTCCAAGATTTCGACACGCAAATGATATACAGATCCGGTTTCTATTAAGACGTTTTGTTGTTTGTAATAAATATAGTGTGTGTGTGTGTGTGTGTGTACTGACGGCGAGTATGGTCTCCTCCTGCAGGTTGGGTATGTAGACGGGCGGGTCGGGCGGCGGGTGCAGCTTGACGGCGCGGAGCAGCGCGTCGGGGAGTAATAAATATAGTGCGTGTGTGTGTGTGTGTGTACTGACAGCGAGTATGGTCTCCTCCTGCAGGTTGGGTATGTAGACGGGCGGGTCGGGCGGCGGGTGCAGCTTGACGGCGCGGAGCAGCGCGTCGGGGAGTAATAAATATAGTGCGTGTGTGTGTGTGTGTGTACTGACAGCGAGTATGGTCTCCTCCTGCAGGTTGGGTATGTAGACGGGCGGGTCGGGCGGCGGGTGCAGCTTGACGGCGCGGAGCAGCGCGTCGGGGAGTAATAAATATAGTGCGTGTGTGTGTGTGTGTGTACTGACAGCGAGTATGGTCTCCTCCTGCAGGTTGGGTATGTAGACGGGCGGGTCGGGCGGCGGGTGCAGCTTGACGGCGCGGAGCAGCGCGTCGGGGAGTAATAAATATAGTGCGTGTGTGTGTGTGTGTGTACTGACAGCGAGTATGGTCTCCTCCTGCAGGTTGGGTATGTAGACGGGCGGGTCGGGCGGCGGGTGCAGCTTGACGGCGCGGAGCAGCGCGTCGGGGAGTAATAAATATAGTGCGTGTGTGTGTGTACTGACAGCGAGTATGGTCTCCTCCTGCAGGTTGGGTATGTAGACGGGCGGGTCGGGCGGCGGGTGCAGTTTGACGGCGCGGAGCAGCGCGTCGGGGAGTAATAAATATAGTGCGTGTGTGTGTGTACTGACAGCGAGTATGGTCTCCTCCTGCAGGTTGGGTATGTAGACGGGCGGGTCGGGCGGAGGGTGCAGTTTGACGGCGCGGAGCAGCGCGTCGGGGAGGGCACGACCACCCCCCACCCCGGCACCGCTGCACATGCCCACACCCTCACCGCTAGCCTTCAGCGCCAGCGACACCGGCGGTGATGAACCTGTATACACAACATACATAACAACATAATATTATCCGTAATCAGGTATTTATTTAATAATACTAATCTTCAGCTATACAAGGCAAACAATAGAATATTAAAACCGTTAAAAGATTTGATACATGTATTTTTGAAGTGATAACTTCTTATGGGAGGGTGAACCGAAACGTTCCGTAACGCGAGCGGCGGCGAGCGGAAGGTTCCAGAATATTCGAAAACCTTCCGTGAGAGGTCACGCGGGCCAGTTGACCAGCCAGCGCTAGCCGACTTCCCTGGAACTTCGATAATTTCGAAGTCCCAGGTGGCGTCACACAGTGACCAGTCGGGTTGGACCGGACTTTGACCGGACTTTAACAGGACTTTGACCCGACTGTGTTCGTTTTTTTTTTTATGGTGAATAGACATGTTACCGTAATTTTGTTTTTGATATTGATTAAAATGACGATATTTTACTTATTGTATAATTTGGAACATGGTGCCGTAAAAAAAGTACCAGGTTCGCATAAACGCGAAGAGAGTAGAATGTCCATTTTTCATGGCGAGTAGCCGTAATTAATAAACAAATGACGATTTGGACAATGAAAAACTTTTTAGGTTTTTTCTTATTTGGAACATGTTGCCGTAAAAAATACCAGGCTCGCATAAACGCGAAGAGAGTAGAATGTACTTTTATCATGTCGAGTAGTGAGTAGTAGTAGTCGAGTAGCGAGTAGTGAGGACATGTTGCCGTAATTTTGTATTCTCGCATGTTGTTTGGTAAGTTTTCACTTCTGTCGGCACTCCCGGAGTGCAACCCGTATTTTTTTATTTATATAATTTTTGTAGTGTACAATAAAGTGTAAAGTATTAGTTACCTGATCTGCGCAGCGGGCTGGCCTGGTTGGTGGGGGAGACCTGCCACAGCGAGGGCGGCGGCGAGCTGCCCGAGTTGCTGCTGCGGCGCCGGGTCGACGGCGGCGTGCCCATCGTGAACGGCACCTGCACACACACAATACACCGATCATTGATTGGGGGGGTTTTTTGAAGTGATAACTTCTTATGGGAGGGTGAACCGCTTCGTAACGTAACGATACGGCAGCAGTAGGCAGGCTCCTCCATTCTCACTTTAACCCACAGTTATGTAATATAAATTGTCATTTTTGTGTGCGATAGTGTGTACTTTAACCGGACTGTACAGAGCAATGCAATGAAGTGATATCTTCTTATAGAAGGGTAAACGCGTGAAGCGTGTGTGAAGAAGCATTTATACAGGCTGACATAATTCTGGTGACCACGATGAAACTTTGACGGTGGTTGCTGTTTTTTTGGACTGCACTGCGCTTATCATCAGGTGTAGTACAGTCACTTTACCGTGATAAAAAAGTGTCTTATCAAGATCCTTTCTACCCGCTACGAAGTATCGCAAGGTGTCTCGCCCCGAATGTGACGTATACTCACAGTGGGCGGCGACAGTGAGCCGATGTTAGTCGCGTTGCGACTGTAGTTCGTTCGGAGTACGTCGATTGGTTGCGATCGCGGCACGTTATTGTTAGACACAACGCCAAGTGGATTCTGAAATGTACACAACAGTGGTAGTCACAGCGATACAATGGTTAGTTTGAGCGATCAGTGTGGTTTAAAAATATTTAAAGAATGCGTTATTGAGTTAAATGTGTGTATTGATTATAAAAACAAGATATATACCTACTCCATACGTCTTTCTCTTTCAATATTAGTCGCGCGAATGGATAAATTAGTATAGTATGGAAATGAGCATGGTAGTGTTTGACTGAAAAGTAGATAAATAAGGTAACGTCGACGCAGAAACGTCAAGCGATTGGCAACTGTCCATTGTTTTATTTTGAATAAAATTTGATTTTTTTTTAGGAATGTTCATAGAATCATGTTTTATTTATGTAATACGAATATGAAAGATATATGATTCGAAAGCGAAAAATAGCAAGAAGAAATAGGCAATAAAGTTTATTTTATATAACTGAATGACGAGACGAGCAACCACTCGCCTGATGGTAAATAGCACGCCTAGCCATAAACAATCAAAACTCCAAATGAATATATTGCGCTCGGGATGACCACTAGGTATAAGAAGTTAATGTCCGAATACTGAAACGCTACTCAGCTGTCTGACGGCTAACGGCTACTTATTTCCATACAAGTTTGACAGCTAAGAGGGATTCAACTTGTTTAAAACGATCTTAAATACTTGAGTAGCGTTTCAGTATACGGGCGTAAGTCTCATAGTGTGTTAGTACTCACCCTGTTGGCGGTGAGAGGCGGCGGTTGTTGTTGGTAGTGCTGTGTGAGCGGTGTGGGTGTGGCGGGCGTGGTGGGCGTGGTGGGGGTGGCGGGTGATGGTGACGCGGAGGGGGGCAGCGCCAGCGAGCGCGGCCGCGGCGCCGCCTCCGAGCCCGAGCACTCCGCCGACCCGCCCTCCACCGCCTCCACCACAACGAAGTCCTCCTCGCCTGCCCATGTCGCCTCCGACGACTCGGCTGCACATAACACCACAATTGCTGGTGGGAGGATACTTGTATCCGACCGGATAGCGACCACCGTACACTGGTGCTAAAACCTGCCATAGTGGCCCACCTTGTGTGGGTCGCGTTCCAGGGTCAGCCAGTGTATATCCGGTTCTCCCCTGGGGGCTTGCTCCCTGATCCTAACCCTTTTCCCCTCCCTTTTCCTTCCCCTCCCCCTTGGCCCTATGGCAGGTCGGCATGATCTTGCCGACCTACGATGGACACATTGTTTATCGTTGGTCAACACTATTCTTGGATTGCGCTACACTTACCATCAGGTGTAGCGTAGTCACTTTGCCGAGTCAAGATAAAAAAAAAATAATACGCATATCGTAACTATTAATCTGTGAAAACAAATCTGCATCACTTTAAATCGATCATGTGTAAGTACGAGAAATTAGCAAAGCATGGACTTCCGCAATGCCAGGGGTACAGCCAAGCCGCTGCCTACCGTTGAAGGAATACTTTTTTCAAGCTAACACGTGCGTGGTATTAATGAACGCTAGAAACATACGGTGCTAGATAGGATTGTTTCCAGTTAGTATGGATGAACTCTACTACGGAATCGAATGGCGAATCTAGAATGGCGGAAGTTGGAACCATCTTAAACAACCTCAGAGCACTCCCCGTGGAACAAACGATAGAATACGCAGAGAGAACCAAAGTCTCTCCGCACTCCTAAAGGTTCCAGGTTATCCGTGAAATCGGGGTCATCGACGATTCAAACAACCCGCCTTTGTAAAGAGTCAAGTGGGTCAAGCGGGTATTTGGGCCCCTGTCCAGAGGTGAGAGCAGTACGCCACGTGGACTCCTACTTGGCTTTTTAGAGCGTTAGTCTATGACCCAGCGTCAAGTACCGCTCTGTTCAAGATACCTAATTTTTCCTACCCAATCTAGCTTTGTCCTCCAAATGGGTCCTGTAGTGGACTTTACTAGCAATTTCGACGCCGAGAACCCCAATAATCTTGGAAACCTGGAGATTCTTCTTGGAACTGTGGCGTTATGACCAAAGGGTCCTTTTTTACAGTGAATGCGCAAACTTTCCTTCGTGTGGTTGAATTGAACTAAGTAACATGTTTAGTGGCTAAATACTTTAATGTATGCTACTAGAAGGGCTGTTTGAAGTAAAATTGTGTTGACGCGGGAATTTTACAGCTGGCAAAAAGAGAGCGGGAGAGCGGTCCTAGTTAAGTGTAAGCTAAATCATCTGATTTAATCGCATTTAGGGTGTTTTTAAACACCATTTAAAAACAATCTGCAAGCCGGCCTGAGAGTCTTAGTTTAATTACGTAGAACTTTGTTCGCTCAAACACGTCCATTCTTAATAATGTAAATTCATTGTTAAACTAAAACCAGTGTAATGTATTCCAATTTATATGCGACTTTCAACTGTATTTTATATGAAAATACTTTGAAGGGACGGCACGTCCTTGCCCCGTCTTACGTATTTTTTGTTCGTGTTATGCTTAAAGGCCAGATTGACCTCGCCACGACCCGTTAACAAAACTCAAACATTATACAATTAGATTAGTCATTTTATGAGTGTTTAAGTACATTAGGTATGTATTTGTATAAACTTAATTTTAACCTCAACAAATTATCCACAAACATCAATATTTATTTTACTTTGCCCTTGGCAGCACTGTTTTCCTACACAGTAACACCTTATACCTTATTTTAACACATATTCGCACCCATAATGTAAATAACAAAAAAATCACATACCTATATTGCCATAAAAAAGTACGCATTACAAAACACTTACATAGTCTGTGGCAGTAGTTTAAACTCGTCTGTGACATGAATAAATAATAATTGCATTTCGACTTATTATTATAATTATACCTAATTTTTTCCAGTAATAAACAGTGTTATCGTTGGAACATATAAAATAACTGCACAGCAACCTACAAATGGGAACTTTGACATGTAAAAATGTCGGAAATGATAATGAATAATTGTATGTAATAAAGTTGATACCACCTACTATTATACTGACACGAGCAAAGGCGGACCAGTTGGGGTTATCTGTTGTTTTTGTATACAGTACTTTAAATTTTTATATATCTATATTAGTACTTATAAGTTTATATAGGCCATAAAACTTTCATCTACCTCTGCTGTCATTATTTCTTTTATACAGAAAAAAAACTATTATCATAAGGTACTAATCTATCCTTACGAATCAGTATTAGAGATAATAATTATTGTTTGAAGATCCATCAAGCTAGGCAAAGTTACCTTGGAATACAGTACTGGCAAGAATATATATAACGAGTTACAAATGTGTGATCAAATTTAAGAAAACTTATAGTGTTAGATATAATAAGTACTAGCTGTCCCGCGCGGCTCCGCCCGCGTGATCTGTATTTTCCGGGATAAAAGTAGCCTAACAGTGGCGCCATCTGTCAGCAATGTGTCACGCACCGACGCCATCTACTTAAAATATTGGTTTGTAGTACATGCTATGTATCAGAGATGGCGCTGTATTTAAAAAATGATTTTCCCTATTTTCCCGCTTTTCTATTGAAATTTTTCCTAGATTTTCGTTGCTATAAACCTCACGGAGCCCGAGACCTTTCCAACGAATGCAAAACCGTGGAAATCGGTTCGTGCGTTCTGGAGTTATATCGTCAGGAAGGAAAACCCGACTTATTTTTATATATAAGATTTCACCATTCGTAGTTCTAAATCCAATTGTATCGTTAGGCTATAAATAAAAAAAAATGCGAATGATTAACATATCGATGTTCGACTTGAAACTTTGGACAACACTAAATTATAAACAACTGATACGATTGAAGCGGTTACGAGGCGCAGAGGTAATGTAAATAATGTATAATGATATGGTTGATCTTCATAAAGGAATGATTAAAAAAGTCGTGAAATTTTAGTTGGACTTGAATTTAAAGAGAACACTGAAACTGTCTTGCTAAAGCCTGACAGTATTAGGTGTGCATATCGTCTCTTAAAATAACCACACCTTTGTGTAACACGTTTTATATGGCATACACTTAATACAAAATACGACTTAGGGCATAGAATATCAGACACGAAGCTGTAAACCAAATGTCCATTTCATTAACAATTCATATGAATTGATGGTTGTTTGTTTGACTTCTTGTTTTTTTCGTTTGGGTATGTTATGCTCGCTTTAATGTCTGCGCTTGCGGCGACTTCGTGTGCCGGGTCGGTCACTTCCTTGTAACATGGTTGAGGAGGCCGATGGCTGGCACATGCGTCATACTCGTGAACGGATGCTGTTTGTGAGGACTGGTCTACTTAGATTTTTTTTTATTATGTGAATATTATTAAACTAGTCAGTCATATACCTACTTTTGACACCATTCGCATGAAATTACATGCAAAATTCCTATTTGAAAATATTACAATATGACATGTAAATAAATGATTTGAGGATAAAAAAAAAACAAAAAAAAATATAATGCTAATATTCAAAACACCTATGACTGAGTGGTGCTTCTTCTCAGACCAGTGGGCATTTCCGATGTACCGGTAGAGAATTTGCAATGTAATGTATTTATTTTTGACGTGTAAAAGATCCTTTTGTAGCTTATTTTCAATTTAATTCAGATTATTTATTGGGATCCTTATAGCTTGTCAACACCGAAGTAACTATTTGAACTCCATTATACTTCATTTCATGTTATAATCTTCAACGTAACTTGCATGTTAAATGACTGACAAATTGTCATATTATTAGAGATAGCCAGATCGTTATATACGAACATATGTCATTTATGAATTATCGATTAAATATGACGTCACTGCCAATGCGATTGTAAATTAAAAAATACTAAATATGTTCAATCGACACTTCTTAATGTAATCGCCACAAATGATAACACTAACGATAATGTACGTGTGAACAATTCTCATATATTGATGTTATTTTCAAATTGATGCTATGTAATAAACAAACATTAAATTATTGGTTTTGATGTTTTCCTTTAAAAATATAGTGCAGCACTTGATATTGTTATTTATTATATTTATAAGCAGTTAATTACGTGAATTGTAACGATGCTGCAATGAAATAAGTACGTACTACTTTAATTTTTAATGAATTTAAAATCGAGTTAGGTATGAATATTGCACTATAGAAATAGCTTCTCTTTTATAGCACAGGCTGGCAAATAAGCCATGGGTAAACTATATTTTTTCCTACCGTATTGTAAGTGATCTCCACCGCCCATGAACACTCACAATAAAAGAAGATTCATGACACGTTGCCGAAATGAAAGGAAAAGGAATAATTAAGGGATTGGTAAGGGGAAGGGATTTGAGCCTCTAGAAATCCGTAAACTGTAAGAATCGCCAAAGCAAACAGATACATTACACCAATTTTCTGTAAGACACTGACACCGTCTCGGTCAAGTTGGCTCATTATGCTGTAGACTTGAACACAAAACTGTCTACGGTAGGCTTTGCCATCTATTATTTCCCAGTATATAAAATGTTCATATTGTTACATAACATTTCAGTAGGTATATTTAAATGCAGGTCAATCAATAGACATGTAATAAAAATTAGGAAATATCTATATGGCCCTCTGGAATACGCACGCCATCTGTCACTGTCACATTCGTCCAGTATTTCCAGCGCACACTCGTGTCACTTGTGACACATCATTTGACAAATCCACAAACATACCAGGCAGAGTTTATTAAGTGGCAGAGCCACGTTGTAGACAGTTTCGTCTAGAGCAGTGTTTCGCAACGTGGGGCCCACGCCCCACAGGGGGGCAATTTGATAGTTAAGGGGGGCAATTTAAAAATGGACTCGATACGACTTTAACCCTTTCGCTTTGGGTTATTTAAATGCAATGCTAGATATTGGTGACAAATTTAACAAAAAAATGTTAAGGAGGGGCGTGGCCTAAAAAAGGTTGGGAAACATTGGTCTAGAGGATGAATGGGCTGACTCGACCAGGTCGTAACCTCTGTTACTCATAAACCCGATGTAAAGTAGCGAATTCTTGCTACATTTCATATGGCAGGTGAGATATCCGGAGGCCCAAATCTCCCACTCCTTTCCAATCCCTATATTACCTCTTCTCTTTAAAGTCGGCAACGCGCCCTTGATTCTTTTGATATTGAAGGCGTATATGGCCGGTGGAGACCATTTACCATCAGGTCACTTGATTGTTTGCCGGTCTATACTAAAAAAAGATGTCACGGTAAATTTAAAATCAAAAGTATGTTTGATAAATAATAAAACGTGCTAAAAACTGGTTATGTAAAACGGGAAATAGTTAAATTAACATACATACATAATTTATTATTAATAATATTATTTTATCATCAACGTCTGCGCTTAAAATTAAATTGTAATCACAAAAGATCATGCAATGTGTTTCAGATTGTATTAAGTTTTAATGTATTTTTTATTCTAACACGGCTTCCAGTGAAGTCATAACTTGGATAGCATTATGTATGTTATGATAATGACTTCACAACAGCATTTCCATGATTATAAAATGCCATTGAAATAAATGAGTGGCGACTGTTCCAGATCTTATTTTTCTCATTCATTTACGTTTACCTCATCGTAAAACTGTATCTTATCGTATCCTACATAGGATTTCATGTTTTATCTGTCGATTACTGTTTAACTTTAATAAGTGGACGACACAGATAACGTTTTCTAGTGAATTGCAAAACATTTGAATGTCAAATGATGATTTATTTCATGGTATCAATACTTTTTTTTGGTTGTTTATTATAGTGCGTAAGAAAGTGGCGTCATTATTCCAAAAACTGGGCGGTAGTACTAACAGCATTTTGCAAATGATTGCATCCCGTTATGACTGTCCCATACAGGCACACTGGGTGGGAGTAGTAACGGGAAAAATAAAATTATAAAATTACTTTCTTATATTAGGTACTAACATAGATCTTAAGAAAATTTTTAGATCATTCAAATCATTTTTTATGACCTCGTTATCGATACCTATTGGAAGCCCCTCCTTCCAATAGGTATGATTACTAACCGTCTGATTTTTTGGTTTTTACTTAGTTAATATTCATATAATTTAACAGTCATATTGTCCTACAAATAAAATAATAAATTTTTGAGCATCATCAAATCGAAATATTCTATCCTTGCTACCTCTGTTAGCTACCACAATAGAGAATTTTCGCATAGGGAATTGTTGGTCGTCTCATCGAAACGAAGCTACTCACGGAAAATGAGCTTGATAGTAATCAAGTGGATCAGCTGGCCGAGGGACTCCGGACCAATATGGATTCTGTCCGAAATAAATAAATAATAATATGAGACATACTCACCCGAGGATGTGGGTTGTGGTTTCTTCTGCGTGTATATCGCGGCGGGCTGCGGTGGCGGGATGGTGATGCGTGGCGTGGGGTGTGCCGCGTGTACGGGATGCGCGGGGCCGGCTCGCATGTTCGCTGCGCCCGCACTCGCACCCGACCCGCCTCCTGATCACAACCACATCTCAACATTGCTCAAACCGACACAACGACAAACAAAGCCACCGGCATGCAACGGCACATATTCTCATTTGCAACCATATAACGAACGGCACACTGCGACAAATGGCAAGCGGTTATGCTGTGACGGCTGGTTGTGAAACTGTAGTCCTTGAAATTTTTGAACTAGAACGCGCGCGCTCGTCCGGTCGACCGGCGCACTGCACTTACGATCTATGTTACTTAATATACGTGGCCATGCTATTTGATCGATAATATAGAAGATCATTTATAGGCGTGTGACTGAAAGCACAATGTCTCCGCAGCGCGTCACACGGCACACCATACATTGTTACGACACACCTTCAACCCACCCCATGCACAATCAAAGCGAATTTAAAAATTGATGCGGTACCCTGACTCTCCCACGATTCCTCTAGGTAACAGTTAGTATCGGCTCGACCCTCGAGATCGCTCTCCAATATGTCGGGCAGATCTGAGTCCAAACCTGAACAATATTTACACATCATGACTATATTATAAGTGTGCATTGTTTTTATAATGTAGCGGGTCATTGATGTAGTTCAAAAACTCATGGACTAGAAGCTGCAGCCGCTAACAAGTTTGCTAATCTAGTATCATATTGTTAGGTGAACACAAGTTAATAACGTTGTTTGCTATTAAAAACAATTACGATGTATGTTGAGAGCGTGAAGCGTGATTTTGTAATAATTTAGCTGAAAGTGCTTCAATAGTTCAACTAGACTGCGCACTGGTCTAGCCGAGATGATAAAGAGCTGTCCACGTGGAGGCTAATGAACACACAAATACTAACGATAATAAGCGAACTGTTGATGTTAATGAGCAATTACTTATTGTCCGCCTCTGATAGATATTGACATTGAGATTAATTGGTTGTATAGTTGCACTGTTAACCAATACTGTATGTATTAAGATGCGGTATATATTTAGATGCGTTATTCTTTAAAAGCAACGAGGTGTTTACGAGAATAATTGTTACGTTTTAAGTGTGAGAGTAGTGTGATGTGCGAATGGCTGACAATTATTACTCATAAGGTAACAATAAATTCTTTGTCATGTTAGATATCGTAGAAGCCAGGAAGAGTCTACTCCTTTGTTGTTTGAGAACAAAGTAAAAACAACGAAATATAATATAAATATTTCAATTTCACTTATTGCAACCGGTGAAACAACTTTCATGAATCTAATTAAATATGTTATTGTATGTGCATTTAGAATTTTGAAAGGAACAAATGAAAGTGGCTTTGAACTACTAACATATAAACATAAAATAACAACATAACTAAAGGAGGAACTTAAAAGCACGATGAAAATTCGACCTGTCACCTTGTTTATAGGGAGAATGTACAAAATATGAATAAATACGTATTTTGAATGAACCATAAAGCAATTAGTTATTAGTAGGTCTATAGTCTAAGGTATATAAGAGAATATTTACTGGTTATGGACGTATTACGTGGACGTTGTAAGAAAGGATGGTTGAAGAACATCTCGAAGGGCATACGCTCCCGCGGATTGCGTCGGAGCAGGCCGATAAGCAGACTGCACAGCTCGGAACTTGTGCCAGCTGGCATTCTGTAACGGACAACGGGTCACAACACGTCATCATCATAGTAAATACCTATCATAGCAACCAGACTGCACACATAAAAAATATAATTTATTTATATCGACAATAATGATAGCCTCGGTGGCACAACGAGAGGAAAGACTGGAAAACTACAAAAAAACAACACAAAATCTAAACATAAAACCTAAAGCATTTTGAGTCAGAGCTACTTTTGTTTTATAATCAACTAGCTGTCCCTGGCGGTTTCATGTTACTGCCGTGCTCCCATGGGTCATAGCGTGATATAAACATAAACCGACCTCATGAATCACTCTATCTATTGCTGAAAACTGCATTAAAATCCGTTGAATAGTTAAAAAGATCTAAGCGAACAGACAGCGGAAGCGACTTCATTTTATACTATGTAATGTAAAGATGGTTGATACCACCGAGTCAAAGTTGTATAGTTTTACTGTAGCTTATGAGATTTTTTTTTAGAGTCGGATTTTATTTTTATTAAAATGTCTTTGTTTTACTTTTTTAATGACTTGGTATCTTATATTAATGCATGGTGTATTTGCATATCTGACGGCTAGTCTTAATCTAATTGAAATCCATAGTAATGGAAAATAATATAAAAAAATAATTTAGCAACATCCATATAACTGTTACGGCCCTATTCAATGATACCTCACATGTCTATGTGCAATGAAAAATAACCCTCAGGTATAGCTAGACAGCCATTGTTTTTTAAATGAATTATAATTCACCATTGTGTATTGGTTCATAGAATACCTACCATACCATCCAAATTTCATTCATATACAGGGTTAATTTTAAAACACCAGCAACCTCGCAGGACCAGATAGCTGACCCCATACGGAACAACTTTTGTTCTACGAGTTTGTATATAACTCAATATATTTAAAAAAAAATGATTTTACAAGTTTTTGTTGTGTCGTATTTTTCTTCCTAGCGTTCGGCGTGCGAGCGCGACTCAAAGAAGCCGCTCAGCTGGCTCGGGCGATGACCTTCAACGCTAGCCCCGTTCCCCACGCTTCGCGTGTTTGCTTACGTAATCTGCGATGCGTGTAGGTAACATACAAGACGGAAATTAAATGAATACTTATTTTTGTATGAAAATAAAATCTAACAAATTATCAAAAGTCGTAGAACAAAAGTAGTAGCTTATAACCTTAGGTATCTACCCCTGCGAGGTTGCTGGTGTTTTAAAAATAACCCTGTACTGTTGATAGACAAGAAAATGACTACAACATACGGATGGACAGACGCTTCGGTCAGACTGACATGACGAAATTATTCAAGTTGTCCGTTTTTACCATTTGGCTATGGAACCCTAAAACAATCTGTCCTTTATAGACACGTGAGTGTTATTACGACTGATTCAATTAACGACCTTCCCGATGTACGTTGACTCCGTTTAAATACAACTGTGGCCTTGTTTAAAACTTGGCACAAAAAATACTAATATGTGGCAGGTATTACTAGATTGGAACTATTGACTAGCATTCGCTCGCGGCTCCGCCCGTGTGAAGTTCTGCACCGTTATTATTATAGATATTATAAGATATCGATAATTCGATATCTTTAAAATGGCATAATTTATTATGAACCGATTGACATGAAAGAAACACTGAATGTTAAGCGAAGCTTACTACATTAATGAAAACTACATCTAAATCGGATAAGCCGTTCCTGAGATTAGTGTGCACAAAGGCACAGACAAACAGACAAAAATTCTAACAATCATTGTATGGGGTGCTATTGCGGTGATAAGGTCCCAATAATATTTTTTCTCATATCTTCCATGTATAGACGGCGATCCGTTACATTTTTATTGTATGTATAGATAGATTGGTTACATTATCTAAACATATATATAAACTAGATGACCCGGTGAACTTCGTATCACCTACATAATATATTTGTGTAAAATGTGGTCAAAACTTAATACAAATGTTTTATTTACATTAAATGCAATTAAGTGAGGTACTGCGCCATTGCACATGAGGTAGCCCGTCGCACATTTAATTGACTTCGACGACCTAAGTCAGGTCGTCTCCCACCTCCCTCCGGTTGGACAGTCCTGTCCCCGTCCCGTCCCCGTCCTGTCCCCGTCCTGTCCGCGTCCCGTCCCCGTCCTGTCCCCGTCCCGTCCCGTCCCCGTCCCGCCTCCTGTCCCTGTCCTGTCTCACTGTCCTGTCTCTCTGTCATGTCTCTCTGTCCTGTCTCACTGTCCTGTCTCACTGTCCTGTCTCACTGTCCTGTCTCACTATCCTGTCTCACTGGCCTGTCTCACTGTCCTGTCTCACTGTCCTGTCTCACTGTCCTCTCTCACTGTCCTCTCTCACTGTCCTGTCTCTCTGTCATGTCTCTCTGTCCTGTCTCACTGTCCTGTCTCACTGTCCTGTCTCACTGTCCTGTCTCACTATCCTGTCTCACTGGCCTGTCTCACTGTCCTGTCTCACTATCCTGTCTCAATGTCCTGTCTCACTGTCCTGTCTCACTGTCCTGTCTCACTGTCCGGTCTCACTGTCCTGTCTCACTGTCCTGTCTCACTGTCCTCTCACTGTCCTGTCTCACTGTCCTGTCTCACTGTCCTGTCTCACTGTCCTATCTCACTGTCCTGTCTCACTGTCCTGTCTCACTGTCCTGTCTCACTGTCCTGTCTCACTGTCCTGTCTCACTGTCCTGTCTCACTGTCCTGTCTCACTGTCCTGTCTCTCTGTCATGTCTCTCTGTCATGTCTCTCTGTCCTGTTTCACTGTCCTGTCTCACTGTTCTGTCTCACTGTCCTGTCTCACTGTCCTGTCTCACTTTCCTGTCTCACTGTCCTGTCTCACTGTCCTGTCTCACTGTCCTGTCTCACTGTCCTGTCTCACTGTCCTGTCTCACTGTCCTGTCTCTCTGTCATGTCTCTCTGTCCTGTTTCACTGTCCTGTCTCACTGTCCTGTCTCACTGTCCTGTCTCGCTGTCCTGTCTCACTGTCCTGTCTCACTGTCCTGTCTCACTGTCCTGTCTCACTGTCCTGTCTCACTGTCCTGTCTCACTGTCCTGTCTCACTTTCCTGTCTCACTGTCCTGTCTCACTGTCCTGTCCCTGTCCTGTCCCTGTCCAGTCTAGACGCTATACGACCCGTCATCACGGCAAGCTTCGCAACGACAACCATCCGGTTTATACTAAAACATTCCAAAATCAACAACTACTAATAAATTAAAAATTAATAAAAAAAACATTGTCCAGCGGACAAAATTGTGAATCTAAACCATTCTCAGATCCCCTTGAACACACACAAAAAATTTCATCAAAATCGGTCCAGTCGTTTAAGAGAAGTTCAGGAACATACACACTCACAGAAGAATTATATATATAAAGATAAAACTAAAATCTGCCCGCGGCTCCGCCTGCATGGGCGGCCTTTTGCGGGATAAAAAATAGTCTACGCCTGGTCATGGTCTACTTGTGTGCCGAATTTCATCCATAACTGTTCAGATGGTAAGGAGCGGTTAACTAAAAAATATCTAAATTCACATATGTACTACAAACACCCAAAATTTATTGTTATGTCATTGTTTGTTGTCATATTATATTACTGTTTAAAACAATTACATATGACTAATAATAGCATTTGAAAAACTTATTTCGTGATTTACCATTTCACGGATGAACTGAATAATATGGTAGACAAAATGTAATGGAGCAGGTTTTTGAGCAATCAAACTATATAATAAATATGTGGGAGCAAAAAAGGTGGGAGCAAACGAGTGGATAAGCGTGCAGTTATCGCTGTACGTAACCATAGGCCGTTACGACCCTCTCGGAAAAATTAACGAAGGGCGGTTAGTATTCGAAAGTTGTCACCCCATGGCCAACTTTTACCTATTAACTACAAAAGGTATCATTGAAATAGGTCCACATTTGGCGGAGATATTGCGTAATATATAACGTAAAATAAAAACAGTCGAAAGGACAATTTCCTTTTTCGAAGTCGTTAAGTCGTAAAGTCGTAAAATAAATATTAATTTACTCACTTGGGCTGCAGATCGACGCTGTTCTCGTAGAACGCCTTTAGCTCGTGAGGTGTGGTGGCTTGGAAAGGAGCCTTGCCAGTCAGACATTGGTACACTATTGTGCCCAGACTCCAGAGGTCCGCTTTAGCGTCATATTTCAGTGACATTATAACTTCTGGTGCCTGCAAGGTGCAGTTTTAGTTTAAATCTTTCATCAGTCGTACGATATATTTTGTGCAGACGATGTTTTTGAATATGTGACTATATGGACAGTTGAGGGCGACAAAATTAGGAAAAGTTTAGCCGCTACCAGCTAGCGGCTAGTATACGAGACTATCCTACCCACACACTGTAACTCGCCACTGTAACTCCTGTGCACCAGTATCAACAGTGGCACGCATTTTTGTCGACACTGAGCAGTGAAGCTCGGCGGGTCTCTGGGAATGCCTAAATGTTTTTGTCCCGCAACGAAATTAATCAGATAGAAGGTTAGGGAGGACTTGGAAATATTAATTGTCCATTTCCCTCCATAGCAAAACGGGAGACAAATTAATAAACTGAAGAGGTATTAACCTCAAGTGTAAGGACATTTAAAACTGGAGAAGCCAGATGTAAAACACCACGGATGTCATTAATAGTGTCTAGTTTAGGCGAGTCGCATTCTGGGATCAACCGGTTTATAACTAGTTACTTGAGGCCGGCATAATTCTGCCGACCGTCGAGAGACCCAATATCTCGTGATGGTCGACATTATGGTATGTTTGGACTGCATTGTACTTAACATCAGGTGAAGTCACTTTGTCGTGCTAGGATAAAAAAAGCCCTGTATAAGCTAGCTAGCCTAGCTAAAGCTTCAAACAATGAAATCACAGGGAATTGGGTATCTAGATATGTATATAATTAATTTACCATAGGTAACTCAGGTCTGGTTGGTAAAGTGTGTTCGTTATAGAAAGACACCAGATGAAAGACTAGCCCAAGAGATGAATTAATTGAGCTATTTATTCACAGCGCCGCTCATATTGCCAGTAAATTACTTACCATGTACATTGGTGATCCGCAGAGCGTGACGGCCATGTTTCCTTCTTCGAGAAACCTTGCAAATCCAAAGTCGGCTGCATAAAGAGAGCAGAAACATATTTATATCCAAATAATAATGTTATTTAAAAGTAACTTGCAACTTTTCTAGGCTGTTTGCTAAGTACAGAACCCCAGAAATATGGCATATAAAACACCATAAATGCATTATAGAAAAGCTAAAACATTTATAATAAGAACATAATATAAAATAATAATATGTCCAACATTAAAGCTAGCCTAAGCTGGTTTTCTTTATTCTGGTAAACACGTATGAGTCAGCTTTGATAATACTTGCCGTGCCGTACCGGATGTAAAGGAGATAATAATCTTATAGGGGTAACGACATACAAAAAGCATTGTAGCGGAAAAAGTAAATTTAACGCGATACATTTTTATTCAAGCTATGCTGTGATATACATAACCCAGTTTTCACCAAATGATTTTATGATCGTGTTTCTTATACCATTGCAGTTGGCAACCAATTACAAGGCTATCAACAAGAATATAATGGAAGAAGGAGAAGAATGCGCTTGATCGATGTGCGTAGTTCTCTCTCTATACCTATGCAGGTTCATGTACCTATATCAGTTACTTTAAATAAATAAATACATCCAACAGTCACATACATTGTCCTGACCCCACAGTAAGATACGAGTCTTGTGTCGTGGGTATCAGGAACTACGAGAGACTTTCGGTCTCAACACCCAGACCCCGAAACAAATATTAGTGGATCACACAAACATTTGTTTTGGTGATTGGGATCGAACCCGCGGCCTCTCGCTTCACAGCCGGCTGTGCCACGGAGACTGTCAACATTGTCTTTAGTAAGTAACTGTAGTGTAGTTTACACGTACCAATTTTGAGTGTCATCTCTGAGGCGTGGGGTGTGCGCGGCGGGGCCACGTTGTGCGTGAGCAGTATGTTCTGTGGCTTGAGGTCGCGGTGCACGATGCCTTTGGCGTGGATGGCGCGCATCGCCTCCGCTAGCTGCCGCAGAAACAGCTGGATGGTACCCTCGCTAAGCAAACGGTTCGTCTGCAGATAATCCGCCAGATCGCCGCCGTTACAGTACTGTTCAAACGATAAATACAAAGTTAACATAAAATACACAACGACACAACATCAAAGTTGTTTTCCCTTATACACAGACAACAGACAACTACAACCTACAATCACTAAGGTGGTACTGATTGTAGGTTATAGGTTTTAGATTGTAGGTTAGTATTGTGTTGTGCCAGAAATGTATAGGAGCTTTTATTTCATCTAGATAAGTGTAAGCACATTTACAATCTAAATAAATAAATAATTAAAAATAGATTATTCTGTATTAATTAGATATTGCATAATATTGCGATTATCTTCGTTAATAGAATGGTAATCAGATCAATAAGTGCGGGTTGACAGACAACATTTAGGATACTGACTATATAGGCATAATGTTTTATTAAACATATTTATGGCATACATTTGAATTTGGTCGCAATGGAAACCTATGAGCAAAATCCCACGACGATAGACACCAATGTCATATAATAGTGCCATACAAAGCTACTAAACAGTGTGAAGAAGATATTAATAACCGCTTGTTAGAATAAACGAAGCGATATCATAATCAATACCTACGCCACCTTCAAAAGGGCGTTAAGTATTGTGTGGATTATGTTATAGTCAACTAATATTTTTGCCTTAGATTACGTTAGAACAATGATGTCTTAAAATGAATACCAGTTATTAGTATCAAACGGTCAAAAACAACATGCAGTCATGTTTTTTGTGTAACACGGCGCGGGCGGTGGCCGCTGAATGTGTGCATAATGTGTCAATACGTGTAAGGCTATTTGACAACATTGAAAATATACTACAAATTGCGGCCATCCTATCAGATAATAGCTTAAAAAAGCATATTTCATTTTATTTGGAACTAAATTATATTAATTTTTTGAAAAATACACGAAACAAATTTGTAAGAAAAAAAAAAAAAATCGTCTATGTCAAAAACGCCCTGTGATTGGTTGCAACTCTAGCTACGTCATACGCAAGTAAACTGAGCTTTACCGACCTATTGTAGTTCGCGATTTGTGTTTTCTGGGTTTTTAATCGGTCTTAGAGCTATTTCATAAACAGTTTCCTGATAATATTTGAGAAATCTTTTAACTTGTTTTATACTTCGTGTAGTTAATTGTGTCTTTTTCCATCTACAATTTGAAATTATTGCTGATTAATTAAGTGAAGTAGCTATATACTATGTTAGACAAGACAATATTTGTTTTAATAAGACAACCTAGACAACAATAAAAATAATATAGCTAAACACCAGAACTAAAAACAGTTGAAATCCTAGTAAGTGCTGCAATGTAGGGTCGAAAAGGATCTTTCCAGGTTATAAACCTAAGACAATTAATTTTAAAAAATAGATGCCCTTAAATGTTACAGTCTAGTATAAGTTACGTTAAATTTTACTTACATTAAAATGATCTTCACACATAAAAACATTTGTATGCGATAAAATGCTCTTTGGGTCTCTTCGAGCTAATTCCAACCAAATTTTACGCCTTTTAGGATTCGTTGGAACAGAAACAAATAGCTTGTCTGGACGTTTTATAGTCGTGTTTGTACATTGTGGCACTACACACCATTTATACACCATTTTGTCAAATAAATTGAAAGAAAAATTAAAAATAAACACTTCGGCTAAACAGTACAGTAAACATATCCTTGCATGTGACGTCACGCGTCAAGTAACCAGCGCCATTACTAAAAATAGCGTTTCAAACACGGTTTTGGAAGTTTAAACTTTAACATTTTTTAAAATTGATAAAACAGTAAAATCTCCCCGAAATATCAATGTAGTGTGTTTATTATGTATTATAGGACATTATAAAAACATTTTCGAAAATTAGTCAAATACCCTATTTAGTAAAGATAAAGAAATGTATGTGTATGTTTTCATGTCGATTCCGATAAAAAGTGAATCAAAACGATTATTTCCGGCATTGCGATATTGCTAATTCGTTTCTTGAGAATTATTGTGATCTAAAAGAGATTACTTCCCATTGCGGGTTTTTTTAATAAATATAACGATTATGCACATGCAATCCGCCAAACTTTGCTCAATACTGCGTACTCAACACGTACAGTTTTATGCACGTCAGAATTAGCCGCTGGCAGATAATGCCGGCCACGGATTTGTGCTGAGCGTGACCGCCGATACATATTATGTGTAAATATATAAACATCTGTATGTCTCATACGAGCTGCTCTGTTTCAGAAAGTGATATTGATAATCGGTCTACAAATGTTTCTCGTTTATGCAGAGTGTCGTTATCAAACTTGATTCGCGATAAGCTGTGCCATGCGGCCTGGTAATCTTATCAATGAGTGATAATAGTTATAAGTGTCAGTGAGTTATATGTTCTGTACTACGCTGGTGCTTGTACCGCGACAGGTAACAACTTCTGAATTCAGTTGGCCCGTCTCATCGTAGTATTTGCATCGGTTATTAGTGACCATGGAACTGAGACATCATTGCTTGTTCTTATTAGTGATACTCGTGGCGTAAGTATCCATATTTATCATTTATTTTATCCATCGGCAGTAATGGTTAGATTGTTTAATACTTGGCAACCGTGATAAATGTTCGTGATATTTTACATAAGCTACATACATACATTGCGCCGTTTCATAATATGCACTTTACTCTTTCTAAATATTTTAGCTTTATACTTTATGGTGTTTGACCGCAATCAGGATGACGTAAGAATGAAGATCTACGTCTTAATCAAGATTTATTGCATAACTTCCTTTAATTCACAAAATTTTTAGTGTTCCAATTATTATAGATTAAATTCATTCACATTTTTTTTATTCGAGCCTGTGATAGATCTGCTCCAGTTACGTCCCTGCGATACTTATCGTAATTTTATCTTACTTATTTATAACAATTTTACGTCACTTCGTTACGATAAAACTACGGATACCTATGTTCGATAAGGTCACATGTTTCTACTGATGTACAAAAATTATCTTCCAGAAGCGTAGTCGGCCAAAATGAAGACGAACTTCACATCCCGGTTGAAAACGACAACCAATTTCCTCCTGACCATCATTCAGAGTTGGATGGAAACATTATAGAAGGAAGTGGAACAGGCGCCATAGAGGAGCCGCTCGAAACGACTACGATTACTGTGCCGTTGATAGAAGACGTACAACCTACATCACTTACGAACGATGAACAGTTGGCGATGCCAAAAGGGGACTTCATATGCCCGAAACCTTGCGTATGCAACACAGAGGGCGGCTCAAATGATTTCGTTGTAGATTGTTCAGGATATGATCTTACAGAATTTCCCACACCGTTAGATAGCAAAACCACCACATTGAATGTACAAAAGAACAAAATAACAGAAATACCAAAAGAAGTGTCGGCTTTGAAAAATCTGAAAGTTTTAAACGCCAACGATAATTCTATTATGGAGCTGTCCTTAGGTGTAAGTATTATTTTTTTAGTATCTAGAAGTATCTTACACAAAACTAAACGTCATATAATAATAACGTCATCGTCATCCTTCTGCCCTAATTCGAACCTAATGTGAAGTCATTGCTTTTACACAATATGTCCCAGAAAGGATATTTTGCTTAGTTTTTTACCTTTAGCATAGCTTGTCGGAAGTCAACGCCTGCTGGTATATATAAAAATATGCAATTGGTGCATGGACAAACTTATATTAAAAATAATCAAGCACAAATGGCCTTTCTTATAAAGGTTACTTAAAAAGTGCTTGATATTTTCCAGCTCAATTTACTGCCACTTGTGGACCTGTACTTCATAAGTTGTTGCTTTAATTTGTTATGATATTATCATTACAGTCAATCAGCGAGCTCCCGGAGTTAACCATTCTTAAGCTGGCGAACAACAGGTTGATCGAATATCCCAGCGATCTCAAAAACGGTTTCAGCCTGACAAAACTAGAGGAACTAGATTTAGGAGGCAACGACATGAGGACGGCAAGTATTGTTTAACTTAAAAATTTAATATAAAAAAGGAATCTTGAATTACAAACGTAAACTGTACAACATAACAATGAGAAGTAACCTTAATAAGCATTGTCATGTTATGTAAAACAGAAGATTAATTAATTGCCCTTCGTTAGTCTCGCAAAAACTTCTAAACGGTTGGACCGATTTCGATGATTTTTTGTGTACCCACTCAAACGAGTGGATCCCGGGATGGTTTAGATTCACAATTGGACCCGGTAGGTAGCACTGCAAAACTTTTAATTATATGTTGCGGGTGAAACTGCACCCGACAGCTAGTAATAAACTGAAAAATGTAAATGTTTTTTACATTAAAGGATTCAATTTTTTTGTGTGAGGAACTCTGTGTTCAAGAATTAATTTTATAGTTGTTGTTTAAGTAGTCTAGTTTCTTATCTATTAATGAATTATTTTAAACGTGAATTATGGATTATATAGTTAATTTTATTATGATAAAAATATTTTAATATTTATTATTATTATTATTACAGACATTGACGTCTGAGAACTTCTCCAATTTTAAGGCTTTGCGTCAGTTGACTTTACCCAGTTCTACGACAGTATTGATGGAAGATTTATGCAGACTTCTGAAAGATAGTTTGGAAAAGGTATGCACTGGATCATGCAATGAGCATGCATTTGAGTGTCCAGATGCACCAGAAGAACTTGAAAATAACTTGTTAAGCGCAACTTTACCAGGCTCCATAGCTGTACCTTCTATACCAGAGGATAGTGCAGAGCCAGCCCTTGAAAAAACAGCAGTGGAAAATATGGATACTAAATTAGAAGCGCCTGTAGAGGAATCTGCATCAACAAGTAAGACATCTCCTGCTGTTTCTGCTGAGGATAGCACGGATACGAACGAACCTTCTTTACGTTCAGCAATAAACAATGAACCAGCAGGAGTATCGCAGTTGAATTCTATAATAGAAACTCCAGCCATAACAGTGAGTGGGAACGATCCAGATGTAGCTGTGGGAGCAACTACGGCTGACACAAAGACTGGAGGTGTAGATAAAAGTGTCATCGGAATGATAGTAGCCGGAATGGTCGTTGTGGTAGCTGGTATTACTATTAAGAAAAACTGGTCGTCCATTAGAAATAGATTTTCCTCGCAAAGATCGCCTAACGACCGCGTTGGGGCTAACGCAAACGGCACAACTCCAGAAGAAGTGCCTTTGCAGGAAAAGTCGCCTGTTTAATGCTTTCGTTACTGTACTGTATGTATGTATGTATGCTTTATGCAGATATGAATGGTTTCGATCTGAATGTTGTAATTTTATTTATTTACGAAACAGCAACATCTACTGAATTGGGAAAATACTCTAAATGACCTAAGTTGACGACACTGATTTTTCTTCCATATATTATGTACATATTAATATTATGACAACTTAATAGATGGAATATGTGTGTATGTAAAATAAATGTCATAAAAATAGATTAAGTTTTAGTAGGGTCGGGATATTTTATATTGTAAATAACTTTATACAAATAATATTACTGTTATTCAAGTAAACAGACATAAATTGTTTTGTACTTTGTCATAAAGATTGTATGTCACAATGAATTGTAGTGTATTTTAATGACACGTTTGTTATTATTTCTACTTTAACTGTATTCTTGAGTAGATAACTCATGATTAAAAGTGAAAATCGGTAACACATAGTTTTCCTTTTTATCTCACTACAGCAGGAAAGGGATGTGTTTTTAAGATACAATGTCTAGAAGTGACAGAGCCACGCTGTATGTGGTTTCATCTATAAGTTTTATTTATTTTAGGTATATTTATCCAATTCTTAAAGTTTTATTAATAGTTAATATCACTCAAAATACAGGTAGCTTTGACTACGGTGCATCCCAAGTATTAATTTTGAAGTAAATCGGCATTAAAATATATAATCGAATCGAAGTATCGAAGTAACGAATGCAGTAATTTATATTATTTTAATAAATACTGCCGGTCAAATGAAATTGAACTAGCCATTTTCATTTTAAAGTCTCTTTTAGGTTTAGTCAAAGCTTTTTTAATTTCTAGAAGTCAATAACGCAATCGCGATGAGTGTGCTGTTATTCGTTGAGGAGTTCAACTTTCACGCCGAACTCCGTCGCACATAGAGGTATTTGCACGATCTACGCGGCCAAAAGTCCAAAAAACAAAGCAACAATAACATTCATAAAATTAAGTTCTACGAACAGAGTACGAATCCGGGGACAATACCCATGCTTTATCTACCTGCTGCTGCACACCCTGCACTCGTAGCGTCAGTCGGAATTTGACCGTTTCATCTAGTGTACGTATTTGTTCTCGGCGCTTTTCTAAACATTCAACTTTCAAAGTGATTTTTTATGTTATCAAGTTCTTCTTACGAACTGAAAGTGATGGATTCTGAAGCTCAAGGTAAGAGACTTACAAACTACATAAATAAAGTTATGGTCAATTATCAAAATACATTATTTTTTTTATAATAAAAAAACTAGTTTTCATTCCGTAATTTTCTTCAAAATTTTATATTTACTAGTGTTTTTGTTTATGTATCGGGGTAGATCAGGCAATGATTTTTATTACAGGTTATTACTTGATCCTTTTTCTTAAAACTACTAGCAAAAACATTTCCGGAAACGTCCGGATGAATACAGTTTTTAGGGATTAAAGTTATTTAATGAAATTTGGTTTAAATTTTAAAATACATTTTAACGACTATTAACAAAGTTTATGTTTGTTTTATTTTCAGAGGGTACATCAGGAGTAAGGGTTGTGACCCGACAATACTTGTTTGACTCCATGAATAAAGAAAATTTGCCTAATTTAGATGCCAAATTAAATTATTTAAAAGATCAACTTTTGTCATGTGAAGATTACAATGAAGATCAAACTATTTATTAGAAACGTAATTTTGCTCATTTCAAATCAGACATCAAAAAAGGTGGACCGAAGCTCATTATAAAGAAGATATTTTTTTAAAATACAACCGTTCTTGGCTAGAATGTACTGTTGAAATATCCGTTATGAAGACTTCACATAAACGGCCAAAGTTAATGAATTGGACTATAAAAGAGAAGTGAATTTTGCAGCCCTTGAATTCGGCATATCGGTGTTACACGCCAGAATTAGAATTCTTGAAAGTATCCTTCATTTAGCATACAAACTTAAAGTGAAAAAATACAGGGAAAGAAAATCAAAAGAGGACAAAGATCTAGAAGGTTAAATCAAAAGAGAAATACAAACGAGATTTTGCGTTGAATCAGGTCTAATAATAGATACACCTAAATCCAATTTTGGAAATACAAATGATGGGAATACCAGCAGAAGGTTTTTTAAGAACCCAAAATTAGCCTCAGAAATAACTGGCATCAATTATGAGCGGATATACAGACTAAAAGTCATACTGGAAGCAATTTCAAGCGGGTTCCAAATTGATCATATTGATAAAATATGAAAGATACTCTTTAGAAACTGCTCGTCTTTATGTGGACCTGTATGACTGGCATCCTCTCATCCCAACATGGCGCAGTTATAATTGAAAAGGCATTATTACCAATCGGACAGCTTTCCGAGGAAGCAGCTGAACCTCGCAACAAACATTTTAGATGTTACCGCCAAGATTTTGCGAGGAAATTTTCCAGGGAAAGTTGTAATCAGGATATTTTTAATCGCCTTCTGCTCAGTTCAGATCCTCTGCTCAGTAGCATGCGAACTATGAGAAAAAGGAAAGCTGAAACATTTTTACCTGAAACTTTGTCCATGTTGGTATCTGCGGAATCCCATATAATATTAGAAAATTCATCAGAGAGCGACGAAGAATGAAGCTTAACATTATTATGTGGTTTTTGTTTGTAGATTTTTTTAAATTTTTATTGGAGAATATAAATAATATTTGTAAAACATAGTTTTTTTTTTATTTACGTCGTTTAGATACCAATTAAGCAAAAAAATAATTTTGGCCGCGTAGATTGTGCAAATACCTCTATGTGCGTCGTTAGATCTTAACCAAATTTATATGGGACCACATCTCAGCTAAAGTCTATCGAATCCAGCAAAATCGGTCCACAATTCATGGTGCAATCTTTGTCCTTACATATATTTAAAAAAAAATGGGCCGAATTTAACTTCCTCCTTTTTTGAAGTCGGTTAAAAATAATTATAAGCCTGCAGCTAATTTCAATGCGAGTACATTATTATGTTGACAAAGCTTGACCAATATAACCCACACAAAAGTATGACCTGGTGCTACTGACATTTTGTTTCAACCGGGGAAGTTCTATGACCGACCTGAGCCAAAGCAAGGAAATTGCGCACGTAGTAAATGTACGTCGACATGAACATGTTTATCGTACAATGATCGTTTGCACGCGTGGTCGGAGTTTAGGACAGACAGACAGACTGCTTTTGATCGACGACGCGAGACAGCGAGATTATAAAAGTATTATGACTCAAATACAATGCCCCCATTTTACGTTTGTGTTAAAAATTTCTCGACATTCGTTGACCCTGTTTACTGTATCAAAAATAATACAATACCTATTGCAATACGTATCTGCAATGCAGCATAAATATTTGTGATTGGTAGTTAAATGATACCTAAAGCTACAATGACGCTTTTTAATTCTTGGAATATTTAAAATACTAATTTGACTATGCATTTGGCTTGCATAGAAAACTGTGAGTCATCACTGAATTAACACTAGCCTAAACTCTAGAAAAGACGCTAGTTAACATGCTTTAATAGACTTTGTATTCGAGGTTTAATTAAATATAAATACTACGAAGCCACCTTAGAGAAGCCACATAGAGTATTATAGATCTCGGTACTTTTAGAAGGTAGTTCACTGTGTGACTTACAATTTATTCTGAACTACGTAAAGGACACCTTAGAGCTATGATCTCCCACCATGTCACAATCGATAGACGCTGACATACTGTTCTCAAGTTGTTCAAATGTTTTAAAACGATATTTTCGAAACAATAGCGTCATGCGAAACAGCTATTGACCTACAAACTATACATGCAAAAAGTACCCAATTTAGCTATCTGTATTGAAAAGGAAAGTTCATAGGACAAATTCAAAAGATTACTAGTGCGTGAGGCCGATACGTAGATAGAAAGCTGCGGTTTCCTACAAAACACTTTCGAACTGAAGGCGGGGCACACGCAGCGCTCTCAAGAGAAACCAGCTTGATTGAGCAATATCAACTCAGATCTCTCACATCAGCAGACAACGTGGGTTCTTGACATCACATAAATAAATCAAATAATCTGTTCATAACAACAAATTATACTGATCATACAGCTGCTAATGATTGAAAAAGCTATTGATATAATACCTATAGTATTGATAGTATGTATTCTGTATTATTAAGCAATTCTGTTCATTCTTAGTAGGCAATCAATTCAAATGAGAAAATTGCAATGTACATATTATTATATGTAACTGTAAACAAAGGTATAACGTATACATATTGCTAGTACTCGGTGCACGGAAGCCCCGTCAAGGGAATCTACAAGGTAGCACAGTTCTGTAGGCACGTGCGAGATGCAGGGCTCGGCAGCCGGCTTCACGAGAGGGAATCGCGCGTTTATTACGATAACAAGTACTAATAGTGTATTATTAGTGCTGAATAAAGCTACGGGCTGGGAGTACTAAACTATTTCCATTTCCAACGTTCGATATAACTCTTCCAGAACCTTGCTTTCTGTTGGTAAACATTACTGGATTTTAGTTAGTTTAGGGAGATGTGTGGATTTTATATATGAGTATAATTATTCTGTTTACACATCTGCCTAAACTACGTCGGAGTTAAGGTAAACTTAAAATCGCAAAAGAATGTATTTATGACACAAAAGTTGTTATCTGCGTCTGTTTTTCTGTTTGTCCGCTTATTTCTCGTGAACTATGCAACGGATTAAGATACAGTTTTCATTATCATTATGTGAATTTATTTCGGGAGGTTTATATTTATATCACGCTATGACACATGTGGGCAGGGCAGTAACGTGCCTGCGGTAAAACCGCGAGGGACAGCTAGTTAGTTGTTAATATGAGAAATTACTAACAAAATGTTTGTAAACACAAGCAGTGCTAGTTGTATTGTGTACTCGACTGGACAACAAGTTCTGTGCAAACATAGTGAAAAGTCCGTCAAAGTGGCTCGTTCAGGCGAGTCGCGGTCCGGGGGTCGGCCAGTGTAGACATATTCAATTAAGACATATTACTTTTATTACTACACATACATACATATTACTTTCATTATTTTTATAACCTACCTATATCCATTTACCTCTAGGGCGACATATTATTACTGGCAATCGTCGAGGAATATAAAGTCTCGCGACGGTCGACATTATTTGGACGCGGGTGTACTCACTACCAAGTCCAGTGTAGTCACTTTTCCGTGCTAGTATAAAAAAGGTATTGTGGTGTATCGTCATTAGATGCGAGTTTCTTTTTTATATTTAGAGTAACAATACTAACAATTGTTTTATTTGTTGTACCTAATGCAGATCAGTTGACCGTAGGGCGACTGCGGTTCATTTTGTATGCGCTATAAACGCGATGCATTTCGCAAGCATAAGACATGCTAGTTTCACAACAAACAAACCCTTTGCTTCGTGGAACGCGGCGCAATTAGCATCGCGACCTAATAACAGAAGTACATTATACACCTGTTATTCTCGAATTTATGGCTCACGATTATATTCCCAAATGTCGTAGTTAAATAGTGTTGATATAATGAGACAGTATCTACTGAAGTGCCTGCACGTGCTCACAGTAACATGTCGCCATACTGACCCGTATTCGAACCAACTAAATTAATCTTATCCATTGATGCCCTCTAATAAAAAGTGCCTATTATTTCAGATATTAAATTTAGTTTTGTTTACGTTTACGAATTAGGTTCTACTAATAAGTCAGAGTCAAAGATATTAATCGCCCTCAGGGTATGAGTATGGTCTAATCGCTGCACGCTTATGGAATGGATGGAACTCTCAAAAGCCTCCATTCCACAGGGTCGGAGCCACTGGTCATTCGTCAAACCGGTGCCTCCTCGTTTAGCAGCTACGGGATCGGTTCGTTCCCGATTCCGTTCATTGGTCGCAGAAGAAGCTAACTGAATGCTAAGATTTCCGTCTGCCGAACAATGGCCATTAGCATCTACCACGGTCGGAGGTAAAAGGTTTCTACCCAGTAGTAATATCTTGCTATAGTCACCGGATGATCAAATCCTAGTGGAATTATTTTGTAAATATAATAGTCCGGTCAATCGAATGATATACACATATATAAGGTTAAATATTGTCATGCTTTGTGATAAATTCGATATACCTACTTCGTCCCTTTATTTGGGGCGTGGTGCAAATCTACAGTAAAGATTGAATTTAATCATCGATATTGTTTTTTCAACTGGCACAAGACGCACAAGTGGTTTGGTAAAACATTCTTCCGGGTTTTTTCTCATACAGCTATAGCGTGTCTACGGCTACACATTTAGTTATATTGTGAAATAAAATTAACAGTCGTAATTTTTTCAGATTATAATATTTTTATTTTGCTAATATGGGTACATAACAGTATAGTTAACATTGGGACAATGTTTTTTTATTTTAGTTATAATAAATAATTATCAAACACTAAACAAATTGGGGTTATTTTGAAAAGCCTCAAAAACCAAAAGATCTCAATTCGTCTGTATACATACATAAATAATATGTTAAATATTTTTAATGATGTCCACGCTTATCTCCGCCGAAAGTGTACCGATTTGGATAATCTTTTTTGTATCCGATAGAGTTTACTGCGGTGGCCATAAAAAAAAATGAAAATGATTGAAGGCGGCCCGGCGGTGATCCCAATTAAATTTTAAGATATAATTCCACCTCTAAGGGGATGAAAGTCTACAGCACCTTTATACACCAATTTCATAACTATTTCATTAAAAAGCGTAATAAAACTTAATAAAAAATAAAACTGATTCAAATAACTAAAAGGCTTTTCATAGCACTGACCGGCAATCGAGCAAGTGGATCACCTGATGGTAAATGATCATTGAAATGACATCACATTAGGTAATTTGGCTAGTCTTGATAAGCTAGGTACAGAGAATAAAACACTCCGCAGTACAAATCTAAAAATAGTATTCCCAAATGTTAACGTTGCCAATTACTGTAGTTTGTAATAATGTAAGTCATGGTCCACAAGTATCCATGGCGACTGCCCGCGTACTTTAGCTAAAAAATCGTGCCAATGAACTTGGGTTTAGTTATGTGTGTATACTGTATACAGACGTGACCAGCTTCATTTTTAACACAACAAAAATAACTGACGTCGTACCTACACGGTTGTATACTAGCACATATACATAATTATTTAATATAGACTGTGACCTATTATGTCAACTGACTGGTGTGCCCTTGAGAACTATTTATATATTTTGTACATGTAGCGTTGACATTTTTTCTACACATATACCATTTTGCGCAGTACCAACGATATTAATAGTGATTACGTCATTTAAATAAAGGCCGTCTTAGACCACGCCGGGCCCCTTGGACACAAAGAAGTCGGGTCATATTCAAAAGCAACTGCTAAAAAAGTTCACATCTTTCACGTGCACTGGAGTTATATGCGTCATTTTTATTGCCTATTGGCTTAGTGGAAAGGCGAAAATGAACTTAGTACTGAAATTCCACTAAATCTATTATTGAAAAAAATATAAACAATGGCCAAAATAAATAAGATAGAAGACATTTAAATGTTTTGGAAGGGGTAGTTGGCAAATGACGGACAAATGATGCACGTCATGTAGTGTTACGTCACAAGACAGGTTACGCCAATATGATATAAGCGTGCGAGGGAGATAGTGAGACTTCCCCACTACGCGCCCATCCTTGCTTATACCAATATTTAAAATATGAACTGCAGCGGCCTAATTTCTTACCAAATTTTAACTCAACAGAACAGAAACATTCGCAAAAAAAATCTTATTCTTTTACGAATAAGAAACCGAATACGGTTGCATATACCATTAGACAGACTCAAATACCCTATTACATAATCCTATTTAATAATGACAATAAACTTTAGGTAACTTCATAAAGGTATGGCGTTACCTACTAGGACAAGCACGTGGTAATGTGGTATGATTGATGATCTGTGAATATGACAATAACAATATAGCGAACTATTGATGTTACATCAGTCATCAAGATTGTACAGTACACGACACTTATATAGAATTACTAGATGACCCGGTGAACTTCGTATCACCTACATATATTTGTGTAAAATGTGGTCAAAACTTAATACAAATGTTTCATTTACATTAAATGCAATTAAGTGAGGTACTGCACCATTGCACGTGAGGTAGCCCGTCGCACGCCCTGTCCCTGTCCCTGTCCCTGTCCCTGTCCCTGTCCCTGTCCCTGTACCTGTCCCTGTCCCTGTCCTGTCCCTGTCCTGTCCTGTCCTGTCCCTGTCCTGTCCTGTCCTGTCCTGTCCTGTCCTGTCCCGTCCCTGTCCCGTCCCTGTCCCGGCCTGTCCCGTCCTGTCCAAATCGGTACAGCCAGTCTCGAGTTTTGGCGAGACACACGCACAGAGCGATTCAATGTAAAACATTCCAAAATCAACAACTACTAATAAATTAAAAATTAATTAAAAAAACATTGCCAGCGGACAAAATTGTGAATCTAAACCATTCTCAGATCCCCTTGAACACACACAATAAATTTCATCAAAATCGGTCCAGTCGTTTAAGAGAAGTTCAGGAACATACACACTCACAGAAGAATTATATATATAAAGATAGAATAGTAATAACGTGGCATTTGGCACTGACTGCAGTTGATGATACTACTCTTTTGAATGACGAGTTTGACGTGGGCTGCCACGAGATTCGACAATGTTAGTTATGTAAATGTCAAACCACATTCATAAAGTATATTCAAGATATACATATGTATATAAACATAATAAACCGACCGTACAACAATCTACATACATATTCAATAAGAAGGTTTATAGCATTACTAATTTTTGCTTGCGACTCGGCCCGTATGTCTCCTCTCCCCCTTAAAATGTCAATTTCCGAAACATTTTAAATCTTTTCAAAAATTATTTCATATTGGGTCCCATCCCTACATTACACAACTATATGTGACGAAATTTCATGACCCCATGGTAGATTTTTATATTCCGTGATGAATCGGTCAGAGAGTGAGTGGTGCTAGGTATTAAGAAGGAAGGAGGTAGATTAAAGACCTAGCATTTATTATTTAGACTTTGAGAGAGCAATTTTATTTAACACTGTTGTGCGTTTCATAGCGATTTATGTAAAATTCGCGCAGACAAAAATCATAATTGACTGCGCGAACTATATCTGTACTATTTTGAAGCATTTTATAGCCTAATTTGCATCTAAGATATATTATGTTTCATATTTTTAATATAAATGCAAACCTAATGAGGCCAAACATGATGTATCTGCTACAATAATTGATCGAGTAATTAGAGCTGTAAACTATCCTAGATGGAGTGCAGAATTAGGCCAAGGTTACCACATTGTTTCATTGTACCACACAAATCGACTGTTCGAGTAAAGTAAACGAAATATAAAATTACCACAAAGAAATAGAATAAAAGCTGGCAGTGTTTATACGGCTAAATTGAAACTAGTTAAAATGTTTCCAAATTATCAATTCTTTAAAATCCAAGATGCTAAAGAGAATACAAACAGACCAACGCGCAAACACACACAGAGACAGACGAAGGTGTCCACCTAATCCTTCCTGCATCAGAAGTAAAACAAGAGAAGACATCTATGTTTATTTGTTAAAGATTTGTTTTGTGCAAAAAAATACGTAGTATAAGTTTGTAGTAAGACCTACACCATAACTTTGGAGTAAAAATAAACAATATTGTTTTGTCGACTACAAACACAACGCAGACACATTAACGTCGTCAAATATAATTGTTCTGCGCAATTATTTATCAGTGCGTTAGCGTACAGTTTCCTACTGTATGAGTAACACATTTTGTTTCACGTGGCACACGACTGTGCTGAACGACACGTGTGGAAACTAAACAGACTATACGTCGCGCCGCGCCGCCTATGTTATTCATAGCTATATTGTTATTATTGATACACATTCATCATTTGCATTATTACGACATAAAATATGGATACAGACAGTTTAATTTTGTGCTGATATGTATAATATGCATAGAGATATTCAAAATTTAAGATAACCTGCATGACGAATACCTGCCGAAATGCCTAAAAAGACAAAATCTCAAAATATTAGACCTGGCACATGAGGTTACTGACGTGGGTTGTGGACTGGACAATAGGGCATTAGACTCGATTATTTTTAATGTTTTAATAATTAAGTTGCGTTCCCCAAAACCTATTATCGAAAGTCGGGTCAAAAGCCAGATTCAGAGGGCGGTGTTATTAAATACGGCATGCATTGTGAGGAGGTTCCTCACTATGGGGTCCTAACCACCAGTGGCTTGCCTCTTAGCCTCGCTATTAAAGTGGATAGTTTTTTATATTTTTAAATGTCCATACATACATACAAACATCTCAACTCACGCCTGTAATTCCGAAAGGGTAGGAAGAGTTGTACACCTACATTTCGCCGATCTTATTTCTGTCCAATGATGTAAAAGGGGGCGAGTCTATTACCATACCGGGGGTCGAAGCGGAGACCTCAGTACAGCAGTTGTACCGCGTACGCAATACGCCGTATGCGGCACCGAGGCAGTTTTTTTTATGTTTTTTCTTAATTTAAAATTGCAAAAATAACCTTTTAAAACAAAGAGTATTATTGTACACACACAGTTTAATAGAATAAAGGGTTATAGGTCTTGATCTGAAATAAGGAATAATTTATTTCAGGTCGGGTGTCACCCCAAAACCGGGTGACACGCGGGGCGGAACTCACCTCAGTAGCTACGATATTGTATGAAACCGAGACCGAAACGTAGGCTAACTCGCAATTAAAAGCTATTTATTTATTCACATCAAAATAATATACACGTATTGTATCTAATCATATCTACATTCCAGTGTATAACGGTAATGGTCTACAATACAGAGATAAAGCTCGAAAGTTGCGAATAATCATAACGAGGTTAGTAGGGCATCTCGGGAGTCATCGGTCCCCGTGCGACGCCACGATGCAGTGATCGGTTCGAAGTTCTGTCAACGAGATAAGCGTTCAGACATTGTTTCCTTCATTATCTTAAAGCCAAATCTTTTTATTGATATCACCTTGACCTATTACCACATTAACTGCGCAATTCGTATATCAGTTTCGACGTGCGCTCGCGTTGATGCGCAAAACTACTTTTATTTAGAACGGCTATTCAAATGTATTCTGTTAATCTGCTACTGAATGACACAGCTGGTAGACGGGCGATGGTACACGCATTGGCTGCGTGTTGTGATAAACACCTACCCATTTATCTAACGCGTATCGACCTTGCTTTGAATCAACACGCGCAAAATGGACATACGGAAGGCAGTATCGTCTGTCTAGACATGCGTTTCCCAAAATGGGTTCCGTGGAAAATTCACTAAGGTTCCGCGATTAGTTCCATTTATTGTTATTAATTTGAGGCGAATATCTGATCGAATTTACAACAAAAGGCTTGTCTGTCCATTCCCCAACTGAAATACTAAATGTAAAAGAAATATCAGGCTTCCTTATTTACTTTATTTCTTTATTTATTACTATTGTTTGTTTGCGGCCTCGGGCGTAAATGTTCTTTAAAAAGTAGAGCTACAATTTATTTTAGCTCTATTTTAATCGAGATTATGACCAACCTTTATGGCAAATTTCATCCAAAACCGTTCAGCCATTATATCTAATCACATTGAAAATGAACAAATTCACAGTTAACTTATTTTATGTAACCCTACATTAATTACCATTTAATGTAGGGTTACATAAAATAAAAAGAATTTGTTTAGTGCTCCCTAGTTTTAAAGTTTAGGAACCGCTGGTCTAGACGTAATGTCTTCCATATTTAAATTCATTAGCACGCGTTGTTACATAATTTATTTGCCTAGTCCTTTGTTTCATCAAGTTAAAAAGCTTCCATTTGTATCAAGTTCAAGTTCTTTCAGGTCAAGTTGGTAACACCAGGAACCGAACTGCGCCACTACACCTGGCATAGTTTATTACCATACAATGCCCAGTTTTGTCGATATTATTTCCCGATAGAAACTACACAAACCCTACCAGGAACACAACAGTAGGTATTGTCCGTAACCCATTAACCTAACCATTAATAGCTGTCCGATAACACTATGCTAGCGTGCAATTACGATAACACTATTTTTGGTTTTATTATAAATTTTTTTTATAGCTTAGGCCGGCAATGTAATGTCAAAAATATACTTAATTTCTGGAGGTATTTTAGAAGTCGGTGCAATTTCAATTACTCGACAGCGGCAACGTCACCAGCCCCCAAAAAGGTACCTAGATTATTTTGACTATGTAGTGTTATTTTAGATGTCGGTTTTGAAGTTTTGTTTAAAGTTATTTATTTTTGTATATTCGGCCGGCCTATATCAAAAATGCACGTAAATAATCTTACTTCAGTTTTTTAAAGTACTTTTTGATTTAAACATCCTTCATCAATTTTTACATATCCAAAGTATCAACAAACTTAAGTCTCTGATAGAACAAGGCTTATAAGATTATTTTTACAAAGATTTATAAAAATTGTTAGGCCAGTGATCCCAATGACATATCAAATAACGAAAATGTGGCTTCTACGATGAATTAAATTATTTTGAAAAGTCTTATATGCTTTGACACATTTTGCAGGAAGTATTATAATTGGTATAGTCATACAACTGGCCGGCGCGTTTGCCTGCCTAGGGTCACTCCCGCCTATAATAGGTGAATCCGTCTGGATAGGTACCATCGTTTTCTTTATTTAGTTTTATATAAAAATCTATGACCATATTATTCTGGGAAATAACAAAATAAAAACTAACTTACCTCCATGACCACGTATACATATGCGGGGCTGTCCATGCAGTCATGCATAGCGACAAGGTTTGTGTGGTGGAGAGCCGTCAGTTCTCGGAGGATCTTAATTTCTTTCACAAGAATTTCTGACGCTTTCTGTATACCCTTCTTCGTCACCACTTTTACTGCCACAGCTTGCGATGGATTCTGCGTAAGACAAAAATAAATATAGGTACTCTCTTTGAGTATGCAATACGATATTCATTTTTACGTAGGTACTAAAATCTGTATGAATACCAAGCGTGCCAAATATCACGTAGACTGACGTTGTCTTCGTGATGCGTAGACTATACGCTGTATTGGCGTGTGGCGCAAAAAGTTGCGCTACATATTGACAAACGATGCAATATAATGCTTAGGTCGTACTAGAGCATATATTTAAATGGCTATCGTTGTTAGTATTATTGTTTTGTGTAACGCCTGTACCTTCATATTGCTCCAATAGCAAACTTACTTCTTTCTTTCTTTAACATACAACCTCGATTATCATATCCATGATATATAGTCTGTAAACATTGAATGGATACGAAACTCTGCACTGCACTGCAATTAGCAATATACAGCTTCGAAAATTAATCCATATGCGAAATCAACTAAATATGTAGTCATTACATATTTTACCTTGGTAAGGTCGACTTGCACAACGATCCTAGAAATTCAGCCATTAAACGTATTTAAGAAACGTTGATTCGTATGAGAAGTTGACATCACTACACATGTTTAACGGTCAAATACGATTTTAAGGACTGTCTAGCAAGTCGGCCATAGTCAGTTATTTGTACATAACATTGTTGAAACTATGTAAATGTAATAGATTGAATTTTGCTGGTGGCAGGATATTCATATCCTGCCCGGATAGCGACCACCGTGCACATGGTATCAAAACCTGCCATAGTGACCCACACACCTTGTGTGAATCGCGTTCCAGGATCAGCCAGTGTATATCCAGTTCTCCCGAGGGATTTGCGACATGACTTGATTTTCAACTTTTCAACTTTTTGTAAAATGATAAAAAAATGCATCAAGATTTGTACAAGGTAAAGGAAGAAGTTGTGTGAACTTCCTGTTGCAGATGGTTGAGTAAAGCGTTTGCATTAAGGTTCCTATGATTCGCTATCTACACTAAATTTAAAAAAGAGTATGCCTTGCAATTACAATCCTATTACAGTTTTAAACATATTAAATAATCACGAGAATAACGGCGACTGGCCAATGGGCTATATTACTTATTAGATATCGTTTATACAACATTGCAATTAACGAGAGCCGACTGCAACCTCCGTAGTAAACTTTTCTGGTACGTTATGATTTAAATGTTTAAATCATAAGTTTGTTGAACGTCGTAGTACGTGAGGATTTCTTTTAACGTTGAAGGTGAGATTTAGCATATTTTTATTTGTTCGCATGCAGCAAGGGCGGCTGTGCGTAGACGCTGCTCTAACATTGTCCAGTTCTACATTGCGTAGGCTCGTGCAGCTAACATTGTGACCCAATTTAACCACCACACAAGAGGGATCAATTGTAACCAATTATTTAAGTTACGTGAAACTGTTCTGTGTCTCTCGTCTATTGCTATTATAATTAGTAATTCTTATTCCGGTAGCGCGGTCACGGTTACTGCCCTAGGGTCAGCGCAGACTTGGCAGAAATCTACGCACGTAAACTACGAATAAGGTAATTAAAGTTTGTCCTTAATCTATTTCAATACTGTTGAAAATATCATGCAAGAAACGACTGCGTATGTGCTTACGTTTAAGAGCGAAAGAGCCGGGGATTCGTTCAAGCGAAAAATATGTTAAGTAGCTATATCTATCAGTACCTAACACAAAAAATAGTTCCATGCATCTTATTCTTTGTATTGTTGTCGGCTGTTTGAGCAGCTGTTTTCGCGGTGTATGTAAATTGTATATACGTATTTGCCAGAATATTAAAAACGTACAAAATGATGGACGCGTCGGTCTACAGTAATAAGGATAGCGTGTCCTTGGACGAAGAGGGCATAGTGCGTATCACATTGTGCTGTAATATATTGTGCCAGGACAGGACAAAGCAGCGAAACTTAACGCCCGGCCCACCGGAACCTATCCAACCAGCGGAACCGACAAGATGACGTCTGTCCTCGGGATCTTACATTGCATATACTATATAATAATATTGCGTTCTATTTTACCACCTGATTGAGATATTAACCGTTTAAACCCTCGACTTCAATTTAAAAAAGATCTGTAATTTATAAATACCGTGGTGGTCCCGCGCGAACCTAAGAGAGGTTAACGTAAAGAGGTTAACTGCCCTGTCACCTACCAACTGGAGGCCCTCTACATGGGCCGGCGTCGCCGGGGCCGCGGAAGAGTACAAAAGCGTACCCGTAACCCCAATCGAACAAGCGCACCCAGAGGAACATCTTTGGGTTTTATTCCGTGGAAGTCGGACATAACCGCACCGACTGGCCATCCGGTGGAGCGGTACCCATAAAGTGTATCCCAACATAAAAAAGTGTTTCAAACGTACAGTACATTTTATTTCAAAAAAACATTTTTTTACATTTTTAAATATAACGTTTATAAAAATAAAACTTTCAAAAAATAAAATATTATATAAATAAATATAGTCAAATTCAAATCGCGCCGGTATTTGATTGAATATGTTTCGCAAATTTTTGCGCGCGGGTGTGATGGACCGATTTGAATCATTTTTTGTTATTTGCAAGATAATTTAATCGACATGTTTCTTAGCATGTTTTAAGAGAATATATATAGCCGATAAGTAACAGATGTTCTTCTGATTGCCCGCGCGGGGCTTTAAATAACAGTTATAAATAATACGAAATAAATTTCTGTACAGTCTGGGTCTTGTAGGGCCATAAGTCCCTTGTAGTTTCTGATACCCTATTTACTGGTTCCAATAGTGTAGGGTCAGGAATGCGTTGAGTAAATTATTTATTTATCTTTACACTATGTTATAATTACAACGAATCTGTGGCCACGTGACGAGAGTGACAAGTTTAAATGCTGACCTATACATGAAGTTCATGCTCTTGACCAATAAACAATGACCTCTGATTCGCTTCATTTGATAAGTTTATTTTACATAATATTACAATAACATAAAGATTTTGTAAATATTGAGTAATAAAATGTAATTCATAATTTTCCTATTGAAAATCTATTATAAAGTTAGGAACATTTTGGTCTTTTGGCCACTGGTATTTATTTTGTTCATTTCAAGTTTTTGATTGCATAGATATATGTAAGTATATACATAATATACTTTAATTCCGATGTCGCCACATAGCGGGTCTTTTGTTACTAAAGCGTTTGCTTACTTAATAGCTAAGGTCAAAATATGTTGTAAGAAAATTTTAAACTATTAACTATATGGAAAAAAGATAGCAATGAATGGAGTCCTAGGACAATAAATTACAGTTTTACAAAATGCAATGATCTTATAAAACATATTCATCTGGCAAAGAAGCAACAGGCTGAAAAGACCTACAATTAATTGTGTTGGTGTCTAATTTAGGTTAGCAAGCATACAATATCTCTATCTATACTCTCCATCCATATGAGGATAACTCTACACTAATAATATAATACATTCATTGCATTGAATTATGACAGGAGAACTTAAACTGTACTGTAACTGTTGATGTAATGTGTATAAAGGTTTAATACATTGTTGGATGGACATATTGTTTGTTATTTCTAGGAGAGAATGGCTGCAGTGCGTGCAGTGTGGGTACTGTAATTATTACACCATGCAGTTGTCAATCTCATGAAAATGTTTAATACATATATGCCATTTAGTACCAACATAATATAAGCCCATGCATTATTCTACAGAGATAAGCAGCGGTGCAACTAGTGCTGCACCCACATTTCATCAGGTTTATTTTAATACCATGATGTGACAGGGTGCGAGCTTATCATTATATAATTGCCTAAACTCAGAATTGAACCCAGAGCTTCATGGTTGTCAGCTTTAGTATGCTTCCATGATGATGAACCCTTTTAGTGTTTAGTATGTATTCATTTAGGGAATTGTTTCTAAATATAAATATTCATAATTAAGTATTTTATAAACTAAACTAAGTCACCTTTATTATTAATTGAATGAAGTCTTGGTAATACACTCACTTATATTTCTGTCTATTCAGAAAATAAAGATTTATAAATTTCATTATAATCATTGTAAAATGTCATTTTTACTACTGTATGGTACATTATTTTTCATTTTGTTATACTCAATAAATTAAAGAGATACAAAAAGTATTTTTGTTTTCTTATCTTCAACTATAATGCAATAACATTTTAGATAAAAGATAAGCTTAATGTTTGTAAATAAGCATTTTTTCAGTGACATCATATACAAAAATATTTGCTACAGGCACAATATGTATAAAGTTTGCCTTTACTACTTAGACTAAATAAAGATTTATTTCAGGGTTCGAGGATATATATCAATGGATATATATCAAGATATATATCCGATATATATCCGATATATATCAGACTGAGTTTCATGATATATATCAATGAATATATATATCAAATATTTTATAATATATTGCAATACAAAAATGGTTAAATAAATTGATATTAAGTAATTTTTAGCGTTTGTTACTGTATTTCTACTTCCCAAATGTAGATGGCGTGGGAGTAGAGTTAAAACATACTCCCTAATGGTAAGTTCTAATCCATTAATGGCAACACTTCTGCTCTAAAAGAAGATTTTATGTTTTTTAGTTGATTATGTCTTATCTAAAAGTAGATTTTGCAATATGTAAACAGTATTCATAAATAATACAATAAAATAATAATATGGCTTTCATACAAAATGGATATATATCAAACTTGATATATATCGGATATATATCATAAATATCCGATATTTTGATATTTATAATAAATATTGGATATTTTCGAACCCTGATTTATTTATAGATTGACTAAGAACAATCTTAACAAAAAATAGCAGAAAGTAATAAAAAAAAAATGAAAATTGACACATACAAACATAGTGTTTAATTTTATGTAGAATTAAAAAGCACATTGTTTGATCAATATAAATAACTGGCCAGTGAAAATAGGAACAAGTGCTGCTATTGTTTTTTGTTATCCTGGTACCCATTTAGACATAAAACTTTGATATGATGAGTTTTGTATGCATAAACAAAGGAGTTAATATTTAATATTTTAATAATGTATAAATAGATAATTTATCTTTTTTTTAAGTAAATTGCTAAGTTTATGTTATCATTTAATAATCAATACTGATTTGGGTCCAAGTATCATCATCATTTATTGAATTATTGTGAATTATTTTTTATAGCATAGCATATTTTTATATTGTTTAGTAAAACTGAAATTTAGATATTAATTGTATTCATATTTTATAAGCATAATGTTAAATTATTTATTTGTCTTGAGCCACACTTTTAGTTGATTGAATAGTAAAATGAAAATAAACAATACATAATGCTGGTGGACACAACCAGTTAGTTTAATTATTTTGTATTCTATTTATTATTTTATTGACATATTCAAATTAAATGCTAGCAATGTTTAAGTCACTAAAATCAAACCTAATTTAGGTAACAAAAATAATTATTGATTGAACTTCATGGTCTAAGATGGTAACAAACTAATGGTTTGGGTGCATATAATATGATTTGGAAAAAATCATGTTTATGTTTATAGGTTACTTGTCAGCTGATAACACAAGAAATACCAGATTTCGTAAATAATAATTGATATATTTAAATGATTACAGTTTTGTATATTCTTCACACATGACCACTCTTTATTACGCCATTCCTCATTAGATCTAAAATAAATACGCCTACGCAGTGATAGATCCAATGAAAGCAACAAATCAATAATAATTGGTAATCCAGCGTGACCCAATGTAAACGGACCGTTAGACTAAGACAAAAAGTAAACTAACGTTGAGCCATCAGAAAGCTCAACGCATAGAACAATGACGTGCGAAGGAACTCGTAATCATACCCACCTTTCTCTTCCTTCCTTTGTATACCATTGCAAAAGCTCCATGACCGATAATATCTTGTTTGGTGAACTCGTATTCACCAACTTGGATGACTTCCATTTTCACAAGTTTTCCTTTTACCACAGACATATTGTTGAGTTTATATTTACAGTCTCGAACAATTTAGGATCAATAAATTATTTAGGGATAATGGATTGCGGAACTTGACTAAGCGCTACATTCTGGCCACAACGAGCTCTTATTCACTTCCAGTTTTCGTCAAATATATGTTTCACTATTTAAATTACACTATCGTATCATGTTCATTGTTATCCAATAACCAAAACACAGCAAACAACGAATGCAAAATGCGTAAAGTGATTTTATTTTGTTTGATTTTGCGAAGTAGATCACGGTGTTGCCAGAAATAGGAAGTACAAATCTACTAAAAACAAAATACGTATAATACTTATCAGTATACTATGTACAGCAAAATTATATTGTTTTATAAAAATAGTTTATTGTAAATGAATTTTTATCCTACAGACAGGGAGTGATTTAAAACAGCTCATATTTTGTGCAACTGGGTATTTAATGTTTTTAAACTTATTTTTTTATTAAAAGCATGACATGACGACGTAGTGTGTAATAATTGTGAATTAGCGCTTGCTTTTACGACGAAGGAGACATCGTGAGGAAACTTGCATTCCTGAGAAGTTCTCCACACGAATTTCGAAGGTATGTGAGGTCTGCCAACTTGCATTAGGTCAGCGTGCTGGACTAAGGCTTGATCCCTCTCATTTAGAGACCCGTGTCAAGCAGTGAGATATGTATAGTATTAGTATATAATTTTATATACATTTATATCTATAATTTTAGTTATTATAATTTTTACATATTTCTCGTCACTCGTTAGAAATACCTACTATGGATCACATACGATACAAATAAATTCGCCACTAGAGGGCAGGCGCGCGGGTATTTTTGCAGCTTTAGTGAACAGTATTGCCAGTTCTTTTTCTGCAGGCTGCGAATTTGCAACTTTCCAATATTTATCTTTATATATGTATAAAAATTACGTGTCACGTTGTTTGTCCGCGATGAACTCCAGAACCGGTTTTAATTAAATTTTGCAAGCTGTGTGTAGTTTGATCCAACTTGATTGATAAGATAGTTTACATCTCAATTTATAGTCACAATGTTTTTTTTATTGCCAATTACCATTACCCATACACAATTCACGTTCACGCCTGTAATCCTTGAAAGGATAGGCAGAGGTGTAACCAGTATACTCACATTTCACCGAGGTTATTTTCGTCCCATGGTATGATAGGGGCGAGCCTATCGCCATACTGGACATAATTCAATAATCCGGTCTGATACTGGGTATATAGGGTACATGTATCGTATTTTTTTTTTTTTTTTTTTATTGCCTTGTTAGGCAGACGAGCAAGCGGCCCGCCTGATGGTAAGCGGTCACCGCCGCTCATGGACATCGGCAATGCCAGGGGCACAGCCAAGCCGCTGCCTACCACTGAAGGGATACTCTTTTTAAACCTCGTTTGAAGAAGGACATGTCATAGCGCTCGGGAAACACCCAGGCAGGGAGTTCATTCCAGAGCTTACACGTGCGTGGAAAAAATGAACGCTGGAAACGTACGGTACTAGACCGTATTGTTTCCAGGTGGTATGGATGAACTCTACTGCGGTGTCGGGTGGTGCGATGGTAGAATGGTGACGTTGGCACCATCTTAAACAGTTCCTCAGAGCACTCCCCATGGAACAGCCGATAGAACACGCAGAGAGAACCAAAGTCTCTCCGCAGTCCTAACGGTTCCAGGCTATCCGTGAGATCAGGATCATCGACGATTCGAACAGCTCGTCTTTGCAAGGAGTCAAGTGGGTTGAGCAGGTATTTGGGGGCTCCTGCCCAGACGTGAGAGCAGTACTCCACGTGGGGCCGTACTTGAGCTTTATAGAGCGTCAATCTCTGGCCCGGCGTGAAGTACCGCCCCGCTCTGTTCAGGATACCCAGCTTTTTACTAGCCAATTTGGCTTTGTCCTCCAAATGACTCCTGAACTGGACTGTGCTCGAGATTTCGACGCCGAGAATCCCAATACTCTCGGAAACCTGGAGAGGTACTCCTTGGAACTGAGGCGCTATGACAAATGGGTCCTTCTTCGCAGTGAACGCGCAAAGTTGTGTCTTCGTGGGGTTGAACTGAACTAAGTTCATTTCACCCCATTTGGAGGCCCGCCCCAGAGAGCTCTCGATTTCAGACACAAGTTGAGACCGTCTTTCCTCTACGGTGCACCGAGGAACATTCTGGTGGCCGATGTATCGCGTATCACTCGTGCTGTCATCTGCATAGCAATGCATGCTGTCAATAGACAGCATGTCATTGATATGCAAGATGAAGAGTGTCGGCGACAACACCGAGCCCTGTGGAACGCCAGCATTGACTGATAAAGTCTCGGAGCAACAGCCGTCAACGACGACTTTAATGCTCCGGCCTTCCAGGTAGCTAGCGATCCACTTGCAGAGTCCCTCGGGGATTCCGTAAGATGGTAGCTTCGATAGAAGGGCTCTATGCCATACCCGATCGAACGCCTTCGCGATGTCATACGATCGTATATACCCAATATCACTTTTATTAATATTGTCTGATAGTACAGCAGTCTTACCACCTACGCACTAAAACTGCGTCACCGACGCAGTCGTTTAATATGTTAATTATGTAAATAAATGAGATTGAGAGGCAACGGGAGAATCTTGAGCTTTACCGCACTTTGGATCTCATTTCGGAATGGGGTACCAAAGATTTGTCGAGCTCGATGCCATAAAAACCTAAGTATGCACATTCCCTCCTCCCTACATTGTGGTTGTTGAAACGGAGTGTGAAGAAGCAATTACATAGGCCGCGGCCGGTATAATTCTGTCGCTTTTCAATGCTGTCTTTTACTTCCACCTGCCTTAGGCTTGTAGTTTTTGCGACTAACCGCCTGACTTCAACCCTTCTGTCAATGGGGTTTTCAATGCTATGTATTGATTTTAAAATACTAGATGTAAGGGAAACGCTCGAAAACTAAGACAGGTGGTAGTGCTGGTGATTATACACGACTCCACTAAAAAATCTTGAAATAAATCTCTATTTTTTACGACTACGCACACGCGCCGTACAACTCGCGACCATTAGCCCCGAGCGTCCGCCTTTGTTTTCTCTAATAAAATAAATCGTTTTCTTATTAAATAAATATTGTAACGATAGGACATAAAAGTAACCATTGTTTTTATATATCCAAACATAATGCTCTGTGAAAAATAAAAAAGAGGTAATTTCCTTTCGCGATCTTTTTTTTATGGTATCAACTCACTAGAATAAAATAAAATTGTTCTATGATATGCTGGAATCACACGCTCGCTTTGTTGACACTGCGTTATTGATCTATGGTTGAAACCTACATCCTTTATCATTCTCGGATTTTTTTGTAATAATACAGCAATGATATATTCAAAACCTCCAGTCCTCATCAAAAGATAACAACAGTTACGAGTTATAAAGAAAAAGTATGTTAAGTATTTTAACATTTTATTCATATTATGATAGCTTTCAAATAAATAAATACTGACAACACTTTTTCTCTAAGTCCCTTTTTTAATTGCATTATCTTAATTGTGAATATCAATACGGATGGAGATGATAAAAATGATTATTTTAAGTAGTACCACCAAATCACTTTGATTTTTATGTAAAGAGAACAGGTATGTAATACAAACAAATACATAACCATTTTGCCCTAAGCGTGACAACCTAGAAATAAAGCATTGTCGAACATCATTTTATAGATTGCAGTTCACTATCTTTTTTGATCACCCAAATCTTCAATGCTATCTTCATCAATCTGTAACAAAAACAGGACAATATTACTATAAATATATTTCCTTTTCTTCCACCTGCTCTTATGCCACTCATAGTTGGGTTGCAAGATGCTTTTTAACACATGTTACAAAAAGATTTGGCTTGTAGTTTTCACGACCCGCCGCCTGCCTACCGGCAACACCTCACCAGGGGGAAATAGAAATAATCCTTTAAATTAGAATGCTCCATTATCTCTGATGAATATAGGCTACTTTTTATCCCGGAAAAAGCAGATCACACAGGCAGAGCCTTGAGGAAAAGCTAGTAACAGATAAATTTCATTGAAATACTTCAGAACCAGTGCTTCAGAAATGCCCACTGGTCTGAGGAGAAGCACCAAGAAACACAGCCATAGATCTTTTATTACATGGTATATTAGATATTACATGGTATGAAAGACGCAAACCTACTCGTCCTTCAATATAGAAAAATAAAAAAAACATTTTAACATTATATATTCACCTTATTAAAGGTGTTAGAACAACTCAAGTAATGCTCTTGCCAACAAACAGCATTTTATTTTTATTTATATATATTATATAGATTGCTTTGTCTATTTCTGCCACTGAGAAGTAATGTTACACAATGTTTTTTTTATTTGAAGGGCACTGAAGCCAGTGAAATTACTGGGCACTATAAAACTTAACAAATTATGTCTCTGGGTGATAAACACAGTTGTATACCATGCAGTGCTTGTGATTCAAATTTCTGTTTGGTTTTGCTTCTATTTATAGCATGGTGCTTACCATCAAGCAAGCAACGTGCTTGTTTCGTCATTTAAGCTAGTAAAAAATATATACACAATGTAACTTACCTCTGGCCATTTTTCAGGTATAATATCAAAGAGATCATCCTTTACATCACCTTGGATGACAATTTCATCATCACCAGTAACAGAAGACCCACAAGCAAACTTGGTGCCAAAGAATTTTGCAGCAACTTTCAAATCAATATCTGTGGAGATTAATAAATTAACACATTAGTTCAAAATAATTACAATTGTTATACAGTACTACAATAAACTATATGTGCTTCTGCATTTTCTTAGTAGGATTTTTCTTGTCCTTTTTTTTCAAATAAAATATGACAATCCAAATGTAATGCCTAAAATTATTTCGATGTCCATCATTCATCAATCATTGCCTACCCAGAGCAAACTGATGCACTCCCCTGTGTGTGAATGGCTTTCAAATATGAGCCATCATTTTTATAGGCAGATATTGTTTGATACTGGCCCAGCTATGACCAATATTTAAATGTAGCATCAGAATTACATTAGACAACTGGATCTATTTATAACAATTAAATATTTTATATTTTGGATAACATTGCAGATATACTTAATAATCATAGGTGTAGTAACTATTTATACCATCAAAATTGTTGATGTGACTTGTTATTCAACTTCTAGATGGAGATTCACACAAGTTTATACAAAAATTATGTTTAATATTACAAATTCTGTTAAGAGAATTTTTGTTCAGGAAGTAAAGAATGCATACCAAAGGTATTTAATCCAGACACAACTGTGACAGATTTCTTTTTTCCACGAGGAGCGCGGGACACTTGCACTAGTTTGGGAACATCCTCTTTCTTCTTTGATTTGAGCATACCCTTACCACCTCGCTTCTGCCGCTTCTTCTCTTCTTCAGTGCCTGCATTTTCATCTTCCTCTGAAACACCAAACAAGACATGACAATTAAACGGGCAGCAGAAAATGCCATCACAACACGGCGGCATCTAGTATAACCTATATTATATTCTTTGCGATGTACCTATTTTCACTTTTTCAAATTCTGTGGGCAGATTTTTCTCGAGCCACTGCTTGCATTTAGCATATTCAGGATAATATTCACAATATTCTATCGGCATTGAACAATTTCCACAATACTGAACTCTTATGGGATAGGTTACACCTTCACGGGGACCCATTGAAAGATCTCTATCAGCCATTGTAGAAAATGTTCCAAAATAATATCACTCAAATATATGTATCCATATGGCATAAAGGTCTTGAAAATTTAAACTACTTAATACTTTACAAATTAAACGACCATACAATTTTAATATATTTGGCCCGTAAAACAGTACATTCGTGACATTTTATTTTTTATTTTATTTAAATTTTCCCTTTTATTGGGAAGGCAAAGGGATCTAGCCCATACAGCCTTGTCGTATGTAATAGGTATTAAGAACAATGAAACACGTGTGTGGTCGATTTCAAGGTCTTGCTGGCTTTTTGGTGTTAGTTCCTTTCAGTACGATACTTCTTAGGATTTAGGCAATTTTCTTTAAGCGAATCGAACGCACAAGGTCGATCAATACAATTTGTCAAAAGTCGCCTAAATCCATTTATTTCAATGCTTGCATACACTGTTTATCACCGACAATGTTTATTGCACGAAACCACACAACTTTTATACAACAGACATAACTTTAAACTAGTTTTTGAATTAAATTAAAATAAGCGATGAACCGCACTGTCGGAATTTCCGCCAAAAATCGTCATCTATCCCTGTTTTCCAATTACAGAGCATAATGCGACTCAGTGGCGCACAATGCCGAAGTGTGCTAATTGCTAATTGGAACGTGAATTAGTTTTCTAGTGCACCAGCAGAGTGCGCTAAGTTCAGTGTTGAGAATAAAAATATAAATAGTCAATGTTTATACCTTCATCCATCCTTACATTTACTTTTTAACAGGGTCTGAATTAACTTTTGAATATTTCGAAAACACTACGATAAGACGAAAGCTTAAATAAAATTCTCAACAATAAACAATATTAATTACTAACGATAATATAAATAAAATTTCGATCAATGCCAACTTAAAGAAAAAACACTTGTTAATTTTCTGTTACTGAGTTGGTATCGATTGCATGTATCACCCGAAAGCAGTACTTTTGAGAGTGCTTGATTGTGCGTAGCGTTGCTGTAGTTGAAACATTCAACGTTGAGCATTATGCCGCATAATGCGCTTTAGTGCTGTAATTGGAAAACAGGGTATATCTTTATATATATAAAAATTACGTGTCACGTTGTTTGTCCGCGAAAGGCTCCTAAACTACTGAACAGATTTTAATAAAATTTTGCAATCTGTGTGCAGTTTGGTCTAACTTGGGTTAATGGATAGTTTATATTTCAATTTATAGTCGAAATATTTTTTTTTTGCAAATTATTAGTAATTCTATAGTTATTCTAACAAATGGCGGTGTAAGGTAATTTATTTTAATATTTTTGAAGTGAAAACTTCTTTAGCCGCGTTGAGCACTTTTTGGTAGAGGCTAAACTTGTGGTTTCGCGTCTGACTGGACTGGACTGAAGTGGACTGGACTGGGCTGGACTGGACGGGACTGGACTGGACTGGACTGGATTGGGCTGGACTGGACTGGGGTCCGGACTGGGGACCGAACTAGACTAGGGACTTGACTGGACTGGGGACCGGACTGGAGCCGGACTGGACTGGGGCCGGACTGGACTGGGGCCGGACTGGACTGGGGACCGGACATGACTGGGTACCGGACTGGGGACCGGACCGGACTGGGGGTCGGACTGGGACCGGACAGGACAGGAGACCGGACAGGACTGGACTGAAGACCGGAGAGGACTGGGGATCGGATTAGACTGGGGACCCGGACTGGACTGGGGATCAGACTAGGGACCCGACAGAACTGGGGGCTGGACTGGGGACCGAACTGGACTGGGGAACGTACTGGACTCGGGACCGGTTAGGACTGGGGACCCGACAGGACTGGACTGGGGAACGGACTGGATTGGGGACCAGACTGGACTGGAGATCGGTCTGGACTGGGGACCTGACTGGACTGGAGATTTGATTGGACTGGATACCTGACTGGATTGGGGACCTTACTGAACTGGGGACCTAACTGTACTGGAAACCGGACAGGACTGGGGACCGGACTGGACTGGGGATCGGACTGGATTGGGGACCGGACTGAACCGGGGACTGGACTGGAATGCAGTGCAATGTAGTAGAGTTGAGTTGAGAGTGAGTACTCAATAAATATACTTCAGTTATCACTTCTATCGGCAATCCCTATGACTGCCAATTTTTTTTATTGCATATTATTTGTTATGTGAAAAGAGTTGTAATTATCTGTGATTTCCATAAGTATCGAATAGATGGCGCATACTGTATTGAATGGTTTACTACAATAATATAATTTAACATATACCTTAGGCACAGCAACGCGTGGCCGGGTCCGCTAGTTGCCTATAGATTAAAGACGAATTCCATCAGAATTCCATTTAGCGATGTGACCACAGAACAATATTACGCCTAGCGGAAATTTGACATTTGGCCAGTGTTGCTCGATGACCATTTCTAATTCCACCCAAATTTTACGTAAATACCCCCCAATATCCAGGTTTTCAAGAAAAACTCCCCAAAAGTAGACAACATATTTAATTAATAAATGTTCAAAAAATAAACTGGGCTACTCGTGTCTTTTTTGGAGAAAATATTTTATTTAATCAACATGCTCGCGCACATTCTTCTGACACTTCCATTTACATTCCGAGTCTTCTTTCGTCAAATCTTATACATTGGTACTGTCAAAACCTTCTTATTTTCACAACAATTAAAAGTCGGGTCTCCGGTTACATACTCTACACAAAACTTTTTAATTCAAAATAAATGTTCTCAAAACCTTGTTTTTGGATGGTATCTATTTTTGATAGATAAAATATAAAAGAAGACAAAGTTATGTTTAGAGATTTTTGTGCAGTGTGTTGACAAAATTCCAGACAGAAAACATAACAACTTTTTGTGAAGGGGTTTTTGTGCGCCATCATCGCGCCTTTTTATAACTTAATACAGTATAAATTAACCACTATTTCCCTAACCTATTATTTACCAGTGTCTCTCCCTCCTCCTAAATCCACCCAAAGATCTTATCCTCTTAAATTTCCTCCTTAACTACAAAATTACCACAAAATTGGGAGGATTCCTCCTAGTTTGGCATCAGTGAATTTGGTCAACTCCTTTCGTCATTGCAGCTAAAAACCTTCAGTAGAAACTTGTGGTAAAGTGCAAACGTGCAACGCTGGAATAGCTCGCGTAGCGTAGATAGCGTAAATAGTAGCGAGCGTAGATTTGTCCAGGCCAGTCCCTATCTCGTGCCTTGGCAGAGGAACTGTTACAATATCTAGCGCTTCGCGCGTTGTTTGAGGTAATATATATAAGCAAAATATATAAGGTAATATATAAGCGTACTCGGTGATTTACCTGGTCTCAGACGTCAATCGTCAGCTGAACTCGAATAAAATGCCATAATGCACAGTGAAGTATTAAAAAAATAAAAACTTAAAGTAGTAAATACCCAATTTAACTAATATTTTTGGAATGTAATTGGCAACACTAGGCCAGGCACGTATTCAGAATTTCTCTTTTTAAAAGTGCTATTTTACTCTCACGTATTTTTTATTTTATTATGATTACGTTGTGAGATGACACTCTGTGTGTAATTATCTTTATCATTGAATATCATTGGAGCAAATTTATTTCGAAATGTATTATTATGTGGGTACCTATTTCGATTTACTTTGGTCCGGGATAACCTTGCAAGATCTGAGACAAATAGTGAAGTCCCTGTTGAGTTTTGAGGATATCATGGGGAAAATATAAAAATAGACTTACGTAAAGTAATCAATTTACTGTCAAATACAATAATATCGATACAAAACATTCATACTTTAACACTTTGGTTTGATTGAGTGGTTTTTAGCCATTTGGTTCTAGTTTAACTTAGAAAATGTCGTCAAGAAAATTAATGAAAAAATTATTCCCCGCCTTTTTAGTTTCCTACGCGTAACAATAATGCATTTTACGAAGACGCGTGTCTTCGTTTTGTGTAGTTCGAGTGCATATACCTACTGCGTAATTCTACGTCTATTTTTTCCTATTGGTATACACTAGTATTATGATACAAAACATAGTGAACGACACGTTGTTAAGTCAAGGAGATTTGAATTGATTTTTATTTGAAGGGTACACGTCTTCATCAAACGCACAAACTTTAAATAAGATGTTGCGTCGACGCGACGCGACGTAGTGGGTAAATTCATTGTGGTTTACCAAAACTAGGTACGTACTTTACAATAATTGGGTGTTTGTATTACATTGCAAGAACCGGTAACTATTGTTAGAGTGCAACAACTATAAGTAGGTGGAGGCAAATGTTGAAACTATTTGAAAATATATATTATAATAATATGACAAAATTTGAAATCAACCAATGAGCGTTCGACGACAGCGCCACTTGTGTCGCCAACAATTACTTTGTGTGAGATAATGATTTTACGAGAGAGGATTTACCTTTAATGTATATTGTGTGTAATTTATAACTACAAAAACTGATAATTATAAATAACAATCACTTAGCTAAATGTACATTTTCCACACCTATTACCGTTCCTCGAAATTTATAACATGACGTTTTACTAGAATGATGAGTTATACCATTAACAATTAAATAAGTATTTTAAAACAGTGAATCAGACCTTTACAATATTTTTATATGATACAGATATAAACACAACATATGGACACAAGCTCACGCCTTTATCCTGAAGGGATAGGCAGATGTGCAACTAGCGTTGCACCCACGTTAAGCCGAGCTATCGCCATATCGAGGACAAATTCTGATCCAGGGCAATTAGTGTGTGATTTGTACATCAAAACCTCAAACTAAAGTTGTGATTGCCTGATCTGGGCTTGTACCCAGGACCCTAGGTGGTGTGGTGGTGGTAGGTGTAGGTTATCACCCTTATTACACTGCCACGTTTAACCAAAACTATAGATATCGTAGCAGCCTAATATGTAATATGTGCACCCGATGCACCAAACAGGGCAGCCGGAATAATAATACCTATACATCGAAGGCGGACAGTAGAATTTAGAATTCATGGATTATTGTCATTATGAATTTCAATTCATTCATCAAAGCTGGTGGTAGAATATTCATATCCGCCCGGATAGCGACCACCGTACACTTGGTGTTAAAACGTGCCGTAGTGTTGCCTTGTGAGAATTACATTCCAGGATCAGGCAATGTATATCCGGTTCTCCTGAGGGACTTGCGACATGACTTAACGGTTGATTGGGGCGGGTATAGGGGTACATCCTGATATCTCTATGCCTGCGCCGGTTATCCGCAGGCCCCTCGATTTGCTTCTTCCCTCTCCAAAGAGGCATTTATACAGGCCGACATGATTCTGGTGACCACCGATGAACTCATTGTTTTTTTTTTATCCTGGCTCGGCAAAGTGACTACGCTACACCTGATGGTAAGTGTAGCGCAATCCAAGAATAGTGTCGACCAAATATAAACAATGTGCCCATCGTAGGTCGGCAAGATTATGCCGGCCTGCCAAAGGGCCAAGGGGGAGGGGAAGGAAAAAGGGATGGGAAAAGGGTTACGATCAGGGGGCAAGCCCCCTGGGGAGAACCGGATATACACTGACTGACCCTGGAACGCGACCCACATAAGGTGGGCCGCTATGGCAGGTTTTAACACCAGTGTACGGTGGTCGCTATCCGGTCGGATACAAGTATCCTCCCACCAGCAGACGTGTCTGTCGGTGGTCATTAGTTTTTTGGACTGCACTACGCTTACCATCAGGTGTAGTGCAGACACTTTGCCGTGCTCGGATAAAAAACAAATTGAATACCTAATACGTAATGGCACTGTTCCGGCAACACAAATTACTACATATTTATTTTTTGTCGTTAAAATAATAATATACTTTCGCCAACGTATTCCATTAATTTGAGACTGCAATAAATAATAACCTTATGTACGAGTATTTAGTTACTGTGTAAAAACGCTAAATTCATCCCAATTTTTCTAAAGAGGTTCAATATTTGCTTCTAATTTAGACTAGTGGTTAGGCAATTACTAATGCTATACAAATGAGTATATTATTTATAATATCTATACATCTATAATATTATCATGTTTTTTGTCGGATGCTTTTAATTTCTCCTGCATCTGTGTCAGCATGTCTTGCATCCGTCTTATCTGGAATAAAAAAAACAAATTGTAATAATGTTTTACAACATACCAATGCTTTACATATAACTAGTTTTCCTTCGAGGCCTTCACCTGGGTGAATGTTACTGCTACGTTCCCGTTGGTCGTTATTATACAATGTGGAGATGATAATACGACATTGTCATCTCCACTTGGTATAGCTATGAACCATCGCCACGACAAAATAATTATTTTGTGAACATGACTTCAAGTCATTCAGAAGTTACCTACCTACACAATCATAAACAGAAGCACTAACGAATCATTTATTTAAAGACTAACAAAAAATGTGGAAATAAATTAAGGAACTAAATTTGATAGCCAAATAACAATTGTGCCAGAGCCACCCTGAAGCCGGGTTTGGGTTGGCTTGACTACTGTCTCACAGAAATCCGAGGTGTTGTAGCAGCTTACTGTTGCATTTCGCATGGCAGTATTGAGCGAGTTTGCAGCAATAAATGTTTAATTTGGCACCGGGGAAACGTAAGGAGAAAAAGTTTGATTCAATCAGTTCAATATAGATACCTCTTCATCTTTTTGTAAAAGTAGCCGATCTGTATCGGTGATCACTACTTCGTTGTTGTTGCCCATCGAGTCCCTTTTTAGTTTCCTACGGAAATAATACAACTGTTAGATAAAAAATACCTAACACAAGAATTAAATTACTCATTCACGTAAAAAAAACTTACTAGAGGGTTTGAGTGGACATTTTTATCAATGATTTGAAGATTAAGAAGATTCCGCTGTACTGATTTCGAACTTAATCTGCGCTTTACGGTTAAATATTGAGAATTATAAGAAAGACCAATGATCCACTCACCCTCTTTCTCTCATTGCGTGTTGTGATATTTGAGATATACATTGAGCCCGGAAGTTTTCATAATGAACATCCTGCGTTACATCCTTCAAATCTTGCATATGTGTTGATATCAGCATCGTTCGAAGCTTAGTGAAGTCCGAGTGACGAGGATTCTCAACTGAATTGAAACAGAGTCTTAATTAGTTTTCGGATTTTAAGTTGAAAGTAAGAATTGTATTTTTATATCTAAGTATTTTAATTTTTTTTATGGAACCTCCGCAAGTGATTTGTAATGAAACTCTGAATCTTTTATAATATATGTTACCACAATCGTTATTACCAGATATCCAACCGGCAGGAGCTAGTATACCCTGTTATGCATAGCATTCATTTCTCTGTCTACATAACAATCCCCAAATAAGTACATGCACTATGCAGAATAAATGTTTTGTTCAAGAAACTACAACTAGGTACAACTTATAATCATATCTCAAACTAGCTTTTGTCTGCAGCTGCACTTGTATTAAAGTGTACTTTTATAGGAAAATTGTAAACAGTGTACAGCTGTCCGTATTAGGCCAGGTTTCAGCCTGCCCACTTACGGTAGGTACTGTGGGCACTTATTAAAACTCTATTAAAATAACCACGCCAAAGGAAAACATTGTGGCAGCACCTGAGAAATTTAAGAAGTCAAAGGTATGTGAAGTTTATCTACCCACATTAGGTCCACGAGGGGTCGAAAGCCTAAACTCTAATTACTAGAGGAGTTCCGAGACCATCAACTAGAGAGTATAATATAATATAGGTGCAATTATTAGATATATTTTACATAGTGTTATGTATATATTATTATTTTAAGAATTTTCATGTGAAGACTTTCGTATACAAACTGACCATCAACGATTCCCCAAGGATATTGACGGCCACGCACGCGCTTCCCTCCAACCTCGAGCACTGTGTCCGACGCCACCACAGCAAAAGGCGCCGCCTCTTTCAGTTCTCGGTCTTGTTGCTTGAAATCTTCGTCTTCATCGCTATCACATTCCGGAAACTGATAAACCTAATTAAATACATTATTTATTTATTAAACATAACATCACAACATAAGCTCATGCCTGCCTGTGTCCCTCACGTTTGGCCACGTTCATTTCCATCCTATGATGTGATAGGAGGCGAGATCGTGATACATACCGGATACAAAATTCAATCCGGGCAGGCATCTCAATTTTGGTATTCAAAATTAAAATAAATTTTAATTGTCCGACTTGGGATTTGAACTCAGAACCTTACGGTTTCTCAGCCTAAGTAAGCTGCCACTAGACCAATAAGGTGTTTATTTATTTACTAAAATATCTTGATGTTTATTTCTATAGTCCGTAACATTGTCTTGATGATTTAACAAAATGCATTTATATTTTCATTCCATTGATATATTTGTATATCAATGTTTCATTCATTATACCATTGGGTTACCACTAACAAAAAAATTATGACATGTATATGCTATTCTTATGCTAGGAAAAATATTTACTCTTAATATACTTGAAAAAGTAACATATTAAATTGTTTTATTTTAAGTATTTTTTTGTTGCCACGGCAATCTATTCATCCGTGCAGTTAGCAATTGGTATTTGAAATTTTAATAAGAATTGGTATTTTAATAAGAATTGTTTAGAAAAACACACATAACATAATAATGGAGAATTTGAATCGTGTAAGTACGTGCTCTACAAACAAGTAAACACTTACAATATGACTATCTATCTATAAACTAAATTTACACACGAGAAAATGTTGTCGCCTCATTTTCTCATGCCATCTCTACATGTCTCTCGAAGCCAACATGCCAACCCAGTATTTACGCCACGAGAAAATGTCGGTGGCTCGTTTTCATGCGTTATCAATATTACACTCTCTATGTCATATGGTGCACGTTATCGTACAACTACAAACGAGAAATTAGTCTCACACACCCGCGGCCCTATTTATGTCGTGGCTTATGCTTAGCGGGCTGGCTCGAATTAGTATTTTATACATACCTGTATTTGGTGTTCGTCCAAGTCGTTGAGTATTCGGGTTTTGAGTCGCTTTATCTCAGCTGCTGTGAGTGAGTCCGCTTTCGCAATAACTACTACTATGTTCACCTTCCGATGAAGCCGTTTCATCATCTCTAAATCCACATGCCGTAGACTGAAACAGAAAATGTCATATTAATAATAATTCGTAATAGCTGCATAGACAAAACGGTGGTACCGACCCGAACGATTTATCGAAGCGAAGGACCTACTACCTAGTAAAGTAGTCACCAATTATGTCAATCAGAAGAAGTCATGGAATTCTTGAATTGTTCCCAACACACAGAGCAGGAAGCGAATAACCTGTGAATGTTTATTTACGGCTATGCTAATCCCCCCTTATATACGCTCCACACATGACATGCTATACAATAACAATCATATTATTGATGTTATGATGCCACTGAATCACGAATAATAATAACGGTAACGACAACATTGATAGATAAACAGCGTCTCAATAGAATGTCTCATCGAGATTTCATTGATCAGTTTATTACCTTAGTCATTTTGAAACAAATTACTATATTTATCGTCGCTTTTATAGTCATGTTGATGCTTTTGTATTTTTTATAAATCTCTGATCAATGATCCAATGTCCTTAATAGGACCAAGATTCAAGATACAACAACAATACACAAACAGATAAACGGTGCAACTTCTCTTTTTAACACGCTTTTATTAAAAATCGGTCTTGCAAATCAATTTTATTGCATACCAAATCGTTAATTTCCGAGTATCTTATAAAAATATATCACACGAAAGACGAAAGCGTATCATTTTTGTTTTAAGCATATTATTTAATTTCAACACTCGGTTGCAACATTAGTGAGGCTATCTCACGGAGTGACCACCTCATTGACCTAATAAATCTAGTTGCTACTTTAAAATGTTGGACATTCATTGCGTGGCGTACACAATGTTACACGATGTAGTTTGATGGCCTATTTAACCAAAATGTGTTGTATTGTTGGGCTTCTGGTACAAATAGTAAAATAACACTGCTCTTATGTCATGGCCATCTACTATTATTCACCAACTAAAGTAAAACATTATTCCCAGGCTTTATGGCGCAGTGGGCGAGTAGCCGACTACGGAGCGAGAGGCCGAGGATTCGAGTCCTGCGTTGAGACAAATTAAGGCTCGACCGAGATCTCAGTCTCGGTCTCGGCATTCTCGGCTATATATCCAACCGAGAAATCCGTCTCGGTTCTCAGCTAAAAATCGCCGAGATTCTCGACAATGATCGAACTGTAACTTGAACAGAACGGAATGGGATTCAAATAACGTTACACAAATTTATACTGAAATGTCAAAAATAACACTAATTTCATCCATAAACTTCTAAATTACCATTATTTAGCATTGTAGACACTACTCAGTAGGTAGATTGTAAGTACTCTTTTCTTAGACGATAATGCGCGGTGCTGGTGTGGGTCAACGAAAACCTCCACCCCTAGCGCCACCTTACCGTTATCCTCGGACCCAAAAAAAAGAAACCTTTTAAAATAAACATGTTTTTTTCCTGTAAATAACGACTTGTGGATGAGTACTATCACATAATTTTTGTTCAACCCAAGTACTTAAATCTTCTTATCCACAACGATTTGACTGACTAGTAAGGAATAACATGCATAAAAGGGTTTTTCAATGATATTAATATACTTGGGGTGGTGATTAGCTAGCTGGTGAGTACATTTTTATCATTTGTTAAAGTACAATATTTGAATCTTCTTTGTAAATTTGAATCACAACTTATACTTTAATTAACTAATTTTAATAACTAATAATTAACCCGCGAGTGAGTGATTATTTGTCATTCAAAAAAAATGTCACAGTACAGTGCGCGGTTTTGTTTTTACTGCACATTCCCAGTAAATGCGCAATCGCGATATTGAGAAATTCTGTGACCTAAGTAATAATAAAGATAACAACATTAAAAAACTATGGATTGTGTAGGGAACCCTCGGTGCGAAAGTCTGACTAGCAATTGACCATAAATTAATAGTAGGTAAGAAAATTCCTCTATGGAATGCCTCGTTACATAGGAAAATGTAACTAAACGTAAACGATTTTGTTGTTCGTCACAAATGCCTGCATCCTGACATTACAATGGTTTACAATGTGTGTAAACAAAGGAAGTAAATGTTTAAAATGTAATCTTGGTATTACAAATGTGATACCTGTGTGCCCATGGCGGAACGAAGTAAAGGCAGCAGTGCACGCGGTTGTCCTGCATGTGACGTCTGTTCAACCCACTCTCGTCAGTGAAGTATTGCCTGAACTGCTCATCGATGTACGCCGAACATACTCTCCACGAGTCTTCACAGTTTATGGCGTCACCGAATCCGGGGGTATCCACTATTGTTAAACGCAATTTCACTCCGCGTTCTTCGATTTCCATTGTTTTCTTTTCGATTGTTGTGGTTTTTTCTAGTCTGTCTGCAAAAAAATATCTAATCATTTATTCTCTTTTGGATTTGTAACTTGTTTAGGTTGTAGGTATACTAATAAAAAAGTTTCTTAATATCTACCTTGCACATCGGATATTTTTCTATTTTTATAAAGATCTCCTAAAAATAAGCTATTTATAAGTGTCGATTTCCCGAGGCCGGATTCTCCAACTACCATTAGTGTGAAATCAAAGCCTCTTTTGACAGACTTGCGGTGCACCTGCTCCGGTAACGTCGCAAATCCGATATAGTCCCGCTCGCCTCGATCTCTTTCTGTTAACAAGAATTACTCTTATTTTATTTGAATTATTAATATATTATATTTGTCGAAAAAAACATATTTTGTAACTGTAAAATATGTAATACTCTTTGATAAAAATGCTATGAGGAAGAAGTTTTTGGATTTAGAACGTCTACTATAAGAAAAAATAATCATCATATTTAGCATATTTTTATCTATAATTTCCCGAATCAATACGACAGCGATTTTGTAGGACCGCAGAATCATTCATTAATTTCTATTCCTTTCCTAAAGGTGGGCAGACAACACAGACTCGATTTGGCGAAGGGAGCGGGCACTCTAGGTGCCGAATCAGGCGGGACGCGTCTCCTCAGAGTTAGTTATGCTTTCGTCATACCAAACCACACTAAATATGTATATTATTATAGAGCAGGGCCGCCATATTTAGATTTCGCTTCATGCTAAAAGCTAACATCCGGTTGTTATTGATCATGGATGTTCTATTGTTTGTTTGCGGGGTTTCTCCTTTAAAACTAGATTTTGAAATAATAGATTGTTAATTTATGTACTGGGTACTAGACAACATATAAGTAGTAATAGATCATGGCAAATTATTATATAGTAGATAGGTCATGTAATAACTTCAAATCCTACTAAAATATTACAATAGTGAAAGTTTGGATGATTGTGAATTTGTTAATTAATGACTTTGAGCAGAAGGTAGTATAGGTACAAGAATCAAAGTACAACACAAAATAATATTTATATAAACGGTTTTATGTATACCTTCAAATACTACGCGATTAAGACCTATTTAAATAGACATTATAAAGGTACATTGGCGTAAATAGTGTTCCCATATTGATGCTAGCGGATATGAGCAAAATTTAACCTTACAAAAAAGTAACGCGTTTCCTGTATTTATAAACCACTGCACCGTTGCTCGACTAGTATGTAAAGAATCAATCAAAGTGAAGCTTACGCTTAGTATGCCAGGGTATTGAATGTGAATATTCGTGATCTACACAATGTCCTATCCAAAGATATTTTTAGATGTGAGTTTTTTGCTGTTGGATTTCAAACGGTCATTGAGATCACCAGAGACAAAAAAATCACCGGTCGTCCTCCTAATCCTCATTTGGTTGTTAACGCATCCGCGATTCCTTTGGTTTTGGGCTTTCACCGGCGGTGGCGCAATCTCTAACATCAGCAGCCTACATGCTATCTCCCGCCCCTCTCCTTTAATGTAACGTAATGCCATAAGAAATTTAAATATCAGACATCATGGTTTTTTAAGAGAAAATGAGAAATCATGAAAATTAAGGAAGAACACAATTTGGATTTTATACTTAGAAAAAAATTACATAAAGATCGAAAATCAGGAAGATTTCAAGAGTCTTCCTAGCTATTTTGTGCCATATATTTATATGTGTAAAAATTATAAAACCGAAAAGAGGACTACGTCATTTAGACCGTATCTATTATTGAGTTAGTGCTATAATAAAAGAAAAGGCCATTAGTGCTCTTTTTAAATTGAATGTCAGTCAAGTGGAACCACTTGTTTATTACTAGGATATCATGTGTCGTTGGCAGTGAACATGTCAACTTAAAGGAAGCAGGGCATTGCAACGTGTGTAACGGAGTGGAACACGACAGGTTCCCTCGAGAATCAAGACTCGAGGCGGCGCGTGGCGATGCGTCCAGGGACGTCGGCGACGCGTGCGCGTGCTCACCTCATATTGAGGGCAGCCAGCGGAAGTACCTAGCGTGCGTGCTCATCACTCACTACAATAAGCGTACCCAATGTAATTGTTAATTATTTAGCGCGTTAGGTCACATAGCTATTAACTATTTCAACATGCAGAGAAAAAAAAGAAATTGTTTGTACTAATATTTATGACAATGACTGTTCTATCGAAAATTAGTCATATTTTGTTTATCTGTTTTCCCATTTTAGTATACAATTTATTGCACATCCACCGCAGCATCTTCATCTCCGCGACATGGATTTCTCTGACATGACGCTTAAGGGCCGGCCACGTCTCATACACGGGATACTATCCGGGTCTGCACTCCAGCAGGCCATGTATTCGGTCTTCGCCACATTTAGTTTCAAACCGCCGTTTTCAAGCGTCCCCTTCCATAGGTTTACCTTTTGCTCTAGACGCTGTTTATCCCCATCTACTAGTGCTATGTCATCAGCATACCTGAGCACCCATGGTAGCTGCACCTGTATATCCGCCGTCGTGGCATCAAGCACAACACTAAGTAGAAAAGGTCTCAGCGCCGAGCCCTGGTGGACACCTACGGTAATTGGGCCTACCCTAACATTGGGCGAAACCAACCCCTAGGTTGAACAGCAGTTCGAACCAAAGACTCGGATTGGAGGTACATGTGCCCGATAATGTCAATATATGCCTCTGGCACAACCTTGACCCTTAACGCCCACCAGAGCGAATGCGGGGCACACAGTCGAAGGCCTTCTGCAAGTCCAAAAAAGCAAGATGCAGTGGCTTCTTCTTCGTCCTCTATGTCTCGACAAGCGACCTAATTGCAAACGGGGTGCATGGGAAATCGAACCTACGTAACAATAACATATTTTATATAAAGAAGTTATGAGCCTGTAGTGTATGTACTTGTGGTTGCTATTTCTCACGCTCAGACGTGATGTTAATTTCTTTCTATAATTATGTGACTATAAGCAGAGATTCTATTGTTCCATTATATAGGCCTCACAACTGTGAAAAGTAATGGGATAATCAAATAAAAATACCCAGTCGATGAACTATACTTATAAGATAATAACATTAATATTTACTGTCTACTAGGTACTTTCTAATATAGCTATCTTATATATGTTATTTACTGGTTAAATTATAACACTAGAATATTTTGAAACAGACCCATAATGTAATGACGTCGCGTCGCCGTCGGGGTTTCTAATAGTTAAGTCAAAAAAAAAAAGGTTTTGAATGATAGTAGTATACATAGCAATAATCTACATCGATACCAATCCCCAACAGGAGGTAAACCATTGAGTAATTTCCTATTTAACAATAATAAAAGGTGATTGTGTAAATATGTTACAAAATATAAGTGTAGTTTTCCAATATTTAGCCATTTCCGACGTACAAATGTTTTCTTCGTATATTTTTTATCGAATGCAGTCACTGTCAGAATATACCTACCTGTTCTGTCAGAATATACCCATCTTTTATTCAAAAACTAAAAAAAAATGATGACTAATATTTTCCCACGAAATAGCTTACGTACGTACCTTAAATATGTTTAACAATACCTAACCAAATACTGTATGACATTATTAGACCGACAGTATAATACAGCATGGCATTAAGGCATTAATCCTAATTGTATGAAGCCTACTGACGCACTCAGATACGCCCTTGAAGCTATTTCTTAAAATACGATATAATTTCTACAATTGGAGCCTGTTAATGCTTTATGATCCGTTACTGAATACAGAAAAAGCGTTATACTCCAATATTGGCAAGTAAACATATATTGACGTCTCTGAGAAGTGAGAAATAATCGAATTCTTAAAATTGGTTTTGAATATAATACCTACTTAAACTTAATTGATTAAGAGTAGGTACAACAAATCTTGAATAGGATTTAATTTATAGCACCAATTATTTATTTAGTAGATCCCTACTCTAACAATTATATCCAGATTCAAAACTCTAGAGCGGGGATTTTCAAAATGGAGACATGCTCCCCCCGGTGAGGAGCAGAAATCTGCAAACGGGAGCGCGTGCCATTTGTGGGGTGACTTAAAGTTGGTTTGAATTAGGACTTGAATTGAAATCTTCGCCGCAAATTCATATACTTAATATAAAGAGCCTATAAGTCTATTCACCAATACTATTCCAGAAATGTGAACAAATATCTATTCTCTTTACAAATAATTCCTTTGTTTGGACCTATCAAGACACTAAATATAATAGAGATACATAATTGAAAAGTGTTTAGAACTTAATTAAATTCGATTTTTTTCAAAAACTTAATTAAATTCGAATTTTGAGTGGTAGAGCCACGCTATAGACAGTTTTATCTACAGTTATGAATGGGCTGGCTCGACCGGGTCGTTACCACTGTCTCACAGAAAACCGATGTAATGTAAAGCCTAAATCCCCTCCCCTTCCCAATCCCTAATTAACCCTTTCCTTTAAGGTCGGCAACGCGCCCATGATTCTTCTGGTGGTGGGCGTACATTGGCGGTGGAGATCACTTACCATCAGGTGACCCACTTGCTCGTTGGCCGGCCTATGCTATAATAAAAAAAAAACTGAAACTGACTGTTGGAATACACTTTACCTATTTCTTATTCTTTTAATTTATTCTTTTGTAATTTTGAATAATAGATAAAAATTTAGAGGTACCGGTCCCTCGGTGTGCGAGACTAACTCACAATTGACTTGTTTTTCTAACTTAATTACCTAATACTCAAATGTAGGTATATAAGCAAATTATGTAGAGGACGCAAAATATATTTTTTTGTAGAACGAGATGACTAAAAATGTTTGGGAACCACACGTCTAGAGCCTAGGTACTGTCTACTTTTCGTAATATAGAATACGTAAACTGTTTACCGTAAACAAACAATTTGGTAGGTACATACATAATATGTAAAATACCTTAATTAATGTAATACTTCTTACAATAAAATGTATATAATTATTATATTATAACAGATAATGAAAAACACTCAATTAAAATCTGAAAGGAGCTATTTTTTGAAATATATTTTAAGGTATAGTTATGTTTCCTTACTTTATTAATTAATAAACATTGGAAATAACTTTGTCCGTGCAATATCTAGATAATTAGTGTTTATGAAATCGACTTACGAATTTTTATCACTGTTGCAATAGGATTTTTCTTATTCGCATTATCATCGTTGAGTTTGTCATCAGTCAAGTCTTTCTTATCCTTATCGCCAATACTAATATCTAAGATAGCGAACGAATCACTTTTTTCCATTTTCACACTTCTAAATTACGATCCCTCATCGATAGATACTATCTTTACTATTGTGTCTTATTTTTACTTTTTGTAAAACAATATGAACTGTTTTGTCATTACATAAAAATGCAACTACAACTCAAGGACATATTTTTTCGCGATAAATTATATGATTTGAGTGCAAGAAGTATGCTCTTCCGCTACAGTGCGCGCGTTCGCACTGTGTGGCCGCGACAGAACATACTGACTAGTGACTTCACCCAGGTTTGACATAAGTATTAAATTGCGTCACTTATTATCAAGTACTGTAGATACAGTGAGTTATAAAAATTTAAAGTTTAGCAGTGGTTTAAATGTTTATTCTTAAGTTAGTATATTTTATTCTTAAATTAACATTGACTCTCTATACACCTAAACAACTCAGATGAAAATATGTTCGTGTCATGCTAGATATCTAGCAGACGCTAATGATGTAACCTTCCTAATAGTAGAAGAGTAAAACATACATAAGTATGTCTGACTCTCATACTATTTTCTATTATTAATGAAGTCAAAAAACATTAATCAACAATAACAACGCCTAATAAATAAGACCAAATATTGTATGTTGTAGACAGTTTAATCTATAACCAGCTTGACCGGGTTGCTACCACTGTCTTACAGAAAATCAACGTAAAACAGCGGTGTGCTGTTGCATTTCATACGGTGACCCAGATATCCAGAGGTCAAAATCCCCCTCCCCTTTCGAATCCTTTAATTTTCCGTTATTGTTATGATATTGTGGGCGTACATGGGCGGTGCAGATCACTTACTGTCAAGTGACCCATTTGCTTCTTTGCCGACCTATGCTATAAAAAAATAATATTTTTTTATAGGTTAACGTGTAGAGACGATTATAATGTTTTTAGGTATCGTTTAATTAAAGATTTTAAAGTAACGTCTGTACCGTAAACATTCAATAAACGGGGGCCAGGTAACAGTTTACATTTAATTGTGCATACTTTAACGCTTATTCAATTGAAAGATGCTGCGAGTCAGCGAAGACGCGACGGCTCATCCGGTGACGCCATTCTTATCATATACGTTACACGCCAATAACGGTAATAAAGTGGATCTAGTCACTCAAAATACTCACCCATCGTCATTTCTGCGACAAATCTTGAAAGCCTCTCGGTAAAGACAATTTTTTAATATACGATATTTTAAATATCAAAGAAGAATGTAAATATTTCATTCATATTGATTTGTTATGCTCGTTGAATATGTGAAAATTGTAGAGTCTCTTCATTTTCAATTATTTTCTTTACGGCACTCACTCAATCGATCGATTTGGTTGTAACGTTAAAATAAAGAAAAATGTTCACTGCTAAACTACGAAACTCTTTTGTTAATTACTGTAAAATTATTTATTTTTGCGCAATAGAAAAGCTTTAAATTGCATCCACCAAAAATATCACTGCAGCTTTCTGGTCTACACCAACTTTAATCTCTACACTACACATCTAAAACGACAGCAAAATTAAACAGTCGCGCGACTTTTAACATAATATCACGATACTAATCCTAAAAATTGTATAATCAAAAAACAGTAGAAAAATCGAAGAAAAATAAATCACATTGTTTGTGCGCCGTTCTGTGCGTGTTGCGTTACGTAATGTGAGGGTCCCGGGCTGAGCTCGAACCCTCGGAGCATACTCCTCCCTGCGCCCCTTGGACCCTGCGCCGGTTTGTTCTGCGCGGGAAATTGCGAGCGTCCGTAGTCATGACAAACGCTGTTCCAGGCGCGGTAGGCGGCCCATTCGCTGTCAGCGATCGATACGCGCTCATCGACAATTCAGCGCCTGCGTTAGTTTGTAAGATATGTTCACGACCAATATCATTGTGCTATACATGTTTTGTTGGCACAGATGCACTGTACGTGCCCTAGAAATTTTCAAGGTCATATCAAAGTGTACTTATAAAACATACAGGTTTACAATAAAACTCTTTTTAAATTGTACCTACTATTGCAATGGCAATTAGACAATTAACATATTTCGGAACCCATACGAACTCTACCTGGTATACCCCGCTGAAAAACGAGGCCATAGCGATTCACCAAACTGCACTAGACCAGCAAGTTCAAATAATAGTTTAAACCCTGTCTTCAAAGGGCAAATCCCCTGCAGTAGGGTACAAGGCAGGGTAGCAACCGCGAGCATTTCCGTGTAGTCTAACAATGCATTTTACTTACCTAACCGTTAAAAAGCTCTCCGTCAGCAATAATAATTAACACCTGTAATTTATAAATGGCAGAATATGTATATTTTAATTGAAAATAGCTATGAAGCGAATCTATATTATATAAACCAGCTTTTAATTGCATAAATACTACCTATTTAAATTCTAAACAAATAAAAATACATTAAAATTGGCTACGATGCCACGATGTAATAATTATATTAGCAACAATTGCCACAAGTGTCTTCATACAACATCTTCGGAAATAAATAGGACAAAAAAATACAATGTCACGGCTTTATACTGACCCTTGTGTGAGTAGAGCTGTCGATCTGTGCGGAGCCCGTAGGTAACTAGGGCACCCATTTCAAATTAGTTGATGCCATATCTACCCTGTTTCGGAAAAGTGGACACAATGTAGGACATTATTTGATTCCTGTTTTTCTTTTCTTATGTGACATATACGATTGCAAGCATCAGTTTACCATAAAAGTATTTGTTTATATGTATTAAATTTTAACGCACTCACTAAATTTATGACAGGCTTTCGGTATAGCAGAACTGCATATTATTATGTTTTTTTGTTATTCTAAAATAAAAGATTTCAGTTCAGAAAATAAGGTTTCAGTCCTCATAAAGGAAAGGTTAATTAGGGATTGGGAAGGGGAGGGAGCTTTAGGCCTCCGGATATCTCACTCACCGTACGAAACGCAGCAGCAAGCCGTTACTTTATGTTGCGTCGGTTTTCTGTGAGACAGTGGTAACAACCCGGTCGAGTCGGCCCCTTTATGCTTTACACAAAACTGTCTACAGCGTGGCTCTCTCTCAACTCTAAACTCACTATATGCTCCTATCCTTCTTTATTCTACTATTATAACGCCGTCTCACACGACGAGCTTTAAACATATTTATTTATGTAAACGTTTTATTCAATTCGTCGTATCGTAAACATGTTTATTGGGTAAAGCATTGTTGTGCAAGTGTGCCTAATTATTTTATTATTTAAACGTTAATAATTGATGGGTTTTACAATTATATTTATATACTATCTTATTTTCTGAAATACTGATCTTAGTGCCATAACGAATGTTCTTAATTGCGGTCGTTTCACTTACATCATTGAGACGAGACGGGTTGGCATATTTAATTAGGCCAAATACACCCACGGAACTGTCTCACCATTTGATATTAACCTTACAGCGAGACGAAGTGTCCCTAATGGATAATAACTTGAACAAATTATTAGATTTCCCAACAGAGATGTGAAGTTATTAGACCGCCGACGGATATACAACCTTGATGTGGCAGATACTGGATCTTTTTATGGCTCTCAAGTTATTTGACAAAAATAGAACGAGTTGCCCTAGTGTAAGTATATCACTTACGAAAGGAAATTGCTATCTTTTTTAACTCATTACTGTTGTATTGCATTGGTGAAATTGAAGGACTAAAATGCTGTGATGACCCTCATGTGCGCATTAGGGGCGGCTTCGAGTTCTAGATGCAAGAAGCGGTCCGGTTTGTGGTAGCGTGGTGCCAATTAGTCTATGCAAATAGCAAACTAGGATAGCTTTTTTGCATGTATTATTTATGTAATGTGTATGTAAGTACTTGAATTAACTGGTAGCTATTATGGAATATTTTCAATAAACTTCCGATTCTTTGCTCTCATTTAAACATGCGATATAATATCTATAGGTAACTGTAGATATTTTTTTATTTACATGTAGGGTAAAGTTGTACGAGTCGTACCTCCGAAGGGAAAATTACTGTATATTATAACATGATTTGAAGTAAAAGATCTTTCCGATACCACTGATTCTTTATTTATTAAGCTATCGGCTAAGTTACATAAAAATCCAAAAATCTTTAATCAAAGGAGTTTATAACCTTTTTTTCAAAAAAGTACTTTCGATACGATTAAAGCGCCTGTTTTCCTAATTCGTACCTCTTATAGCTTAAATAGCACTTAGGTTACGGGGTCAGTGACATCACAAAACAATTGAGGAGATAATCACATCAAGTTCATCACATACAAGTTTAAGCTTCGTCCTCACTCTCTTTCTTCCACGTGTTATAAATTATCTTCATCGTTGTATCACCTAAAAAAATATTTGGTGAATAATTTCAATGAATCACATGAATTAATTTAATGGCATCGATGTTAGATTAAGAAACCGGTTCAAAAGTCAGACCGAGTACGACAATTTATGTTTGAGTTATCCAAAAAATACACATGATTTGAATTCATGACCGATTTTAAAGAAGGAGATAACTACAATTAACCAATAATACATGTAAAAGACACATATTTTAATTAGAAAAATATAGTATAACATTGCGTTGTAAGTAATTTCTCGTAAGTAATAAGAGAGCGATATTTTTGTTCATTTTCGATATCTATAAAACGAAAGCCTATTCTACTGATGAACAATCCAGATCGAATTATTTCTGAAATAAAGTAATCAAAATAAGACGTGACAACAGAACTTTATATAACTAATGAATTTTATATTTATTTTTAATATAATATATATATTTTTTTAATTTATTTTTTATTATTTATCTTACCCTATTTACGGAAATGATTTGGGGAACGGTCACAATACCAGAAGAATCATGAACGTGTTGCTGACTATAAAGGAAGGAGATAATTGAGGGATTGGGAAGGAGAAAGAAGAATTCGGCCTCCCTCACCGTACGAAGCGCAACAGTGGTCGAGCACGAGCGGGCTCGGAAAGCCGGATTGTTTACATATTCGTACGAAATCGTTTAAAACGAAGATTATTCGAACACATAACTTCTTTTTTTTGTCTTTTACCGAGCACTAACAACTAAAACAAAAGTTGGGCCGGCCAAAGAATAAGGACTCTTGGTATTCGGTCGGTAGATGTAACTTTGAAATGGGGAACAATTGATTTGATTTTTGATTTGAATGCAAAATTTCTTTAGAATTTTTTTTTCAGTAAACTTCATACCCAAAACTCTACATCTCCACGCATGCGGACCATATCGACTAACGAAAACGGCTCCCGCATGCGGATCCTGTTGTTTTTGTTAATATTTTCCGCACCCCGCATGCGGGCACTATCGACAAATGAAAATGAGCCATTAAAAATATTGCGCGCCCATGAATATAGAGTATAGCATGAGATTGGGCATATTTTTTTTTTATAGCATAGGTCGGCAAACGAGCAAGTGGGTCATCTGATGGTAAGTGATCTCCACCGCCCATGTACGCCCACAATATCAGAAGAATCATGGGCGTGTTGCCGACCTTAAATGACGTCTGTTTTCTGTGAGACAGTGGTAATGATACGGTCGAGTCGGCCCATTCATGCTGTAGGCAAAACTCTACAGCCACCACTGTACAGTTAACTCTACCACTGATAATTAGTTCAAGTTTATAAGGAGGAGGAATGCAGACAGCTATTTATATATAATCTTCATCTTCCACTTGTCCTTATCCCACTCGCAGTGGATTCGGCGTACATACTTTTAACGCATGTTACAGAAAGATTTGCCTTATAGTTTTTACGACATATGCTATGAAAAAAGCGAATAATTCTGAAAATACCAATGCAAAGTGAACTTTGACAAGTCAGAGGTGTGTACCCTAAGGCTGGTGAACCCGCGACTTTTCTCGACAGGCAGTGCCACGCATGCTTTCCTTATGACTTTATAATTAGCTGTCCAGTCACCAACAGTACGCAGCTGCAGTACTACAGTACCAGCTCAGTATAGTACCTATTGTCTTATGCTGTTATACAAAAAGTTTATGAAACCGTTATTACATAGGTAGGTATTAATGAGTTTACATTCCAAAATCAACCGAGCCACAGTCCGACTAGGTGTGGAATATGTAAGTGGTTCAGTTTAGGAAAATATCTCATTTAGCAGTAAACTCCCTAATTTGTTATCTACGACTGTATGTATTTCCCAATCAACTAACGGTGGTGTAATTTACTTAAAGCAGGAAATCCTCTTACTTCTAGTGATACTTCTCATTCATTGTAACGTGTTATTAATATGACGAACATTATTAAGTTTCACTAAGAGTTTTCTCAGCACATGAACAGATACAGATGTAAGTACCTACTTTCGGTAGAGTATCAAATGGTCATGAAAGAAACTGTAGCCGCGGGAAAAGTGCCAGATGAGACCCAACGTATCGTTACTACATCTCGATTAGTGTTGGAAATTAACAATGTCACTTCTATATACCAATGAATAAAGTGTGTTTTACAAAATCAAGTTACATGGACACTACCATTTCGCGTGAAAACGTTGAATATTAGACTCTACGGTAAAGTAATATAGACTGTGTTTTGCCGTTGTTGTAAGGGGAGAAAGCACTTTCCGGTTGTGTGCAGGGTTGGATGACGCAGATGACGACGTGCCACGGGCCCATGGCGAGAACCAGCCGACATCACTCGCCAGCGTCACGACTCACGACAGTCGAACGGAGGCCGCTCCTCCGTAAGGACTACAGCGTGTCTTCTAATTTTATTTACAAAGAATTACGTTACAATTATTTTGTTTCGTGTTATAATACACTGATTTGGTTTATTTAAATGTTTCCGACATTTATTTTATTAGCTGAGGATGTGTCCTGTTGACCGTGTTAACAAGGTAAGAATCATTTTATTATTAAACATGCATATTTTCACATTTACTTAAGTTAAGAAATCTTGGAAACTTTTAAGCACAGTAATTATGTATATAGCGCAGTATGTATAGGAACATATAGGTACGTATTCCAAACTTCGTTGCGTGAAATAATAATTCTCAATGAACTGATGATTATGAGTCATATTAGTATATTGAAAGTGCGTGAACAATCAATTAAAACAATAATTATTCTTATAGAGAAATCACACGGCATACCTATTCAAATCACATCAGCTGCAAACTTTCACGTAACAGAAAAAGTGGCATTGTTTGCAATACGGGACAGTCTTGTAGGTAACTTTATTGTTTGAAGCATTATAAATACCCTTGCAAATACAAAATTGTTAGTACGGCAAATCAACAACGCGTTTGCAAACAGGTAGGTACCTACTAATGTAGAAATATTTTCCTTATTTAAGAACGAACACGTAAAGAATCTCTTGGAATTACATTTGTCAGACAACAAGAACAAGTTCTATGCGTTTTATGAATTTAACACTATTTCTTTAAAAACGAAAGCTTTACAATTAGCAACATACCTAGTGACAAACAGGGTCAACATTTCAATGGATATCCATGGTATTAACCGAAATAAAACTGTTTAAAAGTATCGTTTACGCGGCACACCTACAACGTAAATCCCAAATTTCCCAAAAAGTTAATACTTGTTAATTGATTTTATTGCTAACTAACTGTCCCTCGAGGTTTTGCCCGCTAGCATGTCACTGTTCCGCCACCGCTCCGTGGTCGCAGCATCATGCTATATATTAGCTTATTATAAACTAACGTCTCGATAAAACAAATAAATAGTGTCAATATGACCTCAATCGCGCCTCAAATCATAAGCGTTGAAAAGTTCCCAATAGGTAACACAGTGAAGAAAATTGATTCAGATTTTTATTTTCTGTTGAATTGTGATTGTCCTGAATTTATTTTAACAAAAATATAACTACGTTTACCTATCCATCGTTCGAAGCGTGTGATATGATCTTAAGTCCATATTTTTATATGAACATGTAAAAAAGCCATAGAAAAAACACTCAGTTTTCGCCAATTATTTTATTCCGGACTACATTTCCTAATTTTTCTTCCATATAAACCTTAGTCGGATTATTGCGAACAATTAAGAAAATGCTAAATCTTTCTTATTTCAAGTGATTCCATTACCGACGAACAGCATTTTATTTTGGCACGACGATACATTTGACAAATATATGGTATGGTACGGTTAGCACAAATGAAGCAAATGAAACCGAGTGAACGTATGACAATCCATATAAATAAGCTGGTGGGAGGATACTTGTATCCGACCGGATAGCGACCACCGTACACTGGTGCTAAAACCTGCCATAGTGGCCCATCTTGTGTGGGTCGTGTTCCAGGGTCAACCAGCGTATATCCGGTTCTCCCCAGGGGGCTTAACCCCTGATTCCAACCCCTTTCCCATCCCTTTTTCCTTCCCCTCCCCCTTGGCCCTGGGATGAGATACTGTGGGGTCGCCAGTATTCCGTTAGAAGGGACCCCGTAGTTCATTCCAGGAACTTTGGCAGGCTGGCATGATCTTGCCGACCTACGATGTACACATTGTTTATCGTTGGTCGACACTATTCTTGGATTGCGCTACACTTACCATCAGGTGTAGCGTAGTCACTTTGCCGAGCCAGGATAAAAAAAAATAAACAAGCAAATTAATACATCCAACAGTCACGAAATAGGAACTATGAGAAACTTTCTTTCTCACAAATCCCAAGACCAAAACAAATATTTGTGGATCACACAAACATTTATATCGGCGCAGTAATCGAACCCGTGGCCCATCATTTCACAGTGGGATGATCGCGGACTGCACCACGGAGGCTGTCACGTTACGAATAATATTAAATGAACGGGTAAAGCTAGGCTTAGTAATCCTTATTAGTAAATTAATTAGTAATCCTAAGGTTACCCAAGTTGTTTGACTCTGATCTCCGAATAATATAAAAATTTTGGTCATTACCCGATGAAACCTAGGTTTACTTAAAGATGGCTGGGTAGCGGTAGTTTGGTTACATACATGCATAATATTACCTGAAGCCTGTGTCCGTAAGAGGCGCAACTAGTAAATCCAATTCCACGGCGCGCCGAACTTATTTCCGTCCTATGATGTGATATGGGGACGGGCAAACCGGCAAATTGTACACGCAAACGCGTCCAAACGCAAATTACCTGATAAAATGATAATACCTGAGATCTAAACCCAGTATCTAACAGTTTTCTCAGCCTAAGTACGCTGTTTGATTGCTATTACCGGTATAATGTTGCAGCATCGCTCCGGAGTGGTGTAACGTGGCATTGGTTCGTAAGACCGGTGAACTCAATATAACCGTCCCGCCTTCGCCCGGGGTGGGACCGTAGTAATAAATCGTTTTTACCCGCGTGAAAAGAATGGTCATAATTTTAATATTAGACAGCCTCCGAGACGCAGTGTGCAAGAAGCCGGCTGCGAAATGTGAGGGTCGATTCCCGCACCGAGACAAATGTTTGTGTGATCCACAAATATTTGTTTCGGGTTAGGGTGTTGTGGGACCGCAAGTCCCTGGTAGTTCCTGATACCCACGATACAGGCTAACCTAGTGTGGGGCGGACTATGTGTGTGACTGTTGCGTGTATTTATATTTATAGTTACTGACGAAATAGTAAAATTGATTATTTACCATTTATTGATATAAGTATACATATGTAGATATTTCCTATTGGTATTCATTGCTAACAGAAATCTGTTGATCACTTTCTGGCTGTTGTTTTGAAGGGAAAGGGATTAATCAGTAGTTGAATATAGCTAGGATAGAGTTTAGCATGGACTAATAAATGGATTGTATGATTCCCTAAGGGGTGGCAACAAAAAAGCAAGTCGAATGTTATAAGTAGGTACACCAAAAACAAGGTGCATATAGAACTCTTTTTTTAGATTAAATGTTATAATTTTAGGATAAGCGTTTACTGCGGAAGGTCGCCCCACTGACCCAGTGACTTTCAACAACGACCGGTTGCGCCGACGCAACTGGAGCGTTGACTGCTTCCAAACACAACATCATAACATTAAAAAAGAAAGCAACATACTGATCAACATACCATAACACGCCATGAATAGTAAAACACATTATTACTGTCATAGAGCCTTAAAATGAAGTGTAATTAATTAATGTACTTTATAGTTTAATTAATATATTATAATGGATATTATGCAAAAATTATTTACATAACCATAATAATACTATGACCAATCGCGATTTGTTTTTATCGCTATTTTAGAATTAGAGTAATAAGCAAAATAACGTTAGCAGATAAAAGATAAAGTTAGCAGAAAACATCGTTGGTTTGGGAAAACTAAATTTTATAAAATACTTAGAAGGATTCTATTTACACTGAGAATATTCTTATTATAATCATAACAATTTTAAAGTTTATATATTTTTTTAATTTAAGTAGGCTTATAAAATTTAAAAGCTATAGACACAGCCTCCGTGGCGCAGTAGGCGAGTAGTTCTAAATCGAGAGGCCGCGGGTTCGATTATCACACCAAGACAAATGTTTGTGTAATCCACAAATATTTATTTCGGATCTGGGTGTGCTTTTTCCCCAGAGGGGTTGACGGCAGGCGGCCGGTCGTAAAAACTACAATCAAATTCTCTCTGTAACATGTGGCAAAAGGATGATGCAGCGCAGATTCGAAATTAGCACCAATAGCATGCACCGTTTAGTTTTTTTAAGTTACGTATAATAGACACGGCGTGACCAAACTTGCAATACATGAGAGTTCTTCATAAGAATTTCGAAGGTATATGAAGTCTGAGGCCTAACCCCTCCTCCAGTAGAGGACGCCCGTGTCCAGCAATGGGATGTATCATACAGGCTGGTATCATCATTATAATTAGAGGCACATATTATACATAAGTTCATGCCTTTATCTCCGAAGGGGTAGATAGAAATGGGTACAACTAAAACACCCACGTTTCGCAAAACTTATTTCGGTACCACGGAGTGAAAGGTGGACGAGTCAATCGCCGCAATACTGGGAACAAATTCCAATTAATTCTTGGGATATGTGTCATTTTTCGAATCGATTCTTTTACAAATTGGTTTTCCCGATCTCGGAATTAACTACAAGACCTCACGGTTCTAGGCCTTAGTACGGCACGAAGCCACTTTACCAATTAAGCGACAGATAGAGATTATTTATAAGTATAGACCTGTTTAGAATATAAAACATAAAGATACTTACGTTATATTCAACAAAAAGTTATTTTTAAATAATTGGACATAATAACTGAGTTACGTCATTTTATGCATTTTCGCAGATGTTCGGGAAAATTGCAAAGAAAACATCTTATGTTTTGCTTCTCGTAGCAATTTTGGGAGCTATAAAGGCACAATCCATTCCTGAAAGCTCTTTGATTGGAGGAGGTAATAACACACTCAATTTATACATAGAGATATAAGTTTTAATAATTCCAATAATAAAATATCTCAGAAATCATATATAATCTCTAAAATTATTGCCACAGATGTATCTACAAATTTAGGCGAAGTGGAATCCCGAGACAGTGGTGGCGACTTAGACTTTCACTATCATGATCACGATCAGATGACACGATACCTGCGAGCTGTATCGGCTAAGTACCCAGCTCTGACTGCGCTTTACTCTATCGGGAAGTCTATACAAGGTAAGAAAGACGAGTTAGGTTTTATTTTATTTTTTCATCTTATTTTTAATATTAAAGTTTGGGTTAATTTTGCTGCAAAACTTGTCGGGGTCAAAACGACAAGGGTCGGCAAATGAGCAATGGGGTGGGTCACATGATGGTAAGTTATCTCCACAGCCCACGAACTCTCATGGTGGAAAGGAAAGGAATGGAGATTGGGAAGGAGATTTGGTCTTCTGGAAATTTCACTCGTCGTACGAAATGCAACAGCAAACTGCCATTTTACGTCCGTTTTCTGTGAGATAGTAATAATAATAACCCGGTCGAATCGGCCCATCCATCCTCTAGCCAAAGGTGTATACAACCTGACTCTACCACTGACTCGTTCTTAAGACTCGATTTTAATATGCTAAGAATTTCAGTTTTCTCAAGATATTCGAGATAGAACGTAAGTGAACAGTAATTAAACAAACCTTGGCTGCGTTATATTTGGCTTCACTCAACTATTAAATTTACAAGTACTTATTAACGCTGCATACAGTTTATGATTTTTTCCCCTTATTTAGCAGTTTAATTACATTTATATATTTCGTTTCGATATTTCTAATGATAATATAAATTAAATCAATCTGAAATTATAAACAAATATAGAATTATTACACAAAGTTTAAATAATACGTATGTATTAAGGTCTAACCCCTAAACTCATTTGTACAGAGGTCCCTGACCAATAGTGAAAAAAACCTAATAATCTCTTAAAGGTTACTTCTTTACATCTCATTCTCAATTTTTCGACTATACCCCACGTCTACAACCTTGACGAATTCAGTAATACACACATAATTCAATCTACCGGGATGGAGGTTCCCTACGACCAAAATTTTTTTCGGCGGCTGCTTTTTTTATTGGTTTTTATTTGTTACTAGCTGTCCCTCGCGGTTTCACTCGCTTACATGCTACTTGCTCCGCCTCATGGTTCATAGGACATACCTATAAAATAATGTTATGCTGTGGATCAACGTCCCAACAAAACAGATATTTAGTGTGAATATGACCTCAATCGTTCTAGCCGGTCAAAAGTTCCTAATTAACCAATTATGTAACCACATAGTAACAAAGAATTTATTCAGTTGTTTGTTTTCAATTGAATTGTGTTGCCCACCTTTAGGTACCTGGTAACTTTTCCAGAACCGTAACGAACGAAACCTAAAAAAGTATTATACATACCTATCCATCGTTCAAATCATGCGTTTGGTCTTAAATCCCAGAAAAAAGCACTTCACTTCTTCATAAATTTAAAAGTTTCAGTGCAATTTTTCCAAGTTTATTGACTTTCTCAAAATTGTCTTGTAACCCAACATTTTTACAATTGTAAAAAACAATCAGTGGGATGTAAAACCGGCACGGGAAGCGGCGGCTGCACCTATGGCATTGACCTTACCATATCTCGGGACTATAGAGTCCCGGATCTTTGGTAGGTGTGCGTGGGGCCGAAGCCGACACATATAGGTGGTGTGACATCGTCCGGCGGCTATCCCTGTATACAATATAAAAATGTACCCAAGGACCGACCCCGGTTCGTGTAGGACTATTGTAGCGATCGACATAAATCTATACTTGGTTATTGAGGTTTTTTTTATGGCATAGGCCGGCAAACGAGTAAGTGGGTCACCTGATGGTAAGTGATCTCTACCGCCCATGTACGCCCACAATACCAGAAGGATCATGGGCACGTTGCCGACCTTAAAGGAAAGGGATTGGGAAGGGGAGGGGGATTTGGGCTTCCGGATATCTCACTCACCGTACAAAACGCAGCAGCAAGCCGCTACTTTACGTCAGTTTTCTGTGAGACAGTGGTAACGATCCGGGCGAGCCGGCCCATTCATGCTGTAGACAAAACTGTCTACAGCGTGGCTCTACCACTCATTGTGAGTGTGGTGAGGTGGATTGGGTAACTGGGTCTATGAAATGACTATGGCTCCTGCCTGACCTATGTAAATACACGGATAAACAAATTATTATTTAAATATATTAAAGAAAATGATAACGAAACATTTAAAGTAAACAACTTAAGTATGATGTAGTATCTGTAAGAGGTTATTGGTATTTATAAGTTGACCTTGTCCTTACAACTACACATAAAAAAGCTGTCATCTTATTTTTAATCGAATATTACTTAAAACAAAATACGTAAATTAGGCACGCCTTAGATATTTTAAATATTTTGACATTCTAAATCATTCTATCTTTATTTAAAGCAAATCCCTATTGGCCTGATTATTGCCCAATTTTTTATGAGTAATAAAGCCACGCTGTAAGCATAAGTACTTTAATACTTTTGTCTACAGCATGAATGGCTCGGCGGAGTTATTACCACTGTCGCACAGACAACTGAAGTGACGTGGCAGCTCGCTGTTGTAGATTGAACAGTGAATGAGGTTTCGGGATTCCCAAATCCACATAGGGGTTTTTGCTACGTGTTTACGTGTGTTCGTGGGCAGTGGGCAGTGGGCATCATTTACCGTTAGGTGATCCACTTGCTCGTTTGCCGACCTTTGCAATAAAATAATAATATCGACATTTCTTTAAGGTCGGGATCTTTGGGTAATGGTTATCTCTGCGTCACCATATGAGCACATGATAGGAAAACCAGACGTTAAATATGTCGCAAACATTCACGGTAATGAGGCAGTTGGACGAGAACTGCTGTTACATCTCACACAGGTCTGTATTTTGATGTTTGCTTACTTTTCGTACAAATGTGTGGCTGTGTACCTACACATACCTATGTGTAGGTATTCATTGTTAAATGTCGCTAATTAAACAGTGAAGTGTCGCAAAGAAACCTGTATAACCTCAGATTTTTCTATCAATAATGTTGAATGTACATGAAGTTTACCTATAAGCATTAGAGTAGACAAGGTGGTAGGTACCTCGTATGCGAGAGTCCGTCTGGGTTGGTATACCGCTTTGTCTATTTCTGCCGCCAAGCAACAGTGTGTAAGCACTGTTGTGTTTCGGTTTGTAGGACATTGAAGCCAGTGAAATTACTGGGCATTATGACTTAAAATCTTATGTCCCAGGGTGACGAGCGCAGTTCAGTGCTTTGTAATTCAAAGTTCTGTGTGGTGTTGATTATGTTTATGGGCAGGCGAGGCGCTTACCATCAGGCGAGCACCTTGCTCGTTTCGTCAATCAAATAAAAAAAGATTGGTGTACTAAAGCTTAACACCGCTCTTTAGTAGAACAAGCCTATTCCCAGCAGATAAAAATATAAAACACAAAGTATTATAAAACGAATTTCATTGTAATTGATCCATATGCTTAGAAAACTAATAATACTCTTATAAGTAAATTGCTCTTACGACATTACTTTAATATTTTTATTTTTTTATTTTTCAGTACCTAGTGACGTCATACGATACTGATCCATACATAAAGTGGCTGCTGGACAATACGCGGATACATTTGATGCCGTCCATGAATCCGGACGGTTTTGCAATATCTAAAGAGGGACAGTGCGATACCGTCCACGGCAGGTAACCTACATAACCCATCACTGTTTCATTTTAACAATCGTGTTGCACTGTAGGTAGTTGACGAAAGTTATGTTACGAGTACGACTACTAAAGCATACGTATATACCTTCTTCATATAAAACTTTCATTTATAGAGAAATTTAGAATGTAGAGACAGACTTGTTAATATAGTTGTAGTTTATAAAGTTATAAGTATTATATATTTGTATATAATTGCTGGTGAGAGGATATTCGTATCCAACCGGATAGCGACCACCGTACACTGGTCTTAAAACCTGCCATAGTGACCCAACTTGTGTGGGTTGCGTTCCAGAGTCAGCCAGTGTATATCCGGTTCTCCCGAGGGGCTAGTGACATGACTTGATAGTTGGTTGGGGCGGGTACAGCGGTACATCCTTGTATTATTGTGCCTGCATCGGTCATCCACCTGTCCTGTCGCAGGCCCCTCGATTTGCTTCTTCCCTCTCCAAAGAGCCATTGCAATTTATACATGCCGGCATGATTCTGGTGACCACCCATAAACTCATTGTTTGTCGGTGATTGCTGGTTTTTTGGACGGCACTACGCTTACTATCAGGTGTAGTGCAGTCACAATTTTTAAGTGATTACATTTCTATTGTAAAAATATATTATAATTTTTTTGGGTTCTCTAAATGGAACAAGCTAAAACTGCTCTTGTGCAACACTGTAACAGCTCTCTTCAAGGGCAAAACTGCAAAACTTGTAATGGCTGATCGATTGTGTGAGCTTTTCGATTCTAAAAAAATGTGACTTACTCGGAATTGAATTTGTGTCCAATAGATCAATAATAAGGTGTTGCTTGTGCTATCTGCGTATCTGCTTACCCCCCCCCCCCCCCCCCCCGGGAATATTTCTGCTATGTTTTTTTTTAACCTGGCTCGGCAAAGTGACTACGCTACATCTGATGGTAAGTGTAGCGCAATCCAAGAATAGTGTCGACCAACGATAAACAATGTGTCCATCGGAGGTCGGCAAGATCATGCCGGCCTGTCATAGTTCCTAGGATGAACTACGGGGTCCCCGCTAACGGAATACTGGCGACCCCGCAGTATCTCATCCCAGGGCCAAGGGGGAGAGGAAGGAAAAAGGGAAGGGAAGATGGTTAGGATCAGGGGGCAAGCCCCCTGGGGAGAACCGGATATACACTGGCTGACCCTGGAATGCGACCCACAAAAGGTGGGCCACTATGGCAGGTTTTAGCACCAGTGTACGGTGGTCGCTATCCGGTCGGATACAAGTATCCTCCCACCAGGAGCGTGAAACGTAATAAAAGTTTTACTTTGCAGGCATAACGCACGACGGTACGATTTAAACAGAAACTTCCCAGATTTCTTCAAAGTAAATACTAAACAGATCCAGCCGGAAACGGAAGCCGTTAAAGAATGGATCAGCAAGATTCAATTCGTGTTGTCCGGTTCACTGCATGGAGGCGCGTTGGTTGCATCTTATCCATTCGACAACACGCCCAATGCTAGTTAGTATTTAATTATATAAATTACTAGCTTTTGCTCGCGGCTCCGCCCGCGTGACTGCTTTTCCCGGGATAAAAAGTAGCCTATGTCTTATTCTGATGTATAAGCTATATTATTATAAAGTTTCATTAAAATCCATTCAGTAGTTTTTACGTGAAAGAGTAACAAACATACATCCATCCATACTTACAAACTTTCGCGTTTATATTAGTAGGATTTTGGGAGCTCATAACATGTCCCTCCGTAAGATAAAGTTATTTTATTTCGATGCTATTAAAACTAGAGCATTGAAAAGTACAATTATAATTATTAATACATACATGGGTTTGTATATATGGATGTCACGACTATAATCCCCGGAAGGGTAGACAGTACTAGTACACCCACATTTCGCCGAACTTCAGTCCCATGAAGTGACAGGGGGCGAACCTAACGCCATACTGGGCACAATTCCATACTCCGGGCTGATACAGAGCATTTCGTGGTAGAAAAACCCAATATCGTTTGAACCGAACCGGGGATCGGACCCGAGACCTCAGCATAGCAGTCGTATGGCGTACGCAGTACAAGTATTTTTTAAATATTTTCTTCAAAGAGGGTATTATCAAATAAGTTTGTGTCAACCAAGATAAAGATATCACACGAATCACAATTTCTACGTGTGTAGTTGTTCAGATATAACTATACATATATATAGTTGTTTTAAAACAATGTGGCTGATTATTTATTAAACTGTCCATTCAACATTTGTTCCACGCAACCACAGGAATTTGCAGATCATCGGTTTTATGCTCTGGTGATGTATAAATACCTATACTTATTTCTCGCCTGCTCTATACTAGAATCCCGTTAACCACATACCTGCTGTTATATTTCTCAGTTTTTGATAACTGAGATCAATAATTACTATAAATCTGACCCACCCCTGTATAACTAATACTCCTACGCCTAGAATGTTAATTATAATCTTTTTCTCTCAACATATCTCCTGAATACAGTGTTCCAAACCTACGCACACTCTCCATCAATATCCCCGGATGATGATGTATTCCGTCATCTGTCGCTGGTGTACTCCAACAACCATGCGAAGATGTCGAGAGGCGTCTCCTGCAAGTCCGGCTCGCCGAGGTTTGAAAACGGTATCACTAATGGTGCTGCATGGTATCCACTTACTGGTAAGTGGTAAGAATAGCCACTCATAAAATTATACAAATTATGAATTAAAATAAGTACATATTTGTATTTATCGTCGATGATACACCTAATACTCTAATTCAGTGTTTCCCAACGTAGGGCCCACGCCCCACAGGGGGGCAATTGATAGTTAAGGCGACGTTATCCCATACTTTTGCTTTTTTGATCCTGTGTATCTCCACTGATATGTAAAAGTAACACGATGTGTTTTTTATTATTAAAATTGAACATATTCTCTAAGGCTTTGTAAAGATGGAAACATGAATACTCATAATTTTCTCGATAAAAAAAAATCATAAAGATGACACTAAATCGATATTTCATGTGAGTGGCAATAAGCCATTTCTTCTTGAAATCATGTCAAAGTTATATCAAAAGATAGGGCTTTTTATTTACTAGCGAATTGTAAGAAAAATAATCAAAAATATCTTTATTGTTAATCTCTGTGAAGAAAAACTACCAAAATCTAGCCGTTGAAGCGCTCGCGCCAGTCGCCAGAGCCCGTCGAGGCGTCTTCGAGATAGGACGCACGCCGTTTGTCTCCCGAAAATTCCCCCGCGTTTACATTGGTACAGATTAATAAAATGGGTAATAAATGCGTGTCGTCATTTGCTAAACATATAATGTGGCCTGACTTTGCTTCTTAATTATTATTTTCTTTACATTTATGTTTATAAAATTATTTTTGTATTTGTTTTTGTTACAAATTATATTGTTTAGTGATATTATACATAGTATATATTTAGGCTTATATGATAAACCGTTACAATAAAAAACCGACACAAAGAAAATTATTGTTATTCCAAAAATGTTATGGCATAGTAGATATTTCTCATTATTTTATCTGATTGTTGGGATGTAGATATCTACTGTTAATGTTATACTTTGTACAAATAATAGTTTATTTGTACCTACATACTCACTTATATAGACCTACATAGTATGTAATGAAGGAACCTATTTACTATTTACTATAATGCCGATTTTCTACGATGCCGTAAAGTTCCAAACATTGTGTTTTGTTTTTTGGAATGGCAATTGTATTTAAACATTTTGCCAATGTCAAGTTAGGATTCCTCTTCTTTTTGAAGTGAAACTTCTTTATCGGCGTTAGAAAAATAAAATCGTCACATTTTTCCGTTACGCGGCACGCGTCACATTTTTGACTTTGACTGGATTTTGACCAGATTTTGACTGGACTTTCATCGGATTTTAACCGGGCTTTGACCGGACTTTGACCCGACTTTGACCCGACTTTAACCCGACTTTGTACCGACTTTGACCGGACTTCGACCGGACTTTGACATCTTTATCGGCGTTAGAAAAATAAAATCGTCACATTTATCCGTTACGCGGCACGCGTCACATTTTTGACTTTAACTGAATTTTGACCAGACTTTGACCTGACTTTGACCTGACTTTGACCCGACTTTGACTCGACTTTGACCGAACTTTGACTGGATTTTGACCAGACTTCGACCGGACTTTGACCGGACTTTGACCCGACTTTGACCCGACTTTGACCCAACTTTGACCCGACTTTGACCCGACCTTGACTGGAACAGGACTTTGACTGGATTTTGACCAGACTTCGACCGGAGTTTGACCATTTTTCGAAAAATAAGGTCATAAAGAAGTTTCACTTCCTACGTGTGTACACTAGTACACGCACACATTTTTTTTTTATTTATGGCTTTCGCATTATTATGCATTTTGCCAGTGTCAAGTATTATTTATTCTCAAGTTACTTTTACAAGAACGATGAAACACGGGTGCGGTCGATTTCAAGGTCTTGCCGGAGTCCATACACTGTTCTTCACCGTCAATGTTTATTGAACAAATCCACACCACTTTTATACAATAAACACAACTCTAAACTACGACCAAAACGATCAAATCTTTCCCGACAAAACTATGCATTTGATCATGTGATGATCTTTAGCAAAGTTGTTGTGCATGAGCCCACGAAGTTTTCTGAGAGGGTACGATCAATTTTCGACACATGGCGCCACTGTTAGGCTACTTTTATCCCGGACAAAGCAGATCACGCGGGCGGCGCCGCGAGGGACAGCTAGTTTTATAATATTAAGTAATAAGAATACTGGTAACCATCATATCAATATTACCTACCTGAAGTTAGTAAGTATATAATTATCTATTGCTTGATTTTCTAAACTGTGGCACAAAGATTTCGAACGCTGTCATGCAAAGTCAAGTGGCGCGCGGCCTGCCGATCGCGTGAATGCGGACGTGGCGCGCTCACCCAGGGGCGGCGGAGGCAGCCCAAAATACCTAAAGTTCTCGGCCTGCCTCGCCTTAAAGGGCGCAATTTAAAAATGGACTCGACACGAATTTAACCCTTTCGCTTTGGGCTATTTAAATGCAATACTAAATATCGGTCACAAATTTAACAAAAAAATGTTAAGGTGGGGCATGGCCTAAAAAAGGTTGGGAAACACTGCTCTAATTAGTCCTACAATTGTCAGCTAAAATATAATAAATATAACCCTACAAAATACTAATTTCTTTCGATTTTGGAGTTCATGAATGGAAACTAGAAAGTGGACAATTGCTGGCTGGCATGTGCTGAGTCACAAGTGATTGTCTGAATTGCGAACATAAATTAATACATATAAGAACAACGTAATTGGAAAAAATGAATATATTTATTGTAAACTGAATAATTTAAGACTGATGTTATATTAGTAGAGATCGCTTTTAGCGATAAGACCGCCTGTTGACATTTTCATAGTTATAAGTTTCTTATGTATTTTTCGTTAAATTGGTGTTCAATAAAGTGTTATCTATTTATTTTTAACAATGTCCAATAGGAAGGACATATTTGTAAAAATGCGAACGGTATAGGGTAAAGTAAATTACCTAAGAATTATGTGATTATTTATTTAATACAAATTAACAGTTAAACTAAATTAAGAATTTATAATTACAGTATTATATGTTAAAATCGCAGGTGGAATGCAAGACTATAACTACCTTTGGCATGGATGTATGGAAATAACATTGGAAATATCGTGCTGCAAATATCCACCTGCGCACGAATTGCCTAAGTACTGGCAAGACAATAAACAGGTAAACACTTTATACATAAAATATTCTATAACATAGGACATTACGAAAATAAACATAGTTAGTTTATTGTTTTACACAAGTACAATATACTTACCGTAACTGACTCAATAGGTATAATTTTAATTTAAACAATATTACACATATAAATAAACAAAAATGGCTAAGAATGCAAATAATGAAAATGTTGGCGTAACAATCCCTGCGGAATTCCAAGCATCAGACTTGGACGCTATGCCAATTACAGCGCAAGCAGCTCGCGGGCCCGCGTTGCCGGTACTGTTGGATAGTTCATGTCCTCCCAGTCCTAGGTCATCTTCGTTCGCGTGCAGTACCAAAGTTCGTCCCAATATACTGTTGCGTCCTTGCAGACTAATTATATTGTCCACATAATCAAGAGTAGCAACTGCAGTTTCATTTCCTATAAAAACTACGTTTCCAAGATCGCCAACGTGACGCTCGCTGTGGTCTCTTCCGCCGTGTAGGTTGTCATCTGGATTAAAATGAGCACCCGCCGCGTCACAAGTGCTCGTGTCTCCGAGTTCGTGAATGTGAAATCCATAACGACCCTCTGGAAATCCAGTTATCGACCCAGTTACGTGTATACCGCTTGAAGTTTCAGTAAAATATACTGTTCCATTAATGTTTTCAGTCACTAGATGAGCCACAGCTACTCTATTTTGAGCACTAACTTGAGCAGCTATCGCAGTAAACAAAATAATATATAATAATGAACACATTGTTCTTTGTTATTGTAAAAAAAAACTAACACGAGCGAGTAGGTACGCAACTCTCAGCGTTATGTGCTATTTTCAATTGTATTAGCGACGACCCGTAACAAACAATATAGAGATCTACTGAATATGATAAGAATTATCAAAGTTTATCTTTTTATAAGTACTATATAAATCAGGTGACAATGTATCGCATATCTACACAGACAGGTACAATCGTGGTAGGTCGTAGCGATCGTTTACCTTATCTATACACCTTACGAATATATAAAACTAGATGACCCGGTGAACTTCGTATCACCTACATAATATATTTGTGTAAAATGTGGTCAAAACTTAATACAAATGTTTTATTTACATTAAATGCAATTAAGTGAGGTACTGCGCCATTGCACATGAGGTAGCCCGTCGCACATTTAATTGACTTCGACGACCTAAGTCAGGTCGTCTCCCACCTCCCTCCGGTTGGACAGTCCTGTCCCCGTCCCGTCCCCGTCCTGTCCCCGTCCTGTCCGCGTCCCGTCCCCGTCCTGTCCCCGTCCCGCCTCCTGTCCCTGTCCTTTCCTGTCTCACTGTCCTGTCTCACTGTCCTGTCTCTCTGTCATGTCTCTCTGTCCTGTCTCACTGTCCTGTCTCACTGTCCTGTCTCACTATCCTGTCTCACTGGCCTGTCTCACTGTCCTGTCTCACTGTCCTGTCTCACTGTCCTGTCTCACTGTCCTGTCTCACTGTCCTGTCTCTCTGTCATGTCTCTCTGTCATGTCTCTCTGTCCTGTCTCACTGTCCTGTCTCACTGTCCTGTCTCACTATCCTGTCTCACTGGCCTGTCTCACTGTCCTGTCTCACTGTCCTGTCTCAATGTCCTGTCTCACTGTCCTGTCTCACTGTCCTGTCTCACTGTCCTGTCTCACTGTCCTGTCTCACTGTCCGGTCTCACTGTCCTGTCTCACTGTCCTCTCACTGTCCTGTCTCACTGTCCTGTCTCACTGTCCTGTCTCACTGTCCTGTCTCACTGTCCTATCTCACTGTCCTGTCTCACTGTCCTGTCTCACTGTCCTGTCTCACTGTCCTGTCTCACTGTCCTGTCTCACTGTCCTGTCTCACTGTCCTGTCTCACTGTCCTGTCTCTCTGTCATGTCTCTCTGTCATGTCTCTCTGTCCTGTTTCACTGTCCTGTCTCACTGTCCTGTCTCACTGTCCTGTCTCACTGTCCTGTCTCACTGTCCTGTCTCACTGTCCTGTCTCACTGTCCTGTCTCACTGTCCTGTCTCACTGTCCTGTCTCACTGTCCTGTCTCGCTGTCCTGTCTCACTGTCCTGTCTCACTGTCCTGTCTCACTGTCCTGTCTCACTGTCCTGTCTCACTGTCCTGTCTCACTGTCCTGTCTCACTGTCCTGTCTCACTGTCCTGTCTCACTTTCCTGTCTCACTGTCCTGTCTCACTGTCCTGTCCCTGTCCTGTCCCTGTCCAGTCTAGACGCTATACGACCCGTCATCACGGCAAGCTTCGCAACGACAACCATCCGGTTTATACTAAAACATTCCAAAATCAACAACTACTAATAAATTAAAAATTAATTAAAAAATCATTGTCCAGCGGACAAAATTGTGAATCTAAACCATTCTCAGATCCCCTTAAACACACACAAAAAATTTCATCAAAATCGGTCCAGTCGTTTAAGAGAAGTTGAGGAACATACACACTCACAGAAGAATTATATACAGTGTTATTTTTACACCCTGTTACTAAATGAAACCACATATTCGGCATCGCCTCTGCTTACCTTGTACCAAACATGAGGCTTGAGCTTGTAGTAGTTTTGCCAAAAAACGTGATTTAAGTTTTGAGCCTTTTAAATCATGCTGTACGGTTTTTGCACTTAACTGTATTGAATAAAATGTCACAGCTGACGATGTTATTATAAAACACAAACGCTTAAGAAGGGCAACTCCATACATATGAAAATACGTTTGAGACTCACAAAGACGCTCTCGACACATTCACTGAAAAAGTTGCGACAGTATATGAACAAAGTAATGTTCATTGATAATGACAAAACGTAAAAAAAAATGTATTTGGGAAATGCACATACCTATAAATAGGTAACACAAATTTGACTAAAAACAAATAACTATCATTACAAAAGTTACAAGATTCGATTTTACTTGGGATTTTATTACATTTCATAGGGTAATCTAATATTTATTTCAATTCCTAAATTACTATTTTGAGCCGTTTGCCTTCTGTACGCTTGGCGTTTTTATAAAACGGTTACATTGACCTTGACGTTATAAAGCCCGCAATACATGTTGCCAAGTGATGACTAATACCAACGTATAGATAGTATATTTGGGTATCAGGATAGTATCGTGGGTATCAGCAACTACGAGAGACTTTTGGTCTCAGAACACCCAGACCGGGGTCTGGGTTTGTTTCGGGAAACAAATATTTGTGGTTCACATAAAGATTTGTCTCGGTGCGGGGATCGAACCCGCGGCCTCTCGCTTCACAGCCGGCTACTCGATTGGTTTTCGATAAACTTGCCGAACGTCTAGGCACTAGCGCTTGCCTTGTATTAATTTACCTACACTCGTGTTAGCCTAAGCTCGTCCAACATGTAATCCATGCTTAATGGTAATGTATGTGTGTGTGTCTCATTCATTCGATGATGGGTGTGTATGTTGATTTGTATATGTGTGTGCGCGCGTATACAGACTGTTTAAAATTAATCTAATGTTAACGGCATTTAATTTGTTAGGAAATATTATTTTTTTATTTTGACTTTAATAAGAAAGTGTCTTAGCTCAAAGTACTTATATTAACGAACACTACACATGGTTTCATTTAAGTATAGGGTGTCAAAATGACACTGTATATAAAGATAGGTAGTCTATCTGTTAATTCCCTCGCACGTCTCATGAAAATCAGAGTTCGATGTAGGTTTTTTATAGCACAGGCCGGCCAACGAGAAAGTGGGTCACCTGATGGTAAGGGATCTCCACCGCCCATGAACATCCACAATACGCGAGGACGCAAGAGTAATTAAGAGAAAGAGAGGGGTAATTAAAAGAATGGGAGAAGGATATGGGCCTCCGGATATCTCACTCACCGTACGAAATGCAACAGTAAGTTGCTACTTTAAGGCGATTTTCTGTGAGATATCTAAAGATAACATGCTATGTTAATCGAAACTCCTGTAAACTCATTACATATAAACTAGAACCAATTAAAGAAATAATTCATGTGGGAAGTTAGCCGTTTTTTTCCAGATTAAAATATTTAAGAGGCAGAAGTCACGGGCAAAAAGTAATATTTAATATAAACTTATTATTTAAAAAGCTATGACACATTGATGTCGGCATTGAGTAATGGAAAATTCTAGTTAAAAATTGTATTATTTATAGGAATGATAGGCAATTATACAATAGTGATTTATTAGCAGTCCCGGATCTAAAGGTGAGGTTGCACTTGCCCCGGGGTTGCTCTCTCAACGAGTCGCGCTATTTTTACAATCTGAACCCGATTTTTAGATCATTTTCATTGTACATCACATAGAGTGTAACCGCCCGTGCCTCATCGTTTTCAGTTATATAATGTACTCTGTGCTCGTCGTTGCACAACTTTTAATTTGGCTCTTTGATATGACAAGAACTGAATTCAGACGAACTCATTTCCGAACTTGAAGTTTCTAAAGAACACAAACCAATCATCATCATCATCATCATCATCAGCCACAAGACGTCCACTGCTGAACATAGGCCTCCCCCAAAGATTTCCAGACCGACCTGTTGGAAGCGGCCTGCATCCAGCGACATCCTGCGACCTTTATCAGGTCGTCTATCCACCTTGTAGGTGGACGTCCAACGCTGCGCTTGCCAGTACGTGGCCTCCATTCCAGAACCTTTCTGCCCCATCGGTTATCGGTTCTGCGAGCTATGTGGCCTGCCCACTGCCACTTCAGCCTGCTAATCCGCTGGGCTATGTCGGTGACTTTCGTTCTTCTACGGATCTCCTCATTTCTGATTTGATCACGTAGAGAAACACCGAGCATAGCTCTCTCCATAGCTCGCTGAGTGACTGTGAGCCGTCTTATACGGCCCATATTCAGAGGCCACGTCTCAGTGCCGTATGTCATCACTGGTAACACACATTGGTCGAAGACTTTGGTCTTCAGGCACTGAGGTATTTTGGACGAGAAGACCTTGCCAAGTTTCCCGAACGCTGCCCAGCCGAGCTGGATTCGACGATTGACCTCTCTCTCGAAGTTGGACCTGCCTAGTTGGACTACTTGTCCTAGATAGACATATTCGTCGACAACTTCGAGAGATGAGCTTCCAACAGTAATCGGGGTGGGCACAACATGGACATTCGACATGACCTTCGTCTTGTCCATGTTCATCCTGAGGCCCACCCGTTGAGAAACTCTGTTGAGGTCTTCGAGCATTGTACTCAGGTCTTCCAGCGATTCCGCAAGGACCACGATATCGTCGGCAAAGCGGAGGTGAGTCATGTACTCGCCATTTATGTTGATGCCGAATCCTTTCCAGTTCAAGAGCTTGAAGGCATCTTCCAGCGCGGCAGTGAAGAGTTTAGGAGAAATAACATCTCCCTGTCTCACGCCTCTCTGTAGTGGAATAGCCTTCGTACTCTGTTCTTGTACTCGGACCGACATGGTGGCGTTGTTGTACAAGCACCTCAACACTTCGATATACCGATAGTCGATGCGGCACCGCTGGAGAGCCTGCAGCACCGCCCAGGTCTCGATCGAATCAAAGGCTTTCTCATAGTCCACAAACGCTAAGCAAAGTGGCAAGTTATACTCCTCGGTTTTCTGTATAACTTGCCGCAGCGTATGAATGTGGTCTATGGTACTATAACCTTTTCGGAAACCGGCTTGTTCGGGAGGCTGGAAGTCATCTAACTTGCGCTCGAGACGATTCGTGATAACTCTCGAAAACAACTTATACACATGGCTCAGGAGCGAGATGGGCCTGTAATTCTTCAACAAGGTGGGGTGGGGTGTAAGGGGGTCCAACCACCATCTTCCGGACCCCAAGCCAACCTCACCTGCCCGTGGTGCACCCTGCTGGTCAACGGACGAGGCTCTGGCGACCGGCTGATGGCGGTATAACCATCGTATTAATGGCGTAGCTAAATACAACAGGCTGATGATGGGCAGCAGCATCTTCAGCGCAAGAAGCTACGCCTCTGCGCTCGCCAACCCGCCTGCCAAGCGTGGCGAGTAATGGCAAACCCCCCCCAATGAAATTACAGACCAAAACCAGGCCCCCAGTCCCCGGCAGCCCCGCTATTCCTAGTTCTGGTAGCAGCTACGGTAACGGCGGGGCAGGGGGTGCTAAGAATCCCCGGGTAAGATCCCGCTACCACCCCCGACGACAACTGGCCCTGGTAACACACAACATTCGCACTTTGAGGACTGACGAGAAGATCCTTGAGCTGGAAGAAGAAATGAGTAGGTTACGATGGGACATCTTGGGATTATCAGAAGTCCGAAGGAACGGGGAGGACACGATAATCCTCAAGTCTGGTAACCTACTCTACTACCGGGGTGGCGATCAACAGTCTCGAGGTGGTGTCGGATTTCTCGTCCACAAGTCCCTCGTTAACAACATCGTCGCCATCGAAAGTGTGTCGAGCAGGGTAGTATACCTTATACTCAGAATATGTGAGAGATATTCATTGAAGGTCATACAGGTATATGCGCCGACCTCGACACACCCAGATGAGGAAGTAGAGGAGATGTATGACGACATTAGTCGGGCCATACACACCTCCGAAACCTACTTCAATGTTGTTATGGGGGATTTCAACGCAAAACTGGGCAAGAGAAGAGAGGTGGAGCTGAGAGTGGGGCAATTTGGATATGGGCAACGAAACCCCAGGGGACAAAGGCTGGCCGATTTCCTGGAGAAAGAGGGACTGTTCGCAATGAACTCTTTCTTTCAGAAGCCGCCTCACAGGAAATGGACCTGGATGAGTCCGGATGGTTCTACAAGGAACGAGATAGACTTCATCTTGACGACGAAGAGACGGATACTCAATGATGTCTCTGTGATCAACAGGGTGAAAACCGGAAGTGATCACCGAATGGTAAGGGGCACATTGAGTATCGACGTCAAGGTAGAAAGACGTCGCTTGATGAAGTCTACGCTCCGCCCTACTCGCGCCCATATTCAAAACCCCGAGAGCTTTCAGCTTGAATTAGCAAACCGCTTCTCTTGCCTAGATAGCTGCGTAACTGTGGACGAAATCAACGACGGGTTGGTAGAAGCTGTCCACACGGTGGGTTCTAAATTCTTTAGACCCCGTCGTAAAAATCGACCTCAGAAACTCTCGGTCTCGACGCTCGAGCTCATGGCCGAACGTCGATCTATGGCGCTGCAGTCTTCCGATGACGCTGAGGCATATCGGCAGCTCAATAGACGAATATGGACATCCTTGCGACACGACGTCCGTGCTCACAACACTGCGAGCATAAAGGAGACGATCGAGCAGAACAAAGGCTCCAAAGTGTTTGCTAAGGACCTGTCTATTGGGCACAGCCGAATGACAAAGCTGAAGACGGAAGATGGCAGTGTAGCATCGACCAAGGCAGAGGTGTTGAGAGAGATCGAGAGCTTCTACGGACAGCTTTATACCTCGGTTGCCAAACCCGTTACCTGCTCGGCTGACCCAAGAGCCGAGCTGGTTCGGCACTACAGCGAAGACATCCCGGACATCAGCTTGTGCGAGATTCGGATGGCCCTCGGACAGCTTAAAAACAACAAGGCGCCGGGCGAGGACGGAATTACTGCAGAGCTTCTGAAAGCGGGCGGATCGCCGGTACTAAAAGTCCTTCAGAGACTTTTTAATTCTGTTCTGCTCGAGGGCGTAACGCCTGAGGCATGGAACAGGAGTGCGGTGGTACTGTTCTTCAAGAAAGGCGACAAACCAATGCATGCCAATATTTCTTTGTTAAGTTATGTTAAAACGACTACAGGTTTCATTTTCTAACTTATGCATAGCTATCAGAATTTACGCAATTCTGCATAAACTTCTAATTACTTCACGTCAAAAGTAAAGTGAAACTTATAAAAAAATATTTACGCTCCACAATGTCCCAAGAGTGCTTATCAGGATTGTCAATATTATCGATTGAGAGGGAAAGGAACTTTCTAATTCTATAGGAATAGCCAACAATCTCAATTAAGACGTTTTAATTGACGATTTCGCTGAAATAAATGCGAGGAGATTAAACCTTTAGTAATTCTAAAGGTTTTTCTTTCAATTATATTACTAAATAAAAAAAAACATGTCTTAGTTTTCTTATACCACAGGACGACAAACGGGCTAGTGGGTCACCTCATGGTAAATGATCTCAATCGCCTATTGTCGCCCACAATAACGGAGGTTTTATTGTGTTAAAAAACTACCTAGGGGGCGGGAAATTGGCAGTCTGCACCCCCCATTTAAAAATGTAGATATGGTACTGTTTATTAGTTAAGAGTTTGTACTAAACGTACTTTTCTAAGTGAAGTCCTGACCCCCGACCTAAGCTTGGTACGATTATTTTATGTCGTGGGTATCAAGAACCACGAAACGTGTGACGTGAGGTAGAGTCCGAGATCTTTCGATGTGTAGCTGCGCAGGCCACAGAGGGAAATAGTTGTCGCCCACATCAACCATGACGTAATGATCACTGAATCTATACAACCCAAATTGCGCTACATTTGCTGTTATCTGTCGAGGACTTTCCAATATTTATCTTTTACTGTGTCATCGCCAAATTTATATGGGCCCACCCGCGGGATAAATCTTATCTAAAACCAAAAATGTAACATAAGATTTGGTTAAACAATAAACATTTCGATATTTCGTAACGAACATAAAAATATACTCAAATTAAGAGCAACAAAAAAAATTATGATCACTATAATGCTTCTTGTTTTAATAGTATAGATACCTACTACAAATCATGTTGTACTTTAATTCATGTACTTTTTACAGTCTCTTATTAAATACTTGGCTGAAGTACACCGAGGCGCCCACGGATTTGTGATGGACGAGAATGGCAACCCGGTGGAGCGTGCTTCGATCAGGGTGAAAGGCCGTGACGTCGCATACCACACTACTAAGTATGGCGAGTTCTGGCGTATATTGCTGCCGGGAACATACCGTGTTGATGTAAGTTATCAAAACTTTTAGTTAAGTATTTTTTTTAAAACAAAATATTTATTTATTTAAACTTTATTGCACACAAGGAGTACAGGACATAACACTAAAATATAACTAAGTTGAGAATTAAGTTAATATGATTACAATGGAATGTTCTGGTTCGACCAAGGTGACACCAATGTCTTACAAATAAATCGATTATGTACGAGTAGCAACGTTAAATATTGTCGACTCGTTTTGTTATGTTATCTATATGCCTTTATGACGTAGGGTGCACTTTACGGTACAAACAATAATCTGGACGATATCTAAGATATCTAGTCGGCTCTCATGCTAAGCGCAAAGATTGTAGATACCTAAAGAGCTTCTCATATAGTAAAATGTAGCAAGATTACCTATATGTAATATATCCCATATTTCACCCAAATGCCTGAAGCTTTTGATTCCTTAGGCCGGTGTCGAAAAGAGCAGGGCATATTACCTAAAAATACCTTAATACCTTAATGTGCTTATTTTGACTTTGTAAGCATATCTAATAGCTCAAAAAAATATGTAAGTATTAAAAAATAGTAGTCAAGAACGTTTTATATTTATGAATTCTTTGTGTTTTCTACAGGTATCTGCAGAAGGCTATTTGCCACAAGAAGTTGAGTTCATCGTGATCGACAATCATCCCACGCTTTTAAATATCACTTTACATTCTGCCAAAGTAAGTACCTACTAACACAATTATTAACTCATATTACTGTAATATAATAATGTAAATACAATGTACATAATAGCATTATGTTGCAAGCATTTTAGGTAAATACATTATAATATAAATGCCTACTAATGTCCCTTCTTAAGGCAGAGTTCCGATGGTTGCGTCACCGAAGTCAGTGACGCCGCGTGTGTTAGTATTACGCACAATTTAAATCTATGGGGGACCTTTCGATGGTAGCACCACTAATGCCCGGCGTTATGGTAACTGTCAAACTGTTTAGTATGGTATTCATAAGAGACCATTACTGCCGCTAGCGTTGGACCATTCAACTCTATAGTGACGCGCCCCCTCAATTGTTGCAGCACTCAATATTCCAATAACATTCAAAATTGAGTGATAACTGGCAACAAGCCGCGCTTCACTTTAGAGCTACCAGTCTCTGATAAACTAGTCTTTTTCGTATAAATAGTATGCACCTAATTAATGTTCACTTTAGGTTTTGTTCCGCATAGTAGATTATGTAGGTACCTAGACTTTGAACACATTTAGATAAATTATTTATTTCAAACAGTCACACACACAGTCCTGACTCCACACTAGGTTATACCTGTATGGTGTGTATCAGGAACTACGAAGGACTTACGGTCCCACAACACCTAAACCCGAAACAAATATCTGTGCACCACACAAACATTTGTCTCGGTAGCTGTATATGATGGTGTGTAACACAATGGTAAAAGAGCATAAATAACTAACAATACCTACGTTTGAACGACGCGACGCGAGCTATCAATTTGATTGCAATATCAAATCGCGAAGTTGCCCTTCATTAATCTTACGTGATTTTTCTATTGATCTTTCTACATTTAAATATAAATTATTTATGCATTTATAATAGAATTACTAAAAACCTAAAGAGAGACTTCCAATTAGTGTCAAGCCACAAGCGCGGGTGTCAGTAACGCGCACTCTTGTCACGTCATCACTCTTACGTAGTACGTAGTTTAGTATGGAATTCACATAAGTGTGTGTTACTTAAGCGAGCGTTTCGACGCAAAAAGTTCGCCAAAACAGATAAATTTACGCCGACATGCATTAATTCTGTAATTTTCCTTCAATTATTTCTACTGAACTGGGTGGCGAGGTCTATAGTTCTTTATGGGTGTCCTAGGAGGCCGAATCAGAACATACCACAGTGAAGAAACTCGACCTGACAACAACCACAACAATAAAGCCTGTTGATGTTGGAGCTATAATTTTCCCTGAAGACTGATACTGCTGTGAGAGATATGCAGTAAAATAAATATATCTAGATATACTCAGATCTCACAGTGAACATGATGCATGACCTGTTTTGTACATAAAGAAATTATGATTGTTTATTAACCATGTACAAATAATATAGGTATAAGTACTCATATTTTGTAATGAAATATTATACTCTAAAATTATTATTGCACGTTTTATTTAGTGGCTAATAGAAAATAGATTTACAGTCGTATTCGCTTGGATACACACAAGGTAAGTGTAACTGAAGCACTTTGACTCTTTATAGTAGAGACACCGTACGATGTCACTTTAGATGTTTAAGTAGCATGTTAAAGTAGTCTGCATGATGACATATCGACTTGACTCAACGGTTGAAACGGTAGATATTCAATACATTGTTTTTCAGTGGTAAAACACCCTAAAAAACGTGTAAATATTTCTAACTTACTTTTGGCACATTAAGTGCTTCTTTAGACCGAACAAGAAAAAAAATAATTTGATTTTAGACGTGTTTAACTTTTTATGTATCAAAAAAATGCTTCAACCAATTAGTCTTATAGCGGTCAATATGGAAATAATTAGTAATAGCAATCCTTATATTATGTAATGTGAGTAATACTATTAATTATATAAGTAACTAAGTGTTGACGACGCTTTAGAGTGGAACTAACAACTAAAACATTTAATATGATTACCTAAAGTTCATCCATTGTGTGTGATAACATTATAATAATACTAATTAACTCTACGCCGCGCTGTATGCTTATTTTGTCTTAGCTTTCGCCAGCTATATTACGTAGTCATCACTTTAAGAATACATATTTGAAAACCACTTGTAGTTCTCGTCAAGTCACTTCACCCGCCCTGTAAAAATTGCTACCTACATCGCTCATGACTAAATTCAGAGAGGCCTTCAAGCTTGACGAGACTGTAGTCTTTGCTTTCTACCTACACTTTAATATAAATAATATTTTCCAGCGAATAGACGGTGGTCCATACTACAGGCCGCTGCCAACGCCACCAAGAGCACCGCTCGCCGCTACACCAGCGCCCGGAATTTTCGCTTCCATCACTAACTCTTTTAATAGTCTCGTGTCAAACTTCTTCGGGTAAATGGTAACTAGTACAGTAACGCGTAAACTGCCTACCGATTAGATCTGTTAGCCTCTGTAGAATTGAGATAATTCGTAACAATAGTAAACATTATATTCCTATTATAAACGGTAAATTCGGTAGCTAAATTCCAAAGGTCTTATTCATAAATGCTTAATAACAATATTTTTACTATTGTGTTGTTTTGACTTATCACCTTAGTTCGTATGCTATAAGAACGACATAGACAAAACATAAAATAGTTAAAATGCTGTTAATAAGAGATTATGAATAAGATCGTAAAGGTGAACATATACCTAAACGCGTCGTAAGAGCCGTACGCGCCAGTCATAGAATTTTGGCGCCACACGATCCCCTTGCGAGGATGCATACTAATATAATTTCATATAACGAACAGGGTTCGAGAACTTCACATCCGAATATGATATAGTGGGTACTTATCTGTAACTATGCGATAATTTCAAACAACGAATAATAGAATTCGGTAAATGCAACACTTAGGGTTTTGCGGCTCGTTTAGGCATACTTTCACCAAAACAATCCTGTTGGAAACGTGTTCATGTGTTAAAGCACAACAGAGAACAAAATAGTAGATCTCTATGATGGTCATTAATTTATTATAATAAAAATAAACTTTGTAAATATTAGTTTTAGACATATTTATTTTAAATAAATATTAGGAATTACATTTGTTGCTCTTTTGGTGTATTCTTTTATGTACTTTAAAAAGGTGACTTAATTAGAATGAAAAGAAAAGAAACAAGAAGTTTATTATTGGATTAATAATTATAGGGTTACAACAAAGTGAAAAAAATATTAAACAAAAACTTATAAGTACTGCGCAATCACTGCGCCAACATTGGGCCTCTCATTCAGCCGCTTGCAGCAATACAATTTATGCAAGATTACAAGTCATGGTCATATAGTGTGTGTGTTGTTGTGTGTTCGGTTCTCCCGAGGGGCTGCGACATGGTTTATTGGGGCGGGTACATCCCCGGGTCAGCATCGATCATCCGCCTGTTCTGTCGCAGGCCTCTCGATTTACTTCTTTCCTCTTTGGAGTGTGAAGAAGCATTTAAACAGGACGATCAGGTCACTGGGTCTTTTAGACTACATTGCGTTTACCATCAGATGTAGGGCCGTGACGTTGCAAAAAAAAAAGAGTACATTATTTTATTCAAAATACTATACGCGTGAAATAATTAAGGCCGGTCTGAAGTTTGTCACTTTACCCTTTTTGCCCTCTATTCTTCCGGCCACTCTTTGGTGTCCGAAAACGTTAGCCGCGCCACGGACGCAGATCGTGACTAACTTCACACTCGATCCGGCCTAGTCAATTCTCGCACTTTTTTGCCCTAAAATTAAGGTCTCAAAATAACAACAAACAAAATTTATAAATTTAAGTTTATTCAGCATGCTAAACTACCATAACAAAACAATAATTTTAAGTACGGACCACACTCCGCAGTTACGAAGCTTCAACATCGATTTTGACTTGATCCCTAGCTATCTGAAAAGCAGCGATAAGTGATGCGAGTTCGATTCGTTCGCTGCAACCGCTCGCGAGCCTCGCTTCTGCGTCCGCCATCTTAATGAGGAGACTCACTAGAACTTCTGGTGGTAATTTCACTAGAAATAAAATAAATACCAATGAGTTTCAGCTGTGTATTATCAAAGATTAAAATATACGAGTTACAGAATAATGTGGTAATATATAAGAATCGGTACATAAACCTGACAGTTAGTGTAATGTACCGAATCTAGACATCTTAAAATGTCACGCTAATTTCAATCACTCGTTTATTGCGATCGATAAGATAGATCATATCCCTATATATTAAGTGAAGTGCGTAAGTGATCATAACAGCGCTGGAGATAGAAGCTCTACTGTTTATCATTTAGTATTATCCAAAGTTGTAAGTTAAATATAAACGTGTTACATACTCTTTTTTTTTACTAGCCCTGTATTATATACATCCCACTGCTGCGCACGGGCCTCCTATACTGAATGAGAGGGATTAGGCCTTAGTCCACCACGCTCGCCTAATGCGGGTTCGCAGACTTCACATACCTTCGAAAATCTTATCGAGTTCTCAGGTATGCAGGTTTCCTCACGATGTTTCCTTCACCGTTAAAGCAAGCGATAATTAACAATTAATTTACATGTAACTTAGAAAAGTCAGTGGTGTATGCTCTTGGGGCTGGTTTCGAACCTGCGACTTGCGTCTCGACAGTCCATACTGTATACATATTGCTGAGCTATCGCTGCTATTTGTTACATACTCATTCGATAAAAAAGAAAATGCTTTATTTTATCACCGCAACGTTTTTGTTAGTTAGAAGCAGATTTCAAAAAGACACGAGGATGTTGACAGTTTTAAAATCATATAGATAAGAGGTGGGATATCATACGTTGGCGGTGGAAAGTATTGAAACTAATTCAAAATGTTTGACTTATCTGACCAAACTGTATATCGCCCAATGAGCATTTAACAACAACGCCACTCTTCTCGGTAACACATAGTCGGCATACTATACCAATTTATTAGATTGTGAGTGTAAAATCGACCTAAGTAAGATTGTATTCGAACATCAGTTATTTGACTTATCTCCACCAGAAAACTGTTCTGCCTTTTATCCTCTCATAACTTGTGTCAAAGTAATAAGTAATTCTCAGAGAACGAAACTTTTTTTCCTTTTCCCTAAATTATTTTTTCACACAGGCCGTTCATAATAATTATTCTATTACTTATATTTGAACAAAGTAAAACACTCTTTGCTCTATTGTTTGAATAAAAAATATCTACTGAGAAGTTCGTGAAGCGAGTTGAAGAACCCGTGTTGGATTGCTTATGGTATAATTAAATCTGGCCAACGATTTGAACGAATGAATTGGGTGGTCTTACCTCTTTGTATGATTGTATGGATTTCCGTGAGGATGTCATTGAGAGCTAATCCTTTGGCAATTTTCAAGTCTTGTATAACTGTAGGAATATTTAAGAAAATATATACGGCATAATTCAAGTCTCCGTAGCCTGGTGTAATGGACGAGCCGGCTGTGAAACAAGAGACAACGGGTTCCATTCCTACACCGACATTTGAATTACAAAGCATTTAACTGGGCTAGTCTCCCCGTGACATAAATGTTAAATCTCATAATAATATGCATTGTTGTTCATTAGTTTAATCTAGGTGTTTTTTTTACTAGCGATAAAGAGACGAGTAGGTCGCTCGCCTGATGGTAAGCTTCAAACTTGCCCAAAACAAAAGCAACACCAATCAGAACTTCGTATTGATATGTTGATATCATTCCACTTGAAAAAAAAAGCAATAAAAACCCTCCGACATAAATTATAAACAATATTTTTAACCGACGACAAAATCGCAGGAGGTTTTAAATTCGACGCGATTATTTTTTTATTACATTGAGATTTATGACACTGGTAATATATATTTAGTTTTTAGATATTAATATAAAAAGGATACGTTTAAAACATGTGGCGAAGTCGTTTTCATTGAGCAGTAAGTTGAGTATGTTGTTGATGTCTGACCGTAGAGGATGTCCCACACACGTGTATACGTTGTCCTCGGTGACGTCACGGTACGCGAGCCACGTGCTCTGCAGCGTATTCAGAACTTTCCTCATGTCGCCGCCTGACAGGGTGAGCAGGGCCTTCATACCGTCCTCGGACATTTTAACACTGAAAAGAATGAAAATGACAGAATAGTTTTTTCTCACGGCTCCGCCCGCATAAAAGTGTTATTTTTTGTATGTGCTAACAGCTATATCACAATGAAAAATAGCCTATGGTACAATCTGCGCAAGCATCAAATCTGTTTAGCGATAACGGTCACCTATATGAACATTTTTTCAGAATCGAATCACCAACTTTATTTATATTGGTATAGAATGTTATGTGGAAATAACAATTTGTCTGTATCCGTGCGCAGGAAAATTAATTGATGATAAACTAATGCTCGTTATTGCAAATCTTGGACATATCTCCAAGAATAAAGACTCAATTCATGTTACATTCAATTTTGTACCTTTAAATTGCATTCCATCACGTCCATAGAAGTTTCACATCTAAAATTAGGAGATAGAAAATATTTACTACGAAAATTATACAAATTAACAATACCCATATCCTAATAAAATTAATTTATAACCATATACACCCAGGTATAGACAAAGAGACTCAGACTAAAATATTAAATCTTAGCATATAATACACAGACTCTTAGCATAATATTATAGTAGTACTTAACAGACCATCAGTTTGGTAGGTATGCTGGGGACAAAAGATATGGCTCGCATACATAAAATACTAAACATACCCTTCCGCCGCTGCGATCTCCTGCAGCCGCGGCACAATCTGCTTCTGGTTGAGCGGCGCGAACCGAAACCTCGTGCATCGCGACTGCAGCGCCGGGATTATCTTGCCCAAGTAGTTGCATATTATACAGAATCTAACGTTTTCCGTATACTTCTCTATAACTGAAAAATTCAAAGAAACGTAAATTTTCAGTTCGACTAATAGACATTAGTGTACGATTATTTACGTGCACACATTTTCACTAGGACAGACAAAGAAGAGATTTATCAAATTAACCTAATTTCCATTTTGCAGATATCAGTATTTCGACTAATCATTATAAATTAGATAGATTTCGCAAAAAACTTGCAGTAAAAGTACGATGTGTCAATGAAATAAAATTTCAAATGATAAACAAATGCCAAAAATAACGTATTTTGAAATGGAGCGTAGTACATCTTAGTTCAGCCAATAAGCGTTCCAGGAGACACTGTCTAACTTTTATTAGTGTGCGTGTTTTGAACTAAATAAATATTGACTACTATATGTTAAGGCCACGTATCTTTACAGTAAATGTGCTTGTAGAACAGCTTCTATTGTGTGCAAATTCAGCCAAACTGTTTACGTGCCTACGCGGCGGGTCACTGGTGGCGCTGGGCACGTCAATACGAACGTAAGCGCGGCAATTTCGACAATATTTATGTTTTTTGGTTGCGATTTTTTTATTTTTTATTTAATTAGCAAATTGTCAGGGTAAGCAGTATCTCTTCGTCACTATAGACTGCACGCCACTGCTAAATACAGAATACATTGGTAACAAACATGGTACAAAATATAACCAAATCGCTCCGCCTCACTTACCATTTATTTGGTGGATAGATTGATTAAAATTAACGGCAGATTTCTACATAATTGTGAAAATAAAACAAGTTAAATTCCTAATATATTTTTATTGCAAAGAGCAAACTGTCGATGAAGCGCGTCTCTGGATCTTTCTTAAAGCCTTTCTGTTCATGATGAGCGACTGAGTCGGCTCTGGTGACTGCAGCGGCTGAGGTGTTCGGCCAGTACTCTCGGCATCTCTCGGCTTCGGAGATTTGCCGTTCACCATCGGAGGTGGTAATTTACGCACTTTTACTCCCAATAAACGGCCCACTAGGCTAGTGAAAGCGTGGTTGACCTAAAAACAGTATGTGCTTTTTATTTAGCATGTACACATAGTGAATCTGAATATACAGGGTTATTTTTAAAACACCAGCAACCTCGCAGGGGTAGATACCTAAGGTTATAAGCTACTACTTTTGTTCTACGACTTTTGATAATTTGTTAGATTTTATTTTCATACAAAAATAAGTATTCATTTAATTTCCGTCTTGAATGTTATCTACGCGCATCGCAGTTTACGTAAGCAAACACGCGAAGCGTGGGGAACCGGGCTAGCGCCTTTGAAGGTCGACGCCCGAGCCAGCTGAGCGGCGCGGCGGCGCCTTTGAGTCGCGCGCGCACGCCGCAGTCTCCGAAGAAAAATACGACACAACAAAAACTTGTAAAATCATTTTTTTTTAAATATATTGAGTTATATACAAACTCGTAGAACAAAAGTTGTTCCATATGGGGTCAGAAATCTGGTCCTGCGAGGTTGCTGGTGTTTTAAAATTAACCCTGTATTTAGTATTAGTTAATTATGTAATAGTATTTGCATAGAAGGTTTATTATAAATTCGAAAGTTTGGATATTTCAGTTTTTTTTTTATTTGGGTGTTTTTAATCATCATCACTCAATAGTTGAAGAGATTTGAAAGAATTAGCACTCGGATATACCATCGTCAAGGGGAGGTCAGTCCTACAAACCTATGTCTAGAATGTTATAGTTTTTCAAAATCCTCCTAAAATCTTATGACATTAAAGTTCAAACTAATCACTCGAATTATATAAAATATGAAATTAATTTGTGCAACAAACGATTATACGGTGTATTCGTTAAAACAACAATAATTAACATCACCATTTCTCCAGTTCTCGCAGAGCCCTTAAAGTTTTCCAATAAATGTTCTGATGCGAACTTTTGTACGCAAGAAAGTCTCACGGCTCTCTGGTGCTCTAAATCAGACTTGTTCCCAAAGAGGGCCATCAATGGTTTCTTCGTGTCTGGTTCGAAAATTTCTTTAACTTTAGCTATCCACGTGCTCAGTTTCTCAAAACTTTGTAAGTTTGTTAAATCATATACAAATAACACAATCTGAAAATACGAGTAGTTAGCTAAATAAATTAAAATAACTTTTAAAAGAACATAAGTTATTTTTGATAACAGTATATGAAATATTGATTGCTAAAGTTATTTAAACCCCACACGCAAAAAGAGGAGCATTTACTTATACATTTAAACCCTTTGTCTCTCTGTCTGTCAATGATATCGTAGCTTCCACACGGATGTGTTTTTTATTTGAATTATAATTTCTAAATAACACATTATCTTTTATAATCGATATGAAACATTTTAAACGTTCAGTATAGGTAACACCTAATGACATTCTTACGTCAGATCCATACAGGTAATTAGTGAGCATGTTAGTGGTGAGCGCATTGCCGGCGACGTCGCACAGCTGCAGCGGCACCGCGGGGCGCAGGCCGAGGCACTGGCCGGCCATCACCTCCGCGCCCTGGGTACTCACACAGTTGCCCGTGTTCATCGAGCTCGTGCCCAAGTAACGTGTACATAGACTACTCTGAACGGGAAACATTTACAGGCAGATGTTAAAATACACATTTTTTTATGACAGCCTCCGTGGCACAGCGGGCGAGTAGCCGGCTGTGAAGCGAGAGGCCGCGGGTTCGATCCCCGCACCGAGACAAATGTTTGTGTGGCCCACAAATATTTGTCTCGGGGTCTGGGTGTTGTGAGACCGAAAGTCTCTCGTAGTTCCTGATACCCACGACACAAGACGCGTATCTTACTGTGGGGTCAGGACTATGTATGTGACTGTTGGGTGTATTTATTTTATTTATTTATTTTATCGACATACGTACATTCATACGCATTCTGCAATCCCGAAAAGGTAGGCAGAAGTGAAACCGGTACACCCACATTTCGCCCAGCTTATTTCAATCCCAGGATGTTATACGGAGCGAACCTATCGCCATACCAGGCGTAGTTCAGACTTCGAGGTGATACTAAGCATTTCGTGATAGAAAAATCCAATATCACTATGGCCCGACTCTGGGGATGGAACCCGAAACCTCAGCAAGACAGTCGTACCGCATAATAAAACTACGCCATCGAGGCAGTCGAGTTTTTATCGACGTCGCAGTTATTTTTCATTTTTGTAACAAATATGTTGTACCTATATAGGCACGATATACATACAGACAATGGGTCTACGACGACCATAAATCACGTGATACATAACCGCCGACGACCTACCGTCATACTACGATCTAGTGTAGTGTGATCTAACACCTTCAAACCACATCAAACTTATTCGTATATCATAAATTTATTTCAAAATTACTAAATCGCTTATTTCTCGAAAATGATAAAAAAAACTTGAATTCTCCCGACAAGGGTTGAACTAAGGCAGGCGGCCGATTAAAAAAACTACAAACCAAATCTTTATGTAACATGTATTAAAATGCATGTTACGTCGCCTCACTACGAGTGAGTGGCATAAGGGCAGGTGGAAGAAGAATGAAAAACATGACACACTTACTTTCCCAGTAGAAGGTTCACCCAGCACTGTGATCTTCACAGTGCCATTCTCGACTTCATCCTCACTGTCTGACATCACAATTTAAATATATCCACAATAACACAACTCATTAATTAACATGTATTTATCAGACTAAAAACGACATAATAATTTCTTATACGTATTTAAATACGCGTTAATTATTAAAGGACAAACAAGTGGAAGTTTTTGTTTATGTGTGTGTCACCTAGGTAACTAATTAATAACATTTTGTTGCGTAAACCCGCGTCGTATACTCAAACATAGAATACGAATAAATAATTCGATTCACCAAACTAACGTTTAACACATTTTTTTTAACAAAATAATATTGATTAGCAATCAATGTCTAGCTGTCCATGTGATTCGGGTCGGGACCCCTATGCTATAAATCCGCAAGGAAACAACTAAGTTCGGAACATACACAGAGTAAAGTAGGTATAGAATAGCCATGACAATAATAATGAATGAATGACTTCTGACAGGTTACTGCTACACTAATCAAAACAACTTATTTACAGATATTGGTACATAGCTATATCACATCATGCTATGATCCAAGAGAGCAGAGGAGTAGCATACAAGGCTTTGAAACTGTGAGGGACAGCTAGTATAACATAAAAACTTACTTCTTCTCAAAGCGTTTTGGGCGTCATTTGTCATAGCATCTGCCTCATCCAAAATTATTAACTTCGGCCCAGCCTTAAATATAGTCCTTGTTGATGCAAAGCTGAGTATTTGGCCCCTCACTATCCCAATCCCACGGTCATCTGAAGCATTCAATTCAAGTACCTAAAATACATAAATAAAACTAAAATAATTCATTTATTATTAAGTCTGTCTTATTCTGCCTGGTGGTATCCCATTTCTACTTAGATCTGTCCATTTTGTATAGTCTTGAGCTTCCTCCGTAAAAAGACAATTGAAACTCCTTACTTCCCATAATTTATTGTTGTTGAAGCGGTAAGATATGACGTAATTTTGTTGGTTAGTTTATTACTAACATTAAATTTATTGTTATTTAGGCCAAGTATTTAGGTAAAAATAATTAAGACCCAATAGTCTGTGTTTGACAAGATGCAACATTCTCAGTTACAACTATTACCTAGTGAATACAAACCATAGCATTAAACAAATGTATTGTCAAAGAACTCTTCCTAATTTCATGAGAATATCTGAGATATTAAATATCCATTATTTTCTTACAGACTAGTAAAGCGTCAGTAAAGCGATGACACTGCCCTTTACATAAAGTGCAGTTCAAATACATATAATGTAGACCCTCGAGTTGCATGTCTCTAGGGCCATAGGAATAATGCTGGATGATTTACTGGATATACACAGGTTGACTCTGAAGCTTGACATGTTGGAACAAGCTGCTATAGCAGGCTCCTATTGCACAATAAATCTTATATCTTTAAATGAGCAATTCTTGTATATATATAAATATATAATTGGAATCTCGGAATCGGCTCCAACGATTTTCATGAAATTTAGTATGTAGGGGGTTTCGGGGGCGATAAATCGATCTAGCTAGGAATAATTTTTAGAAAATGTCAGTTTATTCGTATTTTATCAACTTAAAGTAGTCCCAATTAAAACTGAAAAATATGACTCTATATATATAAAAATGAATCGCTGTGCGTCTTTTTTTTTTATGGCATAGGCCGGCAAACGAGCAAGTGGGTCACCTGATGGTAAGTGATCTCCACTGCCCATGTACGCCCACCTCCAGAAGAATCATGGGCGCGTTGCCGACCATAAAGGAAAGGGATAATTAGGGATAGGGGAGGAGATTTGGGCTTCCGGATATCTCACTCACCGTACGAAACGCAGCAACAAGCCGCTACTTTACGTCGGTTTTCTGTGAGACAGTGGTCATGACCCGGTTGAGCCAGCCCATTCATGCTGTAGACAAAACTGTCTACAGCGTGGCTCTACCACTCAAAGTCTCGAGTCTCGCCAAAACTCGAGACTGGCTGTACCGATTTGGCTAATTCTGATCTTGAAATATTTGTGGAAGTTTAGGGAAGGTTTACCCGGTGAGAAAAAATGGAAAACACCAAAAACGACAACTTAATTTTCAAATACAAACTGTTCCTTGATGTCTTTTTGATGTGAAACATCTATAAGCACAGGTATAAACGGGATTGTTGGCGTTGCGAAGCTTGCCGTGGGTCGCAAAGGGACAGGAAAGGGACAGGACAGGGACAGGGACAGGACAGGGACAGGGACAGGGACAGGGACAGGGACAGGGACAGGGACAGGGACAGGGACAGGGACAGGGACAGGGACAGGGACAGGGACAGGGACAGGGACAGGGACAGGGACAGGGACAGGGACAGGGACAGGGACAGGGACAGGGACAGGGACAGGGACAGAGACAGGACAGGGACAGGGACAGGACAGGGACAGGATTGTCCCACCGGGGGGAGGTGGAAGACGACATGACTTAGGTCGTCGAAGTCAATTAAATGTGCGACGGGCTACCTCACGTGCAATGGTGTAGTACCACACTTAATTGCATTTAATGTAAAAGAAACATTTGTATTAAGTTTTGACCACATTTTACACAAATATATGTAGGTGATACGAAGTTCACCGGGTCATCTAGATTAAGATTAGTAATTAATTAATTAAGTCAATGAGTGTTTGCTTTGAGGTTAGAGTTAATTCCTGACATCTATTGGCGAATAATAATACTACTTTTTTTTTTTCACCCGAGCAAAGCTCGGTCGCCCAGGTTCTAAGAATTAAAAGATCATAGAAAATTAATTTTGTAATAAGAAGCATACCATAGAGTTAAATTGCTGTGGTGTGTACATCTGTCTAGCACAAGCTAATATCGTAGATGTTTTACCAGTACCGGGCGGGCCATAAAACAACAGATGTGGCAGTTGATTCTCTTTCATAAACTGATTTACTGAAAACAATCACATAACCTCAACTTAGTGGAAATTACTATACAATTAACTACTTGTTACTGATACAATTGAACTTACTTGTGTTTATTATATCATCATGAGATACCAAATCGTCTAGTTTCGAAGGACGATACTTCTCAACCCTGTAATTTGTAATAATTTCAACGATTTAACGTAAGTACCTGTATTGTACATAATCTGGTCATATGTGTTGTAAATCATTGAACTTACCAAGGTAGATTCTTACTTGCTTCCCCGACAGTCATTATATAAGGCCTAGTTAATTAAAATAAAAAACTAAAGCTTTAATTTTGTTTGGTTTTCGTTTTTATTACTCGTAGCAAACCAAACCGCCAAAACATAAACAAATGTCATCGGTCAAATAAAAAGTAAAAAAGTATATACTCTGTGGTAGGGAAGGGCAAAACATATCGATATATCAAAATATCGATATTTTTTAGAAAATAATCGATAAATATCGTCGATATTTTTAATCTCGAACTATCGATATTCGATATTTATTTATGAATATCAAATTCGATATTTTATAATCGCCTTATTATATTATTTATTATATATATATATATATATATTTCTTGTGAAAATCAGACCCCGTAGAATTCTGGGTGAATTGTCGGCATTTTACGCCGGTCCTCTCTAAAATTGCGTTAAAGTATTTAATCTGCCAAGCTTCCTCAGTATCGTCTAAAAGACTTGCTTCGGCTGTCAACTTAGTTGTACCGGATAATAGAAGCAGACTGCTGCAGACTAACTGGAGAGCATATCAAGGAAAGAGTGCTTCTGATGTCTATATCAGATGATTATTGGTTTGACTAAAAAACAATTGTTTAAATTTTTAAGGTGACGAATAATTTCATGTTTATTGTAATATTAATAGTGAAATATGTATTTTATAATAAGCAAAACTACTAAAAGTACCAAATGTCTTTTCACATTTGAATATTTTAACAATTTATTCGGTAATCGCGCTCCTGAGAGTAAAAATATCGATATATCGAAATATCGATATTTTTTACTCTGCATATATCGATATTGTTTAAAAATATCGATACGATAAATATCGATTAATTTTTTCCATTTGCCCATCCCTACTCTGTGGTAAAAACATTTTGATGTAGGGATGCTGAAAAAATATCAATAAATCGATATATCTTTACTGTAATAAGTCGATAGTTTTCGGATACAAATTGCATCAATACATCGATATTTTTACTAAGTATTAAATCCAAACCGGTATTTTTATTTAAATTGGATGCTATGAAAATTAAAAGTGGACCAACAAATGTAGTCTATATTTTTTCTCGATATATCAAAATCAATATTGATACTTTCAAAAATTATCTATACTTTTTCGCACTTGCCTATTTTGAATCCATTTTTAGGATAGACATGAGGCGTATAATATAATGGAACAGTATATAAAACTAGTTTCATTCATGCATGCCACGCCTGCCCATAAACAGAAGCAACACCACACAGAACTTTGAATTACAAAGCCCTGCATGGTACTGAACTGCGCTCGTCACCCCGAGATATAAGATGTTAAGTCTCATAATGCCCAGTAATTTCACTGGCTTAAATGTCCTTTAAACCGAAACACAACAGTGCTTACACACTGTTGCTTGGCGGCAGAAATAGAGAAAGCGATGGTACCAACCCAGACGGCCCAGTAAAATTCTAACTTTATAAGTATTTAGTAAGGGCGCGTTCCCATATAACGTCCGTTTTACAGGTCCGTTTAAACGTATGTGTTATTAGCGTACTATGTAGTTGTATGAGCCAGTTCACACCATAGTACAGTATTCCGGATCCAGTATACTGATCCGTTTATCGGAGCGAAACCGCGCAAGGCTTGGCACGGGGGTGAGCGGGGTGTGGGATGCTACACACAACACAGCCGCCATTTGCCGCTTTAATCCCTGAACATGCTTTGTGAATACTATCTCCAGTAGCGACGGATCCATCAAAAAGGATCCTGTAAATGCTGTGTGAATACTATCCTCCAGTAGCGATGGATCCGTTAAAAAGGATCCTGTAAAAACGGACGGACGGACGGATATTTGTCAATAAAATATCATTTTGTAAATACAACGATATAAAATGATATTACTATCTATAACCGTACAATGTAGGGAAAATAAGAAATCATAACTTACGTACAATAAAACGCAACATTATAATATAAATTTATATTGTATAAATGTCTCAGTTCATTTTAAATCTTTATCTATTTATGTTACGTTCGATGTGTGTTTCGACTTGCAATCGTGTCACACCGCTATGATTTTCACCTTTCAATATGGCGGTGGCAGCGGATTCCCAGGACCACATGACACGGCTACTATAGGCGTGGACCATGTCCAGGGCCGCCTCTTCCGGTATGTAATATTCGCTGCGTGGTTTCTTATCCTTCCCCATACTAAAATAATATTTGCAGCCATTCTTTTTAGACATCTGAGCTGACCATGGCTCTGAAAAAATAGTAAGTTAAAGATTGTTGCGAGTGTAGATATTATGTTTATGAGTACCTACTAGTTACACTTCGTATAGAAAGAACTTGGAAGCGATTACAAATTTATTTGCGCTTTATTACAGGGTTCGAGGATATATATCAATGGATGTATATCAAGATATATATCCGATATATATCCGATATATATCAAGCTGGTTTCGACGATATATATCAATATTTTTTTTATAATATATTGCAATACAAAAATGGTTTAAAAAATTAATGTTACTATGTAATTTTTAGAGTTTGTTACTGTATTTCTACTTCCCAAATATAGATGGCGTGGGAGTAGTGTTAAAACATACTCCCTGATGGTAAGTTCTAATCCATAAATGACAACACTTCTGCCCTAAAATAAGAGTTTATGGTTTTTAGTATATTTTGCCTTATCCAAAAACGAGTTTTTTACTTTATAATCTAATATGTGTATGTAACACATATGCAAACAGTATTCATAAATAATACAATAAAATAATAATATGGCTTTCATACAAAATGGATATATATCAAACTTGATATATATCGGATATATATCGTAAATATCCGATATCTTGATATTTATAATAAATATCGGATATTTTCGAACCCTGCTTTATTAACACATCGTGTCTAAATTGTGAATGGGGCGTAGTGTGATTTTATAATGTTAATTCTTCACATGTTTTTTTGTTAGCATTTACTAGAATTGAATATTATTATTATATTCCTAATATTTTTAACTGATTAAAAAATTAACAAAAATATAAATTAAAACAAGCATTTTAATACTTCACATTTAGTGCATGTTTGACCATTTTATTAAAGCATATTTTGCCATTTTGTTAATGCATATAATCAGAGTTCCAATTATTACTAAGCCGTCGCGTCACGTCATGTTACGTTTGAAATGTAAGTATGGCTAATGGCGTTTTAAGACAGTAAATGAAGTTCATGTATGGAAGTTGACACCAAACTTTTAAAGTAATATAACTTATCCAGGAAAGGGTATTAAACGAGTCACTATTGTGCAAACTCACTAACCTCTTATTTCTTTAATGAAAAGCAACGACCCAACCGTATAAAACATTTCACTTCTGTTTATTCTATCTGGTGTTTCAATAGTAACCGCCTGTTTAACACGTTTCATTGCACTAATTTGCAAGTTTTCTACAGCTGTCGAAAACTTCTCCATATTAAACATTCGCTTACAGCGTATCGGCAGTGCTTGGTTATCGAATGGCTTATTTAATGCAGTGCAAAAAAGGTTGCATTGGTTTATTCTGTAAAGGGGACAAATATTAAGGATATAGTCACAATAAATAAATACTTTATACTCGTTTTAACAAACCTTTCCGTCAGCGGTAATCTTGAAATATCGATGCCTCCCAACATTAAAGCGTCTATAATATGTAACGATTTGCTGTGCATTTGATTGTGTCCTTGTCCGCGGTATTCTTTCACAACCTATAATACATAATAAGAAAACGATTATTTTACAAAATCACTATAAAGGTGGATTTCGTGACACAGCTGCCAAAAAGGAACGCCAAGCCGCGGATTCGATGCCTACGCTGAAGCAAATATATGTGTGATCCACAAATAAAATAATTTCCATTTCACGTCTTCATGATCAGCAATGCATTAATGATTCATAGAGTAACGTGGTTGTTCATGGACGATGATGGCTGTTTGTCGGCCTTGACTATGATAAAATATTTTGATACTGGGTGTTACGATTCGTGTCTTGTATGGCAGGATTACAGCTTTGTGTTCGATTGTTGACTGTTTAATATCTATATTTCTTAAAATATAAATCTATTCATTTTAAGTAATGATTGGAAATTTTAAAAGCCTACCTCGCCATAAATGAGTGTCTTAGTAGGTAATGTGAGGTGTAAATCAACGACACTTTTCCATCCGTTCGATTCTAGTTGAAATACTTGTTTTCCTCCACAACCTGTTTGAAACCATATTTTGTTATTATCTGTTAAATAGTCAACGAGAGCTTTTAAAAGTAAGTGTTAAGATGTAATACATATATTACATCGATATTTTATCATATATCAGATAAATAGTCATCAGATATACCAAGAAAATATATAGATATATCGATATTTTTAACATCCCTACAGCTTATTCGGTGTTTCGTGACCAAACATTACTAAATGCTAAACTCTATACATGCCCTAAATAGTGGAATGCTAAAAAAACGAAACAACGACACGAAACGATGATAATAATGATTATATTACTAACGACCATGCTTACCTATAAAAATCCTTAAGTCTGGACAGTTCTTGCCACTACTCAAAAACATAAAATGCCAATCGTAAACATTTTTAAACTTGTTCAAATCTTTTTCAGTCTCTAAATATTCAGGTGATTTACTCAGTACATTTGATTTAAATGAGTATGCGCTACTGGTGTCCAATGGTGGCCTTTTCAAAGACGATAAAATTATTCCCAACACGTCATCTGGATTCTGGCGCTTCGGTTGCGTTCTTACTTGAACCGGTATCTAAAACCACCAATAATTATAGTAAAGGGTTTTAACGTTACAGGGGTTTTAAATTGTAAGCATAGAAAGATGATCAAAGATTTTTATAACTGGCCCGCGCTACTCTACACTTTAAAGCCATATTTTTTTAGACAACCCTATTGGTATGTGTTCAGCAACACATTTTATAGCCTCAAATATTATTTTCTTCTGGTAAACAGATGGGTGAAGGTCAATGTTCCCCGGGATCTTATACTATAAGGCAAATGTAAACTGTAGTAAAAAAAAAGCTATTATCTCAGTTTCAAATATTGAAATTACTCACTTTCCACAGTTGCAAACACTGTTCTTTCATTTCAGCTTGGTTTGTTTCTTTCAAGTTTCTATCTTTACTGAACGAAGCTATTTTAAGCAAATTCTTTATCTGTTTTTCACCGATCCTACGAATACAAACATACATTATTATATGCGTTCCATCTTTTTCATCAAATTAACTAAGGATTTGTCTATGGAGGTTGTAGATGTGGCATCAAATTCTAAGGTTCACCCTTGGAGTAATAATTTAGAGGGAATTTGCACATAAAGCATTAAAATCGAGCCGTATTTTCTGTAGAAAGAGAGGCACCCAAGTTAAGATTTTGTCTCTTCAACATTGAGAAAATAATCCAGCGTTTACATTAAATTTCAAAATTACCATTTAATGACCATTGCAAAACATGGCTTATATGTCTGTATAATATTAGTATTGATTAAATAAAAATATACATAGCATACAGTTTAAATACAGATCGACTACAAAATCTATATATTGGAACTATGGTCACAAAATACAATAAAATGTCTAGTCTATGTTACTCATGGAGAGCTTTCAAGTGGTGAAAGAATTTTTAGAATAGATGTGTAGTTCCAAAGATTATAATACATTCCCACATTGAACACAAAATCAATATCTATGTTACTAAGGAATACTGTAGCTTTCTAATAAACAAAGAATTTTTAGAATCGGTTTAGTAGTTCCTAAGATTAGTCCTTAATACAAATGACTACAAAATTGATATCTGTAGGGGCCTGTCACAAATCGCAATGAAATATAGCCTATACTCAAGGACAGTGCAGCTTCATATTAGTTACGGATTTTTTTTATAGCGGTTCTGTAGTTCCAAGGAGTACCCCCATCATTAGCTCAACATAGAGAGGAATGGCGTAAAACGGAGGATGCTTATGCCCTGCAGAATCTGAAATGAATGAATATAAGATAGATAACTCACACACAGTTGCTCCTGAATATATATTCATAAAAGTTGGTGTCTTGCTGCATGACACTCAGAGGCACCAGCTCTGTCACGTCCTCGTCAGTATTAGTGGTGTTCCAGAGCATAGAGTTTACAGAATACAGGTGATTCTCAGCTGCTTCGGTGCCCAATTTCTTCCACAAACATATAAGATATCTCTCAGAGTTTGCCGGTCTTGATGTGACAGGTTTATGTATGCATACTGACAAAAATACAAAGTAAAACAACTAAAATGTTTTATTTTTTTACGTTATTTGTAAACTATTGAAATAAATCATCAAATTTAAAGATTAACACAGTAGTGCCAGCTCTATTACCTTTTTCAAAACATCTATACATTATGTAGATTAATCCAACGCTGAAATATGTGAAAACATCAAACAGTTTTACTACAAAGTTACCCCCAGTCCTCACAAGCATAAGTGCTGCAAGACATTGACATAAATACAACTGTTTGGATAATATTTCTTGAATATTTTCTTGTCCTTCCACAGAAAATCCCTGCAAACAAATAATAATTATATCTATGAAATAATAAATTTTATTTTATTTATAAACTCACACCTGTGAGGGTGAAGGTGTAGGCAGAGGTTTGACTGGAGGTTTGGTTTGAGGACGTACATCCAAGGTTTATTCGCAGAGCTTATCTATGTACCATTATAGTAGCGAACCTATCGAGTATATACCGGGCACAACTCATGTTCCGGTAATTTTTTTTCGCATGAAAACAAAAACTTTTTAACAAATTATAAAACCCATTCAGAAAACTAAACAGCTAAAAGTAAATCTAAATAAATTTGAGTCGGCGGTACTGCAGCTTAACAGCCAATGATTGATCTAGTTTTTTGAGGTGGTTTTATTTTTTGTCTAAACGTTTTTTATTTTACTATTTTTAGTGAAAGTGTCATCAAAATCGGTGCATAAATGACGAAGTTTGAGTCTTTCTTTTTCCCCCGATTTTTCGAATGAAAGAAGAATCTACCAAATCGGTCCACATATTTTGGCGGAGTTAAGCGTGGTTAGACATAAAAAAAACATCGAATTGAGAACCGCCTGTCTTTTTTCTTCGGTTGAAATACTGTGAAAAACTGAAAAGTGATTGCCTGAGCTGGGATTTAAACATAGAGCTAGAAGACTACTCTGTAGACCAGTGTTTCCGAACGTGGGGCCCACGCCCCACAGGGGGGTAATTTGATAGTTACGGGGGGCAATTTAAAAATGGACTCGATACGACTTTAACCCTCTCGCTTTGGGTTATTTACATGCAATGCTAGATATCGGTGACAAATTTCACAAAAAAATGTTAAGGTGGGGCATGGCCTAAAAAGGGTTGCGAAACACTGCTCTAGACGAACAGATTACGGAGTATGGAGCGAACCATATCTGTCTGGAGCGTGCTAAATCCGATCGATAAAATAACATAGTCAAAATCAGTATGTATTCATTTTTTTTTACTCGCCCTGTATTATACGTGTCCCACTGCTGGGCACAGGCCTCCTCTACTGAATGAGAGGGGTTGTATTCATTAAATAACATTAATATTTTTTTATATTTAGCATTATAAAAGATTAAACTTTATGTGTTTTTTAAACTACGAGATTTAATTTAATTGCGTTATAAACTAGTTAAATATATCTTATAAAATTAACAAAATTGCGATACTACCCGTTGCCGGTCCACTTATAATAAATTATATAAATAAAATAAGACCAGCTCTGATTTTACTTACGCCGTCAGCCATTAGAAAATGTACTCCTTTATCATCAGTTTGTTTTAAGACATGCTCTTTAAGAGACATTAGGTTCGCCGGGTCAAATATGTTGCCATCGTCTTTTATGCCGTAATAAGGGTTGAACGTTTCTGGTGTACCGGCGTAGAAATCAGACAGTTTGAAATCATTCTTACCCTTCAATGTGAAGCCAAAGCCTGATGTGACAAAATAAACACTTTGAGTAAACAAAACAACAGAATGTATAATTACACTATGTATAAACAATCTGGGTTCCCGCGATGTAAATGACCCCGTACTTGGGTGCGTGGTAATTTTTATCCTGACACGGCAAAGAGGTTATACTACACTTGATGATAAGCATGATGATGATGCAAGACAATTATTATGTCGACCGTCGAGAGATATTGTACCCTCGACAATTGCCAGAATTAAACCAGCGTGAAATAACTGGATATACACTGGCTGCCCCGGAAAGCGCCTCGTCAATCGCTGAAACTTGGGGTTATGGTTTCTTTTTTATTGTGTATATGGACCACAGCGGTAGACTGTACGTAATGATACATTGCTAAATAATAATAATCTTTAACTGGAAAAAAAAACAAATGACTAAAATATACATCATAATAATGCTAATAATAGATGTGTTAAACCTACTCCAAAATATGTAGGTAATTAAAAGATAAAATTAAAAAAAAGTAAGTGAAGTTGAATATTCATTAAAAAATAAAAAACTACCTTTAGCTTTCCATCCCTTTCGGTACAGAACATATTCTGAAAAGCCACCTGGGCCAGCGCATACATCTGCGAAATACAATATCTCCTTTTTATCAACTGCATCTTCTCCATTTGGTTTCTTTGGACTTGTGAACATAAAATCGCAAATAGCATCTATGTTAGCCATTTTCACTGCAGCTCTATTAAGAAATATCACTGAGCCGATAGTTTCGTAGGGATTACTTCGAAATCGTGCATGCCTTAAATCTTCGTCATCCAAACTATCGAATATATTCTGAAATAATGTAAGAAATACTTTGATTAAGGCGAGCTAGCTATCACGAAATAGCAGTGTTTTTCGTAGAGCTTTGTGCTTACTGACAATTAAATCTGAAAAAAAGTATTTATTCATTATATAAGTTAGTTCATTCGGTACTTCGATATACGATTACTTTATATTTATATTATAGAATAAATTCGCAAAAATGGGTCTAAACCAGAAGTTCCTAGACTTTTGTCTCATATACCACTTTCAAAATTTAGCTGGTTCCGGTGGACCCCCTGCGGCGCTTTGCAAGTCTCGATTCGTTGTACCGAATATGGATAAGCAAGTTTTTACAATTTACAGTCGCTGAGCTTCTGAAAATATTATCTGCCTACATTGATAGGTGAAGTCAAGCCAACATTTTATTTCTTCACATCGAAAGCAGATACCTTTTTGTGGTTACGAATTGTGAACTCCCATTTTTTTATAACGCCAACGTAGACCCGTATCGAGTCTCCCGTGGACCCCTGGGGGTTAACCTGGAGCACTTTGGGAACTAAGGGTCTAAACGATGATTTAAATAGCAAAAAACGGCTGTCTACATGAGCATAGAATGCGTGTCCTTGTTAAAGGACATACTTCCTAGCTCATGACAATTAATGGCATAGTCCCACATGGCTCTGTGCTTTCGCACACCTTGTTTATTCTGAATATCAATAATATGTTACCACTTAGTAAAATTCATTGCTATGAAGATGACAGCATAGGCATTACTTAATAAGTTGACCAAGATTTTAGCACGCGAAGAAGCTGTGTAAGAAGATACACAGCGTCAATTTAGAGGTTTAGTGTGTGGGGGGTGGGCCTGTCGTCATAAGATGCAGAATTTTAATTCTTGGGAACTTAAATAGGTTTATGAATTGAAATTTGTTTTTGTTTTTTTTTGTGATCGATCAAGTGATCAAACTCAGGATTGGTTTTACAGCCGATATCTACTACTATTAGATCAAATTGAGCAGTCATTTTTATAATAAGTTTTACCTTAGCGTCTAATACCCCTTTCAATATGTGCGCCTGAACAAAATCTGTTTCATCGTCGAGAGTTAACTTCTTCGGTCCTTTTCCTAACCATTCTTCTAAAACATCACCAGATAGTGTTTCATCTGGCGGAGGACTCATCCAAGACTGTAATTAATAATTAAATTAATAAATCTATTTTACCATAAAACAAAAAAGAACAATATTATCCGAGTACGGCAACGTGGCCGCACTACACCTGATGGTAAGCGCAATGCAGTCCATAAAAAATCAATGATCTCCGACTAACAATGAGTTACCGCTAGAAGCATCCCAGCCTATATAAATGCTTCTTCACACTCCGAAATCGGGAGAAACAAATTTAGATGCCTGCGACATGAATGGCGGATGAACCATGCAAGCACAGGGATACAAAAATGTACCCCTATGACTGCCTCAACGAACCATCAAGTGTGCGAACCATCCACACAAGGGTGTTTAGGTCGCTGTGGTAGATTTCAACACACGTGTTTGGTGGTAACATGCCTAATTATAAGTTAAAATGTAAAGTATAAAATATAATTCTAAAGCAGCTCACAAGTATTTCTTTAGCTTCTGGTTTATCTTCATCGGGAGTCCATTTAAAATCTTGTGGAATATCGCCAACGACAGATGGTTTCATACCCAATCCTCTACGTCCTTTTTGTGAAGATGCTTCCACAGGTTCTACCCGTCCATGCTCGAACTTACCCAAACCTTTACCCGGTTTGAAACCCATTTTACTCATCAAACGTTTCGAAACTTTAGAATAGTCACTGTTGTAAGAATAGTCAGGTTCGTTATCATTTTTGCTATAAAACGAGTCGTTTCCCGTTTGAAATGACGCTCGCGTTGAACCCTCGCCATTTTCTGTATCTTTGTCATCAAAGGCTGGTCTGCAGTCCTCAAATTGATCACTTGGCGAAGAGCAATTTTCACTTAGACTGCTTCTACTACTTAATCTGACGTTGCGTTCAGGACTATGATTTGAATAGTTCTGTGTTGATTTGTTAGGTTGTTGGAAGTCGGAATTAGCTTCGGGCTCGTCATCCGATTCTAAAAACACATACATATTAACTTAGTTAAAAATCCTTGAATGGCACAACTGTAACTAGGGGGATCTAGGATCATGTTTTTTTGTAGCCAAGACAAGCAAATGACCAAATGGGTCATCCGATGGTTAGTGATCCCCACCACGGATTAAAAACCATAATACCAGAAAAATCATGGATGGATGAAATCCGTTTAAATTAGTTTTATTTCAATAACTATAGTGAGTTAGTCATACTTTCTTTCTACCTGACGTTATCCCAGCTTAATGCGAGAGTCTGTCTTCCTGGCTAAAAGGCCTTCACTTTGCATGATATTAAGCAGAGGTAGTGATACCATTGGCACTTATGTTTCCCTCTAATACGTCAGCCAGACGCTTTTTAGGCTATCCTCGGTATCGTAGAAGCTCAGATCGGAGATACATGGCCCGGATGACATCAAATAGGTTTCTGATACACCCTTGACCCTCAACGCCCACCAGATCGCCTGCCGGGGCACACAATCGAAGGCCTTCTATAAATTCAAAAAGGCAATATGCAGAAGCTTTGCCTTCGTCCTGTATGTGTTATTGACCAGCGGTCTGAATGCGGGCACAGGGCGGCTCTGCGAAATTGGGCCGCAATCTTCCTCGGAGCCAACCTATCTCCACTTCGGGCCGCCCACGGAGCCAACCTATCTCCACTTCGGGACGCCCTCTCCCGCCAGAAGAACGTTGACGACAGGTGTTGGGCGTCCAACTCCCAAGAGAAAGTGCCCGCCAACCGGTAGGCCACCTCGTGGGTGACCGTGCGGTAGACCCTGACGTTATTCCCTGCGCAACTAAACGCTGCGGCTTGTGCAGTAGAGCGACGCAGCGGGCGTTCAGGGACCCGGTGCAAAACGGGACATCCGTATAGGGCCACCGACCACACGAATCCGGCATACAAATTTTGGCATGGGTTGCCGGAACCTTTCAGGTTCGGCAGCAGACTTCCAAGCGCACCTGCCGCCTGCATCAGCTTCGGCGACAACTTCTCAAAGTGGGCACGGAAGTTCTACTGGCTATCTAGTACTTCATGGTAGAGGGCAAACTGGTCTCCTGGAAGGTCTTTGCTGTCGCTGTCACCAGCGTATCGTCCGCGTAGCAGACAACAGAACACTACCCTGAACTATAGTGAGTTATTATATTACTAGTCATGAAATGCATGAAAGTGCACTGTCAAACCAGAAAGTTGTTTTGCAACAAAAAGGAAGTTTTGTGTCAGTAGTTTTAATCAGGACTAACCTGATCCATGTGATGTAGTAGATGAAGCACCGTAAGTGTCAGCTCTCGGTCTTTTTGCAGGAGTCGCCGCCTCATCACTGCTGGAGTCATCACCCGATGGATCTGGTAAAGCATATAGACAAATTGTGGCGTATTCACAGACGTTGATCTAAATACTAAATAGGCGTCAAAAGTACTTAAATTTTAATAAAAACTGAGTATGACGCAATTTTCGCATCATTTTAAAGGAATTTTTACATTATGTTAAGGCAATTTTTGTGGGTTCAACTGACATATGAGTGGTAGAGCCAAGCTGTAGACATTTTTGTCTACAGCATGAATGGGCCGGCTCGACCAGACCTCTACCACTATCTCACATGATTTGGGATGGGAAGGATTTAGATTTTGGCTTGTAATGTAAGTTCACTTGCAGAATGTATTAGGTATAAGTTTATGGCCTGTGGGTGAGTTACTTTAACAATGAGGAGACACAGCGCAACTGTTATTGAATTAATATTGATTGGACTGACCTCTTAATAAAGTCCTTAGCCCAGTATTAATAATATAGGCACCTCTTTTACCTATCACCTGTTTTTTTTATATTCGCTATCTAACTACCTGTTACTTATTTTTTCAATGTACATGACTAGTTTTTCTTGGGCAACTATTTTTGTGTGTTAATTTATAAAAAAAATTGTACAAAACTACAATTATAACATTGTGATAATGTATCTACCAAAACCTAAAATGTAATTTAAATCCTTTTTAATATCTTAAATAAATAATCCAGGCATATTATAAATTTTGTCAATCACAGGCTGTATGGACCCCCCCTGCCTTTGCATTATTTTTTTATGTAAATTATTGGCAACATTTAGCATTAAGCGTAAACATTGACGGTGATGAACAGTATATGGAAACATTGAAATAAGTGAATTAAGAATCGTACTGAAAGGAGTTAACACCATAACTCCGACAAGACCTTGAAATCGTCCGCACCCATGTTTCATCGTTCTTGTAAAAATACTTGAAAATAAATTATACTTGGCTAAATGCATAATACTGCGAAAGCCATTAATAAAAAAGAAAGAAAAAAGCATTAAGCGTGTTCTCACTCTGGTGAATCAAGTTAGAATCAGTTTGGTTGAACTGTAAAAATTTATACACAAATTGTAGTGTTGATTGTTAATACTGAGTGAAGTGGATGAGTTGTGAGAGTGGCAGAATCAAATAAATGTAATGATATAAATACATAGGTTCAATTGTGGACAAACTTTATGGTGAAAACAGGGTTCGAGGATATATATCAAGATATATATCCGATATATATCAAGCTGGGTTCGACGATATATATCAAATGTTTTTTTTATAATATATTGCAATACAAAAATGGTTTATAAAATTAATATTATTATGTAATTTTTAGAGTTTGTTACTGTATTTCTATATCCAAATGTAGATGGCGTGGGTGTAAACATACTCCGTAATGGTAAGTTCTAATCCATAAATGGCAACACTTCTGCCCTAAAAGAAGATTTTATGTTTTTTAGTTGATTATGCCTTATCTAAAAGTAGATTTTAGAATATGCAAACAGTATTCATAAATAATACAATAAAATAATAATATGACTTTCATACAAAATGGATATATATCAAACTTGATATATATCGGATATATATCATAAATATCTGATATTTTGATATTTATAATAAATATCGGATATTTTGATATTTATAATAAATATCGGATATTTTCGAACCCTGGGTGAAAATGGTTACATTAGATTTTCTCAAAAACGGTGCATTACCTAAAAAAGGAACAGCAGTGTTTTGTCAAACAAAACTCTACCTGGTAAAACCTTTTTAGGATCCAAAATCCAAATTCCTGTTTCTAGATCACACCATCTTTTGACGCCATTTAGCTTGGTCTGAATCATGTGAATCAAATTAGACCTAAGTTTGTAAAGTACCTGTTACCTAACTGTAAAAATTAATTCGCGAGTTGAAGTGTTTACAGTTGAGTGGATGGGTAGCGGGAGCAGCCAGAAAATGTTGAGTCATATAAACGTAATGATATAATTATATTGGCTCATTTGTTTACACATTCTTACCATAAAGGAATGGTATCGTTCCATTTTCTTAAAAACGGTGCATCAACCAGCATTAAAAGCGGCATAACGTGACCGGAAAACAAAACTCTACCCAGTACCATCCTTTTTGGTTCCAAAATCCAACTTCCTTTTTCTAGATCGCACCCTCCGATTTTACCAAAGGTAACGATTAAAGTAAGGATACGATAGTAATGGGTACTGATTGTTTTAGTATCGTATACATACTGGTACACAATTTTTACATTACTTTCACAGCTCTAATCGCGACCAATGACCGACCGGATAAAAGAAGGGACTACAGGTCACGCGAAGCACTACTTCTTTGTAATTTGTTAATAATACACGTAACTGTATAGAACGCTGTATTCATACAAATAGTAGTACAGTTCAGACTACTTTTCAACAAATAAAATAACCTAATAATTCATAATTCTTAAGAACTGGGTAGAGTAACATAAAAGTACAATACCTGAGAGATTCATGCTGGCTAAATACTGAAAACTATAGTAACGTGGAAGAAATATTCAATTACAACACAATAATCACAAATAAATCCATAACAAAAATTTTCGACGCACAAATGTCAATTTGACAAAAATGAGTTGCCTAATCTTGTTTTGTGTTTACCCTATGCATAGTCTAACTTTACCATAAATCGTTGAGTCTTCGTAATAGAACGCGATTCCGCGACAGGCAAACAACCATAATCGAGTCGATCATGAGCTCGTCAGAGTAAACTTGTTCTATGGTGCTCATCATCGTCATCATCACAGTTGCGTAATTTGTACTTTGAGGAAACATTTTTCTCACCAACGAGTCTTTCGGAAGGCGTGCGTGGGGCCAAAGCCAACACGTAGATAGTTATCCCTGTATACACTATAAAAGTTTACGCCAGGATCGCCCCCGGTTGATGTAGGACTATTGTAGTGATCGAAAATAAGTTATAAGTATTGGTTTATTATGTTATTGCGTATTTGCATCCATATGGTAATATCATACGAATCCGAATACCTATTCGATTTCATAATACGTAAGATATTTAAATTATTTCTTTTTTGCAGCTCGCAACTTTTTCGAAGGTCTGTAGATGTTCCACGTCAAACGTACGGCCAGACCGTGGCCGCGTCGACCCGACACAGGCCTACTCATTTTGTTCAAGTTAAATTAATCTACTTTATCATTATTACCCTAAATCTGAGGTAAATTAACAGAAGCTGGTAACACATTTTTTTTTCAGTAAATTACGTACCACAAAGGCCACAGACCAAAGACTGCCCTAAACTGTAACTAATTCATTAGGCAGCTGAAACAATTAGTTTAATTCTATCAATCTATTTCGCAGTTTAAACATATTATGGTCCAGTCATTTTAGCTTAAATTAGGTAAGAATCTCGGAATTCGAGGTACCCAGCTGTAACTCTGTAAATACTTGTATATTGACACCCTAAAAGTTGTCTCAAAACCTACATATGGTAGGGTGTGCGCAACTATTAAATTTCAAGGTCAAAGGTGTCAAAAATCGTTTTTTTGCGCTTTTTTTGTAAATATCTCATTTCCTATGGATTTTTTGCCATTTGTATCTATTATCAATATTGTAGATTACAAAATTCTCTACAAATTTTGTTTAAAACTTTTTTTCATACGGTGAACCGTTTTCGAGATAGAGGGCGGAGAGCGCGCGGTCACAGGATCACTTCAGGTCAAACAGTGCCTCCGGTGGAAAACGCGCCATATACAGTTGATGAACTATCGATAAATCAATGATTATAAATATATGTCAATTTTTATTAACTATTATGTTATACTAGCTTTTGCTCGCGGCTCCGCCCGCGTGAACAGCATTTTCTGGGATAAAAGTAGCCTGTAACCATCTGCAGGGCTCCATCTGTCTCTGTAGATAAATTCATCAAAATCGGTTCAGTGATTTAGGCGTGAAAGCGTAACAAACAAACTCAGTTTCGCATTTACTTTCACCCCCTTTTTCATCCCTTATTAAATAAAATTTCCAAAATTCCTGAAACACGTATTTATTTATTTTACGTCAATAACCGAAATACAAAAATTTCGTTCATGTAACTTTCAAAATGACGAACTTGTGACCGCGCGCTCTCCGCCCTCTATCTCGAAAATGGTTCACCGTATGAAAAAAAGTTTTAAACAAAATTTGTAGAGAATTTTGTATTCTACAATATTGATAATAGATACAAATAGCAAAAATCCCATAGGAAATGAGATATTTACAAAAAAAGCGATTTTTGTGACCTTTGACCTTAAAATTTAATAGTTGCGCACACCCTACCATATGTAGGTTTTGAGACAACTTTTAGGGTGTCAATATACAAGTATTTACAGACTTAACAGCTGGGTATCTCGGATTCCGAGGTGAACTTACTAAAATGACTGGACCATTAACCACTTTGAGTGTTAATAAAATCATGAATGTTTACATAAAGGCTATCATAAAATATCTAAGAGTAGGAACTTAATTTATCAATATAAAATGAGTTTATAAAAGTTGATTTTCCCTGTTTTCCAATTACAGAGCATAATGCGACTCAGTGGCGCACAATGCCGAAGTGTGCTAATTGCTAATTGGAACGTGAATTAGTTTTCTAGTGCACCAGCAGAGTGCGCTAAGTTCAGTGTTGATAAAAAAATATAAATAGTCAATTTTTATACCTTCATCCATCCTAACATTTACTTTTTAACAGGGTCTGAATTAACTTTTGAATATTTCGAAAATACTACGATAAGACGAAAGCTTACAAAAAATCTCAACAATAAACAATTATGAGGAATGAAACACTCGACTCAATAAGAACTTGGTACTTTTAATAGTAAAGCACATTTACAACAATTATACATGAAACATTTTAAGAGAACGCATCGGACCGGCTACGTGACTCGCGCCGCCACGCCATTTTTTTTTTACTCACTAGCCACGGGGTTCGCGCGGCACCCGGGCCGCGCGCTATTGGCGGATCGCGGATGGCGCGTCGGGGTCGGGGAGCCATCGGCAGCGCGCGATACAAGCGCGCGAAATTTAAGCGCTCGTTACACAATTAATTATTATATTAATTACTAACGATAATATAAATAAAATTTCGATCAACGCCAACTTAAAGAAAAAACACTTGTTAATTTTCTGTTACTGAGTTGGTATCGATTGCATGTATCACCCGAAAGCAGTACTTTTGAGAGTGCTTGATTGTGCGAAGCGTTGCTGTAGTTGAAACATTCAACGTTGAGCATTATGCCGCATAATGCGCTCTAGTGCTGTAATTGGAAAACAGGGCTTATTATAGAATACCAAAAAAGAGTGACAAAAATATCAATTATGTATGCGTCTAAAGGATCCGTATCAATGGCCATGAATAAATTAATAAAAAAAAGTTCACTTTTAGGAGTTGGCAACCCTGGAAGCCGCCATATTGTCGTCGTGGAAAAACGAAATTGAGACGAAAATACACACAAAGGCAACGTGTCAGGGTAACAATAAATAAATATCGTGAGGAAATATACAAAATGGTTGATCAAATTGAAATGGCTTTGGACGACATCATTAAAGCTAATAAAAAAGGTAGAGGTGGTGGAGCGGGCAGAAAATTTACCGACAATAGAAAATCCGGACGTGGTGGAAGTGGCGGCGTCGGTGGTGGTGCGTTTCGTAACGGCCGTTCTTCTGGTGTGTTACGGGGAAGAAATCGTGGCGGAGTATCCAAGGCTTCAAATTATACAAGGGTAAATCCAATAATTAGATGATTAAAAAATTGCAAATGGCGACGACATACAGTCAAATGGCGCATCACACAAAACTGTGTGCTTCACACTCGGACGCTAACGAAGTTGTAATGCTTGTTGTGTTTGGACACATTACACAAGGCGACAGTATTTCTGTCTTATCACCATATGCCGTGTCTTGTTTTTATTTTATAGTAGCCCTCCTGTCCATATTTGGCTTTATTTTGGGATGAAAGTAACGTAACTATAAACCCGATCACTGTTTAAATCCTCGTGCCAGTACGATGCAATAGCTGCGGCTGCAGTCTGGTGTACGTTCTAGTGGAATACTGATAGCGTTTCGTTATACCGGACGGTACCGACCCAACACACGTTATTTCACCGGGGACGCAAGTGTTTCTGCAAACTATCTGCTATGGTGGATGTACCAATATTCAGATGCACACTGCCTTTGTGACTCGGCTGCCAAAGGAAACCCGATGTTCCAACTCTGCTCTGGAAGTTGCAACTTGAGACATTGGCTTTGTGCTTCAGACATTGATTAGTTATGTGTGTGGTGCTTAACATGGACAGTATTGTTGATGAAATTGATGTTGTGAACAAGAAAGCATTTATTTGTTAAAAAGTACATTATTTATTTTGTAAACATTAAATATATCATTGTATAGATTAACATTGATAGATAGAAATATATTGTTAATTAAAGAGATGTTGTTTACACAAACATTGTGACAGTTTGTAATAATTTAATAATTGTACAAATGAGTGTAATCAGCGTCAGAGAGAGTGAGAGAGCAGCCTCTAGGCAAGCTCTATGAAGGACAACACATTTCAGGGTGATGTTAACAGCACATGGAAACATGACATGTTCAATGATTTTGCTGAAAGGAAGATTCAAAGAGGTGGTGCTGTTTCATTAGGTCCCACTAAGCTATTAGTATCAAACTTGGACTTTGGAGTGTCAGACTCGGACATCCGAGTTCTGTTTTCAGAATGTGGCATATTGAAGAGTGCTGCTGTTCATTATGACCGTTCAGGAAGATCACTAGGTGAGTGATATGTGTATTTATATATATACGAATGAATTATCTTACAAGTTCACATGATTAAAGTCTCTAAGAAATATCATTTGAAACAAAATTATCATCAATATTAATGATGTTGAGGAATAAATCAGAAATTCATATAGATTGTTTAGGTTACTTTATGATAAAGTATTATTTGCTTTCCATTGAAAAAAAAACTTATCTACTCATTATACAAGACCATTATGTGTTGGGAAATGAGGTGTAAAGTAGCTGTGTATCATATTTTAGGTACAGCAGATGTGGTGTTTGAGAGGAAAACAGATGCCCTTAAAGCAATGAAGCAATATAATGGTGTACCATTGGATGGTCGTGCTATGAACATACAACTAGCAACATCAGAGATCACAAACTTCAGAAATGAATCTCGGCCCCGAGGTGGCGGCGGCAGTGGGAGCAATGGACCTGTCAGAAGAAACTCAAACAGAGGTCTACATTTCTTAATTTACTTTGTGGGATTATTTATTTTATTTCCTTTTTTTATAGTAGTTTGATTTAAGTTCCATAGAATGTTTGACTTTACTTGACCCCCCACCCTACAACACATCAGAGCAGGATGATAACCCAATGTAGACTGGCAGAATACTCATTTTGTCATCATCAAAAAAGGTCACATGGCCACATTATAAACTATATACCTCACAGGTATAATTATCCATATATTATATTGAGTGGTCAGTGGCCAACCTACTCTCAAAACTTTTCAATCTACCTGAAAGCCTGAAATGACTGCTCTTAGTTATTAACAGCCAAGACCAGTTTTTTTGTTTTTTATTCATAGAAAGACCGAACCAAGGGTTTACTTAACTTGCTAATTTTGTTTATTAATTAGTAAGTAGTGTGTAGTAAGTGCAACTGGTGAGCGCTTCATTTGAAAATGAAGACATCCTATTGCCATCATAGTTAAATGCCCTTTTCGGAACACAGGTGGTGTGGCAAACAGAAGTTCGATCAGTGGAGGCGGCGCTCGTGGTGGAGCTCGTCGTGGACGTGGCGGCGGCGGCGCAGGTCGAGGAGGAAGGCGTCCGGTACCCACCGCTGAACAACTTGACGCGGAACTTGACGCCTATGTCAAAGAAATTAAGTGAAACTAGTTGTAACATTGTGTAGTGCTATGGACACTTTTATACATAATAGAAAAAAGTAACCAAATGTTTGGTTTAAAATAGAATAACAGTTACTGATATTAATGACACCCATTGACGCTATGGAAATGTGTTTAATAAATAAGATTTTCATTATAATATCTTTTGCCTTTCCTCCTTAGTATGTATGGTAAAAAATATATGGAGAATTAGAATGTAATTTTTTACAAAATTTAAGTGAGTATTCTGGTTCAGAAGCCCGAATTATAGGTGCTTTTTCGGTCGCGATAAAAAAAAATATTCTATACAATTTTTTTACGTTTTTTTTATTGATATTTAAATAATAAAAAAAAAGAAAACATTTCAAAAATGCAGACCGGCAAGGTGGGGACTGATTAAAAAATGGCACATCCTGGTGTGCAGGATACCAATCCTTCCACCTGAAATAGAAAACAATAGTTCTTACAGAGGAAGGATTTAGTTATCGCACTAAAAAGTTTACACAAAATGGCGGCGGTTTCAAAAAGTACGTCTCTCTGTGGGGCCCACGCCCCACAGGGAGGGGAATTTAAAAATGGGCTCGACACGACTTTTTCCCTTTCGCTTTGGGTTATTTAAATGCAATGCTAGATATCGGTGACAAATTTAACAAAAAAAAATTTAAGGTGGGGCATGGCCTAAAAAGGTTGGGAAACACTGTGTTAGACATTATTCCAGTGTCAAGAAATGAACTTATGATTATTGCAAAGTAGCTTTATTAATGGCGCGAATTGTTGATGATTACTTAAATTTAAAACATTTTGGATAATCTGTGCGAATTAATTAGTATAATCTTTCATTTTACATTAAATACCACTTTTTGGTATGGCCGATAAAGTGATAAATGCAAGTAAAAGTAAAACTCGTCCATGAATTGTTAAAGATATCAGAAATTGAAAGCCTGTTGATTGTAACAAAAATTAGTTGATTAGTATCACATAGACAACGGCCAAATCCGAAATATTTGTGGATGGCACAAACATTTGTCTTTGTGCAGTAATCGAACCCACGGCCTCTCACTTCTTAGATAAATTATCGCCCACTGTGCCACGGAGGTTGTCGACGCAGTTAACAAAACAGTTGTAATATTTAAATTAGTCCAAAAAAAATGTTTATTTTATTTATTTATTTACACTTTATACACAAAATATGTATATAGGCGGACTTAATGCCAGAGGCATTCTCTACCAGTCAACCTTAGGATGGTGCAGAGATAGACAAGGTAGGTGCATCAAGTATAGATGGAAATATTTCAAGATTACCAAATACATATAAACGTAACATACAACAGCAAGGTATAAAGATATACATACATAAATAAATATAATATGTATACATAAACATACTTGCACACATCGATATATAAAAAAGGAGGATAGTTCAGAACGCTACTAATATCGTCAGTGATGTAGGTTTATGATATATGTGTGTGAAAGTTGAGGGATACCAGATACATGAAAATTTTCCCCAGTTTTAACCAACTCCTAAGAGGTTTTATATTCGACCCGTGTGTATTGAATAAAGTATGTACATGGTAATTAAGTACTTAGTTCAAACAATTAATTGATTTGTTTAATTGTGGGGTAGGTATATGAAAAGATAAAAATTAAATTAAAATCCTTTAGAATGATTAAATTTTTTATAAACATGCCTTTTACTTTGCACGGACCGTTCAGTAGCTTCTAATTTGGAAATATGGAGATCTCGAATGCTCAAATATTTTTCTAAAATACATTTAATTAGATTAATCCTATATTCGGTGCCTGCCAGAGTGTGTTTTAATTCCAAATTGAAAAAAAAGTACTATTCGCTATAAAATGTCGTCACCATTCCGCATGACGAGAACCTCGTAAAAGCCAAAAAGATAAAACTACCAAATATTTAGATCTGACACACGAGGTTACCGAGATGTGGGATGTTGACTCAACAATAATTGTACCGATAGTCGTCTCTGGGTTGATACCGAAGAGCCTCGACAAACATCTTCAGAGGCTCTCAATTGGTCGTTGGGTCAAAGTCCAGATACAGTAAGCGGCGTTATTGGATACAGCACGCATTGTGAGGAGGTTTCTCTCTCTTATGTCCTAACCGCCGGTGGCTTGGGTCCTAGGCCTCGCCATTGGAGAGTATTATTTTTATATTTTTAAATGTTTTGTTTTTTGTTTTTAACTAAGTAATTCCTTGATATTTCTTTTTCGATGTCGAATTATATGTGTCCCAGAGAGGAAAAATCTAAACGAGAATCTTGTAAAAGTAACTAGCGATGTTGATAATAGATTATGTAATTATTATAAAAAGAAGAAGAGTAGATTATGTATGTATGTAATGTGGTATGTAGTTTTATGGCATTGAACACACTCTCGGTACACTTTAATATCTTTGGAGAAATATGCCGAAGTTGTATTATTTGGGGGAATTTCAAAAACTCCACCTGGAAACCTTGGATACACATTAGACATTACCGGCTGAAAGACTTGTATCCATGGCGATGAATAAATTAAATAAAATAAAACCATTTGAGATTACGTTACATACTCGTTCACACAGACTACTTAGAGAACTGACGTTCAGACCGCCATGTCAGGTACATTGTCATTGAACCGTAATGCGAATTGCTACAATTGAACATGACATAACTTTTTTTCTTTACGTACTATGTGTGTAATGCAGGCGATGGAACAAAAATCATACAGCCTATTATATATTTTTTTTAAATGAAGCATACAGCCTATTTAATATTTATTTGTTTCATCCCTTTTACTTGATAATTCTTATTAAAATTATAATACGTATTATTAGGGCTCTACAAATAAGAATTAAAACAAACTTTTATTTAGGAATGTTTTTATTTTTTTTACTACTGTCGTCACTTAGCAAATTATTCTTACATTCTTTACAATTAATTTTTTTAAGTATTTTTCGTGTTACCCATCCGGATGTATATTATGCTCTAGAATGAATATTTATTCTTTCTCGTCTTGCTTGTTCCTGAATATCTTCTTCATCAAACTCAATATTTTTATTGCCTTGTTTTCTTTCTGATACGGGTGAGTGAGGTGTTGCTGCAGAGTTCTCAGTTTCAAATCAGATATCAATCTGATTTAAAATATCTTGGTCTCATAATTTTGATGTAGCTTCTGCTATATTCCGCATGGTGTTACTGACAGGTCTTCCATCAGGATACAGAGCTGAAATAGATAAGTATCGTTAAAATAAATATTTTCTTTTGTTTAACTATATACCACTCTAACACAAGCGTGTTTGCAGAAAATATTTGACTCAGGTTTTGAGACCGGATGCCTGCCTGATGTATTACAAAACCCACACAAAGTGTTACCCTGTCCAACCCGGGAATCGGACTCCAACTGTCAGGTCTACAGCCAATTTTCGCTGCCACTAAACCACAAAGACAACGATGGAGTTACATAAACATGGAGTTATAGTAAATATTTTGTGTAATGTTTTCTTAATTTATTTTGAATTATACGTATAGATAGTAAGATACTATGCCCTGAAATAAAAATGGGAAAAAATTTCCATTCCATCTCCTCAGCTGGTAATATAAATGAATTATAATTTTTTAGTGAAAACAGTTAAAAAAAGGAAATAAAAAGGTATACGGATCAATAAATGGTATAATTCATATATCATAGACATCATTGGTCAACATTTCTGTTAATATTGTCCTTTTTTATTTGATTCCAAAAAGATTACAATTACACCATATAGACCGGTCAAGGCACACACTTCTGACTTACAGCTATACCTAACCCATCGACTGCAACTACTACTAGTGTGAGCATATGTATGTATGTTAATGGAAGAGGTAAAGTAATCGTGAGAATACCTGCATAAAGGTTTGTAAAGCTTATCAACCCTCACTAGGCCCAGCATGGTGTTTAATACTATTATTTTCAACCAAATATAATATTATGAGTAAGTCAAGCATAGCATTGTAAATGTTTGATGTAATTGTTGATTATATTTAGTATTACATACCATTAATGTCGGAGCGTGGCAATTTATTCGAGGTGCTTTCGGTAATTTGCGAGTATGTATGGTCGATGTGACGCTTCCGTGCATAAGTGTGATCAATACTGTCGTTCACATAAACTAGAAACAACAAGAAATAAATTAATCAAACCAGTATCTGTAGAAAAAATTGTAGCTTCCACTTAAAAGGTAGCTTACCTCTGTTTCTTCCACAACCATTGACGAGTTGCCTGAAGTATTCAGGTTAGTAAATAAACTTGGATAAGCGTTACAGTTCAAGCGATTTGTCGCCGGGTTGACAAATCTTTGCGCAAAATGGTTATGGGTAACATATATGTTCTTGGTGTTTTCACAAATATTTTCTTTATCTAGGCACTGTAACCACCGCGCTTTACTCTCTTTCCTTGCAGGAAATTGATGCAATTTAACATCCTTTCGTAAACTATTGCACTTGGGTACACAACACTTTCGAAACATTGTAATAAATGTCGAAATGTCACGGAATATTGCTGTATTTGTGGATTTAAAAGGGCGGAATTTAATCGACGCAAACACTTCTTATCAACACGAAATAAGCAATGAGGGACGCTTCTTTCTTGACAGTGACACATTGCCAAAATGGCGACTGGTGTCGGCGGGGGTGAAGGCGACGAAAGAGGGGCGCGAAATGTCAGTATCAATTCTTGCACTGTCATTTTCTATGAACCAGTTTTTTTGTACTGACATTACTTGGCGTGCTCGTTCACATCTTTTGATTGTTGTTATTGGTTGTTAAATATTATTTTTCAGCAACATAGTGGATAAATACAGTTTTGGTCTGAGTTACAGAACATCAGTGATCAATTTTGGATATTAAAATTAGCAATGTATAAATAAAATAACGTAAACACCCGCCAGAAAGAAAACAAAGCAAGCAGATAAAAATTGCGGTTCTACTTAAATAAAATCGACCGAATCTCGTCATGGCAATGAATAAGTATATGCATCGTCGCAATATTTATAAAACACCTCCAGACTTTACTAAACTGTCAAGAGAGTTTCCTGAATTTTCCAGAATCTCTAAAGCGGTATGTCACAATTTTTTTACTCACCGGAAGTTTTAAAATGTACCTTTTTGTTCATTTTTATGTCTAACTACAAGACTTCAATCACCAGGTTATCACAATTCACTTTAGGTTAAGTTCTAAATTATAAAACCTCAGTGTAGCCAAATTAACATAACATAAGCCTGGCCTGCCTGTATGGGTAGGCGGAGCCGCACCTATACTTCCCTGCATATATTTCCCTATTTATCTGACAGGTGGTTAAGGAAATTCTGATATGGGATACCAATGTTCCATTTGCTTACTAAACCTTTGCTCTCATTTTAAAGTTGACTACACTTTGCGACTGGCTAGTGGCAGCTTCACCAGTAATTTTTTTTAATGTTAATAACCTAATTCTTGCTACTCTCAATATTTAACTTGTTCGTGTTTTATTTATTCCCAGGATGTGACAGGAAAAATCACAATTGACTTCAAGGATCCAAAGTCACTGCGCATTTTAACAAAATGCCTTTTACAGTCAGATTTTAACCTTGATGTTGATATCCCTGAAGATAAATTGGTTCCAACACTGCCTTTAAGATTGAATTATGTATTATGGATTGAAGACCTGTTACATTCCATTCAGAGGACTAGTGATGTAAGAGGACTCGATATAGGTAGTATACAAACATAATTTAGGTTATATCACAATGTGATTAAGTTTGCAACCATATTAGTAATTTAAATAACAATTCTTTATGTCGGCATAACCTTTTGATTTTATACATTGACCAGTAAGAATAATACTAAATATTATACCTACAACATTTAATTACCTTAATATCTTGACTAACGATTTATTTGTATTTTTCTTACTATTTCTTATAGTCGACTGGGTCCTCAGTCCTACTGGGCATTATAAGACTTAACAACTTATGTCTCGGGTGTAACAAATGCAGTCTCTTTCCATTCAGTGAGCAAATGTGGCACTTACCATCAAAAGAGTGATAAAAAACAAATTTCAGATTTAGACATTCATGCATATTAATACTATACATGAAAAATTCACACAACACAACATATCTATTACAGGTACAGGGGCTTGTGCGATATATCCATTATTAGCAGCAAAGAAAAATCAATGGCATATGGTTGGTACAGAGACAGATGTAGATAGTTTTCTTAAAGCTCAAGAAAATATTCAGAAGAACAAATTAGAAACACTGATAGAATGTATGTATGTTTGAGTTTTTGAGTCAAAACCAATCACCTTGGTTGAAATTTAAGGAAACATTATGCATTATGCCATGTCGCCGACACCAAGGAAGGGACAAATTTTCGACAGATGGCGCCACTTTTAGGCTACTTTTATCCCGGAAAAAGCAGATCACGCGGGCGAAACCGCGAGAGACAGCTAGTTTGAAACAGGGTTCGAGGATATATATCAAGATATATATCCGATATATATCAATGAATATATATATCAAATGTTTTATAATATATTGCAATACAAAAATGGTTAAATAAATTAATAATAAGTAATTTTTAGCGTTTGTTACTGTATTTCTACTTCCCAAATGTAGATGGAGTGGGAGTAGAGTTAAAACATACTCCCTAATGGTAAGTTATAATCCATTAATGGCAACACTTCTGCCCTAAAAGAAGATTTTATGTTTTTTAGTTGATTATGTCTTATAGAAAAGTAGATTTTGCAATATGCAAACAGTATTCATAAATTATACAATAAAATAATAATATGGCTTTCATACAAAATGGATATATATCCAACTTGATATATATCGGATATATATCATAAATATCCGATATTTGGATATTTATAATAAATATCGGATATTTTCGAACCCTGGTTTGAAATGATACTTTTAATTTTAAGCATTAATCTATTTTTCCTTTTCAGTAAAGAAAAATGATAGTTCTTTTATAATATCATATTTATTTACTGGTGAATCACCACAAACATTTGACTTTTGCATGTGCAATCCACCATTCTACAGCAGTGTACAAGAATTGTGTGAATCACGAAGTCCAGCAAGGTAATAACCATATTTTATTTAGTACAGTTTATTACATGTGTGGAAGTCTTGGTTGTTTTGTAATACAAGTAGCTGCCCGCGTGGTTTCACCCGTGCGCATGTTATAGTTCTGCTACCGTAGAACGTAGGTAGGTAGGTGTGTTATTTTCTTAGTGAACTTAATGTCTCGATATGTTTACAGACCTCCACCAAAGAATGGTTTCACTGGATCTCCACATGAGCTTATAACCGAAGGTGGCGAGTTGCAATTTTGCAGAAAATTATTAAAAGAAAGCAACGAATATAGAGATAATATACGGTACGTATTTTTACAAATCTTTCTGAATTGATATTGACTTCGTTCTCGTGGTAGTCCCGGTAGCATAAACCGGCAATTTGTTACAACGACGAAATTATATATTTTTAAACTATGGCGTGTTAATACACGTTAACCTTCGTCATGCATTTTACACATAACAGAACTAAAGATCGTCATATCGTCGATGAAGTACCAATACCTCCTAACTGACAATTTAGTCCAAAATTACTTTTTTATTACAATAGACGTAAACATAAACCACATCCCTTAGTAACTAATAGAAAGGTAATGTATTGGAAACTATATACTATCAATAGTTGATCAAAATAAATAAAACCTTATTTTAAACAGTCTGGTGTAAAATTAGATTCTCAACACTAGGTATTGGTACTTCATCGACGATATGTTAATGATGATGATGATTGTAAATTTCGATTTGTCAATTATTCGAATGGGGCAATCACGTGGGCCTCAAAGTTAACCCGATTAAAACCCAACCAAGTATATGTTTTTGCTTGAACGACGAGATGAGCATGTCGCTCGTCTGATGGTAAGCGCGACGCTTGCCCATAAATATAAGCAACACCACATAGAACTTTCATCATCATCATAAATGATTAGTTTCATTGTCTGTCTGCTGCTTGCGGCAGAGGCAGACATGTGACGGACAAAGCTATGGCCTCTCTCGTACGCGGGGCTGCCGCCTAGTAAACAAGTGGGATGTATAAATAAACATGTTTCCTTGTACACCACTTTTCCTTGTACACCAGTACTTTTTAAACATCTCAATTTTAGGTATAGAGGTCTGGTAGAGATAGTTTTTAGCTATAAGGCCTCCTGGTGACATGTTATATTTAAAATACGTGGTTCTTTTCTTAAATTGGTGTTCATTAAAAAGTTATCTATCCATTTAACTCATTATATGTAGTTACCTATTTACTTTTAAACAATCGATCTTAGGCAGTTTCTCAAGATGTTAACTCATAGGATTGATTGGAACTTATCACTAAAATCATATTTTGTTCCTGCAGGATCTTTACTACAATGGTTGGCCATAAATACAATGTTACTGAATTAATACAGGATTTGAAAGCTGAAGGAGTCATTTACACACATTCTGAATTTTGCCAAGGACGTGTTACTAGGTGGGGGGTGGCCTGGACTTATCAAAATTACGACATTCATAAATTAGGTAAGAGCAGCCTATAGGTTTTTTCTATCCTAGCACGGCAAAGTCAGTGCACTACACCTGATGGTAAGCGCAGCGCAGTCCATAGAAACCAACAGAACCGCGTACCGAAGGACGCCCTCGGCGTCAACAACAGCACGAGGCGTACCACCCAATACCCATGCTGGCGTTTATCCCGGGCGAGCATGTACAACAGTACACTACGACAGCCCCCCGCTGCGCGCCCGGGACCCCCGATGGCCCCTATTAGTCGCCTCTTACGACAGGCAGGGGATACCGTGGTGGAATACTCCAATCGCCCCCATTCCACAGGTTGGATAGTCATGTACCCCTATACCTGCCCCAATCAGTTATTAAGTCAAGTCGCAAGCCCCTCGGGAGAACCGGGTATATACTGGCTGATCCTGGAACGCGAATGATACAAGGTGTATGGGTTGCTATCTGGGAGGATAAATCCTACCACTACCAGTGTATACTTATTTTGACTACATTGTGTTATGTTTATAATGCGGTTTGCAGTTTATAACATTACTATTCTACTGTGTATCTGATTTAACTATGTGAACACTTTCGCTTAGTGTGTGTGCAAGTGTATGTTGCTTAGTAGTAGTGATACGGTGATACCTCTTGCGGTTTGTAATAATTGTGGCGCGGCGGGGAGGGGAGGGAGTTGATGGGAAAGGGTGACGTAAGCGGTATTAGTATGTATACCGTATTGTAATGGTTTCCTGGCGGGATTGTAAGTGATATTTTCGTGACTGACTGGTTAGAGACGACAGTTCATATGTTGAAAAACCCGCCATAGTGGCTTGTTCCGGGGTCAGCCAGCATGAGTAGCGTCAGACTGGCAGGCGGCATAATCCTGGCGATCGTCGAGAACAATATCTCTCGACAGTTACCATGATATTTTGACTTGCACTGTACTCACAATAAGAACATTGTGAGGAACTTACCGCCAGGCACATTATAGTCACTTTGTCGTGCCATGATTAAAAAAAAAGTGTGGGTCCCGGGACGCTCGACAGAACTGATAACTTAAACTAATGTGGGTTAAAGTGAGAGCAGAGGAGCCTGCCACAGTCGTATCACAGTCGTGTCACAGTCGTGTCAAAGTCGTGTCAAAGTCCGGTCCAAGCCGACTGGTCACTGTGTGACGCCACGTGGGACTTCGAAATGATCGATGTTCCAGGGAGGTCGGCTAACGCTGGCTGGTCGAGGGACCGCTCGCGTTACGGAACGTTTCGGTTCACCCTCCCATAAGAAGTTATCACTTCAAAAATCCTCATGAGATCCATCCTCCAGAGTGGGCTCAGCACATAAAACATGAGATTACTAACACTTATTAGGTACGTGTGTTAGTAACATCAATTAAAATATGTTCATTTTTTACAGTCCCTTCAAGAGAAAAACTACGCAAAAAAGAATTACCCTTAACATACTTGCTGCCAGAACTCCCAAACTGTACACATAATGTGGAAACTACATTCAATAAAATAAAAAATATCCTCATTGACTTAAACATAATTTTTAAAGTAATTGAAAAGAGAGGCAATAATATATGCATAGATGTAATAGCCAAGACAAATACTTGGTCTAATCAAAGACGAAAAAGGAGAATGATAAAAAAAAGTGAAGCCGAAAATGTAAAGAAGGCCAAAGAAGATACTTCTAAAGAAGTGTATATTGTACAAAGTAGTGAAAAGAATCAGGAAATCAAAAATAATTTGGAGGCATTAAATAGCAGTGAAAACTCTGATGCTTCTACATCACATTTATCCAAAGGATCCGTCAATTCGCCAACAAAAGAACCTAATGAAGATATTCCAAATGTTATAGAAACGAAACATATCATACATGCAATTTTAAAAGTAATAAAAAAGGAAAACGATGTTCTTCTTCAAATGGAATTTGTGGATGGCGTAGCTGGCAAAGAGGGGTTACATCAAATAATTCAGTACATTAAAAATAATTGGAAATAAAATAATTCTCTTGTTTATTTAACACTATACATATTAGCTTAGAACTTAATCTCTGGACCTCTCATACCAATAATTATGCCACATAGGCTTTTCTGTGAGTGAACTTAGCTAGCCGACCACATGCTATATTATTGTCAATAATAATGAGTATGTGCAAGCCCTATAATATTAACCAATATTATTCAAGATTTCTAGAAATCCTGAAATATTTAAATAAATTTCAGTGGGTGGCAGGGTTATTGTCAATATTAATGTATGGATGAGAGCTAAAGGCAACATCAAATAAAATAAAATATATAATTAGAGTATGATACATAGGGTAAGTAGGGGGAATGGCGTTCACTTAAGGAAAACACACTATATATTTTTAATTATATGATTTATTTTAAAATTTAAAGCATTAACATAAACTTTAACTATTAATTAATCATCTTTTTCAAAGGAAACGTATTTAACTTAAAATCATTAGCAGTAGTAAACATTTTAATAAAAATAAGGTTTGAGCGTCATTACCCCTGTCATTGGGTAATGCCGCTCAGTCGAAGGAGTAATGACGCAAAAACCTGTTTCTTTGCAATATAAGAAGTAAGATCCATTATCATTAGCAAATAAGCATAAGATCAAAGTATACAATTAAAATGCAGTCTATAATCATAAAATTGCATCAAATATTTGTATTTTTCATAATTTTCGTCGCCCAAATTAATTTCGTCATCACTGTCATCGTCACAACTGTTTTCTTGCTCTTCAACTTTCTTTGAATATTTTTCTCTTGTAAGATTTTTTCATATTTTTATTTCATTCTTTGGCTTTGTTTCTTTATTCTTTGCAGTCCTATTAAGTTTGGCAATCTTTTTATTTTCTTTTTCTTGTAAAATGTCTATCATAGTGGTCGCGGATTAAAGGTTTTCTTCGTTCCCAACCACTTTGGCGGTTGTTCTTTGGCGATTTCTGTGCATATCTATAACAATAAAAAAAGAAGTCACTAAGGGGTAATGGCGCTCATGTGAGCGGGATAACCCCAAACGGTCGCTTTGAATTTAAATTTAAATTAAACAAACATTGAAAAGCAATTGTTGAAAATTGAATAATTCATCATAAAATAGAATGATGAAATACCTAGAAAAGCTATGTTAACAATTTAATAAATATCAAAATTCTGAACTTACCGAAAAAAAGATCTCGACGAAAATTTGTTCAGCGCAGCCGCATACAAACAAACTCACTTCACAGTCACTTGCTACCATCCGACTGCCCCTGCGCGTTGCTACGTGTTAGAGGCACTTCACCTCCCCCGTTCTACGTATGGTGGCATGTTGTTATGCACCATCTTCATAGACTTATAGAGGTGCGCGGCATTACCCGATGAGCGCCATTCCCCCTGCTTACCCTAACTATAATATTTAATACATAATTTCTAAAAGAAATATTGATTTTTTTTCTTGGTTGTTGCTGTCTCACAGAAAACCAACGTAAAGTAGAGGCTTTGTGCTGGGTTTCGTATGGCGAGTTAGATATCTGGAGGCCCAAATCCCCCTTCCTTTCGCAATTCCTTATGTTAATTATCCTTTTCCTTTAAAGTCGGCAACGCGCCCTTGATTATTCTGGTATTATGGGCGTACATGGACGGTGAGGATCACTTGATCATCAGGTGATCCACTTACTTGTTTGCTGGCCTATGCTATAAAAAAAGGTAAACCCGCTTCAAATTTAAATTTATTAAAATATGTATGTACTTTTTTAGTGGACACCTACATTACACAAAATATCATCTCACCGAAGGGAATAATCCGATCAAGGCCCTCGTGTAAAGCGTGTACAAGTTGTTCAGCAAAAAGTATTTTTATCAAAAAACTTTATTTACTTTCCCTTCAAGGATACGGACGTGAGCATACGTAGGCGTCTATTACAGTAATAAATAATATAAAGACAAATCACTTTCTTATAAACACAAGTAGGTACTTATTTTATGAGCTTATGGGAAAATATTATTATAGATTATATTAATTGCTAGATATGATTCATTTTGTTTCTGGCTACAACTTAATTGTAATAACTACATTCTCTTAAATACATAAATTAAAATAAGCGATGAACTGCACTGTCAGAATTCCCGCCAAAACTCCATGCTATATAGTTATGAACCGTCATATTCACTAAACAAAATGTTTGTTGTGAATACGAACGCAAACTGTTAAATTGTTCAAAAGTTAAAATAAATAGTTGTAATATAAAATTCAACCCACCCCCCCCCCCTTTTCAGGTGTAATTTCACCAAAATGTGAATCACATTTTTCATTATTTTCAAAAAACAATATTAGAATCTCAATGTCACAGTTGTATTCCGTTTCATACAACGTTCTACCCTCTCCTTTCACATTCTTAAAATAGCGGTAGCTTCCCTTAGTAGTCTGTGGTCTAAGTAGTCTGTGGAGTCTTCTTCTTTTTTATTTATGGCTTTCGCATTATTATGAATTTTGCCAGTGTCAAGTATTATTTATTCTCAAGTTATTTTTACAAGAACGATGAAACACGGGTGCGGTCGATTTCAAGGTCTTGTCGGAGTTTTGGTGTTAACTCCTTTCAGTACGATTCTTAATTCATTCATAGTCTGTGGAGTCGAGAGGCCGGGACTTATTTATTTTTTTATTTATGGCTTCGCATTATTATGCATTTCGCCAATGACAAGCATAATAATTTATTTTCAAGTTTTCACAAGAACGATGAAATATCGTAATTCCGACATTGCGGTTCATCGCTTATTTTAATTTATTTCAAAAACTAGTTTAAAGTTGTGTTTCTTGTTGAAAAAAGTGGTGTGGATTTGTGCAATAAACATTGACGGTGATGAACAGTGTATGGAAATATTGAAATAAATGAATTAAGCATCGTACTGGACGGAATTCACACCAAAACTCCAATAAGACCTTGAAGATGTCCACACCGATATTTCATCGTTCTGGTGAAGACTTGAGAATAAATTATACTTGTCATTGGCGAAATGCATAATAATGCGAAGCCATAATTTAAAAACAAAAAGAAGACACTATTATGGTTTTTAGTAAAGAAATTAGTACTATGCGTGCCAAATAAGAATAGGACTGTCAAGACGCCATTTTGTTCAGTACCAAACTTCAATACCAAAGTGTATGGTGTGCCAAAAAATCAGTAAACAAATTACATTCAGTTTAAATGTTTACTGTACGCTTTTTTGGTATTTCTAATACATTTCACGCCAAATTAATTATAAATGAGTAGGATTTCAAAGAAAAAGCATATTTATAAAAATAACAATAACAAGGAAGTCCAGTAGGCAACAGATATAAGATACACGCGCGTAGGGTTGACTTTAGTTTCCATGTGCGGGATTTTGCTGATAATTTTTATAGTAAACGTTAGACACTAGTCCGTATTAACAAATGCTAGCAGTTTATTATGCGGAAATGCATAGTTTTTGTGAAATTAATTTTTAAAGTTTTGTAGGTTACAGTTGTAAACACACTAATATTGAATTAGAAAGAGACAAATCTCATTGAACGTGGAACGCGACTAATTCTGTCTCTTTCTGACAAGTAGTTATATAAAAACGAAATGCTTAACATATTGTGCTCGCGTTACTGGAACGTTTTTTTTCTTTACAATACTACTATAATTATTATTTTCCTATTCACAACTACCTACTTTCATTGTTGTTGAGTGCCGGCTGTGTTTTTATTGTGATCTTATTATCTCCCATTCGACCTACTTACTTTATTGATATTGGTGGTGATTATTTTTTTCTTAACCATCCAGAAGTAGGAACCGCACAAACCGAGACTTATGCACGCGTGAGCGAGTGAAGCGAGCGAGCAGACCCTGTCATCCCCTTCGTGGTTATTTTTTTTTAAACCACCCAAAAAGTAAATATTAGTGTGTTTACAACTGTAATAACCTACAAAATTTTAAAAATTAATTTCACAAAAACTATGCATTTCCGCATAATAAACTGCTAGCATTTGTTAATACGGACTAGTGTCTAACGTTTACTATAAAAGTTATCAGCAAAATCCCGCACATGGATACTAAAGCAACCCCCGCGCGTATACACGAAAGCGTAGCTAACGGCACACTGGTAGCTTCTCAATAGCATCACAAAATTGCGTCATATTAGGGTAATAGTAGCATTAACTGTGTATTGGTTCATTTTTTAAACTCTTTCCATACAGTTCCATAATTAATTTATCCAAAATTATCCATTCATAAAATTCAAGAATAGTATTTATTAAATGAATATAATGATTATACAATAATTAAATCTATATCTATTAACAATAAAAAATATATGAAATTTCTTTTTTGCACTTTTTTTTGCTAGCAGTACTACTTTGACAGTTATCGTGTGATGTTGGCAGCAAACGCGATCCTATTCTTATTTGGCACGCATAGTATTTTATTGTTTTCTTGTTATAAACTTTACTATAATGGAATCAGAATCTGTGTTGATTGTAAACGGAAAAGCTTCAAATGATGGGCCAAAACATATAAACGAAGAGGACCAAAAGCCCCCAATCGTCGAAAATGATGTGCAAACACCGGTGAATACAACATCTGTTGTAGTTTCAAACGTTGTTGATGTAGTGACTGGCTCCGCCGCCGCCACAGCTCCCATAAAAGATCCGCAAAAGCCGTCACCAAAAAAACCTAAAAAGCGAAAACCCAAAGTCCCCCGTGATGTTACTGCGCCGCGGCAGCCACTTACAGGTAATAATATTGCATAAATTGTACTTCATTTATATAGGTAAGGTGCGTGATATTTTTTTATCCTAGCACGCCAATGTGTACCTGATATTAAGTACAGTGTAGTCCAAATATAATCAAGGGTCAGCAGAATTATGGGTGGCTGAAATTACTGGATGTTCACTGACTGACGCCAGAACGTGACACACTTGAACAAGCCACTGCTGCGGGTTTTTACTATACAGTCAGGTAGGTACAAAAATGCTCAGGTAACCTTGCACCAGTAGATTGATATGAATATAGGGACATAATGAATATTTAATTTAAAGACTGCGGTAATTTTGTTCCTAGTCAACTTGTAAGTTCTATCAAGTGGTTTATAAATAAGAGGTCTATTTCATATTTGAAATAAAACAGATAGCATAATAAAATGTTGAATTTTAATAAATAGTGCACTTGTAAGTCCCTCTCCTGACATCCTTTAGCCCAGATCAAAATCTACCTCCTTCCATTATCCCTTTTTGTTCAATGTTCTTACCTCCTAGCTAATTTATTTATTTAGTCTTTCTGGGGACTGAGCGAGTGCCTTGCTGGCATGGCTAGTGAACAGCAAAACCAAATTTGGTTCCAGGATAAATAGATTAGCTCAGAGTCGATTCATTAATTGATATTAGTATGTATTATGTACTATGCCCACAGGCCTCTTTTATAAATGAGAGTGGATAGATCTTGGTCCACTATAATATAGGTTGGAACACTTCACATACCTTAAAATAATTATGAAGACTTTTCAGGTGTGCAAGTTTCCTCACAATGTTTCTTTTAGCATTATAATTTCTACAACATAACTTTGAAAAGTCAGAAGTGCATGGTCTTTGTGTTGCTTTTGAACCTACCACTTTCATCTTAGAAGGGAATCACAGATATTGTCAAAATAAAATTAATCCAACATGCAAGGATGCAGTATGTTCCAAGTTAACTTAGAGCTTTGGTTCATACACTGAAAAATGTTACACCTTCCAGAGTGCACCCTTTATTATATACATATAATCACCTGTTTTATTCTTATATAATTTTAGGATATGTAAGGTTTTTAAATGAAAGGCGTGATCAATTGCGTGCTGAACAACCGGATCTAGGCTTTGCAGAGTTGACTAAGCAATTAGCCAGTGAATGGAGCAAGTTACCAATTGAGGAAAAGCAACAGTACCTAGATGCAGCTGACCAAGACAAAGAGAGGTAATAATGATTACAAACATGGCTTACTTTATCCCATCTGAATATGTAATAAATTACATTGTAAACTGATTTCATTAGTGGATGAAATGATAAATCAACAATGGCTAAACTGATAGATGCAGGTTTGACTATTATCTTAAGTAAAACTCTTGTAAACATACTAGTCTGTAAAGCTACTTTTTAACCCATGAAAAGACATACATAGCAGTGGAACTGCAAGCAAAATCTAGTATTATAAATGTCCTTTTATGTATAACACCATAACCTTAACCTAAGAAGAAGAAGATAAGAAGATAAGAAGAAGTTTTATAGCATGAGGAATTTCATTATGTGGATTCTATCTTTATTTTTACATAAATTGTTTCAGATATATCAGAGAATGGGCTGAATACAAGAAAACAGATTCATACAAAGAGTTCAGAAAGCAGCAAATGGAACAGAAAGATACTGTGTTACCAAAGAAAACAAAAAATGCTACTGCAGCAGATTCAACACCAGTTACTGGTACTAAAATAGCACAATTTAATAATAATAATTATTATTTATCTTTATTAACAATTTCATTATGTGTGTATTATACACATACCATGGATAATGTATTAGATATAATTATAACCTCAATCTGTATAGAACCAATGCCTAGTTCAATTTTTATTATGGAGACTGAATATCCTACTAATATTATAAACGCGAAAGTTTGTAAGTATGGATGTATGTGTGTTACTCTTTCACGTAAAAACTACTGAATGGATTTTAATGAAACTTTACAATAATATAGCTTATACATCAGAATCAGACATAGGCTACTTTTTATCCCGGGAAAAGTAGATCACGCGGGCGGAGCCGCGAGCAAAAGCTAGAGTTATCATAACACAAAAAAGGAGGCGGCATGATGGCGTCATTAGCACAGTAGACGAGTATTCTTCAGTAAGACTAGAAGCCGGGGGGACTTGAATCTCCACATTGAGACAATTATTTGTGTAATCTACAAATAATCTATTTCTGGTCTAAGTGTTGTAAAACCGAAAGTCTCATAATTCTTGATACCCACCGAAAAAGATAATAGTATCTCATAAAGAGTATGGCCACACACAAATTACACATAATATATTATGTGTATACACACACACACACGCACGCACGTACGCGCGCTCTTACACAGGCCCACGTGCACACATGGAAAAAACACACACGTGACCTTATTATATTAAGTGTAGATTGTTTGGTATTATTTATAGCATCTTCTCAACCAGTATCAGAAACAACAACGGCACCTTCTAATATCACACCTGCAGTGCCGAGTATTGTCACACCACGTCAGCCAACGCCTCCGAGACCAAGGCCCTGCATAACACCTGCTTCTGTAAGGCACTTTATAATATTAGTCCCACTGCTACTGCATTAGGGCGCGTTTATATGACACGGAATCCCACCGCGTTGCGGCCGCGCGGGCGCCTCGCTCGAATCACTCGAAAAACTAATGTGATCTCTATTGACTAAGCCATAATGTTTAATTCTTCGCAACGCTCCAACCACGCGGCGACTGCGCGCTCGTGTAAACGCGCCCGTACGGCGACCGCGCGGCCGCCGCGCGATCGTCGCGCAGTTAGTTACTCACAAATAATTTCAACGTTAAGTCCTAGTTAATAAAACATACATTTGCTATGACTGAACAGTTAGTACGCGGTCACCGCGCGGTCGCCGCGCGGCTGCCGCAAGAAATTTGTCGCGTCGTCTAACCGCAGCCTTAAGGTTTGATTAATAGCCACATTGAGCATTCCTGATGTACTAACTATCCTCATAATTGGCAATGGAGTTAGAATATGTGTTCTGCAAGCAAAATATGTATTTTGTCTTTATATTAATGGAATACAAAAAATATAAAATTCTACGATTTAAGTTATGCGCCTTGGCAATCATCGTGTTTACATTCCAATTAATTATTTTTTTGCCAGTCTTACTGTTTTAACTCACAAATTAATAAATCGCTTATTTATTTTTTATCTATTTTACTGAACAGGGTGAAGATTTCAATGGAGATACAGACATACCCATCTTCACTGAACAGTTTCTGCAACATAATAAATTAAGGGAATCTGAACTCAGACAGTTGAGAAAAGCTAATTCTGACTATGAACAGCAGGTACATTTGTTTATTCCTATAAATTTTGAGCATTTATCACAACACAGATCTTGTGGTGTTAACGATATAGGAAAGACGTAGGGATAAAAGTAGTTAGAGACGTAAAGGTGCGATGTCCCATCAAATTATTTTAGGAAAGTAGCCAATCATAAAGAAAACAACAAAGACAGGACGGGAGAAAGCGCCACTCTTCGACGTTCGTAGTCTATACCAAAATGCTTAGCAGAGAATTTGAATGAAATGAGCGGGTTTAAATCCGCCTATACATTTATGTATGAAATGTGTATAATAAATAAATAAATAACAATTAAATTTAGATTGTATTTTTGTTATATGGCCCCTCTGCTTTTGTGCTTTAGAATTGGTGCAACTTAATTTATCTTTTATTACACCTCTGCCTACCCTATAATAATGCAAGTGTAAGCTGGTGTTATGTTGGATTATGGTATTTTTATATGCCTCTACATTATTTTATTTTTCAGAATGCGATATTGCAACGTCATGCAGAGGAGGTGAGTGGTGCAACCGCTAAACTTCGTGCCGAGACTGCAGCAGCTACCGAACGAACTGCAGCCTTAAATTCGCATCGACGAGCACTCGTAGCTGTCCTGGTACATGGCTTGCATTCGTTAGCTTTACCAGGTACATTTCTATTACACTACACGCAAGAAAACTTGACCAGGCTGAAGTTATACAATTCACCCGCCTCCTACTCTTCCTGTTACCCTTTAGTTAAACTACGGTTTCCTATAAAAACGGTGCCGTCATTAAGCGGCCGTGAAAACGGTGGACGTAAAAGACGGCCGTGATGACGGTGACAGCACTTGGAAAGTTTTACGCCGCTATACTATTATTTTCAAGGTGGTAAGTCCCTCGTATGCGAGAGGCCGTCTGGTTTGGTACCACCGCGCCGTCTATTACCGCCAATCAACAGTGTGTAAGCACTGTTGTGTTTCGGTTTGAAAGACATAGAAGCCAGTGAAATAATTGGGCTTTGAGCGATTTAACATCTTATATCTCGGGGTGACGAGCGCAGTTCAGTACCATGTAGTGCTCTGTAATTCAAAGTTCTGTGTGGTGTTGTTTCTGTTTATGGGCAGGCGTGGCGCTTACCATCATGCGAGGCCCGCCTCGTTCAATTTAACGGCCATCTTTTTACTTTTTGAACAGAAACCTGTCATTATAGAAGGAAAATGGATGATAGGCCGGACAAGTTATTTTGCGAATATTGTAGATTTACTACTTTGTTCACACACAATTATAGCAGACTCGATTTAAATCCCCAGGTACATTTTCGAAGTTACCCAAAATTATCGTTCGCTTGCGAAGAACATTGTGGGTAAACCTGTGTACCTAACATAACTTATTGTAAATATACTAAGTATTGGCGGAGTGTATTTATAAAATTAAAGATTTATATACAGGGTTATTTTTAAAACACTGACAACCTCGCAGGAGTAGATTCGTAAGGTCATTTGCTACTACTTTTGTTCTACGACTTTTCATAATTTGTTAGATTTTATTCTCATACAAAAATAATTATGAATTTAATTTCCGTCTTGAATTTTACCTACGCGCAGATTACGTAATCACGCTGGCGCGCGAGTCAGTTCAATGACCGGCCGCGCCGTGTCGATCGATAATACCTACACGTAGACGTACGAACAAAAACAATACATAACAAAAACTTGTAAAATCATTTTTTTTCTTATGTATTGAGTTATGTCCAAACTCGTAGAACAAAAGTTGTTCCTTATGGGGTCAGCTATATGGCCCTGCGAGGTTGTCAGTGTTTTAAAAATAACCCTGTATATTTTTTATTTTAGTCAGTTTATTCCCAAGATGAGGCATTTTTCTCAGCTTTAGAACCGTCTTAGGCTGCGGACTCGAAGTCAGCGGGTGCGGCGGCGGCGGGGCAGGAGCGGCGGACACCCGGTCTCGAAGTCAGCGGGCAGATCGCGTGGCGCTAGAGCGGCGTAGTGTTGTGACATGGGAAATTAATGTCTGTTCGCGAACGAAATTTATGTAAATATGATGTTCCATATAAAAAATCATTGATATAATTTGCTCTACCACGTCGGCGGGCATTTTTAAAAATACACAACACTACGTCAATGCAGACGCGCGGGCACCGCTCGATTGACGCGCGCTGCTCGCACGCCGCTCTTCTCGCCCGCACCGCGCCGCTGCTTTCGAGGCCAGGTCCATTTAAATCTATGCATTGAAATGCGCCGCTCCCGCGCCGCCGCCGCTTGCCGCTGACTTCGAGTCCGCAGCCTTACTCACTGTATTGTGAGAATGAAATTGCTTTGAAAAAGCGCCGCATCTTCGCCCCGTCTGGCTAAAAGAGGAACTTTTAATTTTATTGTTTGTTTTACCTCATTTATTGTTTTCAAAAGGTGGACCAACTGGCGCAACGGAATCCAACATAGATGAATACATGGAGAAATTACAAAGTTTGGTATCGGATGGGAAGAATGCCGCAGTTGTCAAACTAGCTCGTGAGATACTTACTAATCGTATGGAGTTGCCAATGAATTAGTTAAATATGTTGTGAAGAACAGAAATAAATAATTTTACCTAACATTAAACTTGTTTTATTAAAACGTTAATGTTGAAACTTGCAGTGACATATTGTAGTACAAAATTACATGAATTCATTTATTTTTTTGATGATCTGGTATCTCCTTCAACTTACGTTGACAATTCCGATTTATGCTCAAACTAGCTGAAACTTTAACACCCACTCCCTAAAACTATTATTGAAATGAAAGGGGTTCATTGCTTTATCACTGCAATAAGCACAAAATAACTGCCCGCATAGTTAGTCACCCTACCCATATGGCTCCCTTGACCCTTAAGGCTGCGGTTAGACGACGCGAAAAATTTCGTGCGGCCGCCCGAAATTTTTCAGTCATAGCAAATGTATGTCTTATTAACTAGGACTTAACGTTGAAATTCTTTGTGAGTAACCAACCGCGCGGCCGCAACGCGGTGGGATTCCTTGTCATATAAACGCGCCCTTATGGCCAAAGTAATTTGTACGAGTGACCTTCAAACTGTTATCCTGATTAGATAATTTGTGTGATCTGTCATCAACTAAGATCGTTTATTGAACATGGCCATTAGTATCTGAAGACAATAGCTGCGTCGTTGCCGAGACTAACTTCAGGCCCGCCAAGTTGTTGGGGGTTTATAAAGAAATAATTCCTATCAGAATACGAAAAAAACAAAATATATATAAGAAATATATTTATTATAATATACAGTATCCTGTAATTATTATTTCAATACTGTAAATAAATGTAAGGTCTAAAGTTAAAGGAATAAAGTTTGATGTGTCGAAGAACATGACACCACAGTTAAGATATTTTATTGCCATAGATATTTGTTGCTTCTATTTATGGCTTTCATCAAGCATTGCATAATTTGATCATAGAATATTATGTTTTCAACTTGCACACCTTAGGGGAGTATCGCTATACTCCACTACAATGTGTAAGTTGAAAAACACTTTTTATTAGTAATGCTTTTTAGTTACTAAATTAAACTAGTATCTACTCTTTTCATTTGATAATAATGTAATACTTTCCTATGTTGGTAAATAATATACATAAAGTCTATGTAAATCAGTCTGAATTTTTATCTTGTTTTTCACTGTCATCATCACAATCGCTTCCTCCATTCCTTCCCTTTGGGTCATACTCATGAAGCTTTTTCCTCCACATTTTTATTAATGTATCCCATGACCTTCGACTGTACTTTGTGTATTTTTCTGGCGTTTTAGGATGTTCTTTGGTTCTTTGGTCTCTGGAATTCCGAAGTACTGGAGTTATGATGAAGCTAAGTATAATTTTCTTTTTTCTTTTTAATAATAATTGAGAATTACTATGCGTGCCAAATAAGAATAGGACTGTCAAGACGCCATTTTGTTCAGCAATACGCGCAAACTTCATTACCAAAGTGTATGGTGTGCCAAAAAATCAGTAAACAAATGATATTCAGTTTAAATATTTACTGTACGCTTGTTTGGTATTTCTAATACATTTCATGCCAAATTAATTATAAATGAGTAGGATTTCAAAGAAAAAGCATATTTATAAAAAGAACAATAACAAGGAAGTCCAGTAGGCAACAGATATAAGACACACGCGCGTATACACGAAAGCGTAGCTAACGGCACACTGGTAGCTTCTCAATAGCGTCACAAAATTGCGTCATATTAGGGTGATGGTAGAATTAACTGTGTATTTGTTCATTTTTTAAACTCTTTCCATACAGTTCCATAATTAATTTATCCAAAATTATCCATAAATAAAATTCAAGAATATTATTTATTAAATGATTATACAATAATTAAATCTATATCTATTAACAATAAAAAATATATGAAATTTCTTTTTTGCACTTTTTTTTGCTAGCAGTACTACTTTGACAGTTATCGTGTGAAGTTGGCAGCAAACGCGATCCTATTCTTATTTGGCACGCATAGTACACGCAGCCACGCCTATTACCTCCAAAGGGGTAGGCAGGGGTAACCAGTACACCCACATTTCGCCGAGCGTATTTTCGTTCCGTGAAGCGATAGGGGGAGAGCCTATCGCTATACAGGGTACGTCATGTCTCAGGGTGATGATGAGCACAGACCAGTGCAATGCAGTGCTTTGTTATTCATAGTTCTGTAGGGTGTTGTGTCTGTTTATGGGCAGGCTTTGCACTTAATATCTGACACGCGCCATGTTTAATTACCTCAGTGTAGTTTATAAACAAATAAAAAAAAATACTTACAAAGGTACTTGCTGGGTATAGTTATGGTAACCAACAGTATTTTTGCCATAGTCAATTTGTTTTTGACGTCTCTGTAACACTGTTGGATCAGTCTCTAATTCTAAAGGTTTTTTTTGTCCTTTTGGGCTGAAAATCACCATGCTAATTATTATATATAGAAACAAGAATTACTACCTATATTGGTGTAAATAAAACCATGTCCAAATTATCATAATGTACCATTCACCCAAGTGAAATGTGGTGGCAATGCCTTAGTAATTATTCTGGTACTGTGGGTTTTCATGGGTGGTGTAGACTATTGATGATTAAATACCAGCAAGTACTCTGTACCAAGTAACTTTGGTATCAAATAATTTCTTTCAATACTTACTCGGTATCAGAATTTATAGTTTAACATTATTATATTAACTTGCATCTGGATTACATCTGCACTAAGGTATCCAAACAGGCACGATATTATACCATATACATTATTAACGTCATGCTTTTCCCATGGAGTCAGACAGTAAGTATTTATCATAACATACTGCAAATCCAATTTTTTATGCTATCAATAAATAATAAAAAGGTAGGCATGTTAATTATATGTTACTTCCGGAAGTAAAAAAACCTTTTTTAATCAGGTGATTCACTTGCTTGTTTGCCACCAGCCTCTATTATAAACAAAGAAACCAAACTTCAATACTTTTCCAATACTTAATTGACCTGTGAAACTATGAAAGCCTATGATTTTCCTTAAGACTTAAAATAAAATTTAAATACTAACCTGGGCTTACCCTCTGAGTTAGGTTTCAATTTTTTTCTGTTACTAATATCTTCATTACTCCCCTTTTTAAAACTCCGTTTGGAAGATTGTTCTGAAGCTAAATACATAAACCAAGCTATTATTACAATTTGTTTCGAATGTATTATCTCTGATCTAGATTAAACCAAACTATCATGATGTTCCAATCCAATCCATTTTTGTATTATGGCTCTATCAGTGTTCGATGATTATGCCAGTGTCAAATTAGGAAAAGACACGGTGAAGGTGTGGAGGGTGAATATTTTGCTATCTGTGACTGCTGATTGGTACAAATTAATATTTCATGTAGTGTAGGTATGAGCTTGAACATGATATAACACAAGGAAATAGGATGACGCTTAATATTTAAACAAATGCCATGTATTCATAATATTTTATCAATTAAAGAACAAAGATAGATAGATAGATAGATAGATTTTATAAGTGGAGGAGAGCTTACAGAAGTTGCATTGTTTATATTTTTGATTTGATGTCTTATTTACTAAATAGAGAAATACCTAATATCTAAAAGTACTATATGAAGGTATAGTACTCTTAAGGCCAGTATCACAATTGCCAAATAAAGTTTAAATAAAGAATTATAAGAAAACAAAATACAAAATTATTACACTGTCAATACTTATGGAAAACCATATCGTCGATGAAGTACCAATACCTCCTAACTGTCAATTTAGTCCAAAATTACATTTTTATTACAATAGACGTAAACATAAACCACATCCCTTAGTAACTAATAAAAAGGTAATGTATTGGAAACTATATACTATCAATAGTTGATCAAAATAAATAAAACCTTATTTTAAACAGTTTTTGTAAAATAAAACCTTATTTTAAACAGTCTGGTGTAAAATTAGATTCTCAACACTTAGGAGGTATTGGTACTTCATCGACGATATATCAAACAAGTATATCCTAAAATAGTTATTGAATGGGTTATCTGGCAGATAAAACATACCCTTGCATGTACAAACTAATGTTCTAATACAATGGAACAGTCTATAGGTTGATATTTCAATTTATTTAGCAAATGCTTAACTCAAATACCCACATTCCTTTTCAACTTCTTCGTACCAACTCCTCTTAATGTCGGTGTTGCTCATATTGATAACTTAATCTAAGTTATACCTTTTAAAACCTGTAATGAAAGTTCATGATTTAGTGTCACATTGAACAACACCTTAAATTTGGTATGTCTGTTTATACAGAATAATAGATGTTACATAATTATTGTTGGATATATTATTAAACATTACTTTGACTGCTATAAAACAAATACATACATACCTGCGAGTAATATAGAACGAATTAATGTGATGACTTTAAAGATCACAGAACAATATTCGATACGGATTTTGTTTGCTGCAGAACAAATTACCGCAGTGTAGTCATGCAAACTGTTTTAATATAATTTACTATAACTGCAAAAATATTGTCTTATCGCATTTTATCCAGTGCTTATGAGACCAACGGTATGATAAACAAAACAACGGCTAAAAATCGACATTGCACAACGCGCGCGAAATAAAGTTTTTTCTATATATTTTTCGTTTTATTGGGAAGGCAAAGGGATCTAGCCATACAGCCTCGTCATATATGATAGGTATTTAAAGAACGATGAAACACGATCACAAAGTTGATCAATTCACTTTGCCAAATGTCACCTAAATTCACTTATGTATTTTAATTCTTCTCTATTTCGTATTAACTGTTACATCATAGTACGCATGACATGATATTAATGTGGATGATGATTGAATATGTTTCGCTAATCGAAAGCATACTTAATCTCTGTAGTCGACGGTTGGCGTTATTGCTCGGGGAATCCCCGCTGCCCGCTGAGAGGGGCGTGCAAGTGCACCCTCTTGCACCTTGCTGCCGGCGCCCATGTATATGGGTATAAGTACAAATATGGTACAAACTAAAATATATTTGACCTTTTTTACGTACATAATTAGAAATTAGTTTGAAAGAGATAGCCTTATGTTTATTTATACAATATGGAGATGTATCCTATTTGAATAACTAAATATCCTATATGCAAACATAGCAAATCCTTATAGATTCTTTAATCATTGGATTAACCGCACTGTTCGAATTCCCGCCAAAACTTCCAAAGACAATTCACAATTGACAGTTGACTAACTTTTTAATTATTTAAAATTTCCTTTTTATTAAGACGGCAAAAGGATCTAACCCATACAGCCTCGTCATATGTGATAGGTATTTCAAGGACGATGAAACATGGATGTGATCTATTTCAAGGTCTTGCTGGAGTTTTGGTGTTAATTCCTTTCTGTAAAAAACTTTTTACTTACTTTAAGCGATCGAACGCATTACACACAAGTTTGATCAATACACTCTGATGATCCATGTCTAAACTGTCTGATTGGCGCCTACGATAGTGATATGTTTTCTTTAATCTAGAGCATTTAATACATATTATATTAATTAAAAACTTAAAAAAAATAAGTATTGTTTTAATGTTATTTTATACATACATATTCATAGAATAATACATAATTATATGATAATAAATACGAATGTGGCTGTATGAATTGAATACTTTTGGCATTGATCACGACGAATGACCCGAAAAATAAATAGCCCAAAAAATTGGGATTTCTTAAAATTTCGTTGTGAAAAAAGATTTTAGATGAAAATTACAAATTTAAATGCAGACGCATTAAAATGTTAATTATTCCTAAAAATCATTACAATTTAATAATACGTAGATGAAAGAAATAAACAAAAATCATGGTAAGACAGTGAGAACGAAACTTATTTAATGTGGAAGTTTTGTACAAAACAATTTGTTTTTCGTTGGTTTCAGGGAGATGTAGAAATTATTGAGGCTCTAGCCTCGTTAGACATTTTAATGTCTGAATTTTTTGCACCAACAACAACTAACTACAGGAAAAGGGAGATTGAGAGCATGCTCGAAAATTTCTCCAACCGCAGAGACTCATGGAAACACTGTTTGATATTTTTACAAAAATCCCAAAATCAGTATGTGTTGATGTTTACACTAACTACATTGGAGGTAAGAATTTAGATTTCATTGATTTTTTATGTAGATTGTCAAAATAAAAAAGTTTAAGCAAGATAACAATTGTTTTTATACCTTACAAAAAGATAGATCTGAACACCATTTCATGCCAGGAAAACTAGCCACATTGGTTAAGTTGTGGTCCAAAGCGGATTCATAAATTTTATTTGTTTTCCTCTTCAAACTAATTTTTGGCTCATATTTTGTTTAATACAACAAGTTATTTTTTATATACATTGATTCAATGGAGATCTTTTTTTATTTTAGAATATAATAAACAGGCAATGGGTCAGTCTCTGTGATGAAAATAAAATAGAAATCAGATTAACATTATGGAACGAACTAATGACCAAGCATGAAGTGATGCTGTACTTTATAAGGAACAAACTTGCAGCCTTAATGGTGTCTATTGCACGATATGACTGGCCACATCTCTATGAGGACTTCTTCACTAATATAGTTGAGGTATACCATTATACTCTTTTTAGTAGTCTCATTTTTTTTTTACTTAAAGTAATATTATATTCAAAAGTCCACAATCAGCTTTGGATCAGTGTAGTGCAACTTTTCATGGGCAACTGTGCTGGGCAGAAGTGGATATGTCTGAAGAATTAAATGTGGAAGATTATACTATTTTAAATAAATTACATAAAATACTGTAACATGAATGTTAGAGAGGACAAGCTGTTGAATAGCAGAAGTAGTTTTGATACCCCAAAGAAAGCTCACGATGAACCAAAATCATAATGTGACCATACTTAAAGTACTACTTTAGTTAACCTCTTCGTTTATTTCATTTAATATGTGTTTAAACCAACCAATTAATTTTGTTGATGATAATAAAATCTATAGTTTATGTGTGCTCTTTGTGTGTGTAAATATCATCTTTGTGTGACACTAAACGAAAAATGTGTTTATGGGAGATTAAGTTTAAATGTTTCATAAGATAGCGTTCATAATTAAAAATCGAAAATTTTCGTTTAGTGTCAGATTTGTTTTCAAGGTGCGATGATATTAATCTTTTTAATGTCTATTTACTTTGTGAAATAGAAATAATTGGACTCTTGTATTCTGTTAGAAAAAAAAATACAATCTTTTCAGTTAATAAAATGTGATGGTCGGCGGTGTATATTGGGATTAGTGTTGGCACAAGCAGCCAGTGAAGAACTAGGAGCTGCCAGAGATACCGGTGTTCTCCTGCCTTCAACAAGACGCAGTCAACTGGAAAGGCTAATGCTCAAAGGCACGCCACAATTGTTATCTGCACTTAATGGTAATCATGTTTTTTGTGTGATTATTAGGGGTACGTAAATTTCGCAAATAAAAAATCGTGATTTCGCATTTAAAAAATCTCTAAATAGAAAATTTCGCAAAAACAAAATACAGTGTTAAAAACTCAATTAAGGGCAAGCATTGTTGTAATTTCCACATTTTCATCTTTCATTGTTTGCCTGCGATCAGTTACGACATCATCATCATCATCATCTTCAGCCACAAGACGTCCACTGCTGAACATAGGCCTCAATAGTTACGACAATGTTGTAGATACTAAAGAACCTCTCGGCATCAATACTATTGACAGGGCAATTGAGACATTGAATAGCTGCTTTTGCAAACCTAGGGTAGCAAGATTTTGATACACCTATAATTTTGCACGTAACGTAAAAAGGTGCGAAAGTATTTAATTTTCAAATTTCGCTTTTATCGCAAATAAAATGCAGATTTCGCTTTTATCGCATCTATTTCGTAAAAACGAAATTTACGTACCCCTAGTGATTATGTAAAGGCAATAAAGTTATCTACTATTTATAGCATCATATTACTATAAATTAACCATAATTACTATTTCATATGATTTGTGATTTCTTTATTACCATTTATATGCACACTTTTTTGTTTTATATTAAACAGAAATTTTGGAAAAAAACGCACAGAAGGAGGGGCAATCAAATCCACCGCCATCGCCGACAAATGGTCCACCGCAAACTTTAGCTCTGCCAGATTTACTAGCTAATGCTCACGATGTACATAATGTTGATAAGTATGTGGCGTTATTATTTTATATTAGAAATTAAGACCAAAAACTGCGACCTCATCTTTTAAAGAATTTGTTCACCCACTTTTGGGCATTAGACGCAGTCTCAACGAAATAGTGGATATCTCCGACTGTATTGCCCCTGCACGCTCTAATTTAATTCATTGTCGCGGCGCGGCGATATAATATATCGCTTATCGATTATCGCTTGTGAAACCGAAAATCACTTGTGAAGATGGTGCTTTATCTTAAAGCCTAAAACACCATACTGAAAGTGCACATGTCTCACACTGTAATAGTAACTGTATTTATAATAGTGAAGAATGATCAAATAAGCAGTGTTAATTCTGTATTAATTTCTTATGTTTACGCGAATATTACACATTGAAATAAAACTGATTTAAACGGATTTTATCGCGGATTTTTGAAGTGATAACTTCTTATGGGAGGGTGAACCGAAACGTTCCGTAACGCGAGCGGTCCATCGACCTGCCAGCGTTAGCCGACCTCCCTGGAACATCGATAATTTCGAAGTCCCAGGTGGCGTCACACAGTGACCAGTCAGCTTGGATCGGACTTTGACCGGACTTTAACCGGACTTTGACCGGACTTCAACCGGACTTTGACCGGACTTTAACCGGACTTTGACCGGGCTATGACCGGAGTTTGACAGGTCTTTGGCCAGACTTAAACCGGACTTTGACCGGACTTCGACCGGTATTTGACCGGACTTCGACCGGACTTTGACCGGACTTTGACCGGACTTTGACAGGACTTTGATAGGGCTTTGACCGGATTATGACAAACTTCGACAGGACTTTAACCGGACTTTGACAGGACTTTGACCGGAGTTTGACCGGGATTTGACCGAATTTTGACAAGACTGACTGGACTTCGACCGGACTTTGACAGGACTTTGATAGGGCTTTGAACGGATTATGACAAACTTCGACAGGACTTTAACCGGACTTTGACCGGGGTTGGACCGGGGTTTGACCGGGCTTTGACCGGATTTTGACAAGACTTTGACTGGAATTTAACCGGATTTTGGCAGGACTTTGACCGGTATTTGACCGGACTTTGGCAGGACTTTGACCGGACTTCGACAGGACTTTGATAGGGCTTTGACCTGATTATGAGAAACTTCGACAGGACTTTAACCGAACTTTGACAGGACTTTGACCGGGCTTTGACCGGATTTTGACAAGACTGACTGGACTTTAACCGGATTTTGGCAGGACTTTGACCGGACTTTGATGGGCTTTAACCGGACTTTGACCGGACTTTGACGGGCTTTACTCGGACTTCGACCGGACTTTGATAGGGCTTTGACCGGATTATGACAAACTTCGACAGGACTTTAACTGGACTTTAACCGGACTTTGACCGGGGTTTGACCGGTATTTGACCGGACTTTGACAAGACTTTGACTGGACTTTAACCGGATTTTGGCAGGACTTTGACCGGTATTTGACCGGACTTTGGCAGGAATTTGACCGAACTTTGACCGGATTTTGACAGGACTTTGACCGGTATTTTACCGGACTTTAACCGGACTTTAACCGGACTTCGACCGGACTTTGACAGGACTTTGATAGGGCTTTGACCGGATTTTGACGTACTTTGACAGGACCTTGACCGGACTTTGACAGGACTTTGACCGGACTTCGACCGGACTTTGACCGGATTTTGACCGGACTTTGACAGGACTTCGACCGGAATTTGACCGGACTTCGTAACGTAACGCGTTACGGCGCCACTCTGGCTTTCCTTTCTCTCACGCATACGGCAGCAGTAGGCAGGCTCCTCCGCTCTCACTTTAACCCACATTAGTTTAAGATATCACTTCTGTCGAGCGTCCCGAGACGCACACTTTTTTTAATTTTAATCTCTACGTTTCAAAAGCTTTTCAGCCTTCGTGGTAACAGGGTGGTCTGAGGTGTAGTTTGTCCAGAAAAATGTTACATTGACTACCTTCAGTTTACAATTATTGTTAAAATTAAATTTTATTGTTAGTGGTCAGACCTATGCAGAAAGAGCTCACAGTGTCTCGAGCTCTGGCGATTGGTCTTTTGGGTTCCTATTTAATTAAATGTATAATCGGATCCCAGGCTTGTGCTAACTTCTAACCATGTTCTCTATTGATATTATCATTTTTTTTTTAATTTTAATAGCGTCGCGAAACATCCTATATAGGAATCGGTGTTCTTTGGCAAGGATTTGTGGTTGGTAAAATCTAAGATAATTTTTGGAGCTTTCCTCTGAATGTTCAGCAACTGCATACATCGTAGAGCGTCGGTGTTTAACGTCAGCTATATGGTTTTTACGCGGGTCCCTATATTTCTTTTGATTACACCGATATAAGAGAGTCCACGAAGATAAGGCTGAAAAGATTTTGAATCGTCGGGACCAAAATTAAATAAAACAAACCCGCGATAAAATCTAGTGTTAATTCTTTTAAGATTTTTTTATTGTACAAATCTTTTAATTATAATAATACATTCACAGGGCATTGAATATGGAAATCGTTGTAAAGTGCCTTACAACACTTCAACATTTATTCTCGTGGCTGCCATTATCGTCTCATGTACCACCTTCACTTGTTACTACTGTGTTCTATTGGGGCAGTATAGCAACTCAGTCACAGGTTTGTATCCAGATATTTACTTCAGCTTATCCATGCTTACACCCGTATTCAATAAGTTACAATAATGTTTCATAGTGCGAGCGAACTACCGCCTATGGATTACCTATATCAGATGTAAGAGGACCGCTTCCGAAGTCAAAACGGTAATTAAACACTTAACAAACACAGCGCATCGTCGCAGCGCCGCACAGCGTCTGCTGATTTTGTATTGACTTTATATTGAGTTATTAAGAAAAATACTATTTTCATTAATATCTGAATGAAACGTCATTGTGTTTAATGGTCCAAACAAGACTGAAAACATATGTCGACTTTTTTCGCGGTTTTTTAGTGTAACGTCCTTGTAATTACTAAAGTTCTACTGCAGCGCAATTTTGGTGGCATCTATTGTCTGCGTAATGATGCTCGTATTCGAAACTGGCCAGATGTTATCAATGCTCCAGTTATTGATAACAAAGTAAACTGCTGAAACTCCATCTTAACTAAGCTATATGATAAGCATGCTCTATTAAGACCAGTCAAAATTAAACATCTACCTGCGCCGTGGTTGACAACTAAAATTAGAGCGATCAGGAACAAAAATCTCTGCCAAAACTAGGTACAAATGTCTCTCAATTCTCAGACTCAACCACCATAATAAACATAAATATATGGAGTTCCGAAATCAGTGAAATAAGGTTTGCAGGGATGCACAACACCGACATATATTTTTCTAGAAAATGAAGACCCTTCCAAAGTTAGGAAGTTTCTAATGGAGGCCATACACGTTAGGGTTTGCATGATGGTTATAACTGTGCATGCATAAGTAGTAGTAGTGCATAAGTAGTGCACTACACCTGATGGTAAGCGTAGTGCAGTCCAAAAAACCAGCGACCACCGACAAACAATGAGTTTATCGGTGGTCACCAGAGTTATGCCGGCCTATATAAATGCTTCTTCTCTCTTCGGAGAATCGAGGGGCTTGCGACAGGACAGGCGGTTGACCGATGCAGGTACAGTGATACAAGGATGTACCCCTATACCCGCCCGAATCTCAACCATCAAGTCATGTCGCAAGCCCCTCGGGAGAACCGGATATACAATGGCTGATCCTGGAACGCGATCCACACAAGGCGTGTGGATCACTATGGCAGTTTTCAACACCATGTGTACGGTGGTCGTTATCGGGGCGGATATGAACCTATGATATCCTACCACCAGCAAAAAGCAAATGTATAAAGATGCAGTGATAAGTAGTGTTGTTTTGATTTGTGATGTGGTGTGGTGTTGTAGAGTGTGGAGGCGGCGCTGGCGGGTCTGGGCGGCGCGTGCGAGCTGCTGTACCGGCGATACGCGCCGCCGTCCTCGGCCGCCACGGCGCTGCGGCTGCACCACTGCGCGCTGCGCCTGCTGCGGCATCTCACGCACCAGCCGCACCAGCCGCACGACTACCCGCACGAGTCAGTCACTCACCCTGTTTTCAAATTACAGCACTAGAGCGCATTATGCGGCATAATGCTCAACGTTGAATGTTTCAACTACAGCAACGCTACGCACAATCAAGCACTCTCAAAAGTACTGCTTTCGGGTGATACATGCAATCGATACCAACTCAGTAACAGAAAATTAACAAGTGTTTCTTCTTTAAGTTGGCATTGATCGAAATTTTATTTATATTATCGTTAGTAATTAATATTATTTATTCTTAGCGCACTCTGCTGGTGCACTAGAAAACTAATTCACGTTCCAATTAGCAATTAGCACACTTTGGCATTGTGCGCCACTGAGTCGCATTATGCTCTGTCTCTATCTATTGGAAAACAGGGTCAATCTACTACATCCCATGTGTTCACTATCAATATCACTAGCCCACATGTTGACCAACTTTGTTGATCTTGTAGCAATGTTGTCTATCCTTACATGATTAATAGTTGATTACATTTCACCGGAGGAATAGTGGAGCGCCTGGGGGTTTTCACCTCGGATTAGAGTTATAGTGAATGAATTAATATGATCGATGTGGGATATTGTTTTTTAAACTATAAATTGCAATGTTTACCCAATTTTTTTTTGTGCAAACCATTGTTTCATTGTTTAAAAAAAATATTATGAAAAATTAATGTTTGACCATATACATTCACTTTAAACAGTATTTTTTTTTTATTTATATATTAAATCTTACCTGAGTAGACATATAGGAACATTTTTCAAAGATACCTGTGTATAAAAATAGCAGTAGGGATCTCGAACAGGTAGAAAAACGTGGGGGGCAGAGCGTAGCGACAGCTGCTATGTACAATGGAATTTCTCGGCCAGTTTAATTATAAATGAAACGTACTCTATTGTGTACATTTAAAAATAAGGTAATTAATTACGACTAATGAAAAGAAAAAAAAAATAGTACAAAATCAGTTTATTTAAATATATTACACTAGCTTTTGCTCGCGACTCCGCCCGCGTGAACAGCATTTTCCGGCATAAAAGTAGCCTGTAATCGTCTCCAGGATCCCATCGGTCTATGTAGATAAATTCATCAAAATCGGTTCAGTGATTTAGGCGTGAAAGCGTAACAAACAAACTCACTTTCGCATTTACTTTCACCCCCTTTTTCATCCCTTAATAAATAAAATTTCCATAATTCCTGAAACACCTATTTATTTATTTTACGTCAATAATCGAAATACAAAATTTTGTTTATGTAACTTTCAAAATGATGGACTTTCATACATATTATCATCCCCTATTTTGACCCCTTAGGGGTGGAATTTTCTAACATCCTTTCTTAGTGGATGCCTACATAACAAAATGAATATACAGTCCGAATTTCATGCTTGTAGCCTTGATAGTTTGCGCTCGGCGATGATGAATCAGTCAGTCAGTCAGGACATGTTATTTTATAATTATAGATAGTTGTCTACATCAAATATTTTCTTCTACTTCATCTATCTGTATAGAAGTATTGGAACAACTATTTCCGCTGCACTGTAAACATGCTACACTGCAGTATAAACCACTTTTTCGGCATCCACACGCAGCTCCACATCCCTTTTTGCAATTACAAAATAACAATTGCAATAAATTATCCGGAGCAGGTAATTGATTCATTGTTATTGGAATGTACATGTTATTGGAATACTTCCATCCCCAATTTTCAATAACTACGTCATTTCCTAACCATATCTGAATTTGTAGGTACACTCTTTTAAGGTGCTCAAACGCTGCATCAGTTGTTGGAGGCAGTGATGACAAAAGAACACTCGTATTTTTAGCTGTTGCCTTTATGAAAGAATTGAACCTCAATGTATTTAAATCTTAAGTTTTAGACGGAGCTCCGTATAAACTCAAAATACATGCTACACCTGCTTGCAATATATTATTGGAGTCTTCATTGATATTTTTAAGTACTTTTACTGAGTCGTGTAAATCAATCCGTAAAAAGACAAGATAAGATAAGATAAGAATACTCAGGTAAGATTTAACATATAAATAAAAAAAAACTGTTTAAAGTGAAAATATATGGTCAAACATTAATTTTTCATAATATTTTTTTTAAACAATGAAACAATGGTTTGCACAAATTTTTTTTGGGTAAACATTGCAATTTATAGTTTAAAAAACAATATCCCACATCGATCACATTAATTCATTCACTATAACTCTAATCCGAGGTTTTACAGTTTTGAATGCTCCAGGCACTCCACTAGAACCAGTTCACTCGTTTGCCTTACATTCATAATCTTAATATTGTATTATCAATGTTATTTGATAAAGAAAAATAAACATGCTGCTGTTGCATACACTAAATCTTAATATTAATTTTACTGGTTTAATACCCAACAAAAAAGAGGAGTGTTAATTGTTTCCATTATATTTACGCAGTGGTTAAAGAAATATTAGTAGATTTGATTGAATAGTTTTTGTTTCAGATATTTAAATAAGCTAGCAGAGTTCCTAAAGTTGTTTGTATCATTGCATTTCAAGCGGTTGGAGGCCGAACCTGAGTTTGATGCTATAGAATTTTTGTCATATCTATTCCAATACACATTCCAGGTAAGAAACGTTTAGGTATACACCACAGACATAGATTTCATAGATGACGCAAGTGTAACTACTTCGCGTGCCGAAATCGAGATTAAATCCTTTGCAAATATTTGAGCACGCGTACACTGATTTAGGCTGCTCTCGACGTTACTTGGTATGATGTCAGCCTAACATGAGAGAAATCTCTTGTCGTACTGTAAGACGTAAGCTACATAGAAAAGACTTAACACTGGACGAGGACGCGCCACTCCTTCGAATATTTTTTATAAGAAATACATTATAGTATGATCCCAAATCGTAACACAAGCCATAAAGAGGATAAAGCACGCAAGCACGTGGCTTTGTCATCCGTGCCCATACTCCGTCTTACGTCTTATGGTAGCGAGCCGAGTCATGGACGAGGCGCAGTCTACTCATCATCATTACGACGCGGCGCATCTTTGAAATACCGAAATCTTGATAATAAACGCTGTATGGCGTTGAGTGTACAAGTAGCCTGCGCCTAGTCCCCGGCTCGGCTCGCGCTACCACACGTCATTTATTGACTACACTACATTTGTATTATTGCAGCTTTTCTAAGTGGCTTGCGCCTAAAATATTGTAAAAATACTTCAAAAGTGTTTCTCACAATTAAATTGTTTGTATGACTTCATAGTAGGTACAAAAATATGGTTCGCCAGGTTTTTATATATTGAAGTTCATGCGATGGCTATTTAGATCTATGTCTGTGGTATACACATATTATAAAATACCAAATTATTACTTTTCTAAACAATTACCCATATTTTGATTGCAGGTGCCTACATGTGCTATTTTTGTAAATTGTTTAGATATATGGATACAATTTATTGATATATTGAAGCCTGAAGATACAGCTAAGTATGTTTTGTAACACATGTTTACATCCCTGTAATGTTGTTATGTGGAAAGCAAAAGAAATAATATGTTTGTTTCAGATATTGGGCAGCGCTTCAAGGACTTGTAAATGGATTATTAAATAAAATTCAATTTGAACACAACAAGGCGCAGTTACAACACCTCGACAATGACGTGTGCGATGACGATGTTAGTATTACGAATACATTACGCGCAAAACAACTTCATCATCATCATCATCATCAGCCACAAGACGTCCACTGCTGAACATAGGCCTCTCCCAAAGATTTCCAGACCGACCTTTTGGAAGCGGCCTGCATCCAGCGACATCCTGCGACCTTTATCAGGTCGTCTGTCCACCTTGTAGGTGGACGTCCAACGCTGCGCTTGAAAAACAACTTGGTCAGCTTGAATTTGCCTCGTCCGCCTTCTACGCCTCTGGTCACCCTTAGTTTCTCAAACTGACTAACTTCAGGCCGGACAAGTTGAATTGCGCGAAATGTATGTTATCATTTAGTGTATTTTATGTGGCCTCAAACTTATAGCCATATTACATACACATAATACTTTTTTATAATAGTAATCATTTAACAATAACAACAATAATGAGATAGATACTTTTGTTTGTATACCAAAACGTACTTGTTATTACAGGGTGAAACAGAATGGCAAACATTCCTGAAACATTGTGTAGAATGTATCGCTCGAGTGGCAGATTTGGCGCCGCTCGACGTATTTACTTCTGTGGTAAGTAATAAGCGTTGCCGACAAGATTCATATTGCCGCTGTAAGTACTTCAATCTGTATGAAAACTAAGCGTGTGGATTATTACTGTGTATCGTACTGTGTACTGACGATGAACTCTGATTATAATTAGACTAAAATTATATTTTGTGGGTACACATTCAACATAATATAAAAATAGTGTTGTATCCTGAGTGATCGAGTAATAAACATTGTGATTAATTTCGTATCATATCATCAATAAGGGTCGAGTTGGATGATTTTATTCTCTTTTATAACATGATCGATACAACTCGACCAGCGTTGCGGTGTCACCAACTTTAGCCCGTCAGTAAACAATTTTTTTTCGGCCATTTTAAAAACTTTGTTTTTTATGACATGTCCCTTTACCGGTGGCCAAACTATTTCTTTAGGATTCAATTCACATTGTTAAGGTAGCAGTCTTAAGATGATGACACCGTAGTCGGCAGCGAGCTGACCTCCAGTTTCGTAAAACAATAGCTGCAACGTCACTCGTGACTAACTTCATATTGGACAAGTGAAATTAGCTCGTATTGCAATGTTGTGTTATTCCTGTACATCGTACTCGCACAGTTCTGGAAAATCAATGTCTGGACATTAAAAGAGGCCATAACCCATGAGTTTGTTTCGGCATTTCTTCTCATGCCTAGCCACGAAATGCCGAAAAAAGATAAATAAATGTAATCTAATTCTAGTATAAAATTATTGACATGTAAAAGTCTTATTATAGACTATATTTATGATCCAATTTACAGAATAAATGATTTGAATTTTGAATTTGAAGATGGAGCGATGGCAGTGCCTGGCTGAGGCTCAGTCGCGGTTGGGGGCGCGGGGGCCGGAGGGGGAGCGAGTCACCGCGGCGCTCATAGACCTCTCCACACTCACACGCGTGCTCGGACGACTGGCGCCCTCGCTGCTCGCCGGTAAACACTACACATGTAACGATAATGGCTTGAAGGAATAAAGAAAATTCGCGTAATGAATATCCGGTACCCGTGGAATATTAAGCTACTATCTAGTGTATCGGATAGTAAAATTCGGATAGACCGTATATCCGTTTCTTCGCCAGTAAACACTAATCTAATAGCTTATTTACACAATTTCATCGCTTGTCCGAACAGTGGCGATAGTGTCATGGATGTCAACCGTGTCTTTTAAATTTGGTGTTATTTTATAATACCAACATACGTTTTAGAAATATTATGTGAAAAAAGTTTGAGAACCAACTGGCGTTTTAAACCATTGTATAATTTCATTGAACCCTAATGACTTTCTCCGGGTAGTCCAGGAATGGATCCCCTTTAGCAACGGGTGTGCCGGATAAATGTACACATTTACTATTTTGTAATCACAGTTCACCCGTCCCCTTCGTCTGTAGTCATTATAAAGTTGATCGCAGATTTTGAAGTGATGACTTCTTATGGGAGGATAAATTGCTTTGTAACGTAACGCGTTACGGCTCCACTCTGTCTGGCTTCCCTTTCTCTCACGCATACGTCAGCTTAGATTAGTTGAGGTTATCACGTCTGTCGAGCGTCCCGAGACGCACACGTTTTTTGAAATGATAACTTCTTATGGGAGGGTGAACCGATGCGTTCCAGACCGTGAGCGGTCCATCGATCCACGGAAGGTTCAAGAATATTCGAGAACCTTCCGTTAGACGTCACGCGGACCAGTTGACCAGCGATAGCCGACTTCCCTGGAACTTTGAGAATTTTCGAAGTCCCAGGTGGCATCACATAGTGACCAGTCGGCTTTGACCGGACTTTAACCATACTTTGAACGGACTTTGACAGGACTTTGACAGGACTTAGACCGGACTTTGATAGGACTTTGACCAGACTGTTACCGGGCTAAGACAGGACTTTGACCGGACTTTGACAGGACTGTGACCGGACTTTGATCGGATTTTGACAGGATTGTGACCGGACTACGACAGGACTGTGACCGGATTGTGACCGGACTTTGACAGGATTTTGACCGGACTGTAACCTCACTTTTACCGGATTTTGACCGAACTTTGACCGGACTGTGACAGGAATTTGACCGGACTGTGACCGGACTTTGACCGGACTGTGACCGGACTTTGAACGTATTTTGACCGGACTGGACTGCAGTGCAGTGCAGTGCAGAGCAATCAAATGAAGTGATAACTTCTTATGGAAGGGTAAACCGCTTCGTAACGTAACACGTTATGGCGCCACTCTGTCTGGCTTCCTTTTCACTCACGCATACGACAGCAGTAGGCAGGCTCCTCCACCCTCACTTTAAGTCACATTAGTTTAAGTTATCACTTCTGTCGAGATCCCGTGACGCACACTTTTTTACTTTTTTAGAGTCATCGTGTGCGGCGCTGGGCTCACTCGTAGTGTCGCGCGTGTCGAACGCGTTGTCGAGCGCCGCGCCCGCCGCGCCGCACCGCGCGCCGCACCACCACCACCACAAGCACGCGCTCGTGCTGCTGTAAGTACTACTAGCATACGGGACGGGACACGTGCGCGCTGGTGCCTGGTGCCTGGTAGTGTCGCGCGTGTCGAGCGCCGCGCCCGCCGCGCCGCACCGCGCGCCGCACCACCACCACCACAAGCACGCGCTCGTGCTGCTGTAAGTACTACTAGCATACGGGACGGGACACGTGCGCGCTGGTGCCTGGTGCCTGGTAGTGTCGCGCGTGTCGAGCGCCGCGCCCGCCGCGCCGCACCGCGCGCCGCACCACCACCACCACAAGCACGCGCTCGTGCTGCTGTAAGTACTACTAGCATACGGGACGGGACACGTGCGCGCTGGTGCCTGGTGCCTGGTAGTGTCGCGCGTGTCGAGCGCCGCGCCCGCCGCGCCGCACCGCGCGCCGCACCACCACCACCACAAGCACGCGCTCGTGCTGCTGTAAGTACTACTAGCATACGGGACGGGACACGTGCGCGCTGGTGCCTGGTGCCTGGTAGTGTCGCGCGTGTCGAGCGCCGCGCCCGCCGCGCCGCACCGCGCGCCGCACCACCACCACCACAAGCACGCGCTCGTGCTGCTGTAAGTACTACTAGCATACGGGACGGGACACGTGCGCGCTGGTGCCTGGTGCCTGGTAGTGTCGCGCGTGTCGAGCGCCGCGCCCGCCGCGCCGCACCACCACCACCACAAGCACGCGCTCGTGCTGCTGTAAGTACTACTAGCATACGGGACGGGACACGTGCGCGCTGGTGCCTGGTGCCTGGTAGTGTCGCGCGTGTCGAGCGCCGCGCCCGCCGCGCCGCACCGCGCGCCGCACCACCACCACCACAAGCACGCGCTCGTGCTGCTGTAAGTACTACTAGCGTACGGGACGGGACACGTGCGCGCTGGTGCCTGGTGCCTGGTAGTGTCGCGCGTGTCGAGCGCCGCGCCCGCCGCGCCGCACCGCGCGCCGCACCACCACCACCACAAGCACGCGCTCGTGCTGCTGTAAGTACTACTAGCATACGGGACGGGACACGTGCGCGCTGGTGCCTGGTGCCTGGTAGTGTCGCGCGTGTCGAGCGCCGCGCCCGCCGCGCCGCACCGCGCGCCGCACCACCACCACCACAAGCACGCGCTCGTGCTGCTGTAAGTACTACTAGCATACGGGACGGGACACGTGCGCGCTGGTGCCTGGTGCCTGGTAGTGTCGCGCGTGTCGAGCGCCGCGCCCGCCGCGCCGCACCGCGCGCCGCACCACCACCACCACAAGCACGCGCTCGTGCTGCTGTAAGTACTACTAGCATACGGGACGGGACACGTGCGCGCTGGTGCCTGGTGCCTGGTAGTGTCGCGCGTGTCGAGCGCCGCGCCCGCCGCGCCGCACCGCGCGCCGCACCACCACCACCACAAGCACGCGCTCGTGCTGCTGTAAGTACTACTAGCATACGGGACGGGACACGTGCGCGCTGGTGCCTGGTGCCTGGTAGTGTCGCGCGTGTCGAGCGCCGCGCCCGCCGCGCCGCACCGCGCGCCGCACCACCACCACCACAAGCACGCGCTCGTGCTGCTGTAAGTACTACTAGCATACGGGACGGGACACGTGCGCGCTGGTGCCTGGTGCCTGGTAGTGTCGCGCGTGTCGAGCGCCGCGCCCGCCGCGCCGCACCGCGCGCCGCACCACCACCACCACAAGCACGCGCTCGTGCTGCTGTAAGTACTACTAGCATACGGGACGGGACACGTGCGCGCTGGTGCCTGGTGCCTGGTAGTGTCGCGCGTGTCGAGCGCCGCGCCCGCCGCGCCGCACCGCGCGCCGCACCACCACCACCACAAGCACGCGCTCGTGCTGCTGTAAGTACTACTAGCATACGGGACGGGACACGTGCGCGCTGGTGCCTGGTGCCTGGTAGTGTCGCGCGTGTCGAGCGCCGCGCCCGCCGCGCCGCACCACCACCACCACAAGCACGCGCTCGTGCTGCTGTAAGTACTACTAGCATACGGGACGGGACACGTGCGCGCTGGTGCCTGGTGCCTGGTAGTGTCGCGCGTGTCGAGCGCCGCGCCCGCCGCGCCGCACCGCGCGCCGCACCACCACCACCACAAGCACGCGCTCGTGCTGCTGTAAGTACTACTAGCATACGGGACGGGACACGTGCGCGCTGGTGCCTGGTGCCTGGTAGTGTCGCGCGTGTCGAGCGCCGCGCCCGCCGCGCCGCACCACCACCACCACAAGCACGCGCTCGTGCTGCTGTAAGTACTACTAGCATACGGGACGGGACACGTGCGCGCTGGTGCCTGGTGCCTGGTAGTGTCGCGCGTGTCGAGCGCCGCGCCCGCCGCGCCGCACCACCACCACCACAAGCACGCGCTCGTGCTGCTGTAAGTACTACTAGCATACGGGACGGGACACGTGCGTGTTTATATACCACCTTCAATAGAACCAACTTAAGTGGAGACACTGCGCTTCACCTCAAGGGAAACAATAGTTTTAACAGTATTTGTCGTGCCCAAAAAGGTCCGTTCTAAACCGTGCGCATGGTCTCCTCATCTTGATGTTTCTTAAACATATTCGTGCATTTACAAGTATCCACATTGGGTGAGGATACCTGTGAAGTAACTTCCTAACAATGTTATACTTCGTACTAACCTCACTAATGGTACCACAGTACCATCATCAGCTCTGAATGACTAAGTGCTCTTGTGTCTACAGTCACGCGGAAATGTTCGCTTGCATGGGAGCATGGTGTTGTTACGCAAACGAGTGCGGTGTGCCTGTGCGCACTATGGAGGGACTTTTCTCATCGACTGTACCATTCCTTTTGCCACACGATGTTCCCGTAAGTTACTTGTATCCCGATGTTATATTTGTTTTGTAAACGTTGAGCATGGGTTAAACTCATTATTTGTTTTTAGGATCCTCCGATATTATGTTTAGCGGCAGCGCACCTGTTGCTCAGTCTTTCGAAAAACGTGAAGCTCGCCTCAGACCCGATGTCGCTCGTGGGGGATCTGTACAATCACGCCCAAAGGTCATTACATTATTTGGAGCCTAAGGTGAGGCTTTCATTGGCACGGACATACTATTCCAAATTTATTATTTTAAACTGTTTGTGATAGTGAATATTACTTGATTGCACTTTATCGCAACGTTTACAGCAATTGTGAACATAGCTTGTATTAGCGCCCAACTATACAATAACTCCTGTCAGCAAAGTCAGTTATGAGGGTTTATGTTATGTAGAAAGACTAGAGGTGTGCGAAAATGTAGAAAGCAGGTAAATTGAATAACTTTAGACCGGTGGAGATATTTGAGGCTGCTAGAACCAGAGTGGCCTAACTGCATTTTGATGACTTTTGACCTATTTGTATTTTCGTTATTTATAAATGTTAATCTACAAGACCAGACCGGCCTAAAATTGGTAACATCATCTTGACATAGATGGCAGTACATAGTCCATTTCGGCCGTGGTTTAAATTGACGAAAATAGAAATAGGTCAGCTTCATTTAGGGCGTACTGTAGTGTGCGTGTTGTGTGCAGACAGCGGACGCGGTGCGCGAGGCGCTAGTGACGCTGGCGCTGCGGGGCGGCGGGGGCGGGGGCGCGGGCGGCGCGGGTGTGGACGCGGGCGGCGGGGGATGGGGCGGCGCGGGTGTGGGCACGGGGGGCGGGGGAGGGGGCGGCGCGGGGAGTGACGCAGCGCGCGCGCTCGTGTCGGCGTGGGCGGGCGCGCTCAACACCGCCGGCCCCGCCGCCGCACTGCCGCCGCTCACCAACCTACTGCTCGCCTTCGCGCACGCACCTACTGCCTTTAAAAAGGTTCGACCACTTGTTTCTAACTAATGCTCTTGTATTTTATATTCAACATCGTAAGTTATGTGGTGGAAAGTTTAAGTGGAAGTGGTGGTAGATAAAAGTGTACAGCAGGAATGGCTAGCGCGAATGGGGTAGTAAACTGTCTCACAAAAAACCGATACAAGAAGTAGCAGCTTGCTGTTGCATTTCGTACAGTGAGTGACATTTCCATAGGCCCAATCCTCGAACAATGATTGATATTGCAGGTAATAGCCGAAGGATTGCAGCCGGCAGCGGAGACGGCGCTGCGTATGCTCTGCGAGCCGAGCGGAGCGTTCGCGACTGCCGAGCCGGAGATCACAGACTTTTTCCTTGCACTGTTCACTGCAGTGCTGCCGCAACTCGGCAACTTCACTTACACTGCCATTGATGTATTCTTAGATGTTGCTCAAAGGTATGTAGGATTTTTGAAGTGATAACTTCTTATGGGAGGGTGAACCGAAACGTTCCGTAACGCGAGCGGTCCATCGACCAGCCAGCGTTAGCCGACCTCCCTGGAACATCGATTATTTCGAAGTCCCAGGTGGCGTCACACAGTGACCAGTCAGCTTGGACCGGACTTCAACCGGACTTTGACCGGACTTCAACCGGACTTTGACCGGACTTTAACCGAACTTTGACCGGGCTATGACCGGACTTTGACAGGTCTTTGGCCGGACTTTGACCGGACTTAGACCGGACTTCGACCGGTATTTGACCGGACTTTAACTGGACTTCGACCGGACTTTGACAGGACTTTGACCGGGCTTTGACCGGATTTTGACAAGACTTTGACCGGTTTTTGACCGGTATTGACCGGTATTTGACCGGATTTTGACAAGACTGACATTACTTTGACTGGACTTTAACCGGATTTTGGCAGGGTTTTAAGCGGATTTTGGCAGGACTTTGACCGGACTTTGACCGGTATTTGACCGGACTTCGACCGGACTTCAACCGGACTTCGATAGGAGTTTGACCGGGGTTTGACCGGATTTTGACAAGACTGACATTACTTTGACTGGACTTTAACCGGATTTTGGCAGGACTTTAACCGGATTTTGGCAGGACTTTGACCGGACTTCGACCGGATTTTGACCGGACTTTAACCGGACTTCGACCGGACTTTGACAGGACTTTGACCGGGCTTTGACCGGATTTTGACAAGACTGACCGGTTTTTGACCGGTATTGACCGGGATTTGACCGGATTTTGACAAGACTGACATTACTTTGACTGGACTTTAACCGGATTTTGGCAGGGTTTTAAGCGGATTTTGGCAGGACTTTGACCGGACTTTGACCGGTATTTGACCGGACTTCGACCGGACTTCAACCGGACTTCGATAGGAGTTTGACCGGGGTTTGACCGGATTTTGACAAGACTGACATTACTTTGACTGGACTTTAACCGGATTTTGGCAGGACTTTAACCGGATTTTGGCAGGACTTTGACCGGACTTTGACCGGATTTTGACCGGTCTTTAACCGGACTTCGACCGGACTTCGATAGGACTTTGACCGGGCTTTGACCGGATTTTGACAAGACTGACATCACTTTGACTGGACTTTGACCGGACTTCGACCGGACTTTGACCGGATTTTGACCGGAGTTTGACAGGACTTTGACCGGACTTTGACAGAAGTTTGACATGACTTTGACCGGACTTCGTAACGTAACGCGTTACGGCGCCACTCTGGCTTCCCTTTCTCTCACGCATACGGCAGTAGTAGGCAGGCTCCACCGCTCTCACTTTAACCCACATTAGTTTAAGTTATCACATCTGTCGAGCGTCCCGAGACGCACACTATTTTTATTTTACTGCCCTAATATTTTTTTACTGTATCGTATGTCCATTGACATGAAATTTTCTTGTAACATTGTTAGTGCTAGTTGGAAGGAAGTGGTGCAAAATACTTTCCAGTAATACAGTTGTCGTTCAATGTAACCGATACCTTTTATGCTGTTTTCCAACGGTATGCAATGTATTAAATCGTACCGAATCGAGCTGTTTTGTATGAGCGAGCGCACGCCACAAACATGTCCGCTCCAACTGTGCCTCCAATGCGGCACATATTGGAACCACTGCGACACCCGACAGACTGAAACATACAGAACACTTACACACTGTACATATGTACATAGCGCACACTCACACCGTCACACGACGGACTGACTAGTCACGGTCTACGAGCGGATCAGACCTCGTGTCTCACCGCCTTACCGCTTACTTATCATGGAGTGTCGACGCTAGAGCGTGAGCCGCGGAAAGCGTTGTATAAATGTAATTCAGTTGTGTGTACGTGTTCAGAGGAGGCGGGTTCGGCAGCTTGGAGCGGCTGGTGGAGTGTGTGCGGCTCGGAGTGGAGGCCGGCGGCGGCGGAGTGCGCGTGCGCGCCGTGCTGGCGCTGTTGCAGCAACACGTGCTACCGCGCGCTCCCCATCACCACCCAGACCTGGCGCGCGCCGCACATCGCCTGTTGGCCAGGTACTGCTCGCTACACTTGCTGGTACAAACAACTGGATTGGACGGTGACCACCGCAGCTGTGGTGAAACCCGTCACAGCAGCTCGTTCAGTCGAGTGCGTTCAATTAGTGTATATCCAGTGAATTTTAGGCAGACATCATTCTGATAATCATAGAGGGTCGTATTCTAATTTTGTAGCTTTGGAGATATTCAGACAATGTGATCATTTACCACATGATGATCTAAATTATTGATTGTTAAGAGATGGTATGTTTTGTGTAACAATAGAGCGAGAGAGAGAGAGAGAGAGAGAGAGAATAGAGTGATATAAGTGTAGTACTGTAAGATACATGTGTTGTGTTGCAGCGTGCTGATCCACCGGTGGCGTTATTTCTTCCCGCTGAAGTGCGACGGCGAGGAGAGCGCGCGGCGCAGTAACGAGTTGCGCGGCGCGCTGGCGGCGCTGGGCCGCGCGCTCCTGCAGCCCGACATCGAGCTGCTGCGCATCAACATCGACACGCTCGACACGCTCAACAACAAGTGGAAACTATACCACAAGGTACCGACCGACACACCCACACACACACACACACACACACACACACACACCCCACCAGGTGTACGACAGCTGATACATATTTATAATACATGCTCCAATAATAAGTCTTATCATTCAGCCACATGTCGCACTAATAATAAACTCCTGATGGTCGTGTCAAGCGACAGAAGGACGCGTTAGTGACGCAACGTCAATGCCGTCGCGTCTGTCTAGACTATATTTTTAGTCTATACAGGATTATTTGTAAAATACCAACAACCTCGCAGGACTAGGAACCAATAACGGTCAACTTTTATTCTACGTGTTCGGACATAACTCAATACATGAAAAAAAAAATGTCTTTTTGTTTATAGGTCTATGTTTCATTCATAAACCAAAGGACGACACGACGCTCGCGCTGCTATCAATTATAATAACACTGTCTTCGCCAGATAATTATCTAGTTAATTTAAATTGCTCGCGGGGTTTGCAGCCAGTATGTACTACCTAGACTGAGTCCACAATTCGAAACCTTGTTGCATATTGGCGGAAAGCATTGTTATCACACCTAGCAAGCATCCTCACCATTTCCGTGTATTTGATATTGGAACACCGATATGCCATGCTAATAAAATTACACTGTAGGTACCTACCCACAATCTGCACAATAAATGGATCGATACAATGCGGCGACGACGAAAGGTCGTCGAACTCAAACACGTGCAACGCGCGCATAACCGACAGACGACTGGCGCGCCGCGCGGGTGTTTAGATAAATGGGTCACTTTCAAAGGCCCTAGAAGAAGGGGGGGGGCTTCCCGCGCTTCGCAGGGGTTTATTTACGTAATTTTTGCGATGCGCGTAGAGTTATAAGCATTCAAGACGGAAATTAAATTAATACTTATGTTTGTATGAAAATAAAATCTAACAAATTATAAAATGTCGTAGAACAAAAGTAGTAGCTTGTAACCGTAGCTATCTAGTCCTGCGGGGTTGTTGTTCTTTTAAAAGTAATCCTGTACATAATGTCGATCGTCAAGAGGCTTTGCATTCTTCGACGGTCGGCAAAATATACCGGTCTGCAGTCACTGGATACACATTCACCCCAGAATGCGACACACCTGAACGAGCCACTATAATCAGGTGCAAAAATGGTACGACGAACGAACGTACGACTTCGGTGCAAATGAGAGACGAAAGCGTCATTCACGATTGGTGCGTCCATCAGAAGTGTATTTTGTTGAACAATATGTAAATGTATATCGTCGATGAAGTATCAATACCTCCTAAGTGTGAATCTAATTTTACACCAGACTGTTTAAAATAAGGTTTTATTTTACAAAAACTGTTTAAAATAAGGTTTTATTTATTTTGATCAACTATTGATAGTAAATAGTTTCCAATACATTAGCTTTTTATTAGTTACTAAGGGATGTGGTTTATGTTTACGTCTATTGTAATAAAAAAGTAATTTTGGACTAAATTGTCAGTTAGGAGGTATTGGTACTTCATCGACTATATTGTGATTTGTTAGGCGATATTCCGCACGGAGTTCCTGTGCGAGTTCCTGTCTGTGTTGGTGGGTGGTCTGGCGGAGGGTGGGTGGCGCGCGTTGGCTCGGGACGAGGTGACGTCAGCGGTGCACGCGATGGCCATCGTCGACTTCGCCGCATTCCGGCTCGGCTTCCTGCCACGGTTCCTGCGCTCGCTGCCCGGACTCGCGCCGCATCACCTGCACCAGCTCGACCAGTTCCCACCTGACACGGTAAACCATACTACTTGCGTATCCTATTAGGGTATATCTAGTTCAAATCGTATTATTTAAAAATAATAACACAGGCCCGGGCAAAAAATAAATAGTAGTGATTCCGAACGTGCCATACGCGCAGGGAGCTCGAATTTATCCTGACGATTTTGTTGGTTGATCAAGTCGAATAAGTGTTGTGTATTTTGTAAAAGTTTCGTCAGGTGGGTTTAATATTTAGTAAAAACAAGTTGAATCAAATATACCGACCTGACTATGTGTATAACCTTATTTATTCCGTAGCTAGCTGTTCAGGTATTCTTTAATTTTGGACTAATGCTTTTTTCCAGGATTTACCGACATTCACACAAAATCTTCAACGATTAATGAACGACGTCAACTGTTTCCGCGCATACCATGCACTGGAATCATCTGAGATGTCCACATAAGAAAAATTACCGAAGTATTGGTTGGATAAATATTGTGATACATAATTAGTTATTGATGTTGAGGATAACCACAAATCAATTTCTACCTTTTATCAAATAATCTTAATTAGGGAGACAAAATATTTGTTTTGTTATAAATAACATATTTTATGTTACACATTTGTGAAATTCTTTATGGACTTCAAATTATATATTAAGTACCCCATTATCTCAAATGCAAACACGTCGATGCAATGTCCGGGTCGTGCTGACACTGCGCGTCCATGGCTAGTTATTCCCACAGGTCCGTAAAGTGGCCGTTCTTTTTCATCTTCGTATAAGAGCATGCGCGTCACAAGCCATGTCCTCCTACGAATATAAGATATACTGAAGAAGTAATAATGTAATTGCCAAGATACGTGCATGTCGGTCAGTTGGCATAAGCATGAAACAAGTAATCAGTGGTGGACCTACATGTTCAATAGGAGGATAGTCATACATTCATACATTCAGAATATCTTGATCTAGATCAGTGGTCATCACAGTTTTCTAGCCAAGGACCACGTAGTACAAAATGAGATATCACCGCGGGTCATACATTCGTGAGGTGGGTAGTTGACACCACCAATCAATTACCATATCTTTTATGACTTTATTGGGAATTTAAATGGGAAGGGGAGGGGAATTTGGGCCTACGGGCATTTCGCTCACCATATGAAACGCAGCAGCAAGCCGCTTTCTATTGTATGTCTATTTTCTGTGAGACGATGGTAACAACCCGGGCGAGCTGGTCCATCCATGGTGTAGTTTATTGAAATTGGTAATTCGTATTTGTTTGAATAGATTGACCTCGTGTAAATGATCGAGGTTAGCGCTCATACGTAGTCGTGCCCTGGCCGGGGATCGATGGGGGGCCTGTGCTTTTTAAACTACAGCATTTCATTTTATATGAACAGTAAAAATGGTCAGGGCACTGTTTTGTCTAAATACACTAAATATCAATTTTCTCGATCATTCTATAGATTTCTATATATTTTACATACATTCTTTTTCACTTCGTTTCACTCTTTTTTAGGCAAAGGTTATTCGACTGATAGAATTTGGTGAGACTGCAAGTGGATTAGTTGGACTTTAAGTTAGGCACTGAAAACAATCTTACGTACGCATTTGTATATTAGTGGTTTTAGTTTTATAGAATACTTTATGAATTTCGAGTGTCCTCCACAGTATGGGTTATTGATTAGTTTATATTATACTACCATATTATGCTATTTCTATTACATAAAACAAAAAAGTATAACACTAGACCAAGCTGTATTATTTATCTTCGCTATATACTTGATACAAGTATTGAAATTAATTTAGAATGTGGTTTAAGTCTTTTCCTTAGGGTTGTCAATATGGGCCACCAGCCGAGGCATTGATGAAGATAAAATCTGCCTCCAATTAAAGTACAACAGTAGTATGATTTAAGTTGTGTGCTTAGGCAATATTCGTCGTTTGTTTAGGAAATACGAAAGCGTGTTTATGACCTAATACATATCTGTAACAATATTAGATTAGCTAGTTATTCTTTACTGATTGACTGATCCGACCCTGATGTTCAGGCATTACCTATTCATACTAATACATTAAAAAAGGAGATTTCCAAAACGTATAATTTATAGTACGTGTTGTACATTTGACCTAATGAACCCTAGTTGGAAAAATATTGTAAAAAACACCACATTCATTTCAAGATCATTAATTAATCAAATATGCACGATATGCATATGCACGATAATGTCAAAAATAATAGTACTTCTTTGGGAGTATTGTATTTATGTGATCTTCGAATACAAACGGAACCAATAGCATTTACTATGAGTATGGTGCAATATTGATGTTGAAATCATTTGATTTGAATGGATCCTTTCAGTTAGTTTATGTTGTCGTGTTAATATGTAAAGTAGGAAATAAATAAACAATACTGTTTTAAATTATGCGTTTTATTTGTTTTTCCTATTTATGATTCTTGGAATAGTTTTTTTAAAACCTCTTCTAAAATTTGTTTATGGCTGGCGTATAGCTTTAAGCCTGGGGTGACATCTATCCACCGGACCCCGACTGCGTCGTCTCCCGCACGTAGATTTAAAGCTCCTACTGTAGTCCCGGCTTCATCGTGGAAGTTGTACGCGACGCTCTCCATCCACGCATTATCAGTGTTACGTCGATCGTCTATGTATCCTTGGTATATTACATCGCCGCCGTTGAAAAACTTATCGAATTTTTCTTCATATGACTTTCTTTCATCTATGGACAATAGTAATATTACGTTAGAACTAACAAATATAATTTGGTAGGTACTTAAATATTGTAATTAGACTACGATCACAGCTTGTTATGTAACATGAAGAAAAGTGAATTCATGGTCTTTCAGGTCTGGAGAAAATATTTAGGTAATATGTATACCAATCATTACACTTAACGGGTGCTCTATAAATAGTGTTGAAAAGTGTAAATACCTTAGGGATTTTGTAACCTCCGACCTGGAAGACTATGCAGACATGAGGGATAGAGAGGGATTTGCTCCCTGTTCAAGGGCCGTCAAAATAACCCTATTTATAGCATTTTGTTTTGAATAGGATATTTTGTATATTTAGTATGATTTCTGCTATCACCAAAAATCACTATTCTAAAAATAATTCTAAAAGAAAATTCATGATACCTTCAGACATGACTAAAGAATTCAAAGCTTCTTCTTGAAACTCTCTTATAGCTGTTGCAGATACTTTTTCTCCAGGGTCTACCATTCCTCCAGGTAAAGCCCATTCACCAGTGTCACCACGTTTTATTGCAATAAACTGTAGTATGGGCCTGTTAATACAATGGAACAATATGACAAATAATTCCCATAAAACACATTTTAATTGCAACATGGTAAAAAAAATATTACCAATTAAAAAGGAATTGAGTTAACAAGTAGATTAAATAATAATAGTAATCATATTAGACAGTGTATGTCAAACTTTTTTGGTCATGAGCCAATAAAGAGGGTAGGATACGTAGAGGTACCTTAGGCCACATGTTAATTTTATCCACCCACCCACCAATCCCGCTCCCCAAATTGTGTAAGGGTAAAATCGAAAATCGGTTGATTTGCGACACCGAATTGAAACCGACTCTCACACACCTTTTTTCATGTTCATAGTTCATACGACCCAGTTTGGCAGGCCACATGAATTCTAAATTCATAAACTGTTTCAACAATTAAGGAATCAAATTTAGTAGTAATTCCTGTAGTGCGTGGATACCACGTTGGGAAACACTGATCTATAAGCTCGTGCGGTGTATGGTCTTAGCCTTTCGAGCGAAACACACCTGTTTTTTGTTAGGTGGGAATCGAGGGATGGGAAAGGTATAGGAAGAGGGGGCATGCCCCCTCGGGAGACCTGATATACACTGGCTGACTCCGGAACGTGACCCACACAAGGTGAGTCACTGTGGCAGGTCTTAACACCATGTATGTTGGTCGCTATCCAGACAGATACGAATATCCCACCACCAGCAGGGTAAGGAAATTGGGAGGGGAAGGAATCAGGGAAGGGAAAAGGATAGGAAGAGTGGGGAAAGTCCCCTCGGGAGAACCAGATATACACTGGCTGACCCTGGAGCGTGACCCACTCAAGATGGGCCACCCACTATAGCAGGTTTTAACACCTGGTATGGTGGTTGCTATTTAGTCGGATATTAATTTGCTCCCACCAGCAAACACACATGTGTTTTCCCCTGTGTGACACACAAACTATGTGTTGCTATATGCTTCAAAGCGCCTTGCATGTGCCATTGTATATGGTAGGGTCAGTCAACCTGTTAAAACAAAAAATCGCCAATAAATGAAATAATAGATGACTTGTTGTTTTTGTAAGTATCAAGAGAAGATCTTACAAACTCCCACCAGTGCATAATATATCAAAACCAGTCTCTACTATAACAGCAGTCCTTAAGTTTTTTGTGAGTAGATATGGAAGTATGTATCACATACATAATGTAAGGAAGCAGGAGAGGAGCGGGAAAATGATCAGTATCTAATAATAAAATCATATTTACTTCTTAGTTTCATCAACTGCAATGTCTCCATTTTCCAGTCTCTTCCATCTTGTTACAACAGGATCTGCAGCATGGTTTGGTCCCCAACGTCCAAGCACACCTCTGCCTCTTATACCAGTGCGACCAATTGGGTTCAAAGGGTAACTGTTATGAATTTTATATTGGCCCATGTAACTCTGTCTGCTTATATTTCCATTGACATTATGCCATTGTGGATTGAAGTTTGGTTCCCCTAAATAGAACATTAGATGAACAGCTTGGTCACTGCAAAATATTTTTTAATGCAGTGATATCCAAAAATATTTAAAAATAAGTTTCCAGTCTTTAATGCCCACTGAGTGATGCATTTTTTGAAAGCAACTTTTGGATGAAGAATGCAGCAATTGGGTTTTGGTATTGCGGGGCCTCCGTGGCCAAGCCCATACCCCAGAGACCTTGGGACTGTGCCCTGCCGGCCTCTATGGCCCTACGGTAAACTCAGAACTGTACATAATATATTTATTCATTATTGTCTTTGCTATGGCATAAAATTAATCTTATATCTATACTATCTTATTAGTAAGTTCCTAAATAGTAGGTATTATAAATAAATAACGTATTACCTATTTCCGGATCTGCATAAGGTTTACCGTGTAAAGACTGAGAAGTGTAATAAGGTGGCTCATATCCTTTGTATTCTGTTGACCAACTAACTTTGTCATCAGGCACTATAAATCTTTCAATGTTAGACCTTGGGTACAGGCCTCCTCGGCATTTGAAATGTGTAGTGATCATATTGAATGTAGGCCGAATCATTAAAAGATACGAAATAATAAAACAAAGTACTTTTTTTATACTACCGGTACACATTTTTCTGACAGTGTCAACCAGAGGTGTCAACTGTCAGCTGTCAAGTCAAGTGTTCTTTCAACACCATAGAGAAATTATTTACTTATGTTTAACACAATGAATAAAGACCCATTGCTTTTACTACACATTGGACTCTGAATAATATTTTACATAAACTTAAACAAGTATCAGTCACTACTTTTTCAGCAAGCCTATAAAAGCATAAAAGCTATAAAAGCCTATAAACCTGCGATGCGCCAAACGTTTGTTACGTTATAAATAAATAATATCCAACAGTCTCACACATGTCCTGACCCCACAGTAAGTTACTAGACAAAAGACTACCTACGACAACGTGGGTATCAGGAACTACTAGAGACTTTCGTTCTCATAACACTCAGACCCCGAAATAAATATTTGTGGATCACACAAACATTTGTCTCGGTGCGGGGATCGAACCCGTGGCCTCATGTTTCACAGTCGGCCACTCGCACTATTGCGCCGCGGAGGCTGTTTAGGCACGTTGTGTCAATAGATACGTCAAATTATATGAATAGGGTAGTTTCCTATGTTGAATATTATACGTTATTTAATATGGAAGAGAAAATAATACGAAAAAGAAAAACCTTTTGTTAAAACACAATCAAAATCGGTTCATACTTATGAACTCACTTGAGCTCGCAATTATGATTTCAAACATTGCTATGAGCAAAGGTGGGCGTGTAGTGGGCATGTTGCGTAACTTAGAACTTTGTTCGCGAACATGCTCCTTATAACAGCCGCAGCATAATATTGACAGAAACAGCTGAGAATGGCTATTTATATATATTCGGCGACACCAAACAACAACGCATTTGCTAAGCAAAAAGTAACCTCTTCCTTTCAAGTTGATGCGCGGCTTGTGTATGGGTGACAAGACAAGCAAGTCGCTTAACAGTTGCCTCACGGTGGAGTCCGATAGAAGTCGCCACGCCTACCCATGAACAGTGTTTTCATTACAATGTACCAAATAGCACTGCTCCGTAGTCTGCGCTTATCACTCTGAGACATGTTAAATCATACACGGTAATATCATTATTATGGTAGACATAGGTAATGAAGACAATAACTTATTGTGTAAAAAAACGGAGAATAATAAAACGAATTTTACAGCACAGCTATTTTATATTAAAAAATACAATAATTATTTTATTTTCTCCTTCGCGTCGTCTTTCTGGCGGTTGGCTTTTTGAAAACATCCTCTTCGTCTTTTCTCTGAAAGTCTTCATCATCTGAAAACAAATTGATATTATACATTAAATATTTTTTTTCAATAACAAGCTATTGACGGCTGCCATCTATTTCGCTAACTGTAACTCATCAAACCCTTTATTTGATATTGTATCAAGGAAGTTGTAAAGAAAAGAAGGTATATTCGCTACCTTGGAGCTGGGGCCATTTTCAAAAGAGGTACGCACTGAGTATCTATACTAGCGTGTATTGTTACCACAAAGTGTGTGCAAAACTTCAGCTGTTTCAAATGGTTGGATTGGTTGGTTGGATGGTTTAGACCACAGTTGTAAAATTTGACCTACACAATGCGTTGATGAACTTAAATAAAATAATTAAAATATTGGGTTTTTTTTATTATTTGATTAAATGACGAGACGAGCAAGGCGCTCGCCTGATGGTAAGCGCCTCGCCTGCCCATAAATAGAAGCAACATCACACAGAACTTTGAATTACAAAACACTGCATGGCACTGAACTGTGCTTGTCACCCTGAGATATAAGATGTTAAGTCTCATAATGCCCAGTAATTTCACTGGCTTCAATGTCCTTCAAACACAACAGTGCTTACACACTGTTGCTTGGCGGCAGAAATAGCCAAAGCGGTGGTACCAACCCAGGCGGCCTCTCGCATACGAGGGACCTACCACCTTGTAAAAAAGTTGTTTATGAACTAGTCATAAAAATATTTAGTCACTTTATTTCTATACCTGAGTCATCAGACACATTTGCATTTGCCTTATTGTATCTCGTTGCTGCTTTCCGATTCGACTTTCTGGTCGACGAAGGCGTCGATACCGTATTCGGCGGTTCATTCTAAACGGAAAAAAAATATTCAATAAATTTGTGGATTTTCTGCACTAAAAACCATTTTATCTTCCTTATGTTGTCAACAGTTGTATTTGTTTTAGTTAACAGTTGACTCTTTGAAAAAAGCTATAACATACGTAAACCCGCCCTGGGGCCGGGACCGACACCGACAAAACGCCGCAACCCGCCCGCCCGCACGCACGCGCGCACGCTCATGTACGTGACGTAACACTATAATGTTATAATATATAATGCGAAATAGGTCATTTATAATTCTATTTAGCGGTATGAAGGAGCTCGGGACGCCAACGATTAATGCATTCGTCATACGATGCTCGTTATCTATTAGACTGTCACATGTCTTTCAGGTGAACTGCCCCACTACTATCTATCTGTGTTCAGAATTAATGCTGGTAAATAATAACAAAGATGTTATTTGTCTTGTCATAGGTATAAAACATTCAGCAACAAGCATTGCCTACATGAATATAAAATATAGATGATATACATTAATTATTATGATTACCTCATCAGGGCTACTGGAGGAACGTCGCTTGTTACGTCTCGGTGCTGGTTTCCGTCGAGGAGTAGCGCGCGGTGCATTCTCCACCCGAAGTCCTTCTGTTTCACTCCCTCCTATCTCAGTATCACCATTACCATCCTCACCCTCATTAACCGCAAAACATTCTTCAATTTTCTCACCCAACTCCGTAACTAGAGTCTTAAAGAAAATATACAATATTTTATTATATTTTTTAATTTAATTATGTATCGTTTTCATCAATTAGATTTTTACATACATACATTAATTTTACTTAATATGTTGGCGTAAATTCGTGTAATCTAAATTTCATTTATACCATAAATCACACAATATTTCAAATATTTTTAAAGGTTTATAAGCCGATACTATACCTTTATTTCATTCCTTGCCATTTTTGAGGTGTTATTCATGAGTATGTTGAAAGAGTCCATGACACCTTGACAATGGAGTTTGTCCTTATAACAGTCCAAATTTTCTATGAGTTTTCGTAATGATCTCTCATTATAGGTAAATAATGATAGACAATAGGCTAAGTCGCGCCACTGCCGTTCCTCGGTAGACAGTTTGAATCTTTGACATAGCTTCTCTACTAACGCTTCCATTTGCCGATCTTTTTGGATAAGAGATGTGATGTATCTAGAAAAACCGTTACAATTATGAAAATTCACGTTGTTGAAAGTAAACAACATAAGCTTACGCCTGTACCCATAATATGGCGGGCAAAGGTATAACTAGCAAGTAGCATACTTAAAATCAACTCACTTCATTATAACTCGATATTGGTCCTCGGCTACGTTTAGTTCGGGGTCGCTGAGCCGCGATATGATATCTGGCATCACATTGTAAAGCGCGTTGCCTTTCTGCGACAGTTGCTTGAAGAATAATTTAGTCATAGACGCGACCTTAGGGTCTTTATCGGCACAACAAAGTGCCATGTCTGCGATTTGACCTTTAACACGCACCATCTCATGCAGCACTAAAAATGAAAGCATCTTTACCGCGCACTGGCGTACTTCCAACTCCTCATCCGATAGACTAAAATATAATAAAAAAAATGTTTTATTTCCATATTTTGGCTTCATGAATACATAAAAGTTACAACTTGAATATAGGTTAAAACACCTAGTTGGTTGAGTTAATCTAACTTAATAAAAACGCGCGATAAACAGAACGCCAAACAATCTACTGCCAATACGTCAGTGGAGTGCTGATATGTTCGATTTGTGACTGTACTGTCAGCAACAAAATTGGTAACAAGTCACGAATATACGCGTAGAAAGCGGGGGGCCTAGTAAATTTTGATTAACTTTTTTCTTTCTCTATTTTTGGTAACCTATGGCAATAATTTCAAACTAGCCTACCTCTGAACAAATTTACTGACACGCTCTTAGTCACGAAAGAGCGCATATAAGGGTTCAGCAGCAGAACCCTCAGTCAATGTATGCCAACATCATGAGATCAATAAACATGCCGAAATCAAGATCGGGTAAGAAAATCATTATTCAAAAAATCTAATTACCAATGGAATGTGTAATTGTCTCAACAATATAGTACTAGTCCCTATATTCATAATTGTAACTACGACTACATATATCCTTATTCAGGGACAACACTAAAGTGAGCTCTTTGTTAAGTGTCGTAATTTGTATACATGTTTGGTTACAGATAATTAGAAAAAATACTTACATGTGATAAATATGGTGGGTCCACGGTTGTGTAAGGTTCGGGAATCTGAGAGTAAGATCAGCAAATGCAATAGTTAAGTTAGTCCTAAGAGATACATTTTTAGACCTCTTAAGGACTGTTACCATAAGTTGTAACCCATCTTCGCAAACAGCATTTGAAACTAACATGAATCTGTAAATAAGGTATAAATAAATAATACTTATTCCTAATCTATACATCTCTCGTCAGTATCGCAGGTGTTTAACCCTCCGAACACACGAAATATGCTTATCACGCCGTAAACTACGGTAAAAAAATCTTTTTAACAGTGGTTTAAGGGTTTCCTATTACTAAAATGCTCTTATGACGTCATAAGAGTTACAAAAGTAAATGAGTGAAGTGAGTGAAAAAATGAGTGATTTGAAATATCTGTAAACTATATTTTATGATATTTTTGAAATATTGCAAATAAATATAAAAATATATTGATGCTGATAAGGCTGGTCCATCCTCCCCTCTCATTGGATATGGATATTACCTCCCTCATGTCAAGCTTCAACGCCCACTGGGGTGCTATATCGCCCCCGTTCGGAATCTACGCTTTAGATATGTAATTGATAGTAATGTATGTCTGTTATACCCATGCTACATTCTGTGGTTCTCCAATGTATGTTTTTTTTTTATAGCATGGCCGGCAAACGAGCAAATGGGTCACCTGATGGTAAGTGATCTTCACCGCCCATATACGCCCACCACCAGAAGAGTCATGGGCGCGTTGCCAACCTTAAAGGAAAGGGATATTTAGGAATTGGGAAGGGGAGGGGATTTGGGCTTCCGGATATCTCACTCACCGTACGTAACGCAACAGCAACCCGCTACTTTACGTCGGTTTCCTGTGAGACAGTGGTAACGACCCGGTCGAGCCAGCCCATTCACGCTGTAGACAAAACTGTCTACAGCGTGGCTCTACCACTCAAATGTGAATGGCTAGAAGATAATGGGCATTACTTACCTGGTGAATGTGAGTGCGGCGGCGGCCTGCAGCGCGGCGCCTCCGCACGCGGGATTGGTGAGCAGCCACCGCAGCAGCGGCGTGTACCGCGCCAGAGCCGTGCCCGCTCCCACGATGTCTCGCTCGCACACGTTACGGACGTACTCGGCGTCCGCGTCGTCCGCCACCGCGCCCTCCATACCCGTCTCCTCCTCCGTCATTGTAGTGTTCACCTTTCATCGGAACCAAAACTTTCATTTTTGTTTTTTTTTTATTGCCTTAATAGGCAAACGAGCAAGCGGTCCCGCCTGATGGTAAGCGGTCACCGCCGCTCATGGACATCGGCAATGCCAGGGCCACAGCCAAGTTACTGCCTACCGTTGAAGGAATACTCTTTTTAAGCCTCGTTTTTATTTTTATAAGTGTTCATTCCAGAGCTAACATGTGCGTGGTATAAATGACCGCTGGAAACATATGGTGCTAGATCGTACGGTTTCCAGGTAGTATGGATGAACTCTACCGCGGTGCCGGGTAGTGCGATGGTAGAATGGAGAAGTTGGAACCATCTTAAACAGTTCCACATTTATCACCATCATACAATCCGCTGTTAGTTGTATAGAGTAGTGAGTGCTTACCGAAGGTCCCTTATTGGAGGTGACGCTGGCGGACCGTTGCTGGCGCGAGGAAGCGCTGGCGTTGCTGACATTCATGAGCGTCTGCCGCCGCAAGTCGTCGACGCGTCCGCGCCGGCCGGGTGTCGCGAACGCGCCCGCCTTCTTCTTACGTTTCTCCTCAGTCTTTCTCTCCTCACGAACCTAATATAAACACAGTATTACAACTCCGTTGAACGAGGTTTTGGCGGGAATTCTGACAGTGCAGTTCATCGCTTATTTTAATTTATTTCATAAACTAGTTTAAAGTTGTGTTTGTTGTATAAAAATGGTGTGGATTTGTTCAATAAACATTGACAGTGATGAACAGTGTATGGAAACATTGAAATAAATGAATTAAGAATCGTACTGAAAGGAGTTAACACCAAAACTACGACAAGTCCTTGAAATCGACCGCACCCGTGTTTCATCGTTCTTGTAAAAATACTTGAGAATAAATAGAACTTAATGCATAATTCTGCGAAAGCCATAAATAAAAAAAAAGAAAGAAAGTCCGTTGAACAGAAACGAACCAAATCGTGACAGTATATACAATTAGAAAGTGGTTCCACTATATGACTTTCAAAATTAAAATCATACCTGATTGCGTCTCCGAAGCTCGCTATACACACTTATATCGAGATATATGAGTTGTTGTAAAGCGATATGGCCCAGTACGAACACAAAACGCACCAACAATTCTGTTGGCAAACTGGTATCATCATCATTCTCTTTCACCATTGTACCTTCGATTTTATTGTACATTTCAGCCAATAACTTAGAGCTAATAACCTCGGGCGTATCGCAAATGGCGTATATAACATCGATCGCGTTTGAAGCAAATGATGTGAACATGTTTAGTTTCGAATAAGCCTCCATCAAGCTATCGAACAGTGCTGTGAACATGGAATGATTTGCTGGATATCTTTGGTTCTTTTTCGACAATGTGAGCAATAATTGTGCACTCAACGTTCTGGTGTTGTAGTCACCGGTTAGTCCATGTGTTTGTATGACTTCAAGGTTAGCTAACGCTACAGATGGTTTCGCCTTGCCAATCATAACTAGAAGCGATAACGCAGCGTAACTGTCCATGTCAGTTGTTCCGTCGATTTTTTTCAGAAACATTTCCCAAAACACCTGAAAATAGTTTATAGATAAGAAAATTTGTAAAAAGGTACAAAACATGCAATAAATTGGACTCTGTTATGCGAAAGAAATTCTTGGCACATTGAAGGAATTATCCTTTTTAACAAACTGGAACTACAATGATATTATGTGCCTGCAGACCAATAATAATAGGAGTGTATTTATTACTTGTATAATAGCAGGCGTGATGTCTCCCTTCTCGACCCACTTGCTGAAGAGATGGTCAAGCGCGAGCGCACTGCCTCGGTCGATATGTGTGGCGAGCTGCACCAGTTTTTTGGCGATGCAGAATGCTCGCGCGCGCTCTGCTTTGTTATCGGTCTCGAGATACATCTCACGGTACGCGCGCTCTACCGCTTCACGTTTATCCTGAAAGTCGTGTACATATAAATTGAAATCTGTTTTTAACTGAAAGTATTTGAATCAATAAATTATAAAACATTGTATATTATTTGTGGTATATTACAGAATGATGTAAAACAGCTACTGGCCGCGTTAAATAAAATAAACGTTACTGCGTAACCAACTGCCAAATGTTTGACTTGTTCTCAATATTATCTTATACAATATAATCACTCGAGTACTAACGACTCGGCGCGCCGAGTTGACTCGGTAATTCGCAAACAAACTCGAGTCAAATTTATTTTCACTCAAATACAAATTCACTCGAGTAAAAAACGACTTGAGTCTCATCACTAACTCGAGTTGTAAGGAATGTTACTCGAGAGACTCGAAAACTCGGGTACAACTCGAGTGACGCAGTAAAATGACTTGAGTGACTCGAGTCACAAATTCCTACTCGAATCTCATCTCTAGCTTGTACAATGTAGTTTTGATGTGTACGGCAGTGACGCATCATTGATCGTTGTTTACACACACAATTATTATGTATAAATACATCACGCACATAAATGAGTTGAATTATCTATACCACAAAAAAGAAATTCTGCATCCAGATAGTGTTTTTTTTAACGTTCACCAGTTACAATAATGTTACAAAAGTATTACCTGATCAGGCGACCAAGCCAGCAATAACATATTAGCAACACCCATCTTCGCTGATTCTATGTTAAAATGATGTGCTGTGGTGAAGAAATCTATCGCTTCATTGACGTCGCCCGCTTGTTTCGACATGAGAAGAGAGTTTATAAGTGGCACTGCCTCAGACACCATCTTACTGAAATGCACCGACTCTTGCAAAAAGGCAACTATACTCTCTTTCTCTTCAAGCCTTTTGTACAGTGCTAGTTCATTCTCGCATTGTTGTGTCAGTGACAATGATTTCCTTCTATCAGGCATTATGTAAACATTCCGAAGCAAGGCTACAAAGTAGTCTATCTAAAATTACAAGGGTTGTAATAAAAATATGATATTATCAATTTAAAAATATCTCTATATATTAAAGACATAGTAATTATAATTAATACCTGATCACTTTTTTCCATGTCACATCTAAGTAGTTTAGCATCTGGATATTGTCGTTCAGTGTGTTTCACGATTAAATACGCTTTGTAGTAATTTTTATCACGGAGATGTTTCTTTATAGCTTCATACAAATTCTCTAAGGATGCTTGCGACAAGTCAGGCTCATCTTGTGTGAGCACATCTAAATTTTTCTTTATCATATCAACCACATCTGCCTCTATATTCTCCCATTTTTTTATAAGCACTGGATCTGGTTCTACATTTAGTTTCTTTTGTATATCACTCAGTATCCTCTGTTCTGTTTGCAACTGTTCTTCTAACATTTCCAGTTTGAGTTGCGCTGAGAATGGATTACACTCTAGGAATACCTGCATGGAATTTTGTAAGTAGCAGATTAGGAAAGTGGAACGCAATATCGAGACAGAGAGGTCGCGGGTACAGTCCCAGACCCCAGGGTACACACCTTTGACTTTTCGATGTTATGTGTATAATAATTGTTTATTATCGTTTTTAATGGTTAACGAAAACATAATATTGAAGTCTGCACCTAAGAATTCTTCATAAAAAAATTGATGGTAGGTACATAGATAGGCTATTAAACTGCATTAGGCAGCTTAGTGGACGAAATCACTAACCACATTATTGAATGAGGAATTCCTAGCATAGTATGTACTAGGAAATGTTGAGTGTCAAAATTGACACTTTCTAACCTTGAGTAATTGTATAGCAGCTTTTCTGACGAGTGCGGCTTTGTCTTTCAAACGTCCGATAGAACGTTCTAGCACAACGCGTTGTCGGTTCACGGGTACACAGTTGTCACGCTGCAGTCGACACCAAAATTGAAGGACCTGGGAAACATAAGGTGCGAACATAAGGTGGTGGAGACCGAAAGTCTCTCGTAGTTCCTGATACCCACGACACAAGACTCGTATCTTAGTGTGGGGTCAGGACTATTTGTGTGACTGTAGAAAAAAAAAAGAAAATAGATTCCTTATAAAGTTTTTAAACGCAGGAGATGATGGCCTAAGATTAAGATACATTAGATCCAGTAATTAGGACATATGCAAGTATGTTGCTGGTGGGAGGGTGCCATATCCGTAGCTGATTGTAAAAGGACCACCATATACACGGTAGAAACCCGACACAGTAGCTCTTTTCGGCGAATCGCCGATCGTGAATCGAGGGCCCGCGGGTTAAATCCCTGCTCTGAGACAATTTTTTGTGTGATCCCCAAATATTTTTGTTTCAGTGTCTGGTGGTGTGAGACCGATGGTCTCTCGTAGTTCCTGATACCCACGACACAAGACTCATACCTTAATATGGAGTTAAGACCATTAAATGAAATGAATAATTTAGAATATAGACCATACTACAGTTATCATAGTACACTATTTTGTAGATAAATATTATTAAAAGTAATATTAGCGTAGATACCTTTTGGCGCACGTAAGCCGATAGATCGTGTATATGTTCATACAAGTCATCCAGAAAGTCGTCTCGTTGTATGCGCTGTTCGTCCGACAACCCTTCTCCGCTGAGCTCGACACTAAGCACCTCACACATCATACCTAACACACTGATGCGGAGTGTGTATGACTGAAACAATACATATAATACATCAAAATTACACGCCTGTACACGCACTCTTGAAGCCGCCGAAAGGGTAATCATAAAAATATTTTAATATTAACGAAGTCTTTCCAAAAATGACAGTTTCTGCAAGTTTCCATGTAAACAAATCTATAACAGAAAATGGCGAATTCGACCGCAAAGTAATTTCGATGAATATGAGTATAGATAATGTGGACAGTATGGTTGGTACAAGCTAAAATATAGTTGTCTTTTTTTACGTACATAATTTTTTTTTTTTTTTAATCTTTATTTAAAGTGCTTATTCGCAAAGCGAATACGCTGCACTAATGTTACATGATATAACATATCTAAGGTACAGAACAACTATAATATAAAGCATGATTATAACTAAAATAACTTCATCTACCGGACAAACCGCACTTGACTAGGTCTAAAATCTTTTTTGTCATTACATTTATAGGAAGTGCCAAACATGAATTACATTGTCCAATGGAACTGCCTTGTAGAATTAACCGTCTCGGAGACTCATTCCTAACACACTCCATTAAGATATGGTAGGCATCCTCTATCTTCGAGCAGTCGCTGCACAGTGGCGACGTCGCTTTACCCATAAGGTGCGCAAACATATTCAGTGGAATGTGTCCGGAGCGGAGTCGTAGCAGCAAAACTAGGTCTTGCCTACATAAACGGCTGTCGTCAATCCACGGCGAGTTTAAGGGCTGATACTGGATGGTTTTGAACCATATTCCTTTCTCCTGGGACCTTTTGTCATAATACTCCTTCCATAGATTATGGCTTAGCCTTTTAATTGACGACAAGCAATCCCTATAAGTCGGAAGCATATAAATTCAATCCCCTCGCTACATGCTTCTTTAGCCAATTTGTCTGCAACGTCATTGCCGTAAATCCCGACATGTGACGGAACCCATTGCAGGACAACATCCTTAGATCGCGTTCGCAGTTCTAACGTACATAATTAGAAATTAGCTTAAAAGAGATACCATTATGTTTATATATAAAATATCGAAATATCTCATATTTGTGTAATTAAATATCCTATAAGTAAACACAGCAAGTTCTTATCTAAGATTCTTTGGCCATTGGCCTCCGTGGCGTCAAATTTTTGTGTGATCCACATAATATGTTTCGGGTCTGAGTTTTGTGGGACCGCGTCCCTCGTAGTTCGTGATAACTACGAAACAGGTTAGTATAGTGCGTATTTTTTTATTTAAGTAAAAGCGACAAGTTTTTTTTATTTCATTGAATGACGAGACGAGCAAGGCGCTCGCCTGATGGCAACTGCCACGCCTGTCCATAAACAGAAGCAATACCACACAGAACGTTGAATTACAAAGCACTACAAGGCCCGGAACTGCGCTCGTCAATGTGAGACACATTTTTATATATTATGCATTATTATGGGGTTTTTATTAATAAAAGATGTAGTGAATTCACAGATGGGTAAAAGCTCTGAAAAATAATATCAGAGGAACGAGAGTGGGCCATAGAGCCCCACAAATAAATAAAAAAAAAATGTGAGACATAAGATGTTAGGTCTCATAACGCCCAGTAATTTCACTGGCTTCAATGTCCTTCAAACCGAAACACAACAGTGCTTACACACTGTTGCTTGACGAATCTTACCTCATCACTCTCCAAGTAAGACTGGAGGGTGGCTATAGCGCCCGTCATTTCTTTCGGCAATTCTTTGGTCAGTTCAAGTAAAAATGCGCCGCAATTCCTCGCCGCACCTTGTTCGGTGCCGGCAACTACATTTTCTTCATCGGTTGACGCTAAAGCTTCGGCTATTTCACGCACCTGCACAAAGTTTTAATTAACATTCCAGGAGGCGTAGCAGTAATGATAATTTACCTACAATTTAAGTAAAAAATCGAATCTCAGCACTTCCCCTCACCATGACTGTATGTGTTTTATTATAATATAAGTAGTGATATCCTGTAATTGGCGAAGAAATGCAGAACATGTATACAATTTTCTTTTGTAGTAGATATGCTGTTAGATGTCCAAATAAATAAATAAATAAAAAAAGGGGCGTAAATTATCGATGTGAGATAGACCAATCCTGAAAATAATAATGCCCGCTTTTTTATTTGAGGATGGTTTCGAATCTGCAACTTTCGTCTTGGCAGTCTCTACTACTCCCACTGAGCTATCATTGCATATTCGATTGTACTTACAACACTAAATTAATTTTTAAGTTTGGTAATGGTAGTGCCAAAATGCCCAAAATGATTTAGATTAATGGAAATGACATGGGAGCGAATTATATCTAACTAGCATTTTCACGCGCCTCCGCTCCCGTGAACATCCATTCCCAGTGAAAAAAGTAGCCTATGTCTATGTAAGGTATACCTTTGTGCCAAATTTCATCCAAAGTCGTTCAGCCGTTAAGGCGTGATAACAAACATTAAAACTGTTATATTTATACTATTAAGGGCGCGTCTATATGACAAGGAATCCCACCGCGTTGCGGCCGCGCGGGCGCCTCGCTCGAATCACTCGAAAAACTAATGTAAACTCTATTGACTAAGCCATAATGTTTAATTCTTCGCAACGCCTCAACCACGCGGCGACTGCGCGATCGTGTAAACGCGAGCGCGGCCGCCGCGCGGTCGACCGCGCGGTTGGTTACTCACAAAGAAATTCAACGTTAAGTCCTAGTTAATAAAGACATACATTTGCTATGACTGAAAAATTTTTCGCGTCGTCTAACCGCAGCCTATAAGTAGTAGAATAGGATTATTTGCTCATAGTAACAGTACATAATATGAGCTCCCACTGTCCAACATAGTATGCCCATAGAATCAAAATGTAGCCTTTTTAATTACCATCTGTGGGCCAAATGTTCCTAACCCAAATTCCCTGGTCAGTTGAACAACTCCCGCACATATGGGTGATACAGCATGCTCAGCCATTTGAAGTATCTAAAATGTAAAATCAAAGACGAATTAAATAAAATTATATTTTAATAATAGCGAAAAAGAATTATGGAAATTTTTATTTGAAAAAACAAGCTATATGTCGTTTTTTTACTGCAGTATCTCAGGTAATCAATACAATATTATGAAATAAAAGTACCCCAAACTCTCAGCAATATCCTAGTTGCTGTGTACTTTTATACAAAAAGGGATTATGAAACAACTCTGTATTTAGTGCATATAAAATGTGGTGTTGTCTTATTGCAGAATATTAATTAGTTTTCAAATACATAAATATATTTTCTTAATCTAATTATTAATTAACAAATTCACCTGTACTAGTTTTATGACACAGGCAGTGCCATGATTGTACTTCTTTATCAAAACTCCCAACACTTGAAACACTGTTTCCCTCACTGCTTTATTCTTTATTATTTGTTCTTCGAGAGCTTTGTAGCATGGATCTGCTATCATGCTAAAAAAAAATCAAATAAATTGTATTACACTCATACTTATCATTAATAATATACAATGTAAAGTTTATATCAATATTGTAACTCCTCAATATAAATAAAAATTAAATGCTGGTTGTTGGTAATGGGCTATTTGCAGCATTTATACTTTCGTAAAAGTTTATAGTACTTTTTCTATTGGATTTTTGTATGAACTTAAAACCATAACACACAATTTGATGATGGATTTGCATATATTTTTTTTAATGTTTTCGTTATGATTCCAGGCATTTCATTTTTAAATCTCTATATTATCAATGTTAGATACTTTTGGAATTGACTATGAAACAATGAGTATGTAAAAAGACACCTGAGGTATGTATTAGACACCATTAAATTCAATATTTAATAATCTACACTAGTAAGTAATAAAATGAAGCAATGTTGTTTCTCTTTAATACAGGTATCTAAAATGAATATGTAATTAATAAGTTATGTTAACAAGAACAAGTTATTTTGTGTTTATATTGAGGTCTAATATTATAATCTAATATTATTTAATAAAATAAATACTCTTTATTTCAGAGCAATGATTGAGCTTATTGTTTCAATAAAAACTAAATACCTAACCACACTACATATTACTTATTACTTATACTTACGACACAAAATTATCTTCAGCCAGTGGAGGATCCCAGAGCCTGTGCAGTGGTTGTTGAGCAATCATGTACAAAGCTACAAGAGCTGCTTGTTTTTCAGACTCTGTCCAACCTGATAGATCTTCATCATCTGTGGTCTTCTTTGCCTTTTTACCCAGGGTTAACTTTGTTGATTGCTTTAAGGAAAATAAATTACTTCAATAAATATATTAATAAGGTGGCTATTTAATATGTTGTAGAATGTTGTTGAGTGCAACAAGTGTCTGAGACACAGGCAAATCATTTAATTATTTATTAATTCATATATATGTATATGAATAAATAGTTACTGTAATAACAAAGTACATATTATCTGACATTTAACAGTTCAATATTTTAGTATATTATAATCTAATAGGTAAAAAAGGTAAACTTTATAATACATATTTGAAAGTTAACAACAACATTTTTTAGATACAAGATCTTTCAGTATAGAGTTAATTTTTTTTAACTTTGTGACTGGAATTGTGGCTTGAGGACAATAAAATATATCACTATATAGGGCTTTACATAGGGACTGCCAAAAATAAGTTTACAATAATTATATATCATCAGAAACATTTACATGTACATTTAAACTTACTTCTGCAGTTAATTTTATGTCTTTAGTTTTCATTATTTGTGTACACAAATACATTATCATTTTTACTATATTCAAATTTTTTGCACGTAGATCGTTGTCAATTTCCTTTTCTTGAAGTATGAGCTCAAGGTGGTTGCAAAGATTTTTGACACCTCTGATAACATGGTCAAAGCCTGAATATCAAATAAAAAGGTTTATTTCAATTCAAAGATTATAAAACGATATTTTATCGAATATTAAGCAATAACCTTTGTTGATAATATTCCATTCTAATTTGTTTCCATGAACAATGATGGAAAAGTATGTGTCGAAATGCTCCAATATGTATTCTACACCTTCAGAGTTATACGCTCGTGCAGCATCTAAACAAAATATTAACACCAATGTCAAATGATGGAAATGGGTTTTTAATACATAAAAAATAATATTATGGTTTAGTTTCTATTTACATCTTCATACCTTGTAATTTTGATAGTAATAAGCGCGGTTGTACTACATCTTCGACGTGATATTGTCCAACATGAGATTCCAATAATTCGTCCTTTTGCAAGGGTATAGTAAATTCAAAGTGACTCATTATTTTCAATATGAACTGATGAAAGGATAGTCTGCGTGTAAACTTATTGAAAAAGACGCACAATCTTTAACATTTGCAAAAATATTAATCGTAAACAGTAGAATTCAACAGAATTCAATTTCAAAATACCAATTTATATCATAGACACACAATTCTACAGTCGTTATATTTCAAATAAGAAAATGTTGCCAAGTAATTCAAGTTGAAGTTTATAAAGCGCCCTATTCGCTTTGCGATAAATTTATCAGTGTCTATAGCAATGAATCGGAGAAGGAAATCATTCTACGCAATGAATAATTTATGAAGAGTTCAGAATTAGGGCAAGATTTCAATGACGAAGTCTGTAGATTAACATTGAATATCATCTCTATTTTTATGACCCATATTCAAACATATATTTAAATCACGTCTATACGCTACAGGGGTAGACAGAGAACTAGTTGCAATCACGGGTCGCCGAACTGATCCTATTGTTTGATGTGATAAAATCCAGGCTTTTCCAGAATAAAACCTCCAAAAGTAAACAAAATATATCATCATCATCATCAGCCACAAGCTGTCAACTGCTGAACATAGGCCTCTCCCAAAGATTTCCAGACCGACCTGTTGGAAAAATATATACGATATTTAAATGTTCAAAAGAAACTCGGTTACTCGTGACGTGTACTTTATGAAGAACATTTATTTGAACATGCTCTTGGCATGCATGGGCATCTTGAGACACTTCCATTCACATTCCGAGCCTTATTATTATTATTATATATTATCTGAAATACAGTGTTCCAGTTTACAGAAGTACGGTAGATTTACGATAAAAACCACTACTTTCCGGCTTTTATTATAGTGATTAAAGATAAAAGATAAAAATAAAAGTAAACATATAATTTACTTTACAATATCATTTATTCAGTGTCACTCATAATGGTGCTGCCACACCGATGTTATAAAATGTTAACAAAAACATTTTTTTACATTTTCTAACATTTTATAACATTTGAAAACATGACATCGGCCCTTCTTTGACGGCGCCGCTCTCAAAAGTACCGCGGCCCGCGGTTAAAAATTGTTAAGAAATATTTACTAAATAATACTGCCACACCGCTGTTATAAAATGTTATATAACATTTTCCCACACTGGTGTGGCAGCACCATAATGACTTCAATGACTTTTTTTTTATAAATACAAGAGTTCATTCTTTTTACCAAAACATTTGGTTCAAAGTTATATCAAGTATTGTCTTTTTTAATAGCTTGTTTTGCCAATAGTTTTCCTATAATAGTATCTGTTAGGTAAAAATTTATTCCGCATATCTGTTTTAATATCATTTACAATACTAAATATCTATACAATATTCCCAAAAAATCGATTTAAAAATATTTGCTAACCTTGAAATGATTATGTTTTTTCATTTTTGAAAATTTGAAGTAGAGTAAGATTGATAGACATGTTGTACTCTCAAAATGTTTATAATTTTAAAACTATGTCCTGTATTAAATATAGATTACACTTGTTTGGTGGAAAATTAAGGGGGTTTGCTACACTATAAATAGAAGTCTCTAAATTATGGATGCTCTGTCTCTTTAAGCCTAGTCTGATAGTTATTCATTCGCTTGGATACATCTAGAGCCAATTCTGTGTCTTTGATTGAAACCACAATTTCATCATAATATTTTCCAGTGTGGTCTAACACTTCTAACCAGTTTTCTTCTGAACATTGTGCTATGTATGTACATAACAAATTACATAATGGAACTTTTAATTTTAACATAACATCTTCCAACTCCTCCTTATCTTTCTCCTCGAAATCATAACATTTTTTTTCTGTTTTTATATGTGTATGTGCAGATTTCCACAGTTTAAAGGCTTGCTTGAAGTACTTATCTGGTTCACTTATTATACTTATTTTTAAAGTTCTAACTAAAGTATTTATTGTGTCAATTATGTCTATTAAATCAATATCAATTTCCTTTTCCTCAACAAGTTTATTCACATAAAAACTTAGTATGGGGGTTATTATTGTTAATATATCTTCTTTATTATCTATATACACTGTCGTTGAATTTTCAAAACCAACTAAATTAATTGCTATTTGTAGACTCCTAGCAAAAATCATTTCTAAATCTTGCCTTATATGGTCATGTGATGATTGATTTTCGATGATCTCTTTAAAAGCTGTTGCTAACGACTTTAGGGCTTCAACTCTTACAAAATGCGTAAAGAAAGGTGTGCGATGCGTTTCTGTATTAAAATATCCACATATGGTATTAAAATGTTCTATAGCCACATTCAAAAGCTCTATATTAGCAGAATACTCAAGAATATAGTATAGTACTGTGGAATGTTCAGTAGTAACGAATATATCCATCCAAATAGCACGATCGTCAGCCTCCGCCATGTACAGACACGTTGTCATTAGGCGAAGTAATTGTATGAGTAAAGTAGTGTCATCTGATTTCAAATACTCGAATAACTCCGTTAATAACCTGTTACTCTTCAAAAGAGCGTCCGCAACACGTTTCTGGCAGCACATGTTACCCAATATACCAATAAGTATTTCTTTAATTCTTGGCGAACTAACCGACAAGGCAATGTAAATAAGATTTAAAGCATCGTGTTCGTGCAAAAACACCGCCACATCTTTTTCTGTTGTCATGTCCCATAATGTACAGAGGTCGTCTTCAAATTCCTTCCTTTCATTTTCATCGATTTTTGCCAAATTAAGCAACATTTTTAAAACAAAACGTTGACTGTATGCGGTGTTTCCAATTACATCACCGGTCACTGGAACTGGATTATCTGACCTCATCATTAATAAATACTCTGTAGATAAATTAAGATATCATTTGCATTTATTCACTAACCGAATCAATTTATGTTGGTAAAAAGTTGTTTATTTTTGTTGGGAAAAGATAAAGTAAATGTATTAGATGTCTTTGGTTGTCATTTTTTGTCAACCAGAGTTGTCAACAGGGTCGCCAACTGTTTGAAAACTTTCCCCCTAAAGCAATTTCAAAACCCACTAAATTCAAAGTAAAACCCCCTGACGGTGACACAAGTATATCATTTTCAATATAATGACATAAATTAGAATAGTTATTCAGTTAGGGGTGCTCGATATCTATCGGATGTAGCTAAAAAAAAAAAAAAAAAAACAACATCAAATACCAGAGTAAGTATTGTATGTTGTTTTTTTTTTTTTTTAGCTATTCGATATTATTTTTGTTAATCATTTTCTAATAAAGTCTTTTCCTTCCTACAATTCGATATATCGATAGAATAGAAGTATGGAGAGTAGAGCAATTAAAAAAATTCAATAAAAATTTTATCCCTAAAAATACCCCCAAAAAATTATTCCCACTAAAAAACTCCCTGTCGAGATTTTTCCCCCCTAAATTTAGGGGGAAAACCCCCAAGTTGGCATCGCTGGTTGTCAACGATGCTGGGATACCAGTAAAACAAACTTATTTTATTCTGCTGGATCCTTAAAAAAACATACAAAATTAACTGTCAGGATACAATTATAAAACAGTGTAAAATGTTTTGCTTTATGAGAAGTATGGTTGGTTATCTATTATATAATCTATAAGGTTGTCTGTAAGTTGTGTTGGGTATTGAGTGTAGTAATCATACAATTTATGGTGCTTTTTTAAATTATATTGTAATCAGTTTTCGCCGCACGGGTTGGAAAACAGGTCGATAAAATCCTAGCATTGTAAAACATTATTTAATTTGCGTCAATTTAATTTTGTAGGTACTTGATTATTTTTGTACTCGAGTGGGTAGCGACCTCCATACTTACAAATGGTGAAAAAACCCGCCATAGTTACAAGTTCAGGTGAGTCGCGGTCTAGGGTCAGCCAGTGTATATCCAGTAACTTTAGGCTAGCATAATTCTGCTGACCTTTCAGAGATGCAATGTCTTTTGACTTTTAAATGGTCTACTATTATTATATTTGGACTATACTGTACTTAACACTACATTCAGTGTAGTCATGTCACCGTACCAGGATTAAATAAACTATCCAAGTGTGTGTTGGACCCCGCACAGTATAGGGTTTCATGTTTAATCGAAAATGTCCCATGTGTTCAAATAATACAACCTAGCTTGAAACCAATTTTCGTCGGAAGTAATTTTTCAGTAAGTTACCTTAATATTTTCAGTATTATCCGCCTCGTAGTTTAAAAGTTAGAAGAGACACACACATTTCTCAGACTAATGTTTTATAAAAAAATAATTTAGCAACCTCTGTTATCATTCCTAAGCATCTATCAAATTATGTTTTATTTTTTATGTACATCTGTCAAATTTATCATCATCATAATTTTCTTTGTCAAATTTATTAAAATATTTGTTGTTTGATTTTAGCTACAATGTGGTCTTATATACATTTTGTTAAAATCTGATGACAGACTACATGACTATATGAAACTCCTCAACGAATAAAGTAAAAATAAAAAAACAACGCCGAATTGAGAACCTCCTCCTTTTTGAAGTCAGTTAATAAGATAAACCAAAATATAACTCATTTTTAGAAACTCACCGATAAGTAAGGAATGACTAACATTAATTTCTAGAGATTTTTGAATTCGGTACAATTTTTGTTGCCCAGCAGCGGCACAAGCACCGCCTTTTTGATTGGTAGAGCCACGCTGTAAGTGGTTTTTTCTACAGCTTGACTGGGTCAATTCACCTATCTCAAAGAAAAACGGCGTAAATTAACTGCTTGTTGCTGCGTTTTACACGGTGAGTGAGACATAGTTAAGATTAATTATACCTTTATTTTAAGGTTGGCAACACGTTCTACAAATAATTGATTTTACTACGTACTTATAATTTATTTGTCTCTGCTTATAATCTACATACTTTATTCAATACATACAGACACAATACAGACCGAATACAAAACCTCTTTTTTGAAGTTGTTTAAAAGTGGGCAAAATTTCCATTTCTATCTCTCAACTTACTCACACATAATATATAAAAAACCTGCTTCACTCATAGAAGCGCAGAGTCCTCCTTTTTTTCTAAATCTGAATATCGAATACTAACTATTACTATTTAATGGGCAACAATAATTGATATGACTAACCAAATAATGTCTGGTAAAAGTCCATTGAAGTCATTGAAAGCTACAATCAATTAATAATAATGTAAAGCAATTTTTTTTATCATTAATGATTAAAGTAGAAAAATTATATCGTACATTTTCCGTATTTCTGTAACCTAGAAAACCGTATCAGACTCAGATCAAATATGAACAAGATACGGCCATAGCGTAGCCTGTGGTGAGACAGAGAGACCCAGCGCTTGTGTTGTCAGAATGTAAAAAAAAAACCATAATTATTTTATTTTTTTATTATATTTTAGTGAAGATTCTTAAAAGTAAAATTAAATACTATTAAAATTGGCTATGTATAGTATATTGCCCTATATCCTTATTTACACATTATTTTATATGCAACATTAATTTAAATATTAAAATAATTAAAAAAATCGCGTGTACCCTACGAATAGTGTGAATATCCTACTATTCATAATACTTGGTATTATGAATAATAGGATATTCACATGTTAGTGTTATTAAAATTACGGGATAGTGAATTAAATGTTAGGTTTCACTTAATTTTTGTAATAAAAAGATGTGAATGGTTAATTTATTTATTAACACAAATTATGATACACGGGCTAATAACTTTCTAAGGTGTGGTCAAATTGAAGCAAATATAAGTACTAGTGTACGATATAAGTATTTCAACTGTAGTACCAAATGATGTGAATGCATTGCTAGGACATAAATAGAGCATTTTCTTTTTCCTCTAATGAGTAACATGTCGGCATTAACGTGATATTATATGATGTCTAGTTTTTAATGACATCCGGAAGCGAAGCTCCTGTTGCACTCTATTGCGACCCTCGGTGTTAGAGTAATAGCGCGTCGTTTTGCTAACACGCCCCTTCATTGACCTTTAAATTTAACTAATTTTGTATGAAAATTTCTGATACGTTCTATCTTTTGCGAAATCAGTTTTTAATTTTATTTTTTGGTGACTTGCATACTCCTTGAAAAATGCAGGTAACACATCTTAGCATTTTAGTTGGTATCCAATTGATTCCACCGGTCGCTTGGATCCACCGATTTCTTTGTGATGGATCTTTAGGAAACCTGCAAATAAGACAAAACGGAAGATAAATTTCACTTCTTTCAGGAAATAAGTATTGAGTATTATATAACATATTATAAAAATGTATTATCTACTTTAATAATAATTTATCGGCATTTAGCTTTAGCAACCGGCAACACTATTTTTAGGTTATAAAGTTAGATTTATGCATTAAAATAAGATTTTCGTAACAATTTTACCAAAATCTTGTGAAAATACTCGCCAATACAACAATCTAAAACTATTTTAATTCCCAGAAACAGATTTTATAAGGTACTTACATGTGAAATGTGACACCAGGATTTTTTCGCTCGCTACGGCTTTTACACTCAAAAATACTACACCCAGCCATCATTAGAATACGATTTGATTACTATTTTAATACAAACACTAATAATAATCGCTATAAACACCTTAAAAACGCCAGGAAGTCCAGAAAACAATCACGCTATGGTTTGTTTGGCAAACTTCGCACCGTGACAAACACAAAATTATAGGCTACGCTGAAAGTGACAGCAATATTATATAGGCATCTTTGTCTAACACGTTCAATTACTTATATAACTATCTCGTTTTGAAGGGAAATCATTCTGTGATGGTCCTATCTATGGAATAGATAATCTAAGGTATCAGATAATTTTGACCTACTGTGCGCCGTAATATTGTTTTATCCATTTGGTAACATTCGTCTTGACACATAATGACACGTTGCTTACATGTCATTTGACGTTTCGCTTTCGCTCGCCAGCGTAGGAACTTTTTAGCTGTTATTTGGTAGTGAATTGGACTGTTGTTTAGTATTTACGCTTCAAAAAAGAATTAATACATTTCAAACTAAGTAATAATGTCGGGTAAAGGTAACAAAGCTTTCACAAAAGAAGAGGAATTGTTGTTGCAAGATTTCAGCCGGAATGTGTCCACAAAATCTTCAGCTCTATTCTACGGGAATGCATTTATAGTTTCGGCTATTCCCATCTGTAAGTATACTGAAAATGAAATACTTATAGTTTTTGTAAAGAATAATGATGGGTCTAATTCATAAATTTGACCTGTTGGTACGTGATAGTAGCTAAACACATACGATTTTTTTTCTTTTACAGGGTTGTTTTGGAGGGTGCACGCTCTGGAGCTGAGTTCGTCGGTGGCGTGGTTCGCACTGGTTACAGCTAGCAGCACGTGGTTGTTAGCTCTTGCATATCGCAATACCAAGTTCCAGCTGAAGCACCGCGTAGCTGTGCGTAGAGAGGATGCCGTAGCCCGTGAAATGTCCAGGAAACTTGCTGATGACAAAAAAATGAGCAGGAAGGAGAAGGACGAGCGGTAAATACATAACTAATACTCATAGCCCACTTTTTGTTGCTTTAATATTTCTAAATAGAAAAGTATTAACACAGTATTATACAATTGACTTTAGAAATAAGGTCAATGTTTTTTTAGCCTAGGAATTTGTGGGTTCATTTGTAAGAAGGGATATTGATATAAAGTGACTTTTCAAAAAGTTTTTTTTTGTTGACTTGGGGTAGTTGTGTTTAGCAAAATGTATTGATAATATGCCTTTCTCTTGGGTGCTTGCAATGATTAAATTAACTATTTGATTCAAGGAGAATAGGAATGTAAATGAGCTCAAGTATGAATTGCATGTGATTTCTATGTTTATGTGGATTATATATGACTATTGTTTAATTCAGGGTTCGAAAATATCCAATATTTATTATAAATATCAAAATATCGGATATTTATGATATATATCCGATATATATCAAGTTTGATATATATCCATTTTGTATGAAAGTCATATTATTATTTTATTGTATTATTTATGAATACTGTTTGCATATTGCAAAATCTACTTTTAGATAAGGCATAATCAACTAAAAAACATAAAATCTTCTTTTAGGGCAGAAGTGTTGCCATTTACGGATTAGAACTTACCATTACGGAGTATGTTTTAACTCTACTCCCACGCCATCTACATTTGGATATAGAAATACAGTAACAAACTCTAAAAATTACATAATAATATTAATTTTTTAAACCATTTTTGTATTGCAATATATTATAAAAAAAAAATTGATATATATCGTCAAACCCAGCTTGATATATATCGGATATATATCTTGATATATATCCATTGATATATATCCTCGAACCCTGGTTTAATTGTATAATTTGATATATCTATTGGGACAATGTTAGTTCATTTGGTGTATAGAAGATCAATACGTCTTTTCTCTGTGTTGGTTTTTAAATTTGTATACCCACAAGAGTTATCTGTCTATAAGATTATGTTGTGTATTTTTACAGGATCCTTTGGAAGAAAAATGAAGTGGCAGACTATGAAGCAACTACATATTCCATTTTCTACAACAATGCCCTGTTCTTAACCATTGTGATTCTGAGCAGCTTCTACATTCTGCGCACATTCACACCTACTGTGTATCCTTTTTATAAAACCAACATTAAAATCTCAGTTTTAAGTATTAGATAAAAGATTAAGTAACTGGTAAAAAATCTGGGGCCTTGGATATATAGTTGTTACTCTATATTCTTTCACCTGTCCTTATCCCACTCAGTGTGGTCGGTGTAACATGCTTTTTACATGTTACAGAAAGATTTAGCATTTTGGTGGTTACAATATTAAGTAGAGATTTTGAAAGTTACCAAATAGATTTATATATTTATTACAATACATTTAAATTTACTTAATTTTTTAAGTATGTATTGTCTGAAAACATTGTTTTTTTTTAATGTTTTGTTCCCATGTCACAAGACTCATATCTTACTATGGGATCAGGAGTATGCGTATGACTGTTAGGTGTATTTATTTATTTATGGTCATTGAACTGTGCCTACTTTAATGCTATAAAAAAATTGCATTCTCTCATGATTGTGCTTGGGGTATAATCAGAGGCGTCTTAGTAGAAAGGTGGACCCTGGTGCTAAGCTAGGATAACGCTAGGCAGATATAAGTATAATTGCATCCTAAATTTTCTGTCTTTGCTATCTTGCAAACATACATTTCCTTAACCATGTTTATACAGTAACTACATTGTGTCACTGACAGCTGCTTCTGGACTGTTGGCGCTGCTTTCCACAGGAACCAAGTGAAATGGCTACACTCATTACACAATCTACATAATTAAAAATAAAGTTGGACATTTACTCATATTACAAATAGACAAGTGCGATAGTGTCAAGAGGCTTGTTACTGCATTGAACAAATGTAGCATTTGTAATAAGGATTGTCAACATTGTTTTTTAAGTGATCATTTATAGAATTATTTATAAATTAAAACTAATAAAACATTTTTATTAAATCTTTTATTATTTACATTTGTTTTGTGAATATGGTGAACTTAAAATTATGAGTTGTTTAACTTTATAGCTGTTTTCAAAATGTTCAGGGGTGGGTTGTGTATTTAAATCACAAACAGCTTTTGTTTTCACTTTATTGTGTTGCCGAGTATTATATTCTGCTGCTGTATAAAATTATTGAGGCAAGTAAATAATTTTCTTTAGTTCAAATATAATGACTAGAAAATGCGATAAAATATTTGAGTCTGTGTTAGTGTTTAATAACTTATATAGGTGTTATAAGAAGGTGGTATCAACTATAGAGTATTCATACACTTATAGTTGATTATTAAACCTTCCTACATATAAAAATCAATTGCCGATAGTTAGTCTCGCAAAAACTCCCAAACGGTTGGACCGATTTCGATATTTTTTTGTGTGTGTTAGAGTGGGTCCTGGGATGGTTTAGATTCACAATTGGGCCGGGTAGGTGGTGCTGCAAAACTTTTAACTTTATGTTGCGAGTGAAACCGCGCGGGAAAACTAGTAAGCGATAAATAATGCTTGCACATTACCTAAACATTTTTGAATGATTTTCAGGTTGCAACCTGAAATATTGAAAAATATTTAAGTTCATTTTTACCTTTACCATAGTCAGACATATCATCTTTATGTGATTTTATAATAAATACCATCTTACTTTAACATCACTATTTGTAGAGAGGCAATGATACTACTTTGTTCTTAGTCAAATTATTTTTTTTAAATATTCTATACAACAGCAAAAATATTTTTAATTTTGTGTGTCCACAGTCTGCATTATAAGTACACTGTAATCACTCAAACAATTCGTAGTTGTCACTCACTGTTTATTTACAACAAAGCCCCAGAATTATGTAAATATTGTCATTTCCTTAACGCTCGTAAAGGCTACTAAAACGTGATGGTATTTTTATACCAGAATAATTGTATACTTTTACATAATGATGGGGCTGTATTATACTAATGTTTGCACTGCCAAATTCCACTGTTCGCATTGGAACCTTGGTTTGTCAGGGCTCAGTACATCATGCCGACGTGCATCGGCTCCGTGCGTTGGAAGAACACGTTTGGGTTGCTGCTGAAGGTGGGCTCTACGCTTGTGTACACGTTGCCCTCCTCCGGGCGCACCATCACGCCTGTAAAGTCACATAAACTATGAGTATTCAGACCATCGTCACGCTTATAAGTATTACCCAATTTATGGATGTATTATATTCGTTTCAATAAAATTATGATTCTCAGACACTGGAAAGGTTTTGTGAAGCTGCGTTCGTTAGTAATGCTAGACATAGTTACCTGGTGGTAGCAGGTAAGGATAAGGCGGGTAGTTGTATTGGTAGTGCATTAAAGGGTGCAATGGGTAGTGCGGCGGAGAGTACATAACGCGTGAGTGCGGGTGCAGCGAGTTCCCGAACATGGCGCCGTATGAATCTGCGAATAATAATACATAACGTAAGTGCGAAAGCGTCATTTCACAATATTAGCGCTTTTTAGATACTTAACTAACCGGCTGGCTGAGCGGGCGGCTCCTTACGATCGAGCACAGGCGGTGGAGCAGGGGCGGCCGCGTTGGCCGACACCATGCCGTATTTGACCGGTTTGAAGTGGAAGAAAGAAGGCGAGTAACCAGAGCCGCCGGCTCCCAGGGAGCTGAGTCCCTCGTCCCGGTCCGCGTCCCAGCGACCCTCGCGGCCCAGCGCCGCCAGTCGCCGGCCCTTGGGTGCAAACATAAGTGCGAACACGACGGCGCAAGTGGCGAGCAAGCCAGCCGCCACGCACACGTCCCGGTGACGCTCGGGCGCGCCCAGCGCCGCCGACACCCAGCACACCCACACCGCCGCCGTAGCACCGCTCGCGCCCGCTATGTGTGTCGCCTCACGGTAGTTATCACGGATGCCGCGCGACCGCAGTGCCACGCCGCACACCACTGTTATCAGAAACGCCGAGTAACACAACGACAACAGCAGGTCGGACAGCTGAGAGTCACATCTACCTCCTCCCGCGACCACTTTTGGAGGTGAACCGCCGAGCCACTGCGCGCCGATGGCCACTTGTATCATTACCGCAAAGAACAAGAGTAACGCCTGGTACGTTGCCGGCAAATACACACCACCATTTAAACTGAGTAAAAACACACACTTTACTAAGAGCGATGCGAAAACGATCACATATCCGACGCCCGTTCCGAATCGCACAGCACCACAAGTAAACGGCGTCGGTGTCGTCGCAAATAATGCTGCCGTCGCTGCACATGAAAACAATCCAAACAATAAAGTCTGTCCGAGAAACAAGTGCCTATGACTTGGAGCTTTACGACTCGCGCCCCACACAACGAATGCCTCAAATCCACCAATAGCTACCATAATTACACACGCTAAAGCTATTATCGGTACGGCCCATGATTCTGGTCGTAATGCACTCATTGTTGTTTGCGTAGGCGGCGGTACGGCATACGTTTTGTTCGGCTGTCTTGGTGTTGGTGCTAACGTTGAAGAAGATGAAGGTGGCGTCTGAGTGCGTTTTGGGACTACGAAGAATTCCGTACTCATTTCTAAACGGTGAGCCTCGGTTCGAGCGGGTCGACGAGGAGGGGGCTTCGTTTCCGGTCGTTCTTCGTCTTCATCAACTGAGAGGTTTTGTTCCTCATATTCTTGATCATAGGTATCGTCGTAATTATTTTCAGGTGGGTGGTGCGCTGACGGGGCGCTGCGTGGTGCGTAGGCAGCGGGTACGCGCGGTGCGAGTCGGTCGCCGAAGCGTGCCGCGTCGACATTGGCCAGTGCCGTCGACAGGACCGCAGTGACGAACAGCACTCGCACCGCTTCTGTCGCCATCAGGCCACCTGGGCCTTCAACTGCCCGAATCTCGTAGACACATTCGCGGTCGTCTTCTTATCTCTGAAAAAGAGGATTAAAGTGTTTTATTGTCAGTCACACGAGCGATTTTCACTTGTAGTCGTAACGACTTAGCAATAAACAAACGAAGAATTCCCGGTCAAACCGGTTTGGCGGTTGTCTTGCCTCCTAGGCACCCTAACTCAACCGATTTGGCATTCTTTGTTGTTTATTTTTATAATACCTGGAATGAAAGAGCCGAAGCTAGCTATAGGTCACTGTCGTTTTTAAAGATCTTTGTAAGTTAAGGTTAAGTAGGATGGTAGAATATAATGTATCAAAAGATATTAACCGATACGCAAGACACTCATAATAATTATAATAATAAAAAATAAATAAATATTATAAAGCGGTAGGCGTGGTTTTTTTCTCTGCATACTTCCGAAGATCTCTACCTACATACACAATATGTGCCAATATCACAAGATATCGTAATACTAAACAGTAACATTTTTTTATAAGTTCTGCAAAACGTGGTTGCAGTCCTAGTTGCAACTCTAACTACCCCTTCGGTTATAAAGACGTAAGTTTATGTTATGCTATATTTTTTTATTTAATTGAATGACGAGACGAGCAAGGCGATCGCCTGATGGTAAGCGCCACGCCTGCCCATAAACAGAAGCAATACCGCATAGAACTTTGAATTACAAAGCAGTGCATGGCACTGACCTGCGCTCCTCACCCCAAGACATGAGATGTTAAGTCTTATAATGCCCAGCAATTTCGCTGGCTTCAATGTCCTTCAAACCGAAACACAACAGTTCTTACACACTTGCTTGGCGGCAGAAATAGACAAAGCGGTGGTACCAACCCAGACGGCCTCTCGCATACGAGAGACCTACCTACCTTGTAAATATAAATGTATATATATAGCTATTGTGAGCGTAGTTGCAAAATAGCAATTTTAATTTATTGGATCGAAAAGCATGTAGAAATACGCTCACTAAACTTAACCTTATAAATAGTTTAGTCAGTTTTGGTTAATATGATTTATAATAGATAATATCCACACAAAAAAACGAGCGAATAAGATAATAAATAAAATGCATCTAGTACCATGTCGCGCGATGCAATTTGACTTCGCGATAAGTTCAATATAAATCTGTTTCCGTACAAGGAAATCTTTAACCCGACTGAGATTACGTAGACAGCTTCGCGAAGCAGATCGTGACTTTAAACTTATTATCCGAATCAAAGTACACAGAACAGGGAACGTATTGTAGGCAGATTTGGTGCGAAAGTAACGGTGTGTGAACTCGGTACTGTCGGCAAAACACTCGGGGCGATCCAACAATCGTACAAGTAAACGATCTCTGGCTCCCGCAACGGTACTGGGTAATGTTATCTTAAATTACTTCCAAAACTTACGCGCAACTATTGCCTCATACTGCGATTTTATGGTCGATGATTTAGATCGACGGATCGATAAATAAAACTCGCTGAATCGCATTTTGAATTTGTAAAGATGCGGTCCGTTTTTACTTCACTTCCATGATAGATATAACTTACTATTTTATAACTTATCTATATTACAACGTGATATAATGCTTTTTTTTAGATAATAAAATAGAATTTTTAGTTTTTATGTGTATAGTAGGTACACGTTTGTGATTTGGTTTATTGAACGCAAAATTATAGGTAATAATATGAAGAGGTGACTCTCCGAGTGGTGAGAGGTGAGTCAGACTCCTAAATGGTTCCAATAGAATCTATTGAAAGAAACAATCACTGAGTGAGAATACCTCAGTACTTACTAAACTCTATGTATTTATATAACCCATTTTATTACATAATAAAAGTGCGTAATGAAATATAATTTATATTTATATGTATGTAGGTAAATCCTAGTTTCACTAATATACCTCTAACGATTAGATATTCATTTATTTAATATTTCACATAATATTATATAAACTTGGACAGATTGTGTCAATGTAAGGCACGCTGCTGATGTAACGATTAACGGACTATAAAACGTATAATCAAAACCAGTTTAGGTACGTAAAACGCAATAAATCTTACTTTAAAATTCGAACCGGATATTCCAGTATACCATTTTCAGTATATAATAAATTTATCTGCGAAATTTTTACAATTATGCTACTAATATTATAAATAAGAACGTTTGGATGTTTGTAAGTTTGAGAATTTGATTCAATGTTGTAATTATGTCTAAAGGAAATCATCCAAATCTGGTGACATTTGGCACAGACAGAGACGTAGCTAGCAGGGTGCCCCTGTACGGATATCAATTTTGTGTATGTTCCTATATCTATTTCACGGCCAATTGTTGGAAATTAAATTAACAAATAAGAGTTTAGCTATACTTTTTAGTGGTATTTTTTATAGTCTGTTATTATACATGTATAATTAGCCGTCCCTCGCGGTTTTACCGCAGGCATATTACAGCCTTACTCCCATCGGTTATAGAGTGATATGTATTTAAACCTTCCGGCATAAATTCAATAATTAATGATAGTGAAAACGGTACATATCTAAATCCGTTGTATAATATAATAATATAAGAAAAAATCATCAGGAATAAAACAGACAGACGCAACAAAGTCGTTATGATTTTGTTTTATAATATTATGTAATAAGACAATTAAAATATTGTGATAAGCGACTTCTCGTCTCGGTACTCCGTACCACTCCTCTCTGAACTAGCGCTGCTACCTACTATGCCTATCACATAAATGGTTCAAAGTCTAAAGTCGGCACATTTTATTGATCTTTTTTATTAGCATTTGAAGAAAGACGAGTTGACGACCCTGATCGTAATGGGTTAACTTCGCCCAAATCAAAAACCAACATTTCGAAGCCAGGTTCTTAGCTAAACTGGTGCCAACAGTGAAAATATTTTTTAAAGCTTGTTTAAAGAAACATCGTGGAGAAAATTTTATTCCAGAGTTTGCAGTTGGTGCGGTGATAAAAATGAGATGATCATGTGAAAGAGTTCCTCAGATCACTCCCCTTGGAAGAGACGGTAGAGCGCGTAGAGATCCAAGCCCGTCTGTATGCCCATAGCTTCCAGACCACTGTTGTCGACCAGTGTTATCGACAATTCGAACGGCCATCTCTGTAAGGAGTCAAATGCGAGAAGCTGGTATTTGGGTGCCCGAGCCACTTGTACTTTGAAAAGCACGAGTCTTTGATATAGCGTAAAAAATACCGCTTGGCTCTGTTGCGATCACCTGGTTTTTAGGATGCAAACTTGGCTTTGCCTTCCAAATGACTCCTAAATTTCATCCCACAATACGCGGAGGTCAGCAGGAGTACTTCTTGGAATTGTTTGAATTTGAATTGGGGTACTTCTTCATGGTGAAAAAGCAAACGCGCGTCTTTGTATAGTTGAATTGAACTGAGTTCATATGAGCCCGTAAACATGCAGCCATGTGCAACGCTATCCTGACGGTTTCTTAGAATCATTAAGTTTTGTGTTTAAAGTTGTTCCATATAGATAACCAAATAATTTTCCGTTTCTGTGATATCCACATCTAATTATTGACTAATATCAGGAGACATAAGTAAAGAAACTCCATCGTTACTCATGAAATACTGCTCAATCAAATATATCAAGTATGCAATAGTTTTTAGTGGTTACTGCCGTCACGATACGCTTATGAGGTGACACGGCCACGTGTGAAAGTCAAAGTTTTTCTCTACCAGCACCAAGCGTGGTATATCACATGTGAGACAATGAGACTTAGGGAAACAGAGCGTTGTTCGTGTGCGGCCGCGCGATGTAAAAGTAACAACACGAATACTCTGGGTGAAACTCGGCTGAACTGATTGTGTTGCGCGTATACTCCACCGCTGGCAGCTGCCACGTCACATTCCAGCGTTACGGACAATTATTCAATTGATATTTCACTTGCATCTGAACATTGCATCGCTCATTCGCTTCAAATATGATAAGCCGAATTCCATGAACTACAACAATTCATATACGTTGATCATTCACAATAAGAAATATGTTTCGTATCTTTGGAACGCGGAAACTGGATTTTAAAGCTATAAATTATATATGGTGATAGTATAATATACAATATGAACTATAAGTTCGAGTCTGAGTACTCTTAGATGTTGAAGTATAGGTGAACTCTTGAAGATGAACATATGAAATCATATGTGGTAGAGCCAGCTGCACCAGCTTTGCCTATACTCTAAATTCTACAGCTAGACGGGACCGGGACGGTGCCACTGTCGTACCGAAAACATATGTGAAGTGGCTGCTTCCCTGTTTCTTTTGCGAGATTGCTGTAGAACCAAAATGTCGTCTCTCCCCAACCCATTTCCTATAGGTTGGCAACGAACCCAGGATTCTTGTGCTTTATTGCCATTCTCATGTTTCATGATCACTTACCACCAGGTGATGCACTTGAAGTATGCTGACTTACGGTTATATGCTCGTTGCTTTTTTCTTTTACAAAAATACACAATATTGAATACACATGTCGATAATAGAATTATTGTAATCTGTTTAAGCATAGTATAGCGTATAAGCTAGTATATCACCTATAGACCTGTAGTCATTGTGTAGCAATAACTTGTCATTGTGTAGGCAGTTAGGCACAACGACTACATATTACAACACAGTGACATTTATGTATGAGGAACCTAATCGATCTCAAAGGCACTTCTTATGAATATCGATAAATCATATTGTTATATGACGAAACGATCAATTCAAAAGTACTTGTAACAAAATGGAATTGTTACTTTTCATATATTATGCAAGCGGTTCCATAAGTTGGTTCCGTGGAAAAGTCAATAGGGTTGCGCGAATTAGTTACGTAACACAATTATTGTCATTAAATTGCGGCGAAGGTCTGGGTCGGATTCAAAAAATACTTATATGACCATATTTAAGATGAACTCATGTTTCATATATATTTTATTGCCTCAGTGTCGCAATAGTATTGCATATGTGTTACCATTGTTATGCTGATCCCCGGTTCGGTTCGATCCCCGGGGTCGATTAAATGTGATATTAGATTTTTCTATTACGAAATGCTTATTATCAGCCCAGAGTCTGAAATTGGTGCCCGGTATGGCGATAAGCTCGCGCCCTATTTTATCATGGGACGGAAATAAGGTCGGCGAAATGTGGGTATATTGGTTACATCTCTGACTTCCCCTTCGGGAATTACAGGCGTGATTGCGTATGTGTGATATTTTTTCTCATTTAAAGTAGAGTAATGTAATAATCATTTTTTGTAGGGATAAAATGGATTTGTTGAGGGTTCCGTAGATTTTAAAATTTTAAGAAGTGCTATGGTAAACTAACATATATGATTTATTTAAGGTAGTAGTCTGGTAACTTTTCAAAACTTGGTTAAAAAAATCGAAAAATTGAAGAAATTGATAAGATTGCGAAAAATGATGCCTATAAAGAGGAGGAAGGCATATTAGGCATAGACAATTACCGTAAGTATATGTTTTCTTATGAAAATAACAAAAGCTTATGGTGTTAAATTTTAAATGCGTTTTTCTCAAAAAAAAATCTGGTCAGCCCGGGCCCTAATTATTTTTCTACCCAACCGATTGCTTTCAAATTTTAACAGGCTACTCTACACACGTACAGTTCTCGTCGGAACTACAGAGATTTTTTTTCACCCCTAACTTTGTATTTTACAACCCCTTTGCTAAAATAAAAGGACTTTTTTACAAAGTCCGCCATTTTGTTATTTATCTATGAAATGTAACTTCAGTAGTTCCGACCAGAATGAAATGTCTATAGATTAAGAATTATAAAGATGTTTTTATTTCAAAAAAATAAAATAATATCAAGAGCCAAAATCACAGGTTTTTTTCGAGGTGCCAACTTCGATCAATAATAATAATAAAATATTATTTTATTTCAAAAAATCATTTTCCATATCTTTAATATGTAAATAAAACAGCCAAAACGATTCATTTTTATTTTTCTACAAAATATCGCCCTCCAAAAAAGAAATGAAAATGACTAAACTACTACCCACAGATTACTAAGGGAAGCTACCGCTTTTACTACCTTAACAGATCGTAAACTATCTTTTGGGCGGTTAGAAATAAATGTTTATGGTACATACTCGCGAAGTTTTCCTTCACAATTATGTCAACGCAATAATAGGGAATATTCATGTAATTAAAATTTTTACCAAATATTTTTATTTGGAATCTTTATCACTGTAGAATTACACCATATTTTTTAATGTACTCGTTTATATTTATAACGTAATTTATTAGCACAATTTGTGAAATATTGCGTTCTTGCCTACACACTACGCATGTAATAATGACTGAAAGCGGTTTTGTAGATAACAGTTGGGTAATCTTTCGATAATTAATGCTTTTATGAAGACTACCTATTTTGTATCAAATCCGGACTTTACAACTGTTGAGGTGAGAGGAGTAAAAACTGCAAGTTATAATGATGTATTTGACTACTTTTTGACGCTTTTAAGTACGTACACACAATGAACGGAGTATCTAAGGTACCTACATTCGTTAGGTGTTAGATTGATGGGACATTATGGGACTTATAATGTGCAGTGATAATTTTCGTGAAGATTTAAATTGTGTTTAGATTTAGCTTTAGTAATCAGCGGTAAGTTTATAGAAAAAACAAATGGCAGTCTTAGGGACTGCCGATAGAAGTGAAAACTTAAGTATATTTATTTAGTACTCACTCTCAACTCAACTGAACTAAACTGCATACATTTCACCCATTCAAAAAGCGTCTAACGCGCACAGCACACGGTCAAGTTATGTACGATACGTTATATGAGTATAGTCTGAATTAATATTAGCATGTCGGAGACGCGAAACCAAAAGTTTTTCCCCTACCAAAAAGTGCTCAAGGCGGCTAAAGAAATTTTCACTTCAAAAAGTAAAACACAAAGGGTTGACTATTTAAATGTTAACGAGCCACTAATGGAGCGAGTACCGCTCCCGAATTGAATTAACAACATTAAATCGACTTAAAAAATAAATTCTTCCACCCGTTCCCATCCCACTCACATTGAGATGGGCGCAAAAAGGGCGTAACTCCAAATCACCTATGTACTTTTGACGATGAGCATAAAATGTTTTGGCGTAACGACTACTATTTCTCAAATTTGAGAAATTTTAATTTTAGTAATTATACTATTATTTCTCAAAAATGTAAATAAGCCCTGTTATTAATACTATGAAATAACTCTTCTATGAGCAAAGAGCAAGTATATTTGAAATATTTATCTAATTAATATGTTGGATTTTAGGTATATTCTCTTACATAAATAGTACCTAATAAGTAGTGTAAATAATAAAATAAAGGATTTTGAAAATCAATAGGTTTTTATTATCAAATTGTTCTGTAGAAATGTTACACATACATAATAAGTTATGTGTGTGTTAAGTTATTAAGAGAAAAATGTTATGTCTGACTTTTATAATTCAATAATCCCTAATCAATCATAAGGTTTGCTTTAGTTCTGCCTGACGTTATCCTGGCTTAGTGGCAAGATGGTAGAAGATACAAGAAAACTCTCTGAGGACTCTCTCTCTCTTTAGGTCGCTTTTTATGAATGACAATTTTTTGTCAAGAGTCAATTGAATAACTGAGGGAATTAGTCAGTTTTTTATATAGTGCCAGTCAGTTTCAATTCACAAACATAGTCCCTATTGGAGAAAAAATTAGAACGCCAAAAGTTGTTCTTTAAAAAAAACATTTACAACTATAATATTTTTTTCCATATTGTTAAAATCTTGGTATCTAATTAATAATAAGTATATAGATACTTGAGATAGCTCAAACAACACTCACAAAACATTCATTATGGTTTTAGTTAATTTAGTTTCTTTTTTAGAAACAAATATGTGAGTTAGCTTTAAATTACAATGATAAATCGCAAGGTATTAGTCTATATATTAAAAGGCACATTCTGCGGGACTAACGTCGACGAGTCTGTCGCAAAACCTTCCCTGAGGACTAAAGCGATGGCGTCGCGTAGGTCGTAAACTTTTCGATTTATTGTTGTGGGATCATTTTGTGTCTCTACATTAATTTAAAATTTCGTACCGAAGCCCAAAGAATATCAAACTCTCAGCATCGTAATTGGTTGTAACTCATATCTTAGAGATCGTATACTTCTCTCCCGCCATATTCTTGCTATTGAAAATAATAATTGTTTAGTGTAGTTTGGAACTGAATAGAATTATGTATGTATTGTGCTGAGACAGCGGGCTATCAAACTAGGTACCGTTTTCGCGACAAGAATGAAAATTTGTTTCAATACACTATGTTAAATATTGATTGCGTTATGATCCCCGGAATCACTAGATTTATGAAAATAAAAAAGTAATCTCCTCAAGGATGGTAGTTTAATATCAAAATTTTAATTTACATTATATTTGCAAAAAAAGGCCAGGCAACCGCCAGAATGGGTATTCTGGCGGTTGAGAGCGTCTTCCACTGTAATTTAAGTATATTTATTTAGCCTGTATATAGTGAAATTAATATTGAATATCATTTTTAAAATAGACTTTAATAATACTTAACTGCTCATTCTATGAAAAGGCGGCATTATGTAAATGAAAGTAAAGTTGTCAAACTGCCTCGCATCCATGGGCACCGGATACCTGCCACCGGTTCTGGATAATGTCTATTGCATCCATAATTTAAAACCTGTAATGACTCTTCTCCCTTTGCCTACAATGAGCAGCAGTTACTTCGGTGCATTTAAATTTACTAAACACTTATTTTAACATTTTACAATAGAAGTGCATGATTTGAATTTTTAAAAGCCTTTCTTTGGCGCAAGTACATAAGGCTGTGTATTGTATGGAATTAGCTTAAATTCGCAAAAGTAATTTACATGAGCATGATTTGCGCATATTATGTATAAAATTGTGACTTTAAAAGACTAAAACAATTTAAAATGAGGATAAATATGTTCGAAATTCCATATCTACTTTTGAAGTGTGCAAAAAACATGAATTAATTCAGACAAATTGACTTCGTTGAACATAGCGAGCAGGATCAACAACAGGCTCTCCGTAGGTATACATCGACTTATTTTTTTTTAGCTCAGAGCTTCGCCGGCGACGGTCGAAGCACTAACCGGCTTTAGGAACGGTACTCACGATAATATTTCTTCAGAGCTGCCGCCCTCAAAAGAGCCTTCTGCCGACAACACTGCTAGACGGTTGCCATTATTATATATTTGTCGTTTCATAGTCACTTGCACGGGAACTATCAGGCCTCCATGCGTGCGAGTGGCACGGAGTCTAAGGACAAACTAAGCGAATTTCTGGGTATCCGTGATGCGTGACGGCTGCACGTGCTCGCTGCTCGATGCGCAGACGCGTTCGACCACGGCCACGGGCTACTAGTTCTACAATGTTCGTGTGCCGGTGTGCAGCAAGAATCTTTTGTCGCCATCAGTCAAACGCAAGGTTCACGCGTGCCGTTGCGAATATAATTATTGTACCGAAAGTTCATACCTCAATCACAAGCAGTTTCATTTATTTGGGTTATTAAAATATATAGATCGTTCGTAGCTGTGTGCCAATTGCCAACACATTTAAATATTCATGTGTGTATCTTAGCCCGATATTGATATTATTTTAGTATTTATCAGCTGCAATGTATAAAAAAGAAATACATAACACCTAACAATCACGAAAAATATAGTCCGACCCCACAGTAAGATCCGATTATCTTGTGTTATTCAGAACCACGAGTACGGGATTCGAACCCAGGGCGTCTCTTGCGTGAAGAATGCGTCAATAGATTGTCAATTTACGTCAATTAAAATTATACTCTCTGGATCTTTGCTAATTATAGGGAATATCGTAGTATCTAAGATTTATACCGAACTTCGTATTGTCAGCGTGTTTCTCATAACATCATCTTTGCGTTCTGAGCATTGCATTAATACATGTGCAGGATCAGCTCGATTTTATGATGACATTAGGTAACCTCGGGTAATGCCGTAGGGAGCGCCTCTTCCTTATATACATTTTACTTAAGTGGCGCGCGGCAATACCGTAAAGAGAGCCTCGTTATTTTGCACATTTCGTCCTGTATATAGTTAGTTTTAAGCGTAATAGTTTTTAATTATTGTTTTCAATGTTTTTCTATATTTTGACTTTAATAAAATATACAGTTTTTTATCCCTTTAGTAATAAGATAGTAGCATGTGTAGTTATATCGTTATAACATAGTATATAAGATAGTAAATAAGGTACATAATAAAGGATATAGAATCCCGTCTCCTTATTGGTCGATCGCCTAGAGGGGAAGGGTCAGAGGAGTGAGGGACGAGGGCCGGCAATCGAATAAATTACGGGTTGCCGGCCCAGCGAAGCCAGTTCGCCGCTCCAGCTCCCTCGGGTCACAACTAAAAAGAAGAAAGAAGAAAAAAGAAGAATCAAGCAAGAAAAACGTCCAGGCTACGCCCAGAAGCAAGAATAACGTCCAGGCTACGCCCAGAAGCAAGAATAACGTCCAGGCTACGCCCAGAAGCAAGAATAACGTCCAGGCTACGCCCAGAAAAGAGAAAAACGGTCACGCAAGCAAGAAGAACGTATCCGCCAAGCGGAAGCTCTGTAATCAGATCATTTCCTGTTTCAATTAAAGACATAAAGTTGTTTTTTGATCTGATTTTCAGTCGACCTCAACCGAGGCATTTACCCACGCAATCCCAGCACACACACATCGTTGGTCCTTCGGAGTCGGATTAACGTGGGAAATGCCTGTAACCAGGTCAACTGGACGCAGAGCCGCTTCGGCGACAGTCTCGAGCGCTACCGTGACGGACGCCACGAGTGCGTCGGGTACCGGGACGAGCGCTACAGGCCAGTCTAGTGCCGCCACGCTCGTTTCCGGGACCTCGGCCACAACTACGGACGTCACGATCACGACCGACCTCTCGCGTACATCCGCAACCGCGACCGCGACCGACACCTCGCGCGCGACAGGTGTCTCGCGCATCCCGGATGCCGCGACCGATCTCCCGCGTGCGCCCGCTACCACAATCGACGCCACGCGCGCGGACGGCGTCATGCGCGTACCCACGCACACGCCCGGTACCACGAACACGCCCGGTACCACGAACATTCGGTCGCCCGCACCCGCTACCACGGTCGAACCCACTCGCGCACTTAGTGCGAAGTCTGCGACAGTACGCCGAAGCAAGACTGTATCGAAGAAATCAACAAGATCATCGCGTCTGGCCGCCGCACGGGCCGAACTCGCCCGACTCAAGGTGGAATTAGCCGCCGCCCGTATAGCCGAAATAGAAGCAGAGTCGGACTCAGACACGAACTCCGCCGTCACCGAGGCTGAACAGGAGCAACGGGTCCACAGTTGGCTGGAAAGCAGTCAACTGTTAGCCATCGACTACCAGCCAGAAGCGCAACCTGAACCTCAGCCGCCGGCCGATCCTGTCGTCCCAACGACCGCTGCCGCGTCATGGGACACCCCGGCGCCTGCACCGGCGGGAGTCACCGCCGCACTCCCGCCACCCCTGCGCATGGTGACACCTGGCGAACTCCAGAACACGACAGCGCAGCTACCTCCGCCACCGATCACCGCCGCATCGGGAGGCCAGAACTTCGGAGCTGCGCCGCCGCCCACGCCACCGGTCGCGCCACCGTGGCACCAGAACCCGGTTGTGCACCCGCCCATGCAGAACTTCGGGGAAGCACAGCCGCCAACAGCAAACCAAGCCGCCAGCCACGCGCCTTGGAGACCCTTCGCTTCAGACGTCCCGCGTCAAGAACTTAATGAAGCGATAGCCATTCAGCGAAGATCGACGGAGATTCAAGAGTTGGCCTCCGCGATTACATGCGCAGTCCAGTCTGCACAGAACAGGCAGCCAATAAGGTACAGTGAACTACCAATATTTAATGGTGCACATCAAGACTGGTTGACCTATAGAGCCGCCTACATCGAGACGGCGCATCACTTCTCATCGTTGGAGAACATGTCAAGACTACGTAGAAGCCTCAAAGGATTGGCGAAGGAAGCGGTTCAAGGGTTGTTGATTTCCATCGCGGACCCGAACCATGTTATGAAGTCACTGGAGACGCGATTCGGGCGACCGGACTCCATCGCAATAGCGGAAATAGAACGACTCAGAACTTTGCCGCGCCTCACCGAATCGCCGCGTGAACTATGCACCTTCGCCACAAGAATCGAGAACATTGTAGGAACACTACAAGCCCTCGACTGTGCCTTCTACTTGTACAACCCGGAACTCACGCGAAACATAGTCGAAAAACTTACACCAACGTTGAGAAGACAATGGTACGTGTTCGCATCCGCGCAACCGAAGTCGGATCCAGATCTAATTAAATTTTGCCGCTTTATAGCGAAAGAAGCGGAGTATTGTAGCCCGTTCGCCCCACCGGAACAAGTCGTCGACCGAACTCCAACCAAGCCGAACACGCCGGGACAACGTCGACAACGGGTGAACGCGGTCGCCGAAAATAACAAGCCGGCTTGCGGACTCTGCAACAAGGAACATAGTATTGCGGAATGTAAGCAATTTAAGGACGCAGACATCAATGTAAGATGGGACATAGCGAAGAAGCATCACCTATGTTTCCGGTGCCTGCGACATAGATCGAAACAACACAGCTGTAAACCCAAGAAATGCGAGATCGACGGCTGTGTACATTTCCACAACAAGCTTCTTCACTCAACAAAGAAGAATAGTAACGAAGAAGTGAAGAATGAAGAACAAGTAAACATGGCATGCGCTCCGAAGGTGTCTTTCCTCAAGATTATCCCAGTCACTATTTCCGGACCGGCGGGAGCTGCGGACGCGTTGGCCCTATTGGACGACGGTTCAACCATAACCATCGTCGACGCGGAACTGGCCAGGAAGATAGGAGCCGACGGTCCGGATGAGCCCCTGAGTATCACTACCTACGACGGGGAAACAGGAAGCGAACTCAAGTCCCGTCGAGTCACCTTCACGATAAAAGGAACAAATCAACAGGAAGATAGAATCCAAGCGCGCACTGTAGAAAACCTCCGGCTGACAGCGCAACACATCCCGAAGGCGGCGATCGACAACTGCGAACACCTCAAGGACATAATATCGGAACTACGCCCTAGCGACGCGACACCGAAGATCCTGATAGGCCAGGACAACTGGCATTTATTGCTCGCTACGGAAGTTAGAACCGGGAAGAGGAATCAACTAGTCGCATCGCTGACCCCGCTCGGATGGGTGGTGCATGGAAGTCATACGCGAACACTGGGACATCGTGTAAACTTCATCAACCACAGCGCAATGGACGGCGAACTCACAGAGATGGTGAAGAAGTTCATCACGCTCGACAACTTGTACGTCGACCCAAGACGACCCAATAGTGACCCGGGGGAGCAAGCGCTTCGTATATTGGAGCAACACACCAAACAGAACTCAGATGGCCATTATAGGACTGCATTGTTGTGGAAGAAAGAAGATGTTGTCATGCCAAATAATTACGACAACACACTAAGAAGACTTCTCACCATTGAGAAGAAGTTAGATCAAAATCCCGAGCTCAAGGTAAAGTACAACGAACAGATGGAGGCATTGGTAACCAAGGGTTACGCCGAACCGGCTCCTCCTACGACAACGCGTAAGACTTGGTACTTACCTCATTTCGCCGTGTTCAACCCAATGAAGCCTGGCAAGTTACGAGTGGTACACGACGCCGCCGCCAAGACCAGAGGAACGTCTTTGAACGACCAGCTGCTCACCGGTCCGGACCTCCTACAACCGCTGCCTAGTGTCATAATGAAGTTTCGTCAACATCCAATCGCAGTAACCGCCGACATAAGCGAAATGTTCATGCAAGTCGAGCTGCGAGAAGAGGACCGCGACGCGCTCCGGTACCTGTGGAGAGGGGACAGACGCGACGAACACCCGCCGCGACAGTATCGCATGAAGTCGCTGATTTTCGGGGCATCAAGCTCACCCTCGACCGCCATCTACGTGATGAATCGCAACGCGGAAGAACATCGCCACAAGTACCCGGAGGCCGTCGACGCAATCAAGACGAAGCATTACATGGACGATTACCTCGACAGCTTCAAGACACTGGAAGATGCGACGAGAATATCACAACAGGTGCGGGAGATCCACCGGAACGCACATTTTGAACTGCGCAAATGGTCATCGAACTCGACGGCTCTACTCGAAGAACTCGGCGAGAATATTGAACAAGAAAACAGCGTCGCCTTGGAGGAAGATACCAAGATCGAAAGGGTACTCGGCCTCATCTGGAAACCCACTGAAGATCGTCTTGCCTTTAATTTAGACTTGGGACGCATACCTCAGAACGTCCTACACAGCGAAAGGCCGACGAAGCGACAAGCCCTAAAAATAGTAATGTCGCTATTTGACCCGCTCGGGTTAGTCTCGCCAATAACCATAGCGGCGAAACAAATTTTACAGGAGGTTTGGAGACACGGCACTGAGTGGGACGAGCCAATAGAACCAGACTTGGCCGCGAGTTGGGCCAGGTGGATCACCAACCTCAAGAATCTAAGGTCAGTATCGGTGCCGAGGTGCTACCCAGTCTACAGCTCGGCGATATCCCTGCAATTACATGTCTTCACCGACGCGAGTGAGTCCGCGTACGCGACGGCGCTGTACTGGCGCGCCGTGGATGCCGGAGGACACGTCAAGGTCACGCTCATCGCTGCCAAAGCCAAGGTAGCCCCTCTGAAAGTGACATCGATCCCAAGACTGGAGTTGCAGGCAGCAGTACTCGGCGCGCGTATGGCAGCCGCCGTGAAGCAGGAACATCACAGAAAACCCGAGGCGACAGTCTATTGGACAGACAGTCGCACAACACTAGCATGGATTCGCACCGGGTCAAGATCATACAAGGCATACGTCGCTCATCGTGTCGCCGCGATAGAAGAGCACAGTCACACAAACGAGTGGCGGTGGATACCAACAAAGCTCAACGTGGCCGACGACGCGACTCGCAACGTGCCGGACGACTTCGGGACGGACCACCGTTGGTTCACCGGGCCAGAGTTTTTGCTGCAGGAACCGGAGATGTGGCCACCGGATGACAGGGACGTCATCACTGCGACGGGTGAAGAGCGACTGTGCCACATCGCCAAGAAGCAACCTCCACGGCTCAAGGAGGCCCTACCAGACGTCAACCGCTTCTCTCAGTGGACAAGATATCTGCGGACCGCGGCACGAACATTACAAGCCGTGGAAGTGTTCCAGCAAAAAGCAAGACAAAAAATCAACTACAAGAGAACGAAACAGAATTCGAACCCGGACCCGACATGGCGCAACCAGAAAGCCAAGACGCCCGCGCCTAAGAAAACGCCTACATCGACGATAGAAGATCCGTTTCTGCCGATTCCCGCTCGACTGCAGCGCCGTGCAGAGGCTCTCATCCTACAAGTGAGCCAAGAAGATTCCTTTCCCGAAGAGCTACAGGCGCTCAAGAAAGGAAACACCGTATCAAGAGACAGCCGGCTCTACGCGCTTAGTGTAAACCTCTCTGAGGGATACATTAAGCTGAGAAGCAGAATAGGGGCCGCGCTCGAAGTATCCGAAGACATGAAGCACCCATTAGTACTAGATGGTGACCATCCAGCAGTAAGGTTGTGGATCAAGCACGAACATCAACAGCTGCATCACGCCGGCGTGGAAGCACTGGTCAACGAGTGCCGGACACGGCACTGGGTCCTCCGCTTACGTCCTACGGCCAAGAGCATCGTGCGACAGTGCCTACAATGCCGCGTGAGAACCGCTACTCCACCACAACCCAGCACAGGCGACCTCCCACCTTGTCGTCTCGCACACCATCAGCGACCCTTCACGTACACGGGATTGGACTACTTCGGGCCGCTAAGCATCACTGTAGGCCGCACTCATCAGAAGCGGTACGTCGCCCTATTTACCTGCCTCACTACGCGTGCCATCCACCTGGAGTTGGTATCGTCGCTCAGCGCATCTTCTGCGATCATGGCGCTGAGAAGAATGATTGCACGACGAGGTTGTCCGACACAACTATGGTCGGATAACGGCACCAGCTTCCACGGCGCGGACAAGGAGCTTCGTCAATCTGTCATCGCGGCCACCGAGCAAGAGGCGTCCAAGCAGGCCATCGACTGGCGCTTCATACCACCCGGAGCACCGTTCATGGGCGGAGCATGGGAGCGCATGGTGCGCTCTGTGAAGACGGCACTCGGGACCGTGCTACATGAGAGGCATCCGTCAGAAGAGGTTCTACACACTTTGCTCGCGGAGGTTGAATTCACCGTCAACAGCAGACCTCTGACACACGTATCCGTGGACCCTCAAGATCCAGAAGCCCTCACGCCCAACCACTTCCTCATGGGCGGACCGGGACTAGTCTCAGCGCCGGGCCAGTTCGAAGATCAAGACCTGAACCTGCGTGCCAGCTGGCGTACCTCACAACGCCTAGCCGACATGTTTTGGGCACGATGGCTGAAGGAGTACCTGCCGGAGCTGAGGAACAGAAGAGACCCTCACGGAAGAGGACCGGAGCCTCAAGTCGGAGACTTGGTGCAGATCGTCGACGGTAACCTCCCTCGCAACATGTGGGTGCGCGGACGCATCAGCGCCTCGTATCCTGGACCAGACGGCATCACGCGCACTGTGGACATCGAGACAAGAAACGGCGTGCTCCGGCGTCCAGCTAAGAAGATCATCGTGCTGCTGCCGAGTGATCCTGCACCGACCTAAAATGCATCGCAGCGGCGGGCGATGCACGGCGGGAGAAATGTGCAGGATCAGCACCATTTTATGATGACATTAGGTAACCTCGGGTAATGCCGTAGGGAGCGCCTCTTCCTTATATACATTTTACTTAAGTGGCGCGCGGCAATACCGTAAAGAGAGCCTCGTTATTTTGCACATTTCGTCCTGTATATAGTTAGTTTTAAGCGTAATAGTTTTTAATTATTGTTTTCAATGTTTTTCTATATTTTGACTTTAATAAAATATACAGTTTTTTATCCCTTTAGTAATAAGATAGTAGCATGTGTAGTTATATCGTTATAACATAGTATATAAGATAGTAAATAAGGTACATAATAAAGGATATAGAATCCCGTCTCCTTATTGGTCGATCGCCTAGAGGGGAAGGGTCAGAGGAGTGAGGGACGAGGGCCGGCAATCGAATAAATTACGGGTTGCCGGCCCAGCGAAGCCAGTTCGCCGCTCCAGCTCCCTCGGGTCACAACTAAAAAGAAGAAAGAAGAAAAAAGAAGAATCAAGCAAGAAAAACGTCCAGGCTACGCCCAGAAGCAAGAATAACGTCCAGGCTACGCCCAGAAGCAAGAATAACGTCCAGGCTACGCCCAGAAGCAAGAATAACGTCCAGGCTACGCCCAGAAAAGAGAAAAACGGTCACGCAAGCAAGAAGAACGTATCCGCCAAGCGGAAGCTCTGTAATCAGATCATTTCCTGTTTCAATTAAAGACATAAAGTTGTTTTTTGATCTGATTTTCAGTCGACCTCAACCGAGGCATTTACCCACGCAATCCCAGCACACACACAATACATGTTATGGATTTGGTTACTGTTTAATCCGGAACCTCCAAATGACTTGCCTATTTTACCTTTCTCTGCTATGAAACATAATAATAATGAATTAATAAAATTATGAGGTTTATTACCAAGGTAATTTAGTTAGGTAGGCACCTGTTACGTATTATTATATTGCTACGTTTTATGATATTTTAAATACTATCTTACCAGTTATTAATATATTTCTTGTATTTTAAATTTTTTGCAAGAGTCATGCTGCTTTTTTTCAGTTGAACGTTTTAATGTGTATTTCTTATAGGAGTAATATTCATGAACTAGATGTAGACACCTATTTAAAGAAGCAGCAACATCTTTGGTGCTTGGTTAAGTATTTGGCTCATTAATATTTATGAGTTTATGACGGGGCGGAAGGGAGAAACTTCATTCGTCCTCAGCGCCTCCTGGCCGCTTTAGTCTCTAAGGCCGCGGACTCGAAGTCAGCGGCAAGCGGCGGCGGTGTGGGTGCGGCGCGTTCAAATGCATAGATTTAAATGGACCCGGTCTCGAAAGTAGCGGCGCGGCGCGGGCGCGAGGAGCGACGTACGAGCGAAGCGCGCCAAATGAGCGGCAACTGCGCGTCTGCATTGACGTAGTGCTGTGTATTTTCAAAAATGCTCGCCGACGTGGTGGAGCAAATTATTTCAATGATTTTTTATATGGAACATCATATTCACATCAATTTCGTTCGCGAACAGACACTAATTTCTCATAGTACAACACTACGCCGCTCTAGCGCCGCGCCGCTGACTTCGAGACCGTGTCTCCGCCGCACCCGCGCCGCCGCCGCCCCGCACCCGCTGACTTCGAGTCTGCGGCCTTAAAAACATTGACTGCTGCGCCGCTTGTGAGATGGAATCCAGACAAAAAAGAGGAGTGTTTTAACTTTGATCCTTTTGTCTGTTTATCTGTCTCTGGCATCGTTGCGTTTAAAGTTATGGAAACAATTGAATACGTGGTTTTTTATTTTAAAGTTGGTCTAATTGAAACGGATTTTGAATAATCGGTTCAGCCATTTAGAAATTGCAAAACTGTTTTCAATTGATGTCAAGGGGTTTCACTAGATTAGGTATAACTTTATATATCAAATCGAATCAATGTCAACCACCTGCTTTTTGACACACCCGGGGCGCCTTCAGCGTCGGCTCCTGTCGCTTTACCACATACTCCAGGGCGGCCCTCGTTACGTATTATCTTCCCGTATTATGTAGCACACAGACGAAACATGTCATGTTGTTTCATATAGATTGTACTTACCCTTGCCACCTATGCATCCCACGCCTTTTCAATGAATAAATCGAAAAGTATTTTTCGTCGGACTTATCTTTTAATATTTAATTGATATGACATAAGTTCACGTCCATACTTATGCCCAATGAGGTAGGTAGAAGTACAACTAGTGCAACCACAGTTCGCCAAGTTTCCACACCCTACTACGACTCCATCGTCATACAGGACACAAATCGCCTCTCATCTTTGGACAGGGCATCCCTACGCATAGTCGTAGGTACCATCACTGGACATTGCTCGCTAAACAAACATTTATATGTTCTAGGTATGACTGACAGCCCCCTATGTATGGGATGTCTGTTGGTCGATGAAACAGCTGCCCATGTCATCCTGGAATGTGAAGGTGTAGCTGCACAACGGGCAGAAATCCTCGACTCACCGGGGTCACTCCGAGAAGCCTGTGGAGAAACCAGGAAAATCCTGCGCTTCTAGTCGGAGTTAGGCTGGGTTGTTATATAGCCGGCATTAATATCACGCACAATGGCCTGACACTTTTACAGGCTAAGTGCGGGAAAAGGAGCCCATAATCATAACCATAACCATAACCGGACACAAATTCCGGGCAAATCTCGGGCAATAATAATTAATGTGTTTTTTCGAATCATACACAAATTGGGAACCTGGGTTCTAACCCAGGTCAGGACATCACGCTTCTTAGCTTTAGTACGCGGCCACTTAACCTTTATGGTGATTTCTTTAATTAATGGCTGTAAAATACGGTTTTGTGTATTCACCATAAAGTGACATCGAATCGGTTTGCCGACTTTCCCGTTCCGCACCGGCAGTTACGTTGACGAGCGTTTTCTTTAATATGCGTCCATGTCCATCTAACGCACAATAATGATCAAATTGATACATGCAATGGATACATTTTTTTCTAGCAAGGTTTAAACAATTGACATATAAATGAACGTCAATCACAAATTCTGAAAATCGTATAGTTCGGTTTAAACATTCCCAGTTTTGTGCACGGAATAATGCTTATAAGAAAGTAATTTCAATAGCTTTCTATAACTAGTTACATTATTAAAAAATAAAATCATAAATTACTAAATAGTTTAACTTTAAGCCTTCATATAGATAGGGTTATGGTAGATAGATATCTACTATCTACTCATTAGCAGATAAATTTGCTTAAATTTTTTCTCAATTTTCATCTATACTAATATTATAAAGCTGAAGAGTTTGTTTGTTTGAACGCGCTAATCTCAGGAACTACTGGTTCCTGGGCTGCAAGTGACTAACTTAAATCCGGCCAAGTCACTTGGGCGTATTTATGCACGGAGCATGAATATTATGTACTTATTGTCAATATTTGCGGAGTTAATTTCTCCGTAATGTTCGAGTTTACTATTATACATTATCTTTATGTCTTTGAACTTCGAAATTATCTACTTACTAATGGTACATTGTTTGTGTCCTAATTTTTGCGTGGCCCATAGAAAACAACAGGCTATATATTTTACAGTCTCGTCATTATGTAAGAATGAGAAATGTCATTGAATAAATTAATATACAGTGTTATTTTGACACCCTGTTACTAAATGAAACCACATATTCGTCATCGCCTCTGCTTACCCTGTACCAAACATGAGGCTTGAGCTTGTAGTAGTTTTGCCAAAAAACGTCATTTAAGTTTTGAGCCTTTTAAATCACGCTGTACGGTTTTTGCACTTAACTCTATTGAATAAAATGTCACAGCTGACGATGTAATTATAAAACACAAACGCTTAAGAAGGGCAACTTCATACATATGAAAATACGTCTCAGATTCACAAAGACGCTCTCGACAGATTCACTGAAAAAGTTGCGACAGTATTACTTAGTTCATTGATAATTACAAAACGTAAAAAAAATGTGTTTGGGAAATGCACATACCTATAAATAGGTAACACAAATTTGACTAAAAACAAATAATCATTATAAAAGTTACAAGATTCGATTTTACTTAGGATTTTATTACATTTCATAGGGTAATCTAATATTTATTTCAATTCCTAAATTACTATTTTGAGCCGTTTGCCTTCTGTACGCTTGTCGTTTTTATAAAGCGGGCACATTGACCTCGACGGTATAAAGCCCGCAATACATGTTGGACGTGTGTTGCCGAGTGATGACTAACACCAACGTATAGATAGTATTTTTGGGTATCAGGATAGTATCGTGGGTATCAGCAACTACGAGAGACTTTTGGTCTCACAACACCCAGCCCGGGGTCTGGGTTTGTTTCGGGAAACAAATATTTGTGGTTCACATAAACATTTGTCTCGGTGCAGGGATCGAACCCGCGGCCTCTCGCTTCTCAGCCGGCTACTCGATTGGTTTTCGATAAACTTGCCGAACGTCTAGGCACTAGCGCTTGCCTTGTATTAATTTACCTACACTCGTGTTGGCCTTATCTCGTCCAACATGTATTGCTAGCTTAATGGTAATGTATGTGTGTGTGTCTCGTTCATTCGATGACGGGTGTGTATGTTGATTTTTATATGTGTGTGCGCGCGTATACAGACTGTTTACAATTAATCTAATGTTAACGGCATTTAATTTGTTAGGAAATATTATTTTTTTATTTTGCCTTTAATAAGAAAGTGTCTTAGCTCAAAGTACTTGTATTAACGAACACTACACATGGTTTCATTTAAGTATAGGGTGTCAAAATGACACTGTATATTACTCTCTATTACCTACGTATTCATTCATTAGTCTGCTAGTGACAAGTAGGTGACCTAATTCATTGGAGCATATCAATTTGTCATATTGTTAAACTGGCCATGAAGTGGCAATCATTTTTCTACTTTATACATTTATACTACTACTTACTAGGTACTTATGTAGTAGCCGTCTCTTCATTCGTCGCTTAGGTACCACTGATTTTCATAACTTGCTTGACGGCGACGTATTTCTGGTTCGCTTTTACCTTAGGTATTGGCACTCTTCACAGTTTGGTAAAGCATTCGATAACTGGAAAGACTATCATCGACTTGGTTTTGTCTTTGTTGATGGTCAAGCCTAGTTCCTTATTGACCGGTTCAAGGCGTTCCAGAAGCTCTACCAATATATAGCTTCCTGATTCGAGTCACTATATGATCAGTTAATCTGGTCATCTGAAAGATGGACCACAAGTTTGGCATCCCACGCAATCGAAAGATATTTTGCCGTAGTAGGATAAAAAATAATTGTATTGCCTGTAATTGCCTGTTTGACACAAAACCTCAATTCGGTTGTTTTATCTAGTGGCCTTCCTTTACCGTCTTGTCACATTATGGATGGAAATTATTTTTGTTGACCTGTGGAGGCACTCGTTGCGCTCCCAGAAGTGTTGGTTCCTCAATTTTATTATAATTCCGTAAAAGTAAATTTGGATCGTTTTAAAAATAAGAAACTGTAATCAATTCTGAAAAATACCTTTAATTAAATATGGTCCAATTTTTGTTCAACTCATAACAAAAAGATTTATCTAACTTTGTAATTTGCATTTTGATAGGTTCTTAAGAAATCATACTTAATATAATATAAAATAAGTTGGAGCTAGAGACAATATGGACAACACAATGTACAAAAATTATAATACTCAAATTAACTTTTTATAGTATTAGTAAATCTACCATTTTTATTTGAAGGTGAAGAATAATATGATATTTTTAGAGGTGTAGTTACTACTTTAACAGTAGTAGGACTTCAATGTTCTATTACTATGAAGGTAAGCATTACTTATAAATAATATTTAATCAACGATTGTGCAGGCAGGAGCAATGAGTGCATTAAGAAACAGGAGATTTGAATTTTGGAATTAACAAGATAGGACTTAACCAAATAGCTATCTACCTACATCTAACGGTATCTAAATTCGTAAACGTTGAGTCGAAGCGAACTACGTAACGAGACTACTACCTATTACAACAGTTACATTATTTACATCACTTAGCTATAATGTGCCTATTTTATACAAACTTCCTTTATCAGCCTTTCTTTCGAGAATGTGCAGCAAAATGGCTACGGTTGCTGTGTACGAATACACATTAGCGAATGTTGCATATCTAGTCAGTTCAATTTATGACTGTAATTGCGGAAATAGCCTAGACATTGTTGGTGTCCATTCAACACAATTTAATGCCTCGTTGCAGACATTTACTCCTAGTCGTTTCAACCATTGCATCTGTTAAGAAACGTTCAGCCAATTAACCTATTGGTCGTTTATACGGCATACACCAAAACAACAGTCGTGTCCGTATCTTAACAATACAAATCAAACCCAGTCTTATCCGAAACCTTGTGTGACTTTCTATACTATACATAAAGCTGTGAAAATTAATGACGCTTGGTCTGAAAGCGTTATTTGGTGAGTTGCGGGCGATCGTCATCGTCACTGTGTTCCTCTTGCAGAAGCAAGCTGTCAGGAGGACCTCTCGGCGGAGCTCGTGCATTACCAGTCTTGCGAGTCCCACCACGCGAGAACATTCGCGACAATTGTGCGAATTTTTTGCGAGATACTGCAAATAAGAAGCAGTTTATAGATTAGGTGCCTAGAAAAAAAAGTTCAAGCTTAGCTGTATACTTAAACATTGACACATTAATGAAGATCAAAGCAGATATAATTTATGTCACTGATTAATGTATCAAAACACGGGATTAATTATTGTACATGTTCGAAAGAATTAAGTGGGTAATTAATGTGATGACAAAATGTACTGAATATTTATAATTGCCTATGTTTATCATTCATAATTGAGCTATCGTACAGATTAGAACTTTCATGCCTACAAAACATGCTAATGGAAACGTCAAATAGTGTTTGCGTCTTCCTACCACAAAAGTAGATTAACAATAGGGTATGCCAAATTTGATTGCAATTAGCGACTCACATTTGCCCATATTTTTTAGTCTTTCTTTAAAGGCAGCTTCGTCATCATGACCCTTAGTTTTGTGCCCTTGCTCGCTGTCCAACGCTGCCATAAATTCTTGATTCCATCTCAACTCTGCCATGAATTCTTCATTCTGCAGGAAGGTTGCGATCCGATCGTCATCCATATCAAGGCTGAGATCAATTCGCGCGTCTGTGGCCGGTGGTATACGGAGAAACATAGGCGGTAAAGGACCCAGCATACGTGGTACCCATTTTCTTCGTATTGCTAATGGAACTGTTTCATCTTCAATATCCCTGTAATAATTTAGTACGTGTATTATTAGCATCATATTCTTATAAAGTTATAATTCACTTAGTGTCGATGGTGAATAGCTATGCTGGTTGCAAAGTATGCAAAGTACCTACTGTACCTTTGATTTAAGAAGAAACTGACACCTGGCAGTTTTCATTATTTACAGTTATAACATACCTACCTACCTACTGCATGGTATTATTTATCAATGTCGTGCAATAATCTATGAACGTACCTTAGTTTATAAATGTGTTAACAAACTTTACTTTAGAGCATATTATGCAAATTAGAGTCCACGTTCGCAATACTCATACGGATACTGCAGGATAGGATATATCCTTAGCTACATTATTATTTTTAATAATACTTCTGTACATACCGAAATGGTACCTATACCTATTATTTACGGATTACCGACCTAAGACTATGGTATGATGTAATCGAAGTAACTAATAATCCAAAAGAACATTTTGTAATTGCCAGAAGCAGTAATAATGTGTTGTTGTGATATTTACAGAACCATAAAAAAAAAATTTTTTTTCCTTTTACAGAATCAACTTTTTATTGTGATATTAACTATAACAATTGAAATAACTTGATTATTAATATTAATATATTACATATAAAATAGGGCTGATACCGATAGAATTGATTATAGTAGATTATATTAATGATTTTTACGAACATTGTAAAATGATAAATAAACTTTTAAAACACAGATTCATTTTAAATACCTACAGCTGTTTCTTTGTTACATATTTTTACATGTAAGTTAATTTGATATGAGTAATAATAATTGGTGCATTGAGTGGTAGATCCACGCTGTAGACAATTTAGTCTACAGCATGAATGGGCTGGCTCGACCGGATCGTTACCACTGTCTCACAGAAAACCGACGTAAAGTAGCGGCTTACTGCTGCGGTTCGTACGGTGAGTGAGATAACCGGAAGCCCAAATCCCCTCCCCTTCCCAATCCTTAATTATCCCTTTCCTTTAAGGTCGGCAACGCGCCCATGACTCTTCTGGTGGTGGGCGTACATGGGCGGTGGAGATCATTTACCATCAGGTGACCCACTTGCTCGTTTGCCGGCCTATGGAATAAAAAAAAAATTATAGAATGTAGGTACCTATTCTCCAAATATTTTTCCGAATCTCGTCAATAATATAATCTATGTCAGAAAACATTCAATAGGACGTGTGTAATCTCGTACATTTATTAAGAATTATAATTTTTTAGTATGGAGTGTTAGTTAAGGTCATGAAGTTTAAACATTAGGTTTCGAACGTAGTTCAATTTATGGAACTACACTATATTTCAGGCGAACATAACTTTAGTGTTTTGGTAGAATTACTCATAAGTTAGCGGCTATATACTGGGATAGAAGCCATAGCTTAGGTTAGTAGCGGGAGATCTAGCGGGGAGTGGAACGAACGCCAAAGGCCGATATTTTGGGTTTCAACCAAGTTCCCAGGGCACGCACTTCTGACTTTTCGATGTTGTTATTAATTTATCACTCGCTTTAACGATGAAGGAAAACATCGTGAGAAACTCTGCATAGCTGAATTATTCAATATTATTCTCTCATGAGAATTTCGAAGTTAAACAAAGTATACCAACGTGTACTGGATCAGTGCAGCGGAGTACATACGTAGCTCGTAAGGCCTAGCTAATTTCATTAGTAGAGGAAGTCTGCGCGATGGAGTAGTAGGGCAGTACTATAAATATTAATATTAACATATTATTAATACTAATATAATATTAACATGTTATTTATTATCATCATTTATTAACTACTGTCCTACTACTCCATTGCACGGGCCTAATAAAGTTATAAGGACTATTTTATTATTCAATCTATCTATATATATAAAAATGAATCGCTGTGCGTGTGTCTCGCCAAAACTCGAGACTGGCTGTACCGATTTGGCTAATTCTGATATTGAAATATTTGTGGAAGTTCAGGGAAGGTTTACCCGGTGAGAAAAAATGAATAACATAAATAATATGTAAAGGAAAACACTAAAAACTACAATTTAATTTTCCAGTACACTGTTCCTGGGTATGAAACACTTGAAGTCTTTTTGATGTGAAACATCTATAAGCGCAGGTATAAACCGGATGGTGGCGTTGCGAAGCTTGCCGTGATGACGGGTCGCCACGCTATACTAGACAGGACAGGGACAGGACAGGGACAGGGACAGGGACAGGGACAGGGACAGGGACAGGGACAGGGACAGGGACAGGGACAGGGACAGGGACAGGGACAGGGACAGGGACAGGGACAGGGACAGGACAGGGACAGGACAGGGACAGGACAGGACAGGACAGGGACAGGGACAGAGACAGAGACAGGACAGGGACAGGGACAGGACAGGACAGGGGCAGGACGGGACAGGACAGGGACAGGGACAGGGACAGGGACAGGGACAGGGACAGGGACAGGGACAGGGACAGGGACAGGGACAGGGACAGGGACAGGGACAGGGACTTAGGTCGTCGAAGTCAATTAAATGTGCGACGGGCTACCTCACGGGCAATGGTGCAGTACCTCACTTAATTGCATTTAATGTATATACAAGTATCCTCCCACCAGCATTTGTAGTAAGTTTTGACCACATTTGATGTGAAACATCTATAAGCGCAGGTATAAACCGGATGGTGGCGTTGCGAAGCTTGCCGTGATGACGGGTCGCCACGCTATACTAGACAGGACAGGGACAGGACAGGACAGGGACAGGGACAGGGACAGGGACAGGGACAGGGACAGGGACAGGGACAGGGACAGGGACAGGGACAGGGACAGGGACAGGGACAGGGACAGGGACAGGGACAGGGACAGGGACAGGGACAGGGACAGGGACAGGGACAGGGACAGGGACAGGACAGGGACAGAGACAGGACAGGGACAGGACAGGACAGGGGCAGGACGGGACAGGACAGGGACAGGGACAGGGACAGGGACAGGGACAGGGACAGGGACAGGGACAGGGACAGGGACAGGGACAGGGACAGGGACAGGGACAGGGACAGGGACAGGGACAGGGACAGGGACAGGGACAGGGACAGGGACAGGGACAGGGACAGGGACAGGGACAGGGACAGGACAGGGACAGAGACAGGACAGGGACAGGACAGGACAGGACAGGGGCAGGACGGGACAGGACAGGGACAGGGACAGGGACAGGGACAGGGACAGGGACAGGGACAGGGACAGGGACAGGGACAGGGACTTAGGTCGTCGAAGTCAATTAAATGTGCGACGGGCTACCTCATTACGTAACATTTATCTTGATAGTCCAAAACCAAGGCAAGGAGCGTAGGCTCCAATTAGTGCTTGTAATCAAGCATCAGTAAACATTAAAATGACAACATTGTTATGATCCGAGCAACTATTCCAATGAAAAATAAAATGTAACTTTCAATCAAGCATGATATATGAAAAAGATATATGAATCTTTTTAGTGCTATATCTCTACTATTTACTACTATAATATCTACTATTTAGGTAATACCAATTATTTGTAAAAGATACGGAAGTGAAAAACAAAATTGTGGTTGTGGTGCGTCATATTAGATTAGACGAATTTTATTCACTAAAAGCAGCTCGTCAAAAACTAACAATATCCGGAAGCCCAAATCCCCTCCCCTTCCCAATCCCTAATTATCGCTAACGCGCCCATGATTCTTCTGGTGATGGGCGTACATGGGCGGTGGAGATCACTTACCATCAGCTGACCCACTTGCCCGTTTGCCGGCCTATGCTATAAAAAAAAAACTTGGACCTTCAGGCTGACCAAGTTACTTAGCGCGTATTATTGGATACGAAGCTCTCACACATAGATTTTATTCAAGCAAAGTAAGCAGTTTAGTTGTAAGAAAAGTTATCACATATTCCGTGAAATTTAACATCGAAACAGAAGTGTGGGAACGTGTTTCAAAAATATTATAATAGTTAATTTGATAACTTATGAAGGATGTTTCGTATGGTTCAAATTAAGAAGTACACTGATTTCTTTACAGCCATAGTAACGTTGGGACTTACTTGTGTGATAGCAAAATTATGTTATAGGTAAATATATCACGTCACAAAACCGAAGTATGGTAGGTTTACTGTAATGGATGTACTAGACCTAGTTCATCTCTGTCTGTCTGCCGCTTGTGGTATACGTACAAGCGTGAGCTTGTATATATATACCTGCATTACACGCAAATCAACTTGGCCGGGCTGAAGTTAGTCACTTCACCCGACCTTGTTCCTTCCGTCACTTTCCTTTGAAAACAATAGTAGCTGCTGCTACGACGCTAGTGACTAACTTTAGGTCGGCCAAAGTGTTTTACGCGTATTGTATGTAAAACATTGCCGTATGTAGCTTACAAAATTCTCTTATCCTTTTTTATTACTATGAACGGAAATCGTAAATAATCTTGAATCTACTCTACAATCTAGGTCTTTTTTCTTCTAGCCCGTGATTTTGGAATAATAAGTTGTTCATAATACGAAACTAAAAACATTTTAATGGGTACATGCCTACCTAGAATATTAATTTATTTCAATCAAATGATAGAAAGATTTTTCCGTGTGGATAACGAAATAGATAATCTTGTTGTGCCATTTTTCGTACTGATTGTATTGAGTTTTTCTGCTAGTCATGCTAACCTGTTGCCTCATTTATTTGTTTATAATTATATCAGAGCCAATGTGATACGGTGACAGAGGTCAGAGGCTAAAATTATCATTTCACATATCTTTACGAGACTGTTCTTGTTGTTGCGTTTATAAGAAATTAATAAAAAATCAATTTGGTTGTGGTAAAATTTGAATATAACTTACACAAGTGCAGTAGTGTCATTGTCGTCGCAGCTGTCTGCAGGACGGGTGGAACGTCGGTCTTTACGTTTGGATGGCGTATAGTTTTCCACGCGTTCCATCTCCAGGCGCAACCGCTCGTTCTGGTTGTCAGTGCTCATGGCCAACAGCTGGTCGATGGTGGCGTCCACGGCGCCCTGATTGGCCCGTAGCACCGCCTCTATTACATCGTCATCCATATCGGGAAACATCGTCTTGAAATCAGTCATCGCCTGTGTGAATTCGAGCTGCATCGTAGAGGCCATCGCGCCGCCGGTAAGCGGCACGCGAACCGCTAAAGACGTCACGAGTGCGCGCCCCGCGTCGGCGACACAGCTGATATGTGACGCAGAGGTACCGCAGTGCCGGTGAAGATCGTCACCGTGCGGACATAAGCCATCGTAGCGGCGCACTGGACGCCGCCGGCCGCCTATGTCCTGCCGCCCCCTGGTATTGGCGCCCTGCTTGTAGTAACGCTCCCTAGTACTAGTGTAGTGCACCGAGCGATACCATGATGTGCAATTTTCACTTTCGTAATTTTTAGCGAGTAGTGCGCAGACGCGAAATAGGGCGGCCGCGGCTGGCGGCAGGCGGGGCGCTCCGCGGGGAGGAGTCGTGCGTCGTCGATATAAATAGAGAATGCACGATGCGCGCCTCCCGACTGACAACTACTGCGACCGGCTAACACACGACACACAGGATCACCCTTTGTTGTACGCATGTTGTGAACGGCATTGTTTGTCAATTGCGCCACTCACTATGTGTGACCTTTCGACGTTGCATGTCGTCAGGTTGGCAGACATTGATTTGTAATGTAGCGATCATTATTCGTTATCTATCTATTAAATAATTACTTACAGCATTTGGTTTTAGGGGTGCTGTATTAAAGCTGCCAATACAGCTCAATGATAGAAAAACGTTCATTTTACCGCCTGTAGCTGTACTAGATTATACAAACTATAAGTACCCTTATTCGGCTAGTGTTAATATAGGAGTCATTTGTACTTTATACAAATTATGATCTTAAAAAACGAGCTTTGTAAAAAGGTTATATTAAGCTGATATTCAGCTTAATATAACCCTATAGCTTAAAGAATAATACGACACCAAAAGCTGTATAGGAGTCTGTATAGAGGTACACACTGCACCTTCATATACACTTTATGCTGAATAATGTATTTCCAATGATCTTTATGCAACTTTAAGCTAGATACAATTTATATGTTGCTGATATACAGAGTTAGGTCAATATAGAATAAATTTGTCTAACGGGCCTCTACGGATTGCCTTTGCTCCACGCACGCCTACCAAACGTTTAGACCCTTAGTTCCCAAAGTAGACCCCCAGGGCTATACGGGAGACTCGACGGGGGTCTACGTTGGCGTGACAAAGAAATCGGGGTTTACAATTCGTATACGGGGCCCTCGAAAATTTATTTGCTTTCGATAGTGAAGAACTAAAATGTTGGCTTGACTTCACCTATCAATGTAAGCAGATCATATTTTAAGAAGCTCAGCGACTGTTACTTGTAAAAACTTGTATTCTATATTCAGTACAACGTGTCGAGACTTGCAAAGCGCCGCAGGGGGTCCACCGGAACCAGCTAAATTTTGAAAGTGGTCTATGAGAAAAATGTTTGGATACTTCTGGTCTAGACTCTACAGTCTCGAGATATGGTAAGACATGCATAATAACAATACTAGCCCTGTATTTTACACGACCTATGGTTGGGCACGGGCCCCCTCTACGGAATTACAGAGGTTCGGCCTTAGTCCACCGCGCTAGCCCAATGCTGGTTGGCAGACTTCACATACTGATTTCTTACATTTACGCGAATGTTACTCATTGAAATAAAACTAATTTAAACGGATTTTATCGCGGTTTTTTTTTATTTTGATCCTGACGGACGCTTCGAAAGCTTTTCACTCTCAATTTATTCTGTTAATACGCTCGCCTCGTACCTCGTGGCCTTTCACTCCAACCTAACAACACTGTAGAGTGAGAGAGAGAGGTGAGGCGAGAGAAGACGATTGCTTCCTTTAGGCATCCTCATAGGCAATGACGATAGCACAGGAGTGCGTCCTGTCCTCACGTCATTGCCTAATCTCACTTCCTGGAATGTGGATCAGCGTTGTATCGTATCGAAGTATCTAAAGTGCCGTATTTAGGAGAAAAAAAAAAACTAAAATATGTCGTATTTTAATGTCATTAGTTGGAATTAGTAGAACTTGTAGTGTACGAAAATTACAAATTGGTGGCGGTTTGAGTAACTATTGGAACATATTGAAATAATTATAAAATTGAAAATAACAAATTCAAAATTTAAACTCGACCAATGATAATGACGTTTAACAGCTTCACTCACTGTAAGTTCTGCCGGCGTAGTCTGCTCTGTGACGAGTGATATAGATGATTTCTTACGTTTACGCGAATGTTACTCATTGAAATAAAACTAATTTAAACGGATTTGTGTCCTTGCTAAAGAACACCGATTCCTGCCTAGGATGATTCCCGAGGCTATTGAAATTAAAAAAAACATCGAAATTTCAATAGAGAAGATGGTTGGAAGCTAGCACAAGCCGGGGTTCGATTATACATTTAATCAAATCGGAACCCCAAAAGACCAATTGCCAGACCTCAAGACACTGTGAGCACTTTCTGCGTAGATCGGACCAAAAATTAAATTTTATTAATAATTGTAAACTGAAGATAGACACTGTAAGTAAAACCGCGATAAAATTCGTTTAAATTAGTTTTATTTCAACAGTGATATAGATTATAGACACGACTATGCTATGTTTTTAAACCACATCCCGGATAATAAATCATTCATTCTCAGTTTTCAGAACTACATAATTATTTTTAGAGATGTCTTTGATTTCATTATTTGTATAAGTAAGTACACCCAACAGCCACATACATAGTCCTTACATCACATACAATACATACATAGTCATTGTATTCAAACAGCAAAAACGAAATTATAAGCAGATCATTATAAGTAAATAATATTACCTGTCCTCTTACCCAACCACATAGGTACCTAAGTATAAAATATATTCTTTGATCAGGCTAAAATAAAACCACATTAGTTTTTACGTATGATTTATTTCAAGAGAACCTTATGTAAAGTACATTTATATTTGAAACTCGCAGATTTCATAGTGCAGTCTACACAGGTAGGTACTTAAATAATTCGAATTAAAAATAAATGCTAAAAAATAACCACAATGGCAACTGAGCAAATAGTATAAGGTGTCCACAAACCCCTTAATATTGGGTTCCAACACTGCACTATTGCTTCAGTCACAAAATAAGTACATTATAATACCATTGAATTTAATAGTGTAGTGGATTTATATTTAACTTTAGGCCATTACGATCGCTACCTAGATACAAATTGCAATGTTTCATTAAAGCGGGTATTTTTTGCAAGCGACGTCGGTAAATTTTTCAATTAGGGCCACAGCACACGATACTTTTAGTATCAGCGATTTTGCGATTGCGCCGAAGCTGCAAGCTGCTGGCGTTTTGGTGTTACTGCCTTCGATAACTGTATCGCAATCTCACGTATTAGCTACATTGCTGCATCGCATTTTGGCAGTTGCTTTAAATCGTGGAGTGAAAATGGCGCGTATATTTTTCAGTCGCGGAATGTAGCTTTCAAAAAGCGACTTGATAGAGGATACTACAGTTTGTATATGTAGATTGAACCGTTTAGACACTGCATCGAGGCTTCGAAAAGTAATTAAATCGCCGATGCTAAAAAAAGAAAGTCTGCTTTGGTACTTGTTGAATCTCAAAGCGTAAGTGATCCTCCTTAAAGAACCTCCAGGTATTCATAAGGCTCAACACCAGCTATACGTATTCATTATTGAATTCGCTCGTTATGAGAATATTATAAGTTGCAAATTATCCTTATATCATCACTGATGTTATTATAAAAGTAGCCTGCAATTGGCAAAAGTCTTGGCGTTTTTACAACACACTACACAGGTATTGCAGTAATAATCATTCTTCTAAATATAGTCAATGGATGAGCTAATATGTTTTTAAGAGTTTTTGTTTAGGCAACATTCAAACTAGCTGTCTTGAAGTAACTATAATAATATGTCTTAACACACAAACGCTTTTAATTTATGGAATTAATGATACACATATTTATTAACGCCTCTGAAATACGAATTTTATCAAGTTTACTCTAAAACACGTATTTTTGTTTTTTTAGGATTCCTTATGTAGTAATACGAGTCGAAAAGCCATGAATGACATATAAAAATAAAATTTCATAAACATAACGCAATGGCACCACAGTTACATACGATATTAATGAAAAGGAAAATAAAATACTGACAATATTTCCCGTACAATGTCGATTAGAACTCACATTATTTTTTTTTATACCAAGCCTATATAAGGGTCAATTAAATGGTATAAACAGCTAATTATTGGAATGCAATTATATTAACACACGAAGAGCAAATAATGTTTAAAATATGCTTCAGATTTCAATACACTTTATATTCTATTTAATAAAATATGTGATTTCTAATCGTAAGTTTATTATCAATGTAACAAATACGTAATTAATATAATGTCATTATTACGCCAAATATGAAATAAGTTTATCTACACGTAAAATATAACATGATGTCTTCAAAATATAGATGGAAAGAGAGAAAAAACAGTAAAATTATTGAAAAGTACATCAATGGAAATTTCACTGAGAGCAAAGAGGTTTTAGACATTTTTTTAGTAAACACTAGTTAAACATTTTGAAATTGGCATCAAACCGAAATAAAAAAAATCAAAATTAAAAAAATGCATACCAATCACTGAGCAACCCAAGGATTTATTATTGTACTTTTCTAGAAATATATTTTTGTATGTGTTGCTTCTTGTCCTCAGTGCTGCCAATGAACATAGTGTGAGATTCAGACGCGAGCCTGCGCGTCGTGATGTGGCAACACCACCATCGTGTCGCTGGTCACCTGCACCGTAGCCTGGGGTTGTACCTCACCCGACGGCATCTGCGGCTGGTAACAAAACGGTTCATATTGGATGGACAACATTCACACAACAAAGATGTAATGAGACGTCGCATATGTGTATTTAATTTGCATGCCAACTCGGTTGGTTTCCATATAGATTGATGTAGGTACATTTCATTGAACGACGAGACGAGCAAGGCGCTATAAAGAGGAAAGATTTGATTGTTTGTATTGAATAGGCTCTGAAGCTATTGAATCGATTTGAACAATTATTTTACCATTAGAATCCTACATAAACTCTGATGAACATAGGCTTGCCGGGCGGCGATGAGACGGAGCCGCGAGGAAGAGCTAGTATACAGGGTTATTTTTAAAACACCAACAACCTCGCAGGACTAGATTCCTAACCTCATAAGGAACAACTTTTGTTCTAAGATTTTTGATAATTTGTTAGATTTTATTTTCATAAAAAAATAAGTATTAATTTAATTTCCGGCTTGAATGTTTATAACTCTACGCGCATCGCAAAGATTACGTAAACAAACCCCTGGGAAGCGTGAGGAAGGGGGTGCAGCGCTAGCGCTTTTGAAATTGACCCATTTATCTAGCCGCCAGTCGTTTTGTCATAGAATCATATTTTTTTCATGTATTGAGTTATGTCCGAACTCGTAGAACAAAAGTTGTTCCTTATGGGGTTAGCTATCTAGTCCTGCGAGGTTGCTGGTGTTTTAAAAGTAACTATATAGTATGTTCCCATAACCATATACAATAGAAGTAGCTCATAAAGAACATATAAATAATATTCAGAGACAGTTTGCCAAAGACCCAAAATCCTTTTGGCATTACATTAAGTCAAACAGAAATAGTTTAAATAAGCAGCGTATCATGAAAGATGGTCAATATTTATCGGATGATGAGTGTGCTAGGGAATTCGCGCATTTCTTTGAGTCTGTGTACTCTAAGGTGCCACCAAGGCTGGATGTCAGCGAGGCGGTGGCTGGCGAGGCTGATGCATCCAGCGCATACGTTCATCTGGGGGCTCTGAGCCTTCAGGACGTTAAGAAAGCGCTTGAAAATTTGAAGCCGAAGCGGTCAGCCGGCCCTGATGGCATTCCGACATTTTTATTTAAGGACAGTGCAAGGGTGTTGGTAGAACCACTCCACTACATCTTTAACACCTGCTTAGGGCAGGCGAAGTTTCCTGCCGAGTGGAAGATCACTCGTGTCATTCCGGTTCCTATGGGTTTGTCGGGGGCAGACGTCAGTGGCTATAGACCAGTGGCTGTGCTTTCGACTCCGGCTAAGGTGTTCGAATCTGCCATTCAGTGCTGCTTGCAGAAGCAGGTGCGCGCGCAATTATCTGACGCGCAACACGGGTTCCGGCCGGGGCGCAGCACTGCCACGAATCTACTTAATTTTATGGCGCAAGTTGTACCAGCTGTCGATGCTGGATTACAGGTAGACGCAGCGTATTTTGATTTTAAAAAGGCATTTGACAACGTCGACAATGATGTTTTATTAAAAAAACTGGCAAAAATCGGATGTACGCCGCACCTACTAAACTTTTTTGCTAGATATATGAAAGACCGCCAACAATATGTCGATTACAATGGGTATGAGTCCGCACCATACTACACCAGGTCTGGCGTAAGCCAAGGCAGCAATCTGGGGCCTCTGGAATTCGTAATAATGATTAATGATTTACCGAGAGTCGTCAGGCATTGCTCATGTTTGTTGTTCGCAGATGATCTCAAATTGCTGCTTGAAATCAAGGAAGAAACCGACAGTGCTCTCCTACAAGCGGACATAAATAGAGTAGTGGAGTGGAGCTATGAGAACCACCTACACTTCAATGTTGCCAAATGCTCGGTATTAACTTTTACTCGTAGCCGAACACCGGTGTGCTACGAGTACATAGTAGATGCGACTCCAATGCAACGGGTATCGCAGGTGCGTGATTTGGGGGTGGTTCTCACCCCGGACTTGACATTTCGTAGTCATATTACCAACATATGCAAGAAAGCATATAGGAATCTTGGTTTTGTGTTAAGACAATCCAAACATTTCACAAATATTACTACCGTTAGGGTACTATATGACGCTCTGGTCCGGAGCCACTTAGAACATTGCGGAGTCATATGGTCTCCGCATGAGGCAAAGTACGCGGCCATGTTAGAACGGGTCCAGAACAAGTTCACGAGGCACCTGTACTTGAAACTTTATGGGGTATATCCGCTGATGTACCCCACATTATTCGTGCTGGGTATGGTTCGGTACAACGAGCTGAGGGTGCGGCGCGAGTTCGCCCTCGCGTCGTACCTGGTGAAGCTGTTGCGTGGTGTTGAGCATAACCCAGGGGTTCTGCGCCGCCTGTGCCTGAGCGTGCCGGACCGGTACGTGTGGAAGCGCCGCCGCCCGCCGCTACTGGCGGTGCCGACAGCCAGGACCAACCTCTTGGCCAAGACGCCTCTCACCCGAGCCATTAAAATTTTAAATGAGGTGCATGTCAAAACAGATGTTTTGACATACAACTGGGGTGAGCTTGTAAAAATTTTATTACATATAATTTGTTATAGTTAATTTAATTTATGTTGATAATTTATTTTATAAATGGATATCTTTATATATATAATTCTTCTGTGAGTGTGTATGTTCCTGAACTTCTCTTAAACGACTGGACCGATTTTGATGAAATTTTTTGTGTGTGTTCAAGGGGATCTGAGAATGGTTTAGATTCACAATTTTGTCCGCTGGACAATGTTTTTTTTATTAATTTTTAATTTATTAGTAGTTGTTGAGTTGTCGTTGCGAAGCTTGCCGTGATGACGGGTCGTATAGCGTCTAGACTGGACAGGGACAGGACAGGGACAGGACAGTGAGACAGGACAGTGAGACAGGACAGCGAGACAGGACAGTGAGACAGGACAGTGAGACAGGACAGTGAGACAGGACAGTGAGACAGGACATTGAGACAGGACAGTGAGACAGGACAGCGAGACAGGACAGTGAGACAGGACAGTGAGACAGGACAGTGAGACAGGACAGTGAGACAGGACAGTGAGACAGGACATTGAGACAGGACAGTGAGACAGGACAGTGAGACAGGACAGTGAGACAGGCCAGTGAGACAGGATAGTGAGACAAGACAGTGAGACAGGACAGTGAGACAGGACAGTGAGACAGGACAGAGAGACATGACAGAGAGACAGGACAGTGAGACAGGACAGTGAGACAGGACAGTGAGACAGGACAGTGAGACAGGACAGGACAGGGACAGACAGGACGGGGACGGGACGGGGACGGGACGGGGACGGGACGGGGACAGGACTGTCCAACCGGAGGGAGGTGGGAGACGACCTGACTTAGGTCGTCGAAGTCAATTAAATGTGCGACGGGCTACCTCACGTGCAATGGCGCAGTACCTCACTTAATTGCATTTAATGTAAATAAAACATTTGTATTAAGTTTTGACCACATTTTACACAAATATATTATGTAGGTGATACGAAGTTCACCGGGTCATCTAGTCTTTATAATATAATTCTTCTGTGAGTGTGTATGTCACTGAACTTCTCTTAAACGACTGGACCGATTTTGATGAAATTTTTTGTGTGTGTTCAAGGGGATCTGAGAATGGTTTAGATTCACAATTTTGTCCGCTGGACAATGTTTTTTTAATTAATTTTTAATTTATTAGTAGTTGTTGATTTTGACGGCGCTACCATCGCCAATTTTAATTTTAGTCTGTCCCGACAGTTAGCGCTGCGATCAAATTAAAATAAAAAAATTGGTGGGGACAGGGACAGGGACAGGGACAGGGACAGGGACAGGACAGGACAGGGACAGAACAGGACAGGACAGGGACAGTACAAGGACAGCACAGGGACAGGACAGGACAGGGACAGGACAGGGACAGGACTGTCCCACCGGGGGGAAGTGGAAGACGACCTGACTTAGGTCGTCGAAGTCAATTAAATGTGCGACGGGCTACCTCACGTGCAATGGTGCAGTACCTTACTTAATTGCATTTAATGTAAATGAAACATTTTTATTAAGTTATGGCCACATTTTACACAAATATATGTAGGTGATACGTAGTTCACCGGGTCATCTAGTAGTATGTATATAGTTGTATTATGTTATATGTTATACTATAATTAAGATATTTTGTGTAAGTTCCACCAGTTGAATTGGGTATTTCCTGTTATGACTGTGTGTGTTTGAAGAATAAATAAATAAATAAATGTTGTGACTGACCAGGGCGGTGGTGGCGGGATCGGCGGCGGCCATGAGCGTGGCGGCGCGGTAGGAGGGCGGCGGCGTCTGCTTCACGGCCTCCTCGTAGTCGGGCAGCAGGCTGGAGTAGGGCGCGGGCGCGGGCGCGAGCGCGGGCGGCGCGGCGTACAGCTCGTCCGTACCTACACCCGCCCCGGCCCCGGCTCCCACCACGAACGGCGTGAGGCTGTGCGCCGCGTGCGCGCGCATCGTCAGGTACTTGTAGCAGCGCCACACCACGCTGATGCAGTAGCCCTACACACACACACACACACACACCAACCACATCTTATTACATTGCAATGCCATTAATAAATACAGAAAAGGTTTTTGGCGGGAATTCTGACAGTGCAGTTCATCGCTTATTTTAATTTATTTCATAAACTAGTTTAGAGTTGTGTTTGTTGTATAAATGTGGTGTGGATTTGTTCAATAAACATTGACGGTGATGAACAGTATATGGAAACATTGAAATAAGTGAATTAAGAATCGTACTGAAAGGAGTTAACACCAAAACTCCGACAAGACCTTGAAATCGACCGCACCCGTGTTTCATCGTTCTTGTAAAAATAACTTGAGAATGAATTGTACTTGACACTGGCTAAATGCATAGTACTGCAAGAGCCATAAATAAAAATAAATAAATAAATAAAATGCCATCAATAAATACAGAAATACACACAACACTATGGGCACACGCAACAAGATGCAAGGATGTGCAATTACACCCTCAGGGGTCAGGCATCGGTGCCTGATGATGAGGAAAGAAAATACACAGATAAAAAAAAAATGGGTGCGTGTACTTATGTACGCGCGTGAGAAGTTATACTTCTTTGTTATTTATTCAATTTAATAGCAAATATTAAAAATTAATATTATTATTTGATGTTCAATTTTAATTTTTATCACAAACTTTTTATTAAATGTTTTATTAAATTTATTTCTTTATTTTGTGAATATTAAATAACCAATAATAAGTATTTAACATTAATAATTTAATAATATTTAGTGTTAATTATATTAAATAAAAGTATTTTAATTTATATCAATAAATAATACATACGGATAGTTAACCTCAATTATATTGGAGCACTTGAAAAAGTATATAAGCACAATTTTTTTCACTAATATTCACAAATAGTAAGTAATATCAATCAAAATATTCAATTTAAATCACTACTGAATATAATAATACATACGGATAGTTAACCTCAATTATATTGGAGCACTTGAAAAAGTATATAAGCACAATTTTTTTCACTAATATTCACAAATAGTAAGTAATATCAATCAAAATATTCAATTTAAATCACTACTGAATATAATTTATTAGCACATATATAAATTATAAAGGACATTGTCAAAAATGGCCTATGAATCAACACGCATGAAACATTTACTATAATAATAATTATTATTTTTAATGTACATTATAATTATTATTATAGTAAATGTTTCATGCGTGTTGATTCATAGTTTCAATAGAACGGACACTTATTAATTTCGAAAACAATTTAAAAAGTATTCACTTCCGTCATAGTCCTCGGTATTATAATTTTTGGTTCAAATTCGGGTTTTTAATAGGCAAAGGTATTGTAGCTCATACAGCCAAGTCTTTGTAACAACACTCTTAAGCTTCGCATTGTTATGCATTTCGCCAAAGACAAGTGTAATTTATTCTCAAGTCTTCACAACAACGATGAAATATCGTAACATTAATAATTTAATAATATTTAGTGTTAATTATATTAAATAAATGTATTTTAATTTATATCAACATATCCACTCGACATGATAGAAGTACATTCTACTCTCTTCGCGTTTATGCGAGCCTGGTACTTTTTACGGCAACATGTTCCGAATAAGAAAAAACCTAAAGAGTTTTTCTTTGTCCAAATCGTCATTTGTTTATTAATTACGGCTACTTTCACTCTCATCATTTTTTCTTAACGCGCCTAACTTCATACTGTTAATTTTTTGTGTCACAGGTGCGCGCGCATCTTAAAATTTCACTCTCATCATTTTTTCATAACGCGCCTAAAGAAGTATAACTTCAATACATATTTTTTATTAAGTTACTGTTTGAATAAAAACTGAAAGCGTCCTCCTCTACTATTTTCCTGTGAACACTGAGCATGCACAGGTCGTTTAGCCTCACGTCTCCGAGGATTAACTCGAGAGGCGACGCGACGCGACGCGACACTGCGCGCACACTTTAAAAGAGCCACACTAAATATAACTTTATTTTCTACACAAAAAGATACACGGTAACTCGGACCTTTTCTACCTACTAAACATCCTCTAAAATGTACACTCCTCTTAGAAATTACTATAAGAAACAATAATTTAGTAAGTTTTCAGTTAGGAATGAATAAGTAAAGTTGATCGGATATAACAAAAAAAAATAAGAATATATTTACAATAAAAAAAAAGATCATAAAATTAAGTTAAACATTGCATTGACGAACCCGGTCAACTTAGGTTCAGTTAGTCGTGGAGTACGACCTCGCGCACCAATTTATTATGTTTACTTACCAACAACGGTATGCAGGGTGGAACAAGCGCCTCAACTTGCCCCACATATTGCACGCAATCCAAGCGTAGCGGTATGCGTAATAGGTGTAAATCCGATGTCTATGGAGGACCTTTAGTCTATGGTATACGGTTACCTTAAGCAATATGGCCATGAGGAACGCGTATAGTACGACGAGCGCGAGCGCAGGCGCAGACAGCTGCAGTAGTTGGGCACGCCACGGCACGCGCCGAGTCTCGGCCACCAGTCGGTGGATAGAGCGCACGTAGCACAGGTAGCCTGTCGCAGTCAGCCTGCGCCACAATACCATTGTAATCATCACTAATCACCTACATCAATATATTAATAATACGTTTTTTTTATTTGCTTAAGTGACGAGACAAGCAAGGCGCTCGCCTGATGGTAAAAACCTGCCCATAAACAGAAGCAACACCACACAGAACTTTGAATCACAAAGCACTGCATGGCACTGAACTGCGCTCGTCACCCGGAGACATAAGATATTGAGACATTATGAGACTCATAATGCCCTGTAGTTTCACTGGCTTCAATGTCCTTTAAACCGAAACACAGGTGCTTACACACTGTTGCTTAGCGGCTGAAATAGACAATGCGGTGGTACCAACCCCGACGGCCTCTCGCATATGAGGAACCTACCACCTTGATATACGTGAAAAACTTGTAGCCTTTTTTAAGTACCCTAAGGACTGGAATCGACCCCGCGATATCTGTTTCGGTAAACCGTAACACTCCTCCCACTAGGCCCTCGACACTTTTTAGTACTTTTCTCAAGTTCTTTTGAAAATAGGCAATAACTAAGGAGCGAAATAAAGAGCGACGCCTTATACGAAATGCTTATCGATGGCAACGCTGCTGAGTGCTGAAGAACGAAATATAAAATTAAATGATAATCTTGTTTACATTTCATCACTTGAATAAACTACAGACGTTTTATATATTTTTGTTAGCTGTTTAAAATATTCTTAGTGACGTAAATTATTTGAATATACATACATAAGTATGTCGATGTGTTCTTGTAGAGAAATAGCATAGCATGTAAAAAAAATATGCACTATAATATTATGACGTAAGACCAAACCAAGTTGATTTTATTAAAGGCTTGGTTGCATTTGCAGCCACGTAGTATTTTTCAATGATATATCACTAAAGTGACTATATGTGGAAATGACGCGGCGAAGCGGAGTTAGCTCATCATGAGACCACCCACAGCCCTTTGTGTTTATTTATTTCGGTATCAATCGTATTCAGTAGGCAATTGACGGTCACTGTGACAATAACAATCTAAAAATGGAGAAATGTATTTAAAAAAAACTTTAAATCCTGTTCTCAAAATCAAAATAAACGGAGTAACTTCTAATTCGTGGCGAATTACATCGTTTCTATATTCATATAATATTATTTTTATTATTTATCTAGAATTGGGTATTTGACTATGTTTAATTTTATACATCATTTTATATGTACTGGACAATAATACCAAAAAACAACTATTTTGCGAAACCAGAATTAAACTGGAGTAAAACATCAGGTTGCAGTTTAAGTTTTAAAATTGGTATATGCAAAACTGGGCGTGTAGTAGGAAAATCACCCTCGCACACGTGTATCGTAATAGCGAGCCCTGGCTTGTGACGTAAGGTGCCATTTCGTGCACCCTTTTTCCGTCATTAGATAACTACCACATCCAGAAGATTTAAATAAGTTCTTTATTGAATGGTTAAAATAATAAAAAAATACTTGTCAAATACCTGATAGCTAAAGCTACGTAATGACAGAAAACATGGGTAATAATTATTATTATTCAAGTTTTACGACATTGATTGGCTGCCTACAAAATACTTTCGGGCTGAAAATGTTCTCTCAAACAGATAGTGGACTTATTTATATTCGTCGCGGGGAGGAGGTGAGACGGTTATGTTGAACGCACCAGTTTTACGACTTAGCGTCACAAGCCACTGATACAGATGTTACTATTCGTGTGACAGCTAGGTCAAGTAAAGGGTCCAGCGGAATATTTTCAACTTTAAAATTTAATATAAAAAAACTACATCGGTTTTATTAATTTTTATTTCAATTAAATACAGAATAACATTGCGGTTTCTATTTTTTATAAACGATATCATCCAAATGATGGCCGTTTTTTTTAAATGCACTCTTGCAGTCGGACCCCTACATTTGCGATTACGCGACGGCAAAGCGCTGGAGTAATGCTTTGAATTTCATGGCGAATAAATTCCCGCTGGACACCCTTTACCAAACAAAACCCAGCGGTGGCCATCTTCGGCGTATTGAGGAGACAGATTCTCGAAGTGAAAAGATGTCATTACCTAACACAGTAAACACAAATACAAAGCCATCGTGACGCATTATTGTCGAGTTTATTTTATTTATTTTATTCATTGATTAACAATTCGTGACACATGTGTAAGCGAATTACTTAATGCTCACTACATTGTAACCCGATACAAAATGTCTACCTTATTAGGTGTCACATAATACTTTTTACTGGGCAAATATAATATGATTCAACACTTAATTACTTACATACGTGACCTTAGCTACGTTTACATTGATATCATATAGATATATGTATATTATTGTATATGTATTATATTGCAGACCTTGCACTGTCCAGACGCAAACTCATGAACACAATAATTAATACAGATTGTATATGCTTAATATTAAAACGGCACTGAATTAAAGATATAAATACATAGAAGTTTAAAAAGTTTAGGGTACAATCGCGACAAGTAGTATATAAATATCCATTTAATTATGTATTCAGCATTTTGCGCTCAAACTACATAGAAAAGTATATGTGATATGTGTGGCTATAAGACCGACTTGCGAAATGCCAAGAATCAAGTGTGCCAGGACAATAAATAGATATCGATAATTTCTGTCCATTTCTATGGGAAACTTACTAAGTGGTCGGTCCCTGGTATGAGAGGCTGTCTGGGTTGGCACCACCACTCTATTTCTGCCGCCAATCACAACAGTGTGTAACATTGATGCCAGATAAATTACTGGGCATTATGAGAATTAATAGCTTATGTCTCAACGCAGTCCAGGGTCCGTGTGATGTTACTTCTGTTTGTGGGCAGCCGTGGCGCATGCCATCAGGCGAGCGAACTACTCATTTCGTCATTTAAGTTAGAAAAAAGAGGCGGTCTTTCTCAATTCGTGAGTAAGTTGACGATAGAAACTAATATGGAACGTATTTGTTTTGAAAAAGCAGCATTTCATTGAAAATAGACGACAGCGAATGCATGATGGTCCTATTAACAATGAAGCAATATCTGCGTGTCTATAACGCGATACCAAAACAAACGTTACAAAAACAATTTAATACCTAGAGGACATAGAGGACAATTTATTTATTTTTAAGATCAATTTATAATTATACCTATGTTTACAAATAAATGATTCTGACTCTGATACCTACCTACCTTGAACAATTGTATGAGGTATAAGTTAATGACAAAATAATTAGGGTACTTACACAGTGATTGCAAAGTCAAATATCTGAAGACAGAAGAACGGCAGAAGGTGAGCGGGCTTGCCACGCGCCGCGCCGTAGATCAGCATGAGTGTGATGGCCAGGGTACACACTGTAACCAGTGCACCCACATCCACATCATCTATCACACACACGCGGAACGCATTAACAGTATGACGCCCATCAACATCGCTGATCGCCTTACATAATGCACTTATATCTATTAATAATCATTATTAAACGAGCTATTCAAAACTCTTTCAAGATATTAAAATCTCGAAATAAGAATACTGGAAATAACTATTTACTATGTTGTGAAGATTCATCACTACAGACAAATTAATTTAACAATGTTCACTGTAATATCGCAATGTTTACTTGTATAAAATTAGCAGCCTAAAAAAAAAATCGAAAAATTTACATCATGCATCCTACATAAGCTTATACTTTCGTGAAAGTAAGTGATGAACTTACGATATATGAGGCTGTGGTCTCGTGGTTGCGGCGCGTGTTGCGGGTACGGACTGGGTTCGATGTTGGAGAGCGGCGTCGGCACGGGCTCGTGAGCAACGTTGCTCCAGTTGGGCATCGGTGCCGAGTCACGCTCGAGCTCATCCAGCAGGCGAGGGTCACGCACGATGGCTGCAAGGAACCCTAGAGCCACCAGGTGTAGCATCTGTATGAAACATATTCAATGCGTTACAGTCTCACCTTCATATATTTGTCGCATACCCATCTCATAGACAGATCCACGCATACGAAAGACTTGCCAACTAGTCAAGTGTTTTATACATCTGTTATTTTGTAATAACACTATGGTATTATCTTTTTTTTAGCTGGAAGACCTTTATGCTATTGTTAAATATACCTCCCGTTTACAGGCACCTATTTAAATTTATTATAACATCCTCAGACAGTTTGTCTATATCTAATTGTGGAATCATTAACTAATTGGATTAGCATTACTTAATGAAATAAGTAGGCAATATAATATTAAAGCTGTTTGTCTCAAATTATGGTATAAAATGAGTTTAAATACATACCATACCTCTCTCTGTTAGCCACTTTACTACCTAACTGCACTTTGCTGTGCCAAGATAAAAAAAACTAAGTTTCAACTCTGAGTTAAATGATACACAAACATATCAATGACAAACTAAGGGCGCATTTATATGACAAGGAATCCCACCGCGTTGCGGCCGCGCGGCCGCCGCGCTCGAATCACTCGAAAAACTAATGTAAACTCTATTGACTAAGCCATAATGTTTAATACTTCGCAACGCTCCAACCACGCGGCGACTGCGCGATCGTGTAAACGGGAGCGCGGCCGCCGCGCGGTTGGTTACTCACAAAGAATTTCAACGTTAAGTCCTAGTTAATAAGACATACATTTGCTATGACTGAAAAATTTCGTGCAGCCGCCGCGCGGCGGCCGCACGAAATTTTTCGCGTCGTCTAAACGCAGCCTAACAAATATTACTTTTTATTTATGGGATGTTTGGTAAAACTATAATGGGTATTACAGAATACCAACATTCTATTTGTTAATAAGCTTGATTAAACTCACAAGATGCCATGTTCCCAGGAGGATAGTTCCGGTGCGTACATGAAGACAGAAGCAGCAGCGCCATTCGCTACTGCGTTCACTTCCTAATTTGGGACGAAATCTCAACATTATAACCTGTAAAAAGACATTTATCAGTTTGAGACTCAATGTTTCGGCCAATCATAATGTGTATAATATTGGATCTCAAGATACATTCATTAGTCTGAGACTTGTGCCCTATAATTTGATAACCTTGCCATTATTACATCTTGGAATGAACACAGGCTCGGCACAATGTTGCATCAGTTGAAATGCCCCTATGCATTTCAGGTATAAAGGTATTCGTGAGCTAAAGCATGTATTTAATTATTTCCTTCAGTGACACCATAATTTGCTATAATAACTTAGGTATCTAATAGTTTAGTCTATTCCAGCAAACCAGGAAAATAAACATTGTTTATTTATTGCAAGTTGTTTCAGGCATGTATGGAATCTAGGCCTGATCATTGTACAATAAAAAGAAATAAAGCTAAATTATTATTTAATAGTAGCATAATAACAATAAATATTATTATGATATGTCCAAGGATTGCATCACAACAAAATAAAATATGGCAAACCCACATTAAATGTGATTTTATTAGTAGTCTAAATCCATTGATAGCTTGGGACTTCACAATTTCATCTTATTAAATGTGCATTTTAATTTGCTACCAGAAAATGCAAATCTATTCTTGATCAAACTGACTATTTCGTAAAAGTTTCTATAATGTGTAGAAATAACTGACCCAACATGACACATCACCTTTGAATTATAAATATCATTTGTGTACAATATCGTACAAAGTGTAATACAAATGTATTTCAACAAAAAAAAAAACATAACTATATAATTACAATACAGTTCAAACAGAACAATACAGTTCTGCCAGGTAGCCTATCAAAATATGCTGATAACCTACTATGGGATTTTAATAAGATATATATCTAAACTTATTTGTTTTCAAACAGGTCATTTAGGTACATTCAATAACTTGAGAAGCAATATTTGTAGTTTTCATTGTTATTATTTTATATATGCATTGTGATTATTGTTGCAAAATAAAATAAAATTTAAATTAAAATTGATCTGTTTGGCATGAGTTTATTTACTTTCAAAATTAAAGCACCTAAAATATACTTAGCCATATTTTGCAAATTTTGTAATATCATGTAATATTCTCCATTGTTCATAATGTGTTTTTTGTTTTGTAAAAAAAAAATTGTTTCTTTTTAGGCACTATTTCTTCTCTATTTGCATGAAGTGTTCACTATTTTATATTGTGCACTTAGATTAATAACCACAGTGAAACTGTTTTTATGTTATGATATAGTGTAACAATTGTATGTGAACCCATTAAATAAATAATTAATTAATTAATTAAAACTATTTTTGTAAATATTAGGTATGTCAAAGAATGCAGTTATAATTTTCGAAAAACCAACAAAAAAAATATTTCCATAGGCTAGTATTGATGTTTGTATATTAAAATGCATTCTTAAATGTAATAGCATACTGAATATTGGTTGGTTAAATAATGGCCTATAATTATACACAATTGAAAGTTAGATTAGTACCAAATTATAAATAATATCTAATTAATTTGGATTATAGCTTTTATTGACATTTGCAGAAGTGATTTGAAAACATTATTAACATTGAATATAGATCTACTTAGAACCTACATCTATAGAACGATAAAATCGATAAGAAATTAAAAAATGATTTAGATTTTTACTATACATATAAATAATTGTTATATAGTAAGTACAAATAATTTTGTAATCAAACTGATTACAATGTAATAGTACTTGGTGTACAAAGTGGGTATAAGTTTTATTGCGATTATAGCAAGGACACATAAATATTGCAGTCAAAATTGAAAGGGGTGCTTAAAATTTATTACCTGTAGTTTCATGCTTCTATTACCTACATATAATTACATCATATGTTTGTAAAGCTTTATGAACATTCTGTGCATTAATTTGGCTTCATATCTTAGATACATATGTTCGAGTACACATGCAATATCCCAGACACGCTGAAGAAATCAATTTCCTCATAGTTTTTCACCATATGTAGATGATATATTTCCTTATTTATTTTATTGTGATAAAAGCATTTTTATATATTTGTTTGGAATAACTTACCTTAGCCGCTTCTAATTATATAATTGATCATAAAACAACACTGGAAAATCGCTATTTAATGAACGATGCTGCAATATTTTTATTCGTAACATTAGCTTCTGTAAAACTAAAATGTCAAGTCAAACAAAATTGTCATCGTTTGTAAATTCGATCAATTGCATTAATGGTGGCATTCGATATCCAATTTTACTTTATCTGTCAGTGGTTATATTCTCTGTGTACTGTGGACTAGAGGTGGGTGCCGAGAGCTGTAGAAACCGTACGTAAGTATTCATTACTGACTCTGTTTTCCAATTACAGCACTAGAGCGCATTATGCGGCATAATGCTCAACGTTGAATGTTTCAACTACAGCAACGCTACGCACAATCAAGCACTCTCAAAAGTACTGCTTTCGGGTGATACATGCAATCTATACCAACTCAGTAACAGAAAATTAACAAGTGTTTTTTCTTTAAGTTGGCATTGATCGAAATTTTAATTATATTATTGTTAGTAATTAATATTGTTTATTGTTGAGAATTTTTTTTAAGCTTTCGTCTTATCGTAGTGTTTTCGAAATATTCAAAAGTTAATTCAGACCCTGTTAAAAAGTCAATTTAAGGATGGGTGAAGGTATAAACATTGACTATTTATATTTTTATTCTCAACACTGAACTTAGCGCACTCTGCTGGTGCACTAGAAAACTAATTCACGTTCCAATTAGCAATTAGCACACTTCGGCATTGTGCGCCACTGAGTCGCATTATGCTCTGTAATTGGAAAACAGGGTGAGTTACGGGTATATCACCTGATTACCTGTAGGCCTAGTACAAATTACAAATACTATTACAGTTTTCGAATTCGTTAAAATTACTATAGACGAAGTTTCAAACTAGTAATTCATACGGTAGGAACGTAGTAATAGGAAAGAATAGCTGGACAACTAATGTTGTACTCGACTAATCATTATCTTAATATATAAAAATTACGTGTCACGTTGTTTGTCCGCGATGAACTCCTAAAACTACTGAACCGATTTTAATTAAATTTTGCAAACTGTGTGCAAAAGTTTGATACAACTTGATTGATAGGATAGTTTATATCTCAATTTATAGTCGCAATATTTTTATATTGCAAATTATTAGTTATAATCATCTGTGAGTTCCATAAGATTGTAACAGATCGCGGTGTAAGGTAATTTTCGGCTGGATTGAGTAAGTATGCAACATTTTTGAAGTGAAAACTTCTTTAGCCGCGTTGAGTACTTTTTGGTAGAGATTAAACTTGTGGTATTGCGTCAGCGACATGCTAATGTTAATTCAGACTATACACGTATAACACATCGTATATACCTGACCGTGTGCTGTGCGCGTTAGACTCTTTTTGGATGGGTGAAATCTTGTGAGCTCTGAGTATCTGTAGCTATACAGGTGACGTATAAAGTGACTGGACGTGGACTGGACATGGACTGGACGTCAAACGTAATTCATTGATTAATATATCAATAATAATTTTCAAGTCAAATACCTTATTAGTTGAAAGAAGCATATAATCGAATGATGTGATTAGTTACATTCATAATCGTTTACCGCTAATTTAAATTTCGTCATAGGTATGTCCAAAATGCAAAATAGTAACAATTTATATTTTAGACTATTAATCATTGATTTATATCGTATCGCTAATTTCAAAAAGTATCAAAATAAATATTGGTATAAAGAGATATAATTTTAATACTTAATAAAAAGCATCGATATATAAAATAAAAATTAATCGCCAAGAAATACCGATGAATCAAAGAAAAAATATCCATAGATAGATCCCTATTTTGTCATTACTTGTTTTTTGTAAATACGTGTGAGTTACAAAAACATTGTTTCTCTACTTTTTTGGTAAATACATTTGTTTTACTTAATTTTATCAATATATTGCAGTTATAATGGAAAAAATTCCAGACCAGATTGGTTACCTGGTATTGACGGAGGACGGCGCTGTCCTTGAGTCTGGGGGCGAACTTGAAAACGACGAGCGTGTTGCTACAATAATTACTGATCTCATCACTTTGTCCAATAAGTGAGCACCTTTGATAATTATGATCTAACAAGCCTACATCCTTAAAAGTATCATCCGTATTTTTATATTTTCAGAGTGGACCCAGTGGCTTTTGGTCCCAACGAACAGTTCAAGAAAATATCCATAACCTACGATGACCATTGGTTTGCTATCTGCCTTTCAAATAAGAAAATCTATGTCATAAAAAGGAGTATTCAGACAGCTGCTGTTGAAGGGAACACAGTTAATGTATGAACCTAAAGTAATTCAAGATGGGCCGGAACCTGCTTATGAGTAGCCTCGAAAATGCGTCTTTTAGTATATTGTTTCAAATTTTATTCCGATGTGTAACCTTCATTATTAATGCATGGGTGATTAGAAATGTTGGCCATGAGATCCTTGGCATTATGAATGTGAGATTATTGCTTTTAGAAAGCACTATATTGTTTTTAAGCCGGGAGCCATTTCAACGAGCTTGTTTGGGCAAGAAAGATGAGTGTCATTGGAGCCATATTATTAACCAAATTTGGTTGTCAGTGCCTATTAGTTGTATATTGTCTGTTGTATTTGTATATGTTTGGTTGAATTGGTTACCCTTGGGGCTCCCAGAACATGCATCTCAATACACATTTGGGTGCTGGAGTGTAGCCGTCTCTTGTGTCTTAGAACTTTGTTCTGCTAACATGATGCTAGTTACTCAAATGTATTGTTTTATTAAATTAAAAGTAGCCATGGATACATTGCACATTTTTGTAAGAAGTATATTGTTTGTATCTATCATTATCTATGATAGATCTCAGGCACTCATAGCATTTTCAGTAGCACAAGTTGCTAGCATTGGCACTGTTGTTTTGACTTATTATCTCTTTTTTTACTGGTATATAAGAAATAAACCATTATATGCAAAGGGGGCTCTCAAGAGTAAAATTATTCCTGATGTAGTATTACAAAAACTGTATGATAATATGGATGATTTTCAGTTTACATCATTGAGAGATTTTTTCCCAAAACATTCAGGGTCATTGTACACTTCATTTGATAAAAAGTTAAGTTCCCTCAGTTTAAGTTTTGCTAAACAAGGGGTAGTAAAGCAACTGTTGACAGAAGGAGAAAAGTATGTCATGTCAGTGAGTCCAGTCATGAGTTTTACTGAGCAAGCTACTTATGATGTGGTCAATAATCTAGGTAGCTTAGCTGCTAGATTTGTGTTCAGACCAATTGAAGACAGTAGTTATTTCTACTTCACACAAATGGTGAGCAGAGATTTGCCACTGCATAAACAAGATCAAAATAAAATACAAGAATCATGTACAGTTCTGTCACAGGTTTGTAAAACTGTCAGTACAATTGGTTTAATAATTCTTGTCTTTGGGCAGAGTTATGCACACACTTTGTTAATGCTATATGGTGGAGAGGCATTTGTTGCCAGTGGACTTCCTGTACAGTTACTTAGAAGTCATTGTTTAGCAGTAGTTCTGATAGCTATAAATGGTGTAACAGAATGTTATGCCTTTGCTACAATGTCCAGTGCTCAACTAAATAGTTACAATTATTTGATGGTATTCTTTTCCATAATGTTTCTAATACTGTCATATGTACTTACATATGTTTTTGGTCCTGTTGGGTTTATCATATCGAATTGTATAAATATGTTTGCTAGAATTTTGCACAGTATTCACTTTATAAATAATAAATACAGTAATACTCAACACAAACCTTTAGATGGTTTGTATGTAGGTAAAGTTTTTATTTTGGTTTTATGTGTAGCAGGGTTTGTGTGTAAGATGTCAGAAAACAAATTGTACCACAACTCTGTAATACTTCATATAAGTATTGGTGCAATAATGTTTATTTTTGTACTGCTAGCTTGGGGATATGAAAATATGGAGCTTGTTGTAAAGATGTACAGAAAGCTGTTTGCTAAAGATGATAAAGTTTCACTTGATTAGCATTCAATTATTTTTAAGTGTATGTAATATACTACTTATTGATTGTTTTCCTTAATATGAGTGTTATCATAAGTTAATAAAAATATAGACATGTTACTAACAAATGATGTTTTATTATAGAAGTTTTTTTTAAAGATCTTTAAATTTATTGTAGAAATAAATAAACAATTAGTTGAATAACATTATGACCATTTACATAGGATAGAAGAAAATGCCTTTCATTTGTACTTCACATATTCGTTTCACTTCATCTGAAAAAAAATGTAATCATTTCAATACAATATGAATGAACAACATAAAATAACTGATTATGAAAGTGTGTTATTTTATCAGTTGGATGCAGTATATTCCAAATGATAAGAAAATAGTGATATATTTTTATCTTTCAATATTAACTAGGTATTAAATGTTAGTTACGCACTCACTCACGCCTGTAATCCCCAAAGGGGTAGGCAGAGGTGTAACCAGTACAGCCACATTTCACCGAGCGTATTTCCATCCCATGATGTGAATACGCTCGGTGATGTTCCACCTATGGCGTGCCTATCGCCATACCGGGCGCAATTGCAGACTCCGGGCTGATACTGAGCATTTTGTGATAGAAAATCTCAATATTACTACCCGACCCGGGGATCGAACCCCAGGCCTTAGCTCGGCAGGTGTACCGCGTACGCAACACAATCGCGCCACCGAGGCAATCTTACTAATTTGTTTGCCGGCCTATGCTATTAAAAAGGCGTAATTTTTAACAGCTTGTCTAGTATTTTAAAACTTTTAAATATATTTAATTTCTTAGTTACAGATAAAATAATGGTGGTAACCCGTTTTTACTTTTATTTCTTTGTTTTAATTGTCACAATTTTAAATAGTCCATAGTCAATAGTAGTGTTTGTACCTAACAAACAGTTCACTAGAGAGTGACAACCACACACAGTGTAATAGCCATAGTGGTTCGTTCTTTCGACTCGTGTTCCGGGATGAACTTTGGGCCAGGGTAATTCTGCCGACCGTCGAAGGACGTAATCACTCTCGACGTGATTTAGACTGTATTGTACTTACTAATAGGTGCAGTGTAGTTGCTTTACCGTGTCAAGATTGTTTTAAAGAAAATTTACTATAAAAGAATGGTTGATATAAAGTACTATAATACCTCACCTGCAATTTCTTTCAGATTGGCATTCTTTTCTTGGATTATAACATAAAATTCCCTATCATTAGATGATTTGCCAGTAATCCAGTACTCATCAGGAGTCTTGATTATGATTTCTCCATAATTACCCAAGCTGAAAAAAGTGTCAAGATTCAATCTACATTACTCAATAGATGTTGCTCATGGCTTTGCCCGTGTGAACGGTCTTTTCCGGGATACAAAGTAGCCTACGTCCTAATCTAGGCCATGGTCTACCAGTGTGATAAATTACAAAGCATTGCACGGTACTGAACTGCGCTCGTCACCCCTTGACATAAAATGTTAAGTCTTGTTAAGTGGCTTCAATGCCCTTCAAACCGAAACACAACAGTGCTTACACACTGTTGCTTGGCGGCAGAAATAGACAAAGCGGTGGTACCAACCCAGACAGCCTCTCGCATACGAGGGATCTACCAGCTTGTAATCTAATAATATCTGATATTATTGCCTAAAAAGCACACTAATTTCGTGGTTGTAACTTATTATCAAGATGTAGACCCAACGATATAGGGAAATTGGGCATTCCCCTTTACACACTCACAAATATCCAAGCATTTATATAATAAGCTACACAATCTATCCTTCAATTTTTATTTCTATATATTGTTTCTCAAAGGTGTTTTTTGTCGGAATGCCATAACTTCCGTAATTCTTCATCAAATTTAATTATTCAAACACCATTTTAAAACTTATGTTCGCCGCTATTGACGAAAAATAGACAATGTTTTAAAATTATGGGTATTGTCAAAAAAAGATGAAAAATTAACACTGCCATCTGTTGACGGTATAATCACCTAATTTGTCGTATTGTCTTTATTTATTCCTATTTTATTATGTTATGAAACTGGCCACTATCTGCGCGAAGTATTCCCAAGGGTCACCTAGCCATAATATATTACCTTTTTGTATCAGTATGTATTCCAGATATGATGCTCAATACCTCTGGTTTGATGGTAGTGGACGGAAGTAGCTTATTAACTGGAGGCTGAAAAATATTCCAAATGTGCACACAGGTACTTATCATAATCAAACACGAAACAATAATTCTTATTCTTTGTTTATATCGTCTTTCATAAGCAAGTTAATTGTTTAATAATTATAGTAGATGACTTGATTTTTTAAACATATTTAAATCCCAAATTATGTTACGAAAAGCGTGGGGAAATTTTCACTTTTAGGGGGATTGTTCTTTGTTTTACATATTTTAATTTGTAAAAAATATTTTATTGGTAAGTTTTGTACCTCAAATAAAGAAAATAGACTCAGACCATGGTGTATAATTCACAATCACCGGTTGGCGAATTAGTTAATTAATTTAATTAATTAATTATTAAATTTATAAATAAATATAAATAATGCATAGTCCATCGAATAACAGTTTCTGGCTAACCAAAGCTACTACGCAGGGAGACCTGCGGGAAAAGATTATTATAGATACTTACAGAAGATTTAAATGCTAGGTTTAGCCTGTTAAAATAAATAAATTTATGTTCATTTGCCAATTGTGCATTTTGTACTGCATGCATTGCACATTGCTCACTGATTGCCGACGCTATTGTAGAAAGTTGGGGTCCAATGAAAGCATCCAATGACCTGAATGTATCCAACTCAAGATTTGTATTGACTGTAAGTAACACAGATTATATAATTTTATTATCATCATTTAACAAAGTATTTTAAATTTACTTGATTGGCATTTTAATATGCATATAATAACATTTTAATTTGTAGATGCAAAAGGCTACAAGGAAATTTCTATATCTGAGTCATAGGTAGTTTGATTCCTAAATTTGTTTTATAAATTCAATATTCACTAACAACCATTATTGTATATGGTACAGAAGACTCAATCAACATTTTTTATGACATATTTATTTAAAACTTTATTAAAATTTTCAATATACAAACAAGCACAAATCAAAACTTACTCACCATCAATTGTAAAACATATTGTGGCACTTAGTGTTCTGTAAATGATCAAGTAATACTGCTTAGACTCATCATCATCCTCTCTTTGAAGATGTACCTTCATCAGTCTTTCCAGATCTTCTTTGATATGTATGCCCTCTGGTGGTGATATGAAACGTCCATGCCTCTGTGCAGACGTGACAGCGCCACCTTGGATCTCTTTTTCTACTTGCTTTGGTAGCAATGTTTGAACTAAGTATTGGTAAAGAGTCAACATATCCTCTGTACATAAACTGTTCCTATAAGAGAATAGATATTAATCAGTGATTAAATAATATTGTAGCAATTTTCAACAACTTATTACTCCGTGGCGCAGTGCGGAGTAGCTGTGAAGCGAGAGGCCGCGGATTAGATTCCTTTACCGAGGCAAAAATGTTTGTGTGATCCTTAAATTATTGTTTCGGGTCTGGGTGTTTGTCCCCAGAGGGTTGTCAGGCAGGCGGCCGGTCGTAAAAATAACAAGTCTATTTTTTCTGTAACATGTGTTAATTAATAAGCATGTTGCGCCGACCCCAACTAAAAACCCCGCGGTGGCCTTCTTCGGTCTGTCAAGGGTATCCATGAGTGAGCCAAGGATTGCTACCGGAACCACCCCTGCGCGGTGCCGCCTTGCGGCCGCGGCCCGTCTCCTTTTTGGTTCAGAAGCCCCCGCGCACCGAAGGACGCCCTCGGCGTCAACGACAGCATGAGGCCTACCACCCATGCTGCTGTCCACCCCAGGGCCGCATGTACAAGAGTACACTTGGGTCTCTTCGGAGAGGAAAGAAGCAAATCAAGGGGCCTGCGACAGGACAGGCGGATGACCGATGCAGGCACAGAGATACAAGGATGTACCTCTATACCCGCCCCAATCAACCATCAAGTCATGTCGCAAGCCTCTCGAGAGAACCGGATATACACTAGCTGGAACGCGATCCACATAAGGCGTGTGGATCACTGTGGCAGGTTTTAACATCATGTGTACGGTGGTCGCTATCCGGGCGGATAGGAATATCCTACCACCAGCACAGTGAAACTTCTTGAAGTTTTAACAATTTTAATTGCCATAATATGAATGAGGTGGGCAAGATCTTACCATATAAGTTGTTCATTGTATACGAAGGAAACACATTTGAGGTCAGGATAGTTTATTTCCAACAGATCTATGAAACACACCACTTTGAAGAAGGAATTTTTATCCAACGGTAAGTAATTTACTCCTTGAATAACATCTGAGATGTCGTTGGTTATATTTCTTGATAATATATACTGGAATATTAAATTAATATTTATTTGAAAAAATAACTACAACACACGTGTTGGCATAAAAATACATGTTTTTTTAAAGCATAGGTCGGCAAACGGTCAAGTGGGTCACTTTATCGTAAGTGATCTCCATCACCCTTATACGCCCACAATACCAGACGAGCACGGGCGCTTTGCCGACCTTAAAAGAAAGGGATAGTTAAGGGATTGGAAGGAGGGGATCTGGGCCTCCGGATATCTCACTCACCGTACGAAATGCAGCAGCCAGTCGCTACTTTGTCGGTTTCTATGAGACAGTGGTAACGACCCAGTCGAGCCGGCTCGTTCATGCTATAGACAAACACCGTGCTGTGTCTACAGCGTGGCTCTACCACACAAAATAGTTGCGGAATTAGTGTGCAAACACTAATTCCAGTTTTAAGGACAATAAAGTCAGTTAAGTTATTGGGCATTACGAGACGACAGACAACAAGGGCAGTGTAATAGCGAAATGCATTTCTACGACGTACTCAGTTGTGTTTTTGCTGTTTATGGCCATGGTGCATGTCATCAGGCAAACAGCCTGCCTGACTTGTCATTCACCAATAATAAAAATAAATTTAAGTTATAAACAGTGGATATTTATAAATGTATCAACATCAATAATTAAAAATAATAATTGGCACTTACAGGAGAAAAAAACTGATCACAGACAGTGTAAATGTCATCATTTGAAATATCCTTGAATGGTCCTCTGAACATCTTGAACATTTTGTATGCTGATTTTAATAGATCATACATTACTATAGGATCTATCTGCAAGCATTAAAATTGTATTTAATGGTCTCAGTATGCATATTACTAGAATAACAGTAAAATACTATAATTAAAGTTATGGGCTTTGGCAATATTTGATTTTTTGAATGAGTATTGATATGCTATGCATATATGAATATGCGTTTCACTCGGTGCTAGGCGTCTCGTATGCGAGAAGCTGTCTGCTTTGGTATCATCGCTTTGTCTATTTCTGCCTCCAGGCAACAATGGGTAAGAAATTGTTTGGGTTCGAAGGGCATTGAAATTACTGGGCATTATTTTGTTTATTTTATTTTTAGGAAAACAAAGTGGTAATACATAAAAAAGTAACTAAATAAATAACTAAAACTACACATTTACATGTCTTCACAAGTGTTCATGAGGATTAACATCCTATATCTCGGCGTGACGAGCACAGTCTAATGTGTGCTATTACTTCTGTTTATGGGTAGGCTTGGCACTTTCCATCAGGGGTTGCACCAACGTGCTAATTTCGTTATTTAGGCTAAGAAAAAAAAATCACCAAATGTACGGTCATTTGATATCTCAAATAGACTAATATTGCCAAATCGCATTACTTTAATTGCAGTACCTGTATAACTTACTACTTCCCCTCTGCTCTCTCCAATAGCTGATAATGCTTTTGTTGTATATGGTATTCTTACAACCTAAAATGTATAATATATTACATTACATTTGTGAATCATCAAGGTGAATAATAAAACAAATAACTGTTTGGAATTATAAGTATTTATGTGGGAGTAATGGCTCATATTCATTATTCATTTGCCTTGTAGTTTAGATATATACCTAAACGATGAAACTTTAGCCTAAATTGTTCCCCATATCAAAGTTATATCTAGCAACCGAACACCAAGGGTCATTCTCTGGCCGGCCGCACTTTAGTTTTACATGAGCGTAACAATAACGGGAATGGAATTAATTTCATTTTTCTGTGGTATAAATTTATTTATTAAAAAAAGGTATTTATTTCTTTAGAGATTGTTCAATCTTAATTGTAGTATTATGAGCAGCAATGTATGTTTATTCAAATTATATTAATTATATTGGCAGGTGGAATTTCTGCAACATTATTTATTTATTTCACATACCTATTCCTAGATTTACATAAATAATAATAATGTTGACAATTATTTTACACAAAATTGTACAACCCCCTCTCTATATTTGCTGCTTTTTCTCAAGATGTTTGCCGGTTATTATACAAATAAAATAAATGTTTAACTAATCTATAATAAAAGTAAGCAATAAACCCATGGTATTCCGTATTATATCTCTCATCAATGAAGTTATAAGGATACATTGATTTAAATAAATAAAACATATTATGTAGTTCACTCCTTACCAACACCATCCAATATCCTTTTTCTGGTTGATAAAATATGTATCTCTTTGTTTGTGTTTGTAAAGCTTCACATGGTTCAGCCGAGAATGTTCTGCAATTCAGATTTCTGTTATACAATATTCATATAAAATTATTGATTGGAAAGCAATATTAAAAGGCTGATCAAAAGAATAACCCAATACTCTTTTAAAATTTAAACTATGATTTAATAACTAATTTTTTCTCATGGTTCTGCTTGTGTTAAGTTCCAGATTTGCAGCAAAAAAAATTACTATACTGTGGACAGGGGTGATTAAATGCTGAAACAAATGTATGGTAGTCATGCATGACTGCTGCTGACTACTACTGCAGATCACTATGGTACAAACTGACCAAAATAAACCTAATTTAAAATTAGAATATGTTTTATATTACGACTTTATTTTCTTAAGATTCTTGGGATTGCCCTAAAATAGTAATGATAAATTTTGCAAAAACTCTCAAAGAATTGACATTGCCAAAGTGCTTAAAATAAATGATAGTGGGTATTTTAAGTGGTGTATTTATCATAATATTTTGTAAGATATAGAAACAGGAATACAGATTTTAGGACTAATAATGGCCACAACTGAGAGAATTTCGGTTTTTGATCACATTGTTATCATTCTTAAAGCTAGGTTATGTGCTATTTTCGAGATATTAATGTACACCAAGACTTACATTAAATCATATGTACCAATGAACAAATATGTGTAATTAGCAATTAAATTATTACAACTGACTTTGGCACTTGCCTGTGGCTCCTGCTACCCATTCTTTTCACTATCATAACACATAAATAATAATTGTTATAAATAATTTTAAGGACAAATTAATGATTTATAATTTAACAGTGCAAATGCAAAGTTAGAGGGAGACATACAGCCTAAAACCAGGGTTCGAAAATATCCGATATTTATTATAAATATCAAAATATCGGATATTTATGATATATATCCGATATATATCAAGTTTGATATATATCCATTTTGTATGAAAGCCATATTATTATTTTATTGTATTATTTATGAATACTGTTTGCATATGTGTTACATACACATACTAAAATTATAAAATAAAAAACTTGTTTTTGGATAAGGCAAAATCAACTAAAAACCATAAACTCTTTCTTTTAGGGCAGAAGTGTTGCCATTTATGGATTAGAACTTACCATTAGGGAGTATGTTTTAACACTACTCCCACGCCATCTATATTTGGGAAGTAGAAATACAGTAACAAACTCTGAAAATTACTCAATAACATTAATTTTTTAAACCATTTTTGTATTGCAATATGTTATAAAAAAAATATTGATATATATCGTCAAACCCAGCTTGATATATATCGGATATATATCTGGATATATATCCATTGATATATATCCTCGAACCCTGCCTAAAACTGACAAATATCATAACGGCTCCAGCTTACTGAAAGTAAAAAGAGAAAAAAAAATCAGGCAGTACGGACCTACCTTAGCATAATTTTTCAATGTTATCTTTTAACGTCATATAGCATTTAGCATATTCCGAATCATGTGAATGTAGTTGTACCAGTGTGGATGAACTGTTAAAATTAATTCACGACAAAGTGTTGATACTGAGTGCAGTGGATGGGTTGTGGGAGTGGTCAGAAAACGTCAAATATATGTAAATAATATATAATATATGTATTGGTTCATTTGTGGCCACACTTTATAGCATGAATGGCTTTATTTGATTTCCTCAAAAACAATGCATTACATAGCATTAGGAACGGCATAGTGTGATCGGAAAACAAAATTCTACCTGGTGAAACCATTTTTAATCCCAAAATCCAAATCCCTATTTCTAGATCGCACCCATGTTTTTACTTACGACATAAACTTTACTACAGCTTCACACAATCCAACTTGCATTTTTCGAGCATCAGAACCCGTTTGATTGGGGTGAAAGAACAATATCCGTTTCAACTCCTGGTTAGAGTTAACATGATTAGTTAGATTTTTGTATTATTATTGTATTTTATTATATATTATTGTATTGTATTTCATAGATAACAAGATACTTACGTCGCCTTCTTTAGGGCCTAAACTGGGGTTGAAAATAAAGAAAGCATTGATTTTGGTCTTAATATCAATCATTTTAGCGTTTTTATGTTTTTGTACACTACAAATATGTATTGTTTAATGTCAACGTCTTTTATTCACATTTATTATTAGTAAACCAATTGTAACCACTGACTATTAATCGACATTTGTTAGAAATTATATCAGTATCAAGTTAGGAAACGATACGTAAATTCCATTTAATTCAATTCTTGATTTTCTGGCCTTTGTATATATATAATTCTTGATTTGAGTTTGACTCAGAGACCAAGAGACAAAATACAAATAAACTAATTTGACGTTTCTAATTCTTATGACAAATTGACACTAGAGCCAGGGTTGCTAGATCGAGTTACAAACTTTTCCCCATGTTCATATATATTTTCCCCAAACTTCCCCATAATTATTCAAACCGTCGCGTCAGTCGGTCAGTCCGAGTAGAGTTGAGTTGAGAGTACTACGGCAGTCCCTATGACTGCCAATTTTATCTTTTATTGCTTAAAAATATAAAGCTGTGATTAGCTTAATAGCCAATAAGTATCAAAGTAAATTCTAATACTCTGGTAGTTTCCAAAGAGTGATACTATGGTAGTTTCTATAGCAACTACCTAATATTTATTTTGACACTTTGTTAATGTTTATCTTTTAACTAAAATTATGTACTTTTACCTCTATTTTCTCTTGTGACAATTTATAAGTTTTTACATAAATATTGTATAATAGTATTTTTTTTTTGTATTTATTAATATAGTCCATATAAATATGTCTATACGGAACCCGAGATTACCACTATTGCCTGGCTATGGTGCCAATCCTTTGGTGAATATTGTTTATCCATAATATAAGTGATGTAATAACGAAAAACACCTTTCTTTTTACCTGGCATTATTCTCCTACTTGACGCTTCAATTTCAGCCGGGCTTGAGCATCAGTGAGCATACTGAATATTGGGGTTCCCTCTAATAGCTTAAGCCAGCACGCACTCCTAGTACGGTTAAGTACATGCATCTGTGACCGACGTACTCCTGTGGTTGCCTCAACGTGCCCAAATCATCCTACACTATTTTCCTTGAGTAATTTCGAAAGCTGTTGCGGATATTGATGATGATGTCTACTTGTTACGTACCATATATAATATAAACGTGTAACGTTACACACCCAATGCAGCATCTTCATCTCAGCGTTGTCGATACCTGGATCTCTCGTTGCGTTGTCTTGGGCCATGCCAGTCGCCATATGATACTCTTGTATAAGAGATCTTCTTGCAATCGTGCCTAGAAACCACCATTGTGCGTAGCCCCTTATGATTATATTAAATAAAATTATTTACTTGTATACAGTTAGGAAAAAAGAACTTTGGCGTTCGGCCAGTTTTTACGTCTATCGACAAGGTGAACATGCTGGTAGATAAATCAGAGAGTGAGAACCGAGTACCGTCTCTCTACTGTAGGAAGCAAGCACCGGATCTACCCACATGGTTAATGTATGACAAAAATGTAAGTATGTATAAATTCTCAATTTTTTATATTCCTACTTCTCATGGGCTGTGAATCAAAAGGTTCTGAGTTCGAAATACCAATTGGATCAATATCTACTTTGTGTGAGGTTAGCGATAGGCACTTCTAATCGTGGAGCGGAAGTATTAATATAGCTGGCGAAATAACGATTTAATAGGTTTTTATAGCATGGACCGGTAAACGAGTAAGTGGGCCACCTGATTCTAAGTGATGTCCATTCTCTATTGCCCATAAATACCCACAATACCACAAGAATCATAAATGCGTTGCCGAACTCGAAGAAGAGTAATAACTTTTATATGTACCAAACAACCTACCGTTGCCTGTCCTCTCGTTGATAGAGGCCTGACTTGATCTTGTGTATTTAATAAGTGTGTTCTTATGTTTACGATTATTTATTTGTTTGTTGCTGGTGTGAAATATGGTAGGTTTGAAAAACGCTAATCCTACTAATATTGACAGCCTCCGTGGCGCAGCGGGCGAGTAGCCGGCTGTGAAACGAGAGGCCGCGGGTTCGATCCCCGCACCGAGACAAACATTTGTGTAATCCACAGATATTTGTCTTGGGGTCTGGGTGTTGAGACCGAAAGTCTCTCGTAGGTCCTGATACCCACGACACAAGACTCGTATCTTACTGTGAGATCAGGACTATGTATGTGACTGTTGGGTGTATTTATTTATTTATTATAAACGCGAAAGTTTGTAAGTATGAATGAATGGATGTATGTTTGTTACTCTTTCACGTAAAAACTATTGAATGGATTTTAATGAAACTTTACAATATAGCTTATACATCAGAATAAGACATATGCTACTTTTTATCCCGGAAAAAGCTAATCACGCGGGCGGAGCCGCGAGCAAAAGCTAGTTATAAATAAAACTATTTAGAATTATGTATAAATACACGCAAATAATTTTTTCACCTTTGTCGATTTCAGATTTTACATTTTCAAGGATATTTTCAACAATCTCTTCACGAGATGCGTTCAGCTTCTCAAATTTTGCGTAAAGTTGAAATATATTTTTTCCTTGAAGATGGCACTATTAAAGTAATGGAGCCGAGGACGGAGAACAGTGGCTTGTCGCAAGGTGGGTTAACAACAATAATGCAAATAATCATCGCGTAATAAAGACGAATCTATAGAAATCTCGTTTGTCGAAATCGATTCACTAAGAGCGATGCTAGAGTGGAACGTCTATACAGGGTGGTCAAAAAGTCGTGGATCAAACGCGACTAGAGGTTAGATGGTGTAGTCAGCTGCAAAAAGTTGTTCTACGGGAGGTCCTTAAGGTCAACCCCTGCAGAGTTATAATTTATTTTGTGTTTTTATGAGAAAATTGCCTTTTTTTAACTAATTCCTATTAAAATTCGAAAAATCTATATCCTGTATCTTTTTTATAATTTTCACTAGATTGGTACTGATGAGTCCTTGCGTTAGACATGCTATTTATGGTTGTTTATTAGTTGTGTTGAAGATAATATTCAGTTTTACGATTTGTTTTTTTCTCAAATCATAACTTTTTATTTACTTCGGACCCTACTGTGAAAAAAAAAATTCTAACGAAAAGTGACCCTATATTACAAGTTTTGGCGCATTTAATAAGGATTCTGAAAAGGTATTACACGTGGCTCTAATATCTTTCTAGGACGAAAAAACAAAACGATTGTGAAGGAATTTTTTTATTAAAGCAAAACATTTTACAATAAATTCAAAATTCCTGCCTCTTGCTCATAACAATGTTTAAAGTATAAACTGCAACTTAAGTTTTTACTCAATTTTAATTCTTTTCTAAAAAAGTATATTTTTCGTATAATTAAGTACATACAAAATAATGTATTAAAATAAACATAGTCAAATACCCTATGGATTCCCGCTGAGTATTCGTTGTGAACAATCCGAGTACTAAATATAACACGGGGAATCACTGTAAGGCATGGGCTAAGATAGGGTTAGTGAGTAGGATAGTGTAATAGACAGATAGTGTACCCATTCGATAGAGTGAGCAAGATGATTACCTAAATTAAATTACAGAAAAGGGAATTCCCGGTTCCGTCAATGATCACGGGTTAAAGACGCCCATGGCATCCCCATTCTCTGAGTTCAAGCTTTATTCACACCGAACCATGAGCAAGGGTCGCCATATTTGCAGCCGGCACTTGAGTGCACACTGCACAGCTAATTCATATATGTTTGTATGATATTGCTAATAGATGTACTTTATTTGTAACAGGGATTATGATAAGTCGTCAAAGAATTCGTCTGCCGTTTAGCTACAATTTGTACTACGATGTTCTCGATATAAATATTGGACGCGAAGTTACGTTCTTCGGTAAAGTGTTCAAGGTGATTCACTGACTTTATTAAAGACTAGCTTTTGCTCGCGGCTCCGCCCACGTGATCAAACAAACAATCAAACTCTACAGCTTTATAATATTAGTATAGATTTGGGTAGGTGGTGACAGTGTTAACAACTTCAACAGAAGCCTTCAAATAATATTATTTCGGTAGCTTAGCAACGGAAGCCTTCAAATATGAATAATTTTCCCCGTTTTTGCAACATTTTTCACTGATGCTTCGCTTCTAATGGTCGCAGCGTAATGTTATATATCCTAAAGCCTTCCTCGATAAATGGACTATCCAACACAAAAAGAATTTTTCAATTCGAACCAGTAGTTCCTGAGATTAGTGCGTTCAAACAAACAAACAAACAAACAAACAAACAAACAAACAATCAAACTCTACAGCTTTATTATTAGTATAGATTGAAACATGAATAAATTATTTGTTCTTAATTAATATTGATTTTGTTTATAGATTGTGAACTGCGACAACTTTACAAGAGTATTTCTCAATCGTCTTGGTATTAATGTTCCCGATCCCATTCCTTGGCCGGATGCTTTGGAGGTAAGTAAAGTTAAAATGCCACAAAAAATGTTAAGTATATAAATAATATAATTTTACAATACACCTAAAGTAAATTGACCGGCCTGAAATTAGTCACGAGGGGTGTCGCAGCTATTGTTTTTAGAGACGAAAAGGTGGCGAAAGGCATAGAGGGCGGGTGATGTGAGGAACTTGAAACCGAACTGGGTGCCTGTTTTATGCATATTTTACAGTGTGATTTGTGTTACAGAGAGCATCTCCAGCCGGTAAACCACCAAAGCATAGACCTTTCAAACAGTTTTTGGATTTCGATAGACAGGTCCTACGGTACGTATTGACATTTGGCAAATGGCATTGATTATTAAAACGATCATAAACTACAATCTAGGCATTTTTCAGGTTTTATGGCTACTGGGATGACCGTGATTCCGAATTTGGTGTTATACATAATCTTGAAATTCATTATTTCTTAGGAGATGACACCATGGAAATCAAAGAAATGATGTCGGATAACTCCGGCGTTGAAGCGGGACCAATGTTTTTGAAAAGAATGCGGTTGCCTCGGGTACGTTCAATTTATCATAAAAAGATATCTAATCTGACTAGCCCATCTTATTATATATTTTTTTGTTATAATAATAAATCACCCAACAGTCACATACATAGTCCAGACCCCACTGATACGAGTCTTGTGTTGTGGGTATCAGGAACTACGAGAGACTTTCGGTCTCACAACACCCACACCCCGAAACCAATATTTGTGGATCACACAAACATTTGTCTCGGTGCGGGGATCGAACCCGCGGCCTCTCGCTTCACAGCCGGCTACTCGCCCGCTGCGCCACAGAGGCTGTCAAACTGTTATTCTACTGTTGAATAAACCCATAGCTAACTCGCAGTCATCGCGGAAGCCATCCATGTCGTCAAGCCACCGCTGCCGTGTTCTGTCAGTATATAAAAAGTATCTACGTAATAATATTAGAATGAAATCGTATTTTTCTTTTGCAGAAAATACCGTCTCACGTGGAAATGACTGGAGGTCCTAAAATGGTATCGTACACTCCCGCGGACCTGAGCATTGGCGCAGTTATAAACGTATATGGACGTAAAGTGGTACTCATAGACTGCGATCCGTTCACTAAGGAATACTATCGTGTTACTTACGGGTTTGGTAAGATCAAAATTTATTGGAACGAAGTTCCTAACGGCAGGCTTTTTTTTTTTTTTTTTTTATACTGGCTCGGCAAAGTGACTACGCTACACCTGATGGTAAGTGTAGCGCAATCCAAGAATAGTGTCGACCAACGATAAACAATGTGTCCATCGTAGGTCGGCAAGATCATGCCGGCCTGCCAAAGGGCCAAGGGGGAGGGGAAGGAAAAGGGATGGGAAAAGGGTTAGGGTCAGGGGGCAAGCCCCCTAGGGAGAACCGGATATACACTGGCTGACCCTGGAACGCGACCCACACAAGGTGGGCCACTATGGCAGGTTTTAGCACCAGTGTACGGTGGTCGCTATCCGGGAGGATACTTGCTGGAGGGGATAGGGATTTTGCTGCGTGACCAAACTGAAAAAAATGTGATAGTAAAACCGTAAGAAAAAAGCGTTAAAAGCGCGGCATAACCAGCCAGCGTTAGTTCCTTTTTTAAAATGAAATTCATTCAGCCAGTTATACTTGAAATATTTTTATATCTCCTTCGATTTTTAAAAGATTACGCTAGCTCGTAATTATTTATAATTATGTACATAAGTTGATAAAAAATGCTATACAATAGCTTTACCGCGGCAGTCTCCGAGTGCTACACGTCTTTTTTTTTTATTTCTATTTTTCTATTCTATTTCTATGTAATTTTATGTTGTCAAACAAAAATAAAGAGACATATTTCGTTATTTTAGTTGATAATTTGTATTTTTTGCAATTTGTGTCGATTCTACATTAGCCGAAGGAACTTCGTTCCTACCTGGTGTCCCACGACACACACCAATTTTTTTTTTATTGTATTGCCGGGTTATTGAAATTCATCATTATAAGAGAAGTAAGAACAATTTCGGAGACAAAATCACAAAATAGACAAAATATCCCCAACACCATTGAACTCTTTTTATTTTCTCATTGGTATTGGGTTTCCTTACTTTTCTGCGCTAAGTCAGTATGTTTTGGATTGTTGACTTTCACTTTAGCAAATGGGCTTGAGGTCTGTGTATCTATATACCTATGATAAGTGCCATGCCTGCCCATAAATAGAAGCAACACTATAACAACACTATAGCAATAATACCATCTGAGGTTGTTTGTGTGTGGTGTGATAGGCTGGCTGGTGCGATAGGACTGTGATAGACGCAATTTGAAAGCCTTATTTAAGCGGCAATAATTGGGAACACGCAATAACATAATAAATTCTTTCAGACACCTTTACTCCTCTGCCTATTCCGAAAGATGGGGAAAAAGAATGTATAAGCGAGAACATAGCTGAACGCCAGCTGCCTCCGTGGAACGGCTATGGTTCCTATGACGATTCCGCTGAGAACTGTAGGACAGTCGAACCAAAAGCACCCCACCGTGACTTCATCAAGTTCCTTAACAAGGACAGGTTCGTCTTATATACATTCATGGTAGAGTTTGTCTAAAAGCCTTTGCCTGGCAGTGAGACTCAAGATTGAATGACGATGCGCTTTATTAGAGTTTAGAAGATCTTTAAGAGCATAAATGCAGTTTAGTAAGAACAAATTTCGTATCGATTTTCAGTTTTATATGCTTAAAATTGCTACGAATGTTTTCTTCGTTCACTAGTCGTGTGCTCGATGGGATATCATATTGGCAACATCTCAGTAGTCTGGAACTATCCGCATTTCTTAAATGTTACGGTTTTGTATTCTCGTCTATGTCGTACGAGAAACTCTCTGTTTAAATGGGGCTTTAGTATTCACCTACGTTCTATAAGGAACTTCTTTCTTTCTACCTGGCGTTATCCCGGGTTGTATCACGTGAGGTTGGCTTTGGGTTGGGCCTAAGATGTTGGTGGCCCACTTATACTTCTAATTACTGTACAATTTAATACTCCTGGATTCACCGGTTTAGGTTGTGTCACGTACTTAACGTGTGAATGTCGGGTCGTTTTTCCATGTTCAAATTTCATAACGATGTTTTACGTATATATTTGTTTTTAGAGTTGGTTTCGATTCACATGTCCTGCGTTTTACTGCTCGTCTTATTAACGATAATCCTGAAGATTCACGACGTTACTTTATTATAAAATATTTTTTATGTGATGACACTATTGGCATATTTGAACTCGGTGAGCGCAACTCAGGATTCCAGGAAAGTATTCTCAATTCGAAAAATAATTATGAATGATCTTAATATAAATCGGAGATTAATTACATCAACTAGTTATTGTTATTGGGTTATAATAATAAATAAGTAGCTCACATAAACGTAGTTTAAAGTTCCTATTGTGTATTTAGTCTTATAATAAAGATTTCTCGTCACAGGGTGGCAAGTTCTTCCGTCGCGATAAAATGTACCTTCCAGATGTGAATTTCTTCGTTTCTAAAGAACCTCCTGCGTACACGGATAAAGACATGTGGGTAGGCAACGAGTTAGTTATAAACAAACATCGATTCAGACTTGTTGCGGCCGACGAATACGCTTTGAGGTATTTGGAGTTGCACAGTGATGCGGTAAGATTATTTGTGATTGTATATGCAGCAGAAGCCGCCAAACGAGACTGGCTCACCTTATAATTATCATGATCATCAGCCACAGGAAGTAGACTGCCGAACATAGGCTTCCCCCAAAGATTTCCAGACCAACCTGTTGGATCACCTGCATCCAGCGACTTCCTGCGACCTTTATCAGGTCGTACCTTATAATACTTAAGTGATATTCATCGCCCATGAACATAGGCAATACCAGAGGAATAATGGATGCGTTGCCGACCTTAAAGTGAAAGGGATGAGAATTGGAAAGAGGGAATCGACTTTGGTTTCAGCAAATCTCACTCACCTAACGAAATGCAACAATAAGCTGCTACTTCGAGGCCCGTTAAACTAGAAAATACTACATACAGTGTGGCTCTACCACTTATACAATTTTTCATAAAGCGATGCGGGATTCGGTATATTTCCCCCTTTTACATATTGAGATAGCGCAGATATACTTGTTTAGTACGATATTTATTTAATTATTAATGTATTTGTAAAGCAATGCCCTATCTAGATGTTATGCATTTGTCGAGAGAAGAAAAATCCAAGATTAGGCACAGTAATATATGATATATAGTTATATTAATAAATAGAGTACACCTGTACATTCTGAGTGTGTCTGTTGCCGTTAATGTTGTTGATTTTAATTACAGTATCCGATGGCGAATATAGCACTAATTATGGACAAAATAAGAAGAACTCTGGCTTCACAAGAAAACGGGTACAAAAACTTTGTAGCCAAATACATGCATGCGGTGTTACAAGACAAAAAAGAGCTTATGTCTGTCAGATGTTTCAAGTAAGACATTAATTATTTTTTGTATACATATCTTTCTATTTTAAATAATTATTCAATTTGATGTGGATGTTTCATAGGCAAGCATTAAAAGAGATAATGTGTGAAAAGATGACGGAGCATGAGTTTTTGACCCTTATTCGATACTTCCGAGGAGACACAGGGATAGACAAAAGTCCACGACGTGAAATGATAAGGTAACCACTACAAAATGTTGTATTCGATATCTATTGATTTTTTTCTCAAAATATTGTATTTTTTTTTATGGCATAGGCCGGCAAACGAGCAAGTGGGTCACCTGATGGTAAGTGATCTCCACCGCCCATGTACGCCCACCACCAGAAGAGTCACGTTGCCGACCTTAAAGGAAAGGGATAATTTGGGATTGGGAAGAGGAGGGGATTTGGGCTTCCGGATATCTCACTCACCGTACGAAACGCAACAGCAAGCCGCTACTTTACGTCGGTTTTCTGTGAGACAGTGGTAACGACCCGGTCGAGCCAGCCCATTCATGCTGTAGACAAAACAGTCTACAGCGTGGCTGTCTACAGCGTGGCACTCACGTATTTTGTGAATTATGTTATTTGGTTGAGGTAATCAGACATATAGCGAAAGAAGGTTAACTGTCTGTCTGCTCCCAGATAGATTTATATTATCAGCAATAGTTTAGTGTCATGAATGGTAGAGATGATCTTAACGTTGTGCTTTTTGGCATAGTTTTTTTTATATTCATCTAGGCCGTCTAGATATCACCTCATTTTAATCAGGCGGTGACATAGTACTGATAACAGGCTGATAAATAGGTGAGATACTTGGTTTAAATCTAAGGTCGTGTTTGAGTAATCCATTTTGAGAAATCCCATATCGTCGATGAAGTACCAATACCTCCTAACTGACAATTTAGTCCAAAATTACTTTTTTATTACAATAGGCTTAAACATCAACCACATCTCTTAGTAACTAATAAAAAGGTAATGTATTGGAAACTATTTACTATCAATAGTTGATCAAAATAAATAAAACCTTATTTAAAACAGTTTTTGTAAAATAAAACCTTATTTTAAACAGTCTGGTGTAAAATTAGATTCTCAACACTTAGAAGGTATTGGTACTTCATCGACGATATAGGTTCCCACACATCCTTAACCAGTATCTCGCCAACAATAACTTAATGAGACGGAAATAAGCTATGTAAACCGTTAGTGCACTGCCTAGTGCCTACCGCTTCGGAGACAAACTTGCGCTTATGCATAGGGTATATGTAGGCTCATCGGTGGTGGCAGCTTGCATGATACATTTGTGGAGAGCAACTGAACGTGTACCGAACAACCGAATGTGTATGGTACATTGTGAAAAACGTGCTATAGTGGTTCGTTCAGGCGTGTCGCGTTCCGAGGTTAGCCAATGTATAACCAGTAACTTAAGACCGGTATAATTCTGCAGATCGTCATTCGACAGTTTTGTCTAACGCATGAATTGGCCGGCTCGGCTGAGCAGCTACCACCTACCTAGTCTACAGGAGATTAAACTATCATCAGCGTGGTTCTACCACTCTGACAAAAATCTTGTGGTGGATAAAAAATTATCTATAATCTAGGTCGTTGGTATTTACTGAATTGACACGTGGCTTGTGGGACGATCGCGTGCGTCTGCGCGAAGGTCTCTTGCATGCCGATGACGCCGGTTCAGGAGTGTTGCCGATGGAACGGCTGAGACAAGTGCTGCGAGCTCATCGGCTACCACTCAATCCTGATCTCATGGATTGTATGCTGCAAGTGTGAGTTTATTACTGTCTAGGATTAGTCTAGCTGTAAATGTCCTTACATTTGAGATGAATACCTCATCAATTCATTATTTTGTCTCCCGCTTTGCTATGGAGGGAAGTGGACAATTAATATTTCTAACTCCGCCCTAACCTTCTATCTGATTAATTTCGTTGCGGGACAGGCATTTAGGCATTCCCAGAGACTCGCCGAGCTTCACTGCTTGGTATCGATAAAAATGCGTGCCACTGTTTATCCTAGTGCACAGGAGTTACAGTGGCGAGTGAGTGGGCGGGATAGTCTGTCTAGGATAAAGATAGATGATAACATTTGTACGTCGTGTTATGTGTGCGTGAGCTTTCATAATAGGTGGTAGGTCCCTCGTTTGCTAGAGGCCGTCTGAGTTGGTGCACTCGCTTTTTCTATTTCTGCCGCCAAGCAGCAGTGTGTAAGGACGGTTATGTTTCGGTTTGAAGGACATTGAAGCCAGTAAAATTACTGAATGTTATGAGATTTAACATCTTGCTTAGCTGTCACATTTCAATGAGTAATATTCGCGTAAACATAAGACATCATTAGATAAACACACAGTTATTGTGTCTTATATCTAATATGAATTGAATTATTCAAAAATTCTACATTACTTTATATGCAAAGCATTATATACAAGGCAGGCGAGATTATATAATCTACGGTATGCAAATGACGCTACGATTCAAGCAGATTAGAAACGGAAGTTGTAGGCTAAGGTTAAATATCAACTGAGCCGGAACTAAGCTGATGGCCGTGGGATGAGACTAGTCATTGATATGAGGTTAGCAACAGCGGGATATAGAATGCAAAATATATAATAATAATAATAAATGCACCCAACAGTCACATACATAGTCCTGACCCCACAGTAAAATATAAATCTTGTGTCGAGGATATCAGGAACTACGAGAGACTTTCGGTCTCACAATATCCAGATTCCGAAACAAATATTTGTGGATAACACAAACATTTGTCTCGGTGCGAGGATCGAACCCGCGGCCTCTCACTTCACAGCCAACTACTCGCCCGCTGCGCCACGGAGGTTGTCAATACCTTGAGTTGTAGAGTTTTTGCAATTTTATTTATATGTAACCCATTCTCTAATTACCAGGCTGCAAAAAGATGATAAATTTAATATCCTTTATGAGGATCTATTGTTGTTCTTGGACTTCCAAACTCGACCAGTTTACAATTTGACTGAAGCTGACATGAAAAATGTTGTACGACATGCGTCACCAATTAAAAATACAGAGGTAAATTAATTTAATATTAATTAGTACGCACCATTATTACTATTCTGTGTGTATAATAGTAAAAAGAATTTTAGCTTTTTGTTTGCGACAATAGAACATTTTAGATCATTGAAAAAAGGTAGATATAGTGAGCATTATGATAATATCGTAGTACTATGGTAGTTGGATCACATTTTTTGTACCCTAATTCCAGATCAAAAGAGTAGTAATAAGATCAATCTGCGCCTTTATACGTGCACATTTATAATTCGATTATCACTAAACCGACGATATAATGTATACTATTTGTATTTACAGTGCAAGCTGTGGGCCGAGGCAGAAACCTTAATACACGAAGGCTATGTTAATTGGAACGCGTTCCTTTGTCAGTTAAATCTTGATCATTTAGTTAAAGATCAATCTTAATGTCGTCGGATCATGTGGAGTAAGGCATTAATGCCATGAATCGATTGTCAATTTTTTTATTTCATCTAAAACAATCAATATTAATAATACTTAAATTATTAATTGTTGTCGTAATTACATTTGTAACTTTTACTAACGTAACTTACAGTAATTTGCTTACTGTATCTAAGTGTCATTAAATTACGTAACCCGTAAGTAGATCAGATCTAAAAGTTCCTCCAAATGTAAACGTTTATGTGAACCACTTACGTAAGTTCGTAAGTAAGCAAGACTTACAAATGTTATTTTATTGGGATTGATATTTTATAAGAGTGATTTACTATATTTTGCTATTTTGACTTGAGTTTATATTGTCTAATTTGCTGTTTTGTTTCTATATAAAATTGTTGGTATGGGTTTTGTAGATGATCGTGTATGTGTGATTATTTATTTGAATAGTAATAAAATTCATATTTGGAACTTTTTTATTTTCTTGATCACAATAAATATTTTCTGGACGGTTATTCTAAACGGCCTGTGAGCACGTGCGATAATTTGTTCCTCGCCAGTCATTACCACAAATCACGGATAATATCATAGCTGATAAAAGTACATACTACAATCTGTAAGGACACTAATAGTGCTAATTTTTACTATGAAGTTGTCATGACGGCCAGCATAGTATGCGTAGGCTCGTTGCAATAAATATTAGCACGCTATGTAGTTTAGAATACGACAGCTATTATATTAACCGTGATCTGTGATCGTTATAGGAAGATAGACAAAAGTACACAATACTAACACATTCTTTTTATGGTCGGAAGGTACATTATAGGCTTAAGTGACATACGATGTTTCATTAACAACACATTTTCACTGTTGCAAACACATCTTCACAACATTGAAAATGTTCGATTAAAATAAGAATTAAAGTGACGTAGAATACTAATATTGTGATTACTACACTAAAAACGAACATAAATATCACAAGCCATTCATTCACTCGACTACATGTTTTACAAAATAAATAACTTAAAATTAAATCTAATATGACTGCTTCCGCTTCCTACTTTTTACAATCACTTTTAATATGTACAATCTGATTATTCTAATAGGATTGTCTAATTGTTTCATTTCAATTTGCTATATTTCTCATTATATATTACCTAGTTGTTCATTTAAAATGTTAAAAGGTTTTACATGGCACAAAGTATTCACTTGTGTGTCGATGCATATTTTAATACAGTTATAAAGTTAAATAATAAATACATTTTAACCATTAACCACAATGATAATAACGCCTCAGAAAAACAAATCTTGCTTGATCGAGTCTTGCAGCAAGTATTTATTATAATGCAGTTCCGAAACATCTTCATGACGGCTCTGTTCTATACGCATCGAGAAATAGGGTGTGTCATAGGTGTACCCATATGATGATTCATATGTAATGAACATTATATTTAATTTAATTTTCATTTTTACCATATAATGCTTGCCACAAATTATGATAAAATCTTTGCAATAAAACTGTGGGCTTGTTACCCAATTTTATCTTTACACTGTACTGTATGTGAACTGTACTTTATTGTATGTATGTGATTTCAGTGCAGTTTTGTACGAATTATTCAAAGTATAAAATATATCTTTGAAGGGTGAAAATGGGTCCAAGTTGATCCGATCTGATGATAGAGATTTTTCGGTGCGTGTGTGGCTTGAAGGAATAGCAATAATCCCAAGACGACATACTAATTAGATTAATTCGTTAGATAATGGTTAAGATGCATTTTACAAAATTTGCTTGAGCTTTGTGATTTCTTAATAGCTAGCTTTTGCATTGCTTTCATAATAAATACAAGTTGCCAAACAGTTAGATTAATTATAGTATATTCTAGATTAATGTAGGTAATGCGTAACGGCGCGGCGGTAACTATAACATTTAGATGTCTATGAATAATTTATGACACTGGAGTGTATTTTTATTTTACTTTATAATTTACCTAACATTTACATATTTACACAGTTAATTCAGTGAAGTCAAGGGTAGCGCTTCTAGCTGAAATTACGTCAAAATATTAAAACTCCTACGACCTTTAACAAAACGTAGACTAACGTTATTTTCTTCTGGCCTCTCCTTGGCACTAGATAGTTTAAACCCATAATAAAGCTAATATACGTTTTGGGAAAAGGCCGCTGAAATATAATCTAGTCCTAAGTTCCTTCTTATTTAGTACATTCTTATGTTTATGATATTATGTTGAGAGGGTCAAAATTCAACATGTATGAAAGTTATTTTTTAAACGTTCGTATAAATTTAACAAATGTCGTATTTACTAGACACCCGGTTTTAATAATGGTCCACATAATATTTTTCAAGTGTTAACTTTATTTAAATATTTACGTAATATTCTTCGTAGAGATCAATAACTAAGTCGTAATCGTATAAATTGCATTAGACTTCAAATTATGCTATGTCTAGGACAAGTATGAATCACCACATGTCTTTTACTCGTTCCGCAGCTGGTATTTGAGGCCGGTACCTGAAAAACAAATTAATCCTTAATAACCGCGTAATAATTGATATTATAGGCGATTCTTATTCGAATGTTTGTTCCCTTGCGTTTATAAGTTATAACATGAAAGACTAGAGAACAAGTATGTCTTTATTTTAGTAGAGAAGAGTATAGCCGTGAAGAGGTAAAATGGAGAGAATCAGAGAACAATTTTTGGGATTTACTTATAACAATCTCTTCTAACAGCTGCCCTTAACGCACACGTAATGGGGTCGGCGCAACATGCTTTTTATCACATGTTATAGAAAGCCTTGGCAGTTTTTACGACATCTAGCCCTCTGCAGAGAGGGATTTATAACAATAACGATTAATATTTAGTTGTAATTACTATCGATGACAGAAGTGTAAGTGTGCCACCAACATCCTAGACCCCAACCCCACGTGCACGTGGTACAATCTGCTGATTACCGAACGAAACTTGGTTCCCGATGCGGGTTGTGTGGATCAGTCAGACTGCGGGTCGCCCCATATCATACTGAATCCACCGTCAATTGATGATGGAAGAAAACGAACCCTGGCATTAAGTCACTATAACGCACGACAGAAAGATACTTTATTTCTATCGATAAGTACTAAAATTTTAGCTCACTGATAAAAATGTAGTCACCATGGACCAAAGATCTAACGAACTAAATAGTTTCAATCTGAATGAAAACCAACCGTGACAAATTTCACTACGTACATTGAGATTGTCATTATAGTGCTGCTAATGGTACAGTCAACCTGGGTAACTTAAGCTTTCAATGTAACATTGACTCACTAACTTGTATTTGAACGATTAATTTTTTCTCTTCTTACTGATACACTGTATAATAATAAGATGTTTAATTTATGAAAGTAAAAAGTGTTTTTAAACGTTATTCTCACCATTCAAAATTTGGGCGGTAAACAGAGTTAGAAATATACTTGCTAAAAAGTTGTGTATAGCAATTACTTCAGAAGAACTACAGAAGGCGAGTTCAGTTTTATGTTGAAGAATCATATGTTTTTTATGTAATAACACTGAAATATCCCGCGATATTGATAGATTTTTAAAAAAATCTTTAATTAATCTTCGAGCCGTTTCTTTTTCAGACCATTTGGGGTAACATTAGCTCGGGGCGAGGACAGACAATGCGTGAAAATTTCAATTATGCAAAAAAGTTTTGAAGGGTGGAAGTGGCCATCAAAGCTTGACATATTTAATTGTCACCCCGAAATATAGTTAGTCGATTTGGAGGATCTAAAATCACAAAACGAGGCGATTCTTATGCGATTGATGATCAATTTCTATACATGGTATGGGGGAATTGAGAGCCGATATTATGTTTCTTTTTTATATGTGATTGAGTTTGTTTTATTATTTTTTATTATTTTAGGCATTGCTCAATAATTATAAGTACATCAAAACCTGATTAATACAATAATAACTTGATTTAAGAGGTCCATAAAATAGAAGTTGATTTCGATAAACCAGGCAGTTTAATATTGTATTAATATGGCAACCCTACGTTGCCACTAAAAAGGAGATAGTGATATAAACGAAATGTATTTTTTTTATCAATATGACAAGCTAATCTTACCGAGGAGTAAAAAAAACTACATAAATTAGAGATTTTCTTCATCAACTCCTCATACTTATTAATGTTACCCAAATGTCAGTATAACTTTGGCTCACCAAATTTTTGGTAATTTAAGGGTCTTTTATTTATCGTTTTGATAAATAACACAGGAATTTAGATTATAGAGGCCAATATCCCACTAGAAACACTCATTTAGGACAAATAGCAATAAAAGTAAATCCGTACTGCTATAAATTACCTCTAAAGTGAGCCAAAGTTACCCAGGTTGACTGTATTGCGTCTTGAAAGTATTACGACATAAAGTCCACTTGGATCCTTGGTCTTTGGAAGGCACATACCTGTGTGGAGGTATTGCAGGTGATGATGAAGGATGACTTCCCGCTAGAGGAGACATTTTGATATTTGAGCTGTTGTTGCCGTTCACACTAGAACCTAGACTCGACGCTGAATCCGCACTGAAATAAACATATAGGTACGTTATCTTACCATCACGCGGTTGTTAATTAAATTGATTAACGCCCGTATACTGAAACGCTACTTAAGTATTTAAGATCGTTTTAAACAAGTTAAGTCCCTCTTAGCTGTCAAAATTGTATGAAAATAAGTAGCCGTTAGCCGTCAGACAGCTAAGTAGCGTTTCAGTATTCGGACATAAGTAATTGAATGGTTCAATTCTAGACTATAAAATGACATTTGATAATGTCCTACTACTATTTATATTTGACAGCCTCCGTGGCGCAGTAGGCCATTAGCCGGATGCGAACCGAAAGGCCGTAGGTTCGGTTCCCGCACTGAGATAAATATTTTTGTGATCCACGAATATTTCTTTCGGGTCTGGGTATTGCGGAACCGCATGTTCTTTGTAGTTCCTGATACTCACGACATAGGTTAACCTTGTGTGAAATCAGGATTTTATTTGTGACTCTTGGGTGTATGTATATATAGGCGAGGGATCCGACACGGTCATTAATTAAATTAAAGACGATGTAGTTTTACTTCTAGGTTTATTCTTTCACAATTTAAACAAAGGTTATAATCAAAACAGTATTGTGGACGTCTGCACTAGGCGGCGGTAGACGAACGAATGCCCTTCGGTAATTTTTTTTGCTGTTTGAGTTTATGCTGTTAGCCTGACGCGAGTCGGCTTTTTACAGCTTCACCGGACTTTCGGGTGAGCGCGAGTTAAGGGCTCTCAACCCTTACATTTAAGCAACCTCGCTGATGGCACCCCCTGTGGGGTACGAACCTCGACTCAGGGCGGTCACTGGGTGAGGATCATCAGAGACATCTGTGATTATTGGTTAATAAATAGGTAAATAACTGTTATCTAACGTACCGATCCAATTGCCTCCGAAACAGAGGATACCTCCACGGCGAGTTGGGTTTCCTCTGTTCATGTTGGAATGCGGGGTTGTCTCGTCCTCTGCTTTCATTCACAACTGACATGGACACTTGTCCCTCGTTCTCGCGAGTTTTTGATGACAGTCTTCTATAAATAATTAAAACATGGGTAGTAAAAGCTAGGAAAATGGCAGAATATTTAAGACTAACGGCTAAGGGCTCAAATCTCATTTTGGACAATCACAATTTGTGTTTACGTTCGAAAAATTAGGCAGAATATGAATGGGACGGGAATACGCCGGATACAGCAATAGGTTTGTCACCTATCATCTATCATCATGCGACGGAAGAATTATCAGCGAAACTGGTGACCCATCACCAGTTGCGCGATTTCCCACCCTCGATAATGAAGGCGTGAGCTTATGTAGGTAGTAAACACCAAGCCGGGGTTCAAATGGAGGCCGTGATTCAAAGTGCATGTAAAATATTGGTGATATAAATTGATAATTTATTATCAGCTTACAGTATTTGTTAAACCAAGTCAGAGGCCATCGGGTGGCTTGAAAACGACACTAGGTTGACCACTAACCCGATAATAATAGATATAAATAAATAATCAGTTATTAACTTGATTCGGTTATTGTCATTTAATACACTACACAATATAATTACCTTAGTATCCTAGTAGGCAAAGAGGCTTGCGTCTGTGGCCTCGCCCGCTGCCTGCTGTCGACTATGAGCACATGTCTGTCGTACGGTGTGTCATAGTCCACCTCGAGCACGGTGGAGAACCGATGAGGCCAGATCAAGTCCAGGATCGCTATCACTAAACCCACTAGTACACACGAACTACCTGCAAAATACGAGTGTGGTATTTTATTTTTATTACAACCGATTAAAATAGATGCTTAGCGTAAATTTTCATGCATGTCGTGTCTACATCCAGCAAGTCGTTTATATACCTAGGGCTTTGTGTTTTTAAGTTCGTCTGGAAATTCAGTTGAACAGACCAGTTTGGTAGACCATTTAATAAAAAAATAAAAAAAGACGCATAAAGAAACTCGACTTATGGTGAACTGACTTTAAGGGCTCTGTACCCAAAGGGCGAATGATGTGCCAGCTATTAACACTCGATGTCGAATTTAAATCGATCATCAACGTTCTTGGGATCGAATGTGGAGAATATTTCTCAGTAGGCACACAGGTTACAGAGAGTAATTGAGCACAGTCGGCCATGAACATTCACAATATGTACCGGCCGTGCGTAGCCGCCTTGTACAAATTATGTAGTGTTGAAGTTGATAATTGTAATTGTGGCTTTATGCATTGCTTCTCTTTTCGCAAATGGTGTTTTCGTATTATTCTGTTGCATATTTTTTTTATATAATTTTGTAGGGTCGCAATAATTAATCAGTTCCTTATAACGATAAACTCATAAAAATACGCCGCCCAACGTGGGGCTCGAACCCACGACCCTGAGATTAAGAGTCTCATGCTCTACCGACTGAGCTAGCCGGGCTATATTCCCTAATGAGAATTAATGGATCTATTTGTTCTTAGAATTCAACAGGAATGTATAACATGATAGTTTTCGTGCAAAATATATTAACATTTGATTGTTTGGAATGCGTGTGTGAGATTGAGAACCAAATCCATCGTTCTCTTCCCAAGTTCCTTTTCTTTAGGGTTGGCAACATATCCATAGTTCATCTGTTATAGGTCTTACCATCAAGTGACACACTTCCTTGTTTGTACATCTAGTATAAAAAAGCCAATAATGAACCATAATCAAATACCTGCAATAAGCACCAGCCAGAAACACCAACCGAGTGTGAAGAACAGCATGGCTCCGTCAAGTCTGACTATAAGAGGAGCGTTGGGTAAAGACGCCCAGTATCCCCCGGCGGCTGCACACAACGTTACTCCTAATGTCACCATCGCATAAGCACCGTACCGAGGCACCACTACTAATAGAAGGTTCATCAACAGCCACAAAGCTAAGGCCGTCCTGAAAAAATATAATATTAAAAAAGCATTATGATATAATTAAAAATATCAGCCCTGTATTATAGCGCTACTGGGTGCGGGCCTTCTCTACGAATCACTCATACGATAGGTTAGGCATTAGTCCACCACGCTGGCCTAATGCCGGTTGGCAGACCCACATTCGAAATTGTTATGAATAATTCTCAGGTATGCAGGTTTCCTCACAATGTTTCAATTCTTGCAAGCGATCATTAATAATGAATACACACGTAACTTGAGTAAGAAAAATTAAAGGTCTTGGGGCTGAGTTTGTACCAGCGATTTTCGTCTCGGCAGTCTATACCCCTCCCCGCTAAGCTATCGCTGTTTATATCTCTGCTCGTATAATACCATTAAAATCATTTACTATAACAGACTCCGGATACTTATAAATTTTTAAACACACGTATTTTAAACTATGGCGCTCTAAAGGTCACTTACCCTCGATCTATATTTTTGGTGACCCTTTAGTATCCAAAAACAATAACAGTGACGCGGTGACTTGTGGCTAATTTTGAACCGGCCAAGATATTTTTCGCGTAAGAAACAATGTTCTTCAATCTTGAAAAAAAACCGACTTCCACAGCGTTTCGAATTTTGGGTGAATTAATTAACTAATCTATTTATAAGAAAATTTTATCATATTTTATATTTGGAAACGGCCTTTTCTAACGATATTTTCTTAGTTGTAAATTAATGCGATAGCTCAGCGGGGAGTGGTACGGACTGTCGAGACGAAAGTCGCAGGTTCGAGACCAGCCCCAAGAGCATACACCACTTACTTTTCTAAGTTACATGTATATTAATTGTTAATTATCGCTTGCTTTAACGGTGAAGGAAACATCGTGAGGAAACCTGCATACCTGAGAACTCGATAAGACTTTTCAAAGGTATGTGAAGTCTGCCAACCCGCATTAGGCCAGCGTGGTGGACTAAGGCCTAACCCCTCTCATTCAGTAGAGGCGGCCCGTGCCCAGCAGTGGGACGTATATAATACAGGGCTAGTAAAAAAAAAAAAAAAAAATAATGGAAAGTAATTCCGTTTGATGTTATTATTTCGGCCTAACTGGATCACATTAATCATTGGTACGAGTAGTAGCATTAAATCAGGATGAACAATCGATTACTCCTAAGAATTTCACTGGCGATACAGCTACAGCAGAAAAATTTATGGTCCTTACATATTTGGTTGATGAAATTTCGATGTAGGTACATATTTAATTATTAATTATTTCTGTATTTTATATTTTACCAAAGTAACGTAGCGGTGGTATATCCCGCGGCGCGGTATTTCGCTCCCCACTCGAAGCCTTCGTGCTGGACCGCGAAGTGTTCAGCTACTGACAGTACTGGGTAGGGAAGTCCTCGCGTCAGCCCCGCTCGGTACCAGTCCTGGATGGCCCCGGCCTCTTCCCATCGAAACTGCTCGTTGTAATCTACTCCCGGGTCTCCGACACTCGTATTGCCCCATGATAATGCTGTAATATGAAATTGGAGGTGCACTCTCGAAGACCAATAGTAGTATGATCATAGTGCCCAGTTCATACAAAGACGGTTATTTTATTAAATTTAGGATGTTTATGGGTAGTAGAGATCACTTGCCATCAGGTGTAAAACATTGGCCTTCTGAATAAAGAAAACGATACTTACCAAAACATTTTTTTTATAACCAAATATATTTCTAAATACTAAATTTAAACAAACACTTCATGTTAAATGTCTAACTCATGTATCAAGCTAGACTATAATACCAAGGTCCCGGTACAAAAAATAATTCAAGTTACACTTTTATAATATTGAAGTTTGAATGTACAAGGAATAAAAACTACAACGCACAATATGAAACGACAATCATATTTCGTCACTCTTTGTTCAAAGGAAAGGTCAACAAATCCATTAGATCAGAACATACTACAATGGTTCTTAACGAGGATAATGTAAGAAACATTCAAATTAAATCTTTTTAAACAGACCGCACGTTTTCCGACATCGTTCTTAGATTTTATCTTGTTGATATTGTTCACAGGTTGTATTTTAAACCTAAGGAAATACCATTTACATATGGGATTGCATTTTGAGCAGTATGCGATAAGATTTAATAGATATATTGAAATCGGTTACATATTTTATTTTCTGCCAATAGGTTGGACAATTGAGGATTTCAAATTACAAGTAACAGGTAATCGGCATACTAATGTAACCAAATACTTTGTAGGTCGCTGTCTATGTCATTGCGACGAATGAGTCACCAATCATTTATCATTGTCTTTTTACTACAATGAACTTCCAGTAATAAGCGTAGTAACTTTCTCGATCCCGTTAGAAATCTAATTTTATTCGCATGTACTTCAAAGAAATTGAAGTATTTTAGGTACCGTTTAGTACGTAGTATGAGATCTAACCAGTAAGGGTGACGTTCACGTGGCCCAGGCCGACATGCACCGCCAGCCAGCAGTCCAGCCGTTCGGCGGAGAAGGCGCGGTAAGCCGCGCGGGCCACGCGCGCTCCAGCCACGTGCCATGATGAGCCGTGCTTACACACTGGAAAAGTGATTTTTTAATCAATAAATACAACAGTCACACACATAGTCCTTACCCCACAGTAAGATACGAGTCTTGTGTCGTGGGTATCAGGAACTACTAGATACTTCGGTATCAAATCACCCAGACCCCGAAACAAATATTTGTGGATCACACAAACATTCGTCTCGGTGCGGGGATCGAAGCCAGAGGCTGTCGTTTGTCGTTTATGTGCATAATAATTGTATTATTAATATTGTAAAAGGATAATAAATAAAAAAATAACATGAATCGTACGTATTATTATCGTCTTCGATCCCTAAAGTCCATAATATTTAATTATACAAAAATATACTACGTCACATATGTTAATTTACACTTGTTCCTAGATTATGAATGAGAATGAGCAATTTATGCGTTTCCTATAAAAATAATAGGTAGGTTTACATAAATTCAGTTGCTCATACGCTTAGAGATCAACATTATTGTATTCAGATAGTTTCAGAATGAAAGTTGATTTTGTCATCTTGACTGTGAGATCAAGACAACGGCAGATTCATTACGAAAAAAACTTACAAAATCTTGTTGAACCGCATCCGAATTTAGATCCGATTTGTATTGGAATATTGTGAAAATGTATTTAACAATAGCCTCGCTGTCTTTCATAAAAAATTAAATCCGAGTCCACTTATATGATACAATTATATCAACAGCATATCTTTACTAAGTTAATTTACTAGCGAGTTTAGTAACATTTTACAGTCGTCTACTACCTACGTACTTGTAATGTAGTATATATTTAACACAATTGATATTTACTCAAACTGGTTTGCAAAATAATGTCTGATTTTTACAAGTTATACCTAGAAAAAGTAATTTATTCGAGTTTAAGTGTGAACTATTCATTAAATATATTATGTTTGACTTACATCGCTGTTACTGTTTCTACAATATAAATGATAAAATATGCATATTTTACATTTTCGCGATAGTAAATTAGGTTATACGTTTTTGGCGTTTCATATGTTACATTATGTGTTTGATGTGCATATATGTGTACATAAGTCTATTGTTACATGAATGTTTTTAAGTAGCCAGTAGTAAATAAAATAATTGTAAATATTTCAACACGAGTGTATAAAAGATAAGGAAAAAATTATGTCTAGGTCAATAGATGTTGCTTTTAAGCGTCGTGCTTTTAATTACCTTGTAATGAAGTGTCAATAAATGTTTTTCACGGTAAATGGGAGTTATTGAGTCATTTATCTCTTTCAAGGTTACAAAGTGTAATGAGTGTCACAACATCGAATTATATTTCAATATAATATCATTTTTAACTTCCGGGGATCAATTGATTGTCTTATAATATGATATTTAACCTCTGAGAGCTTTTACATCTTACGCGGTGATAATAGCTGGAACTAATTCGACAATTACTGTTATGTCTCGGAGGGACGAGTGCAGTACTTTGTTATTCCAATTCTGAGCGATGTTCCTTTATTTCCAAGGTGGTAGACCTTGTTTCGTCATTCAGGATAATAAAAATAAAAACAATTCTCGTTACAACTCGGTACTAGGTAACAACGTTCATATGGTCGAGCAGATACATATTATAAAACTACTACAATATAATGTAAGTATACTACTTATTTTGTGTTTATCATGCCACCTTTAAATTATAGCAATGCGAAGGACAAGCTCTAATTATATGATTATTCCGGTCTCTGCGTCAACTTGTTAATGAGAAGAAACAAGTATCGATTTGGTTTTGTGAATTTTAATTGGCAAGACGTATCAAGTATAGCTTTGAGTCGAATCTTAGATAATCACACTATATGTTGATGTGCTAGGTGATGATCGAGGTTCTACTTAATAATACCTGCTCCAGATCCACTTATTGTAGGGTTCTTAAAAGATGTATGCAATCTTTTTTAAGGCAGGAGGCCGAGGAATGAGCTAGTGAGTCACAGGATTTTTAAATCTACTTCGCTAAATGCTTATTATAGTACATAGCGTAATTAGATCCGTGAAAGCCTTTTAACCTTCCGTTATGAGTTCATATAAGAAATTATAATATTATGTTATTGTGTTTGCCACTTCTATAAAATTTATTAAAATATCTTCAAGCTCTTTTGTTTTTCGGTACCTAATTACAATCTACGTGTCAGGTTATTTATCTTTGAACTTTAGAATTAAACAATTTTAAAGGTCCTAACTTGACACTGGCATAATGTATAACAGATGCCATACAAAAATTTTTTTTAAAGGCAAACAAATTTTTGATAAAATGTCGAGCAAACAGTAACATTTTTTTAAGCACTGGCTGTGTCTGGTATATGTGGCGTATAATTTTTTTTCTATATGCATATATTTAAAGCATATAGATACGCGATAGAATTTGATATATTAGTACAAAAAGATTTATTTGGAACAAGCCTTGGCGGACGTGCGTATAACAACTCAATATTATTTCATCGTAATTGGATAAATGAAATGTATACGGAACAAACAAAAATATACTTATGTAGATAAATAGAGAGTTTTTTTTGTAATTAAGTTATATATTTGATTACCAAATACTATTAACGAACTAGATTGTAAACTGACACTCATTTTAGTTTTTAATATTCTGCGGTCCTAGAAATTCAAGTCGGTAAACACTGTGCTCAGATAGCTATACTATTTATCTGATTTCGATAATAGACAATAATCTATAGCATCGAATATATTGAATAAGTTTAATCGCGACTATCGGCAATAAAAGGGAATGCACAAAAGACGATGCTGATAAAATGAAATGGTTGCTTACCTAAAATTACGGTGCCAACGAAGAGGCTGAGTGTTACTACTGTGAACGTTGAAAATCTCTGAAAACAATGGTATCATGGATTAGAGGAAGTCATGAGACTGGCAGTAAGATGGGGCAGCGACAGAGTTAAAGAAAAGTCGCTAACATGCAAGTAGTCGAGCTAACACAGCCTAGAGACCTTCACCTTGGCTTTCCCTTACTAATGGCTTGTAAAATGTGTATGCACAATACAATAAATCCGAATTTTTCCCCTTATGGTGAAAAACACACTAAAGTAAATTCATACACTAGTGACTAGACAATTACACTTAAATACATTTTTTATATGTAAATATAAAAATTAAATGCTTTGTTAAAGCATAATCTCAAGAATGTTATATTAACAATTCTTATTTGGTTCGTTTTTGTGCTTAAATGTTCATCTTCTAAATAGGCACCTACTGTGATATTTAATTCAAATATGCTTTCTGTGGTATGTCGATTGCAGCCGCAGTTTTACATCATTAACTCAGTACGAGGAAATTAAACCAAAAGGAGAATCTACGATTAGCAAACAAAATGTTGCAATATTCATTGATGAAGTTTTTGTTAGGTTTCGGGTTACACAAATTATTTGTGAATTCAATTTTTTATCTGAGTGACATTTTCTTGAGTACATAATATATATTTTTTATTTCTTTTTATAAGATAATGTTCAGTGAGATTCAGCTCATTGTACGAACATAAAAATTCGCACTATATTTACCAATTTCAATGGGCACAACTATGTGTGTCATAGTGTTGCATTGTGCATTTATGTAAAAACTAGGATTAACATTGGAAATCCCCAGTATGTTGATCAATTTCCAATAATATGTGTAAAAGATGTTATAGGAATCGAATCGATAGGTAGAACCACGCTGTAGATGAATGGGCCGGCTCGACGGGTCGTTACCACTGTCTCACAGAAGACCGACGTAAAGTAGCAGCTTGCTGCTGCGTTTCGTACGGTGAGTGAGATATCCGGAAGCCCAAATCCCCTCCCCTTCCCAATCCCTAATTATCCCTTTCCTTTAAGGTCGGCAACGCGCCCATGATTCTTCTGGTGGTCGGCGTACATGAGCGGTGGAGATCACTTACCATCAGGTGACCCATTTGCTCGTTTGCCGGCCTATGCTATAAAATATAAAATAAATATTACCTCTTTCCTGATCCCGGGGAAAATGACGAGGAAGGCGAGGTAAAGCGTCAGAGCAGCCAGCAGTAGTGCAAGCGCCGGCACGTCGGCCGCCACCGCCGTCCGGTTGTGGTATGCGTATAGGGTTGGCCCGCCTTCCTCGCGGAACGCGTCGAACCACCCCTTCATCGCTCACCCAGCCTGAAATACGGTGACATCGTTATTATCGCTATATTTAGCACTAGCTTTTGCTCGCGGCTCCGCCCGCGTGATCTGCTTTTTCCGGGATAAAAAGTAGCCTATGTCCTATTCTGATGTATAAGCTATATTATTGTAAAGTTTCATTAAAATCCATTTAGTAGTTTTTACGTGAAAGAGGAACAAACATACACATACATCCATTCATCCATCCATCCATACTTACAAACTTTCGCGTTTATAATATTAGTAGAATTATGAACTACACGTTAAACTACTAAATGAATGGTAGATAGCGGTGTGGCTGTGCTCAGCATTGCGTTGTGCACCATTGCCACCATTTGAGATTGCTGGAGTCCATGAGTGGTATTAATCGTGTACCATGAAGCGGGCTGACATGTTCATTCGCCCACTAAGGGACTAAAAAGTTCTTCACCTATTGTACTTATTTCATTAGTTAATGAATCCTGTCATCCCACCAGCATTACCAAGTATTTGCTTATTTGGATTTAGGTGGACCCCTATAAAGTTTTGGAGTCGAAATGTATTGAATTATTTGTCCATACAATATTTCGTCCCTATTTTACACCTTTAAGGGGTGAAGTTTCAAAAATTCCTTCTTAGTGCTCACTTAAGTCATTAAAAGAATATCTGTGTCAAATTTCATGATTCTAGAACCAGCGGTTTAAATCTGCGTTGATGAATCAGTCAGTCAGTCAGAATAACTAATTACATAATATGTATAGATTATTGAAAGCTCCGTCTAAAAATAGGTTAGGTTAGACACTTTGATTTGAGTTTTTTGGAGTTTGTTCTTTACGTTTATATTTTACAACTTTGGAAGAATAATTAAAATCGGCGTATAAATGACGAAATTCCAGTCTTCTTAGGATATATTTTTTTTTTTTAACTTTGCACTTTTTTTTTCGACTTGTTTGAGTTATATCTATCGATCAAAGAAAGGATCATCAAAAACGGATTATACTGTGGAAATATATGCAAGATAAAAATAATACGCGTCGAATTGAGAGCCTCCTCCGGTTTTCGGCTGTTATTATAGTCGGAGATGATTGAAGACCAGTTTGCATCATTGAGAAATGAATACGTTTAATATTAAATATATTACTCTGATACGAGCTGAAAGATTTTTTAATTAATATAATAATTTGAATCACTACGAAATTGTGTTGAAAGAAAAACACACAGCATCGCTAAGATGATCTTGCAAACTTACTTTGGTTTCCTGCAATATTCCTGCTACTATAACTGCTTGTTAACGGGTAGGCGCCAGTTTCTCTGATGTTTTCCTAACAGGTATAGTACCAACGTTGCATGAAACGGAAGCATGTTCGCTATGTCATATTCATATCTAAGCCGTGTGTTTTAGTGAACACATAATATAATACTAGGTTTTAGATAATAAATCCATCGTAGCTATTGGCGACAAGTTTACGACGAGAACAAGAACTGGATTTTAATATAAATAATTGCCTCAATTATTTTAATAACTTGCCGTTTTGATGAAAGTTTCCGTAATTTTGTCATTAAATTTAACCAACTCGATAATTTTTCCGCGGTTCTATTCTTTAATTGATCAGACAGTAATACAGACATTATCTAAGAAATCAATTCGCTGCGAAATATTTACCCAATTAATATAATGTGAACGCTCTAAATTGCAGAGGTATACTTAGCTAAACCATTATATTTTACGTCTATTCCAACATTGGACGATTCGTTAACGCGAACATAAATCGCGTCTGCAATTCTGAAATACGCTTATTGCAAAAAGCTAGCTGTATCTCGAACGACTGTAATGTGGTGCTGAGCGCGGGCGGCTTGCGAAATTGCTTCGCAGATGGCGGTTCTGACAGCATGTACAGGGCTGTGTTCCTTATTGTCTAGCCAAAAATGTATTATTATTGCTTTGTATCAAGCTTAGTTATTAATGAGTGAGGTACCTCGGTCCAAGTATGGCTTTTGTGTTTGAAATATCTGCTTACGATAAGCAATTTATATGTCTACACATATAATAATATATACAATGAAATAGATACAAAGATTTATAATTAAATATAACAATGATGTGCTGCAATATTTGTGGTATCATACAACACTCTTATTTGATTAAGATATAATCCATACTCCATTCCAATTTTCCCTGGGAATAATATTCTGACATTTATACACCGTAAAATACAATCTAGAAATTAGGTAATTTCATAAATTTAAATGTTTACACTTTAGTTGGAAATAACGTTAACGATCTCATAAAACATATTAAAAATAAATGGTCGCGGTGTTAGAGTTACTCAATGGACGCAGTAGGAGCGGGCCGACTTCAAAGCCTTCTGGAAACGGATGTTATATATTGCACGTTAAGGCACAGTAATTAAATTATACACAGATACCAAAGCGACTGTGCAATTTGCGTAACATAATGCACACAGTGTAATGTTTCAAATCGTAATATCCGCTTGTTCTGAATACACAAGGACTCCTGTAAATCGTGAGTTGGCTTTATTAGACTAAATTAGTTTTTCTACTTCAAGTACACAATGGCGATAAAAATGTTGTTTAGTTATATAATATGAAATAATGATTATTTAAGGAATATATAATTGTATTTGCCTATAAAAATATACAATAATCATGTGTAATATGAATAAATAATTAATTCGCATATTATAATTAATGGTTCTTATCTTGCAAAAATCTCAATGTAATAATATAATATCGTTGTTTATTATTAATTCCAGTATGTTTATTAGCAATAACATATTGTTTGATTATAAAATTAAGTCCATTATCATTCTCGCTTATTTCTTGGAAACTGTGATCTGACTAATTTCACAATGCTCTTGACCTAGATTTGCTGGCAGCCTGTCGGAAGCAAATGCTTGTGTCTAGCACTGCTGCCGGAAATACAATTTATGTATCTATTTATAGAGCCGATGTCGAGGCTATTTATAGTCAATACAATATTATAAATGTAACCTTGGTTACAAGTCCCAGCTAAGGCAAACTGGCCGCAAATGCCCTATTAATCGCTTCACTGAAAATGTACTACAAAATATACTCTTTATTATAAAGGTCGTGACAGTCGTTAAAAATATTATGAAATCGATTGGTCGGCTCATTAATTATAATTAACACCTATGCACTATGAAGCTTGTACTTATCACATTTCGATAGATGGATGGTGGAACGTACGTATTAAGTTGTTAATACATTGTATTTGATACGTATTGTACTTTTAATTGGGTTTTTTATTTGCGATAATGAACTTAATGAGCGATACTTTTCGTCAGAAAAAATCGTCAGATACCTTGCAAGCCATCAAAAGTCTACACGAATTATTTTGGTATGTTAGACTGAATAAGATACCATTATGGGTTGTTAATTTCAAGTTCCTAATATATCGACACTTTTGCCATATATTTTTTGTAAATAATCTGATATCCCCTTAGTATAACACTTATTCGAAGGATTTTTCGTAGTATCTACTAATAACATCGCGCTTTTATACATTTAGTTACAAAAAGAAGATTGAATGCCTGTAAAAGTATTATTAGCAAGTGTAAGCGATATCCACCGCCCATGAACATCCACAATATCAAAAGAATTGTGGACGCATTGCCGACCTTAAAATGGGGTGTTTTGGGCGTCCGGATATTTCATTCACCGTACGAAATACAGCTACTTTACGTCGGTTTTCTGTGAAATAGTGGAAAGAACGCGGTGGATCCAGCCCATTCATGACGCCGACAGTTTAATATTTTTACACCTAAAACATGTTTTTATCATTACATTACAAGATGTATAATACGTATCTAAAATTAAAATTACTTAAATATGCATAAGATTTATCTAAATTTAATAAACCACAGCGTATAAGAAGCCACACTTTCAATTCCAAAATGTTAATAAACTCAATGAGATTCGCTTACATAAAATTAAAATAAATGTGTGTGTGTGTGGTTTATTTCATATGTATTTATGAATGTTCTATTAACATATTGTGTCGAACTTAAAAAATATGATTTCAGTTTTAAATTATGTGGTATTATTTCGTCGTACAAAAGCATCTTTCATATTCTATTAATACGTGGCGCTATCGCAGCGTAGTTTTAGTTCTGCCTTTCTACTTAGACGATTCCCATACCCGATCTTGAACATTTTCTGAAGTGTGACCATTGGCTTATTTGTTTTCTTCTAAAACGTCAACCGTTTGTTTAGGCTGTCCTTGATAGCATTTGGCAAAGGCAGCTGCGACCGACTTTTATGATGCTATACATATATCAGTCTTGAAGATCGCAGATTTATAAGCATGCGCACGCAGCGCCGCTCCGCTTTCCTTTCTTATTTTTAAAGTTGAAACTATACTACATACATACATCCTCACTTATAATATACTAGCTGTTGCTCGCGACCCTGTCCGCGTGAATGTAATTTTGTATTAGATCCCACGGGAAGAGACTATCTGAATACAATATATTGTAAGTTTTATGCTAGATCATATACTTATGTGCCAAAATTCATTGAAATCGGTTCAGTGGTTTAGATTTTTCATACAAACTTTCATCCCCTTTTTAAACCCTTCAGGGGTTGATTTTTGAAAATCATAGTAGCCTATGTCCTATTCTGATATATAAGCTATATTATTGTAAAGTTTCATTAAAATCCATTCAGTAGTTTGACGTGAAAGAGTAACAAACATACATCCATCCATACTTACAAACTTTTGCGTTTATAATATTAGTAAGATTCTATCCTCAGCAATAGTTGTGTCTGTCATTTTGTCGTGACTAACCCCCGTATTCATAAACATTGCTATGAGGCCTCGTAGTGAACGTGAACGCATGTTTACGATTTCTCTAAATGTCATTGGTTAATTTTAGGCGCTAAATAAAAACAGACCAATCATGTACGCAGAAATACTTGGCAAAGAGCTTCATTAAATGTTGTATCTGAATACGGGCCTAGAAATTAAATAATGTTTTATAGGTAGGTACGTATAATTTTTAACCCCCCACAAAAATTATTTGAATAATAGATATGTATATGACACATATACAAAAAATAAACTGTACATATACAGGGTTATTTTTAAAACACCAGCAACCTCGCAGGGGTAGATTCCTAAGGTTATAAGCTACTACTTTTGTTCTACGACTTTTGATAATTTGTTAGATTTTATTTTCATACAAAAATAAGTATTCATTTAATTTCCGTCTTGAACGTTACAACGCGCATCGCAAATTACGTAAACAAATACGCGAAGCGTGGGGAACCGGGCTAGCTCCTTTGAAGGTCAACGCCCCAGCAGCTGAGCGGCGCGTTTGATGTCGCGCGCGCACGCCGCGCCGCGCCTTACTCTACGAAGAAAAACACGACACAACAAAAACTTGTAAAATCATTTTTTTTTAAATATATTGAGTTATATCCAAACTCGTAGAACAAAAGTTGTTCCGTATGGGGTCAGCTATCTGGTCCTGCGAGGTTGCTGGTGTTTTAAAATTAACCCTGTATATATCTTTTTATTTGATCACTTTTTTTTGTTTGTACGCTGGTTAGTGGTTTAATCAAAAAGTTTATTACTATGCTTGAAGAAAATCTTTACAATTATTTAGTAATTACTAATGTTTTACCTAATTGATATCGGGTATTTTATATTTTATAACCTAACTGTTCAAACCCCAGATGTGGATAGATTTAAATATCGCCCGTCATAAAAATAAATATACAAAAAATGCGCCTATAATAAAAACGTTAAAATTGATATTTTATAACAGCGTTTTATAATGAGTTAGAGATGAATGTTTGATGAATATTTATAAAAAAAAATATGATGAATATTAATAATAAAAATATTATGATTAATATATCTTCATTTCCCAGTAATCAAAACTCATAGTGATGGTTGCGTCAATCAGTTTGAGACATCTGAAGATATCTGAATCTTTATGATACCTATATGAGAATATAAATTTTATTTGTTTCAACAGAGCAACATGAATATTTGGATATAGTTTTTGAGCCGGAGGGTGAAATATGCGTTTTGTCTCGGAAAGATGAGGCGAAAGACTTCAACGTGCTGAGCAAAGCAAAAGCTAATTCCTGATAAAATTAAGGTTTCGTATCCCTACTTATAGCTTTACTTAAAATAAGGTCCAAAGGTTGCCTGGAAGAAATTGCCGTTAGCGATAAGACCGCCAATTGTACTTCTATCTGTTATATTAGATTGTCTGTTATGTATTTGCAATACGTTTTGTGTGATGTACAATAAAGTTATAAATAAATAAATACTGTTACCGTATGACCTATTTAGAGATCCATGACGGAGACAGTGTGACCGAGATGCAGGTCGCGAGACAGGTGACTAGTCACTGTGAGGTGTGTGCGGTGTTGTCGCGATGAGGTGTCCGGCCTCTCGTATACCTTAAAACATACCTAAACGATAGCAAACGTAGCGGACATATCGTTCTATCGTGTGTCTCGATGTCCTGTCTCGGTCGCATACTTCAAAATTTACCTATACGATTGTGTACAAAGCAGACATGCCACCTTTGTTGTGGGTCGCGGTCTCCTATATCGGTCGCATACCTGGAAGTGCCAAACCGTAAACGTGCTTTTGCATGTAATTTTTTCGTTATGTCAACTGTTAAGTGATGTCTATTAACACAGTGGCCGCGGAACCGAACATAACTATGTATGTTGTGGTTAATGTTGCTATGTATGATTATTTGTTTGTCACTTTTACAAGGACGTGTATTAAATGCGGTTATGTGGCACGGACCTGTTTTTATTTTGATGCTAATATGCTTATGTTTTATGTTAAATGAGGACATGTATTTAAATAAGTAAAAATAATACTTTTGGCTTGATAATACATTTTGTATATGAAGTGTAAAATAAATAAATTTGTATGTAGTAAGCCGAGATGGTACAACATTATAGGTTGATGAGATTTAGAGTGTTACGTCATCATATACGTTGTATTTGAACATGTCATAAAATACGTTAATCAACCGAAAATGTTGTATACAGATTTATTGTAATAAATTTTAATCAAGCTTTGAAAAATCGGCTCTTAATAACACGTTGTTGTCAGTTAGTATTTCAGATAGAGCGGATTTAACTGTATTTCGTACTGTAACACATAAAAGTTGTGAGAAACATACTTACTTCACTTTTTCATGTCACGAAATGTTTCAACTTTCGAAAAATGAGAATTTTATGTTCATGAAAACCAACAAATACATTATAATTATATGTTAGACAATTGGCATTAACTATTTGCTTTACTTTTTATTAAATGATGATGGCTATGCACATTAAAGATTACCTATTTCGTCACTATAACTTAAGAAAAAAATATAATATAGGTAAGTTAATGCTAGCATTCGTTTTTATGAAGCCTTACCCAGACAAAAAATATCAATGGATTGTGGTCAATGAATGTTGATCAATAATGTCACGAATAAAACGTTCATTAAGGTTATTGTCCTTTAACTTCCTCAGAACTCATTTCATTTAAACCAATTTACCTATTCGGAATTTAGACATCATTATTTACATAATTAACTCTTTCTTTATGCCTAGCATTATATCGGCTTAATGCTAAGGACCGCCTTCCTACTTAAAAGTTTCCACCTCACTCGATAAAATGAGCAGCCGATAACATTATCATCATAAAATAAATTCTCGCAACGCAACTGTTATTTGAGTACAACATTTTGCTGTAAAAAGACCTTGAACACAAATACCAGCAATAAGTTCACAGCCTATTATAATTTTCTTATAATTCAGTCACGGAATTTAATAAATAATGGACCCGGAACAGCCGTGTACCTACTGAGTTGAGAATGATGTGAGGAGCAAGGTCGACCCGTTATTCTTGAAGCCGTGTGCCTTCCAGGAAAATGTCATGTTGCCCATATTAGATAAGGTCTCCAAGTGTGGTGAAGGACCTGTCACGGCCGTTCGAAGTCGAGGCCGCTGAGGACGTTCGAACACCTTGCTCCATGCAGGTGACTCAGCCTTGCTCTCATGTGTCGCTCCAAACGAATTCAGATCACGTACATACAATATTAAATCTTTTTATGACGTGTATTTATACGTGCGGTTCTACATGGATGTTTCTTTATCAGCGGTTTAGAATTTATCCTGTAAGCTAGGTATGTAGTTTTAAAAGAGATGTAACGCTATTAATAACCTATTATCACGTATATTGATTCAGAAAAAGACGATATTTAAGTTAAAAACTTTATTTTGTACTCAATTAATTTATTTATATTTTAGTGATGGAGGCGTATAGGGACGTGTTAAGTATAGTGTACTTATATTTAAGCTTAGTTTTTAGTAATGAATAATGCATCGGCATGTGAGAATCTTAATACTACAATAAGTCCGAAACGGCCTAATTTACTAACTTGATATTTTTGTTAAAAATAGAATATATTAATTGTAGTATGAGAATATAAAATGTAATACGTAGTTTATGCCCATTTGATTTGAACGACATATTCAGAGGACCAAATCTCCGTTTCATTTCCAATTTCTTAATTATCCATTTTCTTTAAGGTCGGCAACTCGACCAAGAACATTCTAATATTGTGCGTGTTCACGAAACTACTGACCATTAGATGACCATTGGCTCGTTTGCCGGCCTATGCTATTAAAAAAGGTATATAAGTTACCTTTTATGTAGCTGTTTATTCAAACGGGCAAGTTTCATCACATATCCATTAAAGAGATAACGAAAAATATTTAAAATTCTCGTTTTGAATCCCAAATTAAAAGTGTAAGTAAAATTACGAAAGTTATTAAAACATGCTTGGAGCCGTTAAATCAGAGGGCGACCAGTTGGTTAGTGTGTAATTATTTGGAACTTGACATTTCTCTTGGCCTTTGGTTTGACAGCGAGGGTTTACCGTCTTGTTGTAAATGAAGCTACCTCATGAAGTTAACTTACGTTATTGTATAAACCATCGTGCGAATGTATTAATATAAATTTATTGTAATGTTTGACTTACGGTTGTTTCGCGTTACGCTGGCTGTTTTTGACTTTTGTCTGATAACAATTGGAGAATATTCTTATTTCGTTTTGTATATAATATGTTCTTGTATGTGTAACCATACATACATATGTTTTTCAGAGTAATTTGCTTTTCATGATTCACTGTTATCGGTTTATAGCATATAAATTTTAGTAAATAATTATAATTCTGAGGGATTTAAGTCGGAGGTGAAAGACTAATACTTCGTCATTGGTGCGGCATTCTGATGATTCTTTCATTAAAACTTGTAAAAAAATAGCATTTTAATAAAAATAAACCTGAGTCATAGTGCGCGCAAACGCATAGTGAGGATTTTTGTCTATGTCATTGGCTGGCGTTTGACGCTAAACAAAATCGATCCAATCACATAGTCAGAAAACGTTTTCTTGAATACCGTATAAGACAGTATCTAGGTATTTTATGCATAAGTGACTAAGTTTGCATAGAATTAGTTAAGCACCATAACAATAACATTAGAGGACAAAATAATACAACGTGATTTGAATAATTAAATTTAAGGATAAGTAGAATAATAGGAAGGAAGCAATAAATTATTAAAGTAGTGAATGTAATAAAAAGATCAGACGACATTGTTTAAAAATTCATTTCATTTATAATAACTGCCTTCTACAGGGTCAGTGTGAGGCCATAAAAATATTAGATAATACCCTAATCAAATTATAAATAATATAATTAATATTCTTAATAATGGAACTATTACACTACTAACACACTACATTACAATCGAAACCTCAAAAAGTAAGCGTAAGAAATTTCGAAACAGAATAAAGGACAATATTCTGAGAAAAAGAGATGAGGTTTATGCTAAACCTCTTTTTAATAACACGCCGAAGATGTTACATTTACGTTTTCGCGCCGGGGAGGCTACATTTGCCCGCTATCTCAAGTTATTTTCATTTATTTTGAAAATTATAACTTTAAAAATAAGTTCGTTCTCACACCTTAGTGATGGAACGTTATTATGTTTATTTTCCTGCTCGGGGAACTGAGCAAGGTTATTTTTATTAGCCCTATATATTATATTCGTCCCACTGCTGGGCACGGGCCTCCTCTACTGAATGAGAGGGATCAGGCCTTAGTCCCCCACGCTGGCCTAATGCGGGTTGGCAGACTTCACATACCTTCGAAAAATCTTATCGAATTCTCAGGTATGCAGGTTTGCTCACGATGTTTCCTTCACCGTTAAAGCAAGCGATAATTAACAATTAATATACGCGTAACTTAGAAAAGTCAGTGGTGTATGCTCTTGGGACTAGTTTCGAATCTGCAAGGGTATAGACTAGAATAATTCCAATTCCTAAGAAAAATTAACAGGAGAGGGAAACATTTAGTCTGAGCAGTTCTCCTGGGGGATAGTGTTTTCTACTTCTGTTTGTCGCCCAGAGTATGGACAGAGAGAAATATTTCAAAAAATCACAGAAGTTGGTTCGAGCGATTATGTCACTTGAGTTACAATATATTATGTATTATTTATTAATTCAATAACGCAGTGGATCTCTACGGAATTAATTTGCATACACTTTATTAATTCTATGACAATGAGCGCCACCGATATTCATTTAATTAACTTTATATACAGACATTGTATATGGGCGAACTTAATGCCAGGGACATTATCTACGTACGTGCTACAGCGTAGTGATATTGAATTTTGTTGATTAAACAAAATGTTCTAGAGTCACGCTTTAGACAGTCATGTTTACGAGCATGAATGGCCGGCTCCGATAGTTTTTTTTAATTGCATAGGCCGGCAAACGAGCAAGTGGGTCACCAGATCGTAAGTGATCTCCACCATCCATGTACGCCCACAATACCAGGATAATCATGAGCACAATGCCAACTTTAAAAAATAGGGATAATTGAGGGATTGAGAAGGGGAGGGGATATGGGTCTCCGGATATCTGAAACGCAGTAATAAGCCGCTACTTTACGTTGGTTGTCTATGAGACAGAGATAACGACCCGGTTGAGTCAATCCATTCGTGCTGCAGATGAAACTATCTACAGCGTGGTTCTACCACTTGCTAACTCTGTTATCTCACTGACGTGAAGTGCCAGCTTGCTGATGCGTTACTTTGTAAATTAGCATTCAAACCCTTTTATGGATAACAAAAAAATCTCTGTTGTAGTCCAGTTTAGAAAAGCAGCACACCAAAAAAATCTCAGAACAACAATTGTAAAATGTTAGTAATCCCCCATTGGCATTATCATAGCTAACATAACAGACCGATTACTCAATGAAAAATAAACCATAAAAAAGTAGAAAATAATTGCAGGTGTAGTCGAGAAGTGTTGCGGCGGTTATATAATGGCTCTGATCCGACCCAGCCTCTTAGAACTTGACCTTGCCACTGGTTTCCTCCGAATATTGAGTACTCACCGCTCAGCAAATAATCGCCAAACACGAACACGTATTGTGACCTAACTAACACGCGAGCTATTTTTTATGTGTTAAAAAACGTTAATGATTGAATAGATTGATTAGCAGCGTATCGAAGTTAGATACCTATATAGATTCACGCCTGTTTCCCATAGGCGTAGGTAGAGACAGCGATGTTGTATGTTTGGTGAATGTTTAGATACATTGAAATTTGGGGAAATGTCATAATACACGATCTTTTTCTTTAGTTCAAAGAATGTATTGCATTAACTGTTTAATTACTATCTATTAGTTATTACTATCCAGATAAAGCATTCCAAATCACGCCCTAATTGTTTCGTTTTAGAACCGCAAGGTGTATCCATTTTGCCTTAATATTATCATCCAGAGTAGAAAAAAGCAGCCAACACAGATTGCTTATTTTTTTATAGCGTAAGCCGACAAACTATCAAGTGGGTCACCTGATGGTAAGTGATCTCCACCGCCCATGTACGCCCACAATACCAGAAGAATCATGGGCGCGTTGCCGACCTTTAAGGAAAGGGATAATTAGGAATTGGGAATTGGGGGATTTGAGCCTCCGGATCTCACTCACCATACGACACGCAGCAGCAAGCCGCTACTTTACTTACGGTTTTCTGTGAGACAGTGGTAACGACCCGGTCGAACCGGCCCATTCATGCTGTAGACTGAACTGTCTACAGCGTGGCTCTACCACTCGAGGCTGACTGACTTATGTTTGTGAACTTTGAATACATATTGCACATTTGCCGTTTTAATTAAACATTAATTACAATTAATATTTAAAATAATCGCGGTTCCTATCTAAATATTTTTCGTACCTATAATGAAATGCCTTAAAATTATATCATTTAGCTATTGCTGATGTCCATAATAATTATATTTGATGTTTCACAAAATATATATATTGAATTCTGTGTCTCAATCCGTCATTAGATCTTGGTCAATGCGGTAAAAATAATGTTTTGTCTGGTCTTAATTTTATTAATAACCGTTAAAATAATAAATGTTTTCCGATCTAAAACGATATCAAACATGTAAAGCGTTTCGTAATCAACACAAATAACTGCCATTAAGACAATAAAATAAACACTTCGTTTTGATATATCGACAAAAGTAGATCATCTGAATGTGTGGGTTGCTTGTTTAATATTTCAAACGAGATGGCGAGCGCCGACCGGTGGCACTGGCCGCTGCCGCGCTGCCAGCGTTGCCATTTTAGCGATTTTATCACTGGATTTAGTGACTATTTGGAGTACGACAGTGATTTTTTGAAAAAAAAATCACAAACAATATTTAGTGATTTCTAGTGATATTTGGCGATTTCTTGAAAAAAAACAACATCAAATACCAGAACAAGTATTGGATGTTGTTTTTTTTTTAGCTATTCGATATTATTTTTGTTAATTATTTTCGCAATTACATTATTCTGCAAGATGGCATCACTGCGCGCTGCCGCGCCGCGCAGGCAGCGTTGCAACGCGAGCGTCGAGCGCCAACGTTTGCGTGCATCGATCGGCTTCAACAAGTTTGCATTGAGTTCTGCTCGGGTATATAGCCTTCTCAAATGACAGCACGGCATAAAAAACAACGGACAGTTGGTATTCGAGCCAAGGTCCTGTAATGAGATATGTGAGTAGATAGTCGCGTTTAGAGAATTAAAACAATTCCGTCGCTTTGAACAGATAAAGCCTCGCCAAGTGTAATTATATTATTATTGTGTGCTTGTTTATAAATAATTAGAGTGAAGAAATAGTATTGCTTTAAAAATTCGTAATAAATTATCAGATCAGACTGATTCAGCGCGTACCGAACTGTTAAGCCATTAGGTACCAAAGGATAATGGTATTAGATTGTTGTAGTCTGTATTCGATTCTTCTGCTAATATGATCCGCATAAGTGCATACTAATAATACTAAATATAAAACCTTTTTTTATTTTTTTGGACGTATTCAAGGTCGAAGATTCTATCTCATATGGCTTTGTACTATAATAATATATTACAAGCAAGATGTTCGGACCTTGTGGTGATGGTGGTTGCCACGGCGGCTATTGCTGCCTGTATCATCTTATTATATATTATCATATTATTTACGCTTGTTGTACAAAGATTTCCTAGTCAGTCTGGATGCCGGGGTCTAGTCCCTATGGCGAACCATGGCGTTGCAGGAGTGATGGAGCGTAGCGTTCCATGTTTGTTCAGTACAATAATGCTGTGGTGCAAATAAATTACACTATACGCTGTCAGTGTGTTTGTGGATCGTAAATTGTATTATTTTGCGTTTTTTTGAAATTTCTTTTTGAAATGTTATTACAATATTTTTTTAGGCAACCCTATTGATATGTGTTCAGCAACCCATTTTATACCTTAAGATATTATTTTCACCCGGTAAACAGATGGGTGAAGGTCAATGTTCCCCGGGATCTTAGACCATACGTAATTAAGACGAAACTGTACATCATTACTTTTTTTTATTATTTATTTATATATTTTTCTACAAGACAAATCTTTCGGTAGCATGTGTGTTAAAAAGTACTTTGCGCCGATCCCACTGCGAGTGGAATAAGGGCTGGTGAAAGAAGATTAATTTATATTTCGAGATTAACCGATCTATTGTCCGTCTGCACTAAACATTTTGCAAATTCCAACACCTAAGTTCATACCTAACTCTCTAGAGCTAAAAAAAACTCGTATCGTAATACATTATCTTAGTTTACATTTTCGCATAGGAGTTTAAGGTAAGTGTTTTAAAATTATAGTCATATATTTGTAGAACTTTTGCAATGTGGTGTGGCAAGGTCAATGGAACAATGAAACATTGAGCCAAAAAATCTTACATAAAAAAACAATAATAATAGCAATAATATACTACCTGTACACTAAAACTGCTGGGCACGAGCGATGTCTCTACAATATCGATTCTCTACAAATGAGAAGATCCAGAGTCCATCACGCTGGTCTAATGCAGATTAGTAGAATTCCTATAACATCCATATACCCAGGTATGCCGGTAAATTTCTTATGATTAACATGAAGAAAAACATCGGTAAAGCGAGCGATAATTAAGATTGATTATTAAATCGTATTTTTACCACAAAAATAAGCAAGATCAAGGCTACAAAATATAATTCTATGGTACTGATTTGCGAATTGAGAATTGTTTATAATATATTTGACATATCACTGGCGCAAATAGCAGCCAGTTTGATGCAATGCAATAGCAATGCACTGTATAAATTCAAAACAATCTGAAACCGTTATTGTCCAGCTAGTTTCCAATCCGTTTATTGGCAACAAAGGATAGTTGCAAGTTACGTAACAGATTAGACTTTAGAAAACAAAGATGTTTACAGTTTCGTGCTCCTTAAAATGCAGGAAATATCGACACCTATTTAATTGTTAAAGTAAATATCAGTTTGCGAACTGCCATGCTAATATTTATTTGATTATGATTCATGTATAGAGTGAAGAATATGCGGATTGCGGAACTATCTACGCTTTAACACAAATTTGTTAAATGATAAGATCAATACATATAATAAGAATGTAAGTTTTGCGTGCCTGTATATCACTTATATTTGTAAAAAAGTAATTTGAAAGATTTACGCTATAATACTGAAATGCTACTCGACGGACGACTGTCTAAAACACATGGCAAAGAGCTTAAATATGTCTGCTAGAGGTGCGTTTCAGTAAGTATTTAGGTTTGTTACTTATGATTCACTTATATATTTGTAAATGAGTATTGTATTTTTATTGTAAAATGAGAGTAAAATAGCATAACACATTTTTAAAAGAAAAAAAAGAGACAATAAAAATATGAAATATACAATTGATGGCGAAAAAAATAAGCGATGAGTTTCTTTCTGCCTTTCTTCTTCGGGTCGTCATCAGTAGGCAGCTAGAGAAAGGTTGGTAGATTAGCTAGGCTAGGGATTTTCCTGCCAGTAAGGTCCATGAAAAAGTGATATTAATATAATCATCATCATCATCATCATCGGCCACAGGACCTCCACTGCTGAACACAGGTCTCCTCCAAAGATTTCCAGACCGACCTGTTGGAAGCGGCCTACATCCAGCGACTTCCAACGTAAATAATTAATATTATAGTGTTAGAATATTTTTATTTTTATCTGTGTTGATGGTGTTTATAAAATTGTCATCGGGTAACACCACCTAAAATATGTATAAAAGAGGTGCACGACTTGACAGGACACAGTTCGTATTCAGTCGTCGCACAGTGAAGACCTCAGTACCTATAGTGGTCGTTATTATCATGGCCAGCCTTCTGCTTGGCTGTCTGTTACAGTGGTTGTAATATTGTCGTAATTATTCATACTAAGTGTGTATTTAAGTGCATTTGAAGTAGGCCTACTGTTTGTTATCCTGACACGAGTTTGTTCCTTGTAAGTAAAATAAATTAGTTTGAAAGTGGATCATGTTTTTATGCTCCTCCTTTTATTTTTAGTCATTTCTCATTAAATTTGTAAGATCAGAAGTGGGATAGGCTCCACAGCCTATCATCATCTTCTTGATACTTAATTTTTCAAAACATTACTTGATAGCAGATGCTAGAGCTTTAAATGCACTTGTGTTGGTAATTACGCGATATATCTAACTGTGCGATGAAATGCGACTGTCTACGAGGTATTTGGTGAGTCCGTTCCAATTTTATTATTTATCGCCAATAAGATTGTCATGTGGTGTGTTGGTTAGATCATTACGATGATCCATGGTGCAGCAGTCCAATGCCATTCAGTGTAAAATCATTGCATTGCTGAATTTGATGGTGTTCAGAAATGTAAATTAATAATTATCTACCCGCCATTTATTAAAAATCATTGTACTTCTGAATTTGATGGTGTTCATAAATGTAAATTGGTAATTATCTACCCGATAATTATTAACAAATCGTTGTACTGCTAAATTTGTTGGTGTTCAGAAATGTAAATTAGTAATTATCTACCCGATAATTATTAACAAATCGTTGTACTGCTAAATTTGTTGGTGTTCAGAAATGTAAATTAGTAATTATCTACCCGATAATTATTAACAATTCCATGTCTCATAAAATATTTGGAAAAGTAACTTATTAGCAGTAATAAATTTATTGTGAACGTGTTAGTTTACTGCTTATGGATACGAAAAGTCTTGCACATTATGTTCGAATCAAAAGACAAAATGCGCCACAGTCATGGTTGTGTCTACACCTACAAAGTTATTAATTGTGTACCAATTGTTCGCAGAACTTATCTAGGACTGTAATGGACGAGTTCTACTGATGTAGCACCTGCGATGGCATTGAGTGCAAAATATTGGTGCGCAAGAGTTCCCGATCAACTAACACCGTGCCTACGGTGTGGTGGTGCACCTGTGCGGCGCACAGAGCAGCGTTGAGGGACGACTGTGACCAAACGCATTTACGAGTATTGAGTATACGTCGGTAATTAGCAGAAGTTTGGTGAGTTCGCTCCAGTTTGTATAGTAGACTTTATGTACCAAACAATCACCGGTTGCACTGGTTTTGTATGCCTTGTCTCATGTAAATCTTGATGTGCACATATATACTAGTCTTGAGTGGCACGGACTGTGGGCTGTACTAAAAGAGAGTATGGTTCATGGAGCAGGTATCGCGGGTGATGTCGGTGGGGCCCAAGCTGACTATAGACCGAGTTTAAAGCCTGAAGTGAGTCTTGAGGTTGACCCGCTGTAACCAATGTAAATTTTGATGCGCACGTGGTATTTGGTGTGGGAATATGACCTGAATAAAGCTTACTTGTGATATGAAATGTCGTTGTGTGCGGCTGTTGTGCAAAGTGATATGTTTTGTGTTGTTCGGTACATTTGGTCGGTACATTTACATTTAGTCGGACGCATTTGTTCATTACATTTGGTCGGTACATTTGTTAGTTACATTTTTTCGGTACATTTCTTTGGTACATTTTTTCGGTTTATAAAGTAACTGATATTTTAAAGTCTATGCGCGCTTGCCTACGAGCAGCTACCTGTGGCATAAACCAGTACACGCGTGCTCGCAATTTCGCAGCTCCTTTGGCGTGAGTAGTATTAATGTTTGGGCCTGTGCTATGAATTACTGAAAATGACAAATCAAATATTTGTCGGAAATCAAATGGCCTCTGTTATGTGGCCGTGTATGGGGAGTGATGGAAGTTCTGATTATGTCATTCACGATGTACTGAAAATTTTATTTTTATTTGTGTTATGTCTGAAGCTACTAAAAGTTAAATCATTTATTTTTATTACTTACAAGATCCTTTTCTGTAGTCGCTTGAATGCATGCTTGCGCCTATAGTACAGTTGGTCACTTCATTTGGTACAGTTCAACAAGTTGTGCTTCAGACACACACAAACCTGTATAACCTTTTTCAATGTTCTCCGTGTGTGTTCTTCCTTATGATTACAGTAGCTCGAACTGCACATATGTATGAATGTGCATGTGCAGAAATTCGAGGTGAGCTGGCTAAAAGAGGTTGCTTTGTACATCTGGTGCTGGGCGCTGGTTATAGCGACGGGCAGCAGCCGTCTGCCAGCGTCAGGCAGCAGCCGTCTGCCAGCGTCAGGCAGCAGCCGTCTGCCAGCGTCAGGCAGCAGCCGTCTGCCAGTAACGGGCAGTAGCCGTCTGCCAGTAACGGGCAGTAGCCGTCTGCCAGCATCAGGCAGCAGCCGTCTGCCAGCGTCGGGCAGCAGCCGTCTGCCAGCGTCGGGCAGCAGCCGTCTGCCAGCGTCGGGCAGCAGCCGTCTGCCAGCGTCGGGCAGCAGCCGTCTGCCAGCGTCGGGCAGCAGCCGTCTGCCAGCGTCGGGCAGCAGCCGTCTGCCAGCGTCGGGCAGCAGCCGTCTGCCAGCGTCGGGCAGCAGCCGTCTGCCAGCGTCGGGCAGCAGCCGTCTGCCAGCGACGGGCAAGCAGCCGTCTGCCAGCGACGGGCAAGCAGGCGTCTGCCAATGTCGGGCAGCAGCCCGCTGTACACCATGCTGAAGACATCTAAGGACTGATCCATGGTGAACCAATTCTCGCTTGTTTTATTTCTAAGAATAAAATTAATGTCGAATCCCAAGCTAGGATTTATATTAAGCTTGAAACCTTCACAAAAGTGATTATTTAAATTAGTCAGGATTGGTCGAAGCGGTGCATAAATACTAGCTATTTATTTATGACATTTTTTAGTATAAGAAAGTGTCGCTTGAGTATACCCATAGTACGATCCAAATAAAATGACCTCTGCAACGCAGCGGATAGCCAACATAAGGTTGTGAAATGAGTGACTACGGGTTCGATTCCCGCATTCAAAACATATGTTTGTGTTTGACTGGTAGATTTACTTGTTGCTGAAAATCGAGCTATGTGATTCTGCCGTGTAGTTTTTGTTACCCAGGAGGTGCAAGATGCTCGTTGGGTACGTCATGCAGGCAGATGGAAGCTATGAAGGGCAACGATAGCGGTCTGATGAAGAATACGGCACAGCGTGCATGATGCGGAGTGGCATTGAATAACGGCTCCGCCTAGAAATTAACTATTTGCATTGTATTCTTCTAAACTCATTGACACAGCTAACTATCAATGTGTTCCTGGGTTTTCTTGCATCACTTCTTTTTTCCCGGCTATAGATAACACGTGGCATATGAAGTGATGAGGTAGGGCGTTTTGTGGGTGCTGTGTTCTGTAAATACCTAATGTGCTCGGGACGCGCACTTGTCAGGAGAGGCCGTGTTAGAATATTTTTATTTTTATCTGTGTTGATGGTGTTTATAAAATTGTCATCGGGTAACACCACCTAAAATATGTATAAAAGAGGTGCACGACTTGACAGGACACAGTTCGTATTCAGTCGTCGCACAGTGAAGACCTCAGTACCTATAGTGGTCGTTATTATCATGGCCAGCCTTCTGCTTGGCTGTCTGTTACAGTGGTTGTAATATTGTCGTAATTATTCATACTAAGTGTGTATTTAAGTGCATTTGAAGTAGGCCTACTGTTTGTTATCCTGACACGAGTTTGTTCCTTGTAAGTAAAATAAATTAGTTTGAAAGTGGATCATGTTTTTATGCTCCTCCTTTTATTTTTAGTCATTTCTCATTAAATTTGTAAGAATAGTATTAATTCATTCATGTTTAATAAATCTTTACAGAAGTGAAATAACACTCATACATTGCTCAAAAACTACTATGTTCAAAAAATAAGCTTCATGTCATGCGATTTTTAAATACATCTTAATCATTAAAATACAATTAAATGGAAATCATACCTTTTGTTTTAAAAATAAGAATGGCATTGTTATACTGAAGATAAAACAAACTGCATATATTAGGATGCAGTTTAGCCCTATTTAGATTGAAAGATTTCTTCGTAGGACTTTGGCATAATGTCCCACTGCTGGGCACCGGCCTCCTCTAGGAATGATAAGCGTCAGGCCTTATCCCAATACCCTGGCTTAATGCAGGTAGGTAGAGAAAAAAATTAAGTAAATTAAAATTCACCGTCAATGTTATACAAATGTTCAGTTCTTACGAAGTGTTCTTAAATTTGTGTACGTAAAGGCCGTTAGATTCACTACAAAAGTAAGTTAATCTTCATATTCATGTCGTATTCTATTGCTTGTGCAACATAATCTTATCCACGCGGAAACTTCGGACAAAGCGCTAACACTTTTGTACGGCAGTTTTTGCGGTTGTTCTTTAAAAAAAATATGTATCTTTTTGCTTCCTTCTTTTTTTGTCCAAACGTAACATTCCACACCGAATATGAAGTTGTTACGGTTGGAGATTCAATTATTTCCGTCATTAATTACGTAGCCTAAGTTTGTAATGCAATTTATTGTTTTGTCAAATAAATGTTAATCATCATAAGAAATATAAAACTTCCGTTCCTAAACGCTTTATTTTAATTGACTCGTTTAATAACTCCGATAAGTATTAAATAACTATGTAATAATGAGATTTTAAAACCTTCACGATACCATCTTTTATGACGACCTTTGACGATAGATAAAAAGCGTCCTTAGAAGTCAAATAAACTGCTAGGCCTCATAATCACACGGTACAATGCAAGTACTCATTTTCTAAAATGACTAAGCGCCAACCACAATGATTAACTCCTGCCATCCGTCACCTCGATATCCGCTTGTCAAGAATGAAGACCGTCAAGTCTCCTTCGTTTCAATGACTTTTGATAAACCATTCAATTTGTCAGGCGTATTTACCATTCGTTAATTATCATTGTATGTTAAATCGATAACGATAAATATTGACATGGGTTTTATCCTCCAAATAACCAACAGGTCATTGTTTATCATCACAAAATGTTGTTACAAAGTTGTATTGAGCACGGATTTGAATTTTAATTCACTAATTCTACTCGTAGTAATATTGAATGTTAGTGAGTTTGTGAATGTTGATGTTTAATCAATCATGCTTTAAACGCTAAACACATTTAGATGGACTTTGGCATACAAATAAACCATGACTTGGCTTTCGACATTGGCTATATTTTGTTCCAGAAAAGGACATTCATGCGGGGGTATCCTCGAGCAAAAGCTAGTTTAAAAATAAGAGTCTTCTAGTTTAAAAAAACTTCGTTTTAAAATCCAAGTCGCACCTGCAAGCTACTATATTAACACTGTCCTGCTAGCTTGCCGTGTCGGTTGCATCTATTACCTAATAAATAAACCTCGTAACTATGAGGTGGACATTCATGAGAAGAATACAAAATTGGTAACTGTAATGCAAAGGTGCCATATTGCACACACTGTGATTTTAGAATGCTAATCAAACAAGGGTATTATAGTAATAACAATAGTACTACGTAATAATCTAAGCATGAGTATTTTCATTTGTAGTTTTGATCCTTAATTTAAATCGAGGGTTTCCTTGCCCACTCCTAATTCTCCGCCACTTTCCAATCCCCATACATTTCCTTTATCCATCCATGGTTCTTCTGGTATCGTCAAATTTCATGGGCAATGAAAATCACTTAACCCCACGTGACCCACTTGCTCGTTTGCCAGCTTATGCGAAAATAAGATACAGTGACGGATTGATTAATTGTTGAATCTTGAAATCATATCAAAACCAGAGCTTAACTAAGATTTGGTATTTTTCAGCAAGCATAATCCATACCAAAAATTAAAATGTAAATCATCATTTGTCTGTGTTGCTAACGTGTAGAACAAATGTACTATACCGGGGCCGGTAAGGCTTTACAAAGGATTAGTATGAATATAATGAGTGGTAGAGCCACCCTGTAGAGAGTTTTGTCTAAAGTATAAACGGACCGACCCGGACCCGGACCGGGTCGTTACCACTGTTTTGAAAACCGACGTAAAGAAACGGAATGCTGGTGCGTTTCATACGGTGAGTGAGATATCCGGAGGCCCAAATCCGAAAACCAAAACCCCTCCCCTTCCCAATCCCTTAATTATCCCTTCCCTTTAAGGTCGGCAACGCGCCTATGATTCTACTAGTAGTGTGGTCGTACAGCGGTGTTGGAAATCACTTACCATCAGGTGACCCACTTGCTCATTTGCCGGTTTATGCTATAAAAAAAAATGGGACGGAAATAAGCTCGGGGTAAATGGGGAATGGGGAAATGGGCAGACTTAGAAAAAGGGGCGTACAGCTATGTGCCTATGCATGTAACACGAATGTGATTTTGCTGTGATTTCCAATAATTCCCATGTCTTCTATACGTATGTGCCTTTGTAATTGATTTATTACGTCTATCACAGATCGATAGAGGCATACAGCATCAATCGCTGCCGTGATCGCGAGATGTCGAGTTGAGCTTCGACCTTATTTAGTATTCTTCAAGTGATTAAAGAAGTTTGATCATGATATAGATAAAATATACTAATAATTTGTATCTAATCAAAGTACATTTCCCATTAGTATGCTAATTTGGACTTATTATCAAGAATATCATTTAAAATGAATGGTTTTTAATCGCCTTTAAAAACAGTTCTGTATTTAGTGCATGTAATATATATAACACTATTATTATTATCTGCAATTAACAGCATATTAATTGTGCAATGGGATTTCCACACATCTGCAATTGATATGTGCAATTTGTAAGAATACGAAGTTATCTTTTGTTGCAACAGCCTAAAAGCAGTTGTAACTTTACAGAACATGTTGTAGTAAGTTGATAAAAATATAACGATATTTAAAAACGACTGCCATATTCAATTATTACCGAAAGTTTTAGCGGATACTCATAATAACGTATGAGGGGTAAATTCCTCAAAACTTGGGTAATATTCATTTATAAAAAAATACTAACGGGTGATAATGATCAAACACGGACCTGATACAATATTAGATTATTTACAGATATTTCCTTGAATTACTCAAAGCGCGGGCGGCAGGAAATTGACTGCATATTCCTATTAATTCTCAGAAACGAAGATTATCGAAGTATCCAATATATTTTGGGAATTCTGGTATGGACAATTGGTTATTTCACGTACTTATTGTTACAGAACAGAACTTTTATTGAAAATTGATATAGGGTGTTATGGTGCTATGTTATAGGTGTGTTATGTACATGTACGTAATTATAAATAATCCCATGTATTTTAGACGACACTTTTATAAGGGTTGAAAGCTCCTAAAGCGTTCGCCCGAAAGTCCGGTGAAGCTGTAGAAAGCCGACTCGAGTCAGGCTAACAGTACAACGCCAATTCGAAAAAAAAAATAGACGACACTTTAGTAAGTAGAGAGTAGATATTGTGGTTTATTAATATATCTCTTAAATCAATCGCATTTGTGTATAAATAACAATAATAGAACTAAAAAATCATTAGGCAGTTTCATGGCCCCGGACATAAATAGTAATCATAATGTAATTCTTATTTATGTCACTTGATTTTTATGCCTCAATTTAAACAGACGTTAACGATTGTAAATTCTTAAATTCGATGCGCTGGAAGGATTTTAAAAGATTTTTATTTTGTATCTTATTGTATTCATAAATCAAAATTATTCATGATACAGGTTTAATTTTAACCCATACGTCAATAACACCTAATATTTTCGTAATAATTCGGAATGCGTATGAGTCATTACAAACTTGAGGATATCGCATACTTATACCGCATTAAGTATTGTGTGTTACTCATAACATAAGCTTGATTTACCATTTTTTATTTTAGGTACATCATATAAAACATTTATCTGATGTTTAAATAATTAAAGGTTATTAATAACTATCGGTGTCAAAATTACTATAGTTATCGCTAATAGTATTTTCCCTTCTAGCAAATACTTATAAAGGTCTATCTGCATTTTTATTAGTTGAGCTTTACTACAAACAAATTTTGCAACGCCTTTATTTATAGCACAAAATGATAATTCAAAATCATTTTAGACAAGACCATACGATTAGTCAAACACTAATCAAATGTATTTTGTTAGGCAGGACCTACCTAATCGACACAAAAAAAAATTTACAAGTTATAAATACTTTATAACATGAATTTGAAAAATGATATAAAATGAGCAACAGTTGTAAATAAATGTGTGTGAAACTAAACCGGAGAGCTTGTTCCGTAGGAGTGGTTCAAGAATGTGCTCCGAACGATAGCTGATAATGGATCATTACAAAATAACTAACGGGTGGCGCTTGCACTTCGTCATTCCTTTACGACTTGGTAACGTTTTTTTATTTCGTATAGCTTCGCCGTGTATATTATTTACATTTTGATTGACTTTGACTGATATACAAAATTTGTAATTAAAATTATAACTTAAAATAAAATTGGATACAATGGTTTAACTAGTGCATGTTACAATGTTTGAAATGAAAACAGGCAATAACAATAAAATGAGCACTACAGCAACATTCTAAGTGGATATATTGTATCTTTTGCAAGGAAGTGAAATAGTGTGATTAATTTTATAAGCTATTGTGGTTTATAACAACTATGAATCAAATATATTCATACAAGTATAGTAGTGTTATAAAATCAAATGCATTGATACTTTACAACAGATAGACAACAACGATGAACGAAGGTTGTCTAGTAACTTTTATATTGCAATAGGAACAGCTAATATCGATAAGGTAGCATTTTATATTGCGAAAGATTTTACATAGTTTATCGAGATAACTTTTCCTACATGGCTTTGTTGTTGATTGCAGGTAATTTGGCAATTATTAATTCACATTTCTAGTCGGTTGCTATCTCACGATCTGGTTTATTTAGGTCTAGTGCACGATAGCGGGGCAACAAGTTATGCAAACTTTATTAAACCTTTACTGAAGATTGATTGTCAGTGAAAGTGAGTGAGTAAAATATGACTGTAAATTAGTTTGGTTTAGTCTGCCAATTGTGTGAACAAGCAAATATTCAGTACAGTGTTGTATGACATCCTGTTTCCATTCTGGTTAATGTTGATTGATCGGACGAAGCGTATTTTCATCGCAACGAGTAAACTTCACGGCTTGTCTATCGGATTCGTTGCACTTTGTCGAAATTGAACATTGTGAAAAAAACCAACACTGTCGCAACCTTTATCATTATTTTAATCAACTTGTCTACAAATATCAAAAACAGATGATAAATTAACGTATTGACATACGAGTGTTGTATGAATTCTTCAAAATAATTTATTATAGATATATTATTTAAAGTGTTCGAAAACAATTATGCAATGTCATTTGAATTGTTTGATTGAACTTTAATACTTATTATTTGATAAAGAATATTAGTTGACCGCCTTATTTCACAACATAACCAAATAAATCATGGTTCCTTGTCCTCAATAAAGTATAATAAGTGAATTGTTGTTTGTTTGGATTCGACGTTATTAGGATTGGCTGATTTAGTGATCGTACTTATTTGAGGATTATAAGATTAAAAGGGTTTTACACAACACAATTTAAAACATTGTAAACGACAGCATATTTGAAAATACTGATCAAGTTGTTTATAGTATCGTTTTTGTTCATTTGAATATATACGAGGCGAAGGACTGTTACCTATTATGCTCAACCATTCGAGTTAAGGTTGCCAAAAAGTTCACAACATTGAATTATGAATATATCAGTAACAACGTTCCACACTATTATATTCTCACCTTTTGTAATGACACCGAGGGACAGCTTTATGTTTGAGTATGGCACTAGGAGCGTTGGCACAAAACATCACAATATACACTATTCGTATATCAGTTGTGTCACTGCATCGCCGCGAGGGTAGTATCACAGAGGGTGCGCGATCGTGCCAGTGTTTTGGCGCGTTGTTCGAAATGTGACAAAAATATGTCGGTCGTGTAGTGTCGGTAAAGCGTCAGGCCGGACTGAGCGGTTTATTATTGTACGGCGGGAAGGCGCGCGGCTGTATTCAAGGTTCCGGCCGCGGCCTGCGGTGGTCGGAGCTCACGCAGCACGTACAGGCTTATCTGACGACGCCTTTTGTCGTTTACGAGCCACTCAAATCGAGCTCGCCTCGTCTCGTTACGTGATACACACTTGCAACGGCTTTGTATCGGATGTAATTACTCGTAAAATAAGAACTTTTTCATTTTGTTGATTAAATTCTAAGTTTATTGTAATTGTATGTAAGTGAGTTGTTGTATTGTATTGTATGCAAAATCTTAACTGTTTCAAACTTGCTGGTGGTAGGATATTCATATCCGCCCCGATAGCAACCACCGTACACCGGTGTTAAAACCTGCCATAGTGATCCACACACCTTGTGTAATAAATCAAAGATAAATCAGTTTCGTATCTATTTATGTGGACTATTAAGTAATAGGTAGTTACAATTATTGTATTTTATAGCTCGTTGCCTTTTTTATTGGATTACTAGCGTTTGCTCATATACACTGAATGGCCTTTTCCGGGATAAAAAGTAGTTTGTGTCCTAGTCCAGGTTATGGTCTGGTTCAAATTTTATCTAAAACCGATCAGCCGTTAAGGCGTGATTAACTAACAAACATCCAAACTTTTTAATAGTAATTAAAATAAAACGAAGTAGGACTGGGATAGGGATTAAAGTAAATGCTGTCGAAGACAAAAGCCATTTTTTTAACATTTATCCACTTTCAGATTTCAGCACCATCGACGCTGTTATAAAATTGTACCAGAGTGATGTCGAAACATAATTTTAATGAAAAGCTTAATATCGATTTCATTTCATGAATATATTTACGTATCTGTACTTTTCTTTTCCTAGCGTTCTTCTGTCTTAATGCTTGTACTAATTAAGCCAGAATAACGTAGGGTAATGATTTAGTATTATATTACGTGGGCCGACCCGCCGTCTGGCAGTTTCGGCACTGCCTCGTTCGTTAAACAGCAAAGTGCAAGTGAGTTTTTTTTTATTTCATTGAATGACTACGCCTGCCCATATACAGAAGCAACACCACACAGAACTTTGAATTACAAAGCACTGCATGGCATTGAACTGTGTCCGTCGCCCCGAGACATAAGATGTTAAGTCTCATAATGCCCAGTAATTTCACTGGCTTCAATGTAATTCAAAACGAAACACAACAGTGCTTACACACTGTTGCTTGGCGGCAGAAATAGACAAAGCGGTGGTATCAACCCAGATGGCCTCTCGCATACGAGGGACCTACCACCTTGTAAAGGTTGAGGTTGGCTGTGGGCCCAAGATGTTGGTGAACCATTCACTCTCACGCGTAAGTATCTTAACTACAAATAATAATTTGTATTATTTGTTTGTTATGCATCCCTTGAAGAATTAAAACAGTAATACAATAAAGTTTTTGAAATAAAAAATCTTGCACAGATCATAGCCCGACTTGTTGTTCTAGACCAGTGTTTTCCAACGTGGGGCCCACGCCCCACAGGGGGGCAATTTCATAGTTAGGGGGGGCAATTTAAAAATGGACTCGACACGACCATAACCCTTTTGCTTTGGGTTATTTAAATGCAATGCTAGATATCGGTGACAATTTCTAAAGAAAAAAAATCGGTTGTCTGTAAAGTCGGTTTACTGACGATAGTTGAACGTGATAACGTCTTAAGAAAATACTGATGGAATGGTAGCATTTTTCAAAAGAAAATTTTAATTTCATTTGTTTAATATTTGATAGATAGTATTTATTGGCCTAATTATAACCTCAAAATCCGAAAGTATTTTATTTATTTTTCGGAATTCTCAAGTGTCCGTAGTTTTAATATAGTTTCAATCAAATATATACATTATCTAAAACCCAAAAAGTAAATTCACCTACCTTTTGGTTCTTAGGCCAACTATGTATGGACGACGAACAATGTCCTTTTCGTAAATCTAGTTTTTAAAAAGCCCGCCTCAATGTGTTTGATATAGGAGAAAATGTTCCCTTTGACGGATGGCTGGTCTAACCTGTCATTTCAGACACGTTGTTGTGATATGTGGAAGATTTAATATTTATGTTTTAATTTTTTTAAATCTCGAACGCTGCCGAACGCAAAGGCCGATTGTGCTTCTTTGTCGCTCGTTCCGCGCTCTCGCTTGCACTTCAAGCCTTAAATGGAACGTGACAGAGCGAGGTAACGACGCATGAGTCATGTTTTTTCGTGCGTGCAGCCGGCTCTATCGAATTATAAGACGTTATCACGTCAAAAAATGTATAATATATAAACATTTTTGAAATGTTAAGGTGTATGGCCTAAAAAAGGTTGGGAAACACTGTTCTAGACAGACTTTCCACGTTCACGTTCACTGGCGTCAGTGTCAGTTTCGTATGTCAATACTACTTATACTACATTTCAGCTTGCCAGCCAGTGTCGCCTTGTGTTAGTGACGCTATTGTCGAGTGAGATTAAACGGAAGCGGTACGATCTTCTATAGATTTACATAGCGCGTATTACTAACGCGCATACGCTGTGTAACTTACGCCCGTGACGACCTGATATTGTCTACCTTTTTTTATCTGAGTACGGCAAACTGACTGCACTTCACCTGATGGTAACCGTAATACAATCCAAAAAACCAGCGACCACCAACAAACAAAGAGTGTAGCGGTGGTCACCCCTCGGGAGAACCGCTACTGGCTGATCCTGGAACGCGATCCACACAAGGCGTGTGGATCACTATGGCAGTTTTTAACACCATGTCTACGGTGGTCATCCGGGCGGATAGGTATGAATATCCTACCTGACGCACATTAGCTATTTTCTGTATACTTATGGGTCGATCAACAAATATCGAGTTTCCATAATATGAAGCGATATTGAGAGACCTATAATATGAGGATGTGTTTTCAAACATGTTAGCACACGCGTGTCGACGCGCGTGCTTCCGTTCACGTACGAACCTGACGTGTTGCACGACACGTGACAACCCTGCGGCTGGTCAGGTATACCCTGTAAGTCATCATATGAGTAATGTATAATTAATGTCGTTATATAATTTAATATTTAATTCAAGGTCCAAAGTAAATGTTTTTATGGCCGATGGTCAATTTATTAAAAACGCGCTGCATTTAATTTATATAATTGACGGGAATAGGGTCGGTAAGTAAATGATTATGTTTCATTAGACATGATTTTTTATATTTTGCTTAAATGACGATATCGCTCGCCGAATGGTAAGCGCTACTTCTGCTCATAAACATATTGAGCGAAAGAACCGGCGTTGTTTGCGGAATCTTATATGTACTATATTGGTTATTGGTCATAAAAATGCACTAAGAATTATAACAAAAGGACACAATTTCTTCTCTCTGTGTGTTTTGGCCAAAAGAGAAAAAAAAAATGTAATATATGGTTTGCATTTTAAATATTATCTAAAAAGCATTTTGTGCTCGATATGATCAATCATGATAAGAGACGGCAATAATCGGTGATCGGATCGGATCTGTGAGCTATGGGTTCACTAGTTGGGCCTGTGCCTTCCCTTTCAAGGACACAAGCATAAGCTGGTGGTAGGATATCCGTATCCGCCCGGATAGCGACCACCATACACATGGTGTGAAAACCTGCCATAGTAATCCACACGCCTTGTGTGGATCGCTTTTCAGAATCAGCTAGTGTATATCCGGTTCTCCCGAGGGGCTTGCGACATGACTTGATGGTTGATTGGGACAGGTATAGGGCTACATCCATGTATTACTGTGCCTTAGGGGTGCTCGATATATATCGATATGTGATAAAATATCGATACATTTATTTGATATATCGAATCATTGAAGTCGATATATAATATCGATATATTTTATCCGATATATCGAATCAATGCGATATTATCGAATCATTGAAGTCGATATATGATATCGATATATTTTATCCGATATAAGGATCAAATACCAGAATAAGTATTGAATGTTGTTTTTTTTTTAGCTCTTCGATATTATTTTTGTTAATCATTTTCTAATAAAGTCTTTTCCTTCCTACAATTCGATATATCGAAAATATCGATATTTTTGACCGATATATCGCTATATATCGATACAATATTTCGATATATTATATCGGAAAAAATATCGATATTTTTTTTACACGATATATTATATCGGAAAAAATATCGATTTTTTTGTACATGAACATCACTACTGTGCCTGCATCGGTCATCCAACTATCCTGTCGTAGGCCCCTCGATTTACTTCTTTCCTCTCCAAAGAGGGAAGAAGCATTTATACAGACCGGTATGGCTCTGGTGACCACCGATAAACTCATTGTTTGTTGGTGGTCGCTGGTTTTTTGGCTCGGATAAAAAAAGCTTATATTACAAAAAAGGATTACTAAGACGAATACAATAATTATATTCAACAGTAATAACATTGTAGCACATCCTTGATGATTTTAAATTCTGATTGATTACTAACCTTTGTTTTTTGTTCACTCATAATGTGAGCATGTTAGACGGAAACGGAATAAGAAGCGGTTGACCTTTCTATTTGGCATAATCAATAGATAGACAAGTAAATAAAAATTATTATTCACTTCCTATTGAAGCAAGGCCGCGTGGATTTCCTTTACAAATGAGTTGCTTACATTAATGTACAGTAGAATCCCGATTATCCGGATCAATTAAAACCAGGGGTATTCCGGATAATCGAAAATCCGGATAATCGATTTCAACGTCAAATAAAACAATAATCAATTTTTATAATTTTTTGTTATAGAAAGGGACATACATATAAAAAAAATCGAGTAGCCTATGTAATGTAAAATGTTGGTTGGAAATAATTTGTGATTAATCTTTGACGTAATGAATCACATTTTACAAGGTGGTAGGTCCCTCGTATGTGAGAGGCCATCTGGGTTAGTACCACCGCTTTGTCTATTTCTGCCGCCAACCATCAGTGTGTAAGCACTGTTGTGTTTCGGTTTAAAGGATATTGAAGCCAGAGAAATTACTGGGCATTATGAAACTTAACATCTTATGTCTTGGGCTGACGAGCGCAGTTCAGCACCATGCAGTGTTTTGTAATTCAAAGTTCTGTGTGGTGTTGCTTCTGCTTATAGGCAGGCGTGGCTCTTGCCATCAGGCGAGCGCCTTGTACGTCTCGTCATTCAATCAAATAAAAAAAATCTTTTCATTGCGGCCAAGTCCCTGATACTTTGCTGGTGGGAGGATATTCGTACCCGACCGGATAGCGACCACCGTACATTGGTGTTAAAACCTGCCATAGTGACCCACCTTGTGTGGATCGCGTTCCAGGGTCAGCCATTGTATATCCTATATGTATAGCCAGGGGCTTGCGACATGACTTGATGGTTGGTTGGGGCGGGTACAGTGGTACATGCTTGTATTATTGTGCCTGTATCGGTCATCCGCCTGTCCTATCGCAGGCCTCTCGATTTGCTTCTTCCCTCTCCGAAGAGGGAAGAAGCATTATACAGGCCGGCATAATTCTGGTGTAATGTAATATTACGAAATAAGTAAATAAAATCAAGCTTGTGCGAATATTTGTATTATAAGCAAGCCTTTGGTATTTGGGACTTCTTAATAATTATGATTAAATATGTCTTCGATGAATAATTACACAAAACTAGGTTAAAGCAACGTCAGTTTTATAATATGTATAAATAAGTTTTTAGGCAATAAGATGATTCATTCTAATAAAGGACTCAGAACAAACAACATCATGTTTTAATTACAAGACACAATCATATATTATTACATAAAGGAGTGCCCAAAGAAATCATTACAGACAAAGGTACAGAGTTTATGTCTAGTATTATAGAAAATGTGTGTAAAATATTAAAAATCGAACATCTAAATTCGACACCTTATCATCATGAAACGATAGGTTCTTTAGAAAATAATCACAAGCATTTAGGATCATATCTTCGAATTCAGTGTGATAGGAATAATATTGATTGGAGTGATTGGTTACCTTTTTGGTCATTTTCTTATAATACTACAGTGCACTCAGAGACGAAATACACACCATTTGAATTAGTATTTGGAAAATGTTGTAAATTGCCCTCAGACTTTGGAATTTCAGTTGAACCTTTGTATAATTATAATGATTATCCAAAAGAAATGAAATATCGTTTACAGCGAGCCCAGTATGATGCCAAGCAGAATTTGTTACAAAGTAAATTAAAACGAAAATTAATGTATGATAAGAAAACTTACTCCGTAACTTATAAAAAGGGTGACCTTATTCTTATAAAAAATCAAACTGGAACTAAACTTGAAAATATCTATAACGGCCCCTACGAAGTTATTGAGGAAGTTTCTCCTAATGTTAAGATTTTAAAGGATAATAAAGAATATGTTATACATAAGAATAATACTAAGAAATATTTTAGTTAATATTAAGTACCTTTATTGTATGTTTTATAAATGTTTGGTTATCTTTGTTACTCAAAATATGTGAAGTTAAATTCTAAACTTAGTAACAGTTTGTAATAGTTTTGAATTTTTTCTTAATTTTTTTCTTAAAAAATTCTCTTTCCTTAAATGGGGAAGGGTAGCAGGCCCTTTTTCGGGGGAGTTGTAATGTAATATTACGAAATAAGTAAATAAAATCAAGCTTGTGCGAATATTTGTATTATAAGCAAGCCTTTGGTATTTGGGACTTCTTAATAATTATGATTAAATATGTCTTCGATGAATAATTACACAAAACTAGGTTAAAGCAACGTCAGTTTTATAATATGTATAAATAAGTTTTTAGGCAATAAGATGATTCATTCTAATAAAGGACTCAGAACAAACAACATCATGTTTTAATTACAAGACTCGATCATCAATTATTACACTGGTGACCACCGATAAACTCATTGTTTGTCGGTGGTCGCTGGTTTTTTGGACTGCACTACGCTTACCATCAGGTGCAGTGCAGTCACTTTGCCGTGCTCGAAAAAAAAAATACGCTTCAGTTGTAATAACTGTATAGGATCCGATTTGTCCTGTCTTTCAAACCATTTAAAAGCGCTATTTAGAGCTCCAATAGCTTCACATACATCACCAGTTTCAGTCTCTTCTTCATCTTCTTTATCGTTACTTTTCAAATTATTGTTAATGAGTTCTTCATCAGTTAAAATGTGGAATTCAGGGCAGTCATTGAGAGATAACATTACTCTTTTTCGCTTAGACATTATAGATTTCTATCGCAAAACGTAAACAGAAATGTAAAAAAATACAACCTATTAGTTGGATGCTATCAATTAAAATGAAATAATAGCAAACACTATCGCGCACACAAATGAGAGCAGCACCTACACGTCGGAGGAAACAAAAAAACTCGTCGTAAAATGTCTCGTTGCGCTGTCAAATCATTTCTACGTCGGTAATTAGAGCCGTGACGAATGAGTCCGGATAATCGGATATCCGGATAATCGATGTCCGGATAATCGGGATTCTACTGTATGGTGAGGATTTGATACAACGCACACTGTTGCATTATGTCGCCCGGTGGCGAGACCGCAGAGGATTTAAATCTATCGATGTATAATGAATAGTATTTTGTCGAAATAAGGTATTATTGGTACAATCATAATATAAATTAACGACTTGGTAAAATCATTAAAAATAGTAAGTATATCAAAAGTCATGTACACAAAAATTTTAAATAAATAAATATACCCAATAATCACACCATCAGGTTAGACTTGTACGAGACCGTACTTGCTTTCTCACAACACCTGAACAGACCTGAAACAAATATATTATGTGGATCACACAAACATTTGTATAGATACGGGAATTGAACTCGCATTTTCTAGCTTCATAGCCGATTACTCGCCCACTACGTCTCTTATTAGAACTTTTTCTCGCGATTCCGCTCGTGTCAACAGCCCTTTCCGGGATAAAACGTAGCCTAAATCCGTCTCCAGGTCCCATATATCTGCACTAAAATTCATTAAAATCGGTTCAGGGATTACAGGCGTAAAGGATTACCAATAAATATACGTTCGCATTTATATTATTGGTTGCAATAGTAGAAGTAAAAAACGTGTTTGTGTTTTAAGTTGGGTAGGGAAAAACGTATTGTATATTGTTACAGACACAGAATATCTAATAGTTCTACGTAATACATATAATTTAGTGGTTGTAGAACGACCTCGGAGTATCGCGACGTATTTCTTTCTACGCGAAAGTTTATACCCTATGGCGATGACGTTAGAATTTGAAATCAATTGATATATCCGGTTGAACCGGGCTGTTACCACTATCTCACAAACCCGACGTAAAGTAGCGGCTTGCTGCTAAGTTTCGTGCGGTGAGTGAGATATCCGGAGGCCCAAATCCCTTTCCTCTTTCCAATCCCTTAATTATCTCTTTGGTTGGAAATTGATTTTGTTGCGTGAGGATCACTTGTATTACAATACGAGTGACCCGCTTGCTCGGTTGCTCCCTCTTTCATAAAAAAAAACCTAAGCATTAATAACACTTATAATCCCTGACGTTGACGTTGTTCATAATAATCCATATATGGTTTTTATCAAAAGTAAAAATAAAAAAGCGTGTTAAAAATAGGGATCTTGCCCGGAAAGATGGAAAATTCGGGAATAACTGAAAGTAATATTTTTTAAGATGTCGTGGGTTAGATTCCGCACTATGCAAAATATTTCTGTGATTCACATATATTTGCCTGTCTGGGGACATTTTTTCTTTAGACGGGTTGACGTCAGATAGGCTGGTCGTAGAATAGAAACAACAAGTCAAATGTTTTTGTAACATAATATTATGTTAAAAATCATATTGCGCCGACCCCAATGCGAACGGGATAAGGTCAGGTGGATGAAGAAGAAGAGATACATTATACAGAAATAAATATATGTATCAATAATTTTGCAATAAAACTATCGGCAATACAGATACTACCTTTTACAATCACATCGTTTTGTCTAAACATTTGTCAATTAAATTAAGTTCATTTATTTTGCATACACATAGACTTTTAAATCCATACATGTTGCTAACAGATAAATTTTCAGAATATTTTCAGAATATATATTTGTACTGACTATTGTAGTCTGCGGGTACGGTTGAAACACGAAAGCTAAACGAATAGGTACTTATCGCACGGATAAATTAATTGAGCATTTTTCTCTTATTCAATTCAATTCATTTATTTTCATTTTGTTAGTATACATGCATAGCCTATATTAGTAAAATCATTCATTAATTCTTATGCTTCTTGATTCCATGCAGTTTACAAGTGGTTTTTTTTCACGCACGTACCGTTGAATGACATGCACACAAATGTTCACATTTGAACTCTATTGTTTGGCATTAAGCTGACATTGTGGCGTCATGTTTACATGTCTTGCAATACCCATTGAAATGAGTACACAAATGTCAACATCACTGCATTCAAAAATATAATAATATAATATGACTAATTTCGCAACTAGATTCATAACTCAGATTTTATATTACATTGAAGCGACATGAAAATTAGACTAATGGAAATGTTATTGACTAATTGGATTGTTCCACAGACATGTCGTGACCTACACACTTGCTGTTGTGTTGTTATTGATTTTCTGGGGTGCGTAGTGAAACTATTTTTTTCGGGTTGTTAAGTCTATTTACAAGTTGGTAGGTCCCACGTATGCGAATGGCCGTCTGGGTTGGTACCACCGTTTTGCTTATTTCTGCCGCCAAGCGACAGTGTGTAGGCACTGTTGTGTTTCGGTTTGTAGGACATTGCAGCTAGTGAAATTACGAGGAACTATGAGAATTAACAACTTATGTCTCGGGGCGACGAGCGCAGAGTGCCATGCAATGCTTCATAATTCAACGTTCTGTATGGTGGTGTGTCTATTTATAAGCAGGCGTTGCGATCCATCAGCTGAGTGACCTGCTTATTTTGTCATTCAGCATAGTATTTTGTTTTCTTTAGTCAATATAAATTGACGTGACATTGGCTAGCGAAAGTAATGCGGCAGTAACTTAATGCTCCGGAACCACAGTCCGGAACTCTAGCCTAAGATGGAAAGATAACCGAGACCTTCCGATATGTCACGTCGCGTCGTTTAGAAATATATCTTAATTATACGAACAACTTACTTGCCTATATGACCTTTGAGAAATAAGAACTGCGTTATATAGCACATATTAATAAAATATTTCGTGTGTCTTTAATTCTTATGAGTTCTCTCTTTCATTTAGTATTTTTACTACTATTTAATAAATTATTACAAAAAATGCTTCAATGACACTTGATCGTAAAGTCAGTGGAGTCCAAACACATAATATCATATAATAAAAAAACAATATAAATCTGTTCATATGCAAGTCGAGCTCGTGCACCGAGGGTTCTGTAACCACATCCTTATTTTTTAAGCTTGTTGTTATTCTTATTATTTGTTAGGATATTAGCCGTAACAATTCGTATTACACACACACGAATATCCATGCATAGGTAAGTGAGAATGTGTGGATGGCATGCATCACGGTAACTCGGTACGATTGGACTGCACATTTCATTGCACAGTTAACTGTATAGATATTCGCCCCGACCAAACTAGATGGAGCGTGTAGAAGGAGTATTAGAGCTTGGCACGTCGTAATCAAGTTTTTGATTCATAATGTTAATACTTTATGGCCTTTGATACGTTTTGTAATGAGCCAAATTGTTACTTTATTATAATGTTTTACCTTCAAAATATTTACATAAATTTAATATATTGTATTGTGATTTAGTATACCCATTCATAGAATGTTTTTGGCCCAGTGAATATATTTTCAATATTGTTAATGTTCGAACAAAAAATAAATAATGCCACCTCAAGTACGTTGTAAAATTCCTCGTTATTTTATCAAGATGATAGTTTTTTCCTATACATAATGACATGTGTGGGTTTTACCGTTTGTGTATAAAGATAATTGAGCAATTTGTTTGAAGGATCACTTGGTTTTTTATATTAATGGATTGTTTACAACGGCAGATGTTTGTAAGGTAATCAATGATATTGAATCTTCAACCAAAGTGTATATTTCTTGTACCTATTTGAGTCAGACGTTGTTTACTTCTCTGGCGATATTATATACATAACATTGCTTTTTTCACCTTTTTTCTTGAGTACATCGTTTTCACGCGGATGTCAGATGCTATAGAAGTTCCTATAACAAGACATAAGCATAATGAAGAAACAGCTACAGATATTGATGTGGACATAATTATGAAGCGTAGCATAATACACGTTTTTTTTAAGTTATCTCATAATTTATAATATGACTACGCAGTACAGTCCTACGATTTAAATTATGAGCTTCGGCATTTCTTTAAGTTTTTTACAATCCATACAATCATGAAATTAATGCCCGGCCATCGGATCTAATTATTCACTTAAGAAAAAATAATTACATAATCTTATGTTGTTACAGTCTAGTATTAGATCATCATTATCACATTGTCGTATAGAAATATCGAAGTTAATATTTGAGTGTAGTATTGCCGCGGCTTATAGTTTTTATATTATATTAATATAGTTTTAATCTTAGTACTGTACCTACTATTAAGCAGGTATTCATGCGTTTTTACTTCATAAACATAGTCTTCTGTTCGCTGCCACAAAGATTTACCGAATGTTGTCCTCACAAAAGCGACTCGAGCACGAAGAAGCAGAACGAAAGTGCTCTTAGAATAATAAGTGTAAAGTTGCCTGTCATCTGATCCGCTTGCTGAAGCACGCTCGTTCACTCCGCGAGGTTGCTCTTGTGAAATATCCTCTCGAATGTACGTACCTATATAACTACCTGTATAATTCTGGACAAAACGTGCTTACCAATTTTCATATCAGACAATGTAAATGTTGCAGCTATTAAATATAATTATATGTATGCATGTATCATTATGTACACAATCATAAGTACACTTTCTTAGTTTGAAGGATCTCGAGAGATATTTGTGGAAAGTATTGTAAGGTCACCAGGTTCTAAAATGTCTAAGTATTATATTATACATATGTGTTTGAAATTGGTTTGCTGTTTAGTCTTTAATGTTTTTTATTTAATGTATATTTTGAACGTCGATATTTTACTAGTAAACTGTTTTTAATAGGTACTTGTGAACCAAGAAATCTGCTTGCGACGCTTTGACTGTTAAGTAATAAAAAAGGTGAAAGTTTATTACCATAATGATTGTTGAAATATAAAAATGTTATACTTAACCTTAATAAAGGTAATTTTGTATTTTTGTATTATCATAAATGACTATACGTTTAGAAATAAACATTAATTTTAATACAGCAAGATCTCGCGCACACTAGAGATAGCGGTATAATCAGTAACTTTAGTGAAATTTCCAAGTTTCAATCTCATAATCTAAGATAAAGAGAGCTATAAACCTATATTATGTGAGACCATAAGTAGACGATAGTAGTAGACCATATACTATATCCATAAAGGGATAAAGTAAATTTCGAAGCACGCTCAAGTAAATTATCATAATATAGACCACTCAATAGCATTCTAATCCAGTTACCTTGAGCCGCGCGGCGCCGGTGGCTTCGGTGCAGTCTCTAAAAGGTGCGAGGTTTGACCTCATCAGTTGGACACAAGTGAGCAGGAAAGTGCGGCGCTTCCGTGCTTCTAGAATGTTCGGACGCATGTGTTTGATTTACTAATTATGTATGTGTAATACTAAGAATGTATATGTATAACTAACTCTAAGAAGATTCTGACGGATCCTCTACATTAAATATATTTTTGGAAATATGGTTATTAAAACGTCTATGAAATTCAGAGAATGTTTTATGTTGTCTGTACTTCATTGTTAAAATTTTCAGGGTTTTAAAATTCCAAAGCAGAATAGTCATCTAACTTCTTTCATTAAGCTTAATAAAAAAATGGCGCAGAGTTGAAGGCATTGATTTAGATTTGTGCAGAACGCGTACTAACATTAGGGAGCTGAATTTATATGACCGTTTTTTTTTTTTGCTGTGCTGGCCGTTCAAATCTGCCCGTGCGAATCACATGCAATTACAACCAAATTAGTAATAGGAAATAATTTTAATAAGTTTAATTTACCGTGAATGGTATTACGTGTTTTTAATTTGACTATCTGTTGACGTAAGCCCATGATGCAAAATTTAAGAAAGAGCGACTATGAAACTTCGCAATACGATAGTTCCATAGGCATCACATTTTATCAAAGACTGTCACGAAATTGCTGTGGGCGATTAATTGCGCGGGAAATAAAGTACTGCTAGCGATCTACGTTCTTGATAAGACCAAACTATAGATAAACCTAATCGAGAAACTAGCTCTGTAGTAGACGTAATGCTTGCTAAATGACAGATCTCAAATTTGTTTTCGGCATAAGTATTTTGAAAGCAATTTTCCATTTTTATTTTTTTCCACGCATCAGGCATTGCTCATGCTATTCGACGATGGGCACAATTCCAGTTTTATGGTTTATGTTTGTACACGAATATCATAAAAGATTATCAGAAATCTAATCTATATAAATAAAAATATATGTTCCTTTGTATGTTTGTCCTCTATGCGTTACTAATCCATTCATAAGATTGTGATGAAATTTTGACAAACTTTTTTCTTTATGAGGCATTACAACGCATGCCGGGTACAACTAGTATATTTATAAAAAAATCATAATACTCTATATCCTTTTTCTTAGCTTTATATATTCTGTTATTATACTCCATCATCGTTCAATCAAAATAATCGCAAAATAATGGCTCGGGTGCAAGCACACACCCACAATGTAGGTTAGCTGCTATAAAAGTTTTAACGGCTCTATGCTGTAGCAAAGTTTAGTCTGTAGCCAGTTAAACCTGTTGCCAGTCGGATATCAGTTTAAGTAATAAAAATTTTAAATGATTATAATAACATAATGGGTTTTTTAGGATCGGAATTTCTTCGTAGTTCCTAATACACACCTAACCTAGCGTGGGGTCGAGATGTTTGTGTGATTGTTGGGTGTATTTATTTATTTAACTTTATGTAGGGCATTTTACATTCTTTAAGTGAGTCTATGTAATAGTTATTACAGTAATTCATATCTTTTTGCTGCTGGATTTGCTTTAGTCCGTCGTATTAAGTGTGGCGCCCTGCGGTCTGACCCCCACATCACGCAATGGGAATAATAATAAATAATTAGCAGAATGTACAGATATGCAAATAATGTACAGGTGAAATAAAAAAAATAAGTAAATATGTCATGGATTATTTTTTTTTGTTATAGCCAGTATGTAATTCCGTAATCACGATTTCTTCGCACGATTCGGATCCCCACGAACTGATGCAGTTTTATAACACCAAACAGTGTGTTAGATGGCTTGTAATCATCGGCAAGTGTCAGTCACGCCTCATGACATCACTACACCAGTCAGGTTTCCTGTACAATCACAGTGATGATATCTGATGGAAATACCGTTTATTTAAAACTTGACAACTGGGGTTTTTAGATGTGTTAATTATATACGATGAAACACATAGTGGGGTGTCCACACGGACTCTAGTAATAATAGTAAATAATAATGAACCACCTCCTTTTTTGAAATCGGTTAACAATAACTTGTTATGCTATATGTCTATCTAATACTGGGTTATTCCGAGGCTATAGTTTAGACATAGAATTGAAAAAAAAATACTTTAAATAAACGTGTTTTTTTGACAGCCTCCGTGGCGCAGATGGCGAGTTTTCGACTGCGAAGCGAGAGGTCGTGGTTTCGATGCCCGCACCGAGACAAATGTTTGTGTGACCTACAAATATTTTTTTTGAGTCTAGGTGTTGTGGGACCGCAAGTTCTCATAGTTCCTGATAGGTCCTCCCGACACAGGTTAACCTAGTGTAAGGTCAGGATTACGTGAGTCATTGTTGGGTGTATTTATTTATTTGAATTTAGTGCCGGCCGTAGGATCCTATCCTACTATCCTACTAATATTATAAACGCGAAAGGTTGTAAGTATGCATGGATGGATGTATGTTTGTTACTCTTTCACGTAAAAACTACTGAATGGATTTTAATGAAACTTTACAATAATATAGCTTATACATCAGAATAAGACATAGGCTACTTTTTATCGCGGAAAAAGCAGACCACGCGGGCGGAGCCGCGAGCTAAAGCTAGTATCACATATTTATACAATGTAAGTATGTTATGGGGTCGGCAAACGAGACAATTGGTTATCTGATGGTAAGTGATATCCATCGCCAATGTACGTCCACAATAGTAGAAGATTAATGGACGCGTTGTCGACCTTAAAGGAAAAGGATAATTAACAGATTGCGAAGGGGAAGGGAATCTGGGCCTCCGGATATCTCATTACGACGAAACAAACAATAAGCTGCAAGTATTAACACATACCCAGTTGAGCTGGCCAATCTATGCTGTAGACAGACCATTAAAAACTGTGAAGATACACGACACAATTTAGGGCAACTAGACTTACGAAAGTGACGGATGAAAAAAAAACATTTCAATAGTCGATACTTTGACCTTCCTCTGTGTGTCAATATTGCAAGACGTAATTTTTTAATGCAATTTGTTTAGGAATGTTGTGGCTTGTTTACTTAGATATTTCAGTGTTAGGCATTGACACTGTGAGACTACTTTAACCCTTAAATTGTTTCTGTCCGTTTTATGTGACGTGTTAAAAAACGCACACAAATGTGATTTGAGATGACGCTTGCACCTGTCAAGTGTTACGTCGCGTCTTATAGGCTATTCTTTTCGTACTCGCGCATTTGAATCGCTATCTCAATCGATAGATGCGTTGTATCGATCATTTGAAATATTGCAATGGCGGACTAAGTTTCCACTCGTTAAAAATATTATTATTACGTAAGTATTTCTTTGTTTTATATCCTTTTTATGTTTAATTTAGTTAGAATAATGATAAATCGATAGTGTTCAATTGTTTTTATTACCGTAGTATTCGTATTTTTTTTTCGATATCTAATTAAATCTTAATGTCACTTGAAACTGACATTGCCAATTAGGTCTCATAAGGAGTGACTTTTATGTTTGTCCCTTATAACGGACTTTGCCTAAAAGTCTCACGAAGGATTGTTACTTATATTTGTCATTTGTAACGGACATTGCCAGTTAGTTAATAGTAGAATTTAAATTATCTATTTACATTATATCTTATATAATATAGATATATATCACATTTTTACAATATAAGTTTCAGAATTGACGATATTCATTTCAGTAATATAGCGAGGAAAGGTTGGAGGTCTAAGCAAATACTTGCGCTATTACCTCCTTCCGATTCTGAAGATTCGGATATTGAATTTGAAGATCATGAGGAGAGAAGAATATTAGCGCGTGAGTACTTCATAAACAACTACACTGGCTCTCACACTTCTTCACCGGTGAGAAGTATTTCGCCTGCTATTTATGGCCTAATTCAAGATCTCAGTGACTTCGACGAACCAGCAGAGGCAGATTTAGGGGAATTTACATCAGAAAACCAAGTAAACCAAAACGAAACACCGCCTATGGTATCAGCATCATCTTCATTAGTAGCTGGACCTCAAGTTCTACCAGCTTGCATTGCACCAGAAACACCATCTACAACTTCCATAAGATCTCAACTGACACCAAGCACAGTCACAACACGTCGCCGTACTAGACAAGTCGCCAATATTGAGTCGTCCCCCATGCCACTTCCACATCCACAGAACCTGTTGCAAAAAAAGCGTAAACTAAAACAATTAGGATTTACATTTTAGAAAACCAAATATACAGGAGCCGTGGAAGAGGATACAACTATTAGTTTTGCAGAAAAGTATCAATTACAGTCTCCGCAGCAATATTTCAAATTATTTTTTGATGACGATCTGTTAGATTATATGGTAGATATGACTAACCTGTATTCAGTACAACAACAAGATAAATCTATCTGTGTTACACGAAAAGAAATAGAAATAGTAGTAGGTAGGATTATTATGGGAATTGTAAAGATGCCCGCAATTGAAGATGACTGGAGTTATGTTGACTGCACTATATAGAATACGTATTAAGACGAGGCGATGGTATATGTCAATATTTGCCCAGCTTATGCACATTGCACTCAATAATAGCTAGCTATTGCACCGCCGTGATTGTGTACAACTTGGAAACGAAAATAAATTATCCCTAAAAATGTTTCGCATACAGACTGCTCTTGCACTCATCAAAACCAACACCAAATCTCAATTCCAAAGAGGTACCCTTGAACCTGGTATTCTATAGTTCCTAAATTGTAACTTGATCTCAAAATTAGTTATAAGCCGAATGTTTTTTTAATAATTTTATATTACTTTGTATTATTTTTTTGAACTAGTCAAACTGGCAATGTACTTTTTATGTGACATATATGCTGCGCTCAATTCTGTAGACTAGTTGGCAATGTCACTTATAAGTGACATTAAAAAAACATGTGAAGATATAATATATTGGTTTAATTTTCATATATGTTATCTTTATTTATCTCTAACAATATACATAATTTATAAAAAGTCTGAAAAAATCATCGGGATCAGGTACTGCCAATTTAAGGGTTAAACTGTTACAACGATGTTTTCATAACGATATACTAGATGGTAAGACCGGTATATGTGAGAGGTCGTCTGAGTTGGTACCACTGCTATCTTTATTTCTGCCGCCAAGCAGAGTGTAAGCACTGTTGTGCTTGAATTTGAAAGATATTGAAGCCAGTGAAACTACTGGGCGTTATGGGACATGACATTCTGTCTCGGGTTGACGAACGCAGTCCAACGCTACTCACTGCTTTGTAATTAAAGGTTCTGTGTGGTGTTATATAGCTATTTATAGGTAGGCGTGGCGCTTAACATTAGCCAAGCGACCTGCTCATTTCATCAGTTACTCCCTGTTAAAAAAATAAAGACTAATGATTATTCCTTTGTTCGTCCTTTTTGGCAGTTTGTTAAGACCGTGAAACTGATTAGGCGTAAAAGCTCAGTAAAGTTCGTTTTTCGTTTTGAAATATATATATGAGTAGTCCAGGGTTTTTTTTCTTAGATATGGTTATAGGTTTGTCTCCTATCACATCATGTTATGGAAATAATTATAGCGGACCGTGAATGTAATATAAAGGACAAGAGTCAACTGTTTTTCTTTTTTCATATGCCCTTGACCCACTCGCAGTAGGGTCGGCGCAACATGCTTTATAAAATACTCGTATGTTACAGAAAGATGTCTTCTAGTTTTTACAATCGGTCAACTGTCTGACGTCAAACTCTCTGGGCCGAAAACATGCCGAAAGAAATATTTGTACTTCACACAAATATTTGTCTCAATGCGGGAATTAAACCCGTGGCCTCTCGTTTAAAAGTCGGCTACTCGATAACACAGCCACGGAAGCTGCCAGGAGTGAGCTTATAATAAAAAACAACCTTTTGTTTTGGATGTCTCAGTACATTTTTATGAAAGATTTGTATAATTATTACAAAGTATACAGTACTCGTAATCTTTACACAGTATAAAATGAAGTCGCTTCCGCTGTCTGTTCGCTTAGATCTTTTAAACTATTCAACGGATCTTAATGCAGTTTTCAGCAAGGATGTGCATGCTTCATGTGGAAGGTTTTTATGTATATCACGCTATGACCCACGGGGGCAGGGCAGTAACATGCAGGTGAAACCGCGAGGGACAGGTAGTGAATAATATTATAAATGAAAATACGCGACCATTGATCGAACTAAGTATTTTAACTGATGCTAAATTTGCCTTAAGCGTAAAAGAGGTTACTTAACTTAAGATCGTCACTACGATGCTATAATTTATTCTATTTTAGAAACTAAGAAAGTGTAAATAAGAATCGCATGTGCGAAATTCTCGCGGTTATTGCGCAAGTGCCTGAGTTTCTAAGCGAACGCAAAGCGTCAATTCGATGAAATAAGCGATTTAGCATGGATCGCTGATGTCAAGGTATGTTCGATGTAACAGAGGCATGCATCTATGAGAAGAAAGTTACGATACACCGCCGTTCAACAATAATTGTTTGTTGGTTGTGTGATTAATCTATTGCGTCTGTTGTTATAGCCAAACGCGTCTATTATAACTTTAGGTAAAGCAGGCAACACATCGAAGCCATATTAGGTATATAATACGCCTTATAATAGCATACAAATTGCAAAATACATATTGTTAGGTGTTAATTTTTATTAATTTATGCGATCGGTGTTTATAAAATTGTCGTCGGGTAGATTCGTCTCAAATAATGTATAAAAGAGTGGCGCACGACTTGACAAGGACAGTTCGCATTCAGTCGTCGCGTAGTACGGACCGTAGTGTTAGTTATTATCGTAGTCGAGCCTTTTGCTTTGCTGACCGTTACAGTAGTAGTAATTCTATCGTAGTTAATCATACTAAGCGTGCATACAAGTAAAGCTTTTATTGCGGCCACATGTTGTGTTGGGAATACCTTGAAATTACTGGGTTAACTGTGGATTGAAGCTGGAATGAGCGTTTGTCTTGGAGTGCATCGGACACGCTATCCCAGTGTGCTCGGAAACTTAATCTGTTAAGTTGTCCTGGAGCAGGGCTGCCGGAAAGTCACGCGGGTGGCGATTCGTGCAGCGTGGGACATGTCTGACGGCAGACATGTGGAGTGAAGCTGGGATAAGCGTTTGTCTTGGAGTGCATCGGACACGCTATCCCAGTGTGCTCGGAAACTTAATCTGTTAAGTTGTCCTGGAGCAGGGCTGCCGGAAAGTCACGCGGGTGGCGATTCGTGCAGCGTTGTAGACATCTAATGTCTGTCGGCAGCCATTGTCCGTACTGGTTTAATGCATGCTTTTATGTGAACCGATACACACACGCAAAGCCATGCCTCACGTAAGTCCTCGTAGGTCTCTGACGAGTCGTGAGGGGCGATCTTCCGACAAGTCCCGCCCCGGGTGGTTGGTTCATGTATTAGGATGTTTTACACCTATTGTGCATAGGAAATAATGGGTTTGTTCTCTGTGAATAGAATAAATTAGTTTGAAAGTGATCATTTTATTTGTGTCTTATTATTTTTATTATTCATCTCGGCATTTAAATTGTTAACATCAGAAGTGGGATAGGCTCCGCAGCCTATCATCATCTTCTTGACAGTTAAATTTTCAAGGCATTACTTAGTAGCTAGTGTTCGAACTTTAAATGCACTTGTATTTGTAAATACACGACATGTCAGTAACTACGCGATGAACTGCGACTGTCTACGAGTGGTTTGAATTTATCCATGGACTATAATGGACGAGTTCTACTGATGTGGCTCCGGCGCGGGCATGGAGCGCAAGATATTGGTGCGCAAGAGTTCCCGATCGTTGGAGCATAACGCCGCCGTACCCACGGTGTGATGGTTCACCCGTACAGCTTACAGAACGACTTTGCTGGATGACTGTGATTTACGAGTATTGAGTTATACGCCGAGGATTTGGTGAGATCTTTCCATTTTATAGCAGTGGCGACACGTAACGCTGGCCGGCGCTTATTGTGGCGCGTGGCGGTTTTCCGCTTCACGGGCGTTGGTCGACCATCACTGGCAAACGTGGTTGCTGAAACAGGATGTTTGTGCGTGCATGAATAAGTGTGCGCAAGGTGAAGTATCAAGTACCCGAGCCGGGAATGTTGAGTTTGGTTGCTCGACCACATTACAGAGTTTTAAGATAAGTGGGTTGTAAACTTACGTTTCCCCCTTAAAGATGTTATTAGTACTCGTGGCGATCAATCGGACCTAGCTCTCTCACGGCTGGGACTGAGACATTGAATGGGCACTATGGCCCGGTTACATGATTTGAATCTGTTTGTTTAGGCAGTACTCTTTTGTGTGTTTTAAGTGTTGTGAGCTGATCTTAATGTTTGTGGGTGACAGACCTACGTCTTTCCCTTAAAGATACCTTCCGTACTGGCGTCGCAGGCTAGGAGTGTCTCCGTTAATGAGGTTATCTGAGTTCGACGCGCGTTTGCAATTTCGCAGCTTTTATACCTGAGTCACTAGGTCATTCGGAAGGCATGTAATATTTAGTGTCGTGTGGCAGTGTATGGGGACTGATGGAAGTCCGGATTTGAAAAGATAAAAATATTAAGGAGTTATGCTTCAGACACATACGAACCTGTAATAACCGTTTCTAATGTTCTCCTTTTGTGTTTTAGAGCACTGTAATAACCGTTTTTAATGTTCTCCTTGTGTGTTTTTTACATGTTCAAACGGATTGTCGAACGGTGAGCCTGGTGCTGACGATGATGAAGAGGTCTGTCCGGAATTGCGGAAAGAATTGCCCGGTCATTTGTCTATACGTCCTGCTGAAGACATCTAAGGACTGATGTGTATCCATGGTGAACTAATTCTCGTTTGTTTTATTTCTAAGAGTAAAATTAATGTCGAATCCCAAGCTAGGATTCATATTAAGCTTTTTAACCTTAAACCTTTATAAAGGCTATAGCAGTGATTGTTTAAATTAGTCAGGATTGGTCGAAGCGGTGCATAACACAGCTATGTTCCTGAAATTTTGTAATAAAAGAAAGTGTCAAATGGGTATCGGATAACAGCCAGCTTCCGCAACGCAGCGGATAAGCATCAGGCTGCGGGTTCGGTTCCCGCACCTAAGATAAAATGTGATTATACCCATGGCATCGGATGACAGTCGGTCTCCGCAACACAGCGGACAGGCGTCAGGCTGCGGGTTCGATTCCCGTACCTAAGGCAAATATTTGTGTGTGACTATGAACTATGTGATTCTGCCGTGTATTTTTGTTACCCAGGAGGTGTAAGATGCTCGTCGGGTGCGTCATGCAGGCAGACAAAAGCTGTGAAGTGCCACGACAGCGGTTCTGATGCAGAATATGGCACAGCGTGCGTGGTGCGGAGTGGCATTGAATAACGGCTCCGTCTAGAAACGAATCATTTGCATTGTATTCTTCTAAACTCATTGTCTGTTCTGTAAATACCTAATGTGCTCGGGACGTGCACGCGTCAGGAGAGGCCGTGTTAGGTGTTAATTTTTATTAATTTATGCGATCGGTGTTTATAAAATTGTCGTCGGGTAGATTCGTCTCAAATAATGTATAAAAGAGTGGCGCACGACTTGACAAGGACAGTTCGCATTCAGTCGTCGCGTAGTACGGACCGTAGTGTTAGTTATTATCGTAGTCGAGCCTTTTGCTTTGCTGACCGTTACAGTAGTAGTAATTCTGTCGTAGTTAATCATACTAAGCGTGCATACAAGTAAAGCTTTTATTGCGGCCACATGTTGTGTTGGGAATACCTTGAAATTACTGGGTTAACTGTGGATTGAAGCTGGAATGAGCGTTTGTCTTGGAGTGCATCGGACACGCTATCCCAGTGTGCTCGGAAACTTAATCTGTTAAGTTGTCCTGGAGCAGGGCTGCCGGAAAGTCACGCGGGTGGCGATTCGTGCAGCGTGGGACATGTCTGACGGCAGACATGTGGAGTGAAGCTGGGATAAGCGTTTGTCTTGGAGTGCATCGGACACGCTATCCCAGTGTGCTCGGAAACTTAATCTGTTAAGTTGTCCTGGAGCAGGGCTGCCGGAAAGTCACGCGGGTGGCGATTCGTGCAGCGTTGTAGACATCTAATGTCTGTCGGCAGCCATTGTCCGTACTGGTTTAATGCATGCTTTTATGTGAACCGATACACACACGCAAAGCCATGCCTCACGTAAGTCCTCGTAGGTCTCTGACGAGTCGTGAGGGGCGATCTTCCGACAAGTCCCGCCCCGGGTGGTTGGTTCATGTATTAGGATGTTTTACACCTATTGTGCATAGGAAATAATGGGTTTGTTCTCTGTGAATAGAATAAATTAGTTTGAAAGTGATCATTTTATTTGTGTCTTATTATTTTTATTATTCATCTCGGCATTTAAATTGTTAACAATATCATAATGTATTTTTTTTATTTATATTATTTTACACAGTAGGTATTTGTTTAATTAAATTCCAAAAAAGACGTGTGGCACTCGGAGACTGCCGCGGTAAAGCTATTGTATAGCATTTTTTATCAACTTAAAAATAACGGACGGCCGTGTTCTATAATCAAAAATTCAAATTCAAATTTCAAACCGCGTCTACATTTCACAACCATCTGTTTTATTAACGGAATTTCGACTTTAACTTTGTGTGCTAGATATCAAATTAAGTTAAAACAGGGAGGTCAGCTAACGCTGGCTGTTAGGTTTTTTCGTTACGAAATTTCTGGATTCGGTCTCGCCGCAAGGCCCGCGATAAAATCTATACAATAGCTTAAAAAAAACCAGCTGATTTTTTTGTTTTTACTTAGTTAATATTCATATAATTTAACAGTCATATTGTCCTACAAATAAAATAATAAATTTTTGAGTACCATCAAATCGAAATATTCTATCCTTGCTACCTCTGTTAGCTACCAAAATAGAGAATTTTCGCATAGGGAATTGTTGGGCGTCTCATCGAAACGAAGCTACCTACTCACGGAAAATTAGCTTGATAGTAATTAAGTGGATCAGCTGGCCGAGGGACTCCGGACCATTAGTTCATATATAATTTTATTTTTATTGAGGCGTTAAGAAAAAATGACAAAGATAATATAAAAACAATAATAATAAAAAACACAACTTCCGTAATATTGCTATTATTAGAATCTATTAATTTGCATTTCTAAACTGGGAATTGTAATTTCCGCATTACTGGGCAGCGTTGACTGCACGCTCCATGAAATTAGCTTGTATCATTTATCACAATCGTGTCATATACATGACATAAGCAAATTTCTTTAAGCTGGCCCCCGAGCAAGACTAAATATTTATCGCCATAAATCAGTTCAGTAAATTACAGAACCTATGAGCTCTTATTTTTCATCAATATTACTGCAATTAGGTTCATATTAGATTTCGCTCGTGTTTCTAATAAGATTTATTTAAATAATTTCGGTATTAGTCTTGTAGCTACTTTATCAAAGGTCATCAACATACCTTCGCCCACGCACTTTGAAAACGTAATCTTTATCATATATGCATATATCTTTATCATATATTTAGTCTTTGGTTTACAATAATGTATTTGTTCGTTATTTGATTTTATGTTACTGAATAACATAAATGTTTCATAGGTATTCGCATATAAAACAGAACAAAATAGTATATTTCTTTTTAATTTTGCGATGGTAATCAAACTTTTGAGTGGTAGAGCCACGCTTTAGACAGTTTTGTCTATGTATGTGCCGGCTCCCCCGGGTTGTTACCATTGTCTCAGAAAATCAACGTGAGGAAACAGCTTGTTGCAGCGATTGGTATGGTGGGAGAGATATTCGGAGGCCCGAATCCTCTTCTCCAACCCAACCCCATAATCACCCTTTCTTTAAAGGTCGGCATTGTTCTGGATGTCAGATCGATTGGAATATACAATACGGTTTTTAACTTTGATGTTGAAAAGTTTCAAATATTTTTAATTAAATTCACATAGGTAACAATGATTGAGACTTCAAGCACAGAATTTAATTATTAGTTAACAACGTCCATTACTTAAGTATTAGAATCTGAATGTATTTATATGTTGTTAGTTAAATGTCAAGTCTTTTGTACGAATATGTTAATCATGTATTTTGTATCCTTAAATACTGCTGACCTAATCTTTAGTAAATTATCAACTTGAGTTTATTTATCGTTGCGAGTTACTACAGTAAATGTTACCCTTTATCGGTCAATAATTGCATTAAGGAATTACATTTCTGTAGAATGCGGACTTCGAATAATGTTTTCCTTCCATGCCATTTGTATGTGCTAATAAAATAACAGACTTTTATCTTTGTTTAAACGATTTAAGCGCTTGTGTAGATCCTTGTTTTTCGAAAAAGCTCTCGATCAATATATATTAAAATCTAAAGAGGGTGATTTTATACAAACATGTACATCAATTTAAATCGTAAACAAATCAGAGAAAGCATTACATTTCGCTCAGCATCGTGATCCCACTGCGCCCTAGTCCTTAATATAATGGAAATGGTACGAGGTTATAGTCTATAGTGTCTAATCTAGCTCTAGTCCAGTTATAGTCTATTGAGGTGTTTTATAAAAACCATAATAGCTTGCTAAATGTCAATCCAAACAGCGTATAGATTTGGCTACGGCTGATATGTACATTAAGCTTTTATATAATGCTAATAAATATTTCACAGTGTATAATCGTCTTTAATGATTTATAGCTGAGGTGAAGGACTCTTCGTACATAATAACTTGCATAGATGACCCATTGGCGCCGAGAATGGCTTCCGCAGTTGACCTTTACTCAAACAGATATCTCGCCATTTACATATAAGTATTAAACACATAATATTATCGAGTATCTAGTCTATCTTGCTGAATTACATGATTGCTATTAACGCATAAGAAACCGTAGATAACAATATCGAAGATAATGAAACATCTGAAACGAGATAATGATCTGAGTACAGGGAGTGGCCACGTTGCGTTATAGTCGTATCAAATTATCGATTTGTAGCAAGTCGGCTGTAATATTAAAAATGGCTGAAAACTATACAGTATTTGATAATTAAATTGGTACACTGAGATAGGTCAACGAAATAAATTTGCGGTATAAATGCTAATATAAATTAGCTTTCAAATTATTGTGAGGATGATGGTAATGCTTCGACAATTATATTGGTTCTAGGCATGACTATTTAAACCACGAAATTCATACAAGATATTTTGTTATTCATGGATGATGTGATGTGATTATATACATAAGTTTCTTTATTTATATAATATAACTGAAATGTGTGTCTGTCATCGAAGTTGTACTAAACGACTGGCCAGATTTTGATGATTTTTTTGGGTGTGTTGAGTTCGACGAATGGTTTAGATTGGACACGGTAGGTGCGTTGCAATATGGTTATACGTTTTTTAATATATTTTTTTAAGCCCGGATAACAACTGCTCGAGCTGCTAGTATAACTTTTTATTTATAGTAGAGGATCCCGGGTAACATCGACCTTCACCCATCTGTTTACCGAATGAAAAATATATTTTAGGGTATAAAATGTGTTGCTGAACACATACCATAGGGTTGCCTAAAAAATATGGCCAAGCAAAAGAATTACAGCTAATATTCAAGTGAGGATACATTAGGTAATTAAAGTCAAAATACTTAACATACTTAATATTACCCGTTCTAGCGAAACTCGGTCCAACAAAAACAACAAACGCCCTAATGCTTTATCATTGTTTGTTACTAAAGAATTCTCGGGGTCAAACGTTGCATAAGAAAGTTCTGTATATCTGGGTACCACGTATTGCAAATACGTGTATTGTCGTCGCAACAGTTTGTCAAAGGCACACGTTACTTGTGGGGTCCGCATGTCGCGTTTACAACGCTTTCTTCCATTATTACATAACCGCTGTGCCCACAGGCGACATGACTTCTTAGAATACACCGTGGTCATGACTTACACAGTTTTTTAAATGTCGGCTTTCTTAATCTGTGATGACAGGTTCTTTATGATGTTCGATATTGATTGTCGCATCAATTAAGTTTTTAAGTCACGTGGTTTTGCGTTATGATAATAACATTTTTGTTTCAGCATAATAATATATTGATGATACATATATATAACTCGAGATAAGTATTATTCAACGAATTAGTAGATTATAGTAAAGTAGCTTTGATCCTCGGCTCTATCCGCATGATAGTTTTTTCTTATTGTAAATTCACAAAATTCTTTGCTCGCCGTTCCGCCCGCTTGAAAATCTTTTTCTGGTATAATCCAAACCCTATCTAGATCACGATCCAGGTTTGTACTAAATTTAATCCAAATCTATTTAGCCTTCAAGGCATTTTTTATTTACTTGATTTTGTTAATCATCCAAATCATCCAATATTCACACTCATTGAAACATTTACATTTGTAATATTAGTAGGAAGCAGTACATTTAACAACATTTATAATACAGAAGCATTATTTCTCTTACGATTGTTATTACATTCTTCTTTTTGTAGAGTTACTTAACCTTACATAATACCATCAACAACTATTTTACTTAACTGAAGGTCTTTTACACTAGCAATGATAAGTGGGTTAAGAATATTAATAGTAGATATCTAATGGAATTGTGCACGCAAACCCATCAGGTATAACTTTAATGACAAACGTTAGAAGCATAAATTGTGCTCAAGCGTGCGTGCATTGTGATGAATGGTAATGTTAGTAAACATCTCTGTGATTATCTGTAATTGTTTCCTACGAGCACGACGGGGTACGAACGTCAGTCTTAAATGTGTAGTGAATAGTGATGTAAACAATCGAATCGTTTCTACAAAGCGATTAAGCAAAAGTCTGTAGGCATATGCACTGAGGCCGAATGATTAATTAAAAAATAATTATATGTTGTAAATACACTGTTATTTTAAAGCTATTAATGACGTGGAAGTTGAGAACAGATTTATTTATAAGTACAATTTGGATGACTGTGATGTCATACGTTTAATATAAAAACAGAATTCATCGATACGTCACAATCGGCGATTGATTTTGTCTACATGGCTCGCAGTGAGCCACGGACTCGGAGCAGCGCTGCGAGTGAATGACGCACTCCATCCAAAATAATGATCATAAATTTGGTTTCTAGATCCGCTTGTTAACCATCTGTGATGGGTAAAGACTCAAGAGAGTCTTGGAATTATCAAAATACCTTTAACAGTCACAACTTTTGGACGTAGCGTTACCAGACGTCAGGATTTGTCTTGACATGTTAGGCGTTTTAGGCATTTGCCAGTTTTCCGGCCGGACTACGAAAATATCAGAATTTTTGAATAATGAACACTTGTAGTGAAATAAATATATATTACTAGCTGTGCCCGCGAACTTCGTTTCGCCATCAAAAAGCTTTCATTCAAACTTTCATCCCCTATTTGGGCCCTTTAGGGGTTGAAATTTAATGAAAAAAAAACCCTTAACCCTGGGTCATCAACTATATTTGTGCCAAAATTCATTGAAATCGGTTCAGCGGTTTAGATTTTTCATACAAACTTTCATCCCCTTTTTAAACCCTTCAGGGGTTGATGTTTTAAAACCATAGTAGCATATGTCCTATTCTGATGTATAAGCTATATTATTGTAAAGTTTCATTAAAATCCATTCAGTAGTTTTTACGTGAAAGAGTAACAATTATACATCCATCCATCCATTCTTACAAACTTTCGCGTTTATAATATTCGTAGGATATGATGGAATATTTTTATCTATGAAGAATGAAACTTTTTGCTAAAATAATAATTAAACAAACCAATGAGTACAATACATATTATAGAAACACGCACGCGCCTATTTCAAAAGGTCACGATTGTTTTAAAGAAGTCAGGCATCTGTCTAATAATTTTAAATTTATCACCTGATATATGACGGATTATTTGGACGTAAAAAAACAGATACAATGCCTGTTATTCGTTTAAGCCGGGGTCGTAGTAATTTTACGTAATTTTACGACGTCATTCATATTAAATCATTCCTGTATAATTTCCTCTGCAATTTTATTATATACAATGAGGATGTAAAGGCAATACTTACTTAGATAGTTTCACAGATTATTAGATATTTATTTTTGGCCAATGCTAAGTGTAAAAATATAAAAGTTTATTGTCTTTTTTAAATGATTTATGGACAATGCTTTTATGAGCCGTAAAAAGAAAGATTTATAGATTTTTGCTGGCATTGGATATACCAGAGTGCGTTCGAATCGTTCCGGTGTACGAGCAAAGCGGTCATGACTGATGTAAATCCACTGACGACGATGGTTTGCGCACTAATGTAACATTATTATAGCTTTCTATGGGTATTAATTACATTGAGATCTAATAAATGATGATGATGAATAGCTCAAATTTGATAAAAACCTTCCAAAAACGAAAGGGAAAGTAACTAATAACTGTGATACTAATATCTCTCGTGGCTAATGAAAATAAATTGTTTTTTTTTAATAGCAGAGACGAAAACGAGCAAGTGATCTCCACGTTCCAAGAACCTCCACAGTTCCTGAAGTATCATGCATGCGGGGCCGACTTCAAAGGAAAGGATAGTTAAGGGCAATCCCTAGATATAAATCTTCCTCCCTTTGCCAATGTAAGGGGAGGGAGATCTGTGCCTTCAGATATCTCACTCACCGTACGACTGGCAACAGCAAGCTGCTACTTCACATCGCTTGTCTGTGAGACATTGGTAACAACTCGGTCGAGCAGCTCATTCATGCTGTAGACAAAACTGTCAACAGCATGGGTCTACCATTTAAATTTTAAATGGTTGCGTATTAATTATGTATTTTTAATGACTTGCTATTATGTAAAGCAATTTCAATTTTAACTTTCTGATTAGCTACCAAAATAGATGATAATATATCTAAATTATCTAAATCGTGATCTTGTACGTAGTATGGACATAGTAGTTTCCGTTAGAAAATTTATATTTCCTTACTAGTCAACCATGATGACCTCACCGGAGTGTGCACAAATTTGGTATAATTTTGAATGCAAAAAGCAACTTTCTTTTACATCCAACTGATTTTTACATTACATAATTGAGCCGTGGGTTTACAATTACACAGCCGCATTTAAAGGTCGCTACTGAGTCACTTGTTTCCCTGACATTAAACTTCCGCTTCTATACGAAGGATTCAACCATCATTACTCGGTTTGTCGGCAATTTCCCAGACTACATACGGTGTAATTGTAGGGGCATTATAATGGGTCGCGTCGTTGTGTCAGGGTTTTATGGCATGGTTATTGACACTTTCACTGCGGGCTTTACCAGAGTTTACGTCACCGTTCGACCAAGCAATTATATCATCACGAAATCAGCTGCTGAATAAGTAGCACACTACTCTGCGGGCCTTACTTTTGTTGATAATTGTGTTTTTGTACAATTGTAGCTCGTTATCGCATTACATAATGAAATAGAATAGTAATTTGTATCTTCGATTATTATTTAACACGGTAAATGATCTGTGGAGGCGATATGCAAAAAAGTGGTATTTTTAGTTTGGAATTATGTAGATGATTTGGAACTAGTTTGCTGACGAGTATACTTTAAACAAATGTGGATTTCAAAGCATCGGCAGTATCTCCATAATGTGTGTAACCTTTAAGTTCATTGGTATTTGTACGATTGAAAAAAATCACGTAGGTATACTTATTTATATATGCAGTTTTTACATTATGGATACTATGGTGCGGCGCGGAGTTCACGGGTCATTACGGCAATGCTATGTTGTTTTTTTTATATCCAAGGTCTTGTTTCCGTACTGACCTTTTCTTCTTCGCTAAGTTTTTGACATGTTTTGAAGTAAGAATTGAGATTATTTATTACTATCATAACTTAATAATATAAAGTCATTTTTTAATACAGAAATATAAGTTTGACAAGATGGCCTTATTTAGCAAACACGTTTTGTAATGTTGTTTAAAGCAACGATGTTTTGGATTGTGGCTTATTTTATTTCTAGGTTCAAAGGTGTATGGATACATTGCTTAAAAGTGGCTGCTTAAGCAATAATTGATATTAATCAAAAGTAGATGGTAAATTAAAATGTAAAGTATTTTTGACCGACGCAAAATTGTGAAGGGTCTATTACGTCGTCGCTTTTTTATATATTTTTTTAACGCACAACTTTTTCAGAGTATTCCGATTTTGATGTGTTTTTTATTTTTTTATATGTGTTTTTTTTATTCCTTTGTTTGCTTTATGTAGAGAAAATATAATTCCACTCATAAGAGGGTGAAATCGAGGATAAAACAATAAAACTTCGGAGTATATGAATCGACTTTATAAAGATTATTTTACGCTAAAAGCCTTCGATCTAAAAGTTGTAGGTTTCAATATGTCACTAATTTTTTCTTAGACCAGATCAAGGATAATATAGATGAATGTTATAATTCATCGTATGCCGAGGTTTGGCGTACTAACACGCACTATTATAGTGTACTAGCTTTTAATCGCGGCTCTGCCCGCGTGATCTGCTTTTTCCGGGATAAAAAGTATCCTATCACCCAAGTCAGCTCATACCCTGTCTGTATACCAAATTTCGTCAAAATCCGTTCAGTAATTTCAGCGTGATTGACGGACAAACATCCAAATATCCAAACAAACAAACTTTCAGATTTATAATATTAGTGTGATACGCACCGTGACGACAACGCGACGCGAACGAAACGCGACGTAGTGATAATTTGCATGTTTGGTTTCCATACAGATTATAATTACGTGATCTATTATATTACCCATGGCCTGTGGTTCTGGTATGTTTGGGTCTTTAGGATTTTCCTTTGTTCCAGCGACCATTCGCGTAACCACGTTGATTACGTATACGAATCTTTTTGTTCTTTACGTTAACACAACAATAGTTCTGCGGTCGGTTTCATTCGACCTACCCGTGCGTTGCTTGTGATTTGTCATAGGGTTGCCTTGCAACACTTATTTGCCTAAACACAATACTGTGTTTCATCACTAAGTATTACATATACTTAAGATATTCATACTGATCCACTGTGTATTAAGAACATTATTTCGACTGGCTATTGTTTATCGTTTACAATAACCTACTTAGAAATGGTAATTAAATGGATATAATCGTTGTACCTATATCATTTCGATGTTTCAATTACTGTAATCTAATTTCATTATAGCAATTAATATTGCAATTAACCAGCGATAGCTCAGCGGGCACAGGTACGGACTGTCGAGACGAAAGTCGCAGGTTCGAACCAGGCCCAAGAGCATACACCTCTGACTTTTCAAAGTTACGTGTATATTAATTGTTAATTATCGCTTGCTTTAACGGTGAAGGATATGTATAATACAGGGCTAATATTATTATTAATTAATATTGCGTGGTTACGTATAACGCTACTCGGAATGCGAAAATAAGATTTTCACGACGCGACGTCTTTATTCTTTACTAGCATTTTCGCGGCTCCGCCCGCGTGAAATTCTGCATCGATCTGCGAGAAAATCGTGAACACTTTTACATAACACCTATACATATATGTACGTACGTGGCAAATACAGATCCTCTTTTTTTATTAGTTTTAAAATCTATTTTTCAAAAAGGACTAACAAATTTTATTACATAAACAAGACAAGTCTTTTTTATAGTATAACCTAACCCATAAAGACTCCTCTCATAAAATTATCCGACTTCCCATTGAAACCTATGCAATAAGCCCAAATACGATATACAGTATCCGTCGCGCAGTGACCGAGTAGCCGGTTGTGAAACGAGAGGCCGGGGGTTCGAGTCCCACAACAAGACAAATGTTTGTTTCGGGTCTCGGTGTTGTGGGACCGTAAGTCCTTCGTAATTCCTGATACCCACGATACGGGTTAACCTAGTATGGGGTCAGGACTATATTTGTGTCTGTTGGGTGTATTTATTATTATATATCTGCTCATCGAAACTTGTACAATGAGGCTGTTATAACGGAAAATCAAAAGCCCTTTTTAAAAAAAGGTTATTTAATTACACACTGTTAATATAAAAATTGTACAATAAAATAATTATAAGAAATCCAGCAAGTGTTTCCTTGCTCACGATCCGATCCGAACTAACTGTATCGAGAGACAAAGATGGGTTGGTTGCAACAGCAGAATGCTGAGGCAGCACTCTGTCAGCTACTTAGGGTGTGTGTTAGGGATATAACAACCCCCTCAACAAGAAGAAACTTACATTTTGTGTTAAGTTTCAGGTGTTTATTCTGAGTCTTGGAATTGGTATTTCATCCAATTCCAGGTTGGAATTGGCTGATGTTTCGGGGTTTATAATAGCTGTCTCAAGGTTAAATTTTGAACAATTACCGAATTTCTTGTACAGTTTATAGGATATAAAACTTAAAATTAAAATAATTATACAATAGGTAAGTATGGGATAATGCGAGTCATATTTAAGAAGTGGGTTAGGCCCATTTATTATTTCGTTGATATCTGACATCAACTGATCGTTTGCAATATTTGTAAGTTTCTCTAAATTAGTGTTAATTAAGGTTATTGGTTCAATCAAGGTTCAATTTTTGTTTAAGAGCTTTAAATTTACTTTCATCGCAACAAGGGTCATCAATTAAATTAAAATCTGATGTAATGGATTTTATTGTTAAATTAAAACTATTTCTATTTATAAACTCTTTATTATTGCAGAAGGCTTTACAGTTTGGCGGTATACTCGATAATCCAGTACCTAATAATTTAAACTCTGATATTTGCCGTTGACATTCAATAGTGAGTTTAATAGGTTCAGTCTCAACAAATAACCATCTATTGTTAGTCAGTTCTTGCCAGATATCGATTTTTCATGAATTAATTTTGTTTCACATTGTTGTAATTTATTAAATATCCTACCCAAAATTTCTGTTTCACATGTTGGAGATTTTTGAATTGAATGTTCTTATTATTTGACTAATAGTCTTAATACAGTCTCTTAAATCATTAATGTATACATATGTTATCTTATCTCTACTTATAGCTACATAGTTGTAATTCGGAATTAAGTACAGTTATGGTTTTATACAAAATATATTTTATTTTGTTAACTAAGGGTAATTTTATTACAAATACAATTTTATTGTCTACATAATAACATGATAATTGTGCTAGGTCAATTAAGGAGTGAATGTTATTCAAACGTGCTTCATTGATACTAATTGTTTGTTTTTAAAGTTCCGTTATAATTATTTATGGCTGTATTAGCCATCAGAATGCTGTCTTTAATAAGGGAAGCAAGCTTTTTATTACAATACAATACAAAACTCTTTATTGTATAACCAATAATCACTTAAAATGTTAAATATGCAAAGTTTGAATTGCATTATTGTATCTGACTGCATCATTCTCGTCCATTGTCCCTATTATTTGTTTAAAGGCGGACCCAAATCCAGCGAACCACGCGGATCTTTTATCTCTATCTGAAATATGATGTGATATAGCACTATGATCTCTTAGAATACTATCAAGACGCGGTACCAAGGCTGTAAATAATTATCGCATTTAGAATTATTATATTCACTTTGTTGATATATGAATCCTAGCGGTTCCTAGAACACTTTTTATGTTATCAATTTGGATAGGGATTAATATGTGAAGGTTATTTATGTGTGGGCACTAATTCTAAGTAAACCTACGATTCATTATATAAAAGGTGTATAAAATATAATAAAGAAAACATATTTATAAGTGTATAATAAGTGTAAAAAGTGTAAAAAAAATAAAAATTATAATTTTAATATATTTATGTCTTTATTCGGAATTAGTCTCCGCCAACTTTACTTCGTCATAATGAAGTTTTACATGTCGTCGGTTCATTAATAATGTCAATGTGTTGTTTCCGTTTATTCGAAGAACCTTAAAGGGGCCTTTCCAGATGGGTGATAAGGCTTTGCGGAGCCGTAAATGATTTTTTACAAACACCATATCACCTATCTTATACTTTACGGCTTTGGAATGTTTATCATAATATGATTTAGAGTATGTTTTCGATTTTAATATATTTTCTAGAGCTTTTTCTCTGGAAAGTTGCAACCGTTGTTGTAGGAGTCGTACATAACTACTGTACGTAGGTTCTAATGCAGTATCATATATAGAGGAGGGAATAAAAGGTTTATGGCCAAAAACTAATTCATAAGGTGTGAAATTTGTGGTTGAATGTACCGCGGTATTGTATGTAAGCATTGCGGTGAATACGAATCTTGGCCAATTATTTTGGTGTTCGTTCACGAAAGATTTAAGATATTCTTTTAATGTTGAGTGACTTCTTTCAAGGGCACCCTGAGTTTGTGGATGATATGGAGTGGACCATAATTGTTTTATTTTGAGAAAGGAGCAAGTTTGTTTAAATAATTCAGCCGTGAAGTTTGTACCTTGGTCGGTTAAGATTAATTTCGGAATACCGAATTGACAGATGAAATGAATAAGGCATTCAGAAGATTCTTCGGCTGTAGCATTGGGTAAAGGATAGGCCGCTGAAAATTTTGTAAGGTCATCTTGTAATGTAAGTATGAATTTATACTTGGATAGGCCGGCTTCCGGAAGAGGGCCGACTAGGTCTAGTGCGACACGTTCAAACGGTTGTGTCGACGTACTTGTTATCTGCATAGGCGCACGGTTGATTTTTCGTAGGGCTTTATTAGTCTGACATAAGTCACATTTACGGACATAGTTTTCGACATCACTGCGCATGTTGCGCCAGTAATATCGTTCTTGGATTCGGCTAAGCATTCTGTTAGAACCCAGATGACCTGCAATAGGGATGTCATGGTTTTCTTTTAATATTTTATTTATTTCGGTCATCGCAGGGTATATAATGGAATTTTTATAAATGTGGATAATTATATTTGTCTTGTGGAATAAGTACATAATTATATTATATATTTTTATGAATGTGTGTATGTCAAAAGGGTTGCGGAAATCTGTTATACTAAATTCGGTAACGTTATTCGCAATTAATTCAAGTTTTAAATTATTTAAGCTTTTGAAGATATCCTCGTAAGTATTTTTTTCATAATGGTATACTTTAACGAATAATAGGTAATAATAAACGTTATCTTTTTGAAATGTTATAAATGAGTGTAAAGTTCTTTCCTTAGAGAGAAATTCTGTGGATTCTGATAGGTTACCAATAATTTCTGCAACGTAAGGATTTGATTCATCAAGGTCAATAGAGGTAGGTATAACTATATGTTTAATTTTTGTTTTTAATAGGTTCTCGTTGTGTTCTTCAATTTTAGTACTAAATGTTATTAATTTATTACTTAATGTTTTCAGGCATTTGGAATACGTGTCATCATCGCTGATGTCGACGGATTGTGGAGTGGGGATGTCAAAGTCGTCAGACAGTTCTAAATCTTCAGGAAGTACAAAATCTTCGGGTAAGTCTAGTATTTCAGGTAAGTCAGAAGTTTCGGGCATATTAAGATCTGATAAGGATGATGGTCCACCTGTAGCAGTTTCTTCGACAAGAATTTGGTCGGTGTTATTTTCCGAAACCTCAGAATTAGACTGGGGTATAGGGTTTTGTTGTTGTACAGGGTTTACAGGATATCGTGAAAGTGCATCCGCGTTTGAGTTTATTTTACCCTTTTTATATTGAATTTCATAATCAAATTCTTCTAGCTTTAGACGTCAACGGATCAATCGTGATCCGGGGTCCTTGCAATTAAAGAGCCAATTCAGAGGTTTGTGGTCTGTCATTATTTTAAATCGTCGACCAAAGAGATAGGGACGGAAGATTTTTGTTCCATAGACGATAGCTAAACATTCTTTCTCGGTGACACTGTAGTTGCATTCTGCTTTATTTAATGTACGAGAAGCGTAAGCAATTGGTCTATCCTTACCAACGTCACCTTGTGATAGAATAGCCGAAATGGCATAATTAGACGCATCACAAGTCAAAACAAAGGGTTTTGTAAAATCGGGGTATATAAGGACTGGAGCTGTTACTAGTTTTTCCTTAAGTTGTTCAAAAGCTAGCTGTTGACTATTAGTCCAGTTAAAAATGACATCTTTCTTGAGGAGATTAGTTAACGATTTAGCATATTTTGAAAATTCTGGGATAAAGCGACGGTAATATGAAGCTAGGCCGAGAAAAGATTTAATGTCTTTAGGGCATTTAGGAACAGGAAATTGCATGACAGCTTTTATTTTTTCGGGGTTAGGCTTGACGCCTTCGTCACTAATTATGTGTCCTAAGTAGGCGACTTCCTTACGGAGGAACTCGCATTTTTCCGGTTGTAGTTTTAGATTAAAAATCCTTAATCTTTCGAATATGAGATATAATTTCTGGATGTGGGAGGACAGATCGTGAGAGTAGACGACAATATCGTCAAGGTACACAAAACAATGTATACCTTGTAACCCAGATAGGACAGTATTCATAGTTCTCTGGAAAGTGGCAGGAGCATTTTTAAGGCCAAAGGGCATTCGATTAAATTCGAAATGTCCTTGTGGTACACTAAACGCGGTTTTGGGTGCGTCATTGGGGTTCATATTAATTTGGTGAAATCCCGAGGCTAAGTATAAGGTTGAAAAGTATTTACTTTGACCTAATTGATCCAATATTTCATTAATTTGCGGAATTGGGTAACTTTCTCCGATAGTTATGTCATTCAGTTTTCTGTAGTCTATTACAATCCTCCACTTTTTCTGACCTGATGAGTCAAGTTTCTTTGGTACAATCCAAATGGGTGATGACCAAGGAGACTTTGATGGTTGAATAATGTTTTCGTTCAACATTTTAGTTATTTGGGATTTTACCTCTTCCTGATGTACTTCCGGAAATCTATAGGATTTGACGTTAATAGGTTGAGTACTAGTTGTTTGGATTTCATGCTGGATTACGTCTGTACAAGTTAATTTATCGTCTGGTAAGTGAAATATATCCGCATATTGATTACAGATTTCTTTCAGGTTATCTACTTCTTCAAAATTTAAATGGGATGTTCGTAGAAGTTGAAATAATTGTTGACTTCTTTCAATACTGTTATTTCCTATACTGTTACGTCGGTTATTATTAGTTTCGGAATAATTGATTGGGAATAAAGTGAATAATAGATTAGCTTTTATACTTATAGGTTCGTCTGATACGTTGAGTACTGTTAAATTTACTCTATTATTATGTTTAACTTTTACTATACAGTTGGACACAAGAAGAGAATCAGAAATGTGTTGGTCAAAAATTATTCCTTCTTTTATTTCAGGATTTTTAACAGAACATTCAATTACTGTTTCTGTTCGAGGCATAATAGTATAGGAAGGTTCATCAAATGATAATTTAATAATATTATTTTTTATTTCTAGGGATTCTGAGGCATAGTTAATACGACAGCTATGTTGTATAAAAAGGTCGTTACCTATTATACCATCATAAGGTAAGTTAATATTATCAAAGACATGAAATGTGTGTAATAATTTTAAGTGTTGATTAAAGTGTAATTGTAATTTAAGGCAACCTAGACTTTTTATAGGTTTATCATCATTTGAATCTATACCTTTGACTTTGATATCGGATTCACTTAACTGTAAAGGATTAATTATACAATTATTTTTTAGGACGCAAAGGGATGCTCCAGAGTCTATGAGAAGGGTAAGTGGTTTTTTATTTACATGTGTTTGGAGTGTAACGTGAGGTAAGTACCTTTTTTGGGTGTTGATTTCATAAATTTGTTCGATTTTAGGGTATTGAGAATTTACTGAAGAAGGAAGACCGTGTGTTTGGGGCTGACTACCCTGTCCGTTGGTCTTTTGATGAAGGAGACTGTGAGTTTGGGGCTGGTTACCCTGTCCATTGGTCTTTTTGTGGAGAAGACCGTGTGTTTGGGGCTGGTTACCCTGTCCGTTGGTCTTTTGATGGATGAGACCGTGAGTTTGGGGCTGGTTACCCTGTCCGTTGGTCCTTTGATGAATGAGACCGTGAGTTTGGGGCTGGGTACCCTGTCCGTTGGTCCTTTGATGAATGAGACCGTGAGTTTGGGGCTGGCTACCCTGTCCGTTGGTCCTTTGATGAATGAGACCGTGAGTTTGGGGCTGGCTACCCTGTCCGTTGGTCTTTTGATGAATCAGACCGTGAGTCTGGGGCTGGCTACCCTGTCCGTTGGTCCTTTGATGAATGCGACCGTGAGTTTGGGGCTGGCTACCCTGTCCGTTGGTCTGTTTAGGATGAGTATCGGCTTGAATGGAGTGTTTCTGACCCGTGCGATACTTATACGGGGCAGAAATTAGTTTAAACCCTCAGTGGCATTGTCCACTACATCTTCACCAATTTCGGCTTCATCATTTTCCGTATAATGAACGCGTGAAGCTTGTCTATCGTAATTTGGTTTCGAGTTAGGTTGGTATGGGGAAAATGATTGGGATCTATCTGTATATTTCTTATTATTGTATTCGCGAAGTCTACAATTTTCTAAGACATGTCCGACTTTCTTGCAATATCGGCAATATGGAGGCTCTTTAGAGGACGAGGATGGAGCCTGCCGGTTATCATTATATGACCTCGATTGGACTTTAACATTAAAATCATTTCTTTTTGGAGTTTGTTCAATAGGCTTTTGTTTAAAATTATTCCGGAAGGAGAATTGTTGGATTTTCTCCTCTGATACAGCGCAGTTTATAGCGTCGTTGAGATTTTTCGGATCCCTACACCTTACAAGGTTGGAAATTCTGGGATGTAAACCCAGTGTAAAAGTATGGAGGGCGAGATCCTCCATCCCTGCTAACCTACCTGCCAGCTGTGTTTTCTTGGAATTAGAAACTGTGATTTCGGTTAATAGTTTTTGTAGGCATGTCTCCACTCTAAGAGAGAATTGACTAACGCTTTCTTGGTGTCCTTGCTTACAGTCCTGTAGTTCTGTAAGGAGATGAGCATAGTGTTTGCGCTCCCCGAATTGGGTCTTTAAGAATTCTTTTAAGGACACCCAGGAGTCGAAATCTTTTATAGAGCAGGCTGTTTCAGCCTTGCCCTCTAATTGGCTAAGGATATATTTTAAAATTAAATCACTTTGTTGTGACGACGCTAATGAAATTGCACTGTCGCAATTTCTCAAAAAGCCTGTAAGTTTATCCCTATCACCGTTAAAAGGTTTTATAAATTTTAATATAGTATTCAATGGAATCTCTTCTGTTATTCTTTCCTTCACTTCTTTTTCGGAATCTGATCTCGACATTTTGAGTCAAATTTAATAGGATATAGATTATATATCAACAAAGTAGTGGTTTTGTAAAAATAAAATTTAAAGTAAGCGAAACCTGAAAGCAGGAGTAGTATAGTATTCTAAGGTATTATATTACGACTGACATTGATACGTTGCAGGTGAGATAGCGAGAAACGCGTGGACGCTCCGTCCGGAGAATGTTTAGACAAACTATAACTGATAAGAATGGCTTGGTTACAATAATTAACTTATAATAAATGTTCACGGGTTATATCTAGAAATATTAATGTATGTATACAGGTAAGTTATAATTAAATGTGTAAAACAGTTTCTTCTATTGAGTAATCGTTCACGATAATTTCTGGAAAAGTATTGGAATAGATCGACTCACAGGAATAGTTCACCACACTTCATTCTTGTTTCTTTGCAGGAACCTGGATCTGATGTCAAGGCTGGATATAAGTATGACGTCTGGATGATGTCACCGTTTGGTCGGCGCTGGATATGAGGCTGCGTAGGGCGTCTATGCCCCGACAGTCGGATACCGCTTACTGCACAGTGGACTCTTCGGTAACACTGGAACTTCAGGATACCGGGATATTTCCGGTTTGGAGTGGTCAAATTTGATGACCTTGGATTGAATCCGGATCGGAAGCTGATATATCACTGGATTTAGACACTCACTGGCACTTGTACACTTATGTTTTAGGGTCCTGATTTATTAGGCACTATGGAATGTTCAGGATCCCACCGCTGCCACCAAATGTTATAACGGAAAATCAAAAGCCCTTTTTAAAAAAAGGTTATTTAATTACACACTGTTAATATAAAAATTGTACAATAAAATAATTATAAGAAATCCAGCAAGTGTTTCCTTGCTCACGATCCGATCCGAACTAACTGTATCGAGAGACAAAGATGGGTTGGTTGCAACAGCAGAATGCTGAGGCAGCACTCTGTCAGCTACTTAGGGTGTGTGTTAGGGATATAACAAGGCCAAAAACGATATCTTTTCAATTCAATTCAATTATTTAATTTAATATTTACTTTACGTAAATTAATAAAGAAAAAGTATATATTGAAATAAAATATTGAAAACGTTCTACTGAATAATTGATAAAACGCAATTACGTCGTTGTTCTTTTGTATGAGCGAATTATCAAAGAGTTGTAAGTTGCAGATGCTTTGTTGCTGCGTCAAGTCAAGGTTATTGCTAAGAACACTCTCCATTAATTTAGTTTTAAAATATCTAAATAGCATGCAAATGTACAGACAAATAAAGAGTTTTTTTATAACAGAGACCGGCAAACAAGTAACTCATGGTAAGTGATCTTAACTGTCCATGAACATCCATAATACCTGAACAATCATGAACTGATGATGATATTAAAGGAAAGGAATATTTAAGAGATTATAAAAGGGAAGGGGACGGGAATTTAGGCCTCCGGATATCTCACTCGCCGTACGAAACGCAACAGCAAGCTGCTACTTTACGTCGGTCTTCTGCGAGACGATGGTAATTAGGCCCATTCACGCTGAAGACAAAACTGTCTACAGCGTGGCTTTACAACTAAATACTTATAATAACTTCCCTTTTTCACAAGGGCTAATAAAAGTTACAAGGAGTTAGGTCGCTCGTATGCGAGAGGTCGTCTGGGTTGGTACCATCGCTTTGTCTATTTTTGCCACTTGGCAACAGTGTGTAAGCACTGGTGTGTTTCGATTTGAAGGACATTGAAGCCAGTGAAATTACTGGGCATTATGAGTCTTAACATCTTGTGTCTCGGGGTGACGAGCGCAGTTCAGTGCCATGCAGTGCTTTGTAATTCAAAATTTTGTTTCTGTTTATGGGCAGGCGTGGCGCTTACCATTAGGCAAGGGCTTTGCTCGTCTCGTCATTTAATCAAATAAAAAAAAAAGTAATCAATAACCATAAACATGCCATAACAACTCACCCGTGTATGAGGAGCTTGTACTTTTCCCTTTTCATTTCCACGTGGTTATTTAGAATAAGCGCATTTCACTGTCCCGTAGCGCGCATTTCACAAGGCACGCGCATCATTGGCACACACACGCAAAAAATTACATAACACTTATTACCATTCAGAAGTATGCACAGAATCCAGTCTCATTGGTCCGTTGTCATTTAACCCTGTAACAAAAAACATATTTATATTAGAAACACGCGGTCAAAGTTTGTAAGAACAATATAAAATGTATGATATAATCATTATTAGAAAACATAGTGTAATGATGGCTGTTAGTATCACACTGGTATATGCGATGTAAAGTTCAGTTCCGGGTGCTAATATAATGCTTTGTGCAATTTATGTTATGTTGAATCGGCTTAGGCTGGAAAATGTTTCGAAAATAATTTGTAGTTTTACTAACATCAGCATATATTTCCTGTCTTTATCATACTACCTTTTTTTGCATGCGAGGAAATAACGGGTTTTCGCTACACTCTAACTCTTAGCAAGACATTTATGTTGGACCCACCGATATTAGGACAGGTGAGTCCTGGTGAAACTGGTGGGGACCTTGAATCTAGGAAAACTCTGCTTCTTAGAACTTCGTGTCGAAACGAATCAACCTATAATAGCGCTAATAAGCAAATGAGACTAAGACAAAATGAGTGAGAGAGTGAGTTACTCACAGGTCCCTCATCCATAAAAAAATAAGCTGCTGAGTGCTGATTTGTGCGAATTTTCTTATTTCTTATAAGATTGATGCTTTACTGTTATATGACACTCGAAAGGTCATTATCGATATGAGTGTATGTTTTTGGGGAGAAACTATACAGTTACATAATATTATTATTTGCAACAGTCCATTTCTGGGAACGAAAAATGGCCATCATGAAATTTACAGAGTTTCATAACATTACGTTACAAAAGTGTGTAAAATAAATAACCTTTTTAAATTGTCTGCATGAACGTGCTCAAGCTCACCATTTTGTATGAGGTTGAAGAAAAATATTTCGACTCAACCATGACGCCAATGCGAATCACCGGCGCATGTGGTACAATGACAAATACAAGACATATAGATTTTACTCAGGTTGACTAAAGCATCAGATTGCTTTTTAATGGCGTAAGATTGGTCGAAAGAGAATCTTCATGTTGGATAGACAAGAAAGGTAAGTGAATTTTTTTATTAGACGTTACTTTCATAGAAAAGGAAGAATGTGAATATCTGAGATATTTGATTGAGGAATGATGAATGAGTGGATGGATGGCACATTGAATAAATGTCACCATTAAATTATCCAGGAGAACGTTACATTTTCGTATTGAATATGCCTACTATGAAGCAAATTTTAGAACGCACGAGTTTGATTAAGGCAATACGAATACGTGTATTACTAGAGCGCCTTTCATCAATTATTCTAGATCACGCCGTGCAAAACATCGTTAGTGTATACGAGAGTGGATCGTGAGAAATTTATTCGCGTTTGTCATTTCTGTAACGTTCCCTGTCGATTTAATTAATTTAATATCTATTAAGTCGTGAAATCATTAAAGTAGTTAGTTATTATTATTAGTTGTATTCTATCGTTTCCAAACAGGCATTCGATGGATTTAAGTGATTGTGATAATAACATTACTGAGATATATATGAGATTTTTAAAAAGAAAATTGTATTTAAACTCGGTGTTGTAAGGATAAAACGATTACGAAAGAACAATCTGTGTGAAGTTTTCAGGTGTCGTCAACAATTTTGAAGTCGGTTAAAATACCAAAATAAAGTCCATTTTTTATACCAGTACCGTAATAATTATTAATTAATATTAATAATTATTATTTCTAACTATAGACGGTTGTCAAAGTTACGTATAATCATATTGTTTATGTACTGGGTGTAAGGGAAATGCTTAGGAAAACGAGGACTGGCGGTAGTGCTGGTGATTATGGGCATGATGCCACAAAAAGCCGCGATTTTTTTGCACGCTCGGTGTATAAGGGGAGGTGGAAGAAAAGTTTCAAGTACAATATGTAGAATATGAAAGTATTGATAACAAGTGCATTTAGAGTCCAAAAACGTTTTGTAAAGACCTTACTTTGAATAAACCAAAAGGTAATAAAGTACAGAAAGACATGTTGTATAAACTTATTAAGTAGATTATAAAAACTACTATAAATATGAAATGAAATACAACTTCGGGTATAATAGATGAATATTGTATATTATATATTGTATAAATGAATGCAGATCTAGTTGTGTACACTCGACGAAACGATATTATAGAAAGATATTTAACCAATATACATAAATTTTAATAAAAACAGCTAAACCAGCTGTGACCAAATGTTGATGCAATCTGATCAATAAAATGTTTGGTATTGGTAAAAAAAGTATGTTGTATCCTTGCTTGTGCTCTCCAGTTGAACATGGATTAAATCTGACATTTTGTGAAGTTTAACGTATGAATATTTAATAATTCGTAAACCGCCAATGTTAAAAGTCAAAGCGTATTTAACATTTTATTTACGTAGACAAATCCTTTATCCTCATTAAATATCTTATTTATGGATTGTTAAAATTTTATTTGTTCTGTTGCGAAACTTGGCCTTCGTATTGGTTTACCAGGACCCGCGGCAGAGCGTGGCATTTGCGGCAATCACTCGATTCAAAGCGGCTATAATTATTCATTACGCTAATGGATCTCGGATCTCGGCCGTATGCATTATGGGCTTTGTCACGATTCGATAGTGGCTCATTTAGATATATTATACTGTCATCTGAATTTACGTTTACGTTCTTTCAAACAGAAGGCATAAAACCATAGGAATTTTACTTTTCAACTGTTAAAACATTATGTGTATTATAGAGAAACCTGAGCTGTGGTAATTGGAAGAGTATGACTGTTGAAAAATACAGATCAGAAATACGCATGTAATACGTAGCATAATTTATTGTGTAGTGTGTAGATCTTAGGAATCTTGACTATTTTACTGTACATACTAGAAATATTTTAATTAATTACATAAGTAATGAAAATAATGAGAACTTATTGACTTGTTGAGAAGATGTTGTATTTACTTAACTTTAGGTTTATAGTTGTCATTTTAATGTACAAAAAAATTACTGTACCTAACGATAAGCTTTTGGCCCCGGCTCCGCCTGCGTTGCCATTGATTAGACTTAATAGATTAGAATTATTTTATGTATCACGCATTCTACCAGAACGCATCACGTTTCAGTACAAATGGGACTATTTATTAGAATATCTGAGTTTATGGTAATCAAGTTCTGGTGAAATTTATTTGTAACTATCAGGCGTCCTAGATATCGATTTAGAAGTCGGCTTTAAAACAAGGAAAAAAAAATGCCAGTCAATTATTTCAATTCTAACATCGAACCTATCATTTGTGTCTACGGGGCATCCCTGGTATCGACATTGTAGAAGATATTTAATTTAATAATTTAATATCAATTAATAGTATTGTACACAAAAATTTGCTGCCTAAGTGGCGTAGTTGTATTATTGCGTACGCGGTACGAGCATCAGTCATCATCACCAAACGAGAAAATCATCTGCTGGCAAGTCATCGCCCTGTGGACACCGTCAATTCCAGATATATTTATGGGATCAAACACATACTTCAATGACCTTAAGGATTTCAGCTCTGTGTATTTATATCTACCAGGTATTGAGTTAATGCGGCCGAAGTCTGGCGTATCATGTTTTAACGGTTTTAAATTATTTGCATTTTTTGATAATAGTATGTAAAAGTAATACGTATTTATATTCGACCACAAGGATTTTTATAGTCTAGGTTCATCGATAAGTCGATTCACTAGTAAAATGTAACCCAAGATTATAAAATAACAGTAATTACATTGTTTGCTTACATTACATAACCGCTTTTATATAATTTCTGCTTCCGCAGAATTTCAATTCTGGGTAACACATATGTGACAAAGATTCAAACATAAATTGTGATTCCATGACCTGGAAATTGAACCCAAAATCTTACCGGTTGATCAGCTTAGATACTCTGCCACTAGATCAATCCGATGATAATTTGAAACAAAAGCGAAATCTACACTTATGATAATATTATAAAGAAGAAAGATTTGTATTTTTATACTTAACTTCAAAACTACTGGACCGATTTAAAAACCATTTTGCCCTTAGAAAGCTACATTATCACTGAGAAACATAGGCTACTTTTTATCCCGGAAAAAGAAGATCACGCGGGCGGAGCCGTGAGGAAAAGCTAGTAATTAATATAGGCATGCCAAATCATGAATTGAGTTCATACATTACTAAGTGTGTGTTTTTTAAGCTGAAATAAAGTCCAATTATATAATTATATTAATAAGCGCATCAGGCTTTGCAAATTTTGAAAATAAATTTCATAAGTCATCAGCTTAAACGAACAGAAGGATTTTGACATTAACACGTATTTAAAGTAAACACGAGGGAAACGCAAGCGCAAATATGGTAAGGATCGCATCTCGACCAGTAAGTACGGAATGAGTGTACCGATTCTAGAGGCATTCGACTTTCATGTTTGCTGCGCGGCGACACCAAACATTACTCGGCGCAGATACGTAGTGATGCAAGAAGGAAAGAGACGAAAATAGTTGTAAACACATAGCATAATGTCGAAATAGCAAGAATAAGGAGTTTGCGAGTACGTATGCGTGAGATTTGCGCAACAGTGGTCGCACAAACATCGATCACGAGCGTCCTTGCCCGAAATTCTTCTTCGACTACCAACGTCACAGTCTCCCTTGTGGTTGGTATTGATATATCTAATATAACGCGTTTGCTTTCGACCATTAATCAGGCCAATATTTCACATGATCAATATAACCTATTAAACTAAAGTACACAAATATCTTAATTATTCCATTAATCATAATGGTAACATTGTCTGAAACAATCATTAATCTTACTTGTTGAAAAGTGATATGATAATACGAAATGGTTTTTCGTCACTGCTCGTAGTTAGACTAGTTTGCTTGACCTTACTTTATAACAATATCTCTGATACGCATATAAATAATGGTAAGCAGCGATAGCTCAGCGGGGAGTGGTATGGACTGTCGAGACGAAAGTCGCAAGTTCGAAACCAGCCCCAAGAGCATACACCACTGACTTTTCTAAGTTACGTGTATATTAATTGTTAATTAATTATCGCTTGCTTTAACGGCGAAGGAAACATTGTGAGGAAACCTGCATACCTGAGAATTCGATAAGATTTTTCGAAGGTATGTGAAGTCTGCCAACCCGCATTAGGCCAGCGTGATGGACTAAAGCCTGATCCCTCTCATTCAGTAGAGGAGGCCCGTGCCCAGCAGTGGGACGAATATAACATATAGGGCTAATAAAAAAAAATGGTAGACGTTGGGTACAAGTCTTTTACAAAAATATATAAGATTATTTTCCTAAGATTTTAGCAGAATATTGTATTTAGGTACCTATATGGAACGAGATTAAAGAACTATATGAAAGAACATGTTTCATTGAACAAAAAGAAACAGTGTTTTTTTACCTATATCGACGATAAATCTTAAGAAATGAAGATTTAACTTTCGTGTAAAGATGTTTACTTTCTTCAGTGGGCGTGTTTATGTTGGTAGTAAATCTCCTGAACAATACATTTGAACGTACCACTTACTGTTACTACTTGTAAGTACATAAATCCATTCGGAGTGGAAGTATGTCAAACGACCCACCCACACATTAAAGCCATTTACAAAATGAGCGAATTAATTAATATCATGTAATTCTACAACAAATATGGAACCAATAAAATATTTATAAAAAAATATGGAGGACCTCCCCATCATTAATTTAATCGGACTTGGCTAGACATAATACATATTCAAAGTGAGTTCGTGAGAAACTTTACGTAGTGTACGAAATTACCAAGTCCCCACGTCTACAGATCTGTGGGAGATTAAATGAATACAATAGCCAGACGAGCCCACGGGCCTAGGCTAAATGCAATTGTTTAAACAATCAGGCACATTAATTAATTTTTAAAACAATTGACAATTGCCCACGACACGGCTGACACACAACGGACATTTGTGTCCAACGGATGCGAATGTATTATTATAACGGTATTATTTCTAATGATCTCAGCATATTCATGATGGATATTTTAAGGTTAGATAATAATGTATTCTTAAACTTTGTACTAGGTAAACGGTTTGCTTGGTAAGCTTTTTCTAAAATGAAACATGTTTGTTAAAGAATGTGATCATAATAATTGGAATTATGTAATGAATCGAAGCGATAAGGCCTAGTGATGTTTCGACATCATTAATGTATTGATTGATTTTAACACAAAACAGTAACAGCAAGTAACGAGATTTAGGCGGCTGTTGTACGAGGTGGTGACTTCAACCAAATGTCAAGATCGTAGTTGCAGCTGCGGCGCGGCGCTGTCGCAATGCAGGACTAGGCTACACAGTACGAGCGTAATTAAAGTAACACTTTCCTTTTTACAGACACGGCTTATCGTATCAGAAATATATGATAGGAGACTAAAACAATTTGGTCTATATTTAGTTAATTAAATAATAATAATTTTTATTCGTTCGATCAAGCATATTTTTATTACGTACTTGAAATTCCATTGGTATAGGCAGATGTAATATGATTTACAATCGCGGCCTTGCTGCATTGAAATGCCATACTAGTTAATTCGTACAGAAAGATATATTTATAGATAAGTAATAAGCTTAGAATCGGTGGGAATGCATCCAAAGGTGAAATTTACAAGACTATGGATGATGTAAGAAAGAGAAAATTGACAAGTGAAACCTGTGCATACTATTTGCGTTTTATTATAACTTCAAAGACATGCAAAATGGTTACTTATGAAACTTTTTAAGTAAGCGGAAACGTCCTTGCTTCCTGCTACAAATTGCTCGGTCGAAAATCGACGTGCAAATTAGAAATTCTTAAATAAACATTTAGGTACTATTTTTATTTGATATATTAATATAATATATTTTGTTGTGAACGAAAACATTTTAACCGACTACAGAAAAAGCGGAGGTTCTGATACGGCATTTTATTTGCCGTTTTTATGTAAGCACCTCGATTTACCCGCCAATAGTAGACCGTTTTTGTTAAAAAAATTAGTTCTGTAAAGTTTAGCCATAGTGTGGTTTATAAAAATTTGGTAAGATATGATGAGGAAATTCGGAGCAATAATTGTGAAACTCCTTAAACGATAACAACCTACTCGTAGCGATTGTGTTTGTATGGAAATTTATACGCCATAAAATTGTAGATAAATTATGTTTTAAGTCGGTGCAATTCCGGTTACCTACCCAGCGCGGCAGCGGCACTGACGGGCTCCAAAAAACATCAAAACTTTTTGGTAGTATTGACGTTTCGGTTTTTTTGTCAGTTTTAAAATTTTGTTCTGACAATTTTTTTATTGAACTGACTACAATAATAAATCAAGATGTTAATTTAATAAATAATCGATCGACTACAATAATAATTCAAGATGTTACTTTAATAAATAATCGATCGATGTCCAATTTAAAAAGAATGCCTTAAAACCCAACATGTATCTGATGTCCATAACATTTTCATTTCCCGTTATAGTACAGCGAGGAAGTGGGCGTCCGCGTCAGTGCGTACTAATAAAAATATGCTGCATATATTTAAAGAATAAATATAAATAAAGAATATTTTTTTTTTATTGAATTAACGGCATAACCATTGTATCGCAGAATGAGTTTAGTATACTTACCAAGAGATACGTATAATTTATTTGATGTTGAAAATACGAAATCTTATTGCCGACAATTTGCGATTTTATAGTCCTTACTGCTACACTCAGAGATGCCATTTAACTTTTAATGTCAACTGGCCATTTCGTATTACTCGATTTTTTTCCCAGAGACATTAACTTACTTAATTTAATTTGCCATTTTGTTTGTTTTCACGTTCTATATGCAATAACGTAAAATAAAGCCTTTACGGGCTCTGGGTGTAGAGGTAATCAGTTTTTAAGCTAATTAAGAATTAATCTTTGGGGTCTCTGATTGCGGCAGTAGTTTATACTTTTCACTCTTTGGATGATTCACATTTTTCGGGGCAAATCGTTTTTTTTATTTGATTTTATGACGAGACGAGCAAGACGCTCGCCTAATGATAAGCGCCATGCCTGCCCATAAACAAAAGCAACACCACACAGAACTTTGAATTACAAAGCACTGCATGGTACTGAACTGTGCTCGCCATCCCGAGGCATAAGATGACAAATCTCATAATGCCCAGTAATTTCACTGGATTTAATGCCCTTCAAACTGATACACAACAGTGCTTACACACTGTTGCTTGGCGGCAGAAATAGATAAAGCGGTGGTACCAACCCAGACGGCCTCTCGCATACGAGGGACCTACCACCCCGTAAAATCGTGTAACTGTTCCAATGATTAAGTATCTGAATTTGGTGTAACGTTTGTCATCAGATAACAATATGGTTTTACGTGATCTGGGTCGCTGAGCCGAAGTTGTCATGATGCATTTGCTATGAGACTTTCGAAGTTAAGAAATTCAAACTGTTTAAAGGAAAAGACGTGTGGTGCTTTCTATATCCACAAATTCCCCTATATCTGTTCAGGATTCTGGTATTAGAGTAAACTACTGACTGACTATTGATTTATGATTATTTACCTTTAACATGCCGCTACTTTTTATTATTTTAATAGTCAGTACTTATCGAAGGTGGTTTTACAAGAGTCATGCTGTAGACAATTTTGTCTATGGCATGAATGGGTCAGTTGGATGTGAAGTAACTTAACTTGCTTGTATTCGTACGGTCAGTGTGATATCCGGAGACCCTAAACCCCGTTTTCTTCCTAATTCCGTATTAATCCTGGTCCTTTAAGGTCAGCAACGCGTCCATGATTCTTTTGATATTGTGGATGTTCCTGGGCCGCGGCCGTGGAGATCACTTACTATCAGGATTTAGGTGACCCACTTGCTTGTTTGCCGGGCTCTGCTTTAAAAAGGTAGAAACCCCTCAATAATCCTAAAAATATTTACGCACACATTACAAGACATTAAAATTCTAAAGATTTACTTTTAAAAGGGATTTAAAATCCCCCAGGAATCAGGGGAATACAAACAATAGACAATTTTTAGACAATTTTTTTCAAGGATTCATTTGATTCAGGATTTCAGACTAATATCCTTTATTTTCACATTAAACTCGTTACACATAAATTACAGATTGCTTGTCTATCTTAGTTACTACCTCCCCTTATATTATGCAATTCATCAGCCGTAATTAAACATATATAAAATAGCGTTTTAGTGCACGAGAGAGCATGAGAATGACCTCAAAAAGTATTTTTGTGCAATTTCCGACATTTGTACAATAACATTATTGTATAACGCACAATTGATACCTCGTTTCCCAAAGAATATTGTTATGGCGGCTAATTTGAGTAACAGTAACAAAATTACGATGAATATCTATTAACATACATATTCATTAGTTGATACATATTAATGTTCAAATCTTCGCTTTTATGACGGAAGAATACTATAATATTATTATGAATATTAAAACACAATTCCACAACGTATATTTGAGTAATACTTTTTATCAAAGGGGCTGGTGCTGTTTCGTTTGAATCCACAAAATATGTGTAATTTAGTATTAAATAATATAATTCGACATTCTTCAAATGGTTACGTGATGTATTTTTTTATTTACAAAATACTTCAAAGTAACAAAGATAACCTTCCTTACTTTTAATTTATTTTAATTGCATTACGTTCCTACTGTTTCATGATTTTGTGTATCTGTATAAATAAATACAAATTCAATTTGTTTATTACTTAATTTGCTAGCATTTTTCACAATGAAAAATTGTTTATACCATATTATATACACTTTGACATAACATCAATTTACTTTTGCATCTAACCAAGAAACTCTTGTAAAAGACGTTCGAGGGATACAGTTTTATTTAGAAATGGTCATTTTATACATAACCGTTTAGTCTATCCTTAAAGAATGAAGTAATGCTGCCGATAACAGTTAGTTAATTTATAAAGTAGGCAAACGTTTTAGTAAACCGGACTTTATAATTAAGCAATCGTTTCGTGATAGTTTGCAATTAGACAGGAAAACACCATACTAATATAGGTAATTTGTGTGAGCACAGCGAATTAGTTTCAGCAACATCACATAACACTGCCATTTGGCACGCAGCTGCAGCCTTAGCATTTTTATTTAAACCTTCATTACAATTCATTTCTTTAATTTTAAACATTTCTTCATTCAATTACATTTCTTCGTCTGAACAATTGCTATTGCTATACAGTTAGTGGGCCGCAGCATTTATCAGAAACTGCATTGATCGTATGCAGAGCTTAAACTAGTTCATGATTATCGAATAAATGACTAATATCTGGGACGCTGATAACATTTACTGTTAGACCTAGAGTGATTTAGAGCATTTGAATGTTAACTCATTCATATTTGGCATTGACATGATTATCATTTCGGTTGCTAACATAAGGTTAAAACATAAAGCTTTTGTTATTTTTTTATTAGATTGTATTAAATGTTTTTTTACAGACGGATATGGATTGCTTAAGATATATACTTGATCAGTCCCTGTGAATTATTTTTCTGGCTTAACTATTTAATGGGTGATCTTCACGGTAAGATCGGCGCTGTTTGAGCGAGGATCAACATTTAATCTAATATGTGTGATAGATTCTTAAATAAATTGCAATTGTGATCCTGATATAATAGGCCTACCTAATAATACATTTATGTAAGTATGTATTATCAGTAATAACACTGTTGTAAATTATTATTTCCGTACTTACGTTTTAAGGTTTTGAAATTAATAACACATCACTACTAATATGAGAAGTAGATACGCCAAAGCATCAAGGTCAGCGAATCATGTTACTATGCTATAATAATCTCCTACTTGATTTAATGTATCAAAATGATCATAATTTTGTCCAGAATACGAGCAAGTAAGCGTAAATTGGGCACTTAGCGGCAAACACTTTCAATAATTCGTATCAAGAGTACAATTGTAGAATTCAAACATGAGTTGCCGTAAATTGTTTTTAATTGAGGACAAGGATGTCGGGGTGACCACGGCGGGCGGCAGGCGGCGTATAGTTCCGCGGCCGCGGCGACTTGTTGCCTGTTGCACTCACCGGCAGAGATCAGAGGCTGCCCTCGTTGATAGCCCTGATGAAGCAAGCGTGTAGCATGCGGACTTCCGGCGTTTACGCACAACGATTAGCTTAGCACTTCACTTGCACTAGGAAATGTCTCGCGGTTACGAAACTCCGGAGGTCGCCGACAGAGAGCGCCGCTGCCGCGTGATCACAGAAAACTAAACCTGCGCTCACGTCGCTCTTACACCGCGACACCGTCGCGCCACCGCCGCCGTAGCCACCGCGCCCGCGCTGCCGCGGCCGGTGCCTCACACCAATGAAAGTGCGTTGGAAAAGGACGACTAGTCATTTCTTTCTTTTATTCGCACGGCGAAAAGTGCAAACACCAGCTGATTGATGTCTAATGGTTCAATAGGTTCTCGTTCCGGCACATCCGGTATTGTTATGCGCTTTGCATATAGTTCCGTTTATTGCTCGCAGGCACGGAAAACGTCTTGTTATAGCCTAAACGCCCGTGAAACTGAAATAAGTTACGTGACTTTCGTAAATAAAAATATTAAAATTGAAAAATATTTGTTATGTTTAATGTAGGTTATGTTATGTTCGGATATTATAATGTGCATATATTGGATTGATCGCTAAATATGTAATTCCATTTAGTTTATAAATTACTGTCCAATGGACTTGTAATGGATTGATACCAAATGCAATGTAGGTGTTCAAGCATTTGAAACTTGAAGTACTTACCTACTTATTTTCCATTACTTCCTCATAAAGCGAACATGTAATGAGGAAGCACGACGAGTAGGTATCAGCACGTCAACGCAGACCGCCGCTTGAGCACTCGTGCAGAATAAAACACCAATCATTTATCCCCAAGTATTCATTTTTCTTGTATCATTTCTAATTTTAAAATTTGCAATACATTGGTTTTTGAGGGCTTAAAATATTCATCCACCGTGAGAATTACTGTAGTTTGGAACCTCATTAGATAAAACGTGATCAGAAGATTGGAGAGGTTTATTGTCAGGACAAACCGGGTTGACAATATTCGATAGAAGACAATCTTTATTACAAAGTATTTGAAGATTTCTGATATGTTTGTTGACTAATCAATAATTTTTCTATTGCTGTTCATAGTAACTTCTATTTTTACGGGGATTTATTTAGGATATTAAACCGCCTTTACTTGACTATCAATATCTGCGTGTAAACTTACTCATAACGTTTATTTATTGCTTCCTGTACGTAGCGTCTCATCTGCGTAATCACTTTTGCGGAACACTATTTAACCGCAGGGTTTAATTTTAATTACATAAACTCTTAGAACAATACACTTGCAAAGTTTCGTTAGTATACACATTCACTTTTGCGTTATTGAATAATTACGTATTAATAATAATTATAATACACGTTATTTTTCATTATAAAATGTTTAGTGGAAATTATTACACTATTTTCTATTATCTATTGATTGATTTTTGATTCCAATTGAACATTTATTTTATTTAGATGGCTCACAGCTATCAGCAACAAATAATATTTGATAAAATGGATACAATGAATAAGCCAATTACGAGCCACCACAGATAGATTTTAAAGTAACATAATCTTATCGTCTTAATATCAAAAATGTAAGAAAATATATATTGTTCTTTTATTTAAATAAAACAGTTACAAATTGTTAGTTTATAAAACCTAAATCTATGTTAGTATCACTTCACTGTTGATTCTATGTAGCCAAAGGTTGTGTTGGTTCCACAATAACAAGGATTTATTCTACTGGTTGTTTTCACCCTGTATTTAATGCGTAAATTAACAGCCTTATTCGGTGCGAAAGGTCAGACTTTCGATTCATTACCGTTCTCATTTAGGAATCGTTAACGAAGATTAATGTGTTATTACATAACGTAACCATAAGTAAACAGAGCGTGTCAATTTGTTGACATGGGTCGTTAACTTTCTTTAATTGCTTTAAATAGACGCTTATTTAAGAAAACTTCGCCAAAAATCGCAACATCTGTCGTAATTGATGCGTCATGTCCTTGTTGCGTTAAAAGCTTTAAGTTGCTACACTAAATAAGTTATTCGATTGTTTTATTCGTCATAAGTGTTACGAATATTGTCATTCCGTATTTTTCTGTAACTTACATAATATCTGTAACATATTTATTAAAAAGGTGACTTTTTAAAAGATGTTAATGCACCTATGTATATTCTACTATACTATATACACCTCGGTGAGTTGATTTTTAATTCGTAACTTAAACGTTTCACAAGATAAATTCGTAAGCTAGTATTTGCTGAGTGATATGCAAATATGTCAATCAATTTTGCAATCGTCTGCATACGTTACACAGTAGTAATGCGGGCTGTGTGGTGTGCGGGCGCAATTAACATAAGTTCTATATTGAGGGCGCTATTCAATGTTAAACAGTGTTTATTACACCGACACTGATCAATCTTTAAATTACTGTAAAAAAAAGATTTAGTTGTTATGTTATAACCTAATAATTTAATAACCTAGTATATAATTTACTAAACTAAATTAAGTCTGTTCTGTATTATGTACACATTTTGTATTATTTGGTTTAGGAAGAGCGGGGTCTCCTAACACAGATATGTATATTATACTTAAAAGGAGACTTCAATGACAGTTTATCTATGTGTAATTATTTACGACAATAAACATTTTCAAACATTTATGTTTGCCCTATGTGGTCATTTTATCGAGCCAGGTGAAGGAGGAAAATACATTTCGAACAATTTTTTTTGAAAGATGTCTAATTAGACGTATATTTTCAGGTTGTATCTTTAAGCACTAAATTGTCAGTAATTAGTATTTTATGTTGATTATAGGTATAATGTATAGATACATAATAGGTTCATGTATTTTTATGCTGGGTTGCACCATCTTACTTCAGCAATGACAAACATGTTAAAGTACCGGTTAAGCAAAACATGAGTTGCACCATTTGACAAATGTTAGACGTCATAATTTCATCTGTTAACCGTAAACTCCCAAGATTCGCTAGTTCAAGCTTTTGTTTAAGTTAAATAGATGTCAGATGGTTCAATTGTAACCTCCAAACCGATTATCTCTTAAAATGAAAATATCATAATATAATCAATCAAATAGGTGCACATTTGGTGAATATATTGTGTTTATATATTCAAAAAAACTTCCACTTTCCGTTGGTTAAACTTTTAATCGCGATATTTGAATTGCCTTTTATTGTACTAACAAATTGTGCTGCGTGTGTTTGACAGTATAAGAAATATTTGTGCCCTATCATTTTAAATAAACTATTTAATTTCATTTCGAAATTCATAGTTGGTTATAATAAACAATAACACAAAATACATATTTGTCTAAAAGATTAGAGGTCAATATGCCTATTGTTACAAGAGCCTTGTATTCGGATAGATGGCAACTTTTCTATTATTAGATGCCCGTAGGCTGTGAAAGTTAATCGTTGTCAGGAATTAGTCAGCCAAGTTCGAGGCCTATGTAATGTTTAGTATTGTTAACTAAATTATAGAAAAGAATTGCACACTATCATACTTGAAGAAGATTTAATTTTACTTTAAGTGGGAGTACAGATGCCTGATTGATCTAGTGGCAGCCTACTTAGGTTAAGAAATCGTAAGGTCCTGGATTTAAACCCAAATCAGTCAATGAAATTTGTTTGAGTTTTAGATTCGAAAAATCACATATCTAGTTGTCTGGGACTGAAATTTGTTCATTATGTTGATAGAATCGCCCCCTATGATATGGGGCGGAAATAAGCGAACCGTGAGTGCAGCGCTAGTTGCACCTTTGCCTCACTCTTTTCTCTACAGTCGTGAACTTAGTTTTTGTTGAGTACATAGTATACCCTTCAATTAAGACAACCGGTACCAGTCATTCACGCCCATAACCTTGACGACTTGCGCCGTTCAAAAATATACCGTAGGTAGAGGTTTTAAGCGATCGAGATGAGCGCGGCGGCATGCAGTGTTTTTAACGGTTTTTATTTATTATTTCATATATACACACTCACGCCTGTAATCCCCGAAAGGGTAGGCAGAGGTGTAACGAGTACCCACATTTTACCGAGCGTATTTCCTTCCAGCATGTGAAGGGAGAGCCAATCGCCATACTGGGTACAATTCCAGACTTCGGGCCGATACTGAGCATTTCGTGCTAGAAAACCCCAATAACATTTGACCCGACTTGGGGATCGAACCCGAGACATCAGCACAGCAGTCGTACCGCGTACGCAATACAATTGCGCTACGGAGGCAGTCAGGCAGGTTATAATTTTAAAGTTTTGTTTACAGAGTTATAAAAGTATTACGTCACCTTGTTTCTTCCATTACAAGGATTTTATAAATTAAAGATTCATTCGAATTCGTATGTCGATTCGACGTTTTACATCAAAGATTCTAAAATAGCAGTAATTAGAACTTTTTTTAAAGTACTTTCTTTTACATAAGCGCGCTTATATCTGCTACGATAGAATATCCATAATGAAACTATATTACACATATATTTTTTCGTATAGCGATTAGTTCATGAGTTTCTCAGAAATTGTCTTGTAACCGAACGTTATTTTTACGATTCGACCTTAGTTACAGGTTTAATGTAATCATTATAAAGTGTAATAAGTTTGAAAACCGTTGTAAAATTAAAATCACCGACGATCAACCCAGTTTGTAACTATTAAGCATTTCAAAAGAAACCCATTATATTCGCATATGCAATCTTCTAAGTGTTTAATTCGTGTTTGACCTCCAACAGTCGTAGTTTATTTATTCGTGATATAATATTTCACTGACAACATAGATTACGTATTGTATTATATATTTTTAAGTCACAAGATGAATAAGCTATGTTAACACAAAATATGAATAATGAGTGCTGTGCATGCCATTTGTGGATTACTTCTCCTTGATCTTTAAGAATGTTTTCATGAAAACTTCAATAATAATGAATGTCGTCGTGTCATGGTTTTACAGTACATTCAAAACATAATATATGAATAAAGCATTGGCATAAAGGATCATGTTATGAAGTAATAATATTTTTGTCATTAGAGGTAATATTTTCTAGTAGATTATTGTTATCCCAAATATTTTACAAAGTACACAAGTATTTGAGGTTTTGAGCATTGTTTGCTTCGTTGTTTTTATCTATGTGTGCCTATGAATTCTCCATGGAACAAACAAGAGTATTCAATAATCCATTTAATGTTACACTGGTTGTCATCTATTTGCGAGACATCGCTATTATTAACATACATCTATATAACATAATATATGTATGTATATTCATCTATTTATCGTATATACAGGTACGAGTACAACGTAGAATATTATGAATAGTCACCTAAAATATAGATACAGATATTCAATGAGATTATAGATAGAAGAAATGTGAGCTGTTTTATTATGGTTGCGAAGGTTTAATCGTATAATATAACCGACGGCTGGTGTAACATGATAGATACCTACATTAAGTGCTGTGGCCTTAATTGTACGGCTTGACTGATGCTGTTAAGCTGGAAACAATTTGTAAAACTACAGTGCAGTGTTTGCTTGGTTTTAAATTGTTTTTTTTTAACCTCCGACTAAAAGAGGGGGTCTTATAGGTGGAAGCAAAACCACAATTGCTTGATTATTTAAATTAGGTGGACTGTATTTTGTTGTTCGTATTGTGGTGACATACAGCGCGCACAGCACAACTGTTGAATACAACGTCAACCGATCCTGAATCGCGCTAGCAAAATTTGCGCGACGATTAGTATTAGGATTAGTAGTAGGTATATACGAGTTCCGAACATCAACCATCGGAGGGGCCGCGGCCGATCAGGTATAACATCCATCTGACTGGAGATCTCCTTCGCCAGAGGGACACGTACACCCATTCCTTTACGGTATTATGTACCAGTTTATATTTTGTTTGTCGCGAAGTTAGATTTGGTGGCCGAAATTGCATAAGGTTAAGGGTTAAGGGTCACTTGGGCGGGTCCTCGAAACTCCTTAACCCAGGCCTGGGTACCGGAGGTGATGGTGTTCTGGTGCGGTGGTAGCGAGGCCGAAAGCAACGGTCTTGCCTTTCTTGGCTTTTAACATTTTCACGTTTAACGCACGGAGGCTCACGTTCCAGTTTTGCTTATGTTTACATTTCCAACAAACGATTTAAGGGAAAGGAAGGAAGGAAAGAGGAAAGGAAAGGTCACAAATGTTTCATTACGCACAATAATAGGCATGATAAGCAACGCGAAAAAGAACCACCAATAGGTATATCCTTTATTGCTGATGCGAATGGACAGATTTAAATGTATTTCATATGAAAACTGGTTTAATCGGGATTGTTCTTATCTAAGTTTGAATAAAATCTTGTGAATCGTTAAAAAAATACAGATCTTTTTTATTTGCCGTCGGGGTGTATAACGGTTAGATTATGTTAAAGTACATTCACTGTCGAAACAGTGTGTTCCCTCGTTCGATATTTACGTCTTTGGCTTACATTATTAGTCAATGTTTTCTAAACACTGCTCTGGTTTGTCATTTCTTATGTAAAATTAGTTATCATTAAAAACACAGGTTATGCTAATTATACACGTTGGCAATCGACTCCATTAAATGTGGCCATAAGGGCTTTGCTTTTACATCCCTCACTGATCGCCGCATATAGTCAAAATTCACAGCATAATATAGTTTTGTAATTTGTTAGTAACAACACAGGATTTTAAGACGACAGGACTTATAGTTTATTCATTCTTTTAAGTTACCCGCTCGGAAAATATTTTCAAATGGAAAATAGCCAGCGGCAGATAAAGCTTAGAATTCAATTTTATGAGTGGTAGAGCCACGCTGTAGATATGTAGTTTTGTAAACAGCATGAATGGCCCAGTTCCACCGGGTCGTTACCACTGTCTCACAGAACATCGAGTGAGTTCGGTATCGGTCAGCAACGCGCTCATGATTCTTCTAGTATTGAGCACATATACAGGGTTATTTTTAAAACACTGACAACCTCGTAGGGCCATATAGCTGACCCCATAAGGAACAACTTTTGTTCTACGAGTTTGGACATAACTCAATACATAAGAAAAAAAATGATTTTACAAGTTTTTGTTGTGTAGTGTTTGTGTTCGTACGTCAGCTGACGGCTGGATGTTGGTATTATCGATCGATACGGCGCGGCCGGTCATTGAACTGACGCGCGCGCTGCGTGTATTACGTAATCTGCGATACGCGCAGAGCGTAGGTAACTTTCAAGACGGAAATTAAATTCATAATTATTTTTGTATGAGAATAAAATCTAACAAATTATGAAAAGTCGTAGAACAAAAGTAGTAGCAAATGACCTTAGGAATCTACTCCTGCGAGGTTGTCAGTGTTTTAAAAATAACCCTGTATAGGTGGTGGAGATAACTTATCATCAGATAACCCACTTGCTCGTTTGTTGGACGTTGCTATAAAAAACAAACTTCTCGAACCGACATGGATCACAGTAACGCATCACATTACTAGCGAGTTATTATGAACTGAGGTCAGCGCTGTATTTAAACAACCCTGGTCTACCATACTTCCAACATTGCGACCTTTGTAATTCTATCACGAACTGTTACAACTGTTGCCTCTAGCGCATACTCACCTCCCTTTTTGTGATCTATACCCATAGTAAATGCAACAATGTTTGTCCGGGCGCTGGAAATCACGGCAGTGCCTCAGTTTAGTCAAATTAGATTTACCAAACAGAAGTCGAAACATTAGGTATTTAAATTGAAGAGAAATGGAAATAAAAAAAGTTATATGACTACATAATACATACCTATTAGCAATAGCAGAATACATTGAGCGGAAATAATGTACTTTGATTAATAAGAAATACATATCAGAAATTCGCATATCTCAATTAAAGACATTCTTAGCGAAGCCCATAAATTACACTTGGCATTAAAAAATGGTGTTAATTTCTTCTAATCTCCGACATATACTATACCTATAGTAGTAGTAACGTAGTGATCGAAATTTGAACTCTATACCCATACAATTTTTGTTCTATACGTTAGCTATTGATATACGTGATTTGACATTCAGACATTTGCAGTATTAACTTGAGTAATTAACGTTATATTTTATTTAATCTTTCTTAAAGAAATATTTTATATAAATAGCTTTTTGCACTCCCTCTCCATGTAAACTTTAAATATGCCAAATCTCACCCTTTTCAGTGCGCGAAATATGATTCAAAAGGAAAACAAAGATTTCTTTCACATATTAAAGTAATAATTTTTCTAAAGGCCTATGGTCTAAAATTAAAGCAACAACTAAAAATAGTATCGCATTTCAACGTAGCACGTATGCTCTAACTCGCATAATAAAGACAAATTCCTGTATTAAGTTAGATTTGCCTAAAGCAATTTCTTGTTTAGACTATACGAAATAATAATGTCATAGCAACAGGTGTTTATATTTGTATTTAAAAACTAGTTATACGAGGACTCTCGCAGCATTCTAACTTAATTATGTTTACACAAATATAAAACTTCTGTTATTAACACACAATGTTCGTATTGGATTGGAATGATAGTTTGAACTCGGATAGAGCTATAAAAAATATTCTATAACATAAAATCAGAACTTGGGACTTAAAATAACGCCACGACATAGGCCTGCTTTACAAAAGGTAGGAGTTAGGCCTTACATACCTTCGACATTTTAATGAAGATGTTTTTAGATATATATATTTCCTAACGATGCTTGCCTCACGATTAAAATAAGTTATAATTAACGATGGATACTATAATTAACTAACTTATAAAAATCAGAAGTGCATGCTCTTGGGTTTCATCTCGACAGTTCGTACAACTCCTGGTATTTTTTTATTTATCTACATCGATCTTTGCGCCAATTTGTGAACCAATTTTGATAGAAAAATCGACAATTGAAAATTTGGGTGCGACGTGGTTTCGTAAAGGTTAAGATCTGATGACGGAGCACAAGGCAAAAAACTGCTCAACTCATAACAGGACACCAACAATCACACATAGTCCTGACCCCACAGTAAAATACGAATCTTATGTTGTGTGTATCAGGAACTACGGGAGATTTTCGATCTCTAAATATTTGTGGATCACACAAACATGGCTACTCGCCCACTGCGCCACGGAGTCTATCAAATAAGTTTAAACAAAACTAACAACCGACTATAAAAAAACAACTCTAAAAGGTCAAATGGCACTGTTTTATTCACGCCCCACTGTTGGGCACGGGCTTCCTCTACAAATGAGAGGGGTTATGCCTTAGTCTACCACACTGGCCTACTGCGGAGTGACAAACTTCACATACCTTCGAAATTCATGGATAGTTCTCAGATAATCAGTTGTTTATGATCTTCACCGTATTTTAATTAATAGCTATTTAATGGTATCGGAGTTGCGGTATGCACTGAGCGAGCGTATGTCAGCCTCGACAAGGCTGTTTATTGTCTGTGCCTTTTACTTTGAATTAAGAGCGAGGAGCCTCAAATTACTGACCATAAATAATTCAAGTACAAGTTTTATGCTCTACCAGTAATCATACAGTAGCACCTTTTTATTAACCCACTAGCATTGCGTTCCAATTTTATAATGCTGTTATATAGAAACAACATTTTTGAAAAAGGAACGATATTTTGTTTCATAGCTTTTACTTCTTAATATGAATAAACTCATTATTCTTTTTATTACATAATGAAATAGTACTAGTAGTCCATTGAAAAGTTACATTTGGGGTTGCGTTTCTTAGAGGAGTCAATTTTATTTTTTTGATGTGTAGGGGGGGGTAAGTGTAAAGCTAAAATCAAGTTTGTGGGGTCGCCACCCTTGTCCCACGGCCGCCATCTTGAAAATAGGGGTTGAAACGGTTTTTACGATATATCTCTTAAACTATTTATCTGATAAAAAAAAATTGTTAACGTTTTTTGTTGCTAATTAAATTCTCTATAACTTTGGTCCAGTAACTTTTTGTCGTAAAACTATAAATAAAAAAGTTATAAGTGAAAATGTAATAAAGAAAAAAATAAAGATGATAATTCTCTTGACAGCCTAAGATACAAACAATTCGCCAAGGCAGTGACAAAAAGTACATTTAATTTATCTTCACTTCCTCCAACACAAGACACAGCTCGCTTTCATACTTTCCGAGTCTACCATCAGGTCCAGTCGTGGCTTGGTAATAATAATGATCCTGAAGACTGGGGCTGGAAAAAATGTGGAAAATTATTGATGCCAGTGCAGAGCTCTAAACCTCCAGCACCCCCTGAGCTTCTTAAATTGATCTTTTGTAAATGCAAAGGAAACTGTGGAGCGATGTGTGGATGTCGAAAAGCAGGGCTAAAATGTTCCGCAGTGTGCTTCCATTGTTCTGGAGAACTGTGTTCTGTGTCTTGTGTTGGAGGAAGTACTTTTTGTCACTGCCTTGGCGAATTGTTTGTATCTTAGGCTGTCAAGAGAATTATCATCTTTATTTTTTTCTTTATTACATTTTCACTTATAACTTTTTTATTTATAGTTTTACGACAAAAAGTTACTGGACCAAAGTTATAGAGAATTTAATTAGCAACAAAAAACGTTAACAATTTTTTTTTATCAGATAAATAGTTTAAGAGATATATCGTAAAAACCGTTTCAACCCCTATTTTCAAGATGGCGGCCGTGGGACAAGGGTGGCGACCCCACAAACTTGATTTTAGCTTTACACTACACATCAAAAAAATAAAATTGACTCCTCTAAGAAACGCAAGGTGAGGCCTAAAAAATGTAACATTTCAATGGACTATAGGTATTTTGAAGAAATAAACAAAAGTGACGTAATTTCAATATAAATATGTTTATTTACATATTAACTTACACATAATACATAATACTTATAAATCTAGTAGCCAATACTTTAATCTTTTGTATTATACATTATTTACAAAATATGTTTTTAAAAACATTAAAATATAGACCGGGGTGAGTATCATCTAAAGTTAAAAAAATAATTTATTTTGTACATTAGAAACGCGTTGTTTGTGATTTTGTACTAATTCTAATAAAATTCGATTCAAATAAAAGCGTACACATAAAATGAATAAATAAGTTAGAATTAATTATAATAATGTAAAGGCACATTTTCATGCTATGTGTTGGTTATGCGGCTCCGCATGAACAAAATATAAAAGCTTTAATTAGTTGACAGATTTTTTATAAATATCAGTTAGTTATGGTGAGAAAACGATAAATTAATAAATTTTGAAAAATTCTATTGTAATTTAAAATCATATCTCTAATACCTACTCCATAAACAATAAATAGTTACATTGTTTATGGAGTTATTCGCCTTTGTTGGTAAATTACAAAACAACTTCTGAATATGGCGTGAATTATTAATATTGAACTATATTGGATATTTATTCTCGAAAGTATTATGAAGTATAAAAGGTATTTCTTAGATTATTTTATAAAAAAAACTTTCATTGCTTTATGGGTAGTGTCTAGGTATAATGCATATAAAAACAATGGATCCTTTCACGATATAAACAAGTAAATTCTGAATTATATTTAATATCATGAGATAAAAAGCAATTTTCCGCGGTGGTCGGTTATTTTTCCTTTTATTCTTTTTATTACCTTCTATTACCTTCAATAATAAATAATACAATAATTAATCTAGAGTAAAGTTATCAATTGAATTTTACGTTTGTGAAAAATCACCTCGAAGAAATAATTCATAGGAATATGTGCAATAAAGTTAAAAAGGGTATTTAGCCCGCCAATATAATGTGCAAACAGCAATTATAAATAAATTATAAATTCTACTTTTATTATTATATATCTTATTCTGCATTGCATATAATAAAATACCAGTTAATTTATATACATAACAGCGGAAGTGAAGAATTACGTCATGATACAAAATATTAAAAATAGCCAATTTATTACTCAATAACCGTTACAGTACATAAATAAAGCATAATAAATGTCTAACAATGTTGAGAAAAAATGAATATTAATATGAAATCGGTTGATCGAATAATTTACGAACACTTATTTCTCATGTTTCTCGTGGTCTCTAATGGCCTTGTTAAAACGATCTTAAATAAATAAATTAAAAATGATGACGTCACACACATTTTAGGAGCCAAATACCCAACTTCACTAGATGTTATTGAATTACAATGCCTACATATATTGATGGCGTGTTATCCGAAGTTCTCGAAGTGATGTATGAAGTAAGGCAGCCGACGCGTTCTGTTGACTTGTTCGCACGCGGACATCACGGACTTTGTTAACGGCCGGGGACCGCAGGAAAACACGCCGATTTTAGACACCTATACAATATAACTACAATATAACATTAATCTTAATTAGATCTATCATTGTAATCATCAACATAATCATACGTGTGTCCGTTTGGCCAAAAGCCCGCGGATAAAATTTAATACCTCTTCATGGAAGAGAGAAACTTTAGAAGTAAAAATATAATAATAATAATAAATACACGACGAGTACGACGAGACGAATTTACGAGTGGTAGAGCTGGGCTGGCTCAACCGGGTCGTTACCACTGTCTCACAGAAAACTGACGTAAAGTAGCGGCTTGCTGCTGCGTTTCGTACGGTGAGTGAGATATCCGGAAGCCCAAATCCCCTCCCCTTCCCAATCCTTCCCTTATCCCTTTCCTTTAAGGTCGGCAACGCGCTTTTGATGGTGGAGATCACTTACAATCAGGTGACCCACTAGCTCGTTTGCCGGCCTATACTATTAAAAAAAAAAAACACCCAACAGTCACACACATAGCCCTGACCCCACAGTATGATACGAGTCTTGTGTCGCGGGTATCAGGAACTATGACATTCGGTCTCACAACACCCAGACCCCGAAACAAATATTTGTGGATCAGACAAATATTTGCTCGGTGCGGGAATCGAACCCACGGCCTTACGTTTCACAGTCGGCTACTCGCCCACTGCGCCACGGAGGCTGTCCTGATAATAATAATAGACCTGTATTTTGTTAATTTAATGACGAGGCGAGCAGATCACTCGCCTGATGGTGAAAGCCACGCCTGCACATGAATAGTAGCAACACTAAAGCCTTTGAATTATAACATGCTGCATGGCAGTACACTGTGGTCATCACTTCGAGACATTAGACGTTAGATAAGTTTCGTCTTTCTTTCTGCCTGGTGTTATTCCGGCTTAATGCTAATAGTCCGGTCAATTTAGACATAAAAATAGTGGTCAAATAACAAAAAATCCCACAAAGCCAAATTTTGTTGGAGAGCTGGGGTTTACCATTACAAATAAAGTTTTAAAAATCCCCATCGATCCCATGTGTGCTCCAAAAGTTATTCAAAAGTTATTTTTCTCAAAAACGGTAAGTTTCATCACGGTTCGCCTTGCCATCGTGATTTGACGGTGAATTTGGGATTACATGGGCTGACTCCACAGCTCGCAACGGGAACTAAGTTTCGCCATTGCCTCGTCCGTTAATCAGCGGACTGTACCACCTGCAGGTGAGGTTGGCTTTGGATCCAAAATGTTTTTGATCCACTTACAGTCAATCTATGAAGGTGGTAGGTCCCTCGTATGCGAGAGGGTAGGGTTGGTACCACCGCTTTGTCCATTTCTGCCGCCAAGCAACAGTGTGTAAGCACTGTTGTGTTTCGGTTTGAAGGACATTGAAGCTAGTGAATTACTGGGCATTATGAGACTTAACATCTTATGTCTCGCGGTCACGAGCGCAGTTCAATGCTATGCAGTGCTTTGTAATTCACGTTCTGTGCGGTGTTGCTTCTGTTTATGCGCAGGCGTGGCGCTTACCATCAGGCGAGCGCCTTGCTCGTCTTGTCATACAATCAAATAAAAAAAAATGTGTTTTAATATGGTTTTTTGGTAAATGAAGGTTATTATGTCAGTCAATTTTTCCTTTTATCATATTATAGGCGGGAACACCCAAATACTCCGAAATATTTTATTCCGAATTTCGATATTCCGATGTTCAAAATTCCGAATTTCATAATACCTAAAAATTATAAAGTCTATTATTCAAATTTACGAAAATGATTTTACCGAAAGTTGTAATCACGATCTATTTGTTTTCCGATTTTTATATGTTCGAAGAGTCAAATGCTCGATGGGTTCTCGGTCCGAAAAACAACATTCCGATTTTCAATATTCCGAATAAATTGCTAAAATTAATTAATAAATTAGATTTTGATTCAGTTAGTATAATCATTACATACATTTGGGTTAGGTTAGGTTAGAACTGTGACCATTAAAGCGCGAAGGCGAGCGAGCGAAGCGAGCGTGCCGCGGCAGCGGCCGCCGAGCGCCAGATCATCTCTATTGTTAGTGAATCATTTGGGTTAGGTTAGAATTGTGACCAGGGAAAAAATTATTTTTATTGGAAAGAAAATATTTTTAAAACGCATTTGACATTAGTTTTTTAATACTACCTCCTCATACTATTATACTTCTCTTTGACAATCAATTATGTGTTGATTTGTCTTTCTATTCAGTTCTACAAGGCGTTTTTATTTCGGAATTTTAATTAATAGGTATTTTAATAATCGGAATTCGTATTTTTGATGTTTCGAATTATCATTAATTCGGACTTTTTGTTATTCGATCTACTGAAACTCGGTATTTTGAGAATCGTAATTATATACGTTAGGAATGGTGAAATTGTGGAATTATAAAAATAGGATAAATGATACATCGGAGTTGTTATATTCGGAATTTTGAACCATTCGGAATTATGAAAAATCGGTATTTGTGACTGTCGGAATAAAGTTTGTCGTATTATTGTAGTGTACCCATTATAGGCATTACATCATCTAAATTACATCTGACTACATTTTATTTCGTAAGTTAAATTATATCCCAAAGTGTAAAACTTTGGGATATCCATTTGGGATAACCTATAATTAAAATCCATGCAATATTTTATAATTATATAGTTGTATTAATACTTACATAACTATGTTTCTTTTGCACAAATTTCAGAAAGGAGGACATGTCTGGTCTGCCGAAGTGATTCACCGCCTTCAGGCCCGTGAACATCGACGTTCTGGACAGACGCTGGAAATGGTTCTCGCAGATGTACTAAACAAAATGAATAAATAAATAAATACACCCAACAGTCACATACATAGTACTCCTGACTCCACAGTAAGATACGAGTCTTGTGTCGTGGGTATCAGGAACTACGAGAGACTTTCGGTCTCACAACACCCAGACCCCGGAACAAATATTTGTGGATCACAGAAATATTTGTCTCGGTGCGGGGATCGAACCCGCGGCCTCTCGTTTCACAGCCGGCTAATCACCCGCTGTGCCACGGAGGCTGTCAAATGAAGAAAATAGTTATAGTACAGAGCAACATGGAGCAGAAAGGTTCTGGAATGGAGGCCACGTACTGGCAAGCGCAGCGTTGGACGTCCACCTACAAGGTGGACCGACTCCCTGATAAAGGTCGCAGGATGTCGCTGGATGCAGGCCGCTTCCAACAGGTCGGTCTGGAAATCTTTGGGGGAGGCATATGTTCAGCAGTGGACGTCCTGTGGCTGATTATGATGATATAGCAACAATAACTCAACGGGGAGTGGCGAGACGTAAGTCGCAGGTTCACAACCCCAATAGTATGCATCTCTGATTTTTCTAAGCTATGTGAAAATTCATGATTAATTATCGCTTGCTTAAACGGCGAAGTAAAGATCACGAGGAAACCTGCATACACGAGTATGTCTTCATAAAAATTTCGAAGGTGTGTGAAGTCTGCCAATCCGCATTAGGCCAGCGTGGTGGATTAAGGGAGTATTCTGGTTTAGAAGCCCGAATTTAAATAAAAATTGTTTTCCGTGATATTCTCGCCTGTGTTGGATGAATATCTTTCCATCAGAATGTACAAGAAAACGAGGCCTCATCATACAATTGTTAAGACTGCACCCACTTCAATGACCTTGACTAATTGCAACATTCAAAAATCTTCCAGCATGGAGGTTTCGTGCGCCCCAAATTCAGAGAGGCGGCATCGTTTCTAATAGATTTTGTTATTTGTTAGTTTAGAACGTTGTAAAAGTAACATGTATTTTTATTCGATTACAACGATTATTCGGTTAAGAATTAATGTGATCCGATAATTCACTAGAAACATTACGTTAAAGTTCATAAAATAGCAGTAATTAAAATTTTACATACATACATAAGTTGAGCGAACTTATAAAAATATGCTTGACAGAAATTATCGTAACCAAACTATACCACACTTGTATTTTTAGTACGGTAATTAGCCCAGCAGATTTCTCAGAATTGTCTTGTAAACCAAACACATTATTAAGATTTAGCCTTATAGTAGGGGAGCCCACGATGCTAAATGGGGATTTACTCGAGCGTCGTAGAGACCTATTGGGATGCAAAGCTTAGATGATATGAAGAAAAAAATGTTATATGATATATACCTTTACATCGGTGGGGGAAGCGGCTATAGATTTTAAATATGTAAAAAAAAACTGTTGCATGGACATCCTCGAGCGCGTCAGATATTGATAGCATCAATGCCCTACGTATTTTTAATAATGTCCATATGTTAATCTGATCGTTTGCATGATGCGGGTGGTTGTATTTAAGAGTTGAAAATGAAAAAAAATAAAAAATTAATCGAGCGCGTCAGATTTTCTAAGGGAGTGTTAAGTGCACCAAAAAAAAGCTCTCATTCGCTAATCTGATGATTTCGATGGGACGCAAACTCGCGGCCATTTTCATAATGTGCAAAAAAAATTCGCCATTTTGAAATACTCAAGCACGTCAGATTAAGATATATATAGTTCATCTTTATGTTCTAAACGTACTGTCTCATAATCTGACGATTATTTAGAGGGATTGGCCTGATCTGACAAAAAAAATTAGAAAAACGGTTCACCTTAAAGGCCATCCCTGCAACTTCCCGCTAATTCCATTCCTGGGCTCTTAAAATTGTACTTATGACGTTTTTGAGCTCAAAATATAATTTATGTGATATTTTGAGCTCGCTGAGTTCAAAGAAATAATATTTCTATGCATTTGAGCTCTCCCAGCTCGAAAGTCTGATAGGAGTTTCATAGAACAATATTTTTGGAATTTTCAAACCGCAATAACTTTTGAATGGATCAACCGATTTTCACGCGGTTGGCGGCATTCGACGCAGTTTTATCATCCTCATAAGTAATTTTAATTGATCGAACCACAAATTTCGGAGTAATCCCGAAAAAACACTTTTTCGGGTTTCTTTCGTTCACGATATCTCTCGAACGAATCAACCGCTTTTGACCAGCTTGGTGGCGATCGACGTGGTTTTTCAAGCTCAAAGGCGGATTAGTTTTTGAAGTTGATCGATAAAGCCGGTTAAAAGTTATTCCAAAAATTATATTGCAAACACGTTGTAAACAGTATGCCACGAGTCTTTATGATCAATGATGGCGTCATGGCAACAGAAACCAGAGTGGGGACGGAGTGAGAGAGTAATAGATAGAGAAAGAGTGAGAGAGGAATAGAAACGCGGAGAAGGAAATGTAGGCATCACGCAACTGCAGCACGCATTTAACTTTATCGACGAATTTTTGTTATTTCGGCTTGCGGTAATCGTCAGATTATATATTTTTCATTATTCTTGAATGATTTCCTTCAAAATAAAAAAAAATTTAGCTACGCTCGAGAATGTCGAGATGACGTTTTTTTTTTACAACTTTGTTGCCCTCCGCTTTTTTTACGTCACTCTCAAATTGTCAGATTAGTGGAATTTACACTTTTTAGGATGTAATTAACTCACCCTACCTTAATCTGACGCGCTCGAGAATTTCTGATGGTCAATTTTTTTTTACTAATCTGATCCTGTATCCTTCACGGGCGGCCTTATATATGGGCCTCATGTTTTGTGGAGGTACTTAACCGGGTACAAGGTATCCCCCTGTATATTAATCTGTCGCGCTTTAGTAAATCCCGAAATCCCCGCTTGGGCTCCCCTACCATTAGTGATAGCCTTAATGTCAAATCGCATGACGTGACCTCGTAAATGACAGTTTTCGCCTCGTTCGTGCGGAGTCTTGCGATAAACTTTTTACGTGTAAATGGGGCTTTTTTTACTAGCCCTGTATTACATACGTCCCACTGCTGGGCACGGGCCTCCTCTACTGAGAGGGATTAGGCCTTAGTCCACCCCGCTGGCCTAATGCGGGTTGGCAGACTTCACATACCTTCGAAAAATCTTATCGAGTTCTCAGGTATGCAGGTTTCCTCACGATGTTTCCTTCACCGTTAAAGCAAGCGATAATTAACAATTAATATACACGTAACTTATAAAAGTCAGTGGTGTATGCTCTTGGGGCTGGTTTAGAACCTGCGACTTTCGTCTCGACAGTCCATACCACTCCCCGCTGAGCTATCGCTGCTTTGGGGCTATAATGGGGCTTATAAATACAATATCAACTTCAAACGTGTAGATTATGACTATAATAGTTACCAGCATGGTGGTCCTGAGATCGAACTTGTGGAAGAACTGCGTGATGAAGATGTGTATCTCGAGAACGTTTGTGACGTCTTTCCGCTCCACATCACGCAACACCTCAATGAACCACTCGAAGTGTTTGTGTGATGGACAAATCCACAGGAAATACACCTATAGGACAAACATTTATTTATTAGCTAACAACTAAGGGGAAATGTTGAAGTGATTAGGTAGGAGGGCGGACTTTGGTAAAAGTCCAGGGTAACGCCAGGCAGATGAAGAAGACCAACACCAGAGACCACCTCGACACTGGTGATCTACAACGCCACACGAGTAAGGGAATCCTAGATTCTTAAACCGAATTATCTAAGGTATTCTAGACTTGGAAAAACCAAAATTAGATTTTAGTGTGAATGTGGGGTTTCTACATACAAATAGTACTCCGTTTCTTCAGATTGACATTTCTTGGATTCTAAATCAAATAATATATCTGTCTTTTTTATTTCTTCCATGAAGTACTATATTTGTTGTGTGTTTAACGAACTATTTTTTAAAGCTAAGTAAAAAATACCACATTTTAATCGTTCCACATGTTTACGCGCTTCGTTGCCACACCCTGACGGACAGACAAACGGATCAAACTTATAACACCGTCTTTTTTATCGGAGGTTAAAACCACGTACCTTCTTACAAGCGACTCCTGAGTATCTATTAGTGGAGGTGCCGAAGACGAGATCGTTGAGTATAGAAGCGTAGGGAGTTACCCCAATACCGCCGCCGACCATCACCGCCACTTCGAACTTGTACCAGTCTTGGTTGCCGCCACCGAACGGACCCTGTATCCTGAAACAACCAGAAATTGTTTTTTTTAATAGTATAGGCCGGCAAACGAGCAAGTGGGTCACCTGATGGTAAGTGATCTCCACTGCCAATGTATGCCCACAATATCAGAAGAATTATGGGCGCGTTGCCGACCTTGAAGGAAAGGGATAATTAGGGATTGGGAAGAGGACGGGATTTGGGCTTCCGGTTATCTCACTCACCGTACGAAACGCAGCAGCAAGCCGCTACTTTACGTCGGTTTCCTGTGAGACAGTGGTAACGATCCGGTCGAGCCAACACATTCATGCTGTAGACAAAACTGTCTACAGCGTGGCTCTACCACTCAAATTGTTAACACAAGGTGGTAGGTCCCTCGTATGCACCCTCTCTGAAGCATAAAATTTTGTTGGAAAAGTACAAAGGATTACTGGATAAGCAATCATGTCTAGGACATCCCGGTTTTCAGGCAAAGCTCACTATTAGGCCAAAATATATATTTTACAAGGTGGTAGGTCCCTCGTATGCGAGAGGCCGTCTGGGTTGGTCCCACCGCTTGTCTATTTCTGCTGCCAAGCAACAGTGTGTAAGCACTGTTGTGTTTCGGTTGGAAGGACATTGAAGTCAGTGAAATTACTGGGCATTATGAGACTTAACATCTTATGTCTCGGGGTGACGAGCGCAGTTCAGTGCCATACTGTTCTTTGTAATTCAAAGTTCTGTGTGGTGTTGCTTCTGTTTATGGGCAGGCGTGGCGGCGTAGGTGACCCACTTGCTCGTATGTCAGCATCTGAGTGGGTGGTTGTGATCACCTTACCACCAGGTGACCTTTTTGCCCATTTGCCCCCGCTTTCACAAAAAATAAAAAAATACCCTTACCTTATTTTCGGGTGATCCTCAGGATTATAGTTGCAAGGGTCGAAATAATTCCTCAGTTTCCAAGTCCACGGCCCTTGAGCTTTGATATGACATGACAAGAAGTTTTCGTGAGGTGCAGACGTCAGAGTAAATGAGTGGAACTCTTCCTTCTTGAATGCCGTACATGATAATCGTACCCATTGTCCTGTAATAAGTACCTTTAGAAATAACTTGCAGTACATATCTGGTAAATGTAGTGTGCGTGGTCCACCAACCTCTTGGGTCCAAAGCCAACCTGACATGCACGTGGTACTCTGCTGATTAACGGCCGAAGCAATGGCGAAATGGAAACGGTAAATGCAGCAACGGTTTTCCGTTGCGGGTTGTGCCCAGGTCAGACGGCGGGTTGCCTCACATAATATCAAATCTCCCGAAAATCTTGATGGAAATGCGAACCCTGATATTAAGTCTGGATTACGCCAGGTAGGAAAAAAATATATTCTGGAATATCTGGTGTCCACTTTTTAAGTAGAGAGAGAGACACTTTTGAAATATGAATAGGAAGGATCGACTGGGCTAGTACCACTATCCCACAGAAAACCTACATGAAGCGACAGCTTGCTGTGGCTTGCGTTTTGGACGATGAGTGAAATTACGGGAGGCCCAAATCCACCTCTCTTTTCCTAACCCCAATCCCTTTCCTTCATGGTTGGCAACAAATCCAAGATTCTTTTGTTATTATGGATGCTCATGTTCTTTTACCATTAGATGACTAACATGCTTAATTACTGACCTCTGATATAATACCAACAATGAAGCAATTTTAAACTTTTGTTTGTTGTCAGATGCATTTTATCAAAAACTCAGTCATACATTTATTGCTTACCTGATAGGTATTTCAGATTTGGTGGTCTATAGAATTTGATTTTGATCACATCTGACGGCAGCATTTCTGTTTCCAACACATCTAGTGCTAAGTATTTCGTTCGCAATGATACGACCTGAAAGTATAATACGTTCTATAGCTGACTGTTTGATAGCATCGGTATAATGTCACATGTACATTGTATACTTTTCATTGAAGGTACATTTTTTTTCGTAAGCAAGTCAGGGAAATTATAAAAAATATATTTTTAGGCAACCCTATTGGTATGTGTTCAGCAACGCATTTTATACCCTAAAATATATTTTTCACTCGGTAAACTATAATATGTACTATACCGTATCTTGCTTGGGCTCGATCCTCTGCCTGCACTACAGATATTGTTCCAACTCTTATATAGATATTAGTAGTAATAGTATTTGAGCTGAATATTAGGTTAGGTTAGCAGTTAATATATCTTAGCAATCAAATTTTGGCTTTCAGTTCAATCTTTGACTCCCAAAAAATATTTGCAGAATGTATTAAGATTAAATTATTCAATAAACAAATGCCGTAGGTCATGGTGAAAACGTCTAGCACAACATTATTGTTTATGGCTCGATATTACTGATGAGAATCAGGAAGCGAAAGAATAATGTGCGCGCGCCAGAACCAACAGTGTTCGCAGGTGTATAACATTACCTTATCCAGCGTATAGACTAGAGCGGGTCCCACGAAGAATATCCAGAAGCGCGGCGCGCCGGTGAGCCGCGCGAGCCCGTGCACCAGGCACAGCGCGTACAGCGCGCAGTGCAGCGAGTGCGCGCGCCAGAACCACGGGTACGCGCGCTTGCGCACCACCGGGTGCGCGAACACGAAGATTATGCACATTATCACGAACAACAGCACACCGGTTACACCTGACACAAATGTTACATAGTTAAGCTTTTGGGAATCCCATATATCGCAGGAGAATATGATCTAAACTCTCAGGCCGCGGACTCGAAGTCAGCGGGTGCGGGGCGGCGGCGGCGGCGGCGCGGGTGCGGCGGAGACCCGGTCTCGAAGTCAGCGGGCAGATCGCGCGGCGCGACGAGCGGCGTAGTGTTGTACTATGAGAAATTAGTGTCTGTTCGCGAACGAAATTGATGTGAATATGATGTTCCATATAAAAAAATAATTGAAATAATTTGCTCCACCACGTCGGCGGGCATTTTTGAAAATACACAGCACTACGTCAATGCAGACGCGCAGTTGCCGCTCGATTGGCGCGCGCCGCTCGTACGCCGCTCCTCGCGCCCGCGCCGCGTCACTGCTTTCGAGGCCAGGTCCATTTAAATCTATGCATTTGAACGCGCCGCACCCACACCGCGCCGCTTGCCGCTGACTTCGAGTCCGCGGCCTGAAGGTGGATTTCTACATAAACATCTTCAGGTGAAAGTGACCGTTTCTGAAGCGAAGACCAACTTTGCTTCAACGGTGCGGACACTGGCACCTGCCACCACAACGAAATTTGAGCGCATTATCTCCATTTCAGCTGCGTCGAGACAAGGCTGCGCCGCACAAGTTAGCGATGAGCACTCGCTTTTAGATTAAAATCGCAGAGCAAGCGGTCTTAAATTAAGGCAAATGGAGGCTGCTCAAATAGAGACGTCTGTTACTAAATGTAAGTTTAATTTTGAATTGATTGATTGAGTCGTATCACCATTGACATGACTGTATGGATTTGAATTTTCGGACCTCAACAGGGAAGTTTTATCAATGAAAAATCGATTTTTTATTTACCCTAACCAAAGTGTTAAACTGGGCAGATAGACAAAACCTACATGCGGCCCGAGGTGCCACCCTAACTTTGTCTATATTGGCCCATCACCAAATAAGTTTGACCAATGAGAGTCTAAACTCTAGAATGTCTTAATTGGATATGCAGCTTAACCTACGCCTAAATAGTTATGGTTTCTAAATTTTACTAAAATACTAGTTATGTTAAATAAGAACTCTGATGAATAAATAGATTCTTAAAATACCATTATTCATGTCACGAAGCTAATTCAATGGTTTTTACCTGTAACCGTTTGAAACACCCAGTAAGTGATACCAGGTCTGAAGTCTGAGGTGAAGTGGACCTCCTTGGTGAGACAGCGCAGGTTCTCCACAGGTTGTGTCGACACGTGGTAGAAGTTCACCATGTGACCGGCGGTATGGAGGAGGGAGAAGAATAAGGCAGTACAAGCTACAATCTTGTGGAACTGGATGCTCGAGTCTAATGGAATGTACTGCTGGATGCTGAACTCCTGGTAAAAAAATAAATCTTTGTGCAAAATCGTCAAAATAATTTACCCACTTAATCGAGTTGATCTGATATATATGACTAGTGATTAGAGATTTTAATGCATTGATTTAATAAATATCTGTAAGATAGTTGTATAGTATATGTACCAGGATTTGATGTACTGAAAAGTTATGATAAATTCATAGTTATACCAATTATTCACATTTTGCAAAAATGGTGCTTTTAGATATTACTACAAACTATAACCTCATACATGCTAGAACCGAATACCTTGTGTGTTGAGATCCAGGGATGTCAAGTAACTTTACTCAGTAATACGAAACAAGCAATAATTGGATCAGAGTTCGGAAATAATCGGATTCAATTTATCAGTTGCCAATTAAAATAATATCTCTAAGTGCGGCAGGTAGGGTGACATTCCACCTAACTTCAAGTATAAGGTGTACATCCTGTCCTCTAACCTCCATGATCAATACTTCATCATAAAGCCCAATTACATGAAGAGAGTTTATCGCACTGTGAGAATAACAGAGATGTAAGAATAAAACAAAAAACTGTCATTTACGGGGTTGTGACACCCAAAATGGGAATCGTAGATAGAGTTATATTTACGTCTATATCGTACGTGGAACACTTTTTGTATAAACAAAACTTAAGGTGCAAATTGACAAAGTTAACACAAAATACTTAATAATTAACAAGGTCAACCACAGAAGCCAAAACCACAATTATGACACTACCGATTACGAAAGCTTACCTTCAATTTAGTTAGCAGGTTCCTTGACATAGTTAGCAATAGTAAGCTATAGCAGAACGATAGTGAGGCCGCAGATCCTCTAGTTATAGCTATTCCCACTCCCATTATATGCCTGAGATCTAAATGTTCCGACATGAACGAGTAATGGGCGAATCTTTCAACGAAAAGACCGATGGTTACGACGTAGAAAACGAACAAGTAGAAAATGTTCTGTCGGTTCTCTTCTAAGAATGTTGTCAGGTAGTCCCATTTTAGTAGTAGCCAATGTCTGAAATAAATGATATTTTATATTTCTTGTGGTAAAACGTATGATTGATGTTTTAAAATAAATTTAAATTATGATCGTATTGGTTACACGGTTCACCGTGTAAAATATTACTTAATGTTGACTATATAACATTTATCATCATCATCATCATGAGCCACAGGACGTCCACTGCTGAACATAGGCCTCCCCCAAAGTTTTCCAGACCGACCTGTTGGAAGCGGCCTGCATCCAGCGACTTCCTGCGATCTTTATCAGGTCGTCTGTCCACCTTGTAGGCGGACGTCCAACGCTGCGCTTGCCAGTACGTGGCAAACATAACATAACATAACATAATATAACATTTATATTAAAATGTTTTATTAAGTCACATTGGTTTCCAAGAGCTCTTTCGATCGTCAAATAGGAAAATTTTATTACATATAAATGATCCTAGTGGTGGTTCAGAAATCCTTATTAGTCTGAGAAAAATCACAACGAAACTCAGCCGTACGTCTGACGTTTATAATTCGTGTGTCAATTTCAATACATATGAAAACTTAGCGAGATCTATGTAAATGATGATGATTTTAGACTGGATGTAATTTTTACCTGGATTGTTCCATTGAGGGTTCGATATGGAAACTGGTCATCCTGGCAACGTTCGTGGAGGTATCCAAGAAGTTCTGCTTAGCTCCTTTACAGTCCAGCCCGATTGCAACGAACTCACCTTTGTACTCTTTCATCATTACTTTGAAGTCTGCATATGTCAGGTGGTCTTTGTGTTGGAGACCGGCGTCCTGGTGGATCATAATATTATAAATAGTAATTGTAGGTTATAAAATGTATAGTTTTTTGTTTATTCAATTGAATGATGAGACGAGACGTTCGCCTGATGGTAAGCGCCACACCTGCCCATAAATAAAAGTAACACCACACATTTTGATTTACAAAGCATTGCATGTCACTGAACTGCGCACGTCACCCCGAGACATAAGATGTTAAGCCTCATAATCCCCAGTAATTTCACTGGTTTCAATAATAACTTAAAATATTTTTGTTTTATGTTGTATTTGTTGTGATTTACATTTTAATAGACTTACATTCTTTTTAAATTAAAATTTTTCAATTGCTATATTTTATAGCTATAAGAGTACTCGTCAACCTTTATGGGTGCTCCATAGTTAGTTATTTCACTCGCGGTGTACGCTTCACATAGCCTTAGTCTTTTGAAAAAAACTATTACGTCGCTCGTTAGTAACTTTAGGGTATCCATAAAGATTATCGAGGCTTCATTTGATGCTTGATTGCTTTATTTGATGCTTTAAAAGTAGATAATAAGTATCTAAGTGATATAAGATCAGAGATTTTTTTTAATATAACGTTTTTAAAATAAAGGCATGTGAATATAGGTGTTCACAAGCTCTGAATAAATCTGAGGGAGTAGAGTGGGTCATAGAGCCCCACAAAATAATTAAAATAAAACAGCCAGTACTTACAGAGAACATCCCATCAATAAGTTCAGTAACATGCTCGTCCCTTAGCGATGTGGTTCTAGCTATCTCGACAAGTGATCGCAGCATCTCACTGAGCTCTCCCTTGTCGATGACTCCGTTTCGGTCGTTGTCGCACATGTCGAAGATTATGCGAAGCTTGTCGTCTGTAGCGCCGCGGGAGAACAGTACCACCGTGTCTAGGAACTCCTTGTTATAGATGGGAATTTTAGCAATATTATTGTTAAGGTTTGGATGTTTGTATATCAATAAATAAATACTTAGGTTGTAATTTTTACGACCGGTCGCATGCCTAACGTCAACCCCTCTGGGGAGACCTAAACCCGATACAAATAATAAATACACCCAACAGTCACATACATAGTCCTGACCCCACAGTAAGATACGAGTCTTGTGTCGTGGGTATTAGGAACTACGAGAGACTTTCGGTCTCACATCACATCACATTGTGGATCACAAAACATTTGTATCGGTGCGGGGATCGAACCCGCGGCTTCTCGCTTCACAGCCGGCTACTCGCCCTCTGCGCCATGGAGGCTGTCACACCTTAATGTCTGAATTGATTTGGATGCCATTTACACAGACAACCCATGATATGAATTAGAACATAGGCTAGTTTCATCCCATAAAAAGACATTTACATGGACGATCCACGAACAAAAGCCAGTAGAAAGATAAATATTATATGATGGCTTAAATATCCAGAAAGTAAATTACTCACAAGCGTACATACCTTAATTATAATAAAATCTATGTCTTCACTAACGTGCTATACTTTTATTATTAACCAAATATTTATAAAGTTAGAATATTTTGAGTATATATTAGAATATTTTAAGTGAGAATTTTTTAGTGGTAGAGCCACGCTGTAGACAGTTTTGTCTACAACATGAATGGGCTGGCTCGACCGGGTCGTTACCACTGTCTTACAGAAAACCGACGTAAAGTAGCGGCTTGCTGCAGCATTTCGTACGGTGAGTGAGATATCCGGAAGCCCAAATCCCCTCCCCTTCCCAATCCCTAATTATCCCTTTCCTTTAAGGTCGGCAACGTGCCCGTGTTTCTTCTGGGCGTGGGCGTACATGGGCGGCGGAGATCACTTACCATCAGGTGACCCACTTGTTCGTTTGCCTGCCTATATAAATTAAAACTTTACCTGGAATGAAATTCTTCCATCGCCGTCTTTATCGACAATGTTGAACATCTTCTTGACAAACACTGCGTCTGCTTTCATACCCAGAGCGCTCGCGAATTCACTCTTCGACAACGATGTTCTCATAACTATTGACTGAAATGAATAACAATCAGTCAAAATTATGTATGTTTACATCCACATTTTATGGGCGAAAAAAAAGATGGGATATTCAATTCGACGCGTATATTTGTTGTTCCTTTTTCTTTTTTGTATGTTTAACCACGCGTAACTTTAATCAGTGAATTTGTTCAGGTTCTAGTCAATCTTATATTAAATTATTATGGATCTGTTTATGAAAAACTCTCAATGGTAGATGATTAATTAATGCAGACGGAGTCTTTTGCACCTTTAGGATTACATTTCCAAAATGCCTTTCCGATTACTAGGATATCTAAGATTTCACTTCGGTCAAATTTAACAAATACCTCTGGATCACTATCTTCATTCCTCCTTCGTTTCTCTCCGGGAGCCAACCCGAATGTGATGGCGTAAGCTTCTCTAAAGAAATGTTCCAATTTGCGCTGTCTACGTTCTCTTGTTTCTGCAGTAGCAAGAATGTGTTCCCGAGGACTCTGAAATTAAATAATTGATCGTTTATATTTGTTTATCACTTTAGACCAGTGGATTTTAACCCTTTTAGGAATAGATTATCAAAAATCACTTAGTAGTTACGTTATTAATAATGGCTCATTATAGATCATAGGAATTCATTATCAATTTTTATTGATTTGGTCTGAGCATTGATAAATCAGCCAGTCAGTCAGGAAATGTTATTTTATACATATAGATGCAAGGTTGTCGTGCTTTATTCCTAAAAATCCCATCCCAAAAAAGTATGGATGTATGTATGGATGGATGGATGGATGTTTGTTACTCTTTCACGTAAAAACTACTGAATGGATTTTAATGAAACTACAATAATATAGCTTATACATCAGAATAAGACATAGGCTACTTTTTATCCCGGGAAAAGCAAATCACGCGGGCGGAGCCGCGAGCAAAAGCTAGTATATAATATTTACCTGACTGAGATTCAGTGCCTTCTTGTGCTGTGCTAAGAATGTGTCCAATTTCACGAGGAACTTGCGTCGTGAAGCCACCGAGTCTACTTCAAGCACGAGGTCGTGCTCCCTCGGGGCGCGGATTAATACTAAAGGACGTTTGTTGTTATGACCTTCCTGAAAAATATTATTAATATTTTAGTAATAAATAAATATACTCAACAGTCACATACATAGTCTTGACTCCACAGTAAGATATGAGTTTTGTGTCGTGGGTATCAGGAACCACGAGAGCCTTTGGGCCTCACAACATCCAGACTCCGAGACAAATATCTGTGGATCACACAAATGTTTGTTTTGGTGCGGAAATCGAACCCACGGCTTCTCGCTTCGCAGCCGGCTACTCGCCCGCTGCGACACGGAGGCTTTCAAATTATTATGTACATTATTGCACATCTCTGACGCCAACGTCTGATGCTTAAGCTCACTGTATTGGCTTATACATTTATACTTATCGAATACCTCCCCCCCCCCAACATATAACGATTCTGGGCTATGCCATAGTAAAAATATGGAAAAATAATAATAATAGATAATTAGATTCCATGTAAATGCAGAGTGTATTTTGATGATGCTATATATATTGTCTACATTATTAATAAACTATTGATTTCATTTCATTTACCTGACTTTCAAGAACAGTAAGCTGATCAGTATGTTCTAGTGGTAGAGTTCGTAACTTGTCCCCTTTCCTATCAGTCACATGTAGCGATGGTTCTGGCCCGAGTCGCAACTTTACTAGGCGTTTGTGAGACGCGTGGACCCACTCGCGACACACCATCTTATCTACTGACCCTGTAATATGGAGAAAGATAAGTAGAGTTTTAGTATTAATAAAAATACTGAGGAATTAAACGAATTGGAACCACAACAACATTATACTATACGATGGTGATAGTATAAATCCACCATAATTCCATAATAATAATACTAGCCCTGTATTATATACGTCCCACTGCTGGGCACGGGCTTCTTCTATTGGATGAGAGGGATTAGGCCTTAGTCCACCACGCTGGCCTAATGCGGGTTGGCAGACTTCACATACCTTCGAAAAATCTTATCGAGTTCTCAGGTATGCAGGTTTCCTCACGATGTTTCCTTCACTGTTAAAGCAAGTGATAATTAACAATTAATTTACAAGTAACTTAGAAAAGTCAGTGGTGTATGCTATTGGGGCTGGTTTCCTTCCTGGACCTTTGTCTCGACAGTCTGTACCACTCCATGCCGAGCTATCGCTGCTTTATAATAATTCCATAATAATATTAAAAAATCTTTTGACGAGGTATTTACGATGGTCGTGTTTCTACATTTCTTGTAGCGACCGCTAGTCTACTATTCTCAGAAAATCACTTCAAGTTGTAGCATTACTGTGTTGTGCTTCTAATATTCTGCTTATATATGAAAAAATTACCTTTATACTGAGCATTCTTGAGATGTTCTTGTTGTATTTTGAGACGTCTCCTGCGACTGTTCTGCAGTTTGACGACGCCGTAAGCTGCGCCCGCGCACAGAATCGGTACGAACGCCAGGATCAAACACGTATAGATATACGCAAACTCGTTGCCCTGGAGAAAGTATGGTTTATCAAGATGGTTGAATATTAATTGATTGAAGGGTCTTTACAACTTGTAATGCTAAGTTAATGTATATTTTTTAAGACTAATACGTTAATCAAAAAGAGAAAGATCCAACTGCATGAAGAAAACCTCAAATAGAAAATGCATTGAAATTCTTATGGTTATGATGAGGTATAAACTTCAAAACTATTACTATAATCCGATGACTGATGATCACACTTTCATATTATACTTATAATTAATTAAATTGATGGTACTATGATAACAGCCAACATAGATACTAGCCAGTCTACGTAAACCAAAAATCATAATCAAAATTACAAAATATCATCAGCCACAGGACGTCACTGCTGAACATAGGCCTCCCCAAAGATAAAAAAAAATCATCATCATCATCAGCCACAGGACGTCCACTGCTGAACATAGGCCTCCCCCAAAGATAAAAAAAAATCATCATCATCATCAGCCACAGGACGTCCACTGCTGAACATTGGCCTCCCCCAAAGATTTCCAGACCGACCTGATGGAAGCGGCCTGCATCCAGCGACTCTGCGACCTTTATCAGGTTGTCTATCCACCTTTTAGGTGGACGTCCAACGCTGCGCTTGCCAGTACGTGGCCTCCATTCCAGAACCTTTCTGTCTCATCGTTTATCGGTTCTGCGAGCTATGTGGCCTGCCCACTGCCACTTGAGCTTGCTAATCCGCTGAGCTATGTCGGTGACTTTAAAATTAAAACAAAAATATACCTCGAAATAATCATATCCCTTCAAGTACTTGCAAGGTGGTAGTTTAGACGCGTTCACTTGATAGGGCTGCGGGCAGGGATCCCCCGCCTGCCAGTGGAACACGTCACGTTGGATGTCGTTGGGTCCGACCGCTGTACTGTTCACTATTATATCCCACAAGGTTATCTGACGAAGCTCCTGGATTTCTTCAGGGGTGAATATTCTATGTAGAAAGATAGAATTATTAATTATATAGATGTAGATATTAACAAACGCAAGAAATATATATTTTGATCTAATAGTGAATTTTGGCTGAAAACCGTGAGGTCTGGACATGACTGCTTATCGAGTAATCCTTTATACTTTTCCAACAACATTTTAAGCTTCAGAGTGGGTGTAAGGCAGAAGAAAGATCATAAAGAGATCTAAACCAGGGTATTTCTGGATGTCTGGTCGTTTAACCAAAGTTTTTTTGTATTATGTATAAAATATTGTTGTAAGGTTTCGCTCGCACAAACTTACCCATTTTTTTCATTTTCAAACCAAAAACGATCGGCATCTCTAATTCTTGTAAATTGGTCAATAATGATAGCCCTGAACAGTTCGCCTGGGTGACCGGTCGACTCTAACATACCACCTGCAAATGTTTCATCAACTTAATTTTGCCCTCAGATATTCTAAATTTAATAAAAGAAAGCCAAAATATACTCACCGATATAGACATCTATATTATCTAACTCTCCGTTATATATTTGTATGAAATTGTGTAAAAGATCCGGATTATTCTCGAAAAGCTCTGGATTGATTTCATTGAATGTTTTCACTTTTGGGAGCCCAAAATATTCTCTGCAATTAAATCACAGTGGTTATTTCATGAAATAAATGAATTAATACACCCAAAAGTCACACACGGTCCTGAACCCATACTAGGTTAACCTATATCATGGGTATCAGAAACAAATATTGATGTAAAATCACACATCTTGTTATCAGTATACTTAACACTGATATTCTTTTTGTATTTTGTAAACTAAAACAATAAAGTTTTTATAATTTATAAAACAAACAAGCAATTAGCGATACAGACAATTTTACTTATTTTAATAACACTGTAAAAATCTTCCTCTACAATGTACCTGGCAGTATTATAATCAGGAATTCCATTATCTCTTCCTCTCATAATATTTAGAGCACCGAGATCCCTTCTAGAAAATTCCATAGGACCGAACAAGTTGTCTCTCACATCAGAACATAGTAATGCATCCTCTCGCTCTGATAGTTGTGACGCCATGCCCATAAGCACTTCTTCTATTGGTACTTGAGACATCACATCCTGTGAACAAACTTGGACTTCTTTGGTATCTTTTTTAGTATTAAGATATTGATAAATATTTAATAAGACCTGGGAATCGAGCAACTGGGTCCCATCACTCGTGATCATCTATACCAGAAGAATCTGGGATGGAAAGAAAATAATAGGGATTGAGTTGAGGCTTTGGGCCTCCGAAAATTACACCGTATGAAATACAAAAGAAAGCTGGCTTTTTGTGAGACGGTGGTACCATCCCAGTGGAGTCGGCCCATAGAGCTGTAGTCTACATTGTGGCTCTACAACTTACATGACGATAATACTCATAATAACATAATGTGGTGGCAAAGAACTTTGCAATTTTAGCAATATCTTATCAATATGTTCTTGTGTTTCTTTTACAGATTCATGAAGATGGTTCTTGTCTGAATCAAAATGTTGATTATTTATTTACAATTTATTTTTACACAAAAGTAGAACATTATTTATGAATTAATTCATGGCATTGCACTGCGCTCGTTCTCTCAAGACAAGTTTTTGAATGCCCAGTAACTCACAAGTTGCTAGGTCACTCATATGCGAGAGGCCGTCTGGGTTGGTACCACCGCTTTGTCTATTTCTGCCACCAAGCAACAGTGTGTAAGCACTCTTGTGTTTCGGTTTGAAGGATATTGAAGCCAGTGAAATTACTGGGCATTATGGGACTTATATCACGGAGTGAGTGAGTGTTAATTCTGTTTATGGGCAGGCGTAGCACTTACCATCAGGCGAGCGCGTTGCTCGTCTCGTCACTCAAATAAATAATAATTCTCAAATGACAATAAACTGCTCACTACTCCTTCAACTATAAACGATCCACTCACATTCCCATCCCACCACGTCTCGCACAGTCTGATAGCGTCATGTCCACCCGGCGCTCTGCCATATCTGCATTTCCTGTCCCTCAGTAGAATGGCTGGCGGGACGAGTGTGTGTCCGAATCGAAAGGCTGCCACAGCGAACTCATGAGTCACACCCGGCGCCACTTCGGCTCGGTAACCTTCGTAAGCAGAAATAGCTACTCCAAGGAATGCTGGCACGTACTCGTACAGGATTATATTCTGGAATGAAAAAGGTTGAATAAATAAGGTAGTTTCCCATGATGAATTATATACAATAAGAGCCATGCTGTATACAGTTTTGTCTACAGCATGAATGGGCTGGCTCGATCGGGTCGTTACCATTGTCTCACAAAACAACGACGTAAAGTAGCGGCTTGCTGCTGCGTTTCGTACGGTGAGTGAGATATCCGGAAGCCCAAATTCCCTCCCCTTCCCAATCCCTAAATATCCCTTTCCTTTAAGATCGGCAACGCGCCTATGAGTTTTCTGGTGGTGGGCGTACATGGGCGGTGGAGATCACTTTCCATCAGGCGACCCACTTGCTCGTTTGCCATTATTATTATTTGCCATATGCTATTAAAAAATTATTGTATACGCGTGGTATTGCTAAAAGCAACATCGGTAATTGATTTTTGTATAATATTTGTGAATAAAGTGACATAATACCACAAAATGGAAATTACCTGTAAGCTAGCGATGACGATCCGCCGGGCGCGCTGGAACAGTTGTTCGTCGCTCCAGTCCGGATGTTGTCGGTGAACGCGCTCCGCCACTACGTTGTGCCAACGGAGCAATAACATACCAAACGTCACCAATGCCGGATTTTGGTTAGTTCGAGGGTCTCCAAGCACTGTAACGAATATTTTGTGTTTTATAAGCTGACGCCTGAATCCACGTAGGGATAGGCAGGAAACTATTGCACCGTTATATATAATCTGGGTGTCTTCAAGTCGCGAGTGAATCTGTTTTTGCTAGGCTGTTTTTGTTAGGTTTTTTAAGAGTGGTAGGGCCACGCTGTAGACAGTTTTGTCTACAGCATGAATGGGCCGGCTCGACCTGGTCGTTACCACTGTCTCACAGAAAACCGACGTAAAGTAGCGGCTTGCTGCTGCGTTTCGTACGGTGAGTGAGATATCCGGAGGCCCAAATCCCCCTCCCCTTCCCAATCCCTAATTATCCCTTTGCTTTAAAGTCGGCAACTCACTCATGATTCTTCTGTCATTGTGGGCGTACATGGGCGGTGGAGGTCACTTACCATCAGGTGACCCACTTGCTCATTTGCTGGCCTATGCTATAAAAAAAACAAAGACAAGCGTGCTTCATCTTAGGCCTCATCGCTCACTATCAGAGATAGTGGCTAAATGCAAGCCTTTTATGAATAAAAAAAACCATTTCCGCCGAGGTTCCATGCGTCCCATGCGGAATTCCATGATAAAGGACGAACCTATAATTATAAAGTCGGCAACAAATTCTAATCCCGAGCAAAACACATGTTTTTTCGAATCGAAAACATGTACAAATTTTCATTGTCCGAAGGCCGCGACTCGACTCGTTCCGGGTGTTCAACCCAGCACGGCGCTTCACCGATTTAGCAGCCTGAATAGGTTGTCACTCGACATTTGAGATAACTTATGCCGCTATCACGTATAAACGAATAATTTCCTTAGTCATTGCCTCATGATCATTAAAAAAGTTAAAATATTCCTAAAAAGTTATAAAAAGTCTGTATAAGGGTGTTTTGATATTTGAATACAATAATAAATAAATACACCCAACAGTCACACACATAGTTCTAACCCCACATTAAGATACGAGTCTTGTGTTGGATCAGGAACTACGAGAGATTGAACCCGCGGCCTCTCGCTTCACAGCCGGCTACTCACCTACTACGCCACAGAGGCTGTCATAATGTACGATCTATTAATTGTTACACAAGAATTACATAATTATAAGATCATCAGTTTTTATCTAAGTGCATATTATTATGTGCATATCACCATTGCAATTGCATTACATTTACATTTCCAAACACGCAATTATGTTCGCCGAACTGCACAATTGTATGCAAAATTTCAACTCGATGCCAATAACCCTTGTAAGTACTTGAGCTTAATACGAGATTGTATCGTATATATTGTGGTATACATTTAGTGAGATAAAGGTGTATGGTGTATACACACCTATTGCAACATTGCATTAATAATTTCTTGTTTTCTAATACGTTGTAATAAACGTTCCATAAATTTGTGGAACATAATCATTTAGTTACTTTTTTATTATTTGATTGAATGACGAGACGAGCAAGATGCTCGGCTGATGGTAAGCGCCACGCCTGCCCATATACAAAAGCAACACCACACAGAACTTTTAAAAAACAAAGCACTGCATGACATCATGACATCTGCGCTCGTCCCCCCAGACATAAGATCTTAAGTCTCATAATGCCCAGTAATTTCACTGGCTTCAATATCCTTCAAAATCAAAAAAATCAAGATAAAAATCTTTATTAATCATGTAGGCTAAGAAAGCGCTTATGACAGGTCAAGTACAGAACATTTGTCATTAAAAAGACTAACTTAGAATTAAGGGAACTTTGGACTAACCGCCGCGCTAAAGGCTGGCAGGAAAAGGTACACCAACAAGCATGGGGAAAGGGAGGGCATCCTTAAGTGAAGGGATTCACGGACTAGGATATGGAAATCGGGATAGGGCAAGACGGAGTAGGGTAAGTTTTAAAACCGAAAAACAACAGCGCTTTACACTGTTGCTTGGCGGCAGTAATAGACAAAGCGGTAGCAACCCAGACGGCCTCTCGCATATGAGGGACCTACCACCTTGTATAACATTATTGTCATCAAGCAAAATTTTCTACTCATTTAATATAATTTGCTTAAATGAATATACAATGATATGCAGCAGCTTAAAACTATAACAAGTGTTTTTTTGACAAATAAATAAATAAATACACCCAACAGTCACACACATAGCCCTGACCCCACACTAAGATACGAGTCTTGTGTCGTGGGTATCAGGAACTACGAGAGACTTTCGGTCTCACGACACCCAGACCCCGAAACAAATATTGGTGGATCACACAAATATTCGTCTCGGTGCGGGGATCGAACTCCGCCGGATGACGTCTATTCGATTCTAAAGTGTATGACTATGTTGGCTTAGGATGTGGACATAGTGTAATGATATGATATTATATAGTTTCCGCTCAAGAACTAGTTTATTACACCTAGTATTGTGAAAGTAATTTTCTAAACGACAATTCTACAACGAATACTAGAAGTTTAATCAAACTTACAAAAGAGTCTTTCAGGGCTGAGCATTCTCATGTAATGTGGCACTGGATTGTTAAACAGCGGCACGCGCTTAGTGTTCCGTAGTGGCATCCCTCCTTCACTCGCCAGGCTTCCGTTCTGTAATAGTTGATTTACGTTACATTACAATTTATAATAGTATCTCTTACAATTGAACAAATAGAAACTGCTATTGTAGTTCTGAGAATTAAAGTAGACGGAAAATATACAATTGTTAGGAAGTTCATTCAATAATGTGATAACGCCGCCAAACATCTATCTTTTTTTATCTTTTTCTATCTATCTTTATTTTTATTTATCAGCGATTTTACAATTTGCATTTCACGCGTCTATTTTTTATGCAATTCGAATCAAATTAACTAGAAGAAAAGAATCGATATTTTTGCAGTATATTTAAGCAAATTTTATTGAATTTAATTACAAAGCGGCACCAACAATAATCGAGAATATTTCGAATTTGGTACTTAGTATAACTACTAAAGAAGTTTTAGTATGGAAATTAATTATTCGAGCATCGAGTCAGTGTCTTGGAACAATACTAACAACGTAACTAGAGCGTGATGTTAATGATGATTATTCTCAAGTTCACATATTAATAGGATGCGTTGTGGGTTAAAAATATTTCAACAACGAACAGCTAATTTACATGCGTTGTGGAATGTTACATTACAAAGCCTTGATCGAATTAATTATCTACAATTGAGACTACGTTGAATTGGTCATGTAAGGAATCTTATTATCAAAAGTCTTGTTTCTTAAGATTTTGGGAAGAAATGAATTCATCGGTTGTAAATAGTGAGGTTAGTACAAGAGGGAGATTTATGACCATTAAATAATTAAGACTACCAAGAACTTAGATTTAAAAATTACATGGCACTAAACTGCGCTCATCGTCCCGAGATAAGTGATGTGAAGTCTTGGTATAATTTCCTAGATCAGCGATTAGTTTAAGTTAAAGGTAAGTTTAAGCAAAAGGATTTCAAAGACTAATACATATTTTTATAAAGAGGTTTATTAACGATCCCTTCTAGCTGCAGATTGAAGGAAAAGAGAGTATGCCGGATTCTATGCTCTAATGATACCTCTTTTTCAGTGTAAATGTATTACAGTTATTTTATGCGAATGTAAGTACGGTTAATAGTGGGTAGGGATAGGAAAGTATGTAAAGATGCAGGCGTGGCTGCTGGGTGGCACCTGAAATGACCTCATTGCATTCACCCACGCCTCGCTCGTGCTGTACACGAAGCTGCCGTCGATCCACGACGTTATTTGGTTTATCTGAAATAAAAATAATGCACACATTAATATGTTTTCAATCTATTCATCATCATCATCAGCCACAGGACGTCCACTGCTGAACGTCGGCCTCTCCCAAAGATTTCCAGACCGACCTGTTGGAAGCGGCCTGCATCCAACGACTTCCTGTGACCTTTATCAGGTCTTCTTTATCTATTTTTTTCAATTTATTATTATATCTATATTTATATTACTATATGGAAATTATGGTTATTTGTGAAGTTTTTACGTTTATGGTTTATATTATTTAAGCAAAATAGTTTTAAGTTGTATCAGCTCGCATGATAGGCTCATGGTTATGTTTGGGCTTAATCACTTCTTTACTTTATTATTTGGTCTCCTGTTTTGTGGTGAAGCGAAGTGGGAAATATTGGTTTCTATCATTTCATTTGATTAATTTCGTCGCGGGTTAATAATGCCAGACTCATTGACCAGTGGCTGAGTTTTAAAAAGGAGTGCAACTATCTAGCCTCAGTTATATGAATTACAATGGTGGGTTTGATAGCGGGGCGAAGCACCACCTCATACCATGTTCATTCATATTTTAAATAGGTTTTGTAAGCAAAATCGTTTCATAGATTTACTGTTATTTATTTAAATTTTTATGTGAAATAGTCAATGTTTCTAATTTCATGTATAATATATTTGATTAAAAACATTTAGATTAGATAGATGTTTTTACAAACTATTTGAACTCGAAACGCCATATTACCAAGTAACGATTAGCTGTGAAGCAATCAGAACTATAATTATGCAAAGACTTAGAGATAAGGTATGTTTGTGTTCACGACTAACCTAAAAAAACGTATGAAAATTCATTAAACCCCGTTCATAATGGAAATTCGGTACATTGCGGAGGTTTTTGTATCAAACTAAAGGCACAGCAATTAAATGCAATTTAGCATTCCTGAATGTTATTATTTGTTTATGGCAATGTTGAATTACTCGATCATAGGGACATATATGTAGAATTGCGATCGATACATTCATGCGATGGGTGTATCTGGGTTATGCTATACCATTAAACTTTATTGAATGGAATTCAGCCTTCGACGAACACGGTTGACGACGATTTTTAATTGCGGACAAAATATGTAACATAACTAAATAACGACTGCGATTTTTTCCGGTATGCAATATAGACATGTGATACTGTTAAATTGGTTAATGATAGATAGGTCTTCGCTGTTTTGAAAAGCTTTACTGGAAATTAATATGGGAATATTCAAATGAATGTTACATCGATGAATATTAAATACATAGACCATAAAACATCATTTCAATTGGCTACCAAAATGACGATGCTGTAATACAATGGTGGTTGATAAAATAAAACTGAAAAGAAATCACAAAGCTCAAAACTTGAACGATAGAACTTTTAAACCATTATCCATAGTAATTATGACACGGATGCTCGTAACTTTGATCTTAAAAGCATATTATTAATTAACCTTGTTGTAAATGGGATTCCTTAATGAGACGATCGTGCCTTTAGAAAGTGTAGTTATTTAAATAGTTAACGGACAATAAAGTACTGCAATGCGTCTCATTAGCGAATGCAGATCCCATGGATTTATGCCACCAATTAAATTAACGTTATTGGATGGAACTAACGTATCAGCTTTTACGAGCTCGATACGATCGAATCATTGGGGATTATAAAAGTCAAACGGTAGGAACGTATGACTTAAAAGTCGGAATGTCTTCTTAAATGTTACGTAAAGGTTGTCTGGAAGTCAGCGCTGGTAATAAGACTGTTTGTATGTGCTTTTGTGAGTTTAATGGTAATCTATAAACATCTAAATAAAGATGAGATTATCTGAAATCTTAGAAAAAATATATAAGATCAACATCAAAGTATACTACGATCTAAAATAGAATTAACTTTGATTCTCATAAAACGTCTAATAAATTACAAATACTAACTTGTTATTATGTGTAAAATAATATATATAATTTATTTATTTATTTAAGAAATAATTACCTGTTCTCGAGGGCTGTTAGGGCTCTGTCCTGTGGTACGATCGTATGCTGCTCTGAGGAAAGGCATATATTTGGCACCTTCGCACTCCGGGTCGTACATGTGGTCGCATTTGTCAACTGGTATGCGATGATGTTCGATGGGACAACCGGATTCTGAGGCCATTACTATCTCTCCCGTTACGACTTGGCCTGAGAAAAATATTTTCTTACTAAATTCTAAAATATACACTAACTAGCTTTTGCTCGCGGCTCTGCCCGCTTGATCTGCTTTTTCTGGGGTAAAACGACGGTTGAAAAGGCCTGAGAAAAACCTTGGAAACTCACATACAAATATACGCAGCACAAAATGTGCTGATTGAAAAATACGAACAAGGAAGGCCGACCCCAAGTTGGTCTAGCAAGACGGAGAAGATACTTTTAGGGAATTACTCGAATATAGTCGTAAAAAGTAATTACAATCAAAAATTTTAGATGAGATGTATATAAATATCTATCTTACCAAAGAAAGCGAGTAAAGCAGTCCTGTTAGCCAAGGACGGCAGTCCGTCCTGTCCTCTCATGAATATCTTGGAGAGCGTCCTGGCGCCAGGCCGATCAGCTCCCGCCATCATGTACACGCCGTCAGCATACGATGCAGGCGTCTTACGCGTGAGTCGACTACCTGTGTACATTATCGAGTTATTATCCTGCAGAGAAATTAAATTATAAAGAATTATAGAATTTAATGTAGTAACTTTCTTTTAGTAACTAATGATGCCTACATCATGGGTGAAAGTATAAAGCCTATGATGTAGGCATTATTGGATTTGTACTAAATTATAAGTGTATTTTCTTTTTAACTATTGTATTTTCTGTGTGAGTTTTGAGTTAAGTTTATTTCTGTTGACGAAAATAGTGATGTACTACTACTCCCTATTAGATCATAGATCGGGATTAAGTAAAACGAGTAACAATCGTTGCATCACCTACTCTTTTTGTTTAATAATATTCCCAAACGCCATATAAACAAGAACTGAACTGTTTAATAATATGATGTTTGGCACTATCTCAGTAAAATGTCAAACATCGTGTCGTAATCGGATTAGAAAAAAACTATTCTAATAATTAAGCATTAAGATTAATTTATTTCTATTATATTTGTTTCTAAATCGATTTTCAGTGATAATATATTCTATTGTATGTGAAGTTAAATATAATTTATACTCCAAATTACACACGGCATTTTATCGATGTTATGTGAGTATTAGAAATAACCTAATATAAAATCAATCATTGTCACAGAAATTATAAAAACCGATCGATCAAACAGCGAATGGTGCAACAACTGACCAATATATGGCTTGTATTATACAAACATGAGCTCTCGTATTTAGGTAATAAATATAATCGTTTATGATCTCATGTATATATATATATACATACATGGATATATCATGTCGCAATACAATAATAATCCAGTTATGTATCGATGAACGTTTTGGTCTAGAATACTCCAATCATCTAGAATACTAAAATCCAAGCATCCATAAAATATCTAGTTATACTTAATGACTTAATCCTAATCTATTTTTATATGTATAGCATTAAGATAATTAGCGTAATTGATATTTGTGAATACCAATCATAATCACTTCTGTCAACCCTGTTAAGGTTGATTGAGGACTGGTATTATCTTTGACCTGATTTTATAACGGATACTGATAATCTTGGTGTCTTTCTGATGTATTATGGTACGATTCCACCAAAATAGTGTGCAGCACATTTGTTTACGAACATTTTGTGCAGAACTCCAGCAGTGCACGTACTAAGTTGGTATCGCGTTTAGCTTCTGTCTCCACCGGCAAGGCTGTGCGTAACTTTTGTAAACGCACAGTGTGGCACACTTGTGCACGAACATGTTCGCTGAGAAAAGTTTTCTGTCTTCAGTTGTTAATATGGACGGGCGGGAAATAGTCTGCTTAAAAAGAAACGAAGGACGAAACCACGTCGTAGGGTGAGACCTTTCCTACAGCGACGAAATGAAGAAACAAATAGATTTGTAGAAGAAATAAAAATAGATCCATCGAGTGGATTTAAAAATTTAATAATTTTATAGTCATTGTGACTTGAATCCCATAGTAGAGGATAGGTTTCAATTGCTTGAATGAATTTAATATTTTTTTCATTCGCCCAATCCATACTTCAAACTTTATGTGCGCGCACAAATAAATGTTTTCGCTCCGGTAGCGGAAGCAAGATTGAGTTCGCGAACAACAAGCGTGTACGCGTCGATGCGAGTCCACTGCTTGTATGTGTGCGCGCACAAAAGTGTACAGATGTGCGCGAACATGTCAAAAATGTTCGCGCACAATTTGTTATTGTTTGCCCGAGTGAGTCGACCAGCGTGAACATTTGTGTCGCACACTGTGCATTACTGTGCCGCACAGTTCAGCACACTGGTGGAATCGTACCATTAGAGACAAAGTAATGTACTTCTTATAGGTATAAAAACGTAGGTATAGGTCTTTTACTTCTTCTCAAGAAGTTGAAATATTATTTAGAAATATTAGCTATTCATACATGATTTAGGCAATATGCACTCCTAAGAAATATTTATGATAGTGCATTTTATTAACGTCTGGTATCCAGTACTACTTTAAAGACATTATAAATTCATCGACATGATATGGTTGCCCAACTGATATTTGATTTGGTAATTAATTATTATCAGTTTCAATTGACGTGGTCTGCAATAGTTAGGTCAAGTGCGAACATATACTATAAAGTCAAAGACTCCAAGGCGTTTGTAGTACGTGTTACAAATAGTCTCCTGCACTTTGTTTTGGATAATTTCTGGCCGCAAGGCGTGGTGTTCCATCGCTTCCACGGACGCTTGTCCGATTTAGTGCAAAGTATTACTAACATAATCTAAGTTTTATATACTAATATTTTCTGTAATTAATTTATGTATATATGTATATAAGTAGTATTTCAGTAAATATAAAAAAATGTTAATCATTTGAAAATAAAATTGCACTTATCAAACGAGTGAAAAAAATCTCACTTATACTTTTATAAAACATGGTTAAGCAGAAATGTATTGGAAATAATGTTTTTATTTTTATAAATACAAAATTATTAACCAATTTCGTTAAAAAGATCTAGATGTCAATGATTAAGCAGAAATGTAATTGCAAATAATGTTTTTATTTTATGAATACAAAATTATTAACCAATTACGTTAAAAAGATCTAGATGTCATTAATTAGCTAGTTACGTTAGTATAGGAACTTCATTAGCTATTAATTACGTATTCAGCGCACAGTCGGTGGTCTGTTTTTATTCGCACCGTGTTCTATATTTGGGAATATATTTACAATGTAACTGCGAGATACGGCGCGGTTTGTTAGGAAAAACGTGCATTTTTTTCTTCACTATTTAGAATGCACATACATATCTATAAACTGTGAGCAATTTAACTAAACCGAAGTTGTTGAAAAAATGCATTAAAGTCTTATATTAATTAAAAAATATATTATAATAAGTCTATGTGATATTATACATGGCTTGGTGCGATTTTCTGAACTTGGCTGACACGAAGTCGCCTGTATAGACCTACGAACGATTTTTAAATCTAACAGATATAATCAATGAAGAATGTGGAAGTTGTACATTTATATTCCGTAGATGGTTAATGCGGGTTTATAATATAATGTATAAATATTTAAAATAAATAAATAAATAGATGTGAGAGATAGTGCTGGTGATATGAATGTATTTGCAATTTATACACTTTGTTCAATGATGTATATAAAGACGCTAATGTGTAATTTTGTGATGTGATTAATACAGATCATATACAGGTATGTAGCACATAAATAGTTCGAGACATCAACATTAATCACCGCCTTAAGTGCTTTGTAATCATTATTAATGGCAAATATCGCATCGATAGTATCTCAACTTAATAAATGCCTTACCGATTTGCTAAATACACTCGACCATATAAAATTTATAATACGGCGATGATGTTATAATTTACTTTTAAATTATTTAACGGTATCTCATACACGCACTGAATTTAATACTTAAAGGCACCTTTAAAACAATTTACTTTGCAATTATCATTAATACATTTTATGTCGGTCTTCGAACTCGTAAAACTTACGCCCTTGCAGTTTTCGGAAAGAAGAATACTGTATTAAAACCCATTAGTGATAACAGGAGCTTGTATTTGTTTTTATTTATTTATTTTAAATCACATCGTGTATTTTAATGAGATAATAAACATACATGAAAAATAAATACATCCAACTCTCGTCGGTCTTTTTCAGCCTCTGTGGCGGTATTTAATATGAATCTGTATCGTATTGCATACGAAACATTTTTTGCGGAGAATTAATCTATCGCATTTCGAGAACTGATTATGCGACATATCATTCGTCACTAGTATAATCTCTCACTAGGTTATTAACTTACGGAAGGGATAACGCTTACAGATAACGCAATTATTCACCATTTTTCCACACAGCTTTGGCTTTTGGCGCATTACTCTGAGTTGGCATATTCTTTATACAATTCTGTTGTATATCATTTAATTGTATATATGACTTAATTGTACATCACAGTATAAGCCAATTTATGTGCAGGTAATTTCAATTAGTATTTTGAAAGTCGGGCTGTTCGTGATTGTTAATTGATTTATTATTTGTTAGTTTATTACCATATCGTATCCATCGTATTGAATACCGACGTACAATTTACGAGAACTTCGTGATGCATCAGTTGCGAAATGTTTGCTTTATGCATGGACTACGAATTAAGCACGAGGAGATGTTATATAATACACTATTTTTGTGGCTTTTTTAACTGACATCGAAAGAGGAAGAGATTCAATTCAGCAGTTTTTTTGCATGTTTTGTTTTATTTCAATGACAAGACGAGCAAGGCGCTCATTGATGGTAAGCGTCACGCCTGCCCATAAACAGAAGCAACACTACACAGAACTTTGAATAACAAAGCACTGCATGACACTGAACTGCGCTCGTCACTCCGAGACATAAGATGTTAAGTCTCATAATGCCCAATAATTTCACTGGCTTCGGTGTCCTTCAAACCGAAACACAACAGTGCTTACACACTGTTGCTTGGCGGCAGAAATAGACAAAGTGGTGGTACCAACCCAGACGGCCTCTCATATATCGCATACGAGGGACCTACCACCTTGTAGATATGTACCTTGTAGCTATGCATATGTTATGTACCTATGAATGTAAATCGATTTCCCCGCTAATTCTTGACAGATTTTGTTTAATTCAAGGGAACAACTCTATACAAGGATATAGTTAGGCCGTGATGTGGTTCCATATAAATTTTGTTAACATCTGATAACGGAGTACGGAATAAAAAATTGAAACTCCACAACGGATAACAGCACACGTGCACTGGAAGCGTTTGGGTTATTGTGTTGAAATTTACATTAAATAAGCTGTACCTACCAGTAAAACGAGAAAATTAAAATGAATAAAACAAAGATAGACTTACTACTTCAAAAAATAACATTGAAAAGTCATAGACAATAACAATTTCTAAAGGTATTTTTATAAGTTCTAACGATTTCTTCTGTACTCATAAAAGTATTTGTTTGTAAGTACAAATATTTTTTTTCAAATATAGTATAAGAATATATTTCTTCGAAAAAATGGAACCACCTTCCTTGCCTTCCTTCTATCACTTTCCTTGAATAATATTAACTATGTTGTATTTTGTCAAAAAAACTTTTCCGGGTGAAATATCGCGCGATGGCATCTTTAAAATAAAACAAAAAATAATATTGTTTATTTAAAAAAAACGTCTATTTTATGATATATTCATAAGTGATTTTAATGTTCATAATGACAATCAATTCGGTGTAACCTTCTCAAATCAATAGTCTTTGTTCGGCTACACATTATGACCTCACATGTAAATATATCATGATTTCTGCGTAGCCGCGATTGGTAGATTCGGTTAGAATGGTTATTATCGTGCTATTATCATTTCACTTACATTGCATAGGATAAATTACTCACAAGTACAATACAAATATATACATATATGGTTTAGTTTGACGTGCATTATTATTACAATGTACAAATGCCATTCGGGGTTAATGGTTGTGTAATAAATTCAATTTCGTGTAGCCATTGCAAATGATATAGACATGTATTAAAAGTGACACGTGTATTTAAGATATGTGTGCCACAGATAATATGTGTTTAGATAGGATCGAAATTAAGTATCTTTCATTTTGGTTTATTTCTTGTTACGTTGATAATAAATCGTCGTAATTATAATAAATTGCTATTTTATGTCTGCCATGTTTAGTTTTTGATGCATATATGAGTACATACTCTTATCTATGTATTTATTACCAGATTTATTTTTTAATAAATTGAAGGTGAAAATATCAGATATATTGAGATAGAATGATGTGTCACATATTCCGTGTAAAAATTATAAATATTTGAATTATGATATAATTATAAAACCAGTTCACATATTATTCATAATTTACTAACTTCCAATCATATTTATATTACTACATTTATTTCTAGTTAAATTTAGAATGGATAATTTCTTTAGGGTTGTAGCGTTAATCCTGAATACTACTTGTAAGACATCTTCGTTAGAGACTACTCATAATATTATATGACTTATTATTATTGCCTCTACACCTGTGGTACTGTGAGTCATCGAATACCAAAAAGGCATTTTTTATATAGTGGTATATGCGGAATGTGTTCGATTATTTAAAAATGTGGAGTAATGACGTCATTCAGACCAAAATAATATAATGGTGTTCACATGTAAATACTTGCCCGAATCTCAATGTTCTAGTATCTAAGTTATTTGTATTTATCTACCGAATATATTTTATAGTGGACGTAAAAATTTTGCTTACGAACACCTATTTTTACATTCAATATGCCTATTTTTACATAACATATTTTCATATAAATATTTAGTTCATCCATTTCCAATTTTCCTTTTAAGACTCGTATGTCTCGAAATTCGTTGTGAACGTGTTCACTGAGCCATGATTTCACATCAACCTATTCTAATTGAGTCGTAATATAATGAAAGGCAAATATGTCAGTCAGTATATTATACGACAGATGTCTGATGTCGATATGCAACGAACATACTGTCATTGAGTTCTATAGATGACTATCGATGACATGCGAAATATCGATGCATGACAAATTAATTAAGCGTTTATCTGCGTGTTATCTTGTTTGTTGGTTTAAGTTACCAGAGGTCACTGTGGGTCTAACCGCTACTGATAATGCCTTTTTTGATCCTTGCGATAGAGTGAGTGTTAAACTTTTTACATTTCACGTCGTAATGGTACATGATACAGGTATTATGCGTTAGGTTTGTATCAGGATATATGATGCACGTCTATTTTTCGTCCTCCAAACCCATATAATAATAAAGTGCCTTAATTCAATTGACATTATATGACAAAAATAATTTATAAGCAATCATTTATTAAGATATCCATAATTTTCGTCTGTTCCCTAAAGATATGAGCGCGTTGAAATCTTTCCTTTGTGCAATTTCTAAGGATCATAGCGATATTTAAAAAGTCAACAAAATAAAGTCACGCTATCTTAATGACAATAATATCCTACTTGATATTGGTATTTTTATAATACTTTAACATAAAAAAATTAAGTATCTTTTTTGTATTAATTATAAAAGGAGGGGAAATAAGTTTCTTTAATTCGAAAGGTGTTATACCATAGATAGGCACAACAACCAGTGCATAAGTTGCCGATAAAATAAAATAAACATAAACGTATGATTTTTCCATAAAACCAAATAACATCTTGTTCACGTTCATGGCTGTATGACATAAGATCTCTTTACACTCTCTGAATGAGAAAATAATTGTTATTTTTTTATATTAGCGTCAATGACTAAACGAGCTAGTTATTTGTTTCATGGTAATCGTCATGCCTGCCTATAAACAGAAGCAACACCAATTAAACCTTCGAATTATGAATTATTGTATGTCACTGGACTGCGCTCGTCACCCCGAGGCTTAAGATGTTGATGACGTTATTTTTAAACTGTTTGTTACTTGTTTTAAAGTACTAGCTACTGTGTAAAAGTAGTCGCGTCTATGAAATAATAAATAAATAAAAATAAATTTTCTCATAATGCCCATTGGTTTCATTGGCTTTAATGTCTCTCAAACCAGAACACATCAGTGCTCACACACTGCTACTTGGCGGCAGAAATAGATGCGCAGGCAGACTCTCGCATATGAGGAACCTACCACCTAACAGTGGTGGAGTGGAAACATTTTCACCAAAGTAGCCGACATTAGTTAAATATCAATATTATTTTATATTGGAGTGTATTTCTGATTTCTTTTTAAAGTTATACTCTACACCTACATTCTTGCAAATAAATTTGAATTTATAGGCGATTACGCATAAACTCAGGACTCGTCTTCGTTTCATTGTACCCACTTGTGTGTCATTTTTATTTATGCTTTTTATATAACTATTTTAGAGACCTCCAGCCAATGAATAGCCAATGAAATAAAGCTATTTTAAGTTTTGGTATTTTGATTTTATTTAGATATTCCCAATGGTACTATCGCTTATTGTGGCAGAAATAGATAATATATCACATATCTTATTTTGTCAACATTTGCGCAATATTCAGTATATAACATAAACCGTATTCTTATAAAGTTTAATTAAATAGGTGAATGATTAGAGTTTAGCAACCCTAGACGCGGTTAGTCTATGGATGGGTGACGACTTTGAGGTCAAATGAATTTATCCGTACTTCGGGGGTCACGTTTATAGTCGATCCCGGCTGCTATGCTTCTCGAAACCTCCGACATTAGATTGGTCATTAACCATTCCATATAGAATATAATAAAATTCAAGCTAACTACCAATATTTTATTTTAGATTTTTTATAATGCCACAAATAACAATTTGCAATTTAGTATTCTGCTCAGACATGCCCCCTTGGTTAAGTCTATATTATTTTAATAAGGCTGTGTTCGCCCACACTAGGTCGCTGTAGTTCTTTATGATTATGCCATCAATCAAGCTGTTTGTCACATATTGTCATCGGTAAAAACAATGCTAAATTCCCACGCATGTCCGAGCTCTTACCTACTAGAAATAGCATTGTTTTAAGTATGATACGGCGCACCCAAAGATAGACGATAATAGATATGTCGAGACGAACAGAATCAAACACGATTTATGTGTGTTCGGGCATTCCTCAGCTCGTGATCTAGATCGAATCAAATACCAGTCTTCGTTAAATTTTGCCGACGTGTTGCATATATAAACGTGAATTAGGTTAACTCATTATTTCCCCAACGTTATGGTATATTGTTTAATTAAAAGTACCTACTTTGGAAGATAATGCGGTTATATTAATGTATATGGAAAACATTAAAACGATTTAATTAATGTTAAACTGTTATTCTTTACGTTTATCCTTTATGATTATAGCTTTCACGTGTAACAGCGATTTCAATATGATTGTGATTTATTTTTATACATCGTAAATATGAGATAATGTATAATCACGTGAGAAGGTTTCAAAACATCAAGAAATGTTTTCGACATCATTACCTCGATTGCCTATACCTATATATACATACACAACCCATACAGTTTTAAAATTATTAACTTACTATAAAAAGAAATATTTTATGCTTTTAAAAATACATTAAAGATTTTTATGAGCTTTTGTATTATGTATAGTCGCATCAGAGATCAGATAAAATCAAAAAGCCAAGTTAATTTTAATAACCTCGTGTTAATTTACACCGACTTGTGACGTTTTTTTGTACCGTACGAGAATTGAATTCTTAATGTTTCGTAAGTAATACGTATTTGTTTTGTTGCCATTAGAATACTAACTAAATAGTTGCCAAGAAATTCCAATAAGAATTGTAAATTCCGACAAATTATAACTTTAATAGAATACGAGCACTATTTTATATACTGTCCCACCGCTGGGCACAAGCCTCCATTACTAATGAGTAGGATGGGATGATGATGATCATATTCAAAATATTTATTTAATAGCACCGAAGGATCAAAACAAGTAGACATTTTTTAAATGATTCTACAAATCGATGTAAAGATGAGAGGACTAAGGCCTAACCCTTCTCATTTAGTAGAGAAAATTCATGCCCAGCAGTGGGACGTGTATAATACAGGGCTAGTATTATTTATCTTATACACATTGATGGAATGTATGAATTCTGAGGTTTTTAACTAACAGGGATTAAGTAAAAGAACTACTTGCTTCTTTATCATCGTAAATCGTTAAATACCAATAAACATTATAAATGTTACTACTATAATAAATCTCACCTCGCTTACTGCATTAATTAAATTTCCACATGTTACATATTAATTAACTAATTGGATATTCAATAAAGGAATTAAAACACACATAATATTGTCACCAACCCACATAGTAATAAAGGAGTGTTGTCATTGAAGTGTTATGCGATTAAAATATCATACAGATATACTAATACTATATGAGTGCAATGCATAGCACAGTTGTAAAGCCCTATTAGTAAGTATGTCTAAGCTTGGATAATACCACGGTCCAACATAGCATGAGTTGTACCAGATTTGTAAGCCGTACTAAATAACCGCAAGTCACGAATAAATAATAAGGCTATATAAAACCCGCTATAATAATATCACTATACAATAAGTACACGCCTATATCCCCGAAGGAGTAGGCAGATAGACAGACAGACTAGCGCAACGATGGTTCGTTGGGCTTATTTCCGTTTAATGATGTGATAGGGAGTGATGGCGAGATTATAGCCATATCAGGCACAAACTCCAATTCCGGCTTATGTGTGAATTTAATTTCGAATCAAGTACCTACCTCAAATAGACATCGTGGTTCGAACTCAAAATATTACTATAAAAAAATAATCTATAGATAGTCATTATCGTCAAAATTCTTCTGAAATATGTCAATTTTATAGTAATTATGTTAATGTTACGTAATCTGTGAATACTTTTAAATATAAAACGGTCCGTATTAACCGATTGAAATAACTGTCGAAGTATACATCTTTCTTTAAGCATCCACCAGATAAATAATCGGGTGGATGACAAGACAAGGCTAGTTAGCCATACCGTTAAACAAAGTTTTGATTATCGTCCGTTAGAACAATGACAGCTGACAAAACGATTTAAATTAGGTTGCGTTAACTAGTAGGTGTTGCAACAATACATTGTATTACGTAGGTTTAATTTGGAGTTACTGTTAACGCTTGGTAATAAAAGAACGCTTTACAAACCTTTTTTACTCATTTCCTAAGTTTAAATGATTTCTATAAATAATACTGAGGCATTTTATAAAATAACTCTATGAGCAATAAGTATAAGATTAAGGAAATAAATCCGACTTCGAAATTGAAATCGCGCTGTATTTGCTGTTATAGTAGAGGAGTTTTTTAACTTTTCCCTACATACATTGTCAACAGATGTTAATTAAATTTAAATGGACTACCACTGAGGTAAATTCTATATTATTTTTTTTCCCATTTGGAGGAAATATTGTATATCATATACAAAAAACCACAGCGCGATAATTCGCGCGTTTTGTGGTTTAGTTTTTATAAAACCTTCCCTTTTTTTAAAGTCGCTTAAAAATGTGCATATTTTAATATCAAAGAATGAATCACCATGTAGTAATAGCGGAAGGAAATGCTATAAAGGATGATCTGAATACGCTCGGTCTTGTACAAACATCTGAAAAACTACGTACTTAAACGACGACCACTGCACTTTCTACAATACCAGAACGTGGGAATATTCAACTGCCGTATAAACTTATAAAAAGGTATGCTTTATATTATGATCCAGTTTTATTAAATGAAAACATGGATCATAAAAATGCACCCATTATGGTTTGAATGCATCGCTTTCCTTTAAGGTAAAGTTATAAATACGACTAAGATAATTGTGCTATACTGCGCGGTCGCTGCAATATTCTGTTTAAAGTTTAACAATTCCTCCGATAAATTTTATACATTCTGAAGGCAATATAAGCGATGTTGGCTTATATTTGTGTTAACAAGACATATTTTCGCTGATATTATTAAACTTAAGCCGTTTAATCAAATTTATTACCAATTAAGATATTTACTCACTGACGGAACCCCAATCTGGATATGCTCTGTTGTTGAACCACCCATCGTATCGCTGTTTCTCGTAATACACTTCTGAAAAAAAAGAATAAATTATAGATATAAAAAATATTTTTTGTTAGACAGATGCTATGCAATAAATATAACAAATATATTAGATGATTACAATTTAAATCAACAACACACCAAACAAAATATAATGAAAATAAAAGAAAATGTTCAGATAAGCTTATTCAAAATCTTTGTAGATACATAGTTGTTTCAATTTAATAAATAAATAATATGGTAAAGTTTATATCCTCGCGAACTGAAGCAATTTTATACTGAAATAAAAAAACATATCCTAGCAATAAAAATCTATTTAACAGTTGTATAGCAAGTCATTTTCTGGTGGACTAGGTAAATATTAAAAAAATCTAAACTGAACTTCTATATTCCTCCAATAAATCCCTACAATATCTTTTCCGAAACACTCGAGGCATATTATTTAATCATTGCAATTAAAATAAAATTGCAGTCGTTAAATAATAAAATATTGTATGTAATTAAAATGCCGTAGCTCAGCTTCTCAGTTGAATGCATAATTACATATTAGTTCCTTATTTTCACCACCATCACCAGCCTAGTGGTCTCTATAGCTGCGCAACATTTATAGAAAGCTTTTTCTAAACAGTCACATACATAGTCGTGACCCTACAGTAAGATACGAGTCTTGTGTCGTGGGTAACACCCAGAGCCCGAAACAATTATTTGTGGATCACACAAACATTAGTAGCGGTGCGGGGATCGAACCCGCGGCCTCTCGCTTCACAGCCGGCTACTCGCCCACTGCGCCACGGAGGCTGTCGAGCTTCGTCTCATCTCATCTATTACAAATCTATGTTACTGATTTCCCTATTATCTAATTGCGGGAAATCACACACAAATGACTAATAATATTATAATTGACTATCTTTTGCTCGCGGCTCCGCCCGCGTGTTTTTCATACAAACTTTCATCCCCTATTTTATCCCCTTAGGGGTAGAATTTATCAAAATCCTTTCTTAGCGGATGCCTACGTCATAACATCTACCTGCATACCAAATTTCAGCCCGATCCCTCTAGTGGTTTGGGCTGTGCGTTGATAGATCACTGTGTCAGTCAGTCACTTTTGAGTTTTATATATTTAGATTGAAATTAATTATTAGTTTATTTATCAGCATGTACGCACGTATTGCATGCCGCACAGTAGAGTGGATGGCCGCGTCGTGTTTCAGCATATCACGGTTCCAGATAAGTGCGTGCGTCGATTGAGACCTTGCTCTGTTCACTCTAGCCGAGTTACATTAATAACTTGCTTATTACTGCATTTGAAGTGTTTAATTTGATGTTCTTAAATGTTAAGTATTATTCCTTGTCATGATCATTTATATGCAATCTTAGTTCTGGAACTGTTTAGTTGGATGGATTTAAAATGTTAATTAAAAAACATAACAACATTACGTATTTGTGCAGATTTGTAGAGTATAGTGTTTAGTTTACTTCATTTCATTATTTATCTTATACAGAATAGATTATTTGTGTGGTAGAGCCACGCTGTAGACAGTTTTGTCTACAGCATGAATGGGCTGGCTCGACCGAGTCGTAACCACTGTCTCACAGAAAACCGACGTAAAGTAGCGGCTTGCTGCTGCGTTTGTGTGAGCGTACGGTGAGTGAGATATCCGGAAGCCCAAATCCCCTCCCCTTCCCAATCCCTAATTATCCCTTTCCTTTAAGGTCGGCAACGCGCCCATGATTCTTCTGGTGGTGGGCGGTCATGGGCGGTGGAGATCACTTACCATCAGGTGACCCATTTGCTCGTTTGCCGGCCTATGCTATAAAAAAAAAATTAAAAAGAAATATTGAGGCACAGGCACCATCAAGCGCATGCTACCGCACTGTATCGCAAAACCCAATTAGTCCTTAATTTTATATAAATTATCGCATTGCGCACAATACAGGCATGTTTATTACCCAATGTTGTAGTAGTTGTTGTAAATCCGCCAAAAGCGCCTTCTGTTTTATAATGTGGTGAGATGTTATAGCCGATTATTAACTACCGTAAACTTTTTTTTTTTCTTAGATCTATCTGCTTGACCCATAATGAACTAGTTTGTTTGATATTTAAATATAGTCAGGCCTGAATACGAATTAACGCATATTAAGGGTATTTACAGTATATCTTTATCCAATGGTTAGTAGCCAAGTAGTGTCAAATTATTCAAGCTGCCCCAACGCCTTCGACTTAGTTTAACGACTGATGTCAGTTGATAAGCCCGGACTGACTTTTTACGAGCCCTTCAAACCACGGAGACGTTCAGTTGAAATACGGCTATGCGGTCACCCATCCATAGACTGACCGCGCCAAGGGTTGCTTAATTCGCTAATCGGTAACCGAGTAGTCAGTGCAATTGACTATGAGCACCTCAAAATAAACTATTTCGTAATAAAGTGTCGACAAATAAGTAAAGAGAGATAAAACACGTTGATCATGTAATTATACAATTCTACACGTTCCAACTTTATACATAAACTAGCTTTTGCTCGTGGTTCCGCCCGCGTGAACAGCCTTTTCCGGGATAAAATTTTCCAGGTTAAAGGTAGCATATAACCGTCTCCAGGGTCCCTGGTCCCTGATCTATCTCTGTACCAAATCGGTTCAACGATTAGGCGTGAAAGCGTAACAAACAAACAAGCTTACAGTCGCATTAAAATTTATAATAATAGTTACGAATACTTTGTACCTTTCAATAAAATATTATTAACTCGAGAAAACAATCACTTTTTCGTTTTGGTAGTTAGGTTATATAGTTTTTGAGATATGGGATTTTTCCGGTTAAACAATATTTTATTTTAGCAATCGCAAATATGATTTTTTTTTCATAGTAGGTACCTTGTAGAAATACAATTTTATTATTGACGCCGTTTAAATAAATAATATACTTATAATGTAAATATTTTATTCAAAGATATGCATGTTCATCCTGAATAAAGGGTTTCCTTACTCTGCGTGGTCCGACTTGTTCGGTTACCGAGCTTTACAGTGGAGTTATACAAAACAATATATACAGACGAATAAAAAAGCGAAACCTTTGTTTTTGTGTAGATAAAAAATAAACACAATATTTTTGTATTAATTTGCTATACTTTATAGTTTCTACCAGACGATGATTAGTCAGCAACACTTTACTTTTTTTGTTTAAATAGAAGATACAACAATAGTATTCAATAATGCAATTTATATAAAAAATGTAAATAACACCAATTCAAGGTCCTAATACTCACTAATACTGGGCAATTAAATACGATATGAATTAAAGGCCGCGGTGCGTTTAAATCCTTCAAGCTTGTCACGATCGATGACATTTGGAACTGGGTCTCGATAACCTACGGGATCTAAATAAGGACATGAATCACTTCTCTACAAATCGAACTTTATTGATTCACCTACGTATTGTTATTTACGTAACATACATATGGATGCAGTTACTACAACCTTTTAACTTCACATTAATCTGTCAAAAGTACTGCTATTTAACCATCACATGTTAGAATAATTTATACCTGTTCTGTACTTTTCGGTTACTTTATTTGTTGTGCAATAAAAAAATATTATTATTATTATTAATTCGGATGTATAGCACGCGTTCAAAATGCGGTGAACGTATCAGTGGGGCAGGCTCCAAACAAATATCTTTTCATGATTATATGGATAGCAATACGTAACTAAAATATTAATATTACTTACATCTTATGTCTCGGGGTGACGAGCGCAGTTCAGTGCGATGCAGTGCTTTATAATTCAAAGTTCAGTGTGGTGTTGCATCTGTTTATGGGCAGGCGTGGCGCTTAGGGATTGCAATCCGGTGTCATTTTCAATCCGGCCGGATTCGACCGGATTTCCACTGATCCGGCCGGATCCGACCGGATTGATCAAGTCAGGGTTATTTTCGTTTTGCGGTTCAAAATGAACTGTTAGTAAGTTAATCAAGTGTTATTGTGCTTAATATAGGTAGTTTATAAAAAATAAAACATATAAAAAAATATTTCCAACCTAATGTTAAGATTAGACAACGAGCAAACAAATAAAATTTAGTAGTGTAGGTAACTAGTAAAATTTTAACGATGAAACAAGTAGCTCAATTTTCATAGATTTCACTTTCACATATAGATCAATTATTTTAGTAAGTAAAATTATAAAATCGAATATAATTAACCTTACGTAATTTATTGAGATGAGATCACAATAATTAATAAAGTATTTGAGAATGCTAACTATTGCAACAAACAAGTCTTGTATTTATGACAGACACCATCATGATTTGATGAATCTTTGTAATGAATGGCACAATTATCACAATAATGAGTTAGTCTTATAATTTCAACTTTTTAGTTTAATCAACTTACAAAAAATAATTATTTTCAGTAGAATTTTAAGTAATAATTGTCTTAGTATTCATTATACATAGAAAATCAATGTTGATTTTGAAAAAAGGATCGTAGAAAACAAATATTGTTAATTGTGTCATCTGCTAGTCGATTTTTAATAGAGCTGCAAATATAGCCTGCGGCCAAAAAGGCCCTTACAGTTTCTACACTTGTCGGCTTTATTGTCAGCAAATAGTCATAAATAACAGACAAGTATTCTCTTCGAACTCCGTCAAAACTTCGTCCTTTCAAATGTAGTCATTTACTTTTTTAGTACTTTATGAAAATCTTTCTCTTGTTTAGTATGTAAGCTATAACACATGGTTTCTTGCTGGATTTGTAATTGTAATTCTTCCTGTAATGTCAAATATTTATTTAGTGAGGGTGAATCTAAGTTCTCTTCTACTATTTCTTCCAAATTTTTCTTTAGAGTTATCATCTTGAACAACTCTTTCCAAGATTTTTGTCATTTCTGATCGTATGCCTTTTTTCTTTGGCATAGTAAAGTACCTAATAATGCAACAACTCTATTTAAATATCTAAAAATTGTAGCACCGGATCCGGTCGCCGGATCCGGTATATTAATACCGGATCCGGTGGACGTTAAATGATGCCGGATCCGCCGGATTACCGGATCCGGATTTCCGGATTGCAATCCCTAGTGGCGCTTACCATCAGGCGAGCGCCTTGCTCGTCTCGTTATTCAATGAAATAAAAAGAAAACTCATGTCTCCACAGTAAGGTAACTACTAGGAGTGACTTTCAGCCTCAAAATATACCCAATCCCGGCCAATTTAGGTGTGCTTTTTAGTATAAAAAACTCAAACACAAAGTATGTTTCCATATCTGGGATTTGACCTCATGGATTACACCAATATGGCGACGTCGTCTAAAATCTATGAAATCTAAAATATAAAGACTTAAATTACAGCCGTAAAGATAAAGTAAGTTGCAAAATATATCGAGTACATGAATTAAAGATTTCATTGGAGATTTGAATTGGCCATGAATATGTTAAGTAACTTATCACAGCATTAGACCACACGATTTAGACTAGCTTCTGAAATGCGAATGGCACTGGTTTATATCTTGTCTATACTTATTTACGAGTACGTAAGTTTATAATACTACAAGTGATAGGGCCACGCTGTAGACAGTCTAACGCATGAATTGAACGGTTCGACTGAGCAGCTACCACTGTAAACTGACGTGAAGTAGCAGCTTGTTGTTTGTTTCGTTGTGATATCCGGAGGCCCAGATTCCCCCTGCCCTTCTCAGTCTCAATTATCCCTTTCCGTTAGGGTCGGCAACGCATCCTTCATTCTTCTGGTATTATAGATACTCATGGACAAAGGAGATCATTTATTATGAGCATACTTGCTCGTTTACCGACCCCTGATATATAAATAAAAAAACATATATTTATTGAAAAACAATGTGCTGATGGATGTAAAATTTTAGTAATTGCATATATTTCTTAATAATTTCAGTATTATTTTGAACTGCAGTTTATTTTGCCTAATACTTCTTTCGGAGTACAAAGTCGCGCGTACAATTATTTTGCGATAATTTTGTTATTAAAACATCCAACAGCTCTATTAAAATTGTCATACGATATATTGAATAAATGCTAAATATAAACACAAATTCAAAGAAACTAACATTATAGCACAGTTCATTTCAATAAAAATAAGGCACGGCAGATAGTAAATGCATATTTCATACGGTTATCATGTTATATGATTTCATAATGCAATTCATTGAACTAGTAAATTGTCTCTAGACGGATACAGGGCTTGTGCGTGACACCTGCGTGTACGCATTTTTACTGCATGCATGTTTCATGAGCAATTTATGGGCCAATACGATTATTATAAAATATTTGCAATTATATCTTTGAATTATGGTCGTTTTTGTGTTATATGGCAATAACTTATAAAATACAGTAAAGTTGATGGACAAATTAGGAACAATTGTTACTTTATCAAACAGCCAACGTAAGTTTTTTTCTTATAACTGGTTATTATGAAATCAGACTAAGTTCCCGTTTAAATTACATGTACCATAAAGAGGATTTAGTAGCCAATTAATATTTATAAAACTTGCGAAATTGACGGTTATAAAATTTTCTAATTGATCATTATTAAAGACAACTTTTAAAATGTGTGCTTTTAATATTGCTTGTTCTTGTCAATCAATTTTTGTGTAATAATTGAGTAACATATACTGTGTATTTTTATCATATAATTGAACAGAATATATGTGAGTGAACGGCGCGGTTTGAAATCGAGTCTACTTATACCATATCAATATAAATTATCGTAGTTGTGTGTACGACGCTAAAGCTGGAAGACTGTCAGATATTTCCAATAGAATAGTCGATTTATTGCTTATATATTAGTCATATACATAACATAAGCTCTTTTATGAAATAAATTTGTAATTTATTTTACCCGTAAAAAGACAATTTAATCTATTGTTATTTTGCATAGCATTAGCTATACTTTGATAAATTATGAAATCTACCGTGCTCTCAGATATTCTTATACTTCGAAAGACGGACTCATTAACATAACGTGTTTATTTTTACTAATCAATAGTTCACAAAAAAAATATATAAATAATCATAAAGCTGTAAAAATAACCTTATTAATAACAATAACTTTGTGTATCCTTTACAAGCTACCATTCATGATATCTAGAAAAGCGTAATAAATCTAAGCATACTTAAATGTCTGGCATATAATTTATAACAAGCATTTAGATTTTAGGTTTAAGACACAAAATATATATGAAATGCAAAAAGTGCTTTCAGTTAAATAGCCCATGCGGGAAAATAATTGCCGGTAAAGTAAATCAAAGTCATTTTACCTGTCACTTTGATGTGCAGAATAAACCGACATTTATTAAGTGTCTATGAGATGAAAGTAACAGATAATAGATAGACATATCCGATTACAATGACAAAGCTGAAACAGAGTCGAGTACAACGAAAGGTCGATCAAAAAGAAAGGGTGACATTATTTAGAAGTAGAAGCTAGTAGCCATTTGCCTGATTGGTTTGAATGACACACAGGTTGTACAGACTTTATTGCAAAATTATTGCAGTAACAATAGAATATGTTACACTTCTCTCATGGACGATTAATCGCGTTTTGAATAGGTACTCTGATTTTTTTTACGAAATATTCAAAAATATTTTATGTTCTGAATTATTTTGTATGCTTATAATAATTTATTGATACAATACAATCCAATCTCAAAAACAGATTGAAACAAATATGGGCGTATTTAATTGTTATAACATAGATATCATAAACTAATTTATATTTTTTCAGCCGTAGTCTACTTAGGCCGAGAAACCATGAGTTCTGTGTTTAAATCCAAAATCGGGCAGTCACATTTTGTGTTTGAGTTTTCGACTTGAATAAAAAAAGTATTAACAAAACTTAAAAACATGGAACTCAATCGGCAGCGACTCTAGAATGACCTGTAGAAATAGCTATTTTTGAATTTACAGTGTTATTTTTCTGACGTCAGATAAAATATTTGTTAAAATTAGTAAAAGTAAAATTAGTTAGTAGCTACGCAAATGTATTGTTTTTGATCGGCACAAGATGCCTGACGAGAGATAATGGTTTAATCTAATAAGGCCTATTTCATTACATTTGCGTTAGATTTAACAACCAATTAACGTATGACAGCTATTTTGAAAGTGCGTAGTAGATATAATATATTTATGTCGTGTGATTTTTGTAATGGAATAGCTCGTATTTTATTTGGTAAGAAGAATTTACTCCAAGGTAGTGAAACAGACACTTAAGCTAACCAATTATTAAATTCATTGGACTCTTTAAGGTGCTTGTAATAAAATAAATTTAATCGGTGTCACGACGTCTATAAAAATTATTTATGTATTATTGTGGAGGAATGGACATGCCTGAGGCATTTTAGAGGGATATGTTTAATAGAGGGATTGTATTATTATGGATCATTCGTTAAGTCTGACTAACAGATTAGGTATAGTGTCTGCATTTTTATTCAAAAGTAGGATTTATGACTTAATATGCTTTAAGCAACAAACCCAGATAGAGTCTAGCCAGTATACAATAAAACAGATGTCCTTTGTATAAACAGTCTGTATAAGGTTTCGGAATTGAAGGTTCCGCTATCGAGCAAAAAGCAGATCCGGTATAGACACTGCAATTACTGTGTTTAAATCATATGTTTCATACATTAATAAAAGTTTTTGTAACAAAATGAGATCATAGTAGACATCGTGTGCACATCAAATTAGTTCGTTTTTTGTCACGTCGTTTAAGTAATTACTCAATGGATCGTATATCTTAAAGCAACGTATTTATTTAAATAATCCGCTTTTTTGCTATGCTTACGTTTTACACACGGTTGAATAAATAATTTACCGTGTTTTTAAATTAATATTCATAATATATATCTTAAAAAATAAACGCGACTGCTAAATATAATATGGCTATTGCCTAAAGTAGGTCAATAAAGCATTACAGGATATGTGTTTTAGAAGGTAATCGTAGTTTTTTGACATTAAGAAAGTTTCATTAGAATATATATTAGAGAATTTGTGAGAAATGGGCCTTTTTTTAATAAATAGTCTACCAATACTTGATATACATAACTTAATTTAAATAATGAAATTTTACGACGTAAGTATTATTATATTATTCACTAAATATTTCGTTGTGAAAAGGATAATAAGCAATTCTTCTTTTATACAGTAACGGATTGACATGACTTTTTGACATTGAGATAGCTTATCCTAGAAATATGAAGGGATAGGAATATTAAATTAATATTCACATTCCCTCATAACAGGTACTTATAACAATTAGGTTGATTGTAATGCATAAAAGTTGTATTAGTAACCAAGTATAAAATATATAATGGTTACAATGAATAACATCGAATAAATAGCTTTCTATTGGACAGAAATTTATACTGTAGGTTGCTGCCATAAAAGAACACACTAGTTTTAAAATCCATGAAAGTATCTCCAATTCTTATAACTGTTTTATTGAAAGCGAACTTTTGGTTTTGAAGCAAATTTTAAAGATAAAAACGTTGTGTGCGTTTACGATTTAAAAATATTCTGAATTCTCCCGCTTTTTTTTAACTCTATCTAATTACTACTTTATTGCAACACTGTCAACGGGCGAGAGAATCATTACATAAAACAGACCTAACCGTGATGTATTTAAAATGCAGGAGTATTCATCATCTCAGCTTATTGCGGTCCACTGTTGGACGTAAGCCTCCCCAAGTGAGCGCCAACCATCCCGGTCTTGGGCAATCCGCATCCATCCGCTACCTGCCATCTTTTTCAAGTCGTCGGTCCACCGTGTAGCCGGGCGCCCTATAGTACGTTTACCTAGGCAAACGTACTATATGGCAAATCTTGTTACGTTATTGTAATTAGATATTAATTTTATTGTGCTTTAATTTCTGCTTAGTGCAGCTTAGCTTGCTACTATCGATTAGTGATTACCTTGCTTCCGTATTCCGCCTTCGGTTACCAATGATTTCCGCAGAAAAGAATCCATTAACTGATACGGCCATAACAGATTACATATGCAGATGTAACTAAGAACATACATTAATCATCTGCAAGTATGCAATGGATAAAGTAATAAATCTGTGCACTTTGTAAATGCTTGTTAAAGTGCAAAGTTTCTTTTGTGTAGTAATTATTTTCATAACTATTGTGTTTTTCGTTGAGACAATGTATATGTCAAAAAACGTAACTAGGAAATAAATAAGCCTGTTAAGGGTTCGGAATTTCAGTTAAGGAGTTATTATACATATAAGGCAATGATCGGTAATATGAAATTATAAATTGTTGTGCGTTTGTAAAGTTTGAATCATATGCATTTTTAGGTGCCTATAAAAATAGTTGACTGACAATAATTTTGAAAGCCAATGTAAGATAAGGTATTATGATTTCATACAAAACAACTCAATACCTTGTGTTTAAGATACAACTTAGTAATACGTAATAAATAATATTCAATGAAAAATATGGATAATGGAAAATCCACTATTATAAATGTTAAGATTTTGGATGTTTACGAGTTTGTAAATTTGGATGTTTGTTAGAGTCAATGAAGCCTTAACGGCTGAACGGGTTTTAAATGAAATTTGGCATATAGATAGACAATAACCTGAAGAGATAGATATATAACTCTTTATTGGACGTCTTTTAAAGGAATGATACAAAAGAGTCTTAGAACTATAACGAATCAACAGGCGGTTTTATCGCCAGTATTAAGTAGAAAAGTGGGAGTGTATAGAGGTATATGTTAGGATTATGATCTCATAATCCATAATAGGTTAAAATATAAAAATGAACGGAAAATGCCGTTTGTGCTGGCAGCACCGCGAGCGAACGCTAGTTTGTTATAAAGATTTATAAAAGTTGGTATGTGCAGCGTTTCAATCATCATACCAGCAGTAAAAGTTGATGAATTGAAATTTCTACAGTTTTGTCTATCACATGAATGCGCCGGCTCGACTGGATCGTTGCCACTGTGTCATAGGAAACCGACGTAAACTAGTGGCTTGCTCCTGCGTTTCGTGGAGATAAGTGGACCTATCTTTAAGGTGGTCAACTCGCCCATGATTCTTCTGGTATTGTGGGCGTACATGGGCGGTGGAGATCATTTACCATCAAGTGACCCACTTGCTCTTTTGGCGGATTATGCTCCAAAAAAGTGTAAGCTGTAAACGGTTTACAACTCCATTTTTGTATTGCCGTTCAATAGCTTATTAGTAGTACCTTTCTTACAGAACTAACCAATACATTTATATTAGTTGATATTATTTATGCACTTATATGTGTGTAGCATATAATATTTACATCTATACTAATAATAAAGCTGTAGAGTTTGATTGTTTGTTTGTTTGTTTGAACGCGCTAATCTCAGGAACTACTGGTTCGAATTGAAAAATTATTTTTGTGTTGGATAGTATATTTATCGAGGAAGGCTTTAGGATATATAACATTACGCTGCGACCATAAGAAGCGAAGCATCAGTGAAAAATGTTGCAAAAACGGGGAAAATTATTCATATTTGAAGGCTTCCGTTGCTAAGCTACCGAAATAATATTATTTGAAGGCTTCCGTTGCTAAGCTACCCAAATCTATACTAATATTATAAAGCTGTAGAGTTTAATTGTTTGTTTGATCACGTGGGCGGAGCCGCGAGCAAAAGCTATAATTATTATAAGTGTGGGATACATGTTCGCATGACAACGTTAGTATAAATTATAATATTATTATTTTACATAAATATCAGGTTCATATATTCCGGCAGCGTTTACCAGTTCGATATGTCCACGTGATAGATGATATGTCTAGAGGCTTATTGGCATAACAGGGATGAGCGAGTTGGATAAATCATACGTTTGGCATCAAAAACTCACACAATAATTGCAGACCAATCCAATAAGCTAATTACTTCAAATACTAATAATACATTTATATTAAGATTATACTTATTTAAACAGATTTTATCGCGGTTTTTTATCTTAATTTTGGTCCCAACGTTCAGAAAGCTTTTCATCGTTCGTGGTCTCGGGGTGGATTGTAACATTCGCGTAAATATAAGAAATAATTCTACACTCCTTTGCAAAAAAAACGGGCGGGTTTGATTTTTTAACATTATTGGTAATAATTTAGTTCTTCAGAGGTTTTAATAGCCAAACTATGTTACTGGCACTTAATAAAGAGTCTGGGTATGAAAAAAAGTTCATTCCAAATTCAAAACTTTTGTTTTTTAAATTATTAATCCCTTTTTCATTTTGTGACACTTTTCGCGGGTTTGCGGTTAAAAGGTTATCAAGCAACTAAAAGTAACTTTTCGTTATTTTTAGTACAACAATTTATGTTTATCGCATAATTCTGCCTTATTGTGACTTAAAACAGATATCTTTGTGTCTATCGTAATGGCAGAAAAAGCAATGAGAGCTAGTAAAATTATAGCGCTGCTGGAAGAGGGGTGTAGCCAATGTTACGTCTCACAGCGGTTAAACGTGAGTCGTTCAACCGTACAAAGAACCTGGACTCGATACCAAGAGACAGGTTCCGTTCAGAGAAGGCAAGGTTCTGGGAGAAAACGTTGCACACAGCCGCGAGACGATCGCTTTTTAGTGACTCAGGCGCTGAGGAACCGCAAATGCAGTTACATAGACCTCAAAAGAAACCTTGAAGAGGTACGAGGAGCACAAGTTAGCCTATGGACTGTGAGGAGAAGACTTTTAGCTGCTGATATACGTAGTCGACGACCAGCGCGGGCCCCCAAGTTACTCCGTGAGCACCGGATTGCGCGGTTGAGGTTCGCTAGAAATTGCCTATCTTGGACACCAGGTAACTGGAGTAGCGTACTCTTCTCCGATGAGGCTCGAATTTGTCTGCATGGTGAGGACCGACGTCGGCGAGTGTTACGAAGACCAGGGGAACGCTATGCCGATGTGTGTTTTGAAGAAATCACCCCTTATGGTGGAGGGTCCGTTATGTTTTGGGCGGGCGTAACTTCCAACTATCGTACCGAGATAGTATTCATAGAAAATGGCTCACTAAATGCGCATAGGTACATAACAGAAATCCTTTCTCAAAATGCACAACCCGCACTGACTGTAATTGGTGAAGATGCCATTTACATGGACGATAATGCTCGGGCCCACCGTTCTGGCGACGTAGATGCTTATATGCAAGAGGTCGGTATTCGTCGTTTGGATTGGCCAGCGCGGAGCCCCGACCTTAACCCCATTGAGCACGTTTGGGACCTCCTAAAAAGGCGAGTACGATCTGTCCAACCACCTCCACAAAACATCAGAGAGCTTAAACGTGTAATCTCGACTGAGTGGGAACACATTCCACAGGACACCATCAAAAGCCTGGTGGGAAGCATGCCAAGACGATTACATGCCGTAATCGCTGCAAGAGGAGGTCATACTCGTTATTAATTTTTATTTTTTAATGTCTCTTTTATTAAAATACCATAAAAATACTCGTAGTCTTAATTTCATTATACCCATAAAAATGTCCATTTTAACACGGCTCTCTGTTTACATTGACTAAAACACCGATACCAGGATAAAAGTGTTAAAAAACTAGATTCTCATTGATAATAAGAAATTTCTAGTCATCCAAGCTAATGACATACTAAAAATATAATAATATTTACCCATAGAAAAGCTAAGGTAAAGTGTGTGTGTAAGGTGCCCGTTTTTTTTGCAAAGGAGTTTATATTTATATAATGTAGTTATATATTATTTGTTCTTTGGCTCTCAGTCAGATGAGCAACAATAAAGAGTGCAAGTGAATAGTTTTGAAACTCATTATCTGGTGTGTGGTCACGGAGGCATCGTTACGTTATGAGAACGGCCTTCAGCTTTCACTATCGCGACATACGAGCATATCGCATGGTCGTCGAGACGTACAGCCGACGAACTGACGACGCGACGTGCGCTGCATATAAAAACGCTTTCTTCTCATAGAAGTCATACACATAACCGATTTGGTAAAGTCTTTCTGAGTGGTAGAGCCACGCTGTAGACAGTTTTGTCTACAGCATGAATGGGCTGGCTCGACCGGACCGTTACCACTGTCTCACAGAAAACCGACGTAAAGTAGCGGCTTGCTGCTGCGTTTCGTACGGTGAGTGAGATAACCGGAAGCCCAAATCCCCTCCCCTTCCCAATCCCTAATTATCCCTTTCCTTTAAGGTCGGCAACGCGCCCATGACTCTTCTGGTGGTGGGCGTACATGGGCGGTGGAGATCACTTACCATCAGGTGACCCACTTGCTCGTTTGCCGGCCTATGCTATAAAAAAAAAAAAAAAAAAAAAATTCTCAATTCCTATGCCTTGATTTTTGATCTAAAAATGTCAAGAAAAAGATTTATGACGTTTTCTTTTTCAGTAATAAATAGCAAATTAATGATATAACGTTTGCCATCTCTGTTAAACACCGCCTATAAATAATTTTATTCGCTCTTATCTTGCTCTGGCATGGATACGCCCATGTGGTGGTTATACCCTCTTTATGTGAGTTACGTGTATAATGGCTTCATAATATTCTCTCGCGGATGTAAAAGTTGACAGACAAGATGCAAGGTGGTTCGCATTCTATGGATGTTATTAGTTTCACTCGGTCACTCGTATTTATTTATCAATTATTGTCTGGCGATGCAAAATTTAACTGTTTTATGTATGTATTGCGACTATGTATTTCTATGTCCAGCCATCCGAGGCTGGGTAGTCATCAAAGAGCAAAATAAGTACATAATCACATATGATATTTTAGGTAAATTCTCGCGCGTTGGTATTTCCGAAATAGATGAACATTGCAGAAGCGCATAACTATAAACGTCTAAAGTTATGCAAAGTACTGTATATTACTATCACTATAGTATATGCTACACTGCAGATGAATAAATGAATTCTATTTCGACTAGGTCTGAGACATTTACTTTTATACATATGGACTAAAGAGGCTTAAAGAATACAAATACACTTAAGTTAGGGGAATTGTATGAGAAACTATTCGCATAAACGTGGGAATGTTTTATTCGAGTGCATATGTATACTTCAACAACGCGATAACTTGGTGCAAAATAGATCTTCTTACAGGCTCAAATAGACTGTGATACGGTAATATTTTTAACTAATCCGACTAGTTGATTTTCCCACATATACTTCTTGAAGTTTTCATCCTTAGCTCCTAAATAATGTAATAATTTCAGTATTAATGAATCTCAAATGGCCATAACTCTTTTATATGAAAAAAAACTGAATATCTATGGACAATAAAAAAATTGTATAAAAACAATGGAAAGTCGCGATTAAAAGTCTATAGAATGTGTAGGTGCACGGTTTGTTACAACATTATTGAACTACTTATCCTTAGAAGCAGGAAGTAGTGACTCTTTGATCCTTGGAGCGAATGACATTTAAATGTCGAAAACCGTCCCGGAATTGCTGATTCGAATCACTTAACCGTAAAAGAACACGTGTGCGATGATGCAATGAGTGATTACTGATTACAGATTAACTTTTAAACGAAGCATTAATAGATTAATTTTATAGTTTTGAAGAGTACAGAAAAATCGTAATGAGCTTCTGTATAATGTGTGTTTCAAGCTTCAATGTCTAGTCTAATGGGTCAATTCCATTAAAGCGGAATGGGTATGGAAAAAAGTGGATGTATAAGAATACTTGAGTGCTTTTTTAATTATATACAACTCAATGCCAAGACGAACAGATCACTCGCATGCAATATGAACAACCCAGGGAACTTTGAATTACAAAGGACTGCATGGCACTAAACAGCGCTCATCATCCCCACACATAAGATGTTAACTCTTATAATACCCAGTAATTGCACTGGCTTCAATTTCCTTCACACCTTAACCTAACTGCTCACACACTACCGTTTCGCGGCAGAAATAGACAAAGTGGTGGTACCCAGACTGCCTCCCGCATATAAGAGACTTGCTTAGTTTTTCACTGAAACTGGACCGACTTGTGTAAACAGTCTAGTTGGGTTATACTAATAAGTTTCGTCTGTTGTACTGTGGGAGTCTCGCACAACTATCCCGTTTATCGGACAATTTTATTATACTGCGTCCCGTTAACACTGTTTGTAATTAAATGGAGCAGAACGGAGACACAAAATTCTAATAATCTAATTGTCTTTCTGCAGGTCTCGTCTCCAGTTCGCCTCGCTCCGGTTCAATGGGTATAGCCTACAGCTTATTTACATTTAAGTGCAGTGCATGGAGTAGGTGTATAATCATTCCGCTATAGTTGGCTCCACAAAGTGTAAATTAGTCTCCGTAGTTAGGCACAAGTTACACATAATTCTATAATTATGAATAATATTTCAATGGGTTTAATTTCATTGGTAACTCAACAGTATTTCCATATCATATTTGAAATATGTTTTCAATATAACCTTAATTATTGAAAACCGTATTTATTACAAAATATAATAACTATTTATTACAAAATATCAATTTCGGTTTAATGATGATTACATAAATACTTGAATTAAATGGAATGAATTAACGAAATTTTAGTTACCATTTGATGGGCGCGGTCGTATTGCCTTCTTATTATTAATAATATTTTCAATTTAAATACATAATATATCTAATTCTATATCGAAACAACAACATATTAAAAACATCATTCAAATGTTAAACCCGTTTTTTTTATTAAAGACAATCAAATGAGCAAGTGGGTCAGTTGATGGTAAGTGATCTCTACCGCCCATGTACGCCCACAGTACTAGAAAAATGATAGAGGCGTTTCCGACCTTAAAAGGGAGGGATAATTAAGGGATCGGGAAGCGAAGGGGATTTGGACGTCCGGATATCTCGCTTACCATACGAAACGCAGCAGCAAGCCGCTACTTTATGTCGGTTTTCTGTGAGACAGTGGTAACGACCTAATCAAACCGAACCATTCATGATGTAGACAAAACTGTCTAAAGCGGGGCTCTACAACTCAAAAAACTCTTTACCACAAGTTCTTCTTCCACCTGCTCTTATCGCACTCGCAACTGGGTCGGCGCAAAATGCCTTTTAACACATGTTACAGAAAAAGAAAATCGCTTCACAGTCGGCTACTCGCCTATTGCGCCACGGAGGCTGTCTTTCAAACCATTTATATCAGAAAACGAATCTGAAAAATACGCTCTAATAATTAATTAGAAGCGTTTAAGGTTAGAACTATGCTGAGGCTGGAATTTTTATGTTTATCAAATATTGATTCAAAATTATAGTCTTACTCGGACTTAACAAATCCATTGTCGCTAATCGATTAAACATCTGATTAAAACATTCGTTATAGAATAGATGTGAAAATAAACGCACGAACATTATCTAGTCTTCCTTATTCAATCAAGGTTCGAATTAGAAATACCAATTAACGAAGCGTAGTTTTTATGAATGTTCCAGCCGAGTCAAGGGCTTTAGCAGCAAATATTAAATTATACGTAATACTCATACTTTATGCCGTAACGTTTATTATTATCAAGGGTTGATTTAATTGATGTTTTTATTTGTTTAAATTTAACGGTATATTTACAATGAATGTACATTTATTTATATTTTTAAGCAGTAGAGCCTCGCTGTAGCTTATGGTAGGCAACGCGTCTATGATTCTTCAGATGTTAAGGATGATAATGGGGGGTGAAATCACTTACCAACAGGTGACCCACTTACACTTTGCCGGCCTCTGCTACAAAAATCGTATTCCCAGGCAGGCTTGTCTAGTTTAGCAAGATTTTTAGTAGGCAACGAACATTTATTATGACGAAAATGTATAATTCAGACCTCACCATATATTGATATACGAACACGGTCAGGTAAACCCGATTGCGACTGTGGTGTTCCAGAGCAGAACATGCTGTAGATTACGTGCCTACTGTGCCCTACCACCTGCACTAAAAAGGAACTTATGGCAGATACAGACGATGCTGTAAGTGTAGCAAACTTCTGGATCGGTGAATATAATATATTAGTATAAAGAATGTGTAGCAAATACTGTCAATTTGCGCCCGGTGTAGTGATTGGCTATCCCTATCACCTTCTTATCATATAGCCTTTCACACCATAGGATAGAAAAATACGTGCTTGCACTAATTACAGCTCTGCCTTCTCCTCTAGGGATACAGACGTAAACTTGTGTCTGCTGTATAGGTGCAGGCGTGCGAGCGAGATAGTGAGATCTCCCCACTTACGCGCCCACCGCTCATACCAATATTTGAAATCATAATTGCGGGATCATTTTTGAACCGATTTTGATTTTGTTTTAACAAAAGGGTTTCTTTCGCGTTTAATTTTCTGTTGCATATAAATTAATATGTAACATTCAACATAGGTAACTACCCTATTCAAAATGTGAATAGCTTCATATGTCTTGTTACATCAAAATTGTTTATGAATCAACATACTCTGATAGACATTTTATCATGGCCTAATTTACAGTCAGACAATTAATATCCATTTGCGCAGTGACCTTGACCTGACGGAAGCGGAAGAGCATCCAAGGTCGCGGGGAAATGTATCACGAGTGTTTTGACCCGTGCATTCGCCTCAAATGTCAAGATCTTGACGTCATGTCGTTCCAATTCACGTGTTAATCGTCATGATTTATTATCCTCGGTTACAGGTTTATCAACTAGCGACTTTCTCGAAACTACAGCTGTTTAGTAAAGGTAAATATAATTAAGATATGAGCAAGAATCTTACGTAGCAAGTGAAAATCAGTTATTTTCTTTCAAAACTGTAAATTAAAACTTTTGACCAAAAAAAAAACTTATAAAACTGGCAAGCTAAAAAACTAAACAATTTCGATTCGGTGGTATCAATAATTGGCTATTAAACTACAGTACCAACGACTCAAAAATGATCAGTGTTATTTTAAGTCAAAGACATTATAATTTTCTTTTTGAGTCCGTTTTATTTTTTATTAAAATGTTTTTTATATGATTTAGTACGAATATGCAACTACACCCTTGCCCCGTCAGGTACTCAGCAGGAAAATAAGTACTTACATAATTTAGCCTTATAACAACTCTATAATAAATCATAACACAAACAGATGTGTCGATATAGACCAACAACGAGACGCTAAAAAGGCCAGACCATCTACGATCATACCCTATAATGTTGTAAACGGTATCTTGACCTACCCAACTTCTAGCAGAACATTTTCGGCAAAAATCGGGTACGTTAGTCACATACGAGCACACCGTCGGAGGGCTGAACAACAAGCCCCGGCGTCATCTTAATACGTAGATGTCGGAGCATAAAGAGTACAGACACTGAATTGAACTATTTAAATAACGTTATTCTACGTCAATTGTCGGTACCGCCACTCATATTGATAATTTGAGGGTGGTTTGTGTTGTTTACCCAGTAATTCTACTTTCGAAGTAGGGATAATGAAAATCTCTCTATATAAAGTGGCGTCTTGCCATTTCAAGATTAGTCTAGTTCCGTCCGTAAGCAAGAACACATTGTAACGCCGGTAGTAGCTTCAAGGAGTGAATAAACGGTGAAGTGATAACCCTGTGTCGTTATTATTGAGAATTACCATACGCCGTACATCTTGGCCACAACAAGTGAGGAGTGAGGGTTGTAAAACCCTCCTCTCTGACGCATCTACATGGAGCCCGCCGCGTCATAGATAATTCTACTATTAGTAATTAGAGGCTGAAACAGTAATTGTGGCCGAAACTGGCTAAGAAGTCATCATCATAAATCATCGTGGTCCTTCGTGTTATCCAAAATAAACAAAGATTGAAGAAAAGCGTAACTTAATTCGAATATGTCAAAACAAAATACGTTCGTCCACCCTTTAATCTTAAACGTTGCTCGACTCACGATTACGGCAGTAGATAATGGATAATCGTGATCCATGCTCGCTTTACTCGAGACTGGTACACGGTGACATAAAAACATAGTAACCAAAACATCCTTGTAGCGTTCAATACAAACCATCGTCAGGAACGTAAACCCACACAAGTAAAACCTTCGTGTCACATAAGCCGGATTCGAATTCTATGACTAGATTTCTGTACGCGACTCCGTCCGCATTAAATACAAACATTTCTACCCCTTTCATCCATTCGCGGTTGAATTTTAAAAAAAATATCAAAATTGGCATACGTATTTCGTTCAAATTTCGAAAAATATAATTTCCCATACAAACAAAATCTTTCATGTTTTTATGAATTACTTATAAAAAGCCTTTCTTAGTATTATCTATGTCATTATTGAAATATGTTAAAATTTAAACTTTTTAGGTTGGATTTCAGGCATTGAATCAATCATGAGCTAGCATATTATGCATTTTTTATTAGTGTTAATGACGAGACGAGCAGGTTTCTCGCTTTCTGGTAAGTGCCTCCCCCGACCACAAACAAACAGCATGACACTGTACTGGGCTTGTCACCCCGAGGCAGAAGATGATAAGCTCATAATGCCCAGTAATTTCACTGGCTTCAATGTCCTTCAAACCGATACACAATTATGACTTCACAATGTTGCTAGGTGGCAGAAATGAACAAAACGGTAGTACCGACGCAAAAGGCCTTTGGCATATTAGGGACCTAGCACCTCATAAATTTATTATATATTTATTTAACATATTGAAAACTGATAGTTAATATAATGACAAATTAGAACAAACAATTTAGCTGACAAAGCCAATAACAAGTACTAGCTTAAATAAAATTATATTAGGTTCCATTCCTAAATTAAGCAGACACATAACGTACGGACTTGCAAATTGTATATATGTAGAAGATTTACCGTCTGTGAGTACAGTATATAGTATCCTGTGTTGATTATATTCGTTTGTAACATCCGCCTCGAGTAACGATCTACGATCGTGTTGAGGGTTACATCAAGATAATTTAAATTAATTAACGAATGCGAAGCATCAAGTTGTTTTTGCAAATTATGAATCACGCATCATCATTTATTTAGTCTAATAATTTCATGACATAAACATGTTTTCCGAAAACGCCTTTGCAATAAAGGTAGACTTTGGTGCGCGACCAAAACATGAGACTGCCAGCATGCGACTTGGGAAAATTGAGCATAGAAATAAAACTAATTTAAACGGATTTTATCGCGGTTTTTTGGAACGAAGTTCCTTACGGCAGGCTTGGAGGGGATAGGGATTTCGCTGCGTGACCGAACTGAAAAAAATGTGATAGTAAAACCGTAAGAAAAATGCGTGGAAAAAATGCGTGGAATAAAAGCGTTAAATGAGAAGTGCGCAGGCGCGACAGTCGCATAACCAGCCAGCGTTAGTTCCTTTTTTAAAATGAAATTCATTCAGCCAGTTATAGTTGAAGTATTTTTATATCTCCTTCGATTTTTAAAAGATTACGCTAGCTCGTTATTTTTATAATTACATAAGTTGATAAAAAATGCTATACAATAGCTTTACCGCGGCAGTCTCCGAGTGCTACACGTCTTTTTTTTATTTCTATTTTTCTATTCTATTTCTATGTAATTTTATGTTGTCAAACAAAAATAAAGAGACATATTTTGTTATTTTAGTTGATTATTTGAATTTTTTGCAATTTGTGTCGATTCTACATTAGCCGAAGGAACTTCGTTCCTACCTGGTGTCCCACGACACACACCAATTTTATGTATATTATTTTAATTTTGGTCCCGACGTTTCGAAACCTTTTCAGCCTACGTGGTCACGGGGTGGACTCTAATAAAAAACCGCGATAAAATCCGTTTCAATTAATTTTATTCCAGTCAATAACATTCGCGAAAACGTAAGAAAATGAGCATTAACGTGTTTATGCTGTTTGACAGTCTCCGTGGCGCAGGGTCTGCAGGGCAATGGAGAGGCCGCGAGTTCGATTCCCGTACCGAGACAAACGTTTATGTGATCTATAATTATGTGTTTCGGGTCTGGGCGTTGTGGCGGTCCCACGAAGTTCCTGATAATACCAATACAGGTTTAACCTAATGTGGGGTCAGGACTATTTGTGTGGTTCTTAGGTATATTTATAATTATTGTTTACCTGGATCACTGAAGCCTAATGTTACTGCAACGAGTAATGTCACTAGTGTTGGCAATAATCGTTGATCTGGCACTAACGCGGCCATATTTGGTTGTGGAGATCTGAAACAATATAACATTCAATTATTTCTATAACCAATATCAATGACTTTATTTAAGAAATGCTCTACACAATGCTTAAACGTAATAAACGTATTTTATTACCCTTACCATATTTGAAAAATAAATCGTATTTTTAAGTTAGTGAATGCTAAAGAACAGAGATAAGTTAGTATATGTACATCGGCTCATTTGTCCTCATTTTTGTACATGAGCTTGTAATTTATAATGTCTTGCTTTGACAAAGACGCCTCAGCCACAGGTCTATACTTACATTAATTCAATTGTGTTTATACATACACCTCACACATTCATAGTAAGCTGTGCACGAACGGGTTGAAATTATGTATATTTGGATGTTAATATACAATAACATTCCAACCCACATCAATTAAAAATTTAGATATAATTTTTATTATGCTAAATTTATTAATTTAAATTAATTTTTGCATAATCGTACATGGGATATATTCCATTTATATATTTTTTTATAAAATACTGAATTTAGCCTACTTTAATCCAATGAATTTAGCGATATAAAAACAATATCTCAATTTTTACTTGATGTGGGTTGAAATATTATTCCATATTTACATACATTTACCAATGTGTTAAAGTAGTAGCCATATGTACAATACATGTATTCGTATTAGAGCAAAACGCTTAGCACATAAGAGATATGAATCAAGGACATGTCTACAGCAAAAAGACAACTGACATGCAGAACGGTCTATTCAAATGCTGACCTACATATCTCTTCTCATTGAATATAACCTGTCATAGATTTTCTAAACTGATTTTATTGTTGGTTTTAATAATCGGCGAGCTTTGCACTAGGTCCAATACTAGTGCAAGATTAGACTTCATAGATGGACACATCCACAATTAGTGACACAAATAGTTATAATAGTATAAGTAATATTTAATATATTGCCATTACAATGACTTCAATGTATACTACTATATCGGTTGCGCGGCGGTAGCGTAGCTATGGAGAGAGGAGGGCGTGGGTGGCGGTACCATAAATGGAAGACATCCAACCCGCGCTAAAAAATAATCACTTACGCTACATATGTCTTTTTATCGTATTTTTTTTTTATTGGAACATCTATATCTGGCTCTAGTCTAGTGTTTAGTTATAAGAACAAATTTATTCAAAACATATCTGTAAACTTTACGTAACATTCCAATTTTACAAGAGACGAAGATTGACAGATGACTGAGTATTCCCATATAAGTGTTTTTTTTTTCAATGAGTAGTGCCTTTTGAGTTTAATTTTTGTGTCGGACTACAGAAAGGCTGAACGTTGATACCATCTATGAAGATAAGCATGTAGGTTCGCATTCGAATTGCTAAGTCACAAAGGCCATACTCGGCATTAATAAGTAGGCATATCTGAATAGATAACGGTCTTTCACGTATTACATAGTGGCACGTCTGTCCGTCGGCTAAGACAAAGTAAATCGTCGGAAGTATATATTACTGTACATTGTTTTTATTGATAGACTACATCGGTGGCGCAGTTGTGTACGCGGTACGACTGCTATGCTGAGGTCTCGGGTTCGATCCCCGGGTCGGGTAAAGTGATATTGGGTTTTTATATCACTTAGTATCGGCCCGGAGTCTGGAATTGTGCCCGGTATGAAGATAGGCTCGCCCCCGGTTACACCTCTGCCTACCCCTTCGTGGATTACAGGCGTAGGTGCGTATGTATATATTGATCGCGTAAATCAATGCCATTTATACCTACATACAGGTAATACAAATTATGAATTATGCGCTTCGACAATTTGAGTTTATATTGGGAAATACGTAGGGTGGTAATTAGATCCCTCAAGAACAGTTTTAACATTAGATTATGTACATGGTCATTTTTTCGCAAAACGAATATTGCTAATATTGCAACCGAGTGATTGCCAAATATCTAGTACAATGCCTAATTCACTTATTTCAATGTTTCCATACACTGTTCATCACCGTCAATGTTTATCGCACAAATCCACACCACTCGTATACAACAAACACCACTTTAAACTAGTTTTTGAAATAAATAAAATTAGCGATGAACCTCACTGTCAGAATTCCCGCCAAAACTCCATCATTGATATTGCCACTAAAATATGTCTTTGTTTTTAATTTTTAAATAAAAGGCAAGACACAGAGTCTATACAGCCACAGTATTGTTTTTGTCTAAATATCATAAAGAGGAGAGATTTGATTGTTTGTTTGCATTGAATAGGCTCTGAAACTAATGGGCCGATTTGACAAATTCTTTCACTATTAGCATCCTACATTATCCCTGATGAAAATAGGCGATATCGATAACATAACGGTACATAATTTGACGCGGGCGGAGGTGCGAGCTAATGCTAGTATTTAAATATTTTTGTTACACATGTTACATTTAATTGTTGGTGACATTTAATATAATATAACAGGAGTCCTAAACGGGACCGTAGATTCGATGATTGCGTGTTTTAAACAAATAAGGAAATGTATTATTACTTACTACATTAGTAATTCTACAATTAAAAAAATAATATTATTATGTGAATAGGATTCATTATTATTAGATATTAAATTTTTATCATCTTTTCCATGTCTTAACAAATTTCGATAATAGGTATTAAAACTCTACTCGCCCAAACCAACCATCAAGTCATACCGCAAGCCCCTCGGGAGAACCGGATATACACTGGCTGATCCTGGAACGCGATCCACACAAGGCGTGTGGATCACTATGTCAGGTTTTAACACCATGTGTACGGTGGTCGCTATCCGCGCGGATATTAATATCCTACCACCATATAACCATAATCGTAAGCGTAACTCAAACACCACTCATCTTACTTACTAAATGACGCTGCCTTATTAGATGAGTTTGCACTTAAGCATAGTTTTAACTTAATGGATTCACGAATCTTACAATAAAAATAAAAATTGTATTTATAGAAGGACGTTCACTCACTGCGAGACCTACTCACGTAATCTAAAAGCTCGTTTGACATAAAATTATACTGTCATTCTGACCTTTATTATGTGGGTATTTTTTACGTTTACGTCTTGTTTCAACAATATAATTTTAGCGATAAATTTAATAATATGGTGTGACCTTTGTTTCTAAGCCCTGTGAACTTAAAGCGTCAAAAGTTTAGACCATTTAACCAAGGTTAATAGATGTTGAATAATAAAATTATATTACAATAGTAATTAATAGGTGCCTGGATAGCGCAGTTGTAATGCTGACGCGTTACGTCTGCTGTGTTGAGGTCTCGGGTTCGATCCTCGGGTCGGATAAAGGTTTTTCTGTTTCAAAATGCTCTGCATCAGCCCAGATTGTTTAATTATGCCCGATATGGCAATAGGAATGTCCCTATCACATTATGGGACGGAAATAAGCTCGGAGAAATCTGTGTGTACTGGTTACACCTCTGCCAACCCCTTCGGGAATTACAGGCGTTGGTGAGTACATATATATACAATTAATGGGGTGGTGGGAGGATACCTGGTATATATTTGTTCTCAAGGTTACGATTACAGTGGCTTGCTCCAGAGAGTCGAGGTCCAGGAGCGGCCGATATACATATATCCACTTCATGCCGGCATAATTCTGCAAATCGTTGAAGGGCGCAATGTCGGTACCGAAATCAACATATAGTTTGTTTTCAAGGACTATTATTATCCCTTTAATGTATATACATCAACATTTGTGATCGGCTTAATATTACGCCTTTATATTTTTCTATGATGACAACAAACTACAATTTACCAATCATAACAATTCTCAAGAATTAGGAGAAATAAAAATAAAAATACGTGTTTAGTTCAAGCTTATCAATAACGTAAAAAATATCACTTTCGGAAATATTTGCCAAGAATTTCGAGCTTCTTTTAGCTTTATTCAATTTAAGAATGATATATTGCATACTTATATCATAAATTTTCATCTGGACACGTTTTATCACTTTACAGATAAACTTTTAATGAATGGAATTGAAACAAAACTAAAATAAAAATAAACGGGGTGGACTCCCCGTGGCCACGAAGCTGAAAAGTCTTCGAAACGTTGGGATCAAAATTAATAAAAAACCGCGATAAAATCAGTTTTATTTCAATGAGTAATAATTGCGCAAACATATTTTTTTTTTATGAATGAATAATCATTTGCTATATAATACTTACATAAGCTGTGTCTTTCTCATTAGATTTTATAATGATAATAACAAGGACTGACGGCGCATAGGTCGATATGTCTGGCCTACATTTTACTTAAACTCATAATATACTGTATTATGCAATACGAGATTCACTTACACAGCCACTCAGCGTGGTCAAGATGCAATGTTATTGCATTATATCATAATAATTATATAAAAACAACACTTGGTACTGACAAAGTAGTAAAATGTTTTCACAAAAGCCAAAACACACCAGCTCCAAAAAAAATACGTAGGTTTCTATACAACCATGACGCAGCGGTTCTTAATCGATAGTTTGTTTGATCCCCTTATTAAGAAATATTTGTGTGATCCCAAAATATTTGTTTCTGGTCTGGGTATTGTGAGACTGAAAGTCTCTTATAGTTAGTTCCTAGTACCCACGACACAGGGCTCGTATGTCAATATGGGGTCAGGGGTGTGGGGCTGTTGGGTGTATTTGTTATTATTATAAATAATTTTAATATAAACAGTTTCATTTACAAAAGAGCACATTTAAAATTGAATACCAAACTCGCAAATCAGTTGTCCTGAAATGAGAAATCAGAACGTCGTTCTTTTGACTCACAATTTGTGAGTCTATTTGTTTTTTAACAAAGTTATTAATTTTATCATTGCTTCTATTTCCTGTACCAAGGAGAATGCAGCGAATACAGACTGTCTACTATAGTCATATTTTTTGCCAAAATACTTTTTAAATCATTATTATATTATACAAGTAATCTATACAGTTTTGATATTTCTACAATACGTATTCGATTAAAACACATATTTAAGAATGCGTATGTTATACTAATAATATTGGCCAATTCTTTATCTTTTAAAACAGGTTTTACTTAATTGCCTTTGTTGGATACACTGTGTTATGCTAATTAAGCCTAAATACACGTATATGCGTATTAGAACGTTGTTGATTATACTCAACTAAATCTTTTGAACTCAAGAGAAAAGGTGCATTACAAGCAGAAATGTGTAAATATGTATTATAAAATTATGTACTTAAACTATGTTATTTAGTTCCTAAACAATGTTGTTTTTCATAACATAGGCCAACCAGTAAGTAAGTTACCTAATAGTAAAGATCTCCACCGCTCGTCCATGAACACCCATACAGGAGAAGAATAATTATAGTTGCTTTGTCGATCTTTTAGGAAAACAAAGAAGGGAGGGGTGACGGGGTGTCTCCTGAAATCCCACTCAAAGAAACGTAACAGCAATCTGCCACTTTACGTCGGTTTTCTGTAAGACAGTGGTCAAGCCGGCCCATTTATGCTGTAGAGTGTACAGTTATACACGAAATTATGTAGCGATGGATCTCTTACTTAAAGCTGCAAAGCTGTTCTTTAATATTGTAATTCATATTTAGGTAAACAAAAGCCATTTTAATGTAATGTAATTAATTATTATGTAAAATCCAACTTAACACAGTCTAATACAACTTAATATGACCATGTGTTAGGTAGGAAACTTTATCTTAATCTGAATGACAAAATGAAATGGTAGAATGGTTTCTCTCATTTAATTGCCATGTATTAACTATTAAGATGGTAATATGCAGAAACTCGGAAAGGTGTTTAAAAAACTTAATAAACCTCAATAATTACTTGTAGACGTTTACTAACTTCTCGTTTAGGCTTTTAAATAATTAGATTTTATTTTTTACTTTTTCTTTACTTTTGTAGAACCGTTTTAAATACATGTTATGCTCACTAATATAAGGAATGCTACAGATTATGTTTTGTAATTCTTCATAGTATTATAGTGTAAATAATGTCTAAATACCGAATTGTGATCTCTTCAATTAAACTTCAATCAAATAAAAATAATGTTATAACTTACTACATGTCTATTAAACGAACATATCACCTTTCTAAGTACCATGTATTTACATAACAACTTTTAAAAGTCAAATTTATTATAAAATTATGGTCCTCATGATAAGCCAACGAATTATGTTATAAAATAATGGTAGCGTGCAATTGTGCTTAATCAAACCGCGCGAGAATACGACTCATTTGTGAACAAGGCCGACTTACCAAACTGCCTTTTGGCAATGCACGAGATCACACGTGATATCTTCTGCTTTACATGTCTTAACAATTTTATAAATCATGAGATTTTCAAATGAATATAAAAGAACAATTAATAATAACTGGAACATCAATGTTTAACATCATATATTATTTAATGTCAAAAACCAGAATGGAACTCTTTTTCCAAGGTTCTTATAACTTTATTTATGTTTGCATTAACTGTAATAACTTACCATTATAAACACTTTAGTTTAATATTAATTAATTAAATAGCATTGCTAGCATATTGGTATAATTATAAATTAAACATTAGCATTAAATCTAACGATTAACCAGCTTCTCGTGTAGTTTTAGCAATATATTTCTAATCTCTACCTTTACTTATTAAGTTACTCTATGTCACTTTTAAATGCTAATTTAGAATTTGAAATATTTAATTTTATAAAAACAAAACATTGAAAACTATAAAACAAAATATCATCATCAAATGGCAAGGCCTAGGACCTAAGACGCCGGCAGTTAGGACTCTAGAGTGAGGAATCCTTCACAATGCATGCCGTGTCTAATAACACCGCCTTCTGAATCTGGTTCTTGACTCAACGGACACTGGAGAACCTCTGGAGGTGTTGGTTAAGGCCATTCATTTAAAGGCTTTTATGAAGTTCATAGCATATCGTTCTAGCCATACGAAATAGTACCATCAACAAGTATTGCTGGTGAGACAATCTCTATTACCAGGTCTACTACCGCAATAGCAGGCTTATTGGCAACAATATTCGTACCCATAATAATAAATTGAACCCAACAGAACGTTGAATGACTATATTCGAGAACTGAATGGGTTAAATATTGATAATATGGCACATGGCAATATCGAAGAGCAACTTGCTGATGATGTTGGCTACGAGGCTTTTATGAATAATTCTATGTATTCAAGTTTGTTTTTGCTTATTCTTGCAGGCAAAGGGACTACACTAGACTTGACGTTAAGTACAGTGCAGTCCCAATATAATGTCAGCCGTCGTTAGACATTACACCCTCCACGGTCGGCAGAATTATGCCAGCTTGAAGCTACTGGATATACACTGGTTGACTCCCAGAACACAACTCACCTGAGACAACCACTATAGAGGATTTTTCACAATGTGTACAGTGGTCGCTATTTAGTTGGGAACAAAAATAATTAGACATACTTACGCAAACAGGGACCAACTCACAGCAAGTTCAAATGGAGATTCTCATTTTTGTTTTACTAAATTCAATAATTTAAACTAATTTTATCTCATATTTTTTTGGAAAATCGGGCATGAAATATATTCCATGTACGATGTTCAGTTCATCATTCATGATTGTAAGTAAAACAAAATCAGTATCACCATTTGAACTTGTTGTGGGTTGGTTCCTGTTTGCGTAAGTAGGTCTAATTCTGTACCTTTCCACTAGTAAATGAATACAGTAATAGACGCATTAGAGGATGATATGATTGTTAATATTCTGATGAGATGCTCCAGTTGATGTGGAAACGTCCAAGACTGAAAATGAACCTGGCACCCTGGCACCAAGTCGGGATAAGGCTAAATAAAAGAATAAGAAACGATGCCAGTACTTTGTAACTCCTTTTCCAGTACTTTAATCAAGTAATTTAATTCCGTATCTAAAATAATAAAATTATTAAGTTTGTGTTTTTCCTAGAATATCAAAATACTAATAAAATAATTATTAAGTCTTCGTTTTTCCTATCAAAATACTTGTGAATATGATACATATTTACGGTTATTCACTAAACTCCCTTCCCAATATTTAAGCTCTTTGTTTCTCTGCGACAATGCCTTTAATTTTGTGATCTATGCCGCCTATAGTGTGACATAACTGTATTGCATTATTGTTTATGCGAAACGATGCCTATATAGCAAGTACAGTAGAGGTCATTGGCAGGATGTCAATGTGCATCCTCACAGCGGTTACCAATCAATTTATGTATTCTCTTCAAAATCACCATCGAATAAATATTATTACACTATAATATAACCCATTATAAAGATATCAAAAAACTCAAATGAGTAATGGGTATATAAATTATTGGCTGCCTAAATCTTTTTTCTAAACTTAAGTTCAATATGTAAAGAGCTGTTACTATTCCAGTACATACAGAAAAAATTACCATGGGTACCATTAATAACTAAATCGCTATGTATCTATTGGTACATGAGGTAGAATTGGTATTTCCTAACAATGAGATACATCCTGCATAGTACCTAACTGATGATTCATGGAGGTCTGTATTGGATACCTGTACAGCGGGTCTCACGTAGGATTTCGAAGTGTTTGAACTGCGATGAGCTCATCTGACAAGTACGCGGTCATCCTCTTTTAAAAATCCCTTTACATTACAACATAACTTTAGTAAATTAATATGTTCGAGTATCAATATTGAATTAAAATATTGTAGGTACATGTGTTATAGCAATAGCTGAAATTGTTCTAAGAGTGCATATTCCTGATCGTTGAAACTTTTATACAGCTTTAAAATTTTCACTCAGATAAAGGTTTTACAGTATATTAATGTGAATATACAAATTAATGTGATATAACTTTAGAAGTTTGTTAGTGTATACTCAACTCCATAACCATAGGACATAACATCGAGGTGTTTACACCAGAAATTTGTACCCTTTCTTATGAACAAGTAATTATTATGAAATAATCGCAATCATTTCGCTAATAAATAAAATTGGTTTTAATGTATTTCGTTTGTAATATGTCTGTTATGTTAATTGAATTTCGAATATAAATTTGATCAGTGCTGAGTGTGCAAAACAATAATCTATATGACAATAAAACACTAAGCCGAAAATATGTATTTAAATAGGTGTGTCCAATCAGCTGATCAGTACACTAGGCAGGCACAGACCGGTCCGTACTTAACTGTTTATCTAATATAACTGTTCTACCAAATATTATATTTTATACTAAGTCGAGGAGACCTTACAGCACATTCTATTTGTTTATGTTTGTGCCAATATTTAGTACCATATATGATGGTCAGTGAGCTCGATGGTGCACGTCCTTGCGTTCACCACTATTTCGTCTACTTTATCAGAATGTCATCGCCTATAACCAAATGGACCACGGCTAGTAGAAAGGCAATCTAACTTACCTCTAATTGCGATAAGGCATCACTCCGGTGTTTTGCAGATACTCGTTCTTTTGAACTAGATATTCACACACCGATGTTGTTAAAAACACGTATCGTCACGGAAACTGTTTACGAAGCGAAAGCAGTAAGGCGGTAGGTAGAATACGGAAGTGCGATGTCGCGACGAGTCGGCGTCGTCGAAGGCGGTGGACTCGCGCGCAGCTGCGTGTAGACTCACGGCGACTATCGTTTCACCGGCGGAGGTGTCGCTAGGAGAAAGTGTCGGCCGTGATGCGGCTGCCTCGGTTGGTGGAAGCCCGAGAGGGGGGGAAATGACGTACCTCGCAAAACTAACAGATACCTGAGCATCAGCAAAGATTGCTTCATCGGTCAGTGCGAATCAACCGCGCCAAGGAATTTTGATTGATATTGGTTTTGACTTTGAGATTTTCTATCTTAGGGATAATAGTAGTTTTTTAAGCAATTTAGCATATTTATAATTCGCCACTACGAATTAAACTGTTATGGTAGGTTTGTAATAATTAATCTAAATCTCTCAAAACATGCCAATGGTGTTAATGGTCTTAGAAAAGTTCAGAGTAATAAAACAATCAATAGCAGGACATCAATATTAATGTTCCTTTAGTAACATCTGTTTATCATACATCAGTTATTCATCAGAGTTATTCGTCGCAGGGGTCCCCGTCGACAATTGTTTTTTCATGTGAACCCAGTCAGAGCTACAAATTAATACGAATGAGTGCCTAGTGCTCGACGACTAATAATTCAACCAATTAGACCCCGTTCCCACGGAACTACTGTATCCCTGGAGATGCGATTATAAAACATACAACAGTTCAAGACTTCCCAATTAGTTTATAGGAAGGATGAAGGAAATATAAACGTATCAACGGAATTAACATTTGATTAATGTAATCATATCACCATTAAAAATAAATAGCTGTTGCCCGCGGCTCTGTTTGTGTGAACCCCCTTTCCAGTTTAAAATGTAAATATCCAAAAATCCTTTCTTAGCAGGTCAGATAATCTGAACAAATTTCATGGTCTTGGAAAAATGGAAAGGTCTCCTTTTGCAAATTTTGAGATATCTTAAATAATCCACTGATTAATTACACCACATGAAATGCTACTCAGTGAGTGGTATTTCTCTTAAATGAATATATTGATAAGAAGATACATACGTATGTATGTATCATTTAGTACATCGGGTTATTTTTTTATGTTTCACCTACTTCTACTCGTAAAGTTTTATATTGGACTGTTTCGTAACCAGATCGTTGCGTTCTTTGTTGACAAATCAACGGAATAATTAAAAATATTTATGACTATACTTAGCTTAAACTAACAAAGACAAAGCACGGGAGCAAGCTGCGTTTTACATTCTCGATGACAAGTTCGCCACTACAGACCCGTAATCAGATGAACCGATAGAACCGATGTATACATGGGCTGTCATCGGAATAAAAATCCATGCTCCCTTTGTTATTTTATTGCTATGATCTTTGATTGAGACTGAGTTCAAATCATTCACAGACTGAATTTAGCTATTAAAATAATAAATTAAATGGCAAAATCGGACAAACGCAACAATTATATTAAGACTTAAAAATATGATGGTGCCGATAATTTGTATGAATGCAAGTCTGTAATGACTTATATTAGTAACAAAGTGAAACCTCTGTTAAGTAATAACTAATAAGTTATTAGCAGTAAGTACTGCTATCAATTATTTATTGCTTATAACATGTACTGTATATTCTATTCTGATCCAATTTGAGTTATTGTTTTGTTGCCAACGTTATCCTCAATCTTCTTTTTGTTATAAGTATTAAGAAAAATAAAATGGTTTTCACAGTAAAAAGCTGTATTTAAAAGATTAAGAAAGAAAGAAAGAAAGAAACATTTATTATTGGACTAGACACAAAATACATAGTTTTCTTTTACATACAACATAACAGTACCATGCTAGACCAATAACAAGACTCCCCATTCAGTTTTATGCTGAAATACAGCCTTAGCTGTACTACAGCGCTGATTTTCAATGATTAGATTGATGAGATTAATAACTTTCTAGTGACAGTTATCTCAATACGTCCCTGTTGCATTTGGAGCCATCTGTTTATACAATTATCGGTTAAGAGCCGCGTCAGTGGCGCGCGCTGTTCTTCCTAAATGACTCCTTCATGAGCGATATCCATCGGGGTACTTATTAGTGGTCCGACATGCGTCTCGGAATTAGTACATATCCAGCTTCACAACGGAACTTCGTTTCTTACCATAATAAATACTCAATGAAAAATGCAAATTGATATAAAAATAATATAAATTTTCCTAGTGTAGTGATTTGTGTTCTAACAAAATCCGTATTAAAGATGGAAAACTTTTTAAATTATCAGTGCACAGAAGAAAATTGGGATAAGAGCATATTTACAAGTCCTTATCAAAACGGTGCGGAAGTGGTGACGGTGGTCAAACAGCGATGCCAGGCTAATGCGAGGGAAAGGGACAGGACACAAAAGTTAGTACTGATCATTTTCTTTACAAATGTAACTATTTCCTCATAGTATCTTCAACTACAATACCAAATTGACTTATTTTATAAATAGTTTACTCATTTAAATTATATATAGCTAATATAACGTTAAATAAGTTAATATGTATAAAAGACCTACAGCTGAGTTTCTTATCAGACCAGTGGGTATTTGCCGGTTTCTGTTATAAAAAAGTTCTGGTATATTTTTAAAATAACGTGTATATGTGCACATAGTGGTTTAATTACTAATTACTACATAAAAGTTGTCAGACTGCATCATTTTGAAAGATACACAATGATTATAAACCTTTGTAGTGAATTATTCTATGTTTGTGCTATCATGTGCTATGAATAATGCCATATTTTATAATAGTACCTAATTATTTTACCATTTCTGTATATTTATTCAGCTATGAATCGATACTTTTTAGTTTAGATTACAATGTCGAGTTTTTTTTAGAATTTTCAAGCTTAATAATTTTTATATTGTAGCACATTAGGTCACTGGATATACTCATAACTTATCGTAGATTTCCGATAGTTACGTTAAGCGTAGTAGACACTAGCGTCAGTGAAGCTTTCGTTTGTCATACTATAATAAATTTCAGTTTGACAGCCTGTGCTAATGATAATTTACAAGATGGTAGGTCCTTCGTATGCGAGAGACCGTCTGGGTTGGTACCACCGCTTTGTTTACTTCTGCCGCCAAGCAATAGTGTGTGAGCACTGTTGTGTTTCGGTTTGAAGGACCTTGAAGCAGTGCAGTGAAATTACTGGTCATTATGAGACTTAACATCTTATGTCTCAGGGAGACGAGCGCAGTTCGGCGCCATGCAGTGCTTTGTAATTCAAAGTTCTGTGTGGTGTTGCATCTGTTTATGGGCAAGCGTTGCGCTTACCATCGGTGAGCAACTTGCTCGTCTCGTCATGCAATGAAATAAAAAATGATACGTTGAATCGTATCCCATAGATTTCCATAGGCCGTAGTACTAACGTGCAGACGCAATGTCATTGATGCAACCATCAGAGTTATGTCTATAACACGCCTGGTTATTTAAAGTTATATTATTTCCAGTAATCGAATAAATAGAATTGTTATCAAAATACTGTTTTTATTTCCAAGCAGTGTCAACATGGCTTTCAACACTCTGAGGTTACTGATACCTACCGAGCCACCGGATAGAAAACTTAGCAAGATAGAAATATTACGGCTCGCTGGAAGCTACATCACACACCTTGATAATCAACTATTTACGGGTAATTAGGAACAATTTGATTATTTAAGAATGGTAACTAGAGTCTACATAATAATATGTTGTAGAGCATGTTACTAGGAATACGATATTGATAAATTGTCTTAATCCGCTTGTATTTTTCTAAAAGTGTCGGAGAATACCCTAATATTCTTCGATCCTATTCTGTAATGTTAATTCGGAATTATACCTATATTCACAGTGGAAAGGCAAAAAAGTGCCAATACGTGAGCTTTATCGAAGAGCATTGCAAAATTGTTTTTTTACAATTACTATCCATAAAAATTGATCCACCGGATAATTTCCAGTAAAAAATATATTTTATTAATTCATATTTGTTTCATAATATAATTATTATGAATTTTTATAGCGCAAAAACAAATTTAAAATGCTCTACTGAAAGTTCACGTATTGGGCCTTTAGCATGTTTGCGTTTACAAGGTGGTAGTTCCCTCGTATGCGAGAGGCCGTCTGGGTTGGTACCACCGCTTTGTCTATTTCTGCCGCCAAGCAATAGTGTGAAAGCATTGTTATATTTCGGTTTGAAGGACATTGCAGCCAGTGAAATTACTGGGCATTAGGAAAGGTTGGCATCTTATATCTCAGGGTGACGAGTGTAGTCCAGTGCAATGCTGTGCTTTGTAATACATAGCTTCGTGTCGTGTTGCTTCTGTTTATTCGCAGGCATTACATTTACCATGAGAGAGAAAAAACTATCGATATCATATCACAGTATAAAGTTTAGAATACACATACGCCATAGTAGTACGAAAGCGTGCTAATTTAGCCGTTTAATTAACTCAAATAAATAGATAATGCTTACCACGTTAGTCCAAGGGCATGGTTAGAGTATCAGCAAATATTGTTTTGTTTTTTTCTATTAGTCTGAATGACGAAACAAGTGGGTTGTTCGTCTCATGGTAAGTATAATGCCTGCAAATAAACAGAAACAACACCACACAAACCTATGTATTAAAAAACAATGCATTGCACTGGACTACACTCGTCACCCTGAGACATAAGATGTCCATGCCCAGTAATTTAACTGGCTTCAATGTTCTTGAAACAGAAACTAAATAGTGCTTACACGGTGCTGCTTAGAGGCAGAAATAGACAAAGTAGTGGTACTAATCCAGATGGCTTCTCACTTATGAGGGACCTACCACCTAGTATTTTCTCAATATATGAATATATGAAAACTTAGACCTAACTCCAACATTACTGCAGGCAGCATCCCTGTGTTTAATTTCTTTTGCAAACAAACCTCATCAATTCGAATTATAAAATAATAAAAAGAAGCACGATTTGAATCATTTAAATTCACACGATTTTATTATTCTACAGCAAACAAAACCGATGGCTTATCGTGCTTTCTCAGGCCAGATGTTCTAAGCCAGTGATTACTCAAGCAAAGGTTAACCGCAGTGAACATTGCTTAACCGCAATAGCACACTATGTGCCGTTGCAACGCACTTACAAATCTATTTGTTTACTAGCCAATACGAGACTTTATACCGCAAACTCATCTCTAGCAGGAGTATGAAGTAAAAATCAATTAGTGTAATGCATTTAAAAATAAAATAGTGTTCACGTTTGCTAAGCCCAGAAGGTAGCTTTTTAGATATTAAAATAAGCATATATAATTTAATAGTTTCAGGTTTGGTATGCCCCATTATCATTAAAGAGCAGATATTCATCTATTTTTTAATATTTATTCCGGCTATTTTAAATGAACCGCATGAGTTTGCGAAAGCTTTTAGCGCTATTGTCAGGTTATATAAGCATTTTTTCTAGTAGCTTATCTAGATAATTTTCGGCATCGTCGAAAGGACATGGCTTTAACTTTAATGAAATATATTTAAAACGAATCGGTGCGACAATTATCGTGAGCTTTCGCTTAGGACTGGATAATTATTCTGTTGCGGATGTTACATAATAAGTACTTTATGTAAATATTACATGACAACCTCCAGGGTGTAGTGATCGAGTGTCTGCGAATCGTATGAAACGGTTTCCATTTTAAAGTTTGTGTGATCCGCAAGTATTTGAGACCGCAAATACCATGAGTATAGTATCATGAGTATCTCACGATACAAGTTATTCTAATGTGGGGTTAGTACTATGTGTGCGATTGTTAAAAAAATCAGTAGAAAAAAACGATGTTTGTGATTTTTATTGATATCGGTACTCAAAATAAATGATACTGATGATAATCCTACGTCTTACTATTCTATTATACTATACTTAATTGTTGAAGGTTTTGATATTTGTGAGTTTGTAATTTTGTGAATTTGGATGTGATTCCATCACGCTTTAACGGCTCAATGGTTTTGTATGAAATTTGCCACACGCGTAGACCGTGAGCATGACTAGGACATAAGCTATATTTTAGTCCGGAAAAACTATTTAGGCGGACGGAGCCGCAAGCAAAATCTTGTAAATAATAAAGGAGTACACGGAACGTATTTAATATTTTATGGTGAACTGTTTTTTTTTTATTTGATTGAATGACGGACGAGCAAGGCGCTCGCCTGATGGTAAGCGCCACGCCTGCCTATAAACAGAAGCAACACCACGCAGAACCGTTGCACGTAATGCAAGAATTGTTATAGAAATCATTTTGATGATGACCTATTAATTAGTGGCAATGTAAAGTGGCATCATCAAGTATTGATAATGTCGGTATGTGAATGAAACCTACCCAGATAGTTATTGCTTCTTATTAAACGCATAATGAACATAACTACATATTCTTAGAGCATGCAACACATATAGGATTTCTGGTAGAATACTTCAACTGAACCCGTAGATTTGATTGATTTGATTTTTGCGAGAACAATATGTTATCTCGAATATTCGAAAGCATTCGAAACATTTGAAATAACATACTGTTTGCGCTAAGAAGCGTATTATTCAACACACCTAGTTCTTATTGGATTGCAAAACAAGATACTTTAAGCCGACTTCCTTTCTCTATTTGAAGTGTCTCTTACATTGTAGTTAATCAATATTTCTACATACAGTACATTCGCTTTTATATCATTATTTTTTAATCCCCGGTAGAAACGAAGTGTTTATCTTTAGTCTACCTACTGCTTTTTAAGCCAATTTTATTTTATAATTATTTTTTGCTTGTCATCCCTTATTAAACGTGTAAGTTTTACATGTGTATTTATGATTATTACGTTATTTCATGGTAGAGCTACGCTGTGCACAGTTTTGACACAGAATGAATAGTCCATTTGCCTAGTGTGATACCACTGCCTCACAGGATATGGCAGTTTGCTGTTTGTTAATTTTTGGGTAACCTGCTCCTCAATCAACCTTAAAGTAGGCCAAACTTGTATTTTTATTATGTACTTACTTTCGAAGTTCTTCAGAAGTCACACCTTTCTGTAACACGTTGAATATAATGATTTCTTATGTTTACGCGAATATTACAAACTAATTTAAACGGATTTTATCGAGGTTTTTTATTAATTTTGATCCCGATGTTTCGAAGGCTTTTTAGCCTTCGTGGTCACGGGATGGACAAGGTCTAGCCCTAATCTGAACCCCTTAGATTACAAATTATGGTCAGTTTTAGTAGACATGGTCTGCACTAAACGAAACACCGATATTGTGTCTCTTAAGATATCCTTAGAGCAGTGACTAAATTTCCCATGGAAATAATGCGCGATTCCATACATTCGTGGTTAGACAGATTAAAGGCCTGTATCAAAGTCAAAGATGGCCAATTTGAATCGTTTTTTTTTGCTGACACTTCAATAAATACGTACATATAAGTTTTGTTAAGATTACATTATTTCATAAAAAAATAACAAATGCATTTTCATGTGTAACAGAACTCTTGGCCCGACTAGGTATTTATCATATTTTCGTTTCTAGTTTTCTCTGGAACAATTTAAATCCATATATTTATGTGTATTATATCCTCTACAGGTGATATGGATCAACCCTGTCTTCAGAAGAATGAAGCTGATAATAAAAATAATTCGCTCTGCACATTCTGCTGGTCATCGTTGAAAAAAGAAGTATGTTACTCATTTCAATCTTTATTACAATAATTTTGGAAAACTTTACCCAAAACTATCGGTATCCACTAGAAATATAACTTTGTTTTAAATACTTGGCGGAGCAAATTTTCTTCAAACATAGCTAAGAATCATCTCGATTAATTCAACTTTCAAATACCGTGTTCAAATTGCTCCATACATTTTGGCCGTACCATTGTAGCGAGATTAGTAATTTTTAAAGAATCTTAATTAGCTGTACCTATTTTGCGTCAACGGAGGACACACTTAGACTCTATTGTGGTGTATCGATGGGACAGAAAGGTTCTGGAATGGAGGACACGTGCTGGCAAGCGCAGCGTTGGACGTCCACCTACAAGGTGGACAGACGACCTGATAAAGATCGCAGGAAGTCGCTGGATGCAGGCTGCTTCCAACAGATCGGTCTGGAAATCTTTGGGGGAGGCCTATGTTCAGCAGTGGACGTCTTGTTGCTGATGATGATGTGCGTGTTCTCCTTCGTGGATATATATCTTTACATTGTAGACACTATTATACGTATTCTACTCGAAGGTACTCGAAGGTATAAGGTCTACTTAATCAATATTTACTAATGGGTACTTATATGTTTGCTTTTCAGAAGTCCTCTGCGCCACCATCTGACAAAAATTACTACAAAATGTCATATTAATATTATTGTTCTATGTCACGTCGAACTAGTCCAACTATAGTTTTTATTGTTAATTGTAAGCTTATAATACTTTGTGTGAAATAAAATAATTATAATATTAATATATCCTCAGTTGCAATAATCGGAACTAATATATAAATAATTTAAGTACGTATAAATCTGCTAGATACATTATTACTTTTATGTGTTACAACTTAGTCGCTAAGCGGCTGCTTTTTGTATAAAATTTTCGTATGCTTGACAAACGACAACTCAAAAATTTAAGCCCACTTACATAACAATGGGGGTTAAACATATTGAGCCATTAAAAATGTTTAAAAAACTTCATGTTTAGTGGTGAATTACGATTAAGGATCGTTGTCCAAGACGGTCTTAAAGTTTATTGCAAAACGTTTTCAATCAAACAAAAATGAAACAGCAAAAAGTTTTGTTTACTTTATATTCATTTACCGTACTGGTAAGTGAATACGGGGTAACTACCATCTTATTGCAATGACGGAGCACTGTTGGGGTTACGTGACTAGAATGAGCGTTTAAGGCTTTAACTTGAAGGCTTAAAATAATGGTAGAAGCAGAATCATAAATGGACGCGACGCACCCAAAACAAGGTTCGCTCCAGACTACAAAGAATTCCATCAGCCAGTTTCAGAAATATAAACAAACAGCTACTCACTTTACATTTGTCTCTATTTGGTGTATTGTCACGTCCAAACAAGGGAATTGTTTGTATGATAGGTAGTTATTTGTTTACATTTCTGGAATAGGTTTGGTGAATAGATTTTACTACGAAGGTATTATATGCTGATGATATTCTATTTTCAAATGTTTGTAGTAGACTTCAATGTATATTACTAGACGGTTTTTTGAGTTTTGGCGAGAACTCTGACAGTGCAGTTCATCGCTTATTTTAATTTATTTCATAAAATAGTTTAGAGTTAACTATGTTTTATAAAAGTTGTGTGGATTTTTTCAATGTACATTGACGGTGATGAACAGTTTAAGGAAACATTGAAATAAGTAAATTAAGCATCGTACTGAAAGGAGATAACACCAAAACTCCGGCAAGACCTTGAAATCGACCGCACCCGTGTTTCATCGTTCTTGTAAAAATAACTTGAGAATAAATTATACTTGACACTGGCAAAATGCATAATAATGCGAAAGCCATAAATAAAAAAGAAGAAGTAGACGGGCTATTTAGAAGTAAAATTTCGCCACATAACGCGGGATATTGACAGTTGTAAGACAAGGAGTGGAAGAAGGGTTCTTCGAGTAAGCGAGATGATAAGATGGAGTTACGGTAAATTGAGCGTAATTTCGTGACGCAATTTCTATGTACCACGCATCCAGTCTATAAGTATACATTGAAGTCATAAGTTTGTGGGGTCGAATTTAAAACTATATTATAATGGACACCGCCGGTGTATATATAATATGGTGCGAAATTAAGGTCTGCTACCTCACGAGATAAGTACTCAGCCAATCAAGATGCGGCTTATTCTAAGCAGCCGGTTGAGGCGAATTCTGTTCGCCGATTGGTCTGCAGATCGGTAAGGCCAATATAACTACATACATACAAATTGACTTTTCCAAGGAGTAATGGGACAAAATAATAAACACATTAGCGAAATGGCACGCACATTTTATTACAATACAAATTAAATTGTTTTAAGTAATTGTCGAAGGATTGTTTCTTTCTAATAGTAAATAATCACAACCAGTACAGTTTAAGTAGGTGGTCAATAACAAAATATTATATTTTAATGATTTAAGTCTCAATGGCAGTGTTTACTAAACACGGTTTAATGGAATAAGTGACATGGATTAATTCAACTCTAAATATATTTACAAAAATTTATAAAATGCAGGTGTCTAAATAAAAATATACACAATAATTTTCGCACAATTCTAGAGTTTTTGATTTGAAATGCTTAAAATATTAAAATATTGCTATCATTAAAATGCAATTATGAGCCATATGGGAAAACTACCATATTACAAAAAATATGAGGGTGGCTGCACATTTGTTAGAACCGTATGCGAAAGCCTCAAACCAAAATTCTTTCTTAATCCTTTGCTGTCTTGCACACCTATCCACACCGTACAGACCGTTTATAAATATAAAATAACATATGTGTAGTCACAATTATTGTGTGTTTGTGTGACCCTACGGTAGCTGTCAAATAATTGTACCACTAAAACCACAAATTAAACCTCCTATGTCAAATACGGTAGTACGATTAAATCAAATCAAATTATCATTGAATCATTAAAATGTATAAAGTTATGTACTTCGACAACCATCGTTTACCTTAGGAAACAAAAAAGCGATAACGATGATCCAATATAAAACAGTTCATAACATAAAATCATACACCTAGGTACTTATTTTTCTGTTGAGCTCCTAACGAAACTGGAAGAGCCAGACACTGTTCGCATATTTGTATAAAATCACAAAAACTTTTGTCAAATGTTTATCGTAGTACTTTATGTATATTACATATTTACTAATATAAAATGCCTGGCGCTGTGTAGATTAAGTACCATTTTAAGATTTAATGAAAATATATAAAACATCTTTCAAACGAATTGTGATAGATACCTGCAATGGAAAAGTCTATGCGCTTATTTCTACTTAAAATATTATTATAGTTCATGACTAGCAAAACATCTAGTCAAAATTACAAAACGCTTACATTAGTCATAAATAATTAGACAATAATTATTTACAGGATACATATTCGTCAGAATATATAAACAATGTTAAAATAATTTCACATAAACGCTATAGAAATGCAATCATCAAAAACAATTACGTGTAAATCCGTGCAACGTAAACCAACAACGTAAACATCACATACACACATATTCCTCTAAGAAGACATCACAGTCGAAGATTACCGGTGCAAGTGACATCGTAACCAAAACTAATATTATCGGACCAAGTATCACTAACCAATCGGACAGAGGGAGGTAACCGTTTTTGAGGATCACGAGGGAATGATGGAACTTTGTATAATTTACCTAATTAGCACAAACCTATAGTTAATGTAGTAAAGCGACTCTTCACTGGCCACTTATCACATGAACAGAAAGCGACACGTGACTCGTGGCAGACTACATCGCAGAAATTTGGATGGATAAAATGACAGTGAAGAACTATAAAGAGGCGTGTTAAGGGTCGTAGCAAGTGTAAATCCATTGTCTCTATCTACCCCTACGGGAAACAAGCTTGATTTTACGTATGTCCACCTCACTACATTATTCAAAGAGGTGTTCGGTGATTTGTATTGTCTTTTTACGGGCCTGCAAAATATCAAATATCATATTATGTCATTTTTTTTTCAATTGTCGAGAATCGGAAGCTGTTCCTTATATCCTTTTTGGTAACGCCTATGTTCAGTACGTGATTTTTAATATTACCCTACTTAAATCTCTTTCCCACATAAAAAATATATCAGACCAAAAATGTTGTTTCTATCTTTTTTGCGTCTATTTCTTTTACATTAAATAATGATAAAGTCTTTTTTAATAAATCACTATTTAACGACGCATTTACAATTACCAATCCAACTCATTTCCTATTCAATTCTTACTGAAGCATTATCTCAGTCATCGCTACAATGTCACTTACACTCTGTATAATTACTAAATACGGCACGAAGTCAACAGTTCCTATATACAAGACCTCAGTTCTATTCAACACAGCTATCGCATACTGTTCCTGTCCCTGCCTATGAACGGGCTGGACTCGTGGTTGTTCTTCTCCAGGTTTCCAGATAACGTCGGGTCCGGTCTACTTCTCTTGAAGAAGCCTAGCTTCCACAATGCTAAGATTAGAAGCACTAACACTATTAACCCTACTATCACTGACACTATGATCACCCATAATGGTACGTCCGTAGGTTCACTGATCTTCAAATCTGGATACGCTACTGTTTCAACCTGCAAAGATTAATAAAAATATATATTTAATTATTATTCTTGAGTTTTATTTGGACATCATTAAGTGTGTCAGCGATTCTGTTCGAAAAGTAAGATATCAGGGGATTCTGATATGGGGGCCATTTATGGAAGGGATTAATGACACTGAAAGAACTTTCTTACTTGGCATGAAAAAATGATTACATTACTTTGTCTCTTGACAGTTAGCAACATTATGCTGGCGTGAAGAGTAGCGTACATAAACTTGCTGACCTTGGAACGAAACGCCAATAAACGAGCCACTGTGGCAGGTTTCTAACCATGTGCAGTCGTGTACAAGTATTTATCAAATACACTCCTGCATAAAGACAAAAGTGGCTGAAATCATCGTTCATATATTAACTAGCAACTAACAAGCAAATTAACAAGTGGGCCGCCTGATTGTAAATGATCTCCAAACCCACAATATCAAAATAATTGTGGATGCATTGCCGATCTTGAAGGAAAAGGGCTTAGGAAGGGAAGGGGGATATGGATATAATGACATACCGTGGCGGTGTCGTCGTGTTGCTTGCTCTGGTGTATGTTGTAATGGTCTGCGATATGTATAAAGGCGGTGGATGCGATGTTGACGTGGCTCACACGTGGATAGTCCTCCACCAGTGTCGCGTTCCACAGCCGAGCCTTCACCGTGATGGTTGATGCTTGAGCTCGAGCCAGTCGGTATATGACGCATTGGAACTTTATACACTTCGCGGTTTTCTTTTGACAGCTCTGTAATAAAAGTTTGTTATTATAAGTTGATAATTAAAATATTATATAAAACTTTGATTGTTATTTTAATTAATAGAAAGATTTTGACTGACTACAACACTACTGGTGAATGGTGAGTGTACCTGTATTTGGCATATGTATAAAGCCTTCTAAAATTGATGTAATCTACTTTATAAAGTATTTAATTTGTATGCTGCTGCTATACCAATAAAAAAAGAACAGGCTATATTTTGACGCTCTATGAATAGCAGCGTACTTAGGCTGAAAGCCCTGAATTCCTGGGTTCCTTTTTTTTATTCATTATAAGCTTACGTTTGGCCTCTATCTCACCGGATGGTGAGCGATGTTATTGCCTAAAATGAAGCATGTTTGTCTATCAAATCACAATCTATATTTAAGTCTTTGATTGAGATTTTGTGCCCGGTATGAATAGGCTAACCCCTTATAAATTCAGCAAAACGTGGATGCATGTTGATAATTGCACTTCTTCTTACGCGTCCGAAGACACAGACGTGAACTTATGCTATGTAAATATGAAAAAAATCCAGAGCTATAAACTATTACAGCATTTTAACGAAAATAACTATTATTTCTTGTGAATCCCACTTACCATATTAACAACATGTCTCCTTTGTCCATCTTTGTCAGTATAAGCTTCGGCTTTCAGTATATCGGTTTGTCGTTTCCTCCTTATTCTATTTTCTGATGCACTTGAATACTGCATTCTTTTGTATGTTTCGTTGTATCGTTTATCTACAGAGTTGACGCTCAGTTTTCCAACTGTCATGAAAGGATCCATTTCTAAGTTCTCAAGGTAAGGCTCGAAGGTACCAGGCCTTGTTGTTAAGTTGAGAGGGTTAATTTCTCTTTCGGTGATGAAACATTCTCCGTTGCTTTGGCCTGAAAATAATAATTATGTAATAATTTTTATATGAGACAAGCGGGTCGCTTGGTCGTAAGCGCCATGCTTAACCATATACAGAAATAATACCGCACTAATTTAATTACAAATTGCGAAATTGGTATTGCACTGCATCCGTCAACACAAGATAAAAATCTTAATGGCTTTCGCAATGTCCTTTAAAGTGTTATCCGCCAAAAATGGCATTAAACAATCAATTTAGTAAGTACCGATTTGACATACGCGTCCCCGTGTATTGACAGCATTATACAGAGTTTGTGCCCAAAATTTAAATCTTACTTATTTGGGATTTGGGCCTCCGCACCACCGTCCCTCACCGCACGAAACGCACCAGCGAGCACATCGTTTTTCTGCGAGACAATGATATGATAACGACCCAGTCGAGACGGCCCATGTATGCTAAATACAAAAATTATCTACAGCCTGGCTTTACCACTTGTACTCAAACAGAATTACAGTTTCGGAGAATTTTTATATCTAAGTATGTTGGTAACTTTGTACTTACACGCTACTATAAAGAATAGAAGAAAAAGAGTCATGGCTTAAAATACTGATTACATAATTAAAACCAACCTGCTTCCCCAATAACAGTGGGTACATTCTCAGGGTAGAGGAGCCATTTGCCTTGCGTACTATCAGACGCGACCTGATGCGGCCACAGTATCACCACCTGCACGGATGAGACGCGCCACGGACCTTCGTTGAACACCTGGAATAAGATTATGTATGCTACATATCTATTGGTTATAGGGACCAAGACCTTTCTCGCCCCAAGCAGCAGTAACTATTGCTTCCGTTTATGTGGTTTAACAAATGTCTGAAGTGGTAGGCAGAGGTGTAACCTGTACAGTCACATTTTGCCGAGCTTGTTTCCGTCCCATCCCATTTCAGATGATCCTAGAACATACCTTCTCCACGAATGCTTTCCCCGTCAACCAATACATATGGTTCCCCGATTGCCGACTTAATGTTGTGCATTTAGAGAAATCTCTCGCACTTCGAATGCTCTCCTTATTGACCAATGAAAACAGTTCCTTGAATGCGGGCCTTATGGCATGCGTTTTGAAAAATCTACCGCACTCCGAATGGTCTCACTACCGACTAATACTAAAGGTTCCCTGAATGCGGGCCTTATGGAATGCGATTTGAAAAATCTCCCGCACTCCGAATGGTCTCACTATCGACTAATACAAATAGTTCACTGAACAGGCCTTATTTATGGCATACATTTTGAGAAATCTCCCAGACTCGGAACGTTTTCCCTATCGACCAATGCAAATGCGCCTTTAGAGTGACAGTAGTGTAAGTATTACATTATAACTGATATAGTAGTACCTGATATGTGTGCATAACTCTAGTGCCGATGTCATCAAAATGTTTCATAGCTGATTCACCTATCACCTCGCCACCATAGAAAACTTGCTCAGGTCGGGCAGCGCTGAAATAAATAAATATTGTTATAGATTAATTTCTTGGCCGTGTTTGTCTCCTTTATGCCTTTGATTTCAGTAAACTATTTTCAAGCAGTAACATCAATTATTAACTTATATAAATACAGGCATATTTAAGACGTTCGATTATTTTTTTGTTTATAAGATTAAATAACGAAACGAGCAGGTCGCTCGCTTGATGGTAAGCGACACGCCTATTCATAAACAGAAGCATACAGAACTTTGAATTATAGAACATTACATGACAATCTTCTGCGTTCATCACCCCGAGACATAATTTGTTGTCTCATAATGCCCAGTAAATTCACTGGCATCGATGACCTTTAAGCAGAAACACAACAATGATTACACAATGTTATTTGGCAGCAGAAATAATTACACTGTGTAAACAACCTTCGATTGCCATTACTGAGTAATTGATATCGACAGTTCTAGTGCTAAAGTTTAAAAGTGATCTTATCCTACTAATATTATAAATGTGAAAGTTTATTTGTTTAGATGTTTGGATGTTTGGGCGGAGCCGCGAGCAAAAGCTAGTCCTAAAATAGTTATTTCTATGTCTACTAGTTTAGCTTTAACTTTAGCCATTACTCGTAAATTATTCAATCGCACTTACCCCTTAATTAATAATTCAGCGTTCTTTATAACCAGAGCTTCGATTTCAACTGGTTTTTTCCCAGGATGCAGTTCCTTGGAGGTGGAGTTGGCCCATACTGTAAACACTACTGACGGCTCATTGTCTTCTAAAGTTCTTGCATCGAAACGCATCGTAATCGGCGCCACACCTTCTGGCTGTTTCTTAAATGGATTCTCCAGCATACACGATACTATCGTTTTGTTCACACTTGTGCATATTACGTGTTTATCCTGGAAATTTTGATTTTATGGATAATTTTAATATATAATCTTGGTGTTCGCTAAGCCTAATGTTTGAATCGCAACACTAGTATAAGTTGTAGCTGCTCTTGAAAACTACTTTAAAATCTTTATTTAATATATTTAAACTGCAAGTATGATTTCTAATTATTTATAATGCTTAGGATATCGAGGGTTTCGAAAAAGAGCAATGACTGTAGAAAGAAAAAAATATCATAAGTTATCACTTACGAAAGATGAATTATCGCTTTCCTAAGAAAAAAAACTAAGTTGTTTAATATGAATATGTTTGTAAATGTTAAAAATCAATTTACGCACAACCTGTCAGATTAATGTGAAGTTAAGTTATCTGTGAATTGGATTTGTTGACAAAGGGGATAGTATAGATAGAGTGAGGGGTACTCGATGGATAACTTACGCTAATATTAGCAGCAATGTAGTGCAAACTTGAATGATGTTGTACAAACAGCTGCCCTTCGTAAGCGGACTCGCCGTAGTTGTCGACAGTTATCGATAATTTCACTTCTTCCTCCTGTCCTAGTGTAAGAGCATATGACTTGCCATCGTCAGCTGAAAGTAATAAATCATTATACGTCAGGTCAGGCTCTCACTCCATACTGAATTTTTTATATTACAAAATGGAACAAAACGCTCTTCAATTTTCTGCTAAACACTAATGAAATAGTGTAAGTTTTTTTGTATATCAATGAAGTTGTACCTTTGATAAACATTCAAATGACCTGACAGGATGGTATTAACTCATTGTTAAATAAATTATCCTATAGAAAGCAGAAACAAGACAAGGTCGCAAACACAGCTGATGGCGTCGGTGCCGCAATCATTCAAGAAATTAGCGCTAAATATGGTTGCGATCGCGTTGAGTAGGGGTCAATCATCATTGTTGGGCAATACGTCGTTACTATATTCTACTAGGCGGGCATTATGAGACTTAACATCTTATATGTCGCAATGACGAGCGTAATCTAGTACCATTAGTTCTTAGTAGCGTGAGCTAACCATCAGGCGAGCGACCTGCCCGTTACGTTATTAAATCCAATAATAATAAAAAATCCTGCTTTACTTAGGTTCTACACCCCTACCATATAATAACAACTAAGCTAACCTTTAGGAAGCTGCAGGACAGGATTGACAACAAGGTCGCTGACGCAGACGGCGTCAGTGCCGCAGTCGTTCAAGAAGTGAGCACTGAACATGGTGGTGGCGGTTGCGTTCAGTACTGGATAGTCGTCGATATTGGGCAACGTGCCGCTACTGATGTATTTAGGCTCTACGTGCTCTAACTTGTACGTCACTTGGAACTGGAAATTTAAAAAAATCCTAATTGGACCAATTTAATCAAAGTTCAGATAAATTTGTTTAGATTTTGTGTTAGCCTGTTTGCTAGGTGAGGGGAATGGCCCTCTGAAAGTCTTTTTCTAGCATATCTAAAAAGTAAAATATTATAGCCATGTTTACTAGGGTTTCGCTTAATATATTAGTGAAGCCTAGCTTATGTTTTCTTTCCATCTAATTCATTGCACAGTAAAAGATTCAGAAGAATTTTTTTTTCAGAAATACCAACCTTGATCGGAGTTTGTATATCCCTCGTATTATTCTTCACATAAACTACATGCTCTCTACAATCTTCTGTATCTTTACCAATTATTATCGTTTTATTTATAATACTGATCTTGTCAGAATCAAAAAATACTCTAGAATATCTTCTACCACCGGGGAATGTTTCAGCCTCTATCATATAGTTAAGTTTGAGAGCACTTGCTTGAGTAGATTTAACTAAAGATTCAATAATACAGCATGCTTGGAAGTGGAAACAAGTGTAGTTGGATGCAGGGTCTCTCTCACATCCATATACTGATGGATCGATGTTTATTATTGTGTTCGATGGTCGTATTGAAGTTTTTATGTCGATTATGGGTCTCGTTCGTAATAAAGCGACGCTGCTCTGAAAATATAAATATTATACATTACATAAAGTTCGGCTAGGTTCAGGGGGTAAACCTATCGCCATTTCGAGCACAAATTCAAGTCCTAATTCTGCTTGATGATGAAAATTCAAACTAAAATTGTGGTTGCCCCTGGGACTTGAACCCCAGACAGCAGCGAAAAAAGCAGGACTAAGCGCTGTTACAAACCAAACGGTCTCTCGAATACAAGGAATCTAATACCTAGTAAATGTCTTAAAATATATATTTAAAGGTCGTATTTATATATATTTCTACTACTTACAAAACACCAAATAACGTTTTTTGTTTCTTTTTCTGGCATACTAAATAATCTACAATAAATAATTTAATGTACCACTTACATTCTCGTATGCGCCAACAAGTAAATCAGGGTATCCGTTCCCATCTAAATCAACTCCGCCTGACAGCGAGTATCCAAACGTCCTAAATATATTTGGCAACGCTTCAGCCGGTATCACTTGATCTGGTTTCGTATTTAGACCATTAACTCTATCTCCCATATAGATATACACCACTCCATTGCCTTCATAAGGACTACCGATAGCGATGTCTTGGCATCCGTCCTTGTTGAGATCCCCAGCATTTGCAATGGAGATACCAAATTGGGACTCTTGTTGGCCCGTGAGTTTTAAAGTATATTGTTCTGGTAGACTGTGGTTATTGTTAAGATATAAATAAACAGCTCCGCCAGCATCACGGGAAAAGTAGAACGGAGCTCCTACTAACAAATCTGGTAAACTAGAAAAACAAAAAACCGTATAAATTTTAAGAATAAAATAATGTCTAATTTAAACATTAATATTAGCTAAATATTTTGTTGAGTGGCAGAGTTGCGCTGTAGATAGTTTTGTGTACAGTATGAATCGACCGACTTGACCGGGACCAGTGTTCTACAGAAAATCGCCTTAAATTAGCGACCCTTTCCGTTAAGGACGGCAACGCGTCCATGATTATTCTAGTATTATGGGAGTTCGTAGGCGGTGGAGATAACTTACCATCAGGTAACTTGCTCGTTTACTATGAGTAAATTAATTATTTAAATTTGTAGCGCCACGCTGTAGACAAATTTGTCTACAGTATGAATGGACCGGTTTAACTGAGGTTGTATCCCTATTTTACAGAAAACCTACGTATTTGGTAACGTTTGGTACGGTGCTTGCGATTTTCCTCCTTTCATCAAAGGTCTGTATCGCCCCATGACTCATCGCATTGTTGATGTTTATGTGCTGTGGAGATCACTTACCATTATATTACATTTGGTGGTAGTTGCTTGTTAGTTTTCGACTGCTAAAACATAGAACCAATAATATTTCTAACTGAAATTAATAAAAAAATAATAATATTAACCTGTCGCCATTAACATCAGCGGCTGCAATTTCGTAACCAAAGCTGGATCCAAACTGTTCGCCCTTCAGCAGCATGGGAACGTCGAGTATGTACAAGTCAGTCCTGCCCCAGTCGCCTATGACTCTCTTGACGAACATTACAACTTGGCCGGTTCCGTGGGCCCGAGGAGCTCCGGCAACGTACGATAATTTCTCCCCGAAGAATTTACCACCGGTCACGGACATGCCTGGACATATTATATAACATAAGCCCATACTAGTTACCACGAAGCGGTAGGCAGAAGCGCATCCACAGTTTACAAAACTTATTTTAGCCCCTTTATGGGATGAAACTATCGGCATACCAGATAAAGATCCCAATTTCCATCAACTCGTATGAAATTTTTGGAATCGAAAACCCAAATTGTGATTGCCCGACTTGATGTGGGATTCGAAACCACCACGTCATAATTTATCAGCCGTAGTAGGCCAATGAAGGGATTATTTAAATTTCATCCCTAATAACTTTTTTGAGAACGTCTGGATATAAACTGTACTATATTAGGTATTTTTATAATGGTTCCAATTTAATGTGAAATTATTACACACAATTTCTTGGTATTTATTTCTTTGATACAATAGTAGATGTAGTTCACCACTAGAGTGCGCCACTGGTTACTAAGACACCATATTCAGTTCTACTCGCCTGTAAATATGGACACACTACTCGATGTCCTATATTTATGAAAGGTTCATATTATGAATGAACGATGAAAACATACAACAGATTGATGAGAGCTAAACACACAAAAAGAAAGTCACGGCATCCATCTCATCCGATTAACACGAGTCGTGTCAACATTACCTACATTACAAAATTGCGTGTAAAAGCGCTAACGTATTTAGTCAACAAACTCGACCCTTTAAATAGATAACAAATCTCACCGAGATAACTGTACTTTTCGACTGGGCTGGCGCCGTCAGCAACTGGTCCCATGTAAACAACGTTGTCTCTGGTTAATACATCGTCCGTGGTATCTTGAGTGAAGATAGTTCCCCTCCAAGTGTAGGGTCCGGGACTGCCCATGATAACCGTGTCATCGTCGAGGAGCAAACTGCTCGTTCCCACTTGACAGAAACCGTATTCTTCGTGTTCCCTGTAATATAAATTTAATTTGTTTCGCTTTAATGAAGAGATGAGCAGGTTGTTCGCCTGATGGTAAATGCCGGCTTATAAACAGTAGTAACAACACGTAGAACGTTTAATTACAGTGCTAAGTAGCATAGTCTCATCATGGCTAGTAATTTCATTGGCTGTAATGTCCAACGGTGCTTCTTACACATTGGAAGCGCCTATTATGAAAAAAGATTAAATAGTTTTAGGATTAATATGATCCTATTAAACATTCATATACTATGGTGAAGAAATAGTAACTGTATTTTCTGTTTTAAGTGTTTATACATTTTTTAAAGCTCCTATTCGAGAAATTTAAAGACAAACACGGATATAAAAACTCCTTACCGTATAATAGATCTTCCTTTGCAAGGCTCCAAAGCTTCCATTAATTTTAAGTCATTTGTTAATGTATAACACAGGCCTTGACCAAATTGTAGTTCTCCCGATTTTCGTATATATCTGAAATTTGATTTGATGAAAAAAATGATTTTGTTATTACTTTTATAAAAAAATACGCTGATATTTCTGATGGAAAGATGGAAAAAATGTAATGCACATGAATTAATGCTTTTCATCCAAGGCTGTCAAGAGGGACGCTTCCACTCACTACCCCTCTATATAGCTAAAATGTCAATATGCAAAATGGCCGCCTTTGGTACAAGTGCAGAAGGGATTGTTAAAAAAGGGCAAAACAACTCAGATTTTCTTTCGTTTTAGACGAGGTTTTTTTTTATAGCATAGGCCGGCAAACGAGCAAGTGGGTCACCTGATGGTAAGTGATCTCCACCGCCCATGTACGCCCACCACCAGAAGAATTATGGGCGCGTTGCCGACCTTAAAGGAAAGGGATAATTAGGGATTGGGAAGGGAAGGGTTTTGGGCTTCCGGATATCTCACTCACCGTACAAAACGCAGCAGCAAGCCGCTACTTTACGTCGGTTTTCTGTGAGACAGTGGTAACGACCCGGTCGAGCCAGCCCATTCATGCTGAAGACAGTTCTGTCTACAGCGTGGCTCTACCACTCTGAAAGTGAGGTCCGAGGTGTGAAGGCAACTTAGTATAAGATGAAACTTTTAACTATTTCTAAACGTCTTCTTTAGCAACATACTAGTGTTTATACCTGTGTGCACAGACAACAACTTTCTTCCCAGGCCCTTGACTCCGAACCGACACTCCCAACCACTGGCCTTCCTTGATCTCATCGGGACCGGGGTCGGACAGGTTGTCAGATTCTAAAGCTAAACGTCAAAACAATGTTAGTATATGACGCCAATGATAACATACAACCAGAAGCGATTGGCTAAATCATAGCAAATAAAATATTTTGTATCAATTATGAAAATTAAACACAGTTGTTACTCCATAAGGAACATAATTTTAAACACAGCATTTAAACTAACAAGCTCAAATTAGACACAATTGTTTAATATGAAATAAAAACATTTAGTTTCCTTGTTCTTTAAAACCATGTTATTTAACTCAACTCAACCCACGCATATTAAAAATAGATAAAATAACCAAAGTGGAAAACAACAAGTTTATTGTTTTGAATGCAAAGCAATGGCTTCAAATTTGACAGTAAGGATTTATTTCAATAATAAAAATAATATTTTAATATCAACCAAATATATTTTGAAAACAATTTCGGCAAATGCAAAGCATTGCAGCCAGGCGTGTATAATATAATGAATGCATAATGAAGAAGTTCTTAAACTAAATAGCAGTTTTGCTAGTGAATAAAAAATGTTTTCTTGCACATTGTCCACACGTGCATTGTTTCTTTAAATATCATGCAGCCTACATTTATCGAAAGAAAAGTCTATCGTATTCCTCTAGAACATTCATAAAGAACTAATTGTGATCTACGGTGTAGACGAACAATTGCAATTGCAAAGTGGCGATCCTGCAAACCTGAAATAAACCTGAAAATACGGCTTAAACTTGTGGTCTCGTGTTAATGAACGTTATCGAAGACTACTTTATGTTAATTTCGAGCTGATACGATTAATCGATGGCCGATTCGTTAATACACCAAAAGACACCAATTTTAATTTAAGTAAGTGAATTACTAACAGTTACACTATGAGAGAGTTATGTTAATCGGCCCAGCGTTATCGATAAATAATTTATTTTAATTTTGTTAGACGATATGCAAAACCAGACATATTTTGGTTTTGGCGATTATTTCGTTATTTAGAGTGCAATATTTTATTATTCTTCGTTAATACATTAATAATTTCGTACATAACCAATCACCTGTAAATTTATTTATAATTCTAGAATATTTTTTATCATTATATCATAATAATTTTTATACACTTTAGTTAATTTAATTTACGTTTCTAGTTGTCTAACCTACAAATACTTACGCGAAGAATTACTATTTTGACTAGCTAGATTACTGTACAATATTCTATTAAGAAAGCGTTTATTGTAAAAATCTATCAAAAAGCTCTACTTGCTGTCCCTACATTTGTCGCGCTATATTTACATCGGATTCAAAATATGAACAAAATATGCTTGCAAAGTGAACATAGCTCAAGCATTTAATATGGTGCTTCTTCAGGCGGTTAGTGTTTATTATTAACTTTGGGATACATTTCCTGTTCTTATACTTTAAAACTATACTGAATCTATGAAACATTTGTTTACTTTAAATCATACATAATATTTAGGTTACGAGTAGATAAAAAAAGAAAATATATCCCATATGGTAACGTGTATGAATAAATGTGTAATTAAGTTAGTGTTGCGCATGCTTAGCAAATCATTTATTTGATGGTCCAGCTGGAACTTCGCAGACAGATTTCTTTGCTATTAGTACAATCAAAAGTATAATAAACAGCGATTAGTCAATATTAGTCGAGGAGCATAATGATTAAGAATAAAGGTCGAGACCACAGCACTTACTCGGTTCTATCGTGCCGTACTTCGCTGTATGGGGCACCACCGACAAAAAATAACAATTTTATTAAAACTTATATAACTTTCTATGTCTATGAATTCGTCCCAGCGTTGCCTTGTCTATCTAGGTAGTGATTTTTATACACTGGTGATTTTCTTCTACCTATAAGCTATTTAAACTTAATCTAATTGTGTTGCTAACGGCTTCTAGAGTGTTCTCTACAACATTAAAAATGTTTACTCATACTCTTTTGCACACTACCACTATACTGCTTATGGATACGTTAACATTTTGTAATGGAAACTAATATTAAACTACCTCAAGACATCCAAATAGTTTCATTTAAGTAATTGAAGATGAAGTATTTAGGAACAAAATGTATTTAAAGCTGCAATTTTAATTTAATTGTTGAATTTATTTTTACAGAATTGGAAGATTTGGCCAGTGGTATATATTTTTATTGCGACCAATTTAAGAAAGAAAGTATACAAATCTATGATAACATGATCTGGGATTTCATTACTGAAGCCTTTCATTGTCTGACAGATGTTTCTTTTTAAACAATGGTATAGCTGGATACTCACATCTTTTCCCGTCAGTGATAACCTGCTCACAGTCAGTGGTGGCGGAACTGAGAGCACATTTCCATAATGCCCCAGACTTCGTTGTGTTTGGTTGGAGATTTTGATCTAACGGTGCACCAACCAGCAACCTGTGAATACGAAAAATAAAACATTATTATTTTTACCGGCGAAAAAATGGCGGAGGCTTTTGCTTGTATTGTATGTTGGTAGTGTCAACAATTAAACTGGAATAACTCCGACTCAAAATTATTATTATTTTTAGCTTTATAATTTGGGTAGATTTTTTAATATTTAAGAACAAAAATAATTACTCCAAAATGTATTTGAAATAAAAACACAACTTACATAATTATTTCACACTTAAAAATATATTCAGTTCTAATAAGGTATCAGGAAAAAAATATCGCCATCACATTTACCAACAAATTGTAAAAACCTCCGAGCGTCATGTGTTCTGAATGAGCAGTGATGAGACGGATATGATTATACAGCGTTTGTGGGGATTTCATTACGTCATTATATATATAATGAGGGCCCTTGCTGGTGCGGTCTACTGGTGCATATATATCATTACCAGAGATCATCTGATTACATACTTGGGAGAATAAAAATAACACGATAACAAGCTGTTACCAATGGCATGAGAACGAAGAATTCAACAGCCTAGTTAAAATAAAAAATAATAATAAATATATAAAATAACATGTTTGAACAACATACGAACAGCCGGTGAGAAAGAATTAGCGTAAACGATAGTGTTGGAAGCTTCCCCTCGGAGACAGTCATGGCTTAATTAGAACCGGTACATTTGCATCGGAACGTTCGTGGAACACACATTGTTTTCCCGATAAGGCTTGTTAACATTGCGGCGGTTCTGTACCCATCTACAAACTCGTTATTAGAATATTCATTATCATAAGGCACGACGCATATAATTCTTGTGGAACAATTTAGGGGAATATTAATCTTGACATTGGAATAAAGTGATGTGCTATATACCAATTTTTATACTTCCTAAGCTGATTAAGTTTTTTTTTACTTGATTGAACGACGAGACGAGCAAGGTGCTCGCCTGATGGTAAACACCAACCCTGCCCATAAACAGATGCAACACAGAACTTTGAATTACAAAGCACTGCATGGCACTGTACTGCGCTCGTCACCCCGAGACATAAGATGTTAAGTCTCATAATGCCTAGTAATTTCACCGGCTTCTATCTCCTTCAAACTGAAACACAACAGTGCTTACACACTGTTGCTTGGCGGCAGAAATAAACAAAGCGGATGAAGTAAGAATGACATACTCTTATTCAGTAGTAATACTACCGCGGTATTATACACGTTCCATAGCTCCTACTGCTGGGCACGGATCACCTCTACTAATGAGAGGGATTTAGCCTGATGGACCTACCATCAGGCTGGCCTGATTCCTAATATTAATTTACAACCGAAAGGTAAGAATAATGCAGTCCAGTAATTTTGCTAAATCCAAAAAAAACTGGTTTTACTCATTAACGGACAAATTATTTTATAAGATTGCAGAATACACATAATATAAATGTTTATGTGCATGGAGATAAATTATCTTTACCCACTTTTACGAGTATATCCCATAACCATTAATTAATTGTTAATGTATGGGATTCAATTATAAACATCGTGTGACGGACTATCGATCAACCCGCAGCAAATCGATTAGGGTCTTGTACTGTACTATCGTACCGCCGATAGCAAATAGCCGAGTAAGTACACTATTCAATTTAATATTGGTCATGGGCTGCGGCCGCTGTGATTGTATGCGACTATTACATGTGCTCTTATGCATTTAAATTGACATATATCAGAAATTATATCGAGTTATGATTACGGTAACATTGTATAATAATAGCTAATATAAATACTTAATTACAGTACTAACTTTTAAATTAATCAGTTCGTCAATCTTCGATATTTATATTCAATGGTATTTTTATGATTCTGCATGCTATAGTCATAATTTGAGATATAAATATTTTCATCTATCTATATACGAGCAACTAACTTGATTGAATATTTTATTAATGCTCACTGATTTCTTGATTACTATATTTGGTATAAAATTTCCAATTATTAGTGATTTGTAGGCATTTTATGCATAACAGTTGGGCATTTAATAGATGGTAAGCGAGAGGGCGTCTGGGTAGTACTACCTTGTCAATTTCTGCCGCCAAGCAGCACTGTGTAAGTACTGTTGGGTTTCGGTTTGAAGGCAGTGAAATTACCGGGTATTATGAGACTTAAAATGTTACGAGATGCCGATCGTAGTTAAGTGCCATGCAGAGCTTATTAATTCAAAGTTATTTGTGGTGTTATGTCTGTTTATGAGCAGGCGCTACCGCCAGACGAGTGACTTACGCGTTTCTTCATTCAGTAAAAAAACTTCTTGCATATTTTATTATTGTTATTTAACCAACTTCAAAAAGAGCTTCTTTATTTACTCTGTTTCAAAATCATAGTTATATTCCATTGTGTTCTTCACTTGCTTATCGGTATTATTATAGTCATTGTTCGTAATCTCTGATTTTGAATGCAGTTCAAGACATTTCCACCCACACTATAAAGGTCAAAGCACCCTAGAGAAGAACAGAGATAGGTACAATTAAGACTGCATTGTTTCCTCTTCTTACGACATTTCTTTATCTTTCGTTGGATGAGACTCGAAAAAATTATTTACTTTAAAATTATGAAAAGTGGATTAAATAATAGCGTAACGAAAATAATGTTGCAATGTCTGTCTGGATGCAGCATTATTATGTAAGTGAAGGACATTGGATATTGAAGCCTGTAAAATTACTAGGCATTATAAGACGTCACACTTTTTTATAGCATAGACCGGCAAACGAGCAAGTGGGTCATCTGATGGTAAGTGATCTCCACCGCCCATGCACACCCACAACACTAGAAGAATCGTAAGCGCGTTGCCGACCACATAGGGAAGGGATAATTCAGGCAATGCCTTAAGGCAATGAAGAGGAGTGGATTTGGGCCTGAAATATGTATCTTCTCTCCATTTTTTGCACCTACTTTGTTCATCTCTGCATTACCCTAAGGTTGACTGGTAGAGAATGCCTTTGGCATTAAGTCCGCCTTTATACATTTGTATATAAAGTGTAAAAAAAAAAAAAAAAAAAAAAAAAAAAAAAAAATTTGAAGTAAAATTTCCACTTTGAACGGGTGAAATTAGAGGCGTAGCTCTTCATTTATAAAATCATGTTGATGATACTGCTTCACTAAAATTGCAAAACAAAAGTAATGAAACAAAAAAAAAAGAAAACCGCGATAAAATCCGTTTAAATTAGTTTTATTTGAATGAGTACCATTCGCGTAAACGTAAGAAAGACTTTCTTTACTATCAAACAAATACAACATGAATTTCCTTGTGAAAGGTGTCGCGAAATGAGATTAAATTAATATATCGAGCAAAATTGTAATACATCATAGTAAAATACTTAATTTACAACTTCATGCAATAATACAAATCGTGTCATTTTTATCTTGCGGCCAGCATATTAGCATCGTCCCTCTAAAATTTGATACAAGATAATTGAATATTATCTTGTATCAAATTGATGTTCTTCCGTGTGGGCGGCATAATTTTAGTAACTGCAAAAGGCAATCGGTCAAACCCTCATGATCAATCTACGATACAAAGGGCTCATTTATAGAGTGCCATTCCGCGCCCACATCTCGACAATCGATCGTGCCCTCATTGGGGTTAGCCGACGTGCGCCTACGCTTCACAGTTATTGCTTTGCTGATACACAATATTAGTTACAGTGTTAATGTTGTCCTTCCATTACCCGTGAATGCAAACACTGGCTGCTAAATGCCACTCCTAACTACAGTGTCGTATGTCGAACCCTTGGGCCGCGCCTTCTCTAGTAAACAGCGATAAACTACCATCAATACTGGTATCTATCCTTGACATCAACCGATAATGCCACCATATTGCACAGCCATTTAGATAGCGATTACAATAAAAACGCATTTCGAGAATGCCATCAATCTTCAGGTTAAGTTGACGTGTGCACAATATCTATTGTGTTTTATTGATGATTGTATTTTATTCGTTAATGTATTTAAATGTTTATTTTATTCATGGTGGCGTTACTTCATTGTTTCACACATTATAAAATAAAAATAGGTATACCTAAATAAGTTTTATGTTATGTACCGGAAATATTGATAAGTTATTATTGTTTTAATTTTAGCTTATCGCTAGAAAACGCTACGATACCGGTTTTGGCTTAGTACATTAAAATCAAACCTACATTTTAGAAAATACATTATGTTGCTTCTCTATAATTTTTATTGTTCAATTCATTTATTTAATCAATATAATACATTCCTAAAAATAGGTAATACACTACCCACGTAATATGAAAATGTATCATAACAACATTGTCACAATACAATAATAAGAACAATCGAAAAAATCCATTGAATAATAATGTCTTTATGAAGACAAGAGTGAAGATAAAGCTGATCTATCGTAGAACTATTCCATTAAGTCAATTGAAGGATCAAAGAGCGGCTAGTGCGCCCCACGAGATGTGATATCTGGACACTAGACGTTGTCACGCTACTGAATGAAATGCCTTCACGCGTGCTACGTGTGTTTACAACGGTACGTGCCACCGACTGTCCATACATACATATTTAGGAAGTAGCCAGATTTATAGCTGATTCATATAAATGTAGCTCGTACTGTCGAAAGGAAATATTTCGGTATTCTGAAGGCGTCAATGATTTTTTTGACATTTATTTTTTACTAAGAACTATAAAATTTTCGTTGTTAAGTTACAGAATGATATTAGAATTATTAACAGTTATATAAATAAATATACCAACAAAACAAATATATTATGTGAATCCCACAAACATTTATCTCGGTGCGAATCCATGGCCTCTAGCTTCGCAGCCGGCCACTCGCCCACTGCAGAACGGAGGCTGTCTGAGGTGTGTGAATATACGATTTTTCTTTACAATATTAATTCTTATACTTAAGATACAAGGTTGAACATTTCGTAACTAATCTAAGAAGATTTCGAAATCCAAACGGATTATTCAGGGTTAGGTCAATTTATCCATAGCCCGTTTCTAAACAGCATCGGTTGTAAATTACATTAACACCTTCACACGGGTCTTTACAAGCGTCGGAGGTTTGTTGTGCGGTGTAACCCGATTCAAAAGCATATCTCCGATCTCAACCAAACTACCGGTATAACATTAACTGAAATGGAAAGGAACACACCACTAACATAATTGTTATTCCCCTTTTTATTTATTTCATAATTTACTCACACGTAACATAAGATCCATAATGTTAGCATGACTTAATCTATTTTAATATAAATACAAAAAGCACTAAAGATGCTAGCAGTATTATTCAAACTTAAAATTAGTAATGACAAATCACTTAATAACGTATGAAGACAACGATTCTTGAAAATACCTGATGGGAATCATTTTTCGGCGTATGTGTTAAAGTGTCTTTTGCATTTGAACGTATATTATTAACCGAGGCAAAGAAAACAAAGTGATGTTCACGCATAACTCCGCTTTATTAATCGTCGCCGATTATATATTTTTTTCGATATGGTTTACAGCAGTGTTATTTTAATTTAAAGAAATTAATTTCATCCTTAAAGGAAAGAAATCGGAAATGAGATGTCAATGAAAAGCTAGGTGAGTGACAGACTGATTTATTCATAATCAATACCATAAACCAAAGGAGATCGTCACATTTCTCCCCTTTAAGTCTACCACTTAATACAAACTTTTAAAAACCAATAATCTTTAAGTAACAAGACAATTAACAACCGAGTTGTCGCCTACATAACTATGCCGACCAACTATGCATAACTATGCCGACCAATATACATAACTATGCCGACCAATGTACATAACTATGCCGACCAATGCCCCCCTTTTGGCACATCAGTTGCAGATGCCCTCTTTGGTCGCATTCGTCGCAATTGTAACCTTAAAAACGACATCTAAACGGATTGTGCGCCTTGCCACAACGCCAGCATAGGTCCGCAGCCTCTGAGCCGCCCGTATCCCCTGCTGCCGCGACTTGCCACAACATCAGCATAGGTCCGCAGCCTCTGAGCCGCCCGTATCCCCTGCTGCCACTCCACTTGCCATAGCGCCAGCATAAGTCCGCGGCCTTTGAACCGCTCGTATCCCCTGCTGCCGCTCCACTTGCCATAGAGCCAGCATAGGTCCGCGGCCTTTGAACCGCTCGTATCCCCTGCTGCCGCTCCACTTGCCATAGAGCCAGCATAGGTCCGCGGCCTTTGAACCGCTCGTATCCCCTGCTGCCGCTCCACTTGCCACGCTGGTGACGGGTGCTCTTGAAAAATCGCGCTCGTGTGCCCGTCCGACCGCCGCGCGCATTATGCAGGCCTTCGCCCGTCTCGCAAATCGCGCTCGCGTGCCGGTCCGTCCGCCGCGCGCATTATGCAGGCCTTCGCCCGCCTCGCTACCCGCCTCCTCCGATGAGTCTGTCTTCACCATGGTGGAGCTGCTCAACTCGGCATGTTTCTCTGCTGCCTCGAGATCCAAAGCCAACTCCACCGCTTCCTTTTATTGTCTTTTCTTCTCCGCAAAGATTCTCGATCGCATATTGTTTTTCAATACGCCGAACATATTATGCTGGCTACTGTTTTGACGCCAAATCAAAAGGTTCCAATTTACCGATCGGCATATTAGCAACCAAAAGGACTGCTCTAAAACGCGTGATAGCTCTAAAATAAATTTAATTTTATTTCTCGTCGCCAATGAGATGTCAATGAAAAGCTAGGTGAGTGACAGACTGATTTATTCATAATCAATACCATAAACCAAAGGAGATCGTCACAGGAAAGACTAAAACTTCCGACATTTACACATTATGATGATTATTTCCCAAAAAAATGCACATTTAAAAACAAATAAAACCGACTTAAAAATACTAAAAAGCTAAAAGTAAACCTAAACAATTTTGAGTCGGTGGTACTAAAGTTTAATAATGATTCTTATAGTTTGTTGGTACTTAGAAGTGGTGAATATCACGATATTGTAGAATATATTGCTGCATTCACATTAAACGAAAATCAATTGCAAGGACTTAAATAATGGCAACATCATTTCAATTAAACAACTATCGTTGTATATAAAGAACCGCCTTGAGACAAAACATTCACATCTCGTATAGTCATATCTGGTTGTCGCGCAAGTTGTAAAGTACATGAGTGGTGACAGAAGTGGCAGTGGGCAGGCGATCTCCGCCGGTGGTCCACCGCAAACACTGCCCGCTGCCATTGTCCAAACTTTATTGTCATAAGCGGCTTTACCTTGGCCACCAAAGTATTTTTATTACCAGCTTAGTCTAGCACTTCCTGTTTTGATGTTATTTGATTAATAGCAATTGTTCTCGAATGATTCTACTTTTTTTTAAGGATCCAAAATAGTTTTCCATATCCTGTCTCTAGCTTCGTTCATATATTTGAACCACTACTGGGTGTTCCATCTAGTATACTATATGATACATAGGTATACTACATTGATTTCATACATAATTATAATCTCAATTATACCTTCACGAGTGTCAATAGCCTTTACATTAAATTTTGCGAATCGAGCACTAAACTTATAGTCCTTCGGGCGAAACAATGTTTCCTGCATGAATCACGTATAATAACATTCGGGATACGTGCGTGCGGTCTGCCAAAATATTTTAACGAACATGCTCTGCATACTTTCATGCGCATTAGCGCTTCAATTAAGCTTTTTATGCCTACAAATGAACCAAATATTGCAATGTAATTTAATATTGAAATATAATCAACATTTTGAAATGCATGGTAGAAGGCGTATTCTGACGTCCTGTGAGATGTGAAGTGCAAATTATATGGAAATTATCCATTGTAATGTCTTGCTATGTGGCACGATTTTCATAAAGCAATATACTAATATGGGACAATTTTATGATTATATGTACGCGACAACAAAGAATTTAATTACATATATAAAGATGGCAAACAGATTAAAGAGTACGAAGACGTTATTAATACGCGACTGCGAAATCAATTTAGCGATACACGACATAAATGCTATGTTCGTTCGAAACACAGTGTTAAATCCTACTATGTACTATTATTATAAATAACTAGTAATTAATAATATTTTGTTTAATATATCATAATTTAACGATAATTAATATAAATAATATCATTATAAGTGTGTAAATTTGGATGTTTATGAGTTGTGAACATAATATATTGTTACCATAATATTTGTTAGTCAATGACGCCTTAAAGGCCGTTCACGCGGGCGAAGCCGTAAGCAAAAGCCAGTTTATAAATAAGTTAAGGCATATCTTTAGATTACAAAATCGACGGCTACATAAATTCTAAAGAGAAGTAGACGACTAACCAATACGTGAAATAGTGTCATTAACTAAAATTTAAGTACAATTATAACTAAACCATTACAACTTATTTAAATATATACACCTGGAAACGAAAACTTGTCTGTTGGCTTGTTAATTGTTTTAAGATTTTGTTTCCAACTTAAACAAGCGCTTTCACTTACTTTGTGGTTTCCCTTTAAAAGGCATAAAATATCACAATCAGATATGTACATAATTACGGTCGATTTGTGAGTGAAACTCTCAAGTCGGTATAATCCAGACTTTGCTACTGACTTGCTACCAAGTTACCAAGTGTTACCAAAAGTCTTATCAGTGAACCACTCGATAGTGCTAGTATTCCATATTGATACTCTACGTATGGGGCTTTAAATGAAAATTGTCTAACTAAGATTAAGTTTCCCATTTTGGTCAATTACTTATCCGTCAGTAAAGATAAAGTTACCACTTGGTCAAACGCATTTAACAGTTTACTTTGGTATCTATATATTTCAGCGATTGAAAATAGGTTATCTATGAATTACTAACAGGGAACAAAAGTCTTACCTAATTTAAAACTACTCAAATATAATTACGTAAATAAAAAAGATCTACTAAGTATATGCCCTAATTAACTAATCATAGCCGAGTAAAAATTAAAACCTCTGAGGTGTCGTTTTAATGTTGTAGGCATAAGGTATACATGTTTATGAAGAGATTTTACGAAACTCAACGCTAAGTGAAGAAAGGGAGCTGTAAGGGAAACAATATTTTTTAACCAAGTTTATATTACGCTGGTGAAGTCGCGTGCAAAAGCTTATCCATTATAAAAACAGTTAAACTCCAAGGTTAAAAAATAACGATGGAAACGCATAGTTTCTGTAATGTATCCCTTCTCTATGGCCTGAGGCTGAGAAACTATGTAGCACTATTCTATGTATAATTTTCTATGACATTTAAAATTTATGATCTGTGCCAGAATGATTGAGTGGGTGAAACAGTGTGCACAATGGGCATATATAACCATGAAGAAAGTAATAAGAAGGCTTTAAACCTGTATTGTCACCTCACAAAGGAAGTTATTAGTGTAAGGGAATTGGATGTGTAGACCATATACATTGAATATGATTATGTAAGAGTATGTACGTATAATGGTAACAAAAAGGTTATTTCTATGCTTTAGGTGCTTTCTATGGTCTGCAGATACCGAAGTAAATAAATAAATACACTCAACAGTCACACATAGTCCTCACACACGCTCACTAGGTTAACCTGTAATGTGGCTATCAAAAACTGCGAGCGTCTTGCGGTCCCACAACACTCTGATCCGAAACAAATATTTGTGGATCACACAAACATTTATAGGTAATAGACAACAATATTATCTCACTGTCAATATACACGAAGACATGTCAAACTAGTATGTCTTAAACTGACTCTAAGGCGCTATCTGGCAAAAATTTAATCGCACATTGTTTTATAGGCCCTGAATTTCCAGAAACACTTGCGTTCAGCAAAGGTTTTAACATTAGCAATTTTAACTTTTAACCTGGATCTTTGCGGAACTTCATTACGTCATCCAATAATTTTGTGTATTTAGTTATGGATTACAATAGATTGAGATTTTAGATTTAGATTTAGATTTTAGAAGATTAGAATTTTACATGTCAATTTTTTTTTATTACATACGTACATTATTTATGTAACCCATTTCCGTCATAGAGATCAGTCAACTCTTGTGTACAGTCGCGTGCATTATTATTTTGTGCGATCTCTCATTAGCGGTCGTCGACGATAACTGTCGCCTGTCGTGTTCGTGACTCGTTCGTGTACTTCGCTTGTTACATGCTTCACGTCTTGCAACTACGGTACACTTTATGTGATAATATTTTTATGTCACTCCACATTATTACGAGACGTTTGACAAATACTCCAAGTATTGGGTAACAAGTTTAAGTTTTTAATTATAAGTTTGTGTGTCTAAATTTAAACCATCACTGTACCATTTGATTAATATTGTCGTGATCTAAGTTGTATCATATCTAATTATCGAATCATACCCCTTTATTCATAATAATCTTCAAGTAAAAAAAACAATTTAATTAACTGCTTTTTATTACGCTTTACACAATAAATACATGAAATACAAATACATGAAATCTGTGACCGCAAAATAGATGTCAACCAAACATTTTACTGACACAGACATGTTGATCATTTTGAAACGACACTGCAGTAACACAGAGGCGGTACCGTATCGATTTATCTGCGTCCGACATAATATCGTCTCGGTCAAGCATTTATCTAACGTCTTAAGGTAGATTTCCGGTGGTCGCGACAACCGTAAACGCGCCAAGAATGTACACTTTGGCCAATGTAAATCTAGGGGAGACCAATAATAGGAAGCGTCACTTATGTACGGCGATTCTGTCGCCTTCAGTATTGCATTGACAGATAAAGAAGTCACTGATGTTAGTCATTGACAATTGACGCGGCCATCGGAACTCTGCCTTTACGCGACTTCTCAACAACTTGTAATTCAATTGAGTCTCTTCATTACTATACCGCTATCTCGTCTTTAACTGTATCTCCCCTTTCACCTTTAACGATTATTACACGATTTTATACGTGTAACGGTCTGTCTAGTTTACTTCGAATGCAGTTATTGTTAATCATGTAACGAAGAAGAAAATTGCTTAAGATTAGATTGTGATCATTAACATTAATGATACTTTAAACAACAATTGCATAAAAATAACTTGTAGTTTTACTTCATTATAAATGATGACTATAATATTTAAAACGAGCCTATGATATTTTATTATTTATATTATTTTTAAAGGTATAAATTATATTCGTTTTTTTTTTCTCCGGTTTGGCGTTGTACTGTTAGCCTGACGCGAGTTGGCTTTCTACAGCTTCACCGGACTTTCGGGCGAACGCTTTAGGCGCTCTCAACCCTTATGATATGACGGTTTTGTGGAGTGTGCTTTAATGTATTCCTCTCTCCTTCGGATGGCCAGAGTGGTCGCATCGTCGGGATCGGAGAGGACGCTACGCGGTCGTCTCCACTTCGCGCGGTCGAATGGAGTTTATATTCGTAAAATTTAATGGTTTAAATCCCAATTTCTATATTTCTCGATGTTTCGAATAAGTTGAACCGGCCGTGATCACGAGTTGATCAATGAGAGCTGAAGTGGGGGCTTAAATGGGGTTTGCAGTGGCAGTTTTTGTGGGGATGGTGGTGGCAACTATCCTCATATGATCTTTCATCTTCTTTTTAACTGTACTTTTGACCTTTTGAATCTTTTAACTTTGAATACATTGATGACTTGATTCCATCTTCTCGATCGAAGTTTTTATGTTTTTTTTTATGATAGCCATCGGTAGATAAGACTTGTGGTTTAATATTTAGTTTTATTTAGTGGTTTTGTCCAGCCTCTAGTAAATAATCAGCCACCGAAGACTCTTTATAAATGTTATAATTCTTTATGAAAATTATTTCGCAGAGAGTACAAATACTTGAGATTCTGTATTTATAAATTTTATTATGTATGATGCATATTTTATCTGTGCAACTGTCAATTACTGAAATTTACTGGTATCTTTTATTTATTCCCATTTCTATATATAACGATGTATACCTACATCCTGTATTTATCTTGCAAAGGATGACAAGTTGACCTGAGTTGACATAACCTAATTTTCCATAACACATCCCCGGTATATGATTCTGTTGGTAGCTACAATTTAATCTTTGTATAAGTACTTATACTACTTGTACAATACATTACAAGTGCTTAAACAAAAAAAATACAAAACTAGATTTAAATTGTTGACAAGTGCTGTAGTTTATTTTACCCTTTATCAAAGCTGGTGAATTTTCTTTTTGGCTATCTCAAAATTTGATGGTTGATACATATAGCTATTTCGTTCAAGATGAAATATCAATTGGCACGAACACATATTCTAAAACTGTGATTAAAAGCATAATATATTTTTTCTGAAGACGTTATTGAAACATGACTTACTAGTAGACTATAAGTTGCATCTACCTACGCTCACCTGATTTCTACCAGCAGCCACTAAACACTAAACAAATATTAGAAATTTTCCCAATGTTAATACTGTGTTTATACATACCTACTACTTCTTTCATTTCGTGAACAGTATTTACAAATCGGCACTGAAAATAAAAGCTTTCTAATGCGATAAAACATTTGCCTTTCTCAACAACTTAGCTTCCAAAGAAATAAATTGAATCATAGCAGTATTCAATAGAAGGAGAAAACAAAGAAAATAAACAGAAATTACATGGTAAAGCAAAAGCCGGTGGCCAGTTCTCGGGTTTACTTCGCCTTTCACACGCAAATTTCGCTAAATCACATTCGCTGTTTTTGTTCGAATAGCACTTAGATATATATATTTGAGTGTTACTTTATTGCATGTACTCGCTCGTAAAGCTAAATGCCTTCTTAAATACAGCACAATGTTTCTAGTTTAATATCGTATACAGTTATGTGATGAGTGTATATCAATTATTCCCATTTGTATAATAGTTTCGACCACGAAATGATAGCGTATAACTTGGCCACGATGTTTCCATTTCATGCGCAATTATGCGAATTTTTTTTTAAAACTAGAACTTATCACTTTTTGAAAACAAATCCGAGTTAACACCTAGATGAAAAAGTATAATTGCAAAAGACGACCGATCTAATAATACGAACAGCAGACTAAGTACTAAGCAACAAAGAGGATTTATCTATGACAGCAACTTATGGTGGTTTATAAATCAAAAGAGCGCTATAACAGCTATAAAGCAGTACACGCATCGAGAGACTGGAAGGAGCGTCGTGCAGATTATCGCAAACCTGTTTTGTCGACGGAGAGTAAATAATAGTTGGCGATGTGCATTAGTTAGATACGGACCCCCGGTGTGTGGGCGTTTGTACTGACATAGTAAATAAGCTCGCTAATCGAACCGGAGTTACAGAAATATGATACGTTGAACACGGCAAGCGACCTATCCTAACCGCTTTTACATTTCATTAGATGGGATAGTTGAACATGAGCACGCGACTTTAAACCTCATCGCAAAATAAACGCAAAGCCAAAGGATTAAAAATGAAACACCACGCAACTAAAACTATCTGATTTATACACAGATTTGTTAATATTTTAGTCACACTTACAATTCCTCCAACTTAAAACGCTCGCATATTCAATATTTACAATTTTATATGATAAAAATCATTATCTGCCAGTGGTTTACTCATTCACGTTTAAAATTGATTCAGTGTCAGGTAAGTTATATGAGGACTCAAATAAAAGGGGTTCGTGACTTTGGGATCGACAAAAAATCAATAACAACTTGGACTTTTTTATATTTTGGTATTTTTCGAGGAACCAATGTGAATATGTTTTGCGCTTCTTTATAAATTACTTAAGAAGATTAAGTAGTGACATTGTTTTGAAAGAAATGAATGTTTGTTTAATTCAAGGAATGCTCTGGGGACTTATTTTTATATGGAGAGACATTAAAGTAATTGATGTGCAGTAAAGTGCCATTATTTACCTTGTGGGTGTGATCGCGGATACGCAAGCTTTGTAGTGGACGTAAACAAATAAAAATAATTTATTCTTTTCCGTTAATAACATATTTCAACCCATTAACGAACATCTATGGCCAATTTATCTGAATGAAACTCTTTTTAAAGTGTATAATGAGAGCAATATAAAATTTTCAATTTTTATTTCTCATTGATGCAAATTCAAGTTTATGACGCAAAAGAATTTTAATAAAAAAAATCTCTATTCAATTGGATTTTTGTAGGTAACTAATTTTATAGTTAGGTCATCGTCTCACAATCATGGGACTTATTTAAATATTGTTTTCTACTCCTTAAAGCTAATCTATGTAATTATTGCCAGTATTTGTAGTGATTTTAGAGAGACTGCACAGTTGACATTACAAAAATGATGTGATTAACACTACCATAATAATCGGCTGCTCAGTGAATGTGAAGTATAAGCCGCTATTGGAAACCGTTCGCCGACAGTGACTGTGACCAATATTTACCCAGGCCGGGCCTTTCTCACGCGGTGCCCGGTACCCGGTCAACACAGCACCAATCATCATGAGTCAATATCATCGTGTTTATCGTAGCAATTTTGTTTGAGTGTCATGAACACCGATGTCAACATTTAACGATTTTCAAAATTTTCAATCGACGAGTATTTGGACATTAAAATATAACCCTGTACAGTTCTCCATGAATCGGATATTCAATGAATGTCATTCAAGAGAAAAGATTGTCGAAACGCATTAATTTTAACCTTAGTATTGCATTCAGTAATAACCTAAGAATTACCTAATAAGTTATGACCAGCTGTAACTTAACAACAAACGTATTTAAATTCCTCAATAGAAGCTATATCGGTCGTGCGAGTAGAACATGTGACAAAAATACTCGTTCTGTTAAGTCGGTAACGTCATCCCTCTGCGTCAGGCTTAATTTTAGACCGGCGGGTCTTGGTGTAAACCCGCCAATAGGATTAGAGCATGCAACTTGCACTCATATATCTTGCACTTGCTATAACCAAAATAAACCGATCTGTGTAATGCAGTGTTGTAATTTCTACATCATGTTGTATACGTCTATACATATAAATAAAATTTAACTTTGCTTTTGCACTCTTTATTATTAAAACCCAAACATGCCTTTTTTTTATTTTGGTCTGTTTTTTTGTTCCATCTAATTTCCGAAACGACTCAAATGGTTTGGACGACAGCTTCAAGACCTGTCAGAAAGTAATTTAGGCTATGTTTTCATTCCATAAATATAACGTGTCATTCATCTACGCGGGCATCTCGACGAGCATCTAGTATGAAAATATTTGGCTGGTGTTAGTTATACGACTTTAAAATTTATTTAAAAAATATAGGATATGTATTTTTATTAAGATTATTCTATAAATAATCCAGATTTGTACTGTAGCTTCGCTATAACATATTTCTTCCATTTAATGTTCAATTAATTGCCATTTCATCATTTTAAATCATTCTAATATGTTATCTCTACTTCAAAGATCTACATCTTTATTATCGTTATGATTCTGATATTTTACAATGCTTCTTTTACCAATAAAATCATTTACATTTTAAATTCTAATAAAAAAATCAATTTAATGGAGCACTGCTTATTTTATTTTAGTTATGCAAAATATACATAAAACGAACTAGGACACAAGTGATGTAAATATGATCCCGCTATGCTTTCGACATTTTATTTCATCTATGTAGTTGAATTACATCAACATTTACATGCAAAAGTATAAATTATGGTAAATAGTGTTTATGTTTTTTTTTATCTTACGACCTGTATTATGGTTTATTTTACTTCCGTAGTGTTTGTTTACACGTTTACCACAACATATAAGTTAGGTGTAAGAAAGTTTTAATCCCTTTTAATGAATCACAAAGCAGCTACAACATGTAGATGTAATAAAACTTTAAACACAACAAATACTACAATAATAAACTAGACCTGATATTCCAATGCATCTTTAGATATGTTACAACAAAGTTTAGCATTTTATCTCAATCAAATACTTCAATAAAAATGCCATCTACGGGAACACCCACATGAGAAACATTTTGAACTTTTATCGTAAGTCGGTCATGACCAAAGTCCAAATATAAACAGTCTTGATGTCGGAGGAACCGGCGGCCTTGGTCTAACAACATTGTCACTGACAGGAAGCGGCAATTGACCGAATGAGTCGGCGGGCGCGAATCTAAATCGTCCAATAGACTCGCCATCACGTGTGAACTAGGCCACTGGGCTAGGTCAATGAACGCTCATATTGAATATTGCTAATAAAGATAATATTTTTAAGTTACCAGATTAGTTTACGGCCTAAAAAAGCTCCTAAAAGGAACAGAAAAATACCGAGAAGATAAGGTTGAGACGAATTCTCGAAAACGAAAATCATCTCTCTCTCGCTCTTAATCCAAATATTTTTTTTTTATTTTTTTTATATAGCAAGTGTGTCACCTGATGGTAAGTGATCTCCACCGCCCATGTACGCCCACCACCAGAAGAATCATGGGCGCGTTGCTGACCTTCAAGGTAAGGGGTAATTAGGGACAGGGAAGGGGAGGAGATTTGGGCTTCCGGATATCTCACTCGCCGTACGAAACGCAGCAGTAAGCCGCTACTTTACGTCGGTTTTCTGTTATACAGTGGTAACGCCCCGGTCGAGCCAGCCCATTCATGCTGTAGACAAAACTATCTACAGCGTGGCTCCACCACTGAAAAAAAAATCACTCAAAAAAAATTTGTAGTTAAACCTTTAAGCGCTTATTAATAATAAATTATAAATTAGTATTGAAAAGAGCAAATCCAGCTTTCGAAGAAAGAGACAATGGAAATTCTCAATTAAAGCTCACCCATTGTTTGAAATACAGATATAAACCATAAACAATCTATACGGGATTGTTCCCTATATAGCCCTCCATAATAACATGATGAAACGTACAAATTGCGAAGCCTTCGTCATTAATCATTTGCGACGATATATAGTCCATTGAAAAGTTACATTTGGGGTTGCGTTTCTTAGAGGAGTCAATTTTATTTTTTTGATGTGTTGGGGGGGTAATTGTAAAGCTAAAATCAAGTTTGTGGGGTCGCCACCCTTGTCCCACGGCCGCCATCTTGAAAATAGGGGTTGAAACGGTTTTTACGATATATCTCTTAAACTATTTATCTGATAAAAAAAACTTGTTAACGTTTTTTGTTGCTAATTAAATTCTCTATAACTTTGGTCCAGTAACTTTTTGTCGTAAAACTATAAATAAAAAAGTTATAAGTGAAAATGTAATAAAGAAAAAAATAAAGATGATAATTCTCTTGACAGCCTAAGATACAAACAATTCGCCAAGGCAGTGACAAAAAGTATATTTAATTTATCTTCACTTCCTCCAACACAAGACACAGCTCGCTTTCATACTTTCCGAGTCTACCATCAGGTCCAGTCGTGGCTTGGTAATAATAATGATCCTGAAGACTGGGGCTGGAAAAAATGTGGAAAATTATTGATGCCAGTGCAGAGCTCTAAACCTCCAGCACCCCCTGAGCTTCTTAAATTGATCTTTTGTAAATGCAAAGGAAACTGTGGAGCGATGTGTGGATGTCGAAAAGCAGGGTTAAAATGTTCCGCAGTGTGCTTCCATTGTTCTGGAGAAC